>OX493385.1:10859954-12109954 GCA_950371165.1 Lacanobia oleracea
TAGAATATATTAGGAGCGCCATCTATTGAGAAAAAAAGTTTTCGTGCGTTTTATTTTTTTTCTCAATAGATGGATTTTTTTCTCTGCCTGCATGAAAATGCTCTGACCGTATCAAATTGTTGAGTTATTTGTTAAACTTTTAATACGCACCAAAATAAATATCGTATCGTAACACACGTTCTTATTTAACGTCGCTGCCAATTATTTTGTCAGTTCACAAAATGGTCGATATATGGCTTTGCACTGATGACGCGTTTTTGCTGTGTTAGTAATATTTTCCATTGGAGAACCCTCACACGATTTTTAAACAGCGTTGACGCAAAGCGTTGTAGTTCGTGAGGGGTTTAAGTTCGGTTTCTAAAAGGTCTTGAAAATAATTTGCCAGTGCTAAGGTTCAAATTCATTAAATCACTGATTCGTCCTGGTTCGTTGCAAAGCATTTATCGTAGAACTGACTTGACGGTTCGACTTGCGGATAAGCTTTGTAGGGTTCCGTACCAAAGCGCGATAGATTCTTAGCTCGGATAATACGTACCTACAAATTTGCACGGAATCCTCGGTGCGATAGTCCGACTCGCTCTTGACCGGTTTTTTATCATTTAATTACAAATGTACTATACATTTGTAAACTTTTCTCTAAACAAATGGTATAAGACGGTAGGTATTATTTGCCAAATTTCAGTTCTAGGTCAACCGAAGATACCCTATAAATTTTGATTTCCTTGAGAGCGTCGAAATTTACGTTTTTTGTGGCGTAAACGGCCGTATCTTTTTCACATTAACTTAGAAGTTTGATTTTTTTTTATAGCTTTAAGGGACCTTAGATCTGAGTATAAGGTTAGGTTTTAATTTCAACTCGGTATCTACACCCGTTCCCGAGATGTCTTGACAGACAGACGGACGGACAACAAAGTGCTCCTATAAGGGTTCCATTTTTTCTTTTTGGGGACAGAACCCTTAAAATCATCAAGTTAAAGATATCCGTAAACAAAATTGTGGCGAAAAGTAAACAATACGTCGCACAACCAAGTTGTCAGCAGCAGCCGTGGTTCACACTGATATTTATTTACATATGAAATTGATTGTGGGTTGCTTGACACCGCGGGCTCACGGGCTCACGAGTACCTAGTTACGACAGCGCTCACACCCCTCGACCAGAGCGGTGTGAAGTTGTTTGCCGATCACTTACTATATTCTCTATAACCATCAGAGATTGCAGATGTTTATTCAATTATGATTGCGAACTGACACTTAAAAAGTAGTCGGGCTATAGAGGGGCTGTAACACGATATTTATGGGCTGTCTAAATATTTTCCTGAGGATTATAATGAAACTAATATTGCCATGTAGGATCTCCTAAAATTCTTAAAACCTGTAATTCCATATTGTACGGGTACCTAACTAAATGAATTAACAATTTAACTCTATCTACCGTGCAGAGTGCAGAAAACATCCACAAGGATCAAAATAATGTCGTGTTGTTTTCCAGTACCTAGGTAGAAACATAGGTCTGTGAAATTGAGTGTACGGGTACATAATCGATGTTGTGTGCTTGCAGCAGTTCAACACGAGCGAGCGCCGCGCCCGTCCGTGGCAGCACAGCACCACCTGGCGCTGCAGAAGCTGGGCTACAACCTCACGCGCCAGCAGCCTTTCCTGCCCGCCCCCGCGCCCCTCGCACTCTCCGCCTTTCCCCCTCTCCACACGTACAATGGGCTGGTGTCCCTCCCCGAAGCAAATGTACACAACTCGTTTCTCGACAGATCGTCGTTTCAAGACTTCCCCCCGACCCGACTGCCGGACGCGATGTCGCCCGACGCTCCCCAGTTGACCCCACTCCTGAGCACTCAAGTCAGTGCGCTCAATCCTTTCAAGATTCCGCTGTTCTCGACATCGCTTCACTATCCAGTTCCACATCCCGCTTATATTCCAACTAACATTTTGTATCCACCCGTCATCACAGCTGGTTCTTCACACTCCTTAGAAAGTGAGTACCTAACTTTATGTAATAGCTAAATTTTGAAAAATATCAAAATAATTAGGTAATTGTGAAACGTAACTTCTTTTTTGTTTTCTTGAAAAGGAAAATCAGATTCGCAACACTCAGAAAAGATTAAAGAAGATGAAGTTTCGAGCAGTGAAGAGGCCTGCAAAATTGTTTGCCACGCAGATGCCGTTGATAAAGAAGGTCTGTATTTGCATGCATGCCTAGATTAGATACGTGCCTATTTATGAAGAGTGTTTGGCTGTGCGAGTTCTACTATCTGCGACTATCATATCTCTTTGCTTCGCGCTATTTATTCTCAAGCGACTACCTATATTACATTATTACTATATATCTATTTTTGTGAGCATATCTTAAGTAGGTAATGACTGGCAAGAATATAAATCTTGCTGCATAAAGCAGTAGGTGGCCTACTGAAAATGAGAAAAAAATGCTATAATATAAAACATTTGTTCATAGATACAAGAAAAGCCAGACCTCCCTCTCCTACAAACTTTGAGCCTCCAGCGCATATTGTTTCAAAACTGTCAGAGAGACGGACGCAAACTTTAGAATATAAACCGTATACATTCGTCGACTACCTCAACGACCGCCACAAAGCCATACAAGTCATAGACAGCAACAAAGGTAGTTTGGATGGAATTTCTGAAATGACATCGAATTTTAAAAAGTATTGTTTCGATACATGGAAACTGGACGAGGAACTGTGCGGGCCGGCTGCGAAGATGTTAGTCACGTCTATAAAATGGCTGCACGGGGTGGGCCCGTTCGTTCACATGAAACCCGCGGAACAGACGAGCCTACTGCACAGTAAATGGAAAGAATTGTTCATCCTAACTGCAGCTGAATACTCATTTTACTTTGAAGACGGTAGGAAATTACCATCAAATTTTTTTATTACCATAAAATTTATAATTTCGAACCAAATAGGTAATTTTTCTTACGTATTTTCAGATAACGATGTTTCGACTGTAAGCTTGGAGCGGCCTCACGTAGAGGAAGAACTCAAAAAGTTAACTTATCTGTTGAAGAGAATATCTCAGTGTCGGCTGGACAGGTCGGAGTACGATTGGATAAAATCTACATTATTGTTCCGTACAGGTAAATCATCACCTCTCCTATATTCTGTTGTATCATCATCATCATCATCCAAAGCCTGCATCAACTCCGGACAACCGGCATTCCTTCTACCAATCCTTAGACGCCACTCAGTCACTGCCAAAATCCACCTCTCATCAACTCTGTTATTAGTTACTTGTTATCAACTGAAACCTGCCCATGTACGTAATACTCGATACTGTCCTCTAAATTCATTAACATTCTGGCATTCAATATTAGCTGCCGAGAAGATTTCGTTCAAGCGGCTTCTTTTTGAGAAGGAGGTATTTCTTAACCTCCTGACAAAAGAGTGATGTTATAAGTTCCACGTGTGTATTTGACTGTGGCAGCATAGCTGCTAAACGGATGAATCGATCTTGTATTAGTTGAGGGATTTTTTAAAACGTTGTTTAGAATTATTAACAAAATGTCGTTTCTCCTGGCCGCAGACTCCACGGAGAACACATCAGCCCACATGGAGGTGCTACAGGAGCAGTTCTTGGTACTCTTACAGAAACACTGCGCCACCAAAGACTCCACGCGCTTCGGCAGAGTGATGCTGCTGCTCCCCAGCATATGCTGCGCAGCCAACAAGGACACACTGAGACATCTGCTCTTCCCTTCTTCTTCTCTAGACGATATACATACTGTTCTGTCTCGTATTCTTTTGTATACCTCGATGTGATTCTGATACGAAGCAAACTTTGTAAATAAGATTCTGTATATTTAAGATTACACGCTAAGGACTGCATATGCTATCCGTAATTTAATTATAAATTAGCTGTATCAAGGGTATCGAAAAATTCGTCCATTTCACATAGTCTTCTAGTTAATTGAATGCTCTAGTCAGGCAAATCAAGTTTAAACAAACTGAAAGTTTAAGGTCTGATTTGATTTGTAAATGAAATGGAAAAGTTTTTTTGCCACGTAGACTTACAGAAAGTACCAAAAATATCATACATAAATTCTCAAAAATCAGGAATAAAAAATTAGGAGCTCTTGGCTCGATAATAACAGCCGCACGAATCGATCTTCAAGGTTAAGCAACGCTTGCCAAGGTTGGTCTGTGGATGGGTGACTATCTTAACATACCGAGTTTCCTCCGTGCCTCGGAAAGCACGTTAAGCCGTTGGTCCCGGCTGTCATTTGTTGATCTTTGGCAGTCGTTACGGATAGTCAGAACCCAGTATATCTGACTCCAGTCTTGCCTTGAAGTACCGTGTTACCCAGTTAATGGGTTGTGGAGGTCTGGTAGGCAGCCGCTCCTCGTAAAATACTGGTATTCAGCTAAATCCAGCTTGACTGGAAGCCGACCCCAATATTGTTGGGAAAAGGCTAGGCAGATGATGAGAATCTCAAAAACCTCTAGTCATGTTCTTCAGTAGATTGAATAATAACTACCTGTAATAGGTAGGTAATGTAGAAAAAACCGGTCAAGAGCGAGTCGGACTCGCGCACCGAGGGTTGCGTACAAATATGTAGGTACGTATTATAAATAGTTCAGGAATCAAATCTCGCAGTTATTTCCGAGGAACCAGAACAAATCAGAGATTTAACGGTTTTCGACCATAGCAGATACTTTTCAAGCAAGAACTACAACGCTGCGCGCGCTGTTACAAATCGTGTGAGGGTCGTTCTCCATGGAAAATAGAAAAACGCGTCATCAGTGTAGCGCCATCTATCGACCATTTCGTAAACTGACAAGACAAAGTATTTGGTAGCGGAAGACGTTAAAGAACGTATGTTACGATTAATATCGATAAGATATTAATTAATTAATTAATACTTTAACTATTATTTAGTATTAAAAGTTTAACAAATAACTTAACAATTTGTTAAGGTGTTTTCATGCTTTTGTGCATTTTGTTTTTTCTCAATAGATGGCGCTCTGACTTATTAGAATGCAAGAGGAAGTTTCTTCTTAAACTTAAAAATTCATAAGACGGTATTACTTGCCAAATTTCATAGTGCTAGGTCAACGGGAAATACCCTATGAATTTTGATACTCATGAACTCTCATGGGAATCAAAATATTCGTTTTTTGCGGCATAGATGGCCATATCTTTTTTATGTTAACTTTTAAAAGATTTTTTTTAGTTTCAAGGGACCGTAGACCTGAGCATATGGTTTAATTTCCAACTCGATATCTGCACGCATTCCCGAGATAAAAATTCTTGACAGACAGACGGACGGACAACAAAGTGATCCTATAAGGGTTCCGTTTTTCCCTTTTGAGGCACGTAACCC
Source organism: Lacanobia oleracea (assembly GCA_950371165.1). Lineage (NCBI taxonomy): Eukaryota > Metazoa > Arthropoda > Insecta > Lepidoptera > Noctuidae > Lacanobia > Lacanobia oleracea. The sequence goes on from OX493385.1 coordinate 10,865,305, forward strand.
TAAAAACAGCTTTAATCACAAAGCACCGAAACGTCTCTTCATCCATTTCCGCACAAATCAACCATGACATACACGCAGTAGTTTGTACTCGTATGTCACACCGGTGTCAATTACTCATGGTGTCACGAAATAAGTGACACCATTTACTGATGGAAATTGACGTTATGACAGCTTTTTTATTGCGTATAAGTAGGTAGTGGCGTCTCAAGTAGTTTGCGGTGAAGCGCCAGTGATTCCGTGCTCTATATGTGGCTTTAACAAATGAGTGATGCCGAGGTCGTGTACCGATAGCGTTCGATTAATTTCAATAAGCGTTCGAGTACGGAAACGCAGCAGAGACGTGGCGCGTCGTACAAACAAACACTTCGCAGAGTCGCGTGGTTCCCTCGTGTCGTAGCGGCTTGACAGTGTGCTATATATTTTCTTCGTAGCGGCTACGCCGAGAGCGTATTCTTCGTAACGCCATGCGGTTCGTGATTTCCTCGTAGCGCTATGCTCTGCCTGCGTGTTTTCTTCGTAGCGCTATACAGTGTGCGTAGTCTCTGTAGCGACCGTAAAAAGTTCTAAGTACAGGGTTTGTAATCCTTATCATACGTGAGAAAGTGTGAACTGAGAACTAATGTGTTAATTTATAAATGGTTTTATTTTTATAGATAAGGGTCTGACTGCCGAGAATACACCCGAAATTCTATGTTCTGCCTTTCATTCGAGCAATAAGATGTTATTATGTATCAGCACGTTTAAAAAAAGTTATTTGGTAAGTTAGGTTAGTTTTTGAGAAAGTGTAATTTTTAAAATAGGTAATTAATTAAATTAAATGTGATTGATAGTAAGTACAGTCTGTGACCAACATTATCTGACCCACTTGACTAATTATACGCTAATCGTCAAGTGGGTTAGATAATGTTGATCACAAACTGTACATCACTGCCGCATAATTTTATGTAACTATTATACATTTTGAAGTAAAGACGTAAAAATATAAATATCTGTATTTTATTGATCATTATGTACCTAACTCGCTCTAAAGTTCTTAATCTAAAATACCTATGATATAATTATAAAAATGAAGAAAGATGGCAACTTGGGCCGCTTTTAAACTATAAGTACATAGATACCATCTAACAGTTTCTTGTTACAGCTATACGAGTAGAGCACGAGTCTGGTGGTTTAAAATCAATAGCAGGTAGTTTCTGCTACCTACTTTAATTAATTAGTATTAAAATGTTACTTAATTTTATAATAATAGTTTTTATTTTTATTCCAAAAATATCACTATGGTATGGATATTTTTTCTGAAACCATTCACAACTGGGAAAATATATACGTATAAAAAAATCCAATAGCAAACTTCTAAGGAGAATATTGAAAAACCGAATGTAATGTGTCCGTTAATGATTGCAGATAAACTTATGAGCAGTATTGTGCAGATGTCGACGGCGAAGTAGAAGCAGGCGAACCACAGGTACAGCAGGATCTGCTTCTCGTTATAGGTGAGTGAGGCCACGATGAGCATCACGCTGGCGGCGCCCACTAGCACGCCCAGCACGCCGTACACGTGCAGGATCACCTCGGCGACCGTAGGGTGCACTCCGAACTCCACCAACAAGTCCTGCCCAGCACTAAACGCATAAATAAGTACTAAACTCTGCACAAATCCTGCCACGGCGATGAGGATTGAGCCCGTCTTGAGTGTCACGCAGAAACAACATGACTTTGAAGTCAGGCAATAATTGTTCAGCACGCTTTGTACCATTGCTAAATATTCTATTATTTTAGACTATATTAGTAAAACGTGTTGCACCAACCCCAAGTAACGTAGGACAAGGATGACTAGATTATATGAAGCACACAATAATCGTACCTGAGACTAGGTATAATATAACCTACCTATAAAATCATATTATTTAATTTGTTTTCTTCAAATAGTATTATCGTCGGGACACATGCCTGATTGAGACTGGATGAGACAAAACTGTCAAATGTAATAAAATTAAATCTGTCTATGGATAAAAAAATCATAAATACAGAAGATCTTAAACCTGCATGCTTTTTTAAAGTTCGCTACAAAAAAACAAGGGTTTTAGTAAATAATTGTAAAAATTTGCGGGATTTGGTCGTGGTCTACCTGCTTAGTTCACCTTGGTGGACCACGGGCACTTTTTCTTGCCCGTGGATCACCTTGACAATTCTAATTGCATTTCTATTATATCGTCATCATCAGTAATATATTTGGTTTTGTAGCCGACGGGCTGGGGGTTCGGGCCTCTTCAGAGAAAATCTGAAATTGTTATCAACACTTCGCGCCTGCACAGAGTCGAACTAAGGGAGGTTCAACCAAGGGGTAGTTCATAATAATCGACCTATGATGCAAATAGGTAGGATATTAGAAAAACAACAACATAAACAATCACACTGAATTTCAAATGACCCTTTAACATAGAATACTCATTATTACGTTGTACCGCGGTAACACCATCACAATAAAGTTTTAAGTGAGCCCCAGCGTTGCAAGACGCTGGGGGTAACCTGTGGTACCGGCAGGAACGATGCGGGGCAGGCTCGGCGACAGTCGACTGCGCGGAACGTTATCAGTACGCTCGCGCTCGGTATGCAACGGGCGCCGGGCGGCCACGGCGCGGCCGCACGACACTGCGGGGCCAGCACGGGTAGCGGGGCGCGTACGACGCTCGTTCTCGGCTCGCTCGAATCGCACGACTATAGATGGGCAATACACCGGGTTTAAACCCGGTGCTTTGGTAAACACCCGATAAACACCCGGAAGCACCCATGAACACCCATCCATGAGCACCCATGTATGGGTGTTCATGGGTGCTTCCGGGTGTTTATCGGGTGTTTACAAACATTGTTTTTTTTTTTGATTTGACAAAATTAAATTAGTGTTGTTAAAAAAATATATGTTTTAAAAGTCGTCGGACGGCTGACCTAACGGCCGGCACCATCACTGTTCTGCGGAAGCCGCAGAGGGTGATGGCCGTAAGAGTCATCAGGGGTTATCGCACGATCTCCTATGAGGCGGCTTGCGTACTGGCCGGATCTCCACCCTGGGACCTGGAGGCAAAAGTCCTCGCGTCATTGCATCGGTGGCGTGAGGACGCACGGGCGCGCGCGCGCGGCGAGCGACTGATGCAGCGGCAAATTAAGCTGCGTCAGTCGCAGCTGCGCGAGGTTCTGGTGGCGGAATGGCGGAACAGGCTCTTACGCCCTTCCGCTGGCCTCGTCACTATCGAGGCCATTCGTGGCTTTCGTGGCATTTCGTGCGACGCAGATCCCCTCGGGGCACAACTGCTTCGAGAGGTTCTTGTGTCGCATAGGCAGGGAGCCGGACGCTCGTTGTCAGTCACCACTGCGTCGACTGTCGGGAGGACACGGCGTGGCATACGCTGGCAGAGTGTGCCGCTTGGGCGGAGCCACGCCGTGCCGTCATCTCTGTGGTAGTTAGTGATCTCTCGCTGTCGGCCGTAGTTCGTGCTTTGGTCGACGGCGAGGAATCCTGGGACGCGGTGGTCTCCTTCTGCGAAACAGTTGCGCAGAAGGAGGTTGCGGAAAGGGAGAGGGAGATCTCGACCTCTCTCCCAGCCCGCAGCAGGAGCACCGGGCGTCGGAGGAGGGCATACGTTGCCCTCTTCCGGCCCCTGGGTCCAGGGGCGGCGGACTTGGGGATGTCCGTCACCCCCCATTCATTCGGACCCGAGGTGGCGGCGCGTGGTGTTCCTGTGCGCCCCTTTTTCACGTCGTGGTGGGAGTCAAACATCTCACTCCCCCCGCTGACCCGAGGTGGCCCGCAGAGGCGGGCCGGTACCATCCGGGGATTACGGAAGTCGCATTAGTTCTCGCGATCTCCGGTTGGTGAGAGATGGAGCAACGGGGTGGTTTTAGTCAGTAAGAGTCTGACAGACCCCTCCGCCCGCCCGAGGGCGGTGGACATCCATGAGGATTTCTCCCCGTCATAAAAAAAAAACTTCACGACAGTAAATGTCGTCGCGTAGTCAAAGCTTACTTGACGAACAGAGCCGTCATCTACCCCGGTCACCTGAGAGAGCGGAACCGGCGAGAGATTTCGTGCGATGTTCCAAAGGGTTCCGTTGCAGGGCCGCTCTGTGGGATATCGGCTATCGACCTCCTTAGTGGCGCCGTTGTGTGCTATGCTGACCATCCTGGCGCAGGGAGGGTCTGCAGCACGCAGGCGCGGGCCTGCGGACGGCGAGCATTGAGTGGCTCCATCCATTGGGCAGAACCAGGCCCGGGTCGACGGCACGCTGTGCGCCTCATAGAGTTGTCAGTATAGAAGACGGGGCCCGCTAGGGCCAGTGCCTGCCAGGGTTTCGGAATTGGTTTGAAAGACCCACCGCAGCCCTGGAACGCAAAGGGCATTAGGAGGAACTCGGATGGGTTTGGGTTTAGTCAGTAAGAGTCTGACACTCCCTTCTGCTTCACCCAGAGCGGGAGGAGTCATTTGATGATTCTTAAAAATAAAAGTTCGTTGTAGTCGTCTAATATCATCTGGACTATATAACTCTTTACTTTGTCTTTCATTTTCTTTCAGGCATGTGTGCGTACCAAATGCTATGAACAAATCTTAAAGTATCTATAGGAAGCTAAGGGGTATCATGTAAATCAACTTACAAATGAAGAATATGACATCTAACATGCTAACACTCGAGTCTTCAACGTTAATTACACACTACAACATAAAATAAGCTATTCAAAAGTAGAAATAATAAAAAAACGTTTTCTTAAATTTCGTTTTATCTCGTAACATTATTATTTTTATTTATTTATTTATTTAACACTTTCAGCACGAATGTACATAGGCGGACTTAATGCCATAGGCATTCTCTACCAGTCAACCTTTGGGTGATGCAGAGAATAGTGGTAGGTGCAATATGAAAAATTAAAAGCGATTGAAATTATTTAAATACTATAAAATTTAACAATAATATACATATACAAAGCATACATACACTACAAATATATAAGAAGTACTCAAATTAACAAGAAAAATGTGTAAATGAAATACATAAACAATTAATAAAAATAGCTAATTGGAAAATATTAACGCTGTGACGATACAACTGCCAACTTCTTACGAATGTGTTCACGAACTTTGGCTTTGAAGGTTAATCGGTTGGTGGCCATCCTGACCTCCTGAGGGAGCGCATTCCACAGAGAGATAGACTGTACGAAGAAAGAAGAGTGAATAAAGTCAGTACGGTGAGTGGGACATTGAAGGAGACGGTTGTTTGATGAGCGTAGATTTAGATTGTGGCTGGCGCAAATGTATTGAAAGTGTGGGGCTAGATAACTGGGAGAGTTGGGAGAGATAAGAAATGAAAACAAGGTAAGTAGTAAGAGCCCTTAGCTCTCTGCGCTCGCGTATGGGCAACCACTTTAAAAGCGACCGATGCGCAGAGACATGATCATATTTACGTACTCGTAGATTGAAAACAAATCGAATGCAGTAATTCAAAAGACGGTCAAGTTTGTTGAGGAGATCTGCATTCAGGTCATAGTAGCACACATCGCCATAATCGATAATAGGAAAAATTAAGGCCTGTACAAGCATTGTCTTCGTGTTTGATGGTAAAAAAAATTTCAGACGATAAAGGGCCCGCAACGTTCCCGTAACCTTCTGACTGTCACTAGCAACTTGTGTACGCCAGTTTAAGGTACTATCAATACGCAAACCTAGATCCTTCACATCAGTGCTAAACGGGACAATCGCACCGTCGAACAGGACATTTGGCAAAGCTGTTTCATCCACTTTAGCGATGCTTCGAGAACTCCCTATGATGATCGCCTGACATTTATCAGGGTTTACAGCAACACCAAAGCTATCCGACCATGTTTTTACGGCTAACAAGTCTTTGTTTATTAATTATTTTACCCTCTCTGATCTGACTAATCTTGCCTACAAAGATGTAAGATAAATCTACATTCAGTCAAAAAAGTATCGGGAATGGATGATTTGTGTATGGTTCCAAAATCAAATTTTAGTTTTTTTGAAGTTGTTAGATTGGCACAACTGTTTTCCATTTTGGCGCGGAGTTTGAGTTGCATCATTAAATACAGTGCTGGTTTTAGTAATATCATAATATAGTGTGTATTGCGATTTTCATAATGGACAAAAATATCGAACAAAGAGTTTGTCTTAAATTTTGCATCGCCAATGGAATTTCGTGTTCGGAGTCACTGAAAATGTTACAGAAGGCTTACGGTGAATCGACTTTATCAAAAACTCGTGCTTATGAGTGGTTCAAAGCGTTCAAAAGCGGTCGAGATGTGATGGAAGATTTGCCTCGCTCTGGTAGGCCGTCAACGTCTGCAACTGAAGTTAACATCGCAAAAGTAATAATAATAATATAATAATAATAATAATATCTGTGGTCCGGCTGTCAACTTGACTGACAAGAAAAATTTTCATCCCGATTTTTTATATTGTTTAAATAAAAACTGATTCTCAAAATGAACAAAATCCTAGAAACTTCAAGAAAAAAAAGCAAACTACATGTAATGTAAACTAGTAAAATTTGTACGAAAACAGTAACAAATATCACAACAATCAATGCTGACAAGAAGCCGGACAAGAACACAAGCCGCACCAACATCATCTTCGGGTTCGTCGCTCAGCTCCGCCTCGCAGCCGCCGGGACCAGCGCCAGCCGTGAATCCTGAGATTCCGGTAGCTGCAGTTGCGTCGAGTTCGAGCGACGAATACTTCTCGCCGCCGACGACACCGCCACCTGCGCGTCGGCGCGGACGAGGCCGACCACCGGCCAGCTTAGGACTTCGAGGCCCACCGGCCTCTGACAGGGTCCCCGCTACCGGTGGAAGTGTGCAGCGTATGAAATGGTCACAATCGATAAACGAGAATGTGATACGCTCATACTTCGGGGCTACAGAGGGGGGAACTAACCTGACTGCGTACCGTGGTCGGATGCTCTCTCTGTTTCAGGTACTTGAGCCAGCTGTCAACGTTTCAGCCCAACGATTGTCGGATCAGGTGCGGGTCATCCAGCGTAACCGTATGTTGGATGACGCCGTACTTGATAGACTGCGTCTGGAATCACGGAGCGGCCGCGTCTCACCTGCGTCGCCACCGGCCGCGGTGCAAATACAACTCAGTGTTTCACCGCGACCCAACCTTGTTGGTGAGGATGATGACGACGGGGCTATATCCGTGAGTACCCAATGCAATGAGCGATTGAGGAGCGCTTTGGAGGATGCTTTCCGAAAGTATCGCTCCACACCGCCAGAGCTTAGGCCTCGGCTACCTCGTTTGCCCATGCATAATAAAAATAGGGCGCTGGTGTGTGCTCTAGATTCGCAACTAGCAAGTTATTTTGATAGCAGCGAAGACCTTGCCGATACCCACTCGATCTTGTACTGTGCGGCTGCAGCGGCATGTCGTGTAGCTCATGTCAAATTTCCTAGCAGTGACAGAGTTACACGACCAGCTGTACCAGCTTGGCAGAGCAGGATCGAGCGTCGTATCGGTGAGGCTAGAGCACTCATCGGCAAACTTATCTGTTTCAGGGAGGGCAACACTCGACGCAGAGTGATGCGCTTTGTGAGGCGGGCATTCTCGGGGACTGACATTCATCCTCGGGATTATCTCACCCGCGTCACAGAGCGTATTGACTTCCTGAAGCAGAAAATCTATGCATGGGCAAACCGTATACGTCGGTACAAGCGGCGAGTGGAGCGATATACTCAGAATCGCACATTCCAAAGGAATGAAAGGTGGGTTTATAGGGCTTGGGAGCGACCGGACCAAGGCGTGACTGATACGTGCTTACCAGATGATGATGCCATGAGTTCATTCTGGCGCAGCATCTGGTCGGTGCCTGTCAGTCACACCGAGGGTGATTGGACTCGGGAGGTCGAACGTGCGTGCGATCCGATACCAGAAATGGGGGCAATTACCATCAGCCCCCAAGATGTAGCTCGTGCAGTTCGCCCGTTGCCTAATTGGAAATCTCCAGGACCGGACGGGCTGCACAACTTTTGGATTAAATGGTTTCAAAGATCGCATGCTCGCTTGGCATCTCAATTCCAGTCTGCCTTAGAGTCAGGGTCGCTGCCCCAGTTCCTAACTACTGGATTAACCCACCTGCTCCATAAATCAGGAAGTAGGTACTGCGGAACCTAAAAATTATAGACCGGTCACGTGTTTACCGACGGTCTATAAAGTTTTTACATCCATTTTGAGAGGAAAGATTAACCATCATGTTGATAGTAATTCAATTATGTCTGCCTCTCAGAATGGATGTAGGAACGGGTCCCGCGGTACTAAGGAGCTGCTCCTCATCGACATTGCCATTAGCCAACAGGTTCGTCGTTCCCGAAGGGATCTGTCGACATGCTGGATAGATTATAAGAAGGCCTATGACTCGGTGCCACATACATGGCTCATGAGGGTGCTGGAGCTGTACAAAGTAGATGCAGTCCTACGCACCTTCCTGAAGTCGTGTATGGGGCAGTGGAGGACGGTTCTTCACTATCCAGGATGTCGACAGAAGTTATGATGACTAATAACTACCGGAAATACATTGTGAAGGACGGTACGGTTGACATATGTCGGGCATGTCACCGGCCCGGGGAATCCATTCGCCACATTATTTCCGGTTGTTCTAGTCTGGCTAACGGAGACTATTTGCACAGGCACAACCTTGTAGCCAGGATTATCCACCAGCAACTTGCTCTTAAATACAATCTTGTGGAATCGGAAGTACCGTACTATAGGTATGTGCCCGACCCAGTTCTCGAAAATGGTAGTTGCACATTGTATTGGGATCGGTCTATCATCACTGACAGGACTATTGTTGCCAATAAGCCTGATATAGTGGTGATAGACCGACTAGAGCGTCGCGCAATGATTGTTGATATAGCAGTCCCTCATGACGAGAACCTCGTGAAGTCAGAGAAAGATAAACAAACGAAGTATCTTGACTTGGCTCGCGAGGTTGTCGACATGTGGGATGTGAACACAGCAGTTATTGTGCCGATAATCGTGACGGCCAATGGCATTATTGCCAAGAGCCTCGACCAACATCTCAAGAGGCTCTCGTTGGGCAGCTGGATCAAGGGCTTGATCCAGAAAGCAGTACTCCTGGACACGGCGCGCATCGTTAGGAGGTTCCTCTCTCAGAAGCCCTGACCACCGGTAGCTTGGACCCTGTTCCCGATACCGGTGGGCTACTATTTTTTATATTTTTAAATGTTTTTTTTAATCTATTTTTTTTAATGAAATATTTAAAAATGTAAAATTATATGTGTAAAGAATAAATAAATGAAATAATATTCCACACAACTATCACACAACGCCATCTAGTCCCAAGCTAAGCAGAGCTTGTGTTATGGGTACTAGACAACTGATAAACATACTTATATATTTCTAAATACATACATATTATAGATAAACTACACCCAGACACAGAACAAATGATCATGCTCATCACACAAACATTTGTCCTGGGTGGGAATCGAACCCACAACCTCTGGCACCCCCAACAAAAAAAAAAAAAAACCCCATTCAACTCTGAGAGAGATAGCCGCCGAACTTTCTGTATCTCACGAGTCGATCCGTACCATTTTAACTAATCATTTGGGTATGAAACATGTTGCTGCTCGGCTAGTCCCAAAAGATCTGAATTTTCTCCAAAAACTCAATCGCATGAAAGTCGCTGAGGACATGCTAGAACGAGTCAGTTCGGACCCAACATTCATGAAACGCATTGTTACTGGTGAGGAGACGTGGGTTTACGAGTTTGACATGCAAACTAGTCAACAAGCTTCGGAGTGGCGCCTTCCAACTGAACCGAAACCGAAAAAACCACGCCAAAGTCGATCAAAAGTCAAAGTCATGTTGACTGTTTTCTTTGACTATCGCGGTGTTGTGCACTCTGAATTCTTACCGGAAGGACTAACGGTAAATAAAGAATATTATTTGAGCGTTATGCGGCGTTTAAGAGAGCAAATTCGACGAAAAAGGCCATATTTGTGGAAAGAAAATTCTTGGATTTTGCACCACGACAATGCGCCTTCGCACAGGGCTATCATTGTGAACGAATTTTTAACCAAACACTCAACAAATACCATCCAGTAACCACCATATTCACCAGATGTGGCTCCTGCTGACTTTTTTCTTTTTCCTAAACTCAAATTACCACTTCGTGGCACCCGTTTTCAATCGATAGAAGACATAAAGGAGAATTCGCGGCGAGAACTGAACTCAATTCCGGAAGCAGCGTTTAAAAAATGTTTTGATGAATGGATTATTCGTTGGCGCAAGTGTATCGTTTCTAAAGGAGCATACTTTGAAGGTGATAAAATAAATTTGGATGAATAATAGACATTTTGTGTATTATTGATCTTTTCCCGGTACTTTCTTGACAGAGTAGTATATCTTAATATATATAAATCTCGTGTCACAATGTTTGTCCTCAATGGACTCCTAAACCACTTAACCGATTATAATAAAATTCGCACACCATGTGCAGTTCGATCCAACTTGAGAGATAGGATAGTTTAAATCTCAAATTATAGTCGCAATTTTAATTTATTGCTAATTATTTGTCTGTTATTATTTGACAGCGGGTAGGGTAGGTAGGGTAGGTAGGGTAGGTAGGGTAGGTAGGGTAGGTAGGGTAGGTAGGGTAGGTAGGGTAGGTAGGGTAGGTAGGGTAGGTAGGGTAGGTAGGGTAGGTAGGGTAGGTAGGGTAGGTAGGGTAGGTAGGGTAGGTAGGGTAGGTAGGGTAGGTAGGGTAGGTAGGGTAGGTAGGGTAGGTAGGGTAGGTAGGGTAGGTAGGGTAGGTAGGGTAGGTAGGGTAGGTAGGGTAGGTAGGGTAGGTAGGGTAGGTGGGGTAGGTGGGGTAGGTAGGGTAGGTAGGGTAGGTAGGGTAGGTAGGGTAGGTAGGGTAGGTAGGGTAGCCAGTTGACGGGAGCGAAGCCGCGCGGGTCAGCTAGTTTATTATAAGGAACAAAATAGCTAAAGAACACTGGCGAAATCCTAAAAAAATCTTAATATATATAAATCTCGTGTCACAATGTTTGTCCTCAATGGACTCCTAAACCACTTAACCGATTATAATAAAATTCGCACACCATGTGCAGTTCGATCCAACTTGAGAGATAGGATAGTTTAAATCTCAAATTATAGTCGCAATTTTAATTTATTGCTAATTATTTGTCTGTTATTATTTGACAGCGGGTAGGGTAGGTAGGGTAGGTAGGGTAGGTAGGGTAGGTAGGGTAGGTAGGGTAGGTAGGGTAGGTAGGGTAGGTAGGGTAGGTAGGGTAGGTAGGGTAGGTAGGGTAGGTAGGGTAGGTAGGGTAGGTAGGGTAGGTAGGGTAGGTAGGGTAGGTAGGGTAGGTAGGGTAGGTAGGGTAGGTAGGGTAGGTAGGGTAGGTAGGGTAGGTAGGGTAGGTAGGGTAGGTAGGGTAGGTAGGGTAGGTAGGGTAGGTAGGGTAGGTAGGGTAGGTAGGGTAGGTAGGGTAGGTGGGGTAGGTGGGGTAGGTAGGGTAGGTAGGGTAGGTAGGGTAGGTAGGGTAGGTAGGGTAGGTAGGGTAGCCAGTTGACGGGAGCGAAGCCGCGCGGGTCAGCTAGTAGTAATATATAAAGCTGAAGAGTTTGTTTGTTTACTTGAACGCGCTAATCTCAGGAACCTGGTCCGATTTGAAAAATTGTTTCAGTGTTAGATAGCCCATTTATCGAGGAAGGCTATTGGCTAAATATCATCACGCTGAGGCCAAAAAAACCCAATGTTTGTAAACACCCGATAAACACCCGGAAGCACCCATGAACACCCATCCATGAGCTCATGGATGGGTGTTCATGGGTGCTTCCGGGTGTTTATCGGGTGTATACATACAAACATTGGGTTTTTTTTGATGTCACAAAATTAAATTAGTGTTGTTAAAAAAATATATGTTTTAAAAGTCGCTTTATAACAATACTAGTTGACCCGCGCAACTTAGTCCGCGACACGATTTTCATTACTGCTCCGCTCCTATTGGCCTCAGCGTGATGATATTTAGCCAATAGCCTTCCTCGATAAATGGGCTATCTAACACTGAAACAATTTTTCAAATCGGACCAGGTTCCTGAGATTAGCGCGTTCAAGTAAACAAACAACCTAAACACAAACATCTTACATCTTTGTAGGCAAGATTAGTCAGATCAGAGAGGGTAAAATAATAATGTTACGAGATAAAACGAAATTTAAGAAAACGTTTTTTTATTATTTCTTCTTTTGAACAGCTTATTTTATGTTGTAGTGTGTAATTAACGTTGAAGACTCGAGCGTTAGCATGTTAGATGTCATATTCTTCATTTGTAAGTTGATTTACATGATACCCCTTAGCTTCCTATAGATACTTTAAGATTTGTTCATAGCATTTGGTACGCACACATGCCTGAAAGAAAATGAAAAACGGAGTAAAGAGTTATATAGTCCAGATGATGTTAGACGACTACAACGAGCTTTTATTTTTAAGAATCATCAAATGACTCCTCCCGCTCTGGGTGAAGCAGAAGGGAGTGTCAGACTCTTACTGACTAAACCCAAACCCATCCGAGTTCCTCCTAATGCCCTTTGCGTTCCAGGGCTGCGGTGGGTCTTTCAAACCAATTCCGAAACCCTGGCAGGCACTGGCCCTAGCGGGCCCCGTCTTCTATACTGACAACTCTATGAGGCGCACAGCGTGCCGTCGACCCGGGCCTGGTTCTGCCCAATGGATGGAGCCACCCAATGCTCGCCGTCCGCAGGTCCGCGCCCACGGTGGCTGGGAATCGCCCTGCGACTTCCGACGCCCAGGGCGTTTTTTCCTGTTACGGCGGCTGGGTTGCGAGGTTTTCCTCTCTCTCATGCGTTCTGCCTCGCATTCGCCAGCATTACTCTTTCGCAAAAAAAAGGTTACCACTTCCCATGCCTCCTCGCTCCGTACCATGGATTGAACCAGGGCCGGACGCGAGAGGTCGCCGCCACCGATCGCCTCGAGGAGGTTACGGCAGTGCTCCACCCAAGCAGGGCAGACCTCCACCATATGCTCCACCTTGTCCTCCGGGCAATCCTCGCAGTGTTGACACCCGGGCGTATCCTCCCGCCGAATCCGTAACAGGTACCTCCCGAAGCAACCGTGTCCGGTGAGTACCTGCGTCAAACGGAAGGTGAGGACGCCGTGGCGCCGCTCTAGCCACTCCTCAAAGAGGGGACTTATCGCCTGGATTGTGGCGTGCCCAGCGCTGGGTTGCGATAGTCGCTTTCTCTATACCGCCATGAGATCCTGCCGGAGCTCCGTCCACCGTGTCACAATTTGAAATTTGACGCGGCAGAGGAGTCTCGCCCCGGCGTTCCCTCCAGATCCCATGGTGGCAGTCTGGCAAGGAGACTCGCCGCCTGGCCGCCTGGAACATCGCACGATATCTCTCGCCGGTTCCACTCTCCCAGGTGACCGGGACAGATGCCTGGCCAGAGACCGTGCGATATCCCCGGGCAAGCCGGATGGCCATGGGCGCTTGAGACGCGTTGAGGTAACGGTCAGGTCGCTTCCTCATAGAAGGTGCCCAAACCGGCGCGCGGCGCCCATTATGGGCCATGGACCGCACGACCCTCGCTTAGAGCCTTAGTTTGGAACCCCTAGATTGGGCAGAAGCTGCTTGAAGGCAGCCCCGGCCCGCTTCAGTCTGGGTGCCAAACGTCGGAAATGCTCGACGATGTTTCACCGGCTGTCAAGGACGAGATTCAGGTACGTCATCGTCGACCCGACGCCGATATGAACTCCTCCTACCGTTATTTGGGATACCGACGGTGGCCTGTTCCAAGATCCATAAAAGCTTCGGACTTGTGTAGGGCCACCTCGAGAAACAACTGCCGGATCCTCTCAACGACGTCGGCCGCCGCCTGGTGCGACCCTCCCTGCGCCAGGATGGTCAGCATAGCACACAACGCTGACGCCACTAGGGAGGTCGATAGCCGATATCCCACGGACGGAACCCTTTGGAACATATTATCGCACGAAATCTCTCGCCGGTTCCACTATTCCAGATGACTGGGGTAGTTGACGGTTCTGTTCGTCAAGTAAGCTTTGACTACGCGACGACATTTACTGTCGTGAGGTTTTTTTTTTGTGACGGGGAGAAATCCTCATGGATGTCCACCGCCCTCGGGCGGGCGGAGGGGTCTGTCAGACTCTTACTGACTAAAACCACCACGGTGCTCCATCTCTCACCAACCGGAGATCGCGAGAACTAATGCGACTTCCGTAATCCCCGGCTGATGCCGGCCCGCCTCTGCGGGCCACCTCGGGTCAGCGGGGGGAGTGAGATGTTTGACTGCCACCACGACGTCAAAGAGGGGCGCCCAGGAACACCACGCGCCGCCACCTCGGGTCCGAATGAATGGGGGGTGACGGACATCCCCAAGTCCGCCGCCCCTGGACCCAGGGGCCAGAAGAGGGCAACGTATGCCCTCCTCCGACGCCCGGTGCTCCTGCTGCGGGCTGGGAGAGAGGTCGAGATCTCCCTCTCCCTTTCCGCAACCTCCTTCTGCGCAACTGTTTCGCAAAAGGAGACCACCCCGTCCCAGGGTTCCTCGCCGTCGACCAAAGCACGAACTACGGCCGACAGCGAGAGATCACTAACTACCACAGAGATGAGGCACGGCGTGGCTCCGCCCAAGCGGCACACTCTGCCAGCGTATGCCACGCCGTGTCCTCCCGACAGTCGACGCAGTGGTGACATCGAGCGTCCGGCTCCCTGCCTATGCGACACAAGAAGCAGCCATGCCCCGAGAGGATCTGCGTCGCACGAAATGCCACGAAAGCCACGAATGGCCTCGATAGTGACGAGTGACGACACTGAACGGGAAACTGGCCCTGCTCCAGGCACGCTGAGTAGAGTCCCCTCAGTTGGGGCTCCAGCTCCTTCCGAGCGAGGGCCAACACGCAGCCGTGAATCCCATCGGGCCCCGGGGCAGTGTTTTTCGCCCGGAGCTGCATCACGGCCAACTCTGCTTCTGTCACCTCTGGGACGCTGGTGTTCTATTCAGGCTCTGCGGCTGTGAGCAAAACCATCGGCGGCGGCTGACATTTGTTTGTTTGAACGCGCTAATCTCAGGAACTACTGGACCAATTTGAAAAATTATTCAAATCAGTGATATATAGCCCATTTATCTAGGAAGGCTATAGGCTATATATCATCACGCTCAGACCAATAGGAACGGAGCAGTAATGAAAATTGTGACGCAGACGAAGTTGCGCGGGTCAACAAGCATTCCCGGTCTTCATTTTAATTTTAGTAAAGAATTTGTAAAAGATTTTTCACTTCAGTAGCTCAAACATGTAGGTTTTGCTGCCTGAAACAAAGTAAGTTTTTTTTTTTCAGAAAGTCGCGAATATAATCTTATTCAGCCTTGGGTTAATTATAAAATTCGAAACATTCACTCCCTATCTCTTTCCCGCCATTAGAAAGAGAGAAATAAATTATTTCTGTAAATATTTATTTCTAGTTTCAATAATGTTACATAATATATTTTGAATAATAAAATATCATGGGTGCTATTTCCGAACACGCCTTAAATATAAATAATAAAAAGAGCGGGAATAAAATTTCGTGGCTGACGTAAAGAGTTGAATAAGTTAAAAAATATTAAAATAATCGTAAAATTTATGAGTGAAACTAGAGACGTGTACTTACTGCTTACTACTAATTTTTGATTAATGAATCCTAGTCTGGCTTAGCAATACTGTTAAAATATTTATTACGATATGTAAAAGATGCTGTAAATGTTAAATTATGCATATTAATTATGTAATATTTTCATTACAGGTTGTACTGATCATAGGAATTAGTGGAGCGTGTCGCAATAACGAGCTATTACAGGTAACAGTCAATAATATCGAAAAGCATTCAAATAAATTACTGTTAGTAAAATTGAAAAATACAAAGACGAACCTTGATTGACATGTCTTTTGTCGTACGCGAAGAATATGTAACTATTGTAGAAAAATACCAAAATAGATGTCCAGCCAATATAAAAACCGACCGATTTTTCATTCAATACTATAATAACAACTGCTTAAGACAGCCTATGGGAGTAAATAAAATAGGTGATATACCGCGAGAAAATTCCACTTTCTTAAAACTAGAAGAGCCTCAGCTATACACGGGTCACTGCATTCGGAGAACTTCGGCAACGTTCTTGGCTGATTCCGGAGCCGATCTCACCACTTTAAAACGTCACGGCGGGTGGAAGTCCAATACGGTTGCAGAAGGCTATATTGAAGACTCAATAGAAAATAAGTCGAAAATCTGTAAGCGTATTGTGGAAACAATAAGTCTGAATTCGAACTCTGATCCTTGGTCTCACCCACGCCCATCCACTTCCAACGACGCACAGTGTACTTATACAGAAAGCGATGGAAATAATGCAATCATTTCCATCGCTGATCTGCAAAAAAGTGACATAGGTATTACGTCGACAAGGCCCACGGACCATCTGAATTGATCTGAATAGACAATGATGCAAATACGTGACATTACCGAATTAAGGATTTTATTGATACATTTTGGTTGCTATGTATTTATGTAGCAAACTTAGGTAATTACAAAACAAATATTAATGAATTTAATGAAGTTTCGTATTACTCCGTTCATTAGATTTCTCATAAAACGAGTTAGATTGTGACCCGAGTTTACCATTTAAGGTAGGAATCTTAAATTGTTAAGAATTTACTCAGAGATTTATTTATTTATCTCGGGAAAACAAACATTTACACAAAAAATTTACAATACAAGTGTTTAAAAACAAAAAATAACATATGTATAACCCACGACGTTATCCACATTTTAAACACAATATTATATTACAATATTATGCAACAAAGACACACGAGAAACACTGAACAAGATACAAACAAAAAAATAATAAAATAATTGTCAAAAAACCTTCAAATTCACAATTTCTTTTCAACTCTTTAAATACAAATACAAATAAAATGGATAATTTAAATTAAGAATTAAAATCGCAATGAAATATAAAAAACATTTATAACATGCAATGAGCAAATTTAAATAAATTTAATACAACAACAAACAATAAATTTAAAAATATATACATTGGTAAGTATATTAAAATCACAATTAAAAACAAACAAAAACCTGCTGTAAAATTGGAAAGTATGATTATTTCGTTCGAAACAATGATTATTTCTGAAATATTCATTCTTTCGAACTACATGAACTTAGAGAGCTATATTGATGATTAAAATGGTTATAATTCTTTAGATAAATACGCGTTACGGTCGCGGATCGCATTTGGTCCACATACAGCTTCACACTGACCGGCAAATTGCAAAAAACATAAAAATATTTGAATTTCGCGGGCTACCCTGGAGCTAAGCCCTTAAATATAATATTTTTTGTAAATGTAATAGTGACACACTTAGATGTGCTCAACTGGATTTTATTGACTACACAGTAATTTGAAAGTCGTTTAAGGTCTTCTTGCAATAGTGTAGTATCAGTGTGGTCACGAATTGATCTGTAAATTTTAAGATAACAAATATTTTGAATGTTTGAAACAAGCCCCAAAGTCATTAATTAAAATAATGAAAAGCAGAGGACCCAAAATCGAGCCCTGTGGAACACCAGAAGTGACGCCGACTGAATTAGATCGATAGCCCTTAACTACAACTCTGTGTGACCTATTTGAAACATATGATGCAAACCAGCGAAGTAGATCTCCACGAATGCCATTATACGCCAGCTTTTTGAGAAGTAGTTGATGATCCACCTTATCAAAAGCCTTACAAAAGTCTGTGTACACAGCATCTACTTGTACCCCTCGATCCATATTATTTAACAAATAATCTGTGAAAGTAAGTAAATTTGTTACAGTGGATCTTTTTTTTAACAAATCTATGTTGTTGTGTAAGTATTATATTATGAATGGTCGGGTATATTGCTTTATGCACAAGTCTAGACAGACAGGATAGAGATGGGGCGGAAGTTTTCAACATCATGTTTTGATCCGGTTTTATGTACTGGGGTTATATTGGCTTGTTTCCAAACTTCAGGAAATGTTCCTTCAGAGATAGGTACATTTATTATAAATAGTGTGAAGTGGAATGTATAAACTATCAGCTGTGTTTCTAATAAAACATGGTGGCAAGCCATCTGGCCCCGGGCCCTTTGTAGCATCCAATGACTTCAAAGCCTGCAGTACTTGATCAGGACTAAAAGTGATACGGTTTATAATGACACAATTGTCTGATTGGTGATTTCAGGGGCAACCAATCTTTGTCATCAAAAGCGGAAGCTTCATAGACCGACTGAAAAAGGTTGAGAACAGATTACAAATCGCACTGGGGTCACTGGAATCTTCATTTTTGTAAAATACCGTAGCTGGTATACCAACATTGGCTTTGCGATTAGCAACATTAACTCCACAGACTTTTTACATTTTTTTTATATCTTTTGTTCGACATCGTTTATGTATTTAGTATAACTCTTTTTACATTCCGTTTGGAACCTCTGCCTAGGAAAAGAGAGCTGCTCATAATCTGACAGGTTATTGTAGGTTTTCCATTTAAATATTAGTAATTAGTGATCTAGAAAACCAAATGGGGAATCTCGAGGATTTGGAATGGCTTGTAGGAGTATGCGTTTTTATTATGCCGAAAAATTATTATAGAATGTGCTCACGCACTGGTCTACTGAGAGTCCGTTAAAGGCCTGATCCCAGTTTATTTAACACAGGTCGCGGTTTATTTGTTGATAATCTGCTTTAAAGTAATTATATTTTAAAATTTTCGCTTGCAAAAGATTTTTATGTTTAAATTTATAGGTAATTGTAGCACAAAATGGGGGTGATGATCATCTATTGTCAGTAATGTACATGTCGGTATGGATGTGATGCAGTTTGTGTTACTTATTAACAAATCTAAGATGCGGCCATTGTGATTAGATATTGTTGAACTGAGCGGGGCGTTTAGTAATGACAGGAAGTTACTCAGATGTTCGCTTTGTGAGCTAAGACTATCACAGTGCTGGACTGTGGCGTTGCCGTTTCGATTTGGAAGCCAACCTATATGAGGCATATTTTAATCGCCAAACAGATAAAACAAATGTGTGTCTAACCTATCTAACGTTTTATGTAAATGTTTATAATAAGAAATGTACCTACGTTTCTTCAGGGGATTTAGGGGGAATATAAATAGCGCTTCCATGCATTTTTTTTTATTTTTCAGCGGCATGCAAAGTACAATATGCTGACTATCTGGAAATTCTGCAAGACAAACATCCTAAACATGCGACATTTTGTTTTGTTTGTGCTTCACCGGTGCTATCAATGCCTGGAAACTCGCTTGTCCGAATACTGACCTACCTGACAAACCATTTTCCCAGAGGCGGTGGGACGAGCCGCTCTGCAGAGTAGTTCAGAATAACTTACTGTCCACGTCTGCTACTACTGCTGAGCGTGCACGCCTGCTGGCTGTGGGAAAATGGGAGTCGGGTCTTTGGCTTCATGCACTACCATCGTCGAACCTAGGCACTTTGTTCAACGACACCACTTTTCGCCTCGCTGCTTCTTTGCGTTTAGGAGCCCCTTGTTGTTCTCCTCATCGCTGTCACTGTGGTGAAGTTGTCAACAGCCTCGAGCACCACGGCCTTTCTTGTAGCCGCAGTGCAGGCCGTTTTGCACGACACGCTAATTTAAACGACATAATCCGACGAGCTCTCGTCATTGTCGGCGTTCCAGCCGTTTTAGAACCCAATGGCTTGGCACGAGACGATGGCAAAAGACCGGACGGCATGTCTTGTTTCCTTGGAAGATGGGTAGGCCTTTAGTGTGGGATGCAACCTGAGTCGATACGCTTGCGCCATCCCATCTTCCTAGTTCATCGTGTTGTGTTGGCGCTGCCGCTGCGGCTGCGGAAAACCTCAAGCGGCGGAAATATGGTAACCTTATTGGTAATTATATTTTCGAGCCGTTTGGGGTTGAAACCCTCGGGCCGTGGGACCCTTGTGCTCACAGCCTTTTCAAAGAAATTTCGAAACGGCTGGTTGACACTTCCCGTGACCCAAGAGCTGGCTTTTACTTTGGGCAAAGATTAAGCATTGCCATTCAACGTGGCAATGCCGCCAGTCTCTTGGGCACATTACCAGCTGACAGCGTTGAGGATGAATTTTTTGATGCTTTATTTTAGTATGGTTTTAGTTTAGTGTATTTGTTAGTTTTAGTAACTTATTATATATAAAACTAATTACATATTTAAAATAAATTCAAATTATTAAGTACAAAAGTACCTACCTAGATTGTAATTAACAATAAAAGCTTTACCTAAACTGCATCTCACTCTGACATGTATTTTTTTTATTTAAACTCGTTATTATCCCGAAACAGAAGCCACGAATTCACGAACTTAATAGCAGAGCCAAATTTTATCACAAAAGAGGAGCCAAATAAGAGGTACTTAGGTACACAAATAAATTCATATACTTACAAAAAAGTTTGACCAAAAATTATAGGAATAGTATAATACTAGGTAGTATAAGTGTAGTACTAGGCCTTTTTTTTACGATGGGAAATCATCAAATTACTCCTCCCGCTCTGGGTAAAGCAGGAGGGCGTGTCAGACTTCTACTGACTAAAACCCATCCGTGTTCCTCCTAGTGCCCTTTGAGTTCCAGGGTACGGTGCCTCTTTCGAACGAAGTCCGCAGCCCAAGCAGGCACTGGCCCTAGCGGGTCCCGTCTTTAATGCTGACAGCTCTTTAAGGCGCGCGTGGAACACAGCGCGCCGTCGACCCGGGCCTGGTTCTGATCAGACGGCGAGCCACTCAATGCTCGCCGTCCGCAGACCCGCGCCTACGGTGGCCGAGAATCGTCCTGCGACTCCCGTCGCCCGGGGCGTCTTCTTCTGTTGCGGCGGCTGGGGCGTGAGGTTTCCCTCACCCTCACGCGTTCGGATAGTACTAGGCCTAAAATTCAATTTTTGATCGTGCACACAACAACGATTTTTCTTGACATGTAAGTCTTTTGTTTAACTTATTAACAAAACAAATATATTTTTTCATTAGGCGTTGCATCTTAGGCTGGGGGCCAAGCCCCTTCTAGAAAAAATCCCTAGATACGCCAATGACAGGGTCGTGTTTATAGCACACCACGTACGAGTAACGAGTCACACGACAGCTACCGACCCAAAAATATATTACGTTACCCTAAAGTTGGGGAAATTTTATTATTTTGCAGATTCTTGAGGGAATATTAAAACGAACGTGGCAACTCTGCAAAGTGTTAACCATTTAAAAATATCTCCCAATATGTTGGGAAAAATTTGAAAGTACGCAATGTCATGAGACCCATATTATGGGACAAATATGTTAATAAAGTGTCAGAGCCCCATCAAAATCAACTGAATCGGGCTATAGGCTGCTATTGTGCTTCAAAATGTGTGTGCTACGCAAGTTTTGAAGTTTTTGGACTTAGTGAGGCTGTGTCTATTGTTGTCCGAAAACGTTCATTGAGTAAAAAAATGCGTTGTGGCTTATTTCAAACGGCTGTAATGCGAATTTGGTTGCATCAATGACACAATGTGTTTTTGTCCTTTTAAAAGTGCCACGATACGTAATTCGCAATATGGACGCTTGGAACAAGATTCAAAGTGTTGTGAGCATTTAGTTCGCTTAATTAGCGTTTTCGGTTTCGCACAAAAAAGTAGCCTTCGAGTGTCTCTAGAGTCCCAGATATCTCTGTACCAGAATTTAGCCAGATCGATTTAGTAATTTGCCGTATGGTGTCGGCCGTCATCACTTCTCGTGGGTGTCGTAAGAGGCGACTAAGGGACTCATCAGAGAATGGGCAGCAGCGTTCTCTGTAAAACGCAACACCAAATATTGCGATCGCCAAATCTTTATTTCAGACTATGTCCATAAATTATGATGATGATTCAGTTATTTAGACAAATGAAAGCATTACAAACCAACTCAGTTTTGCGTTTATAATATGTATGATGTCACCGGAAAACGGCAAACTCCGTAAGATTATAAAATAACTTGAGAAATTGTAAATTTTCGATAAATTGTCAAGTGAACATTGGGAATACTTTTTTACACATCAAAATTTGATAGTTTATAATTTCTCGAATTTTTTCCAAGAAGTTGTGACTGAAATAAAATGGCGACCAATCAGAGCACAAGTCTACAAGAAACGGCTCTCATTTGTTTGTTTAGATGTTACATTACATGTACGCCATAGAGTTACGAATGAAATGGACCTCCCGTTGTCCGATGTTGGTTGAATTTACTTTGGGTGTGTAATTTTAGGTTTATCTAATTTTTATGCAAGTGGTGACCAAGGGCAAGCTCTTAATTCTAGCTCGACTAGTAAATATAATACTATACTTTATGACAAAATTCCAATCCAAGAAGGCCGCAATATATTATTTTCACAACTCCGCAATATGGGTATCAATCAAATGAAAAGGCTTGACTAGTAGAATAATGTAAACTATATTGAAAGGGAATGAGATATATTAACTAAGGAAATTAAAATTTAGTTTAAAAGGCATAAAATAAAAATAAAATTATATAAAAAAATAAAACCGACAAAAAAAGCTTCTAATAATACTTATACTCAGTAAATACAAAAGATTTGCCGTCTTCCGAGGCGAAGACGCTTGGCTCAAACAATAGTATCTCTATTTATCTAAAAAAATAAATAGTACTTATTTTTTTTTAATTAAAGTAAGTATTTTTTTGCTATTGGGGGTTTTTTTTTGGTGTATTCTTTATGTCTGTGAATAGGTCGTAGGCTATTTTGTGTGGACAATTTCTGTTTAAATAATAATATATTCACCAACATTTCAGCCTGAAACTAATATCATTCTCGATATAATGATGGCATGGCATTGGCAACGTCTTCGATGCACTAATATCCAATAGCCAATGCGCTGTCTTCTTACGCACTGCAAGAATCGACGCAAATGCAATTCATCAATAATAGATTTGTCTCAATCCAAATTGAGGTCGTGGTGAAGGACTCCGAAGAGCTCTTGGTCTCAGCCGATTATATTTCTCTATTACTTAACTGTTTTATTTCTCAAACTTGGGGTATCTTAAAACTTAGCGATGGCAACTTTGCCTTGTCAGATGACATAAGACATTTAAATTCACGTTGTTGTGTCCATGTGTCAGTGTTCTAAAGTTTTGTTGTTTGGCGGTAAACGACAAGTGTTTACGCACGACTTAAAAAATGTGTGAATTTAAAACTTGAAGTTATTAGATAAATTAAATGTTAGTTATTACAAGATTTTAATATACATCAACGTGTGAAACTACTTTACTATATTTAAATATACAAGTTCAGTGACAATGTCTTCAAGGAAAGAAGACAACGTTTGCATGGTAAGTAAACAGTCAAATGTTGTATTAGGTAAGATTTAATGTTTTACGATTTCGCAAAACACACGCAGAAACGACGTTGCTATGTTATATAACCAACAAATAAAAAAGGCTGGCGAAATAGAAAAAAAAACCTGCAGCATTTTTAGAACCGCTGTGCTTGCCACTCGATTGGATCGAAATAACAATACAACGTTATCTAAGATTAATTAGCAAAACAATGCTTGAGCGATTGTTTGATATAAATTTTCCTAAAAATAAAACTAGTGAAATGTTAATGAGAGACGCAAATGTAACCAACACATGTGACCATGTGTAGTTATATTGTGGTGTTATATTTTAATGGTTGTTGAAATCTTAAACCAGTTTTAAATCATGAATGAAATAAACGAAATCTTCCACAGTCACATGTGTCTAATATTTGTTCATGTAACTTATCTCGAGATCTGTTGACCTCTTGGTATATAATAGTCAGTATCAAGGCTGTTATTGATGTGTTATCTTAAAAATATTTTGTTCATCATCATAAGTGAAATTATATTGGCTCATTTTGATTGACAAAACATCAAGTTTGTTATCTTACAACTATATTATATTGAGAGAGCATTTTATAAAAAGTTTTAAATTGCTTTTTATCCATCATCTTAATGTTAAATATTGAAATTTCAATATCTAATACCAGCTGCTTCAATTGAGATAAGTGAAATAACTGATAATGCAACTTGTCTCTCAGATTATTGTGATTTTCAAATAGGTGTTACATAATTTAAAGTGACAAGCTTTTCTTAGCAGGGGCTGTGCTGACTAGAGCTGAGCAAGAGTTTCTGATTATAGTATACTTCATGTAACAAGTTTTGCATGATTCATAGATTTCATTAAAAATATCCAGGGTTGGAGCTATCCCTGTATCAGCCATAGCTACGATACAGGGTCCCAACATGTACAAACACAATCATGAAAAATTTATCTTCGATCACTACGTATTATAAAACGAAGTCCACCGCCACGTCTGTCTGTCTGTTCGCGATAAACTCAAAAACTTGTGCACCGATTTTCATGCTGTTTTGACCAATAGGTAGAAAGATTCTCGAGGCTGGTTTTAGTATATAATTTGTCTAGAAAAAAAATAGGGATCCTTATGAAAATTGCCGCATGGACAACATCGCGGGTGAAGTGCTAGTTTATAATTATTTCTGAAAAGAGGCCTATGAGGAATTATCATTTCTATTGAATAAAATTGTGATGGTGAGATTTGCAAGTTTGTGTCTTTGTCCTCATTCCTCCCTGCTAAGTTACCAAAATTAAAAATGTAAGGACACCTATTTTATTTATTTTGCAAGACACATCCCTTCCATGCCAATGCCAACATCCCAACCCTTTCTGGGCCATAGCCACATGGACTAACTATCACTACGCCACTGCAAACATCCTCAATCCAACTACCAAGAAAGTAGTACAAGTCCACAACTTTCTAGCTATAATAGTTGCAAGACGCTCAGGCAAAAGGCCGTCATGAGTCGACACATCGCCGACGACGAACTACGCCACTGCAACTGTTTATTTTTATACTACTACTTGAGATGTATTAATAGTAATTACTTACTAATAAGATAATAGCTAATTAAACTGCTATTAATGTATGCTGACTGTCAGCCACAAACACCACTTCAGATAGTACAATTTATTATACATTGTTGCAAAGCACACCATCATACATTGTTGTGTACCATGAACATGATAAAAAGGTACCACCACAAGGTACGGGGGTGGGGGGGTATTACCGTACATCATAATTATGTATCAGTTGTTAGTTAATTTTGCTTTTAAATTACATCATGGTACTTAAAAGCAAACAATATTGATTACAATTAATACAACAATTATCTCTTTTGTAATATTAAAAACTGAAGTCGGTTTTGATAGTGTCCAGTCTCCGTTAATTTCATTTTTATTTATGATTCAAGGTGAAGAAGCAGAAACCATGGTACAAATATATAACAGTGGAACCGCCAATGTTCCTGTATATGATGGCATACATGATCACCAATGTTATAGAACAAACATTCTATGTGTTCCAAGCTTGCACAGTGAACCATGGTTACAGCCCGGAGATTTGCTACAACATCAGCAGCTATGACGATATCAATAAAGAAGTACAGGTATGTAAATAATGACACTTATTTTCTTTTAATGTGTATATTTAATATGTATGTATTTGTATATCTATTTTATTATTTTGTATTGCTTTTTTTCTATAAGAATTTTTACTTAAACTTTATATTTGCACCAAGTGCAACCCCATTTCTTGTCCAGGCTATCCCCATCCATTCCAGGTTGCTTGGAAGAGATCGCGGAATGCGATAAAGCCGCCAATTGTATTTGCTTTAGTTTAAAGTTTCCTTCATATGTTTTAATTTGGTGTACAATAAAGTAAAATAAATAAATAAGTACAAAATAAATCATTTTTTAACAAGACACCAATAGTCTTCACATTAATGTAGTCTCGTTATTACTTACCTTTAATATCAAAGGCTGAAAATATTTAATTTAAGAAATGTGCCCACTTAGTAGTAAGTACTCTTTATTCATGAAACTTACTGATACGCATGTAAATTAGAAGTACACCTAAAGCAGATAGTAGGTTTGACACCGACTTCCGAAATTAAAGTTCTTTTCTTTCTTCCGAAGTTATTTTGTACCTTGTAATGTTTTGTTTTTGGAAGTCGGTTGTATTTTTTGTAAAAAAGTTTTTTTTGTAAGTTTTTTTTAATTCGGGTAGCGCGAGGCCCACCACTGCCTGTCATACTTAGTAAATTACAGTATAGTGTCCATAACACAAGATAAATCCTAACATGAGTGGTGTTTTTCTACTTGTAAACTGTACAATGAAGTGGTATATTGACCTAGAAGTCAGTCATTTTGTGTGCACCTAAAGTAAGTTGATTGAACTTTAGTAGTTTGTCTTTAGGTATTTGCATAGCGCGCGAGCCTTCAGCTAATGCATACAGTTATTGAAGTAATGATATGGATAGGTACGCTGTACGCTCATAACTGACGAAAATGCTGGTTTGATAGTAATGGTTTTAAAGAAGCCTTGCCTTCTGTGAAACCATTACTATTCAGCTATTAATTATGACCGTATATAAATATTACTAAGTACAGTAATTGGAGTAATAATATGGATTATTATTACTCCAATTACTGTACTTAGTAATATTTTTGATTTGTAATTCCGCAATTCCGTTACCTTCAGAAACTGCTAGTGCAAGGAGCATAATATCGGGCTGCGTAGCAAGAGCAAGAGTGGCGGTTGGGGACGGCCCATGTTAGCAGTGTACGCCTCAAGGCTGAAATGATAATGGTAATTTTGTGTTTGCAGCTAACAGTATCAACATTCCACCAATGGAACGGCGTCGCGAGCCATATCGTGCCGCTGCTGCTCGCGTTTTTCTTGGGCTCCTACAGCGATAAGCGAGGGCGAAAAATAATTCTACTCGCTGGCCTTCTTGGAAAACTATTTTTCTCAGCGATGATCACCATTAATACCGCGAAAGGTGAGCAAAAACTAAGTTTTGTTTTCTTTTATGCCAACATAGCACGAGTTTACGATCATTCTAATCGAGACAAAAATAAAAGGCACCTAAGTAATTCTCAGAATGATAATATGTACTCGTATAGATTTAAAAAAAAATCGCACTGATTGCTTTAAAGCAGCGTCGTTTCTTTTTAAATTCCAACCAAGAGAGGTGCTTAGAATTCCCTGGAAGACGCGCGGCCTCGTTTTCCCGGTCGTATCTAATTTGTATGTATGCATAAAACTCATTATCAGCTGCAGTCAAAGCCTCAGCTATCTTATGTTGTCATTACAAAACTATAATTGCTGTGCGCAATAGTAACAACACCTTATAAGTACCCGTATCATACCCACATGTCATTACCTAATACAAAAACATCGTGTCAACATTCTGACTATATTCTATCGGCAACACCTACCTACGACCTACATTATGTATAGTGCTTAGCACAACACACACGTAAACACTTAAAAATTACATATTGTTATTGGTAAGCAATAACATCATTTATATTGTAATGCTTCCTCGAACTTATAAACTTGCTGCAAAAATCTAAAAACTTTTTTGAAGAGATCTAGTTTGTCCTCCAAAAGTGACCCCATACACAAAAATCTATTTACGTAACGCGTCCGTGTTTGGGTTACCTACAGAAGTTTCTTACTTTTAAGCGTTCCACACTAGGAATTTATTCTGTATCGTGGATTTTCAAACATACACAACCACACATGGAACATCTATCTGTAGGAGTGTAGGCCATACAAATATTTGTTTCGTGTGGGAATCGAACCTGTGACACGCAGCGCAGCAGCCAATTGCTAAACCACTGCACCAACTGTGACATCAAAAAAATCCAAAAGAATCGGTCCGGTAGTTGAGAAAATTGGCTGTGACATACGGACAGACAGACACCCGAGTGATCCTGTAAAGGTCCCTTTCCTTACGGACGGACGTTCGGAACACTAAAAACAGTTAAATCAGTATTCGTTACTGTATTATTTTATTTTGCAGACATACATAATTTTGGGTTTTCTAGCCAACTCACCAAGAATGACTACTACGTGAACATTACCCATGTCCACGTAGTAACGTTAGATACATATAATTACCAGTATCAAGTGGTGATACATGGTATACCTAAGTAAGTCTAACGCCCTACGTATGTAGTTGAGAGAGATCACCCGTACGTCTCGTTATGTCTTGAGAGATCTTATCTTTGATGTCTTATCTCCGATTTACATAGAGAAGTTTGAAAATGGGCACATGACATTTGTACACTCAAAGACAAATCATTTATTTCAATTAAAACCATTCAAAGGCATTTTTGAATGTCAAGATTAACTAGTTTACCAAAACAATAATGAGTGACTCCACTTGTCCATTTGCTTCTTCCTATGGAGTTTATTTTATGTTCTTCGCCGCAAAGACACAAACCCACCGCGGCGCATGAAGAGGTTAAGCACATGTGTTAAGCTTCGCTTTGCAAGAAAATGTACATTTTTTACATACGTGGGTGCAGTGGATTGCAACCTACGGACACGCTATGCATCAATTGACGTCATTGGTACATGCGTAGCTTGCTCGAGTACGCCGCTCACATAGCTCAACACTGTCAACGCCATGCACGCTGTGCATGCAGTACACACTGTACACGAATATTATCCCATGACTGAATCGCAGCACAGTTTTGAGATACGCCTTGTGGAACGGAGGCGTGTGTAGTGTGTACTGCAGTGGAAACGTAGACCCAAGTTAATAACCCAATAATAAAAGTTTTAGAATATTTGGTATGAAGTGACAAAAAACATGCTCTTTTATCTGTATGTCTGGATGGGATACCTTAAAAAATAGATTTTACAGATTTCATTTTTAAACTCTGTGGCGTGGTCAAAATTGAAATTACAGAATGGTAGCACCAATATTCTCTGAGTTAAACCACGGACGAACAGACCGACGCGACCGGACAGTGCGAAACTTTCCTTGTTTTACCGCGGAACCCTTAAAACAACAAAAAGAAACACAGGTTTTGATACACATACTTGATATAATATATATAAATAAATAGAATATAATATTTCGTTTTACAACTCCTCCGCTGTACTTTTTAAAAGCTTTTATTTAACTTGTTTGATAAATTTCTCCGGGACTCGTCGGGCTTCATTGCTTGTTTTTAGGGTACCGTAACCAACGGAACCCTATTACTAAGTCTCCACTGTCCATCCGTCCGTCCGTCCGTCCGTCCGTCCGTCCGTCTGTCTGTCTGTCAGCGGGCTGTATCTTAATAACTGTAATAGGTAGAGAGTTGAAATTTTCACAGATTGTGTATTTCCATTGCCGCTATAACAACAAATAATACAAATTTTGGTTTATGGTACGAAACCCTTCGTGTGCGAGTCCGACTCGCACTTGTTCTGGTGGTCGCCACTGTAGATTCTGGCTTTCAGGAGTTGCAGTGCCACACACACCTAAGTGTGTGTGGCACTCTTGTCCCAAAAAAGAAAGTAGTACCTATGGATACTACTTTTTAACAACCTAGAGTGTAAGCAAAAACCAAACTGGTTATTTATTTTGTATTAATGTACAACATAAAATGTTATAATATATTGTTTCCAAGTAACACGCTTGTTTACACACTTTTTCATTTAGCTTTAATATTCCACTCGTATCTGAATACATAGTGCTTACTCGAACTGTATGCCCAAATAGAGATATTGATATGATTACGTGATACGTCCATCACGCTGATTGTTTGAAGTTTAACAAAGCCAAGGTCTTTTCAAACATCAATAGGCAAACGAACGCGGAAGATTACTGCTCAAATGTGATTTAGGAAAAAATGTGATGGCCTGAAACGTGGCTTCTATTAGTGAGTACATTTAACAATAGGTAGCATAAGGAATCCTGGGTATACAGTATGTAATACTTAGGTACTCTTGTTTTAACTACTTACCTAATTATTGTCTTGGGTTCCGAACGTCCTTATGGTAAACGAAGCCTTACAGGATCACAGTGTCTGACGGGATGTCTGTATGTCCATTAATTTTCTTTATTGAGGTTTGTTTCCCTCTCACCGAGAGGAGGCCTGTGTCCCAGCCGTGGGAACATTATAGGCTGATTATGCTATGCTATGAGGTTTGTAATTATAAGCTACAGATGGTGGAATGTGGCACTGAGTCCCGGACAGAAAGTACCTTTAATAGTGACGTTATCATGTTTAAAAAACGTTCTATTGTTTCAAAAGTTATTAAAATAAATTCAATCATTTGTAACAAGCCGTTTGTCAACTGTCCACCATAAATTAATTGAATAGCTACTTACAATATACGGAAAATTACTATGCAATGGTCCATGAATCATGGTTAAATGTACCCAGAATGCAAGCCAGCTGGTTAGTTGGTTAAATCTCGCAAACGATTGCATTCCTTTTCATTCTGATCCAAAGGCGCAATTGGTCCAATTCGTCGTTGGTCCAAAATTATGTGCGCATAACTCAACAAAATGTACTGAACAGCAGATTTTTATCTTAATTTCAGAGTTGGTCCCAAAGTGAAAGTTGCTTATAATGATGAGTACAATTACCCGTTAAGCGGTATTGCGTTGTCTGTTACACGCTGTGTGTTGTATAATTTCGGAAACATACCTAACATACGTTTGAACCAACCGCGAATTGGACCAACTGCGACTGTGACCAACTGCGAATTAGATCAACTGCGAACTGGACCAACTGCGAATTAGACCAACTGCGAATTGGTAATTTTTTTGAACTTTGGAATAATCGCGCCTAAAGGGTTCTGATTCATTGCGTGTGTTTACGCATAATTACCTATTTTTAAATATTATTGAAGGATCACGAATATCTGCGGTAAGGAACTGCACTGCGGAAGGTTGCGAATTCGCGATTGAGACTACTTATGTAACTCGAAGTGTTACGCATTATACTTGTTGAATTTTCGTTCTTATATTGGAATAGGATTTTTCTTCACTTATAGGATACATTCGCGTAGAAGGTACTATCTGGTCTATATTGTGTACGATATTATGCCATACTATTCCAATTATAATGATTTATTTCGTATATTTCAGCTTGGCCAGTAGAATACGTGATATACACGGCTGCATTCCCGAGTGCCTTGACGGGTGCCGACCTGGCGATATTCGCAGGTTGTTTCGCCTACATCGCTGACGTTTCATCACTGAAAAACAGAACTTTAAGAGTAGGCATATTAGACGTAGTTTACTTAAGTACAATGCCTTCTGGAGTAGCTATAGGTAAGCAAAAACACAATAAATACATTGGTTTGCAATCTGCGCTCAGATATGCACCACCGTTCAAAAGTATTTGGCCATCTACACAAAAAATGGTGAACACAAGTCTTAAATTGAAATACAGTATTAATCTTTGTTTAAGAAATTGCTCATCATCACTGCTTTTTCCCAATTATATTGGGGTCGGCGTTCAGTCAAACCGGATTCATCTGAATACCAATATTTTACGTAGAGCAAGTGCCTGTTTGATCACGAAAACACGGTACTAGTGACAGATTTTCTGGCTTCTGCCAATCTGTAACGGCTTCCAAAGATCTACAAATGACAGCTGGGTCCAACGGCATAGCGTACTTCTTGAGACATGGAGGAGTCTTAGTATATTAAGGTGATCACCAATAGTTTTTCCTGTGTGGCCAAATGCTTTTGAGCGGTAGTGTAAATAATGAATAAAAATAAACAACATTCGTCTAATATTATAAAGAGGAAAGATTTGTATTTTGTATGTAACTAATAAACTTAAAAAATACTGGAACTATTTGAAAAATTATTTCAGCAATGGATAGCTACATTATCACCTAGTAACATAGGATATATTTTATCACGGAAACGGGAACTACGCGAGTGAAACCTCGTGACGTCCGCTAGTATTTTATAAAAGCAATCACCCGGCTTGATCAACGACATCGTATTATTGCCATTGTTACAACCTTTACAAAACACCGATTCAAAGAAAACAAAGTTTATCAAACCGTTAAGATCTCAAACATGATTGTTTACAGGCAACTTACTATGGAACAATGTGGTGAACCGATCCTTTACGGTCATGTTCGCTATCAACACGTCCCTCATGGTTCTAGCTACATTGTACACTGTGATATTCCTAAAATGGCAGACGAGGCCGGAGCAGAAGTCTTGGAAAGAAGCAGGGGTGAAGAACCCCGTGACGGACTTCTTTGATGTTAAGAATATTACGCAAACTCTAACGATATTGACGCAGAAGAGGCCGAACAATCGCAGGCTATTTCTGTGGTTCCTGTTAATATCGATGGCTTTTTACACTTTCCAGAGAGGTAAGTCCTGCTGTTGTAAATCCTCCTGCTCAATTTATTTTGGGAAATATAGAGCTCAATTTTGTCTTCCATAGACTTCAATCATAAATCCAGAATAGGAATAATTATCATCAGCATCTTCCTCTCCTTGTCCCATGCTACTTGGGGTTGGCGTAACAAGTTTTTCTGTAACATTCCGTCCACTAACTTCCTTTTGTTTCATCGTCCCTCTCCACTTTAATATTAATACCCAGCCCCTTTTATTTAAAATCTGTTAACAATGCTTGTCTGAATACTATAGGCGCGTCTCAATATAACTTTTACCCCTTTGATCTATACTGATTCATTTGTCCACCACTTTTGTTGCAGACGAACGCTCAGTGATGTATCTGTACACCATCAAGGTGTTCAAATGGGACACCACATCATTCAGCAACTTCAGGACGTATTTGAGCACCCTGTACGTGATAGCTATGCTGCTTGGTATCCCACTAATGACTAAAGTATTCCATTGGAGAGACACAGTTAGTACCTAACAAGTAACAATTTGTAAATAGAAGAAATAGAAGTGCGTATAGTCGACCGCACGTCTGGGGTTCAGTGCCGGATAAGCAGGCTCCTTCTGGGTAGGCTCGCTCCATCGTAGACTTTGCCTCTGTCATCTCTGACATAGACTAGAGTCAAGAGCAAACCCATTACAAATAAAAAAAAAGCCACGGGCCCATGAATATGTAATATAATCAAACTAACGGCTATGAAGATCACGTTAAAGTGTCCTTTTTGGAAATCCGAAACTGGACCCCTGAGCACAGAGCTCGTGTCTGAAAATTTTCAGATATATTTTTGACATTCTCTCAGCATGCCCCACCTGCTATCAACTTTTCGCTCTTTAAACGGTTGTTCAAAAACCGCGCAATTCGTTCTACAAGTCAAAGTGTTCATTTGATATTTTCATTAAATTCCTAAGGTTTGGGGACGCAGATGGAAGGTATTCTATCTGTCCCCTTTGTGCGTCTGACGAGGAGGCCTATGATCGGAGACGAAGTGAAAGTCCGACTTGCAGTAAATAATATATATTGTAAAACAGTAGCAGTTAGGAACACTAGTAATTATGTATATCTAACTATAAGTATACAAAATTTTATGGACACGGAGTAGGCGTGTCGCGTAGTGGTTGACCGGTGAGCGAGGGACGCTAAGGGTAGTATCCGAACAGTCTCTTGTGTTGCCATTTAACAAGGGTGCGTTCTTCCCTTAAATATTAACACATGCCATCCTATAGGATGGCATGTGTTAATATTTAAGGGAAGAACATATCTAAGATGCGTTCAGTTACTCACAATACGTGACGCCACAAAGGTGTTTTGGGGCGCCTTAGTAAACTTGCTACGGCCCTGCGTTGGTTTAATCCGGCACTGTTGGTGTTACACTTCGACCTTTACCAAGCCTAGCGTAGTATGGAGCATTAATAGTATACGAGGCCAGTTCATACTGGTTTTGCTGACGTGTGTACCGGTATAAAGCCTCGCCTGCGCTAAGGCCTTTTCCACCGGAGACGCGCAACTATGGTGGTAGACAGGTTCTTGAGTGAGAATTGTCCCTTCGCCTCCTTGCATATCTCCGGTGGAAACTCATTCTAAGGAACAATCACGTACCAATACTTAAATCATCATAATAAATTAATTCATCCACTCACTGACAGACGAAGCACGATCTAATGCACTAGGTCTAGAAGGGTTTGCTATGTTGTAAACCAAACTAATGTAGCATTAATTGCTCACCGCCTAATAAAACGTGTTTGTCCAGGTAATCGTGATGCTGGGTGCTACGGCCCATATTTGCGGACACTTGGTGTACGCCCATGCGAAGACTGATAAGCTGTGGTACGTGGGAGCCACGGCTGCGGCGCTCGGGCCGTGTGTAGCGCCTCTTATACGCTCCATGACTTCCAAGGTGCTACCTGCTTCCGAGAGAGGTTATTGGACATCTATACTTAATTATTCATATTTATTTAAAGCGTTTTTAAATTTTAGTTTCACAAAAGAAAATAAAGCCCGTAACCGTCTCCAAGGCTCCATCTATCTCTGTACAAAAATTCATCAATTCCATTCAGCGAATATAGGCGTGAACACGCGTTACAAAAAAAAACAAACTAACATTTATAATATTAGTTAGGATTATAAATGCAAAACTAACTCTTTCTATCTGTTTGTTTGTTACGTTTCACGCCTAAACCGCTAAAACAATATTTAAGGATTTCTGTAAAGAGATAGATAGACCTTGGAAAAGGACATGGGATTTTTTTTCTCGGGAATACATTCCTCTGGAATAAAGTCCAACTGTCTCGTGGGCGAGGCCGTTGCCAGAAGGTGGTTGTTTATATGTGAAAATCCAAAATTAACTTTCGTCTACAGCACTTTCGATTGTAGGAAACAAATTCATGCCCAGAAGTCTGTTCCATGTATCACAGTCATGCTAAACGAACATCACAAATGCGTTACAATAATGGTATTATTTCCCACAGGTGTGGCGTACGCCTTCCTATCGGTGATGGAGAACGCCGTGGCCATGTTCGCGTCGATCATATATTCACAGCTGTACAAAGCTACGCTTGACACAGACTTCGTCAATTCTATATTCTACCTCACAATTTTTACGCAAGTTGTTGTGTTTACCTTAACATTGTGAGTATTTTATGTAATCCTACTAACATCATTGGAGGATGCAAACTTTGTTCCACCCTCCAATATCTACAATACAAAGTTTAATAGATAGTTTTGAGCTGAACAAAAGTTTTCCGTTACGTGTCCATGTATTAGGTACACGTAGCTACACCAGGGTGGAACTAGACTTATACAAATCCTGGCACCGTCCTTTGCAAGTCCGGATGTTCGAAATTCAATCATACGGAACGGTACCGGTTCATGGACTTTAGAATTTAAATGACATACATTGGCGTATATATTTTCCTTTAAAGTGAGAAGCTCTTAGGAAGTTTGGAAGTTTTCGGTAACTTCTAAACGGTGCATTGTTGATAAAAAGTCAATCTGCATAATTTTAAAGTAGACAAAATTTGATTCAATTTCACCATGAATCGTATCACTAGGTTAAATATGTGTCTGTAAAACAGCACTTCGCGCACGTCGCATCGCAGGTTGGGGCCAGGCCCTCCCTGGAAAAAAAAACACTAGATACGCCAATGATGACATACCGTAGGAGTGAACTCCCATATTATTATTATTATACTCTCTGAGTGAACGCCTTGTAGCCTACTACGACTACAACTCAATACGCACCTTCATTTTAATTTTAACACAATAAATTGTCGCCAGATATCTGAACTTTTGAACCAGTGACCGACTACGGTCACTGCCTCACTGGTTTAAAAGTTATAAGGGTTTATAGGTGGCCGATAAGGGTAGCGCATACCCCAGTTGAATTGGCCCATTTGAATCTCAAAAGCTAAGATCTGTTTTCAATCTGTAACTTGCAGGTTATCAATATTAAAGTCTCTGAAGGTGGCCATGCCAGTGTCAGTCACACCTCTCCTTCATAATCATCATATCAGCCGAAAGACGTCCACTGCTGGTCATAGCCTCCTAATGTGTCGCCACAACAACCGCTCCTGTGCTCTCCTGCGAAGACTTCCAACTAATAATACTTTTTTTTTCCAGTACCATGGAGATTATGTTGAGAGGCAGGCCATTAGAACCGCTCTATGATAAAGAAGGGGAAAGGAGAATATCGACATCATCATAACACGAAAATAAAATAAAACTCCATTAAATAATGTTTAAGATTTATTTATATGAAAATCATTAAATTGGTATTAAATCACTGTTGAGGAACAACACAATTATTGCTCAAAGATATATAATCCATTAACAAATAGACGCTAGTAACGTTTAGACTGTAATTACAATAATAAAGATTTAAAAGAATATTTACATGAGCTGTAAGAATGTATTTCATAAAAATGGCTGTCCAATGCAACTGATGGTGAAATGGTTACATGCATTGCATTTCTCTTTGTGATAACTTAATTATATTAAAAATATTTTATACTTATAATATAACGCAACAGTATGATTGTCCATTTGATGGACCATAGAGAGCAGCATATCGAATATTTATACGCTGAATTTTATCTAGTTGTAATATATAAATTGGTTGTAAACCTAGTAATGAGTGAGATAAACCCATTGTTCCTTAATAAATGCTGTGAGTATTTTATCTAGTGTTTCATTTTATGACTTGTAGCTTCGATAACTTACAACACAGATACTGACTAAAATTTACATACATGGGTTATATTTAGTGGTACTATTAGAATATACGGGGAGATTGGAAAACGTTAACTACTTCTAGACTAAACAAGAATAAAGTAAAAATTTGTCTTAGTAGGATATTATTTAAAGTATTGCTTAATAGCAGTTTTGACTGTTTCAAACTTTTAATAATAGCTTTTAATTTCCTGTTAGCCACATTGGATAAGCAATTAAGCACACAGTTTACTTCGGCCTCTCATGCAGTCGAAGTGCGGGTCGCTTTGCACGGCACGCAAACATCAACGAAATTATCCGACGCGCTCTTGTCGCCGTCGGCGTTCCAGCCGTACTAGAACCCAATGGCTTGGCACGCGACGATGGCAAGCAACCGGACGGTATGTCTTTGTTTCCATGGAAGATGAGTAGGCCTTTAGTGTTTACCGAGCTTTAGTGTTTAGCTTCTTGTGTCGATACTCTTGCGCCATCCCATCTTCCTAGCTCATCGTGCTGAGCTGGTACTGCCGCTGCGGCTGCTGAGAACCTCAAGCGGCGAAAATATAAAAACCATTTAAAGATCTTTCTAAACGCTTAGCTGACACTTCGCGTGACCCAAGGACTACCTTTTACCTCGGACAGAGGATAAGCATTGCCATACAACGTGGCAATGCCGCCAGTCTTTTGGGCTCAATTCCAGTGGACAGCGATGCGGACGAATTTTTTGACGCCTTATTTTAGTAAGGATTTTAAGTGTATATATTTTCTAATAAAGGTCTTATGCAAAAAAAAAACAATAGAGTAAGACAAAATTTCGTTTACTTCGCAAACTTAAATGTAATAAAAATAGGAAATCTCTTAGTTTCACAAAGTTTGTTTGGGATTCACTGAGATTTTCACATGAAAACTTTTCGTGAAATGAAGTATGTGCAAAGTTGATCCCGTAACCCGACTGTTCAGTCCTTAACTTTGCTCATTAACTTTCACAATCTATTTCCAACTCTCACAATTCTTTTAGAATATTCATTTAACCCTAAGTACATTTTGAAATATTTCTAACAGAGTGGCTCTTACGCACACTTCAATAAAATTATAACCTAGTCATGTAAACATAACTAGGGTTTATACTACACCAAGTAATTGATATGAATTTATAAATTCTTATTTATACACATAATGGACCATTACTAAAAATCTTAGGTAAAATCTATCACGAAATGCGCATAATATAAATGCACCTTGAATTTTGTCTTAACCTCTCGTTGACTATGAGATTGAGCTCGATTACCCCACAACGCTAGCCTCTAACAAGCTAACAGTTGGACTTAGAACCTACTAAAAGATATTTCATAAAATACAATGTACTACGGGAAGATTGGGGAAATAGATAGCACCTACGTTTGGCTATTACAATCAGTCTGCCCTCATTAAGGTGAGCGACAGAATCATTTCAGTGAATATCTTAAACAATAAATGAGTTTTTAATGATTGCATATCTTTTGTTGAAAGATGCATGGACATTCTGTTCAGCTTAGGAACAAAAAACGCATGTTAAGGGAGCCCTAACCAGCCGGCCAGATACTGCTCAATCTCGACTCGCGCTTCGACCAAGTCACTGGAATCATTCTCACTTCGAGGATACATGTTAGCGCAATGCGCAGTACCTGTAACGAAGAAAAATAAATATTTAGCATTTAGCAGGTAGAATCCGACTTATTGGCGGCTCGGTAAACGAGGCAAATAGCTGCGCACAACGATAGCGCGCTTTGCGATTACCCGGAACAAAAATTTAAAGAAACGTGTTTTTGTTCCTAATGGAAAGTATTAGGTATAACAAAACCACTTTTCTTTAAATTTAGTAAAAGCTGTTATTTTGATATTACAAACAGACACTTCAATTTTATTTATTTGTATAGATTGACAGTATTAGTCGATACTGAATAAATATAATTCTTTATGCAAGCTTACCTTTGATATAAATAGCCGGTGCATCATTGTCTTGAGTTTTAGTGATTCCTAGAGCATGCCAAGGGTCGACGGAGCCGTGGACGAACACCACTCGAGACACTGCAATGTCCAGGGCGCCGTAGTTGCTATTGGTCCAATCTGCGGATGCCTCTACGAATCCTGAATTGTACCTGGAATACAATTACATTTTGCAGATTAAGGTGGTTGCGCCCGGGTAGCCCGCGAAATTCAATCTTGACATTTTAGGATTATACCGACTTATGGAGTTTTATTGCTGACTTAAATGGTTATAATTCTGAAAATACATAATTCTTACGAGCGCGAACCATACTTTAATCAACATAAAACCTAATACTGACTTGTAAATTGCAAAAAACTGGCGCATCCACCTTACTATAGTCTTGAAGTGCTATACTACATAACACAGAATAAGGACCACTTGTTGTTTTAAAAGACGATGCGGCGGATTTATATGATACATCCGTGTCGTTCAGTTACAAACCTTTTTACCCAATTGTCCCAGAAGTCAAGTGTCCATGTAAAATTTATATCTTAAAAATAAAAATGGCTGCCTGAAGTAATATTCCACGCGGACGAAGTCGCGGGCATAAAGTAGTCTAATATACTTCTTCAACATTTAAATACATTACATTGTTTTTATGATTGTTTTTTCTCCATTACTTACACAAATTAAGTACTATTCACGATACTTACTTTTTACCGAAAACGTCTTGACATTGTTGAATAAAGAAATCAAGTGTGAAATGATTGCCGAACACTTCAACTTCTCCTGACGAAGTCTGATAGAAACCGAACTCGGTGCAGGTTTGGTACATCCATTGACGTGCTGGAATCAATACACATAATTTAGGCATTAAATCGTTATTTACATATCACCATTGTGCCTTTAAAAGGTGAGTTTTATCGTGAACTAGCTGACCCGCGCAACTTCGCCTGCGTTACATTTTTCATGAATGCTTCGCTCCTTTTGGTCGTAGCGTGATGTTATATAGCCTATAGCTTTTTTCGAAAATGTGCTATCCAACATTAAAATATGTTTTCAATTTAAACCAATAGTTCCTGAGATTAGCGCGTTTCATCATACTAACAATAAACTCTTTAAATTTATAATGTTAAACCAAATTCTGAGATCAGAGGGCCAATTCTAACTATTTTTAAGCAACGTTTTCATTAAAAAAGTGTACGTAAATTGAGGCTTTTTAGGCTGTTTGTGACTGAGATGTGAATGCGAACTTTGCTTAATAATTAGTAGGATTGGCACTCGGAAGTAATAAAATGCTTTCACCGGTCAGTATTCTATGAAGTAACATACTTTCCCGCCAAAGCCTTATTTTAATTTAAAATTTTAAAGCTTACAAGGCACAAGAACAACATTTTTTTTTGAGTGCAGATAAACAAAACTTTACAATCAGTTTGACTTTTCATTGAGGTGGTTATGGTGGTCAACCATCGATATTTAACTTTATCATAATATGATTTGATGCTTCTACATTACATTTTATTCTTGGGGGGGTTTACTAAATTAAAATTGGATGACATTTTGACATCCCTCATATTGAAAATTGATGCCTACCTCCTTCTGAGCCCCACGACATATTCCTCAAATCTCTGACCATGTTCTCATAGCTGTAGTCCAGACATGTCTGGTTGGTTTTGTCCAGAATGATAGAATTGAAAGCTGCGAGCTTCTTGTATGCAGGATCCGATCCAGGAGACGTTAACATATTACACACCTACAAACAGTTACTATTATAAATTAAATTACAATGCTTCATGATTAATTATTTTTTTATTGAATTAACACAGTGTCAAAGTGTCACACTAGTGCTAGTTGGTATAAGTCAGAATACCGTAGGGCAATACATTGACGTTCCACGAAAATAGGAGGCATAAAGAACCCTCATCATCATCGTTACGGCCGAAAGATACTGCTGGACAAAGGTCTTCAAGTCTCACCACGTGTTACGGTCGCATCCAGCGAATTCACGGGGCTTTCAGCGGGTATCAGTACTGTGGGAGGCCTTCCAACGCTACGTCTTATTGTGCACAGGCGCTTCTCCAGAGTCTAGACCCATTCGACGCCATCGACTATCTGTTCTGCAAGTAATGTGACCTGCCAAATACCATTTAAGTTTGACGATCACTAGCGACACGCACTGGCCATAGACTTCCGTCTTGAGACACTGAGGTATGTAAGTCGAGAACATAATATACCGCGCAGCTAGAACCTAGAAAATATTTTTTAATTCCTCACCGTATTGATAGTAAGATTTTTGTATTTAACATCTGCGCTTATCCTATTGTCCTCGTTATATTGCACCAAGTCAGCAAAGTCATCAGCGATGGAGTTGTAGAAGTTCTTTATATCATTTTCTGAAGCATCTTTGAAGGGCTTACACACTCTGCAAAAAAATTAAATAAATATTATATATTATTATTATTTCGTTTATTTATTCTTATTATTATTATTATTCATATTCTAGGCATTTTATCATTATCAGCATCATGGGTTTAGTCAGTAAGAGTCTGACACCTCCCGCTCCGCCCAAAGCGGAAGAAGTCATTGGTGATTTACCAAAATGGCATTAGTTTTCAATCAAAGTTAAACTTTAGACAGGAATCGACACTTAATAAGGAAAAAAAAGAAACAGCTAGTTATATTCTGAACCCAAGGCTGATAGAGGCCCCTCTGGCGAAGCACTTTTGCTATCAGCTATGCGTAATGGGAAATTCGTAATGCAGTTGAGACGATGTATTTAAAATATGATACACTAAGTTAGTCTTACATTAACTTTTGGCTTGGCTCGTAATAATAAACTCATTTCGATTTCCATATAAAATAAGCATTACTTATTTTAAAAAACCAACTCGCTCCCGTAATCAACTGGCAGGATTGCCGCAGACCGATGCCTTCATAAACGCGTGGAAATGTCCAGACTTCGCTCTTTTTTGAAAACCCCGCCCGGACGCTCCCCGGACGCCCTACAACCTAGGACAAATCCGGGGAAGCCCAGTCGGATGGCAGCTCTAAAAGTGACTATGTGAGTAACCTTCTACATCCTTCCTCACCTATCCGCTACATAAGTGTGAATAACCTTCTACATCCTTCCTCACCTATCCGCTACATAAGTGTGAATACAAGAATTATAACCATTTATTAATAAAAGAATTTTCAGAATTATAACCATTAAAATCAGTTAAATAACTCCATACGTCAGTATAATCCTAAAAACTCAAGATTTCATGAAATAGTCATTCTTTCGGGTTACCTGGCCCTATGGAGTTTTATTCCTGACATAAATGGTTATAATTCTGAAAATACATAATTCTTACGCCCGCGAATCATACTTTAACCAAAATAAAACCTAATATACTGACTTGCAAATTGCAAAAAACGTAAGAATATTTGAATTTCGCGGGCTACCCTGGCGGAACCACCATAAGAGATGAGGGTGAATGTGAAACAAAATGAATTACTGAGTTGAATAAGTAGTTTCGACGTTGTTGGTGTTTCAAGATGTTGCTTGCATCTTGCATTAGTATTGAAAATGGGGCAAATATTGTCGTGGAAGAAATGGTAGACCATCGCTTATTAACCCGACGCAGCGACGCTTCATGGTGGAAGAATATGAAACAAATGGCTTTATTCCAACTAGAATATTCGCAGAGCAATTTGACGCGTCATTGCGATCTGTTCGCCGTGCACTCCATGCCGATGGGTTACATAATCGGAAACCAGCTAAAAACCCATTTTTGACACAAAAGCACAAGGAGGAACGACTACGTTTTGCACGGGAATATTTAGATAGTAACTGGGAGACCACTATCTACTCTATGAATTGCAGAAACATGACGAAGTATTTTCGGCGCTGGAAATGTGAGTGGTTAAGATTCAAAAGTACTGAAAACAGTGAATTACGATAATAATAATAATAATAAAAATCCGCAAGGCAGTTTTGTGGCGAACTGTTGGGCACTGGCGACCCCACGGACCTGATCTCTAGGGAGAATTCTTGTTCCTCATTTCCGGCTTGCCTTTATTGGCTGGCCGGGGTGAAAACTGACGAGGAACAGAGCTCCCACCTCTTTCTTGCCTTAATCGGCCGGTCTGAGTGGAGATTCGCAAGAGCAAACGTGCTCGGGAGAAGGATGTATAATCCAGTAAGGTGCTGGTAGGGATCTTGACCGTACTTCCGGGATTGTCCTGATAGCCGTGGTATACCTCTCCACTCCACTCCTCTAGCACCTCAGGATATGTTGCCCCCTTGGCGCTACGTTACTTTGTGCTAGCGACCCTTTTCGGGGGGCCCATTTATTGAGTGTGCAAGTCACCCCCTGCCATTTTAAAGCCGTTTTAATTGTCAGTGGTCAGGCAGGGGCCAATAGTTCTTCCATAGTAAACGATTATTAGTCCACTAAACCAGCCAAACCCATAGCGTTTCATCTTTTGTTTCCGTATTCTGCAATAGTCCTGCTCCAACCGGGGATTGTCCTTGGGTATACTTTCACAGTGCATACAGGGATAATCGTCGGTTGGTGTCCCATTCCATTTAAAATGTCTAAAGAGGCCTCTGCGAGTTGGCTTCGGCCCCTCGTACGCCTACCAAAGGACCGGGTCT
Organism: Lacanobia oleracea; assembly: GCA_950371165.1. Taxonomy (NCBI): domain Eukaryota; kingdom Metazoa; phylum Arthropoda; class Insecta; order Lepidoptera; family Noctuidae; genus Lacanobia; species Lacanobia oleracea. The sequence goes on from OX493385.1 coordinate 10,908,489, forward strand.
CTAAGAAAAGGGACCCGAGAAAGTAAAAAAAAAAAAAAAAAATAATAATAATACGTGATAATAGTTAAATGAATAAAGGAGATAATACGTGATTATTAAGATTTATAAGAATAGTGAAAAGTTCATCCAAATCCCTTTGCCTTTGCCCTTTGCCCTTTGCGTTCCAGGGCCGCGGTAACTCTGTCGAACAATCCCGTAGCCGCTTTTATAATCTAGCTACTCGTAACCTACACTGGTGTTCAAAGAAACTTCATCAATTACTATAGCATTCATTAATATTTGAAAACCTGCCACTTCCTAAAAATAGTTAAGTTTGAAACCTTGTACTTACTTTCATTTCAATATCAAATGCGACCGCGCATCCTGAGCGGACGCCACACCAAAGTGTTGGACCACCAGTTTAGCGAGATATATGTAGGTAGTTGCCACGATGTATTAAAAATAAGATAAATTGCTGAATCTAACAAGTAGTGCTATTCTGTAAAAACATTTTCATGTCTCGACAGCGGAATCCGAGGTGAGTATCAAATTCGTTTATCCATAGGACCTTTAAGTTGTGTGTTATAAAGCTCGCTTAGTGAGCTTTGTGACTCAGGTGCAGCTCAATATCGAATCAGTTATTGGCAGAATAGACTAGCAGCTTCAATCATGTCGAGTTTTGCAAACAAAAATGTAAGGAACAGTTGAAATATGTTTTTGTTTGACAAATATTCTTTAAAACCTGTATAAACAGCAGTTACCTGAATTCCTTCTCAACAGTATGCGGCTGAGTCTGCATCATTGCTGTGATCTGTTTATGAGCTGCTTTCAACTCAGTCACACAGTCTTCTCCACCAGTTTTTTCGCGCAATGCGTCGACAACAACCTCGTAATATTCTGAAATGATAAGATTTAAAAATAAAAAGTGCATAATACCTAATATTAATTCCATTTTGGATCTGCATAAGGCGGACAACTTTATAAAATATCGATGCGGGACACCCTTGTGGATAGGGATAGGTGGGGGTCACATTATTCACAAACTGATATGAGTCGGTGGTGTACTTCAATTAGAAACAAACAACATAACTACCTACTGAATTAAAATTTATTTTTAAAAATCGTATTTTTTATTTGTGATGGGTTTGCACTTGACTCTAGTCTAGGTCAGATATGAGTCATATCTGACCTAGACTTATCATATGACAGAGGCAAAGTCTACGATGGAGCGAGCTTACCCAGAAGGAGCCTGCTTACTGCTTACTCTAACTTTGTATTTTCCTCATTAGTGTGTTTTCAGAATTCTATACCTCAAAAGTAAAAAGGAACCCTTATAAGATCACTCTCTTGTCCGTTTGTCTGTCCATGTGTCACCACCGATTTACTCAGGAACGGGTGGATCTAGCAAGTTGAAATTTATACCAGATACTGAGGTCTATAAAAATCAAGGTCAGTCAAAACAATAAAAAGATATGGGCAAATTTAGATTTTCGCGAAAACTTTTAACCTAAATTTATCTTAACTTTCAACTTTTTTTTTTCGGTATTTTTCTTTTGTTTGTACTGTAAACCCTTGCTTTTAAACAAAATTGACTATTCTAGGTTAACTGGAAGTACCCTATAGGTTTTGGGTCGAAAACCTACATGGTAGTTACCGTTGACCTAGAATGACGAAATTTGATAGTAAAAGTAATACCGTCTTAGGGACTTCTCACATTTATTCAGCTTCATTCGCATTTCGCTTAACGATTCTGGCCACACTTATACAGCTCTGCTTTTATCAGCCGCGTACAGCGTCGGTCATAAGAATGAGAAAGGCGCTGAATACGCGGCGAAGACGGTAAGATGTCCGTGACTACCGCAGGACCACTGACGACAATTGCTTCTAGATATTCGGTAAATATAATTAGTACTCAATTGGTATAATTATTAGTACTCGAACAAAAAAATTGGTACCTTCGTAGATTTCGAGAAAATCGACTTTGAAGGTGGTCTGGCGGTTGTCACGCTCTTTACTCATTTTGTATTTTGCTCTTAAAATGGACATATCTATGTGCGATATTTTTATCGTTAGACTTTTTGCAGAAGAAATAGATAAAAGTAAACGTAAAAAATTATATCGCAAATGACAGTGGGTCGACCCAGTACAGGTACCGTCTAAGAGCTAGATCGAAGGATTAAAAATTTATATCCATGACAATTTTAGACCGATAAAACTAGAAGTATTTTTCAAATATTAATAGAAAAAAAAATCTTGCCAATTTGTTCGAAGAGATTTTTCTTCGATCTAGCTCTTGGACTATATCTATCTTAAAATTGAACTCATTATATCTTCTAAACTAAAACCCGACTAAATCTGTGACTTGGCGAAAACTTGCGACTAAATTTGAGAGAGAAGACTTATCTTCGCTAGGCGAGCCTTTGAGATTCAAATGGACCAAGCTGGGGTAGGCGCACCCCAGATCGGCCACCTATAAACCCTTATAACTTTTGAACCAGTAACCGATTACTTCTGATATTTGGCGATTAACTAGCGACATTTTTTTTATATTGTGAAAATTAAAATCCCTGATGGTGGGCATGCCAGTGTCAGTCACACAAGGAGTCGAGAACCGTCCGTGTACCGCGCTGTTCCGCCGCGTAAGGCCGAGCGACGCTGAATGCGGCGGAACAGAGCTGAACTCCATATACACTCGCATGATAAAAACGCATTTGTCCTCATTTTTTACTTGTTTGCCGCGAAAGCTGACAAGACGCGAAAAGCTGAATGAATGAATAGAGCTAAAAAGCGTGAGTACTCCCTTGTACTGCAAATATATGGAGAAGTCTGAAAACTATACATTTGTAATTTAATCATAAAAAAGCTGGCTAAGTGCGAGTCGGATTGGCGTGCATAGGGTTTCGAACGAATTTCTTTTTCTTAACATTTTATTTTAACACTAGTTGACCCGCGCAACTTCGTCTGCGTCACAATTTTCATTACTGCTCCGCTCCTATTGCTCTTAGCGTGATGATATATAGCTTATAGCCTTCACACACAACACTGAAAGAATTTTTCAAATCGGACCAGTAGTTCCTGAGATTAGCGCGTTCAAGTAAACAAACAAACTCTTCAGCTTTATATATTAGTATAAGACTATAGAATTCTTATAGATTTTTCTGTAATCTATAGATGTAAGGGCATTTTTCGTCGGGCGTTTTATTTTTTCAAAATTTTAGGCTTAGAGTTTCGGAGATAAGAGAGGGGGGAAGCATGGTAATTTTTGGTCTAATTGTTTGAATAACTTCAAACCATTTATTTTAATATTATGAAAAAATATAATTAAAACCCTCACAGTAATCCCTTTCATTTAATATGTCACAAGATATTGTTCTAAAACTTTGTTTAGAAATTTTCTAGTTTGACCCCAAAAGTGAACCCCATACTAAAAATGTACTAATTTACGTAAAGCGTCCGTTCACACAAATTTTCACAGAAGTCCTTATAAGTACCAAATTTCAACAGAATCGGCCAAGTGGATTCGGAGAAAACTGGCTGTGAGGGACGGACACACGGACAGATAGACGGACAGATAGACGGCCAGACAGACCCAAGTGATCCTATAAGGGTTCCGTGTTTTGTTCGGAACCCTAAAAATATAGTCTTTATTTAAAGAAATTTTTATAGCTAAAAATTTGTACGGAACCCTCGGTGAGCGAAACCGACTCGCACATGACAATTTTTTACTTTTTGTGAAATAAAGAAAGCTTACCCATGAAGTTAACTTTGGCCAACAACGGGCCACTGGAAGACACTGCGGCATATACAAGATGCGGGTACTTTAATCTTAGCCAGGCTGCTAAAGAACCAGGGTATGATCCACCGAAGGCTATCCAGCGCACATGTCTTTGTAGTCTATATTTATCATTCATAGCGTTAATAAAGTTTGCTAAATCCGCCAGAGCTTGGTATGATGACAAATACTGTAAATTCTTGACACTGATGTCCCTGTAAATAAAATAAAAACATTGTACACTATGTGTTTTAGTTTGTAGTTTTTTTTTTATGTTCTTTTAAATAAATAAAAATATAATAGAATGAATTTTCTACATTTAATGTCTAAAAGCAGTGCGAAAAAGATTGTTGCTGGATTGTTGTACCCTGATGATTTTTTATCACAAGTCAAGCTTGTTTTATTTTTCTATAAACCTTTTACCAATTTGAGAACTTCAACAAAAAATTAAAACAAACATCAAACATTTAAAATATCTAGCTGTCTGTCAGCTATCTTTTCCCTAAAAAAATATTTGTTCCATGCAGAAATAGAACCCATGACACTCAGCACAGCAGTCGATAGCTAAGCCCATCTGAACCATTGTTTTAAATTTTATCGTCCATATGTTCTTTGGATTACTTACTTAATGAAGGCTATTTATTTATAACCAGCACTGTTAGATATATTATTAGGATATAAGTAAAAAGACGCAGAAAATTATAAAAAGAAAAGATTTGTTTAAATTAAATAAGCTCCGAAAAAACAGGCCGATTTGAAAAATTATTTCGCCATTAGAATCCTATATTATCCCTGATGAACATAGGCAAACTTCGATAATTTAACCCAAGGTGTAAAAAAAATACCAACAAAGATCCTTATATCGCGTACGCTGCGGAAACTATTGACAATAGAGCAAAGTGATGTACTACAGTTTTATAGAAGACATCAATATCTACAAAAAAGTCCGCGAGAATATATATATATCCAACTATCATGGCTAAGCCACAATGACCGCTTTTTGGTCAAATTATTCAATCAAAACCCGGGTGAAATGGTATAGTGTTGATTTTGGTATCATGGATTCATGATATTAATCCTTATCTAATTAAATTGTTTAATAATTATTTATGTACAAGTAAATTACACTTTATTTTTTTCAAATAGGACCTTTCGTTTTAAAGTTATGATGGGTATAAAAATACTCGTAAGAAAAATGATGCAGTTTGCGCGAACTGCCGTCGTCGAACGTTTAGTCTATAAATAAGTAATTTACACGAGGAGATGAAGTTCATGGAGTACTAACTAAACCCGTGCGAACGAAGTCGCGGGCGAAGTGCTAGTGTTACATAATCTTACTCAGTAGGATGACTCTCCCCATAGTAGCGATGTTCTAGATTGATGCAAAGAGCATTGAACTTCTTTGCATAATCAATCCAAGCTCCTTTGACCATCCATCTTGCATCGGCCGGTCCTTCACCACCGATCATCAGGAACACAGGCCCTTGATTGTTGAAGTCATAGAAACTGTCATTAACAAAGTAGCGCTGAAAAAAAAAATATCATTTTAAATCTCAGCTGGCTGTAAAGCTGGACAACCAAGTGGAATTTCTGTGCCAAAAGGATTCCGAACATTCGTAATAAACGGAACCCTAACATACATATACATTACATAATGAATCCATGAGTATCTACTGTCGACATAACACGAAAATTTTAGTTTATTTTGCCTCTCTTGTGGAGCAGAATGGCCAGGCCAAAATTCTGGTGTGCTTTAAATTTGGTGTTCATATTTTTATACTGCCGCTTTATCACATAGTCGGCCCTTATCACAATGAAACTATGTTGTATTTATCACATCGACTTGAAACTCAGGTATGATAGTACTTGCGCCATTTTGTAAATTGCCGTTTTTTCCAAACATCCGTAAAAACGGAACCCTTATAGGATCACTCAGATGTCTGTCTGTCTGTCACAACCAGTTTTCTCTGGATATACTGGACCATTTTTTTTGAAATTTGGTGCATATATGGACTTCTGTGACCCAAACTTGGACGTGTTACGTAAATAAATAATTTATATGAGCTATTTGTATTTATATAAAATCACAAACGAAGCTCTAAAACTTGGATCAGCCATCCTAGCAAAATAACTGTCGAAACTATTCAACTTAATCATACAACAAGAACAAATACCGAAACAATGGTGCAGCTCAAACATAATAGTGCTCTATAAAAAGGGAAATCCACTTGACATCAACAATTACAGACCAATTAGTCTACTTTCTTCAATCTATAAACAAACTATTCTCTTCAATAATCCTAAGTAGAATAGCTCCAGACATAGACAGAAACCCACCAATAGAGCAAGCAGGCTTCCGACCAAGCTACTCAACAATGGATCACATACACGCTATGGAACAAATAATAGAAAAATATAAAGAATACAACATGCCATTATACATAGCATTTGTTGATTATGCTAAGGCGTTTGACAAAATATCACACTCATCTGTAGAAGGCTTTGAAAAAAAAACAAAATAAATGAACATCTATGCTAATATTATAAGCAAATTAAAACTAGAAAGACATGGAGAGAAGTTCGAAATTGGAAAAGGAGTGAGGCAAGGTGACCCTCTTTCACCCACGCTATTTATAGCCATCCTGGAAGACATATTTCAAAACCTAGAATGGAAAAACAAAGGCATATGTGTACTAAATAAAAAATTAACAGATTTGCTAATGACATAGCTGTCTTCAGTGAATCTGCGACCGAATTAGAAATTATGCTACAGAGCCTGAACACCCAAAGCCAAAAGTTAGGACTTGAAATGAATGCATCAAAAACAAAAATTATTACAAACAGCTCCAAAAAACAAATCAAAGGGAAAGTCCATTGAATATGTTGACGACTATGTCTATTTAGGCAAAAAAATATCTTTTGAATTAAACAGCAACGAAAAAGAAATAGACAGAAGAATAAACATAGCGTGGAAAAAGTATTGTGCTCAAAAAGAAATTCTTAAAGGAAATTACAGCCTAAGAATGACAAGGTCATAATGGACTCGTGTATTGTCCCAAGTCTAACACATGCAAGCCAAACATAGGTGTATACAGAAGGAGTGAAAAACAAAATTTTGTCTTGCCAACATGCCAAGGAGAGAAGCATCCTTAAATTATGAAATATACAAAAGACAAGATATACAAAAAGACAAGAAATATAGATATCCGCAAGAGAACCAAATTAACGGATGCACTTCAGCAAATCCAAAACCAAAAATGGAAATGGGCAGGACACATAGCCAGATATCAGGAGAAGAGATGGACTTACCAAACAAGAAAATGGAAGGGCCCATTTGGCAAGAAGAGTGTAAGTCGGCAAAGAAAAAGATGGGTGGATGACATTATTAACACGGCAGGAGAGGAATGGATGCAGATTGCCAAAAACCGCGAAGAATGGCTCAAGTTTTTACCCAAGAGGGACTACGTAAACCAGAAAATACTATTTAATAGTGTAAATGTGTAGAAAAATAAAGCTTTATTATTATTATATTTGTATGAGGTTCAAACTAGAATTTTTTTTTAAATAGTTTGAATTGTATTTTTTTCATAATTTTAAAATAAATAGTTTTGAAGTTATTCAAGAAATTAGACTAAAAATTACCATTCCCCTCACCTTATCTCCAAAACTACTGAGACTGTAGTGTTACTATGACATAGCCTTAAGTTACCTGCCCAGCTTTGTTGTACTTATCAGGCAGCCAAAATATTATGTGAAGGTGCCAGTGATCAAATAGCTGCTTAATTCAATATCAAATTCAATTTCATCAAATAGGCACTTTTTACTATGTTAGTTACCAGCAGTGTTTGGGGGGCAAGGGGTCTGTTACCATCTTAAGACCCAAGCCAACCTCACCTGCTAGCGGTGCACCCTGCTGTCCAACGGACGAGGCTCTGGCGAACCTGGTTTCCCTCTCGTAGGGTTGTGGGGGTCAGACGGCTGGTCGCCCCACGTAAAACCAACTTCAGCCAAATAAAATGGACAAGAAGTTGATAACGGGTACTCGGGCTAGGGCGTCGCCGCATAACGACGCGCAGGCACATCGCCCTAAACCTGCGATAAGTGGGCTAGGGCTACCGTATCGAGTACGGGCACGGCTAAAGAGGATAGTACCCAAGAAGAAGTTCCGCTTTGCCACCTGGAACATTGGCTCCCTAACCGGACGTTGCCGAGAACTCGCGGACGTACTTGCGAAGCGTCGGGTCCAGTGCGCCTTCCTTCAGGAGACGCGCTGGAAGGGAAATAAGTCACGTGACATCGGGCAGGGGTACCGGCTAGTGTACACCGGATCACCAACGGGCAGGGGCGGAGTGGCCGTGGTGCTGTCTAAGGACCTCCAGGATGGACTCCTTGAAGTAGACCGATGCAGCGACCGGTTGATGCGAGTTAGGGTGCTGATCGAAGGGTCGGTAACGAACCTAATCAGCGCCTATGCTCCTCAAACTGGTTGCTGTGAGTCTGAAAAGGAGGCCTTCTGGGATGAGTTCGAGGACGTACTACGCGCTATTCCGAATTCCGAAGGTGTTTTGGTTGGGGGGGATCTCAACGGTCACGTAGGTCAGTTTGCTGGAGAGTACGGACGTGTTCACGGTGGTTTTGGATATGGCCAGCTAAATGCAGAGGGAGTCAGTATACTCAGCACCTGCGCTTTGTCTGACCTAGCCATCGCGAACACGTTCTTTCAGAAGAAGCCCCAGCATCTTATTACGTACCGTAGTGGTGCCTACTCAACTCAAATAGATTACCTGCTGGTGAGACGGTGCCACATTGGCAAGGTTACCAACTGCAAAGTCATCCCAGGTGAAAGCCTAACGGCTCAACACCGCCTCCTTGTCCTGGACTTTGCGGTTGTACCGAAAAAGAAAGTGACCGAAAAACGCAAACCCCGCACAAAGTGGTGGTTGCTTGATGGTCCTAGGCAGTCGGACTTCATCGCGGAGCTTGAGCATCTCGAGATCAGTGCTCCGCATGAGTCCGCTCAAGAGATCTGGAGTAGGATCCATTCAGCAATCACCGATGCGGGTAAGCGCGTCCTTGGCACTTCTCGTGGTGGCCGCACCATAGAAAAGGAGACGTGGTGGTGGGATGACGGGGTGCAGGAGGCGACTCGGAAGAAGAAGGTTTTATTTAAACAGTGGCAAGGGTCCAACTCTCCGGATGACAGAGAGGCATATGGAGCGGCTAAGCGCGCTTGCAAAAAAGCTGTAGCCAGAGCCCGCAGCAAAAGTCTGGCGCCCTTGTACGACAAGCTGGAAACTGCGGAGGGGCAAAAGCTTATTTTTAAGCTGGCGCATGCCCGGGAGAAAGCTGCACGGGACATTAGCAAATGTCTCTGTGTAAGGGACGCCCAGGGTAAGCTGCTCTACGATGCCCCCTCTGTTAAGGAGAGATGGTGTACATACTTCGCGGAGCTGTCTAACAAACAGCATCCCCATAACCTTCCTCCCGAACCGCCTCCTAACCTTGGACTTATTTCCCCTATTTCCCCCGACGAAACCCGCATTGCTCTTCGCCACATGAAGAACCGGAAAGCGGTCGGGCCTGACAATGTGCCAATTGAGGTGTGGAAGGCGATGGGCCCACATGGCGTGGACCTTCTGACGGATCTTTTTAACCGCATCCTGATCACCAAGGAAATGCCGAACCAGTGGCGATTTAGCCTGATTATCCCTGTTTACAAAGGCAAAGGTAGCGTACAGGATTGTAGTAGCTACCGCGGTATCAAGATCATGTGCCACACCATGAAGCTCTTCGAGCGCATCATTGACACACGGCTCCGTAGCGAGTGTACTGTCTCTGAGTGTCAATATGGCTTCCGGGCGGGTAACAGCACCATGGACGCAGTATTCGCCTTACGGAATCTGGCTGAGGCTTACAGAGAGAGAAGGAGAGCTTTGCATATGGCCTTTTTAGACCTGCAGAAGGCCTTCGACTGTATACCTCGGCAGTCCATCTGGTGGGCACTGCGCTTCAAAGGCGTTCCCGAGGCCTATATTGACATTATCAGAGACATGTACCGCGATTCCGTGTCCTCTGTCCAGACCGCTGTTGGCGAATCGAATGGCTTCCCAATATCTGTTGGCGTTCACCAAGGCTCGGCTCTTAGCCCGTTCTTGTTTAACGTAGTGCTCGATGTAGTTACGGCAAACATCCAAGATAAGCCCCCATGGCTAATGATGTATGCCGATGACATCGCCCTCGTTAATCAGAACAAAGCCCATCTTGAGCGCAAAGTCAACATTTGGAAGGACACGCTTGAAAACGGTGGTCTGAGACTAAATGTGGCGAAGACTGAGTACATGTCCTGTGGCGGCACGGATTCAAATAGGTTCATCCGAATAGGTTCGGACCTGATCAGAAAGTCCGATACGTTCAGGTACCTTGGATCCGTGCTGCACGAGTCTGGCAACGTGGACGACGATGTCCACGCACGTATAGGCGCGGCTTGGGCGAAGTGGCGCGAGGTAATGGGCGTTGTATGCGACCGCAAAATGCCTCCTAAGCTCAAGGGGCAGATATATAAATGCATCATACGGCCTGTCCTACTGTACGGCGGTGAATGTTGGCCAGCACTAAGCAGACACACCCAGGAGCTTCGCGTCACGGAGATGAAGATGCTGAGGTGGATGAGTGGCGTAACGCGATCCGATCGCATACGCAACTCTTACATCCGAGGTAGTCTTGGTGTCCGTGACGTGGGGGAAAAACTGCAAGAGTGTCGTCTCCGATGGTATGGCCACATCATGCGCCGCCCTATGGAGTACGTTGGTCGGGGATGCATGAATATGGCTGTTCTTGGGGCTAGGTCCCGTGGTCGCCCTCGCAAGCGCTGGTTGGACGTCGTTAAGTCCGACATGAGAGCCAATGGCCTAACTGAGAAGGATGTTCAAGATCGGGCAAAGTGGAGGAAGCTAAGTAGGAAGGCGGACCCTGGCAATAGCCGGGATTAACGCCAGGTAGAAGAAGAAGAGTTACCAGCAGTGTTTGCAACGCCATGTGGGACAAGCTTTTACCGAAAATTAGTAGTTTGAAAGGTTGTGTGGACTTGTGTTATCTTAACCTGTAGTTTGTCGTCTGCACATGTGTGTGCTATTGGGTTCATTGGAAATGGACGCTTAATGGCATCCCACATGCCATACATGCCATGCGTGTAATCACAGAGTTTAACACTTCTTTATAACAAAAAAATAGTGTTTAATATGCTTTGGCCCCGATCCACCAAAAAACATGTCGGCCACTGATTTATCTATACTAATATTGTATAAAGCTGAAGAGTTTGTTTGTTTGTTTGCTTCAACGCGCTAATCTCAGGAACTACTGGACAGATTTGAAAAATTCTTTCAGTGTTAGATAGCTCATTTATTTAGGAAGGCTATAGGCTATATATCATCACGCTAAGGCCAATAGAAGCGGATCAGTAAAAAAAATTGTGACACAAATGAAGTTGCGTGGGTCAACTAGTTTACAATAAAACTATTAAAATGTTGTGGTGTCGCGACGGCTATTGCGACTGGTCAGCCACAGGTTAAAAAAATGTCCCCGTAATCTCAGGGCTTGTTCATATTAACATTATCATTCAGGTTCATTGACCAATAGCACCATCTACGCTAATCCCTAATTATTTATTAGTGTATTTAAAAAGAAATGTGATAGCAAAAGTAGTGAGCTCGAACATAGGGTTGGATCAGTCTGGGTCTGGATTGAATATGTTAAGCTACCATAGTACTATTGCAAGAACTTTTGTGACCAGATTTATTTGCAAATAAATCTTTAGACTTTGACTTTGACATTGACAAATCAGCAGTTGGGTATTGTCGACTTATGCCATTGTTTCAAAACTCAAAAATATTTATTTCAAATAAACCATTTACAGGCACTTTTAAATTGTCAAGGTCGGTCGGTCCAAAAAGATGAAGATATTTGCACGTTCCAAAGCGTAGATCTCTATGGAGAAGATCGTGCAAGAAACTCTACGGATACTCTTTTAACAGTAATAAATTCTTACAAAGTTTTGTTTACATCAAGTTGAATTTATAAATACATGCGAGAACAATGTAAAAAGACGAGCAGGATAATAGCGTCCGAAATACTTAGCAGGGAAGAAGAAACGTTAAAAAATCTCCCGAGCTTCATCTGTAACACTGTAAGTATGACCTATCTCCATACTCCATAAAAACTACTTTTTAAGATCTAGGATGTACCTGCTTCCAAGTTCTTAAATCAGATGAACTCGAGTGATCTAGTCTTTGTTTAAACCATTGCGCTGGAGGTAGCTTTTCATCGTTGTATCCTCCTGGTGCACCTAAATTGCCGCCTTTGCCTCGACCGAGTCGAAAATGTTTGACACCTTGGGCCGCATAACATAAAAATAACAAACACGCTAATGTGAGGGATCGCATATTTTCAATGTAACATGCAGCGAATTTATTGTTTTACACTAAATATTATAAAATCGGATAAAACACACTGATTTCAGTATAGTGTAATGTACTCTGTGCACACTGACAACAAGTGAGTGACAATCTAAAATATCCACAGAGTCCTTATCAGGGTGACGTGAATGACCTTCGCCAGGTCACAAACGTACATAAGGCAATGTATACACGGTAGGATTTCCAGTCAGTTTAACCAGATACCAAAGTCTTAATTAGTCATGAGATTTAATCGAGCGCTGGCCCCGGACTAAAGCTACAAACCGCGTTTCCCGAGATTTATAGTGATTGTAGGGCTGTATACAACAATTGCTTAAAAATATGAGCTTACTTTTAAATAGACCAATTTTTTTTTTCATGCGTTATAACAGTACCTCTTTGAATTTGGATTATAAATACTTTTATAGATAAAAAATATAGTTTCGTACGGAATATTGGCAATAATTCTCAGTTTTACAGAATTATTTTTGGTGTATTAATGCATGAATCGGAACAAATAGATTTGATCATTCCAAAGTAAAAGGTACAGTTGTATCATGGACATTTTTAAAATTGATTAAATTATTATATCTTCGGTGTACCAAAGCATCAAAAGATTCCCAAAAGTGTAATTTTTTGAAACACCCTTTGCGGAGACAAAAAATTTACTGATGTACGTGAACAAATTGATATATTTATTTAGAACACTCCCAAGATCAACTATCAAACTTTCTTAGGCGTATTTTTGTTTTTTTTTGTGCTATATCTAAAGCATAATCAGACATCAAAATTCGAATCAAACGCTCAAATTCAAGAAAAATTGTGACAGCGCTCTTAAGTGAATAGGCTTTTTCGAATCCCGTGCTTTTTTAATGCCATCAATAAACATCAGTATTACGACATTCATGACTTTTGAAATGAAGGCTACCGTTTTCGTGCTCACTAGTTGGCGCGCGCACCTGGCGAGGAAGGTACTTGATCATAGCATTATAAGATTTTATTACGCACACGGGATCAAAGTTAACACCGCAAATGCGCGATTAAATACAACATATTTAATGCCGCAGTGTTACGCGAAGACATATTTATTGTTCGAAAAAAAAGAAGAACTTAATACATACTTCCGACTCAGAAAAAGAAAATTTAGAGCAGTGGTCTGTAGAATCATAACTTGATATGCCACAGGTAGGCCGTTATACAAAATTATTCAAAAAAATCAAAACAAATAAGTAAATAAACTCGCTTTTAAAGGCAACCAATATGAAATTTGATATTTCAAAGACCTCACGCTACACTATTGCCTCTAGCGGGGAATTCAAACGCGATAGCAATCCTCTTTGTTAGCACTTGACACTTTCACAAAACAAGAACAAATTATCTCGCGAACTAACTCGCGACAGGACACGTGACGCTGATCGGAAATTCGTAAGACGGTCACGCGTCCTGCAAAGTTCTTTAGCAGCGTTGTGCATTTTTATGACGGTTAAAAAATGTTAAACTCGCGTCAGTACATGTGACCTGATCGAAAATTCGAAAGACGGTCACGTGTCCTGCAAACTTCTCTACCGGCGTTGTGCAGTTTTTGTGATGGCTTCTTTTCTCATAACGGCCATAAAGTTCTAAAGCTGCTGGAGTTTAGGGTTTAATCTTGGTGAAGCAGAATATAGATGATATAGCAGTTTTTTTCAGGAAGTTTGCTAATGGTTCATTACCTAATGGGGTTGGCAAGTGAAAGCTGATTTCAGATTTCAGCGCCACCACTACATGAACCTTTGTCAAAGTGAGATAAACACTATTAGTCTGAGATTCCAGTGTTCGTTTGTTTGTGTAATATAGGCAGTCTGATTTCTTTTATAAAATCGAATTCGCATTATCTTACATTATAGATTACGTGACGTTTACCTTTTTTTTCTTTGAAGTGCAAACGGCATAATCTTGTTGTATCCTGCTGTATCGCTTGCCCTGAAGTTTTTTATCCGCAAATCGCTCCCTCATTGCTTTCTGCGTTTAATCTTTAGGGAACAGATGAACTCTCCAGTTTTACAATTTTAGGTACTGCATTGAGGCATTCTTGATAAAAAAACGAGTTTTGTCTTCTTTACAAAAATTGAATAGGATTTGACAGTTCTTATGTCAAAGCCAGGTATAGTCGCCTAGACGCCACCAAGCGGGATCAAAAAAGCTGTTTTCCTCCACATTTCACTTTTTCACAACTACCAAAGAGCAAAATAAAACACTTTTTAGTTCATGGTAAAATCGTCCAACTCTATGACGTAGCCAAGTGAGTCTTCAGCCAATGATGCCAGCTGAGAAGATTTTTCGCCACTTTAGGCTCCTTCGTCAGACAATTTTTTTTGGGTTCCGTAGCAAAACAAGAAACCCTTATAATGTCACCATTTCCGTCTGTAGGCAGTTTCATTTAGAGACAATTGATGCTACAAAGGTGATTAGGCGTGATTTAACATAGTTATAACGATGAAGCCAACAAAATCATAAATAAAATTTAAATAATCTTTCTTTTTTACGGAAATGTCTTTTTGTCGTCTATTCAATTGTTTGGGGTGTAGTGGTTAGTTAAATCAATTTTTAATTCTGAGTTTTGTTTTCGAAATGGTAAGCTTTAAACAGTATTTTTTCAATAGAGTTATGTGTATCCTCTCTTATACTAATTAAAATAACTGGCTAAGTAGGCTTTACAGGTTTTCGACACATGTTAAAATGTACATGAAAAAGTGAATATTTAAATTTTTGCAATTTTTTCGCCATTATGTTTATAATAACGAAAATGGGCTCGAGATCAAATTATAAGTTGACTTTATTCTTTATGTGCAGTTGGTCTTGTTAAGAAAAGGCAACAACTACGGAATCATTTTCATGTGATGGTGGCAACTACGAACCCTATACACATACACGTACTTAGCCGATTTAACAGCCTGCGACTGGTCGTCAATGGAGATAGAAACTTCTAATTGCTCATTTCAGTTCACTACAATTATTAATCACGACAGAGAGCACCATTTCGAAAAGACTTTTTAAAAAGACAAACAAGCATAACAAGTTCACTTCTAAAATGAGCAAATGAACCAAGCCAACCACCTAGCCCACACTTAAGCGTATCATGTTCTCACATCAAAAGAGCTATTGAATTGATTCGCTGTCATGGAACAAGAGAGTGGAGTAATCCACACTACCAAAACTAACTCGCTAATGCTGCAGTTCTACCGAAAGTGATCGCCATTGCGATTCTGTATACCAACTTTTTGAAAGCTTACGTGAAATGAATATGAAGTGACTTGTCAACCCATACGAACAAGATTGAAATTGACAATTCACTTCATGCTCACTTCACCGTTTATAAGGTAAGATGTTGACAGAATAGATCGACAGCATCATTGATCTAACTTAACTCGTTTTAAATTTTAATCATTTTGTTTTTAATATATTTATATTACTACACAATACAAGGACGTGCTCATGCTATCTGTACGCGCGAGCTGAGTATTGTCATAAGCTCATGAAATCCTTATGTCTGTCTCACGAAACAAGTATTGCGGCAATACATGTAACTAAGTTATTCGATTTGATACAAATGGCATTCAGAAACATATCTACTTATTTCGTGAGATGGACGCTATTGTATTGGGTGTAGTTATCTATAATATGTATGTATTTAGAAATATATAAGTATGTTTATCAGTTGTCTAGTACCCATAACACAAGCTCTGCTTAGCTTGGGACTAGATGGCGTTGTGTGATAGTTGTGTGGAATATTATATTATATTATATTATATTATATATCTACAAACTTTTTGAGATTGCAGGTTAAATTATGCAGGTTGAACTATGACTCGAGCATTGAGTTTTTAAAACCTATAACACAACTCGTATCTTAACGCAGATCGTAATAGTTCATAAAGTAAATATGAAAAAGACCACCTGGAAGTGACTAAGTGACGGCCTGTTATCTTACAACATTGACATAGTTAAAAATATTGTATTTTTATATAACACAACACAAGGCAGCATTTGGCCCATCGGGGTGCGCCACATCTGGCAACACTGCTTTCAGCCAACATTCCAAATTCCATCACTTGCGAATGTGATCGATCGCAAGCAAGTTGTAGTAGTTCTCTCCGTTTGCAAGCGCTCGGTGGGTTTGAAAATGGCTCTTTTTAGATATACGTCAGCTATATTGCCAGAGGTGCAGGTAAATACATAATTATTTTAATATACTCCTTATTATTTAAAGTTTGTATCTTATAATAAACATGCATGAGCTATTTTTTGTTAACTTTTATAACCTTCTTGCCCACATTTTGGATCCGAAGTTATGTAATGTGAATAAAAACTATTTTGGGAATAACTGCAGATATTTTGCATCCCGGTACACTGTTTATTCCGGTATAATGAAGTACAAATTGTCGTAGTTTCTTTAATGTTATTCCTCGTTTACGTCCCAACCGGTATACTCTATCTAAGTGCATGCAGATTTACAGCGGGAAATTCCGGTCATGAATGATATTTTACAACAATAGTCACAGGAAGTTTATTTTGTGCTCGAAGCGATTAAAATTAAGTGGTCTAGTAAATAATTCACGCGTATTCTAATCGCGCGGGTAAGCCTTGCATGACACAATCATGACTGCACGAAGTGAGCAAAATCAATAGATGCCTATCGTTTGAACTCATATTTGAACAAAACAAAATTGGTTGAACATCAGTAACCCCATTCTTCAGTATACCCAGTACTACAATGCTGCTTATTATAACATTGGTGGGCAAATATGCTTTTGCACTTATTTATGAAGTATGCAAACCTTCCCTGTGTGAATAGAATATAACACTATGATTTATATTATTGGGCAGGTGAAATAATTGCAGTTTTGAAAGAAACATTTTGTGTTTGTCATTGTAAATTAATGAATGTTTTATTGTTCTTAATGTCTTCTTTGTCAAGTTTTTCTAACTAATTTGCCATTATTGTTGATGCAGGGTGCTAAAAACATTTGGGTCTTATCATCTTCAATATTCAAGATAATGAGTCTTCAATATTGAATTTTCTAATGGAAATATGTCGGTGAAATGTAGATCATGTTTACCAATTATTATGATAAATATGATCTAAATTTACATTCTTTAGTTTTCAACTGAAGAAAAATATAAATTTTAGCCCATTATTTGTCAACATAATACACTTAACAAGACATTTAATTATAATTTCCTAGTTAAACAACACTTTTCCAAACTGGCTAATACCTACATTGCCAAAATAATTTATTTTAATTAATTTACAATCAACAGAATTAGTAATTTCCTGATTTGATTGTGAGCACCCTTGGTGTTACCTGTAATAGGTTTCTTGTTCATATTAACATTAACCATAGCTTCATTGATGTACTGAATATTATCACCTGCTTCTGTGTCTATGGTTACATAATTTGTTCTTGTTTTGTGAAAGTGTCAAGATAATTATACTGAAGCACAACTTATCTTAATCTTATCACAGATATAATACGACAGTTTTTAGTACTGGATTAAAGTTCTTAACTGCAATGATTGAACTGCTATGGAATGTGTTGTCATGTGAGATTTGCACAGAGCATATGGCAATGGCCTTGGTCAATCTATGTCAGTGTCACGCACGGTGGCGCTTGTTGGCGTGATAAGCGATGTCACTCGCTGTGCAGCGCCTCCCTGCTCTCTGCGCCTCCTCAGTCACGTGGACCCGCTAGCATGATAATAATTATTACTTCATACGCGAATTTTAACGCAACCGTGTTATCACGAGCTGCTCATTGAGCGAGCACACGCGACACGCGTCAAGCCTGTACGAGATAGCACTATGCGCACCTTCTCATGACATAATAGCTAGTAACACTTGACTTTACATTGTCAGGTGACTGACTATTGTTCTACACGAATCTGATTTACATAACGAGGTAGTCTGAAGTTTGTCGGACGACTTCGAATGTGTTGACACATCTTGAGCCTGGAACAGATAATTATGCTTGTGTTTATCGATGGCGTCGTGTTGCGATATCGTTATCAGTAAACTATGTAACAGAAATTCTCGCAATGACATTCACGATACGTGTCCTCTGCTATGCCCCAACTCTAAAGATAACCAAGCAGGTCAACCCGCGCCCGCGCTCGCAGCGCAGCGGGCACACGCCCAAATGCTCACGATTATTATAGGCACATGTTACATGTATCGTCACATATCCACTACATTCAAAACCTCTTGGATTAGTTTGATTTGGAAAATTATCGAAAACAAAACATGAACTAACGCGGATCTAAAAAAATACCATTGAGTAACGTTTTCTATGACGCACATGTTCAAGGTTGTGTTGAGCTATGGCTTCCAGTCGTGTAACAAAAACTATAACTTATATTGCTTAGTTGAGTATAGAGTAATATATATTGTAAAATATTATAGGTTGGTACGTATTTGATGTTAGTACCTATAGGCAATATAAAAAAAAAATGGCCAAGTGCGAGTCGGACTCGCGTGTAAAGGGTTCCGAACCAATTTAATTTTTGTAACATGTTATTTACTCACTACAGCCTTTTTATAGGTTTTTCTGTAATCTGTAGGTAAAGAACTATTATCTGCATCTTCTCCAAAATTTTAAGCTCAGTAGTTTCGGAGATAGGCGGGGAATTGTCAAATTTCTTGAATAACATCAAACCTGTTTGAAAATTATGAAAAAAATATAATTAAAGCCCTCATAGTAAGCCCTTACACCTCATAGAAAGGATCGCCAAACTGAAGTGGAAGTAGGCAGGGCACATTGCTCGCAGAACAGGATGGTCGATAGGGCCGAAAAGTTCTGGAGTGGCGACCGCGTACCGGCAGACGCAACGTTGGAACGCCTCCCACAAGGTGGACCGATGACCTGGTGAAGGTCGCGGGTAGCCGATGGATGCGAGACGCGCAGGTCCGTTCGTTATGGCGACGCTTGGGGGAGGTCTATGTCCAGCTGTGGACGTCTTTCGGCTGATATGAAGCCCTATCATTTAATTTGTCACACACACACACACACAGTTTGAAACACTCTTTCTTATTTTCTATCTATTTAGACCCCCAAAAGTGAACCCCACTCTCAAAATTTAATTATTTACGTAACGCGTCCGTGTTCGAGTCACAGAAGTCCATATTTGTACCAAATTTCAACAGAGTCGGTGAAGTAGATCTGGAGAAAGGTTGTGACAGACAGACAGACATCCGAGTGATCCTATACGGGTTCCGTTTTTTATGGATGTTCGGAACCCTAAAAAGGCAATTTACGAAATCGCGCAGGTATTATCATACATGAGTTTTAAGTCTATGTGATAAATACAACATAGTTTCACTGTGATAAGAGCCGACTGTGATAAAGCGGCAGTATAAAAATATGAACACCAAATAAAAAGCAGAATTTTGGGCTGGCCATTCTGCTCCTTATGAGAGGCAAAGTAAACTAAAATTTTCGTGTTATGTTGTTTGCTAAGGTATGTAACTTTAGCAAGCAGATCTTATTCCAATAAACTAGCGTCTCTTGATTACGTAAATACTTATTACCATTGCTATCGGGAGTCAGATCGATCTTATCAGTAGCTAGCAGCTATTAGTTATAATTTAATAATAAATAGCTTATATCAAAGAAAATACTTAATAAATGTTGATTTGGAGTTGCAAAACTGAAAACTCGTGACACGCGTATTAATTTGCTCTCAGTAAAATGATAACATCTGTCCCACACAAAAATCTGGCACACCGCGCTAGCGATTAATTTACAGTGTATTATTATTCCAAACAAAAAACGGATCCTTTATAGGATAATTCGAGTCTGTCTGTCTGTCTGTCACAGCCAGTTTTCTCTGAATCCACTTGACCGATTCTGGTGAAATTTGTTACAAATATGGACTTCTGTGGCCCAAACGCGGACGTGTTCCGTAAATTATATTTTTTTTTAGTATGGGCGTCACTTTTGGGAGTCAAACAAGAAAATTAAAAAAAGGGTTTTTGTACAATATTGTGTGATTTATCAAATTAAAGGTCTTACTGTGAGGGTTTTAATTAAATAATAGTGTTAAAATAACATGATAAAAACATTAAATTCGTTCGGACCCTTTTACACGCGAAGCCGATTCGCTTTTTTAAATTATAAGCCCGTGTCCCACTGCAGGGCAAAGAAATTGAGTAACCACCGCCACCCACCACCTCCAATCCTTTATGTGTCGTCTTGCCATCTCCTTTTTACAATGGGGAAACAAATTCATGCTTGTCCCAACATCGACAACTTAATTAACTTTTTTAAAGGAGTTCAGATAATGAATGATGACGATTAAAATATTTCAATGCCAAGCAAATAGTCACTAATGGCTCATTGTGCGAATGGTGGCTATTCAATAGTAAGAACGTCTAATATTGTTGCTAATGAGTAAATGTATTCGTAAAGAAAATCAGTGTGGTAGATATACCTAGGGTTACCATATCTCAGGATTTGTCCTGAGATTTCAGGATTTTTGGACTCTTCTCAGGATTGCGGCTGGATTTTGCAAATCTCATGAAATCTCAGGATTTTTTTATTTTTCCATAAAATACAGCTTACATTTTAAAGATCGCTTTAATAAAAAGTTAAACAAAATAAAAATAATCTTCCTTTGGTAATAATTGCACAGTTCAAATCAGTACTTATTTATCCAAGTACTTAGGTACCGTCAGTTTCAGTTTTATCAGTTTTATATGATACATTTTTAAGTAAGGTTTTTCCTTAATTATGGACTTATGAAAAATTCTCAAACTGTAAAAAATCTCAGGATTTTTCAATGGAAATCAGGCTTTTTCTCCGGACTTTTGATTTTTTTATCTGGTAACCCTAGATATACCACACTGATTTTCCTTTTTTGAACCTAATTCATTTTAAAATTATTTGAATCAAGTAGGTAAATAAGAGTTTTACTTAATAGTATAGAGTCGATGCCTATAACGCGGAAGCTTAATTTATATAGAGATAACGACAGGCGTTTGACCTTACGTTGTGGATCGATATCTCTACGTGCGTAGGGATTTCAATAAATCCGTTGACCTTTTAGACTTACTTTAATAATTCCAATCAATATAATTATTATATTGATTGGAAAATTTACATGTCACCGGAAAATGGCACACTTCTTAAGACTGTAATAAAGCTTGATCATATTATGATTTCTCGATATATTATGGACAAATCGTTTTGTATAATTACCTACCTACTACCTACATCCGTGTCTTATTTAGAAAAAATAGTTTTCAATTTCACGCAATATTTTGCAATATTACGGCGTTTGCCATTTTCCGGTGACATCTATAAACATAACTTTAAAGCAAGAAACACACTGGTAACATAATACGTTGCGTACACTGGGACCAGTTAATCGATTCTGTAAACATGTCGAAGTGAAGGCTTGGGTGAAGTGATCACTTAGTGAGCTGTCATTCCATATTGATTACATGGATTGACAGCTCACTTCGTGTTCGCAGTTTGTGTCTAGCTTCAGTACGCAACGTACGCAACGCTTTTGTATCGTATCTTATGTTGCGTTGCATACGAAAAAGCTAGAGACAAACTGGTCCCACGTGCGAAATTTATGCCATGCATTCATATGATATCTGGACTCTTTATGCAGTAGAAACACACTTAAGCACACTGGTCCTACGTACGCAACGTATGCACGCTTTAGTATCGTATCGTATGTTGCGGTTCATACGATAAGTTTGTTTCTACTGCATATTTTCTCACATAAAATCAAGAGTCCAGGGGGTTTAAAAAGGCCACTAGCAGAAAAAGAAAGCACATCACGCTACCCGTCACTGTCAAATTTTCCCAATCAACCTTGAACCTAATGCGTTAGCGATAAAGATGAAAATGAAAAGAGACGTTCAATAAATGTATGGAGCTCGGTACAAAATAATTGGTTATTTGAACAGCATTCTGAGCTATGTTTGCTGAAAGAGTGTAATTATTTTAATGTGTTGGCTCATTTAATTTTTTTTTTCATCCTTCCGTTTTTTTTTTTTTAAAGTGTAGAAATTCAGAATGCTTGCATCACTAAATACGAACAATATTTATATTTTAGGGTTGGCAACCTTATGGATTTGCCATTGGACAATGACAGTGACAGTCTCAGTCAGCAAGACTCGGGGGTCTAGGCATGGGCAATATCGTTTTTACACTACAGCTAAACTTATGAATGTAGCGGTTTAGAATATCGGACTTGCATTTATATATTTTATTTTCGATGTATTGGCTGAATATATATGGAACTCGGATGTGGTAGGTAAGGTACTATGATTGTTAGGTTTCAGTTTTTATCGATTTACATACATTATTGTATTTTATTCGGATCCGTATACTCGACGGAGTCCCGTGCGCATCGCAATCGCACATGGAAGCACAGTATTTCAAGTACTAGACTCGGTTTTAACCAAATATCATAGCGCGATACGGTTTTGTGTGTAGTTCTGAGCCTATCCATCATATCTTCTTAACGCCTTAACCGATTTTGATGTATGTGGAATCGTTAGAAGCGTTGCGTTAACATAGGCTAGTAGAAACTTAAAAAAAAAAATGACAGGGTAGCTATGGATCATGAAAGCAACGAAAATATTTCTTTTTATTTTCAAGAAAATTTGCATCTTCTAGAGCTTGCTTAGTACATAACAAAACTATATAAAAGTAGTATTCAATATGCATTCGTTCGCTAATTTAAAATAATTTTTAAAAATATTATTAGGACAGCCATGGTTCATGAATAAAACGGACCATTTCTTTTTCATGTTTTAATTACTACACATACTATCATCGTCTAGACTTCTCTGAGTAAATTAGAAAAGTATATGACAGTAGTATTCAATAATATCCATTAATTCGTTACTAATTTAGTAGTTCTCATGACTGAACGATGAACAAGGTGGGTTATTCTGTTGAAGTTTCCAAAGTGTGCATACACCCAAACTTTAGGACCTAAAACGCTACTTAAGCCGCGATTATCTTGGCAACCGACTAAACACATAGGTAACTATGATTTCGACCCACCTTAGTTGAAAGACAGTGCCAGCGTCCCCAGGACCGAGCCCAATGCACAAACCATTTAGTTATTTATTTATTTAATTAAGGTTCACCAACAGCTCAGCTCAGCTCGGTTCAGGTTATGTTCTGTGCGTACAGTTTGGGCACCCAGCTAACTATTCCGGTTGCTCTAAAGCCACCAAATTCCCTTTCAAACAGGTTTAGCATGTCAATGCCCACCAAAAGCGAGGAAGTCAGCCTGTGAGGATCCCATCCTCCCAAGTGCACAATAGTGTTATCCGATCACCATCATTTCGGCTTATTACCATCCCAGTTTTCGTTTCCCATGAAAGGCGAATCCTACAGAGGTATGCGAAAGCCAAGGTTGCTGATGAGATTGAGGGTGATAATAGATACTGAGGATGCTGACCAGGAATGCGCGTCCGCTGCATGCTGGTAGTCAGAATACCTGTAGAAGCCATGGGTACTGGCTGGCTATATGATTCGTTGCTCAAGAGTTTGAAGTCGCGATGAGTAGAAGTGATGATGACGTCATGATAAAGTAGTTGCACAAAGGGTGCGCTGACGTTCAATGTCGACGGTCATCAGTGTAGAGGTATGCAGAACAAAGTGTAAAGTCCCGCAAACCACCATTGAAAAGGGAGGATCCTCCAACTGGACCTTTGTTGTGTCCGGTGGGCAACTGCCCAGTAGTTAATATTCGTAGTACTGTTGTATATTATCTTCAAAAAGCACGAAAAATTCTGATACCGTGATGCAGGATTTCGTTCGTAGTTCTGCTTGTAGGATAGATGGCGTCACAATAATTGTTTTGTTGTGATATAGATTTTGCTACGTCTGTTTTTCTTGTGGCGGCTACAATCTTATTTCATGACTCCAATATATGAGTAGATGATCTCAATGCCAAACCTCCTGCATCGAACTGCTATACGACCCATGCCATAGGCAAGGTCCAAACGTCGCCTCAGTTTGGTGAAATCCACCATGTCGCCTCAGTTGGATGCCATTCCCAGTCAAACAGTCTCATCTGCTAACACAACGGCGGTGGCGATTCGTCTCGTTTACAGATCACATATGTAGGTACCATTCGTCATGAACGACAGTTCGAGTAAAGTCCCAGTGGCAGATGACCATCGCTAAAAACCCTATGATAATGTGCAAGTTCATGACTAGTGGTGGGAACTGAATGGAAGCTGATATAATTTGGTCATGGTACAGTCAAGCGGCGTATTCTACCACCTAGAATACGTCAGGTATGACAGTTAACAAGCTGTAAGGAAAGGCTTTGTCCAGAGTGTGTTTGACACGGCAGGCGTGTTTTTATTTTTTTATTAGACTTCCCTATACTTGTAGTATAAGACTTATTACTTGCCAAATTTCACAGTTCTAGGTCAACGGGAAATACCCTATGAATTTTGATTCCCATGAGAAAATATTCGTTTTTGCAGCATAAACGGGCATAACTTTCTTTTATGTTAACTTATAAAAAGGATTTTTTTACATCTTCCAGGGACCGTAGACCTGAGTATATGGTTTAAATTCCAATTCGATACCTCCACGCGTTCCCGAGATAAAAATTCTTGTCAGAGAGACGGACGGACAACAAAGTGATCCTATAAGGGTTCCGTTTTTTCCTTTTGAGGCAGCGAACCCCAAAAATTAGAGTTAAAATGTCGATTTGTTACGAGTTATGAACAATAAAATTATCAATGCAAAATAATTTTATTGTATATATATGCAGTAAGAATACGAAGAACGCCTGTACCCACCCATCGCCATTCTCCATTGAAAACCTTAGATAGCATAGCGTAGTTTGTAATAAGTTTAAGCATCTTAAGGTGTTCGACCTTATCCTTCGTTGAAAATTGTTTCACGCCTCAAGGTTGAATGTCGTTTGCGCGCGTCATAAAACGACAAGGTCTATTTGTCTATAAAACGGTTAAATCATTTCAGCTTTAGTGAAATTTCAAAAACGGGAATTGTCATCAATAGTATTTCCTCCTATATATTTTTTTTTCCTTTGCTTCATTCACAGTGAAGGTTAACTTTATTTTGCTGTCGAATTTCCACTCGACGTTACTATGACATCATCAAGTGATCACTACCTACTTAAAGGAGACTGAATTTATTAAACAATATTTGTTTCGTTTCTTAATTTGTATGTAAAACTCATCGTGTTGGTTTCACCGTGTTTTGAATTTTGATGGCTTAAACCTGATTTTAAAAAACTAGCCCAGGCCTCCGGAACGGAACAGCGTCGACTAGATGTATTTTTATGAAGAGATTCCGCGGTTAAGATTTGATATATTTCAGTTGTACAGAAACAACCTTGTTCTGACAATACCATTGATAGTTTTAATTAATAATGTCATTGCTCGGAAACCTTTTATTGTAGGTAGACAGCTACCTAGAAATTACCAATCGTTAATTTCCAAGAAGCTGTAATTACTCGTCGCTGTTTTATCGTTCAACTAGGTGACACGCGCAACTGCGTTACATTTTTCATTAACGCTCCTATAGGGCGCAGCGTGATGTTGTATATTATTATAGCCTTCTTCAATAAATGGGCTGTCCAGCACTAAGTATACTACTATATAATTTTTTCGATTCGAACCAGTAGTTCCTGAAACTAACGCATTCAACCAAACAAAAAAACAATAAAAAATATTACTAGATACTCAATTTTCTAACAGTGGTTCTACCTAAATCTATTTAGCCAATGTTTCCGAGATACAACTGGTCCTGTATATACTGTTTGCGTTTCTGAGAATGTTCAAAATAACTTGGACCTTGACGTAAGTAGGTAGATTTGTTGTGGAAAATTTTGTTCGTTTGGGTACAGCCGGTACCTACAGCAGGTAAAATCCATAGTATCAATTTTGATGCTGTTTTCATTCATCAACTCACCCTCTTAAAACTTCCTTTGTTCGGAGGGTTAGGTTAGGCGTGCAGGTAGCGCGCCGACTTTTGGCCAGTTTTTTTTAATTGTCATGTAGAAGGGAATATTGTGATCATTAGGGCACAAATTCGGACTGAGGGTTGCAACTGAGGAATTCCACATGGATATACTCGAATCGAACCCAGACCCAAGGGCACACATACGCCCGCAACTAAGCCCGAAACTACGGACTTCGGGCTTACAGAGTAGTCCCCCAGGATTCAGTAGCGCTTGTTGCGATTGCGACCACTAGACATACCCAAGAGGCAATCCATCTGTTTCTCTAATATAAAACAAAAATATTCCTTTCTAAGGCTCGTCTAATTATATGAGAAAATTGACCGAAAAAATCTAGTGATATAATACCCCTAAATGCGATGTTGCCGTTATATTTGAAAGTTGCCTCCAGATATCTCGGATTAGGGAATATGCATGCGATTTTTTTATTTGCAATATTAAACACTTATTAGCTGTTGTAAACGATCATGAAATTATTTTTTCAATACCTTCATCAGCGATGAAGTTATAAAGCTTCAAAGATTGCAATTAGAAAGAGAAGTCCGATATGAACGTTGACGTCAGAGTTCATGACGCCTATACAGCTGCCATAGAAAACAGCGTTTTCGCGAGAGGGACAGATATATTTGTTTAATATAATTATGTCTCATTTGTTTTTCGAGCATTTTTGATTTTATTTTCACTGTTAGTACTATCATTTTGTATATTTTTAGCTAAACTGAATAGATAATAAATATTTTTTTTATGCATATTCCCTAAGCAATATTGTGAGCCGCAACTTTGATAAAATATTCTATGGTGAAGTTGGTACAATATTCCTTCAGAACGAGGCAATTAGAGTCAATATCGATTGTCTTAGTTGAATATTTTATGTGCACTGTTCTATAGCGCCGTAATTTAGTTCCGTATTCCTGAACAGAAATGAGGGCGCGCCAGTGCTAGTCTATTCTAAGGTGAGACGATACATGCAGTAACTCATTGTCTCAAAAATAGATGCTTCAGTGAATGCGCTGGAGTAAGTACTAGTGCAGTAATACTTAACGGTTAGGAATTTAAATCTAGGTGGGTTCTTTGGAGGTGATAAAAAATCAATGACCAAAATGAAACGGTCATTTTACTGTAAAACAATCTTTGGCTAGTGTGATGTTTAATTGTACCGTTTAGAGTTTCAATAAATTGAGAGCACTTATTGTATCAAAATTGACCGTGAATATCGGCAGGTACAGTCGACAGCACGTCAGTGGTATCAAAACCAAACATCTTACAGAGTTAGCAGTTAGCTAGTGGAGCTGGAGCTCAAGGTCAAAGTATTACTTACTACTGACGTGAAGAAAACTGTACTGGCAAAACTTCGAAATTAAAATGCATTGAGCTGGCCTCGGTAATTCCCTGTTTACATTATACGTTATAATTTTCCTTATAATTTTTCTTTCTTTGAGGAAAAAACGTTCTAGTACCGATTGGGTTTCATTTACGTAATTGTTTGGCCTTATTTCCAGTGACCTTACTGAGCATGCGCCATGTCCTCGTTCGCGGTAGGTTACAAGCGCGACAATGGGGATGCTCGCATTCTAGTGTCTTATTCGCTGTTGAAAGACTTAGAATCCGATGCTAGTTACTTGCCATAAACCGGAGTGGTCGTTTACTGCATTCTATTACTTGTTGTCTACCGAGGGCTTCTTCGTGGTTATAACAAAATGTGTCTGGAGTTATTTTATTTCAAAAACACCGTGTCACATTAGTTATCATTTTATCATGTTGTCAGTTTCAAGGTCCGACCAAGAATACTCGAGCTACCTAGATAACGGATTGACGAACACATTCTCATCCTTTTCGCGGCACATGGCCGTTATTGTCGTGCATAGAAATGAACTAAGTACCTACTATTAAAATGAACTTTGAAATGAGTTAATCCTCAACTTGACAAAGCATAGGGGCAAGACGGTACCTATATAAAAACACCCTTTCTCCTTTGAAAATAAACCACGCAGAAAATGGACTTTGTTTTCGGTTTTTTTCAACCGACGAAAAAACGGAGGAGGTTCACAAGTCGACGCGGATATATTATTTTTTTTGTTATGTATATAGAGCTGGTCCGATTTTGATAATTATTTTTTTATTGGAAAGGGATAGCTCGAAGTCGGCCCCATAAATTTGGGAAAAAAATCTAAACGGGATTATTGATTGTTCGCTGACTACTTGTAATATACGACCACGCAAAAATTTTTA
This sequence comes from Lacanobia oleracea, assembly GCA_950371165.1. Lineage (NCBI taxonomy): Eukaryota > Metazoa > Arthropoda > Insecta > Lepidoptera > Noctuidae > Lacanobia > Lacanobia oleracea. The sequence continues at coordinate 10,936,932 of OX493385.1, forward strand.
CACAGTTGTCCGTTTTTTTTATTGCATAGAATATACCTCGAAGTTGGTCCCATATAAATTTGGGAAAAAAGAAAGGACCGTACTGGTGGGAAAATAGGGGTGATTTATTGTAAAAAAAAAACTTAAACCTTTTTCCAAAAAAATAACTTTTTCAACAATTAATGCATTTACGAAGTTGTATATATTGTTCCTAAGTTAAAAATTACGCACCATAACATGGAGTATTGTAAATTGACTAATATATGAAGATTATTACTGAAGAGGTCGGAAAAAATGATCTAAAAATTCTTTACATTCGCGCTGCGAAAACTATTGAAGATAGAACAAAACAGTGTACTACAGTTTTAGATAACACATCAATACGAAAATGTCTACGATAGCATGTCTATCTTTTATGGTTGAGTCACAATAGCCATTTTTATGATATTCAAATATGATATACTGCTTCATTTGCAGAGGTGTTTTCACCAATATATTAGTCATCTTGAGTCTTTCATTTAGATCAAAATCGCCGGCCAAACCATTAAATTTTGATGAATATCTTAGGAGATATCTCAAAATTAAAGTAAGTCGTGGATTCGAATATAAAACGGTAGAGATGTCCCGAACTGGTAGACACCTGAGAGCAAGCAGACGTCATTGACGTTGTCTATAGCACTTTTTATTTCAGCTGAACCACAATATTATTGATTCTGGTAATTAGATGTTCACTTTGTTAGTTTGGGCTAAATAAACATTTGTTCCCGTGCGAAGTCGGGGCGGGTCCCCAGTAAACAATAATAAGTAATATAACAAAATTAATTAATTTACTTTGCTCTATTCGTGTATCACTTTAATACCAAAGAAAAATGAGACGACACGATCACAATAAGAGAATAAGAAAAGTTCAGAAGCTAGAAGGTGAAATAAAGCGCAGTACTTTCCAATGCTTCCGTATGTTTTTAAATAATACTCAATTATTAACAAAATTATATTCAACTTTCCATGGCAGGAGAATAAAAACCGCCACATAAAACTCATTCATTTTATGTAGGTCAACAAAATTTAAATGGAACGTCCGACATTACTTATGCTTATTCTTTTTAAGTATTTAGAAGTTCAGTTTGAAAAAAAAAATATTAGCAAAATAATCTATGCTAATAATAAAGCTGAAGAGTTTGTTTGTTTGCTTGAACGCGCTAATCTCAGGAACTACTGGTCCGATTTGAAAAATTCTTTCAGTGTTGTATAACCCATTTGTCGAGGAAGGCTATAGGCTATCATCATGTTAAGACCAATAGGAGCGGAGCAGTCGAAGTTGCGCGGGTCAGTAAAAGATATTTTTGTAAAAAGGTTTATCATTTTTTGCCTTTCAGTTTTTTCGGAGCATTTAATTTTTTTGTAATGGCGTAAGGGTCGACACATGTTGCGTCCCACACCAGCGGCCTCCACGCCACCAACGTCGTCATACTATCTGGTCTCTTCCCATCGTCACGTACCAAGCCACTAGGTTCTAATACTGCAGGTCCGAATTGCCGGGCGGTGACAAGACCCCGACTAATAATAATTATCATTGATGCTAACGTGCCGTGCTATGCGGTCTACGCTCTTGCAAGTTGCGGTAGAAAAGGCCATGGTGCCGTGGCTGTCGACAGCTACTCCGCGGTGACACCGATGTCCACTTATTTGTCGATACAATTTAGGCTGACTTGACATTTTAATTAGTAAGAAACTTGAATTAAATCTGTCTATACATAGTGAAGTACAATAAATACATATAACATTACAATATAACATAATTGAAGCATCTCGACTGTGCTGTTTTGAAGGGTTTAAACGTATTATGTGATTTATAATGTCAATTAGGTTAAACTCTGACCGGCGCTGACCCAACGATGTAAACTTGTTATTGATTGAATCGCTGCCGCTATTATTGCGCTCTTCGAATTATTTATAAACAAGCACTTCCTGTTACTATGCTCTGACAAACAGAGTTTGATTTGTTGTTTCATTTGCGGTAAAAGGTTACATACAAAGAATTAAGCTTTATTAAATAATTTTATTTTTCTACTCTTACTGATAGACCACTTAGCAAATGTCGTTTATTTCATTGTCACAAAAATATTCTTGTCTATGTTCCTTTAGGGGCTAGTTTGACGCGCCGTGCGTAGTTAATTTATCCACATTTTCGCTGGTAGCAAAACAAGTAACCTTTTGTATAATTCATTTTTAAATATGCCCAGGGGCGGATTATCCTTCAGGCAAAGTAGGCACGTACCTAGGGGCACCAGATTACAAAGAGGCGCAAGAACGAAGAAAATGACACGAAAAACAAATTCCTAATCAATACTAATATATAAAGGTGAAGTTTGTTAGTTTGCTTGAACGCGCTAATCTCAGGAACTACTGGTCCGATTTAAAATTTTCTTTCAGTGTTAGATAGCCCATTTATCGAGGAAGGCTATAGGCTATATTATCTAAGACTAATAGGAGCGGAGCAGTAATGAAAATTGTGACGCAGACGAAGTTGCCCGGGTCAACTAGTACTTAATAAATTAAAAAAAAAAACATATTTTTTAAAGAGATCCGAAGTATGCCCCTTACTACTTGATTACTCCTACATGGCACGATCCCAAAATTCAATCATCTGTAAACTGTTTTACGACATTTACAATAGCTCTCCCTGGCGTATGACTGTCACGTTGGCCTTGTGGTTACAAACCACGGCTGCTAAGTGCCCATGCTGGATTCGATTACCGGGTTGGGCAGTGATGTTCTGTTTTTCTATTAGTAATTTTTCATGCTCGCTACGCGCGCTGTAAATTTCTTAAGTATAAATTTTTAAGCCGCATTCCCAAAGCCAAATTTTGGATCCGCGCCTGCTTGTGCGGACCTTACGGGCGCCGATGAGATTTGCCTAGGGCGCTGACAACATTTAATCCGCCTCTGAATATGCCATGTTCTTTGAAACACACATTCCCGGAACCGAATAAAACTATCTGTTTTGCCCAACACAATTTTATTACAACATGTACCTACTTAAACATGTGTAAAGATATGCTAATGATGTTAATGATATTTACACGAATGATAGTCTAGAATTTGTCTGATTTAGGGATACCTGCGTTTTAAAGTCAACGACATCAAATAATAGAGTCCAAAGGTCAATCAAGCCAATATTGGTAATTCATGTACATTAAATTGAATATGATTATAATGTGCCCGTTACGTAGAATTTATAAGTTTATTTTTGTTTTGTCCTATCCAGAAAGTATGCCCTGCAGCATCGATTCTGCTCCGTGGCTACAGCACGGACCAGACCAACCTCAAAGCCATCCTCGCGGAAAAGATCCCCAAAAAGCAGGCCGAAATCAAGGAGTTCCGTAAGAAATATGGCAACACCAAAGTCGGAGATGTCACCATTGACATGGTAAGTCGATAATCGGAATCTTGTTTGTTAGTAATTAAAGAGCAGATTTTTCAATAGTCCAGTAACTTTTACCCGAAGAATAAAATTGGGCGTTTGACAGCTTTTGCAATAAAAGATATCCGACTATTGAAAAATCAGCTGTAAGTGTCATGTTAGCTAAGACGTTATCGACTGTATTTATAACACACTTACAGAACTCATGAATCAAGAATATGAACAAGTTTCGGTTCAGTCGCAAAATGACCACTTCCTAAAATGACTACAGGTAGCAAAATGTCCCTTTCTGAGAATTTCCCTTTCGCAAACAGGCAATAATCCCTTTCATCAGTAAAAAAACTGGTCAAAAGTCAGTAGGGGTATTGTAGTTACCTTTAATCAGTTAAATGGGAAGCACACACACATGCACGCATGCACATATACTAAAATAAATAATAGAAATCGAAGTTTGTCAGATTTACTGTTACGCAAAACATCAATTTATACAAATAAACTGATGTTACAAGCTTACAACCCTAATCTCTTCAAAGTTAGAGTGAACAGGCTCCATCATAGACCAACTCTGACATACACTAGAGTCAAGAGCTAAAATTAAACTAAACTCAAATAAAAACATTAAAAATGAAATGACTTGATTACGTAATAAACAAAATATAAATTTGCTAGCTTGGACTCTGTTCCCGATGCCGGTGGGCTACTATTTTATATTTGTAATGTTTTTATTCAAATATTTAAAAATGTACAAATAAGCTAAGAAAATCAATAAACAAAATCATAAAAAGAAAGTAATTGAAGCTATGGGTTCTTTAAATAATTAAAAAGCATTTTACACAAGTTGTTTATTTACAGTTAAGCCAATTTTCAATTATTAATGAAAGAAGTTAATGCCTGTTTGGGGAAGGGGACATTTTACCAAAGGGACATTCTGAGAAAGGGACATTTTGCTACCTGTACTCATTTTGAGAAGTGGTCATTTTGCGACTGAGCCCAAGTTTCACCAGGGAAAAACACTTCAACAAAATGAAAAAAACTGCTGTTTTCCGACTAGATATTTTAGGGATCCATACCAAAGTGGTACACTCATTGTGTGACTTTGTCTGACTGTCACAGCTCCTCATTTCAGGAACTGGTATTGCTTCCGACTTGAAAGAAGATTGGGCTAATCTGCCCACCCCAGTAGCCTCAAGGTGAATATTTCTCATGTCGACTTCCCTTGATTGACACTTTTGGTTGTCGTGAGGAGCTACAGAGCTCTAAATGTAATGTATAGTTGGATATCATTTAATCTTAGTATTTTGTCAATAATCGTGCCTTTCTGAAATCGTTGGGGAAGCTTCCATAGTTCGTTGCTATCTTCTCCATTTACGACTCAAGTGAAATATTTGAAAAAATATTGTTATTTTAGTTGCAATCCTAGCCGAAATGGAGAGTCAAACATTAAAGTAGAGTTGCCTCACCCAACCCGTACCTAACAGGGGTAAGGGTTGGATATCATCATATTACAAAGTATATCTTTATTGCCATTTCCACCCTGTAGTTTAGTTAATTTTGCGTCAGTAGTTTTTGGGTAGTATTCATAATTAATTTTAATCATGTATGCATTTTGATGAGGATCTTCCACGTTCATATCGTAAGTAGTGGACTTAGTATTACACGAATTTGTGTGGATAATTAGGTAGGTACTTAAAAAAAATATACTGGGTCCAAAAACCCGACCGCTAAAAACGACTAAAAAATTTGAAACAAGTCGCTTTTCAAGCAGTCTGATGCAGTTCAATTACAGATCTGATGCCACCAACTGCTGCTTGAAAAGCGACTTGTTTCGAACTTTTTAATCGTTTATAGCCTATTATTGGTCGAAGTTTATAGAGTTGTCGGGTATTATGAAAAAGTCATTTTTTTATTTCCTTCATTTTAGTCAGTCACCTTTTTGGAATCATCTCCTGGATCCCTTTATCTTGTTTGCCCAATCAATAGGTTGTGAAAAAAAAAAATTTCAACATATTTTTTTTTTAAGCTTAAGGCGCAAAAATCGGCCACTTTGTATTTTTTTTTTGATGTACCCTGTGTCACTCTCATAGTAAATACGTTTCTTACGACACACCTCAAGCTAAAATCCATCGAGCCGTTCAGGCTGTAGAGCGTGCCAAATATTTGAATATGGCGCCAAAAATCCGCTGTTTTGATTTTTTATTTTGATATTTCTAGTGTCACTCTCACAATAAATACGAATCTAACGACACCTTTCAAGCTACAATCCATTGAGCCATTCAGGACGCAGAGCGTGCCAAACAATTATACATACATACCTACATACTCTCGAAAAAAATAACCTACTTTCTGGCGCAGTCGGTATCACGTATGGTACGGAAACTTGGTGGGTGCCTCGACCCAGGGTGAAATTTTTTCATATTCGTATTCATGTTAAAAGTTTGTACTGTCTTGAATTTAGCCTAAAGCACTGTATTAATTTTCACATAGATAGCCATTTAGTTATGGGTGTATTTTGGTATAAAATTACAATGTTTTAATCTTTACATAACAAAAATAAGGATAAAAAAGTAGTAAAATAAGGATTGATAAAGAACTATATTCAGCGCAAATTATCTTGGACGAATAACATAGACTTGAGACGATCAGTCACAACGAATCAACGTAAATGCGTACACAACTGGATCAAGAACCACGAGAAAGTACATCCCACACAGATGTACCTAATGAACTATTATGAGGGAGGTCTTTGCCCATAAGTGCAAACAAAATGAGAAAGCTTTGTAACCACTGAATTGCTTCAAGTACCGATTGGAATCTACACTAATATTATAAAGAGGAAAGATTTGCTTGTTTGTTTGAATAGGCTCCGAAACCACTGGACCGATTTGAAAAATTCTTTCACCATTAAAATCCTACATTATCCCTGATGAACCGTGACTATAGAATATTTTCACAAAAGGTTTGGGATCCGTATGAAAACCTCGATAATGTAAACAAAGGTGTGAAAAAAAATACCAAAAAAAATCTTATAACGCGTACGCTGCGGAAACTATTGACAATAGAGCAAAGTGATGTACTACAGTTTTATAGAGGACATAAATACCTATCCACAAAAAAGTTCGCGGGGGTATATATCTAGTCACAAATAATTCGATCAAAACCCGGGCGTAAATTGCACTTTAAATTATGAAAATCGGACCTTTCGTTTAAAAGTTACAAAGGTTATAAAAATACTCTAAGTAAGAAGTTTAGTTTATTATTAAGTAATTTACATGTAACCCTTTGTAGAGGGAGGACTTATAGGAGATGAAGTTCGTGGAGTACCTACTAAGGCCGCGCGAACGAAGTCGTGGGCTCAGTGCTAGTCATTAAATACTTTCAAGGCTAGGTAAGGGTTTTGACGAGTAAATAAAATTCACTAGGTATTTACTTAAATCATTACAGTCGGATGAAGAGTATCCTAACGGTCAATGAACTGTGAATGAATTGATCGAATCAAAAGTTCTTGATATTACAATATTACACATGGCGGTTTATCTTTTTATTAGGTAGGCATTGGTATCTATAGCATGGAAATATATCAATGCTCAATACCAAGGTCATATTATTTGATATTAAATAATAATATTTATTAATAAATAAGTGCATGTCGTATCAATCTTCTGGGTCGTCTGCAGTTGTGATCGTGTACCGAGGTCAAAGCCAATCATTTGGAGTAAGTACCAATAAAGGCGTCCTTTATAAATAAATATGATGTTCTCTTCAGATGTACGGCGGTATGCGTGGTATCAAGGGACTGGTTTGGGAGGTTTCCCTGTTGGACCCGGATGAGGGAATCCGTTTCCGTGGTCTCTCCATCCCAGAATGCCAGCAAAGACTGCCCCGTGCTCCCGGCGGCTCTGAACCTCTTCCCGAAGGTCTGTTCTGGCTCCTCTTGACCGGAGATGTCCCCACCGACGCTCAAGTAAAGGCTCTGTCCAGGGAATGGGCTAAAAGGTTAGTAAATTTCTTCTATAATATTATTATGTCGTTGTAATAAAATAAGGAGCTGTGACGTGACAGACGGTCGGTGTGAAACAGTCAAGGTCGCATCACAAGGCTTCCGTACCAAAATGTTAAAATAAAGAAACCTGTGTTGTGTGTCTAATGTAGCTGCTTATAACAGAAACTGCCTTCAAATTCGAAACAGTTAAATATGATGAATGTTTGTAAAGTTTAGGAATTTTAAAGGGTATGAATAAATAAAATGGTAGTAAAGGTATGATTTAAAGATTGAATCCTATTTTTATATCAGGGCTGAACTGCCAGCACATGTCGTCACCATGCTCAACAACATGCCCAGCAAGCTGCATCCCATGACACAGCTGTCGGCCGCTGTCACCGCCCTCAACAGCGAATCAGTGTTCGCGAAGGCTTACTCTGATGGTGTGCCCAAAACCAAGTACTGGGAGGTATGTACCAACCTCAATTTTTTTTCCTAAGCGTTGTAGTCAAGGAGTCGGCTAATTATAAATATATTTTTTTTGTTGTTCTTTTATCTGCCATCAGTCTTCATTGACTATAATCAGATGTGTTTACGGGTCAATGACTTGTAGAGTGCTTCCTCCAGCGAGGAAAGCTACTCTTCTCTGCAACATAGTTATTGTCTGTTGTGCAGCCTCATTATATCATGCCTCTTGAGTCGGTTGGAGTAATTTTGGAACATCAGTTGGACTGCTAGTTCATTTGGGTGACGAGACAGACGCTCTTTGTATTTTCCCGCAGTCGATCGGATTTCATCCTTAACTGTTGGTGTATTTCGTTATTTGTGATGAACCAGTGAGCATTGCTAACCGTTCTTAGTATGGTGTTCTGCAGACGCTGGAGCATCGAGATTTGAGTCACTGGCAATACCCCACAATTGTATGCCATACATCCAGATAGGTTTGAGGACAGATTTGTATATAAGTAACTTGTTGTCTGTGGATAATCTACTGTTGCGACCAAGCAGCCAGTGTAGGTGTCTGTACCGAATGTTGAGTTCCTCTCGTTTGGTCTTGATATGCTTTTTCCATGTCAAGCGGCGGTCCTAGGCTAGCTTTACAGTTGCCCCGTCCCAGGGTAAATGTGACTTGCACAGACTTAGATACACTGGGTTTGATTTTCCATCTTTGTAGCCACTCGTTGATATTGTGAAGTCCTTGCTGTAAGGTACTAGATGCGACAACTGGATCATTATTACACGCCAGGATGGCAGTGTCGTCAGCGTACGTAGCTGTTGTTAGGCCGGGTGATGTTGGAAGATCTGCAGTGTACAGTGTATACAGAATGGGCCTCAAGATGGATCCCTGCGGTACGCCTGCTTTTATATCATGAAAGCCAGAAGTTGAACCTGCCTCTTTCACCTGGAATAATCTGTCCGAAAGATAAGATCTCAACACGTGAAAGCTATGAGGTAAGCTTTTCTTTATTTTGTAGAGGAGACCATTGTGCCATACCCTGTCAAAAGCCTGTTGAATGTCCAAAAATACGGATGAGCAGTACTTTTTCTGTTCTAAGGCTTTTCTTACCGTCTCATAGACTCAATGGATTTGCTCGACTGTAGAGTGCTGCTGTCGGAAACCAAACTGATGATCGGGTATTATCTTGTTTTCTTTCAGTATTGGTAGAATTCTGTGCAGCAGCACTTTCTCAAACAACTTTGACAGAACAGGCAGCAGGCTGATTGCTAAATATAAATTATAAATATGGATACGTAGATCTTATTGGAGAAAAACGTGCAAGACATCAGACACCATGGAATTTTAAAAAAATTAAATTGTAGCAAAAATTATACCTACTTATGTAATAAAATAACACTTTAACATCAACCAACTTGTAAAAGTGGTGAGTTACATTGATAATTCGATACGCGAATCGATATAGACCGACCGATACAAGATATTGAAAGTTGTAAATTAATTTATCAATTTCGGTAACAGCGCGTCGAAAATTATGTGACATCATACTCATCATGACTGTGTTGTGGTATATATTTAGTTTTTAGAACAAAAGCTGTAGATAAATATAACTAAGAAAAAAGCATTTTGATTTTTTCTTAGTTATCAATACTCAATTTTCCATTGGGTCCCACAATTTGTGCTAAAACATAAAATGAGATAATTGTGGTTTAAATAGAATTATAAGGGAGAAAGCTGCAACTTTAATTGTACTAAATTTCAATTTAGTATTCGAGATAACGATTTAATTAGGGTATAACAAACCGTATGTCATACATAAGACGAAGTTCAAATTCCATTGCAACCAAAAATAAACAAAAAAAGGTTAATTTTTAATGATAATTTGAAAACCAACTTAAAATGCAACACTACAGTCGATACTTGAGGTGATGTATTGAAAATTTCTCGAAATATTATAAATACAAGTAGTCTTTAAGATGAGGAATAACAGCCGCACAGGTCCATTTTCTAGGTTAAGCAACGCTTGCCAAGGTTGGTCTGTGGATGGGTGACCATCTTAACATAACGAGTTTCCTCCGTGCCTCGGAAAGCACGTTAAGCTGTTGGTCCCGGCTGTCATTTGTAGAACTTTGGCAGTCGTTACGGATTGTCAGAAGCCAGTAATTCTGACTCCAGTCTTGCCAAGAAATACCGTGTTACCCATTTAATGGGTTGTGGAGGTCTGGTAGGCTACTTCACGTAAAATACTGGTATTCATCTGATTCCGGTTTGACTGGAAGCCGATCCCAATATAGTTGGGAAAAGGCTGGGCAGATGATGACAAGTAGTCTTCAAGAATACCTATTAAATAGTATTTTTCCGTAATAGTACGCATACGAAGACTCGATGAACTTGATCGCCAAGCTGCCGGTGATCGCCGCGACCGTGTTCCGCAACACGTACCGCGACGGCAAGGGCGTCGGCGCCATCGACGAGAACAAGGACATCTCCGCCAACTACTGCAGCATGCTCGGCTTCGATAACCCAGAGTTCGTCGAGCTGATGCGTCTCTACCTCACCATTCACAGGTAACATTAATCACCAGCCGGTCAGCCGGTCTACTCTGTAACCATCTCACCATGAACACTTAGCTTGCCTAGCTTTGTGAGCTGTCGATCTTAGACAAAATTAAGGGATGACAGCTCACTTCTCCTATTTTCACAGTGAGATTTTTACAGAATAACACTACTGGTAATAAAGTTAGGTTCCACAGAATCTATCAAATATTATGTTCGTGTTTGATTAAACCATTGAATCGTATTAGTAAAGCAGCAGTTTTGAGAGATTCGAACTTATTTATTCGTTAATACAGGTACAAGCTAACTACACTATTAAATATAAGTAAGTTTCACACTTTCTACAGCTGGATTCGCCCGCGTCATTATGTTAGTATCCCGTAATAAAGAGATACTATAGGCCGGTTCTGACTTGAGTATTTGGAGTAAAGTGTCAAACCTCCAAAGTTTGACAGGTTTTCAGGCTAGTCTAGAGTTTGACACACAAACTGCTCAAATGCTTATTTCAGAAATCTTAGGGTATGTTTTAATCCAAGTCCGGATTTGACTCGTGTGCCAGGTGTCAGGCATCCTAACGTACAGTTAACAAAGCTATTTGGTGTGCCTACAGGCAAAATGATTTCTTTTTCCACTGGACTTGCCAATATAATAAATATTGCCAAGTCCAGTGGAAAAAGAAATCATTTAATCTAATGTGTGTATTATAACTTTTTAAGCTTATGACGTACTCACGAGTGTGGTGTACAATAGTTGTCTAGTTCACAACATTGTTTAAAAGTAGTTGCAAGTAAGCTGCCTGCATACCGTATAGCCTTGTTGACTGTACAGAATTTCATGTTTGAAAGAGTAATAGGCCTTTAAGAGTCTTAAAAGAGAAATTCTACCTCTATATTCTAAATATGTGACGGACCACCCAGGAAGAATGAATATCGAACGATGATTTGCATGAATTGTGTTAATTGATGATAACTTCCTTTGCTCGGTAATGTTAGTATTGTGTTGAGCGTATAAACGTTTCTGATTGTGTAACGCAACGCCGGCGAATGAAGCCTCTTCCAACAATGCGCAAATTATTACGTGCGTATCGTATGCACACAGTAATTGCCTGTTTACCGCGATGGCCATTTCTTTACAGAGTACCGTGATTGTTTCATGCGATACTTTGAAGGTATGAGCACTGCACGTAGTTGGAAAATGCTTTGAAAGTATCTCATTTCTAATACCTAGTGCATAAGTCCCACTCAGCAATGTTGCGAATATTGTAATACAGCCAGATGCGAATTATAGTAAATTATATATTTGTGCGCAACACTTAGGAATGAAAACTACAACGATACTACCAATTATCGCTAATTATTTAAAGTAGACAACAAAGAGGAGCTCGTGGCTAGATAATAACAGCCGCACGGGTCGATCATCAAGGTTAGGCAACGCTTGCCAAGGTTGGTCTGTGGATGGGTGACCATCTTAACATACCGAGTTTCCTCCGTGCCTCGGAAAGCATGTTAAGCCGTTGGTCCCGGCTGTCATTTGTAGATCTTTGGCAGTCGTAACGGATTGTCAGAAGTCAGTAAATCTGACTCCAGTCTTGCCATGAAGTACCGTGTTACCCAGTTAATGGGTTGTGGAGGTCTGGTAGGCAGCCGCTCCTCCGGCTCCGGATCCGGCTTGACTGGAAGCCGACTCTAATATAGTTGGGAAAAGGCTAGGCAGATGATGGTGATGATTTAAAGCAGACAACAAAACAATTTAACATACTGCAGTATTAGCGCAAGGCTCGGAGGTTTACTAAGAATAAAACTATTCCGACTAGTCATCAGTCGTCATTAAGACATCAAGTAACCACTAAAGAAGTAATGAAACAATTCTTCCAACATTTCATATTGCTTGTTATCTCGACTACAGAGTAAGATCACACATTGTTAAGCGTTGCATGTTTATTTCTAATCAACAGCTAAGCGAGATTGACTCAATATTATGTAGCTTATGACCTTCGCTCGCACTTGTGATATATAGCCAATAGCGAATATATTTCCTGATTTCAGTGTGTTCAGTCATTGCAACTATAGCATGTAGTTTTATTATGCTGTGCTTTTAATTATGATATTTTCCTGTTCTTAAGAGATAACAAAGGTTTAAAATGAAATTTGTCCTTGAAAGCGCGCGACCTTGTGATATTTGATCCAATTTGAGCTTAAACCAAATTTGGCAATCTGAATCGTAGTCAGCGTAATTTCTCGGTATCTTTGCTATCTCAAGTGGCTTCCAATTTGTCACTAAAGCACGGCTATTGCACCATTGTGATCCTTAACTAATGTTATCACGTGTCAGCGATAAGTGATGGCATCGCACTTAAGCGTTACCACTTAGCGCTGCCACGCGAGAACAATTTGCACTGTAGGTTGGCACACTTGTAAAATACTAAAGTACAAATGGAGATTAAAAATGCACGTTATCTAAATTTATCTAAATCTTGTAAAATAAACACACCTACGTACATAACTATGAACTGTACGCTTGCTTACCCTTATTATGCATGCAATATCAATTTTCTTTGTGTGTAAATAATACCATAAGTTTATGTTATTTTGAACAGGTGCAAATTATCGTTCGATATCTCTTAAATTTTAGTTTTTATTAAATGAAACGAGACTTATTCATAGTTACATACTTATTTATGGTTCATAGTTTATAAATCTGACTTACGTTTTGTTTTATTTGTCCAGCGACCACGAGGGTGGCAACGTGTCTGCCCACACGACGCATCTGGTGGCCTCGGCCCTGAGTGACCCCTACCTCTCGTTCGCCGCCGGCCTCAACGGTCTCGCTGGACCTCTGCACGGTCTGGCCAACCAGGAGGTTCGTACTAAATTATAATATTCTCATCTGTATGGAGCTTCATTGAGGAAGAAGAGATTTGATGACGGTTGTAAGCCAACTCTGGACTCAAGCCCTAAGAATTTATTTCTATGATAAAAACGTAGAACTTAACTGAGGGTATGTGTACGAGGGCCATACTTCATCTGCTTACTTCAAAACTAGCTAAAATGTTTCTAAATAGGTACCAGATAACTAATTCACCTATTCACTCAATGTCATAGTGAAACAGATGTCTGGTCATGCTTATCATTGTTCTGCGCACGCTAGGAACGTGTCCTATGAACTTGAAATACCTCGGCCAGCCTCTTATCTGAGGTAATAAACACGCAATGAAGTGCATTCACGGCCGTTGAATCGCATCGTGGATGTGCAATGAGGTCATTGCACATCCTACTTCCAGTCGCCATTTACGACAGATCACGGAGACGATAATCTTGAACTTATGATTTATAGCACGAATAGCCAACCGCATCAGTTGCAGTACTGACCTCACCGCTGCTGGGCTAGCCTAGAATGAAGGTTCAATAGAATTAGAGGGCGAATTATACTGGTTTTGTTACAGCCTGCTATACAGAAATGTTGCATTTACGTAGAAAGCTGGTATAGCCGGTGCTGAACTAGCAAGAATCAGAACCGAACTAGTTGGTGCTGGTCCTATAACCTACGCGATTGATTGTGTAAAACACTGGCACAAATGCACCAGATAACTGGTTTCTATGTGTTTTTTTTTACAAATGAAAGTGGTTTTCGTGCAGCCAACACACTGAGCAAAGAAAGTCTTTTCTCCCGCTACCTCGAACCAGCGCTCACGTTACGCATTTACTATAGATCACCATTTCTTTTTCGGTCGGCCTTGCGTTGCAATCCATCTTGGCACCGATCCCCGATTGTGCAGGTCTATTCTTCTCGTATGGGCAGTAAGATCTAACGACCCCACACACCCTAGTGTCAAAGTATCTAAACCGCCTCAATGACACATCTGACATGGTTTTTATTTGACGACCGCCATTTGGCGGCCGGGGCCAACGGCTTATATGTGCCTTCCGAAGCACTTATAAGCGGAATCATCTTTTTTATCAGACAATCAGGCGATTCAAACCTGCAATGTCCTGTGGACTATGTCCAGCGGTCTTGCTGGGCTGCTGCTGGGTATACCCAATTCCATTTGAGCCCAGCAGGTTTCTTGCCTACATCAATTATGCACTTTACGCTCAGAATGTAGCATTTCTTGCCGCAAAGCAAATAGTGTTTGCATGCCTCTTCATTCTTTTAACCGACTCATGGCCAATGTCGTCCCAGGCACGTCATAAGCAAATATCACGGGAGGCCATTGATGCACCTGCCGCGTCACATCGAACTTACTTAAAAACAGATCTAAAAAACCGGCCAAGTGCGAGTCGGACTCGCACACGAAGGGTTCCGTACTATAAACCTTATTTTTTATATTTGAGTTGATTGAATGAAATGTAAATAACGGTTTCCGATTTATAAAAACTACTTACTAGATCTCGTTCAACCAATTGTCGGTTGAAGTTTGCATGGTAATTTAAATCGTATATTTTTTTTAGTTTTATCATTCTCTTATTTTAGAAGTTACAGGGGGAGGAGGACACATTTTACCACTTTGGAAGTGTCTCTCGCGCAAACTAGTCAATTTAGAAAAAAAAAATATAATAGAAACCTTAATATCATTTTTGAAGACCTGTCCATAGATACCTCACACATAGGTTTGATGAAAAAAAAAAAAACATTTGAGTTTCAGTTCTAAGTATGGGGAACCCCAAAAAATTATTGTATTTTTTTTCTCTTTTTGTGTGAAAATCTTAATGCGGTTCACAGAATACTTACCAATTTTCAACAGTATAGGTCTTATAGTTTCGGAGAAAAGTGGTTGTGACATACGGACGGACGGACAGATAGACAGATAGACATGACGAATCCATAAGGGTTCCGTTTTTTGCCATTTGGCTACGGAACCCTAAAAAATTAAGATAAAGAGAACTACCGCTTTTATCCTAAATTATTAAACAGCAGTCAACAATACCCGTGGCCATTAATTTAGAATTCATATTTTATAAGTCAGGGGTGGCAAGCCTTTGGTAACAGTTCACAAACTTATATGGGGTGGAAGGAATTTTAAATTAACCACAATTATTAAACATTTGTATGAGTGTTGTTTTATTGTACTTAAAAATTCTTTTTGTTGCACAACAATCGGTCTGAATCATTTTTAATGGGCGAATTAGTTTTCTTCTTAGATATTCTTACTTTAAACTTAGTTTTCTTTTTCAAACATTCCTCTTCTTCAGAATCTATAATTTTTCAACGCTAGTGTCTGATTTATAATTTGTACATTGACTATTTGGTCAATTGGATTGGGGTGCAAAATCGATTGACTACATTCTGGAAAAACATCATTTTCTTTATTGTTATCTTGTTTGTTAGTGTTCATGCTTATTAGTGAATAATGCCTGACTAAATTCAGGAAAAAAATCGTCTCTTTGCTGATTATCTACAAATAATACGTTATTATCACAAACAGATGAACTAATACAAAAATGTTTACGACCCCTGTTACATTTTACTAAAATAAGTAAAACCTACCTTGTATGGCGACATTTCCTTAACGAATACGAATCGAAGCACACAAAGAACTTTTTCTCTTAGCAGATAGCGCAAAATAACGGTGAAATACGCATAAAACATCACAGGGGGCCAATGACGCTCTAGGTGCGTCATCGTCTAATGTTCGGGCCTGGCTAAAGTGTGCATGGAAATGACGGTGGCATTGAGTCGGTTAAATGGGTAAAGATTTTGGTACAAAGGACGTAGTGGCAGCCTTCGTCACTATTTCCTGTGAACTTGAAATGGGTTGTCTTGGTAAATTGTCTATTTTAGGATTTGTTACAATCTTGACTGTAACAAGAAGAAGTTTTTGTGCCAGGTTTCAAGTTCAGTTACCAGATATGCTAGTTTAATTTCGTATAAAACGAATTTCGCCCTTGTCACCCCTTTAAAGGTTAAATATCGCTGAAGCCTGTCAAAAGTTCAGTTCAGTTTTAATATCGAGTGGTTTGGGCTGTGCGAGACTCTTACAAACATAACCCAGAATGGGTAATACAAAAAAAATGTCACGTGCAGGTACTCATTTGGTTGGAGAAACTGCGCAAACAAGTTGGCGATGACTTCACCGAAGAAGGACTGAAGGATTTCATCTGGAAGACCCTCAAGTCCGGACAGGTCGTTCCCGGCTACGGACACGCTGTCCTTAGGAAGACTGATCCCAGGTAACACGACATATTGTAGCAAGAGACTTTATAGTTTTCAACTTGAGTTTTGTACGAGTATTTTACTTAGCAAAACTATTTCTTAACGAATATTGTTTGTAAAGGTACACATGCCAGCGTGAATTTGCCCTGAAGCATTTGCCCAACGACCCTCTGTTCAAACTGGTCGCTGCTGTTTACAAAGTAGTGCCCCCGATCCTAACAGAGCTCGGCAAGGTCAAGAACCCGTGGCCCAACGTGGACTCCCACTCTGGTGTCCTATTACAGGTATTATAACTTCCCTTTGTATTTTTTGTTGCTATGTGAGGTCGAGAGCGTATAGCTAAATATGCGTTGTTTGCTTGTAGTATTACGGGCTGAAGGAGATGAACTACTACACGGTGATGTTCGGTGTGTCGCGCGCGCTCGGCGTGCTGGCGCAGCTGATCTGGTCGCGCGCGCTCGGCCTGCCCATCGAGCGACCCAAGTCACTCACCTCGGAGGTGCTCATCAAACAGTACGCGAAGTAATAACACCCAAACAGTTCATTCGTTCAGGCTAGTTTGTAATATGTGCATCTGGTAAACTTGTGATCTTTATCAGTAACTTGACAGTTTCAACCAAAATAATGTTACCATACCAAAACTAATAGTGTTGGGATAAAGTAGGAAGGAAACTGGGTATCCCTTCTATTGTCAAGTTTCTGAATACAATTTTATTGTAAGTCCAAGACAAGAATACTACACATGATTATGCCCTGAACGGAACTACCTGCAGCAGTTTGATTCACACATTACACCAGTAGTCAATTTTTGTAGTGATATTTTAAACATTTTCTATCAAAATTTTTCAAAATTAATTTGCTTTATTTTTATTATTATTGTTGTTGATCATAATTATATTTATTATACTTATGATACCATTGTGTACTTACATCTTTTGATAATACTATTTATTTTGTATTCTTATTTTATATATTACTTTGGATAGAATTGTTTTGTAATATTATCGTATTTTCTAGGGAATTGGACAAGTTCAAATTGACATAGTGGTGGTGTGATTCAACTGAGAATTCCACGTAGCTGCTGAAATACGAACTAAAGTAAATAGAAAAAATGTTAGTTGGTCACTTAGGTGTAGTGCCCGACTGAATTTTTTTTTCGCCCTGTTTGGCCAAAAGTCAGGTTTTCCGGCCGCAGTTTCGGTTCCGACCAAAAGGCCTAATCTTCGGCTCGAGAAACTGGCGTTCGTAGGCTGTCGACTTTGACAGATTACGAAAGTTCTATCGACTGATCTATTCTTCGTCCTTAATGGACACATGTTTATTCAAACTTACTAATAACCTTGGGTTTCTGAAAATAAATTTTAATTGCTTACTTTTAAATTAACTTCATAAGTTTCGCTTTCGGCCGAGACACTAAAAGAGGAACTGAAAATTTGGGTAAGGTTTCGATTTCGGCTGAAAATCATGTTTTGGTCGGACACTACTTAGATCGTTTTACGTAGAAACTAATAACGAATAAACAGTATGTTGCTGTTTTCTTAGGTCAAATGCGAAATTCATTTCGTCGTAATATTTATACAACGTTGATACGACAGAGGGGCTTTCCTTTAAACTGCCTATACTAGGTACCATTTTCAAGCTCTGTACCAAAAATAAATTAATTAGGAGCAGTAGTTTAGTCGCAAATGATTTTTAAAGTTTTTGCACGGTTTGAACACGATGTATCTTTTCTAACAGTTGATTATCGTCTAAGCATAGGTCATGCACCTTACAACGATAAATCTACGATGCGTTGTTGCCGCTCTGACGCATGTCGAAGGACATTCACTAAAAATTGGCAATGCAAACAAGGAAGCAATCAATACACACACACTTGCACTTTCACTACGACAGCGACTAACATAAAGCGAGCGAAAGAAATAGAGATAGGTCAGTTTGTTGCATCCTTGTTTTTTGCGATCGGTAAGTCCCTCAGCAGTGCGCCGACGCTTGTTTTTCGGAACGTACGGTTTGTGGACTTCGCGCGCAAACAATTGTAATTTTATTTTGTTATTGTAAGAGGACACGTAACTTGGGATTATTATTATTTAGTATTAGTGTTTTTTTTGTGATTGACTGTTTTTTATGGTGATAGGACACGTAACTTGGGATTATTATTATTTAGTATTAGTATCTCCGGACCTCACTCCCATGGATTTCTTTTTGTGGGGTTACATTAAGGGTGAAGTGTATGCCTCAGAGGTAAATAAAATTATTGATGAGTTAAAAAATTGGATTATTTTAGCATTTCACAAATTAAAGTGCTTAGCGACGGACAGTGATCTAATTAGAAAAATAAATAACAATATTCTCCGTCGGTATAATTTGTGCATCAATGTGAATGGAGGACACATCGAAAATTTAAAAATTTAGTGTGTTTGTTTTTGTGCGCGTACTTCGAAACGTTACCTAACATAAAAGCCAGTGCGAGCGGAGCCCAGCGGAGGCCTAAGTCGCCGGCCGCCACCCCGGCCCGGCCCCCACCGAGCACACGAGATACCGCACACCGCGCTCCGGCGCGCGCGCGACGTTGCCGCTTTGTTACCTAGCGGTACCTAAGGTCAGTGTCTTTTTTTTTACAAAGGGTGGTTGCGTTTTATTCGGATTTGCAAGCTATTTAGTTTGTTTGAAAAAAATATTTTCTCATTTATGGCGCTTTTTGTTTTTGTACCGTATCGAATTAATACTGTACACGTATAGTATACGTAGTTTAATTTAATGCCCCTCTGTCGTATCAACTCTGTATATCATTTGCATTATTACTTCGATTTGCAGTTAGAATTTGCAGCTAACTCAGTATTGTTTTTATTGTACTTAGGTTCAATGGTAGGTCAAGGTTTTGGAACTTATAGGTAGTTGGTCTGTAGGTGTAGTGTCGTTAGTCTGGAGGCTGATTTGCGTGCATTAGATAAGTGGAATGATCCGATTAAGTTGAAATAAAAACCAGCTATTTTGATAGCGAGTCTTTGTGTGTACCCAGACAGCTACAACTTGCAAACGTAAATCAGCCTTAGGAGGAGTACTGAGTAAGCTAATTTTTGAATACTGCGCTTAAGTAGTTTTGTTTTTCATTCTAAACCAATCCTTTTAGCTTTACTGTAATTAATTACAATTTACCAAAGTATTTACGTGTGTTATGTAGATGCTTCAAAGGGATCATATTGTTGATATTTAATAATAAACCCGATGCATTATTTACTAATATCGTAGGCAGTAATGTAGCGATCGCTCGCAGCAACACCTCGCAGTCTTACGGCTCTGATTATATTGTTGTCACAATATGAGTTGTATTTGAGAACATGATAATGAAAAGTAGTTTACTAGTTCGGAACGTGTTTCGAGGTTGTATGAACGTTCATTTACTTGTGATGTCGGTACGACGGCACGATGTCATTTCTTAACGGAACGATACAATATTTGACAATACTAAAATAAAGTGGTATGGTGTAGTATTTTGCGTTTTTATTTCGTCCCCTTTTCATTCCTGCACATTTGGAAACAAATGACGTCCTCATTTGTCGTTTCCCATGGGTGTAGGCAAAAACTAACCCCCCCCCCCGGCTATGATATGGGTACCTTTGAAGAGTTTTGCACCCTAGTGCTACTTTATATGCGTGTAATATGAGCGCCACTTTGTTAAAACTCTTTACAAAATGTGCTTAGGATTTAGTGAATATTCTCAAAGAAGAATTATATATAGTTTCCACCAATCAATAAATTGCAAATCTATTTAGTCCGTCAGGTACAGTATTGGACACGTATTTTTTGTTTTTGTCAATCAATGAATATTGGCAAAGATAAAATGCATCAAAACTCGGAAGGGGGCTGGGCACTTCACGTCGCGTAGATTTTTCAGTAAAATGCACTATTGTGAAAGCTGGAATCGGAATATGTGAAAGTAAAATAGCGAGTTATGTACTGTGAATTTGGGCTCTCAATCTTCACGTATAGGGGATTGAGGGCCCACTTTTACCGGATAAACTATGGACGCTACAGAAAGTCTTTAATGCCAAAATTTTGTGCCTAAGGCACTTGTCTCACCGCCGCGCTGGCTGTCAGCGAGTAGCGAGTGACAAGTTACGACGCTAATCGATTAAGCGATTACTTTTGTTCGGCAGGCGATTAGTCGCAATACTCCCTCCGGCCGGCACTGAAGGTAGAAATTACCGCTGGTGGGTGAGTTCTGACCGCCAAGCAGCTCGCCGGCAGTGTGAACAGCCGTGTGCATTCCCATTGAGGGACCAATTTCAATGTTGAGCTTTTGAATGTGTCGACCTTTAGTAAAAGTTCTCAAACAATTGTAAATTCAGCCTCTAAATAGTAAAAGTAGCCACTCAAAAGTTACAATCGGTTAAAGGTTGTCCCTCAGTCGTGACCGACAGGCAACCATATCTCAAAACCTAGTTAAAATTTACAACTGCTTTTAATAAGTACTCTTAGTAAAACTAATTTATTGAACATCAACCCTTCCTGTTCAAAGAATAAAAAGAACTAGCGGAAGGTGGTGCCTCAATCGATCACCATAAGGTCACCTTGAGTGTAGACCAAAATGGAATTAACACATGGATCTAGCGTTAGTAAAAGTTCTTGAAAGATTGTAAATTCATTCTCTAGTTTGTAAAATAAGCCGTTCCAAAGTTATAATAGATTTAAGGTGGTCCCTCAATTGAACCATTTATCATAAGAACAATCAATTTACGTCACATTCGCAGTTAAAGAGACGAAAGCTGTAGTCTGTCCTTTAGTAACTTTTTTTTACTTACACTTAAACAGTATTAATAATAATAAAAATAAAAAAACTTGAGAGGTGTCAAGGGACACCCGGATGGAACGAAGTTCCTACGCCGCATGGCTTACAACTATAGCAAAAAGTGTCGTTACAACTTTTGGTCTTAATGTGTCGTTACAACTTTTGGTCTTAATGTGTCGTTACAACTTTTGGTCTTAATTTTTTCCGTCTAGCCCCCTTTCTCAACGCGCGAATTGTAATAAAACTAGAAACATAACTGTGTTTTACGACTTTATCCTTTTCCCTAAGATGGTATCGTATCGTTTGCAACTAATGGCCCACTGTTTCTCATCTCAATCAGTCCCTATTGAGATGAGAAATTCTATTCCATTCCATTCCACTCCACTCCACTCCATTTCATTCCACTCCATTCCATGCCATTCCATTCCACTCCATTCCATTCGCACAGCTTACAATAGCTTACTATAGCAAAAAGTGTCGTGATAACTTTTCGTAAGAATTTTTTCCGTCTAGCCCCCTTTCACAACGCGCGATAAGGAACTTCGTTCCAAAAACGTTTATTTTCAGGCGTCGAAGGCCCATAGCGTCTAAAAACTATGTTAGTAGTAACACATGCACACATGAGTACAAAAAAACAGACTCATCAAGTCCCATGTCTTGTCTGACATGTAGCTTGATAAACCTATCCATTGTAGACCCTTCTAACCTGTCAGCAAAAACCTTCAGAATGCAATTGCTGCTTCCCCTCACCCTGCGCACCACTGAAGCCACTTTTTTGCGCATGATCGCGAAATAATCATCAGTGTGCGCGTCAGCGAACATCCCTGACGCACTACTGTAAGGCGGAAGCCTCATCAGCGCTCTGAAGGCATTGTTGTATTGAATGCGCAGTGCGCTGTCTGATTTTTAGGTATGATTAGCCCACAGACTGCTGGTGTAAATATTTGACAAAACGCATTGAAAAGTGTTATTTTAACCGGTGCTGAACTACCAGCAAACCTGCGTGCCAACATGTTTCCCCTCACAGCCATCGCCCTGCGCTCTCTTTCCATATCCAAGTCATCTTTAAGATCCTCCGTAACAATATGGCCCAAATATTTAAATTGTGCTACCCTCTGCAAAGGTGAGCCGTTCAGTTCCACGGGAGGGACATTTGAGGGACTTTTATTTCTTCCTCTAAACACCAACAGCTCACTCTTTGTAGGATTATATTTAAGCCCATGCTGCTCGGCGTATCTTTCACAAATAGTGAGTAATTTCCTAATTCCACCGATTGTGGGGCTGAGCAGCACCATATCGTCTGCGTAACTTGTTATTTAAACTAACTCCGTCTATATGGCACCCGACATGAGTACGGCTGAGCTCAACAAGAAAGTTGTTTTTATAAATATTAAACAATCTCAGGGAAGTAAAACCTCCCTGCCTAAAGGAGTCTACACACCAAACCCGCCGACCCGCCGACATGTGTCATGGGGCTGTGTCGGTGAGTTAGTCGGCGGCAAGAAATCAGTACAACTTTTTTAGTTAGTGATTGCAGTGTGTACGAACGTGACGTGTTGTTTTTCTCGAATATTGCAGCCTACAATAAACATGGATACTGATGCTGATCTAATAATAGCAGCATGTGGAATAATTTTAGCTGGGTCCCTGAAGAGAAAACGACAGTGTTGGGTTAGACCAAGCTTAATGAGTCGGCGGGCAACTGAGCGTGCGCGTACGCAAGTCGCCGGCCATGCCGCCGACTTGCACGCGCGGGTACGAGTCGCCGACATGATTCTTGAAGCAAAGTCGCCGACACCAAGCCGCCGGGGCTGTGTCGGCGGGTCGGCGGGTTTGGTGTGTAGACTCCTTAACACTGCATTCGAGTTTTTACGGGTCCGACAATGCATTGGACCATTTCACAAAGTTGCTCTGCTTATCATACTGATCGATATTATTGACACCAATGCAGCAGGAACTCCCGCTTCCCGAAGCTTCTCCCATAAAACCTTATATGAACTATAAGCGAGGAGAGTCTAATCACGTCTACGACATCATCAGCGGTGACGAATCTTGGATCTATGCCTACCTACGATCCTGATTCCAAACAACAATCTACATTCTGGGTCTTTCAAGACGATCCAAAGCCGACTAAAGTTGTTCGTTCTCGAAGCACTTCAATGAAGATGGTGGCCACGTTTGTTGGAAAAACCGGCCATTTTGCGCACATGAAGATCGTTGAACGGTTAACGCAGAGTGGTATACCAGAGTTTGTTTAGGTACTACAAGTCATCGCCGAACTTTCAACTCAAAGCGACAGCGCTAGTCAAACGATTGAGTATAAGTAGTGAAGCAGGAAAAAGTAGAAATTCTTGACCATCCTCCATACAGTCCTGACCTAAGCCCTAACGATCTCTTTCAATTTCGAAAAATTAAGAAAAATCCTCGTGGTCAAAGGTTCCAGTCCGGTGAAGAAGCAGTCGACGCTTTCAAGTCAGCCATTTTGAACACCCCCACTTTAGAGTGGAATAAATGTTATAATAACTGGTTAGCTACGTGGTGAATATTTTAAAAACAATAAAAGTACTATACGGTTCTAGTTGTTTTTTTCTTCAAACGACAAAGCTTAAAAGGCATGCCTCGTATACTCGTAGTAAATCTCACTAGGAAACAAATCAAAGATAGAGACTGACTTCCTGGCTGCTAAAGATATCATACGACGAAGCTGAAATTGGTAGTAAAATGAAAAGCTAGACTCTGCCACTCACACTCACTAACATACACACTCTTCACATTCTCTCATCCACATACTCGCCTCACTACAATCACAAATAGCGTTTTATTCAAGTTCTCATTTTTTAAGGTAGCCCTAGCCTACTTGTCACAGGTCTAGGGGCGATGTGCTTTCGCGTTATTGTGCGGCGACGCCCTAGCCCGAGTACCCTTTCTTAATTTGTCCCTGTCCATATAAATATTTGACTGAAGTTAGTTTTACGTGGGGCGACCAGCCGTCTGGCCCCCACAACCCTACGAGAGGGAAACCAAGTTCGCCAGAGCCTCGTCCGTTGGACAGCAGGGTGCACCGCTAGCAGGTAAGGTTGGCTTGGGTCCTTAAGATGTAGACCCCATACACCCCATAGTTGCATAAAAGTAGGTATATACTATTACTTATCTTATAAGTAATATTATTTAATATGGGTTAGTGTCATATTTATTTTAGTAATATTTACGTATTGTCTGTTATATTAAAGTTTATTGTTTTATTTGTAATATACCTATAAACTTTTACACAGAGTGTCTATATATCTTTTATACAACTCTCCTTTCGCAGGTAGGCTGGAAGAGATTTCTTTTGAAATAAGCATCCCTGTACCTATTTTTCTGCTTTTTTCTTTTTATCTTTCTATGTAATATGTGTACATAAACTGTTTAATAAATAAATTAGTTAATTAAAGTCAACTGAAAAATATCCATTTTCAATAAACTGCTGCTGCCAGTGTCATGTTTGTCATGGGAATGGGAGTTACTCTGTGTGCGAAATTTAGAATTTTTTTATTCTTTGCTAGTGGAATCTCAAGTGAATATGGAACCAACCTATAAACCAGTCCAACACCCAAAACAAACCAGAAAATAGAAAGTTATAAAGTTATTTCACCCTAGCCTTTTCAATAGATCAAGATCTCACTTTCTCTCAGAACCTAATAGAAGCAATATAATTGCAACGATTAATCTTGCTGATTCAACGCAATTAACCCAAAACACAGATGATGTCTCGTGGACTGAATTTGTAAACAAAAAAAGACAACAAGATAGTCCAAGAAAAACAACCAAACCAAGCCAAGCCAGCAAGAAAGCCATTAAGAATTGCTGCATGGAATGCTAATATGGGCTGTCAAACCATACTCTCGAAGTAATAAAGTTTTTGTACCTATGCACACAACATTAATTGTAACTTGCTACGATTTTTTTAATCTACGACCCAAAATTACCCAGGAACGTATCTTACTTTTTTGTTAACTCTTCCACAGGCTCGCGTTTGAATAAGGATTAAAAAGCCAGACTTGCATCGACAATTTTGCACATAATTTAAAAAAAAAATTATTATCTGACCACAGCGCAACTGTTAAAATGCCCTGTAAAAAATACACACAATAGTAAATACTGCAAAAAAAACACAGAGATTATTCAAAAGAAAATATATTGAAACCAGATCTTGTTCAGAAAGTTTGTCATTTGCTGATGTACATAATACAGATGACCCTAATTTTGCATATCACTGATTTACGGAGGAGTTTACTTTTTTCTATAAACTTTGTTTTCAAAAATAAACTTATTTGTAGTAAGAGAAAGGGGCACCTATTATGGATATATTGACTTAAACCGTCTGAAACCAATAAATTTCACTTTATTTAATACAGTCAATAGGCCAGTCACCGTAGACAGATTACACGCGTTAGGTCGCAGAAAATAGGATCACATTTTTGGGTGGTTGTTAGGATAGACAAAGCGTAGATTAGTTAATCTCCTTTCTCCGACGACGATGCCCTTGTTCTGCCAAAGTGCATGTAATTTTGGAATACTTCTTCAAGCGTAGCTGTGAAGAGTTTTGGAGACAACGGATCACCTTGTTTGACTCCTTTTCGTATTGGAAAGGATTGGCCAGTGGTATCTAAACGTATGGCAGCTGTACTATTTAGGTAGATTCGTTCTAATAATTGGATGTAAGTGGGCTCTATTCCTTGTTTGTTAAGTGTTGTAAATATGGCTTTGTGTGATAAACTGCCGAAAGCTTTGGAGTAGTCTACGAACGCGAGGCATAGTGGTAAGTTAAATTCTTCATGTTTTTCTATTAACTGGTTAAAGGAGTGTACTGAGTATAAGGATTTATAGAATTGCGTACAAACTTTTACTAATTTTGCCCTATCGCCCTGTCTCACACCATTGCCGTCTTTCAAATGTGTTATTGAGGATAGATATATAGGATATTAGGTAAATAACAAAATGCGATGAGCCTATTTTTATTATTTACCTAAAAATAGCCCGATTCATAGTGAATCGATTGACATGACATACCATTGTTCTTCCAAACTTTTGAAACACAAAAACGATATGTATAAAAGTGTTTTAAACCAAAATCCATAATATTGTGATATTTACTATAAATACTTATCCGTGTTTTACGAAACTTGTTATTAGATAGAATCGATAAGCGACATTCCGTACCTACTGCTACATCCCTAAATCAGATGCGAGGAAGTCATTACGTCTACCATGAGTTTTATCAATCTATACTCGCTAGCGATTGTAGTTTAACAAATGTATAAAAACAAAAAAAAAACAAGTTATAACTTATTTGTTTAAGTTGTTAACAAGCGACCATGTTGCAAGTAAAATTTTAGTTAACAACTAATAAAATAAATCAGAAACTGGTTTTTTAAAAGATTTCATACGTTTTTACGAGTCCGTGCCTCAAAAGGAGAAAACGGAACCCTTATAGGATGACTTTGTTGTCCGTCCGTCTGTCTGTCAAGAATTTAAACCATATATACTCAGGTCGACAGTCCCTTGAAGCTATAAAAAAAACATTTTTTGTAAGAAAGATATGACCGTTTATGCCGCAAATAACAAATATTTCTACGCTCTCAAAGGAATCAAAATTCATAGGGTGTTTTCCGTTGACCTAGAACTATGAAATTTGGTAAGTAATACCGTCTTATACTACTGGTATAGGGAAAAGTCTTAAAACTATACATTTGCAATTTAAAGTGTTATCCCGAGTAACATTTAGCGTTTACTTCATCAAAATCGATCCACAAAATCAAAAGATATTCAATTCTAAGTTTAGGACGAAACTTCATCGAGTGCTAAAATAGGTAGTTTTCATTGAGACTACTTGTCTAATTGAGACTAGGACTACTAATACTTGCAATGCCATCTATTGAGATAAATAGTAGTAACAAATTTGTGAAAAGAAGACAAAAGACATTGTTGTGTTATATTTTTAATATATAGTAAAAGATGATTTTTATTATCTAATCATAATTTATCGTAACAATTGTGAGCTTCTGATTTCGATCTTATATTTGACAGTTCAACTACATTGTCGTTAGATGGCGTTATGCTGATGAAGTATTTTTCTGAATGGCGTCCCATGCCCATGTTGAAATAACCACGATTTGTGTAACAAAGAAGATCAACATGACGAGTATTTTTACAATCTATATCGTTAGTTGATAAAACATAGCACGGGTCGATATTCAAGGTTAAGCAACGCTTGCCAAGGTTGGTCTGTGGATGGGTGACCATCTTAACATACCCAGTTTCCTCCGTGCCTCGGAAACCACGTTAAGCCGTTGGTCCCGGCTGCCATTTGTAGATCTTTGGCAGTCGTTACGGATAGTCAGAAGCCAGTAAATCTGACTCCAGTCTTGCTATGAAGTACCGTGTTACCCAGTTAATGGGTTGTGGAGTTCTGGTAGGCTGCCGCTCCGCGTAAAATACTGGTATTCAGCTAAATCCGGTTTGACTGGAAGCCGACCCCAATATCGTTGGGAAAAGGCTAGGCAGATGATGATGATGACGATGACCAGTTCGGATTTAGAATGACTCATGGGACTATAGAACATATGGGGATATAAGGTTCATCGATTCGTAAATGGGATAAATTCCGCATTTGAACATAAGAAGTACTGTACGGCTGCCTTTCTCAATATTTCACAACCTTTTGACCGAGTTTGGCACGAAGGTCTTCCATATAAAATATCTTCCCTCAAGTTATCACATAATAATCCAATCCTACTTAACCCAGCGTCATTTTTATGTGAAGCATGGAGATGAAAGAGCTGAGCTACATGACATCAAAGCAGGAGTCCCCCAAGGCAGTGTTCTGGGACCAATTTTATACCCTCGTATCCACTCATGACCTACCAGTGAAAGACAACGTAATCGTAGGTACATTCGCAGACGACACAGCAGTCCTAGTAGTCCTATATATCTCAATGGCTACGCGACTGGTGCATTAAGGCGAACGAGGCTAAATCTGTTCACGTGACTTTTACCCTAAGGCGCGGGGAGTGCCCTTCTGTCGACTTAAACAGGATCCAAATACCCCAACAAGATGAAGTACTTTACCTGGGTATATATCTGGACAAAAGACTTACATGGAAAAAACATATCTTTACCAAAAGGACTTGGGTCAACTCCGAAAGATGTTCTGGCTGATGTCTCGCAAATCTAAAGTATCTCTGGAAAATAAAACTCCTTTTGTACAAATGTATACTGAAGCCCATAAATGTTCATACGGAGTGGAGGTGTGGGGAACTGTCGCCGACTCAAACTTGGAAATTCTACAACGTTTCTATTCAAATATACTGCGCATGATAACGAACGCACCATGTTTATTACCAATAATCAACTACACTGCGACCTGAAGATGAAGCTCAAATCTTACGCCAAACGTATTGAAAGGCATCCACACACAATTGCTTGTAATCTGATGCATAAAACCACCAACATATTCCATCGAATAAAAAGAAAATCACCACAAGATCTCATATGAACTCTTGGAAAAAGCTGATGAACTGGCCACTGGGCTAGATCCATTCAAGATCAATTCAAAATTCGTGACCTCTAGCTAAATGCCCTGAAGCGGGCCGATTGCGAGAATGGAAACATACTTAAAAAAAAATTAACTCTATAATATTCAATACAAAATCTGTCTATACTGGCTTAACGATTTATATCTTTCTTCATTGCCACCAAACCTTGCTAGTCGATGCTAGTTTTTGTGTATTAACTTGACTTATATCTTTTGCTAATTTAGTGTCAGGTTCAATTGTATTAATTTCAATTTCGTCAATAATGTTGCTTAAATTCGATGCGTTAAAGGTGTTAACGTTAAAGGAGTTAATTTTTCGTGATGTAACGTTTCCGCTGCTAACTTGGTCGTTTGGTGGTTGTTTGCCAACAACTCTAGCATTGGTTATGCGCCATTCTTCAACTATCAGGAGATTTTTCTTGAGATCCCAGCCTGTAACAAGAATTACGTTTATTAGGGTTCCGTACCCGAAGGGTAACCAAAGGAACCCTATCACTAAGCCTCCGCTTTCCGTCTGTCTGTTAGTGGGCTGCATCTCGAACCGTAATAGGTAGACAGTTGATATTTTTACAGTGAGTATGGCTATTGCCGCTATAGCAACAAATAATAAAAATTTAATTAAATTATAAAATAAAGGGGTTTCCATACAAGAAACGTGTTTATTTCGGTTTGTGGTACGGAACCCTTCATGTGAGTCTTACCAGCACTTGGCCGATTTTTCGTAGAAAGAAGCCACGAGGTCTTGGAATTCTGTTTTCATAAATATATTTTTAGAAAGAAATCTATCATATCAGTCTGTATGTATGAGCATCACGCAAATATTAGTAGATAGAGAAATGCTCTCTTCCCTAACTGCAAGTCACCACTTCAACCATTGAAGATTATTGCCAGTCTAATCAAATCACAAAATACAGCTCTAGTTTTTATAATTAGGACACACTCGAGCACTCTTTGATCTCGTGTAGTTATAATCTTCAGCACCTGTGGGGATTGGTGCTACAGCCTCTCGACATTCGGCTTGTTAGGAATGTTGGCAAACGCCAGTAATAACAGACCGTATGGAAGTTTTCCACGAATCCATTGCAATATTCGTCCTTTGAGCTCCCTTGTTCTTATTAAAAGAAAAGTATTTATAAATTGGATTAGGACGGTATGGAACACAAAAATTACTCACCTACTTGTTGGAGCCCTGGTCTTATTTTAATCCATTCTTTTTGAACAATTTTGTTGAGACACTCCATAAGCTCAAGAGAAGGGTGATACATAAATAGGGCATCGGGGCATTTACATGTATTATCTTTTATTTCTCTACTCCATTCAGCTTTTTGAAAAATATCACAAAGCTGCATAAAAGGTTTCGAGGCAAACTGTGAACTCTTGTAAATCGGCTGTAATCAAAATACAATATTTTAAAATACGTTAATTGTATTCAAAAGATGCAAATATAATATGTTAGTTTAAGTTAGAAATGAAAATTAAAAATACCTACTTATTATTTGTAATTTTTAGCAAATAAAACTAAAAATAATCTAAAATATGGAGCAGATATTATTTTTAGTTAGATAAGCGATTTTTTTTTATTTAACTGTATATCTGCATACTTTTAGTTAGTTGGACTTAGAAAAATATGCTTGTTATATATAAATAAAGCACTTACTAGGTCAACCTTATTTATGGCGCAAATAATTGTGCCAAATAAGATAGAATGAAAATAAGCGCACAGTATGCTATCCGACGTGGCAGAATTCCGCAAATACACATTTATCTCCCTTGTGTTTGTACATGGGTATATTAAGTAATCATTAGTACTGTAAACTTCTTTCACTTTATTTATATATGCTGCATCTGGATTTCTCTTCACAAAGTCTTTCATTGAATCTCCTATCCTGATTTTAAACCCACATAGATTTTGATCTAAAAAAAATACATAATTTATGGCTAAATAAAATTAGATTCGCACGGGACGATCTGCAATGGGGCGAAACTTCACTGTCGCGGCAAATCACGGCACGTCCTCGATGGTCGGTGCGAGATTTGTATATCCGTTTTACAAAGTAAATAAATACTCTATTCTTACAGCAATAAAGATCAATATTGTACTAACACATATTTCAATTCTCGCGTCGCCCATCCCAGCGTATCTCGAACTTTAACACCAAAAATGGGCAGGGCGTGGTCGTGGATATAAATTTTGCCATACTAAATTCAATTCTCGCCCATCCCTTGCAAGCCTTGCCTCGCTGGTATAAAATCACCTTGAGCCTCCAACCTTATCCGCCCAGAGCGGGAGGAGCCTTAATAAAAAGGTAGTCGCTTTTTCACATAACTAGGATATAGAGATAACTAGGATTATCCCCACATCACATACATACTCACTACTCCCACATACACACCCACACAAACACCTAACTCACTTACAGATACACAATCTTTCTTTTCTAGTTTCCTTTTTTATCTTTTATTATTAATCATAAAAGCTTGTTTATTTTATATATATATATAAATTCTTACTGCGCTTATTATTGTACTGTACAAAACATAGAAATGAAAACATTACCAAAGGGGTGGAGACCTGGTGTCCTGAAATACAGACCTTAAGTCTAGTTTAGGCACCAGTCTCCCACAGTATATTGTAGCTGTTACGTATTTTGTATTTATACCTCTCTAATGTAATATTGTGGTGAGAAATAAATCATTTATTATTATAGTTGGAAAAATGCTAGGCAGTTGTATAACGGTTTCTGTACTGCATAATTTTTGGCATAGCTGCAATACTTTGCGGCTACTCAATCTAAAAGTCTCTTGCCAATTATATCACTCACTATTTATTCGTATTAAATGTAAGTATTAGAATTGAGCATTATCCAAAGTAAAATTTAAGAAGACCTACAATCCCATAAAAAATTGGAAATTATCATCATCTTACTGCCTGCTCTTTTTTCATTCTGTCCTATCAGCCGGCACGCTATCACTAACTCCCTTTTCTTTTATATCGCTCCTCACACGGATTGTGTGAGGAGCGATATAAAATATCCATCTTTTCCTTGGCCTCCTCCTTCTTCGTCCATCCACATTTATTCATAACACTTTTATTTACATGCGTTTCATTCCTCCTCTTCACATGACCATAACAAGACAAAACGGTTCCCTTTCACAAGTAAAAAAATTGAAATATGTAAATTAACTATTGACTTACCTAAAGGGCTTTTTCTCAAGTTCCACGTGATGACTGGCTCATCTCTATTGACCAAACATGGCTTTGCAATTACTTCGTCTCTCAAATAAATTTCAATTATTTGTAAAAATCTCGGTACATTAAAGGTTCTTAGGCAAACTGATCTTACAGCCAAGTAATTAAAAATTATGTGAAACACCATCATTATTATGAATATTGTCAGAGAACTCCTGGAAATAGTGATTTAGTGTTAAATCGATCGACTATTGCTTACACAAGTCTCCTTACAGATATTTTATAAACCGAAGCCTATTAAGCGATTTCTGAAATAAATACGAGTAGGTATTTAAAGTTGAGTTGTTATCAAACTGTAACTTGAAAACCTGTCAATCTGTTTTGACACATTCTCACACACCGAATACTTAATTGAAACCGGTCCTACGCAATTTCAAGGTAACTGAAACCGGTCCTAAGCAATCTCAAGGTAACTACCCGAAGACTGTGATGATCAGCAATGCAACCATGGAAGCGACGAGGTTCACAGCTGTTTCTTGGGCGGTATCCTTGGCAGATACATCTGCGAGGTTACTTCTAATGGCATGATGTTGTGTCATGGCTACTCTGGTTGCGCCACCTGCAAATAAATACTTATTACCCACAAGTTTTAGGGTTCCGTGCCTCAAAAGGAAAAAACGGAACCCTTATAGGATCACTCTGTTGTCCGTCCGTCTGTCTGTCAAGAATTTTTATCTCGAGAACGCGTGGAGGTATCCAGTTGGAATTTATACCATATACTCAGGTCTACGGTCCCTAGAAGCTGTATTTTTTTAATAAGTTAACATAAAAGAAAGATATGGCCGTTTATGCCGCAAAATACAAATATTTCGATACTCTCAAGGAAATCAAAATTCATGCAAGTAATACCGTCTTATACTACAGGTATAGGCAAAAGTCTAAAAACTATACATTTGTAATTAAATAATGAAAAATATAGTCTAGTATAAAATATAGTATAATAAATAATAATAATAATAATAATAATAGAAATTCCAATAATGACCGAAATAAAAGGAACATAAATGATGATCACAAGAGCAGCAGCACAACGTGCACGCCCAACACCTCCGGACCCGTCGCTGAGCTCCGCCTCGTCGCCGCCGAACTTTGGATTACCAGTGTCGCCGGCGGTTGCAGTTGCGTCGAGCTCCAGCGACGAGTATTTCTCTCCGCCGACGTCGCCAACACCTGTACGTCGGCAGGGGAGAGGCCGGCCACCGAGGGGCTTGGGACCTAGGGGCCAACCGGCCCCGAGCCGGGTCCCCGCTGCCGGTGGTTGTGTGCAGCGCATAAGATGGAGTCAATCCATGAACGAGAACGTTATGCGCGCATACTATGGGTCTACAGAGGGGGGAACTAACCTTACTGCGTACCGTGTCAGGATGCTGTCTCTGTTCCAGGACCTGGAACCAACCGTGAACGTCTCGGCCCAACGATTGTCGGATCAGGTGCGGGTTATCCAACGTAATCACAGGTTGGACGATGCTGCACTTGATAGGCTGCGCTCAGAGGTACTGAGCAACTTTATCATCTCAACTCCGACACAGGCCGCGGTTCAGGCGCCAGCTAGTGGCGCAATCACACCGCGGCCCAACAACGTCAGTGATGAGGTAGATGATAGGATTGTCACGGTAAGTAGCCAGTGCAACGATAGACTGAGGAGCGCACTGGAGGATGCGCTTCGCGAGTATAGATCAATTCCGACCGAACTTAGGCCCCGTTTACCACGGTTACCCATGCACAAAAAAAATAGGGCGCTGGTGTGTGCCCTGGACTCGCTGCTGCAGAACATCTTTGAAAGCAGCGAGAGCCTCCTTGATACGCACTCAATCCTGTATTGCGGGGCTGTTGCGGCATGTCGTTTAGCAAATATTAAGTTTAATACTAGTGATGAAGCTATTCGACCAAAACCTGCTGTACCAGCCTGGCAGTGCAGGATCGAGCGGCGGATCGATGAGGCTAGGGCACTCATCGGCAAACTATACTGCTTCAGGGAGGGTAACACACGACCACGCGTGATGCGCTTTGTGAGACGGGCGTTTTCGGGGACTGGTATCAGCCCTCGAGATTACACGTCCCGTGTCACGGAGCGCATTGACTTCCTGAAGCAGAAAGTTTATGCATGGGCGAACCGTATTCGGCGGTATAAGCGGCGGGTTGATCGATACTCACAGAATCGCATGTTCCAAAGCGATGAGAGGTGGGTATATAGAGCTTGGGAGCGACCTGAACAAAGTGTGACGGATGTGTGCCGCCCGGATGATATCGCCACGAATACATTCTGGCGAAGCATCTGGTCGGTGCCCGTCTGTCATACCGAGGATGGCTGGATGCGCGATGTCGAGCGCGTGTGTGATGCTATGCCACAAATGGAAAAAATTATCATCTCCCCATTAGATGTAGCCAAAGCAGTCCGTCCGTTACCGAACTGGAAATCTCCAGGACCGGACGGACTGCATAACTTCTGGCTCAAATGGTATAGCAGCTCACACGCGCTCCTGGCAACTCAATTCCAGTCATCCTTAGAGTCTGGGTCGCTACCACAGTTTCTAACAACTGGCGTTACCCACCTGCTCCATAAGACCGGTAGTCCCGCGGAACCCAAGAACTATAGACCAATTACTTGTTTGTCGACGGTCTATAAACTTCTTACATCCATTCTGAGAGTGAAGATCAATGAACACATTGAGACTAATTCAATTATGTCCACCTCTCAGAATGGATGTAGGAAGGGGTCCCGCGGCACTAAGGAGCTTCTCCTCATAGACATGGCTATAAGCCAACAAGTCCGACGATCCCGCAAGGATCTGTCGACATGTTGGATAGACTACAAGAAGGCCTACGACTCTGTGCCACATACATGGCTCATGAGGGTGTTGGAGTTGTACAAAATAGATGCAACTCTACGCACCTTTCTTGAGTCATGTATGAGGCAATGGAAAACAGTCCTTCGCTATCCAGGATGTCGACCAATTCAGGGGGACGATGAGCCTGTGTGGATTAAACGGGGAATATTTCAGGGCGACAGTTTGAGTCCGCTTTGGTTTTGCTTAGCTCTGAATCCTCTAAGCACATTGCTGGAGGGTTCAGGTCTAGGCTATCGGTTGAGAAGAGGTGGTCAGGCCATATCTCACCTTCTTTACATGGATGATCTGAAACTCTTTGCCCCCAACAATTCGCGACTGATGGAGCTACTGAAGTTGACTGAAACCTTCAGTAGTGCCATCAGGATGGAATTTGGTGTGGACAAATGTGCAGTCATGCATGTAAAGAAAGGGGAGATTATGGAATCTGAGAGAATTCAACTCTCGGATTTCATACAGGTTAGATCACTCAGCTCGACCGAAACCTATAAGTATTTGGGTATATCGGAAGCGTTGGGCATTAATGTTACTGACATGAAGCAATCGTTAAAGGAACGCTTCTTTGGCCGCCTGAAAAAGGTTTTGAATAGCCTTTTGTCGGGCGGAAATAAGGTGCGCGCCTTCAACGGTTGGGTCATGCCGGTATTAATGTACTCTTTCGGCATACTCAAATGGACTCAAACTGAGCTTGACGCCCTGGATAGGAGAGTACGTACACTGCTGACCGCAAACCGGATGCATCACCCACGATCGTCGGTGATGAGACTGTACATTCCGCGGAAGTGTGGAGGTCGAGGCTTTTTAAACGCCAAGACTCTCCACAACCGCGAGATGTGCAGTCTCAGAGAATATTTCCTCACAGCTGATGTGGGTATGCACCGAGATGTGGTCGCAGTGGACAAGGGTCTCACCCCGTTGTCCATGGCTAAGGAGAACTGGCGCAAACCTGTGATACTTACCACGGATGACCGCAAGGAGGTATGGAAAGGCAAGGAGCTTCACGGGCGCTTCTATCGGGCTCTTCATGGGTCTGATGTAGATTTTTCAGCGTCCGTGGCCTGGCTACGTTTCAGTGATCTCTTCGGGGAAACTGAAGGTTTTGTCTGTGCGATTATGGATGAAGTTATCTTGACGAATAACTACCGGAGGCATATTATGAAGGATGGGACGGTGGACGTGTGTCGGGCATGCCACCGTCCGGGTGAGTCCATCAGACATATTATCTCTGGTTGTTCTCGGCTGGCTAACGGCGAGTACTTGCACAGGCACAACCAAGTGGCCAGGATTATCCATCAGCAACTTGCTTTGAAATATAAACTTGTGGATTCTGAGGTACCGTATTACAAGTATGTGCCCGACCCAGTTCTCGAAAATGACCATGTCACGTTGTACTGGGATCGGTCTATCATCACTGATAGGACTATTGTTGCCAATAAGCCTGACATAGTGGTGATAGACCGATTAGCGCGCCGCACAATGATAATTGATGTTACCATCCCGCATGACGAGAACCTCGTGAAGGCCGAGAAAGAGAAACAAATCAAGTATCTCGACTTAGCGCACGAGGTTGTCGACATGTGGAATGTGGACTCAGCTATCATTGTGCCGATAGTCATTACGGCCAATGGCCTGATGGCCAAAAGCTTCGACGAACATCTGTCGAAGCTGGCGTTACGCGGTTGGGTAAAGGGCCTGATACAGAAGGCAGTACTCCTCGATACGGCTCGTATTGTGAGGAGGTTCCTTTCTCTGGAGCCCTAACCACCGGTAGCTTGGACCCTGCTCCCGACACCGGCGGACTACTACTTTTATATTTTTAAATGTATTTTTTTATGGTTTTTTAGATATATATTTAAAAATATACTTTGTATGTAAATAAGAATAAATAAACGAAATAATAATAATAATAATAGTTTAATAAATATAGTATAGTCTAGTATAATATGGTCTAGTATATAGTAAATCACCGAGAGCGTAATAAACCACTGATTGGATTCAAAATTTAAGTACTTAAAAAAATTCCAGTGTTATCCCGAATAACATTTAGCGTTTACTTCATCAAAATCGACCCAAAAAATCAAAAGATATTGAATTTTAAGTTTAGGAAGAAACTTCATCGAGTGCTAAAATAGGTAGTTTTCATTGAGACTCCAGATACTTGCAATGCCATCTATTGAGATAAATAGTAGTAACAAATGTGTGAAAAGAACACAAAAACACATTGTTGCATTTTTTGTTATACTTTACTTCTTGTTATCTAATCATAATTTATCGTAACAATAGGGAACATGCAATATTTCTATTTTTGCTTTCGTTTTGAATGACGCATGATGACGCATTTTTCTGAATGGCGTCCCATGCCCATGTTGAAATAACCACGATTTGTGTAACGAAGAAGATCAACATGACGATTATTTTTATAATCTGTTTCGTTAGTTGTTGATAAATCATTGCACGGGTCGATCTTCAAGTTTAAGCTACGCTTGCCGAGGTTAGTCTATGGATGAGTGACCATTTTAACATACCGAGATTCCAGCGTGCCTCGGAATATGCCAGTCACACGAGTCGATCTTCAAGATTAAGCAACAGTTGCCGAGGTCGGTCTGAGGATGGGTGACCATTTTAACGGGTCGATCGACCCGGGCGACTGTTATTACTTAGCTACGAGCTCCTCATTCAGTACCTACTAAATATATATTTAAAAAATCGTTATGTTATGTATTTTTACACCATAAATCGATTCTATGAAACCGGTAAAACTGTAATCCTAATATATAAAATATGTCGTAAGAAGCTGATATTTGCCATGAAGTTTCCTTGGAAGAGTGTAGGGGGCACTAAGAGAGAATTTACTGAATTTTTTACACTACGTGAACGAAGTAGAAAGGATTATGTAAAAACCATAGCTGGTGGCATTCTGTTATTTTTGAGAACAGAATTGTCTAGATCCGTGGCAGCGCGACGGTTAGCCTTAGCAAAGTTTAGGCGCAACCCTACGCCACAAAATTACGCACTACTGCAAGAAAAAAAATCAAGAATCGCAAAGGCTGACGCGTAAGGCAAGATGTGCTTCCTTTAGGAGTTTCTGTTCAAGTATCAACTCAACAACGTCTGGTAGTGCTAAATATCGGCACATTGATTCAAGTTTAGCAGAAGGGCTTTTTAATGATCTAGCGCCTGATTACGTTTTTCCGCCTGAAACCTGCTTTCAATCCAGTAAACTAGAAGCTACAATTTCTAGACGAGACTCCGGACTATCATCTTCCCTTCGGCCTATTTCTTTGATGTCATGCCTTTGTAAAAATTTTCATTCAATTTTGAACAAAACGTTAGAATGGTACCTCGAAAATAGATCCATATTCTCTGATAACACTATCGGTTTTCGTAAGTCATGTTTAGATAGTCTTAATACTTTGACAACAAAGATTCAACTTGGTTTTACTTCAAATCTTGTCACTGTTGGTTGTTTTATTGACATTAAAAACGCTTACAATAATGTTGATATCGTTAGTCTGTTGAACATATTTGATGAACTTAAAGTGGGTCGCAAAATATGCTCATATTTGTGGATATTCTTGACTGAAAGAATACTTAAAATTATGATGAATAACAAAGAATATTGCAGGTCTACGGTTCGGGGGTTGGCTCAAGGGGACCCTCTTTCTCCTCTATTATTTAACATCGCAACTTATAATATGTGCGAAACTATTACGAACGTTGATATATCTCAGTATGCAGACCATTTTGTTTTATTTAAATCAGGTTCCAAAGTTAATACAGTCGTGACAGAATTACAGGCTGCCTTAAATACATTTAACTCCATGGTTAGTAAGAGTGGTATGTGTAGACTACCTGTTAATTGGAAAGTTAATGGTAGTAATATTTGTGCAGTAAACAACATTAAAAACGGGGATGTGGTTGTATCAGTCGCTCAGGTGGAGGAAACACATTAATGAGGCAGTTCAAAAAGTTTCAAATATTTTAAAAGTGCTAGCGGGTTCTGGTTGGGGTTTTCACTCTAAACATCTACGTAGGCGTATACATTTCAATAATTCGTAGCAGATTAGACTATGGCAGTTTCTTATACGATTGTGGCTACCAATGTCATTTATCTAAGCTGGATGAAGTACAAAATAAAGCTCTTCGCGTTATTGGTGGTTTCATAAGAAGCACGTGATGGAGAGTGAATTGAATTTACCCTCACTACATATTCGTACGAGCTTAAATCTTCTAATATGCACTCAATTAAGTTGATTGAAATGTTTTCTCTTGAGACATGGGTCAGCAACATCAATGTGCAAAAAGCTATTAAACATAACATTCCATCTATAACTAAGCCTAAGCCTAAGATTATAGAAGAAGCGCACGAAGTTTATAGAAGAGGAATATGCTGATTTCCATAAAATTTCTAAAACAGGTGCTGGAAGTGGGGCTGCTGTTTGGGACCCACAATGAAATACGTCTGTCAAGCTTGCTATAGACTCCGATATCTCCATTATGTATATCGAGTTAATTGCAATAGCAGAGGCTCTTTCTTATTTTAACTCAATTAGCCATGACAAGTTTGTCATCCTAACAGACTCGAAGAGCTCGCTGCAACACTTGTCTCGGTGCTCCTAGTCCATACGAGGAGTACCGATAGCCTACACGATTTTGGAGTCTTTATTCAGGTTTAGTCAGAACTGAATTTCGGTAATTTTACAGTGGATCCCGTCACACGTACAGATTTAGGATAACGAAAGAGTGGATCTATTAGCAAACCAAGCCGTGACAGATGGGAGTCCCGTAAATATTCCTTCTGTTTTTACTGATTACATTAAAATAATTAAACAACGGTGTTCAGACGTGTGGAGTGAATATTTTAACCAGAGGTCAACAGAAAAGGGAATTTGGTATAAGACCATCCAACCACAGCTCCTAGTACAATAGGGAACATGCAATATTTTAATTTCAAAGAACTCCATCTAGAATAGATAAAAAATGAAAACGCTTTAATTTATTGCCAAAAATGCGTTTTTAAACCGACAGTTTAAAGGTTCGCGCGAAAACGGACGATGACGTCACTGGTCAAGAACTGTCTCAACTCAAAGACATAAGGTTGCCTTTTCGTTAGCTTAACAGCAGATACGTCACTAAACGCTGATTGTTGTTTTAGATACGTCCCGTTTCACGTTACTTTAATT
The DNA here is from genome assembly GCA_950371165.1 of Lacanobia oleracea. NCBI lineage: Eukaryota > Metazoa > Arthropoda > Insecta > Lepidoptera > Noctuidae > Lacanobia > Lacanobia oleracea. The sequence continues at coordinate 10,977,120 of OX493385.1, forward strand.
CCTTATTTCTGTTAAAAATCGATATTAACCAAAATAAAAACTTTGTAATGGCCTTTATTTTATACTTTATTATCATTTTACTGACAAAATTCTCATAAATTCTGTATTTGCATCTTCCCTATTGGATTGACCAAAATTTGTTAAGTCGAAGAGATTTAGTTATGGCATTGAGACTTCGTTCCGGTCACATCCCATCAAAAAAGTTTGGTTTTCTGATGAAAAAGGTTACGTCACCCAACTTGCAAGGAATGTGGAGTAGTCGAAGATGTGCAACACGTTTTGATGGAGTGTGTCCGGAATGGAGCTCTAAGATTTACCTTACTGGGATACACACATAATTACTATGTTGGAGAGTGTAATGTCATCCTGGCTTGTCCTTTATCGGATCAAGTCAGAATCCTGTACAAACTGACATTTTTTGTTTTAAAATAGATATTTTTAAGAGTAGTTAGTAAGGGATTATGTTGATGTGTTACAGGGCGACATTATCGCTCAGCGATAAAGCCCTTTAAATAAAGAAAACGAAAATGGTATTCTATTCAATATTACTTGCATAATACTCGTTAAAAGATAGATGAAGAATAAATTACATAGGGTGACACAATTATTTACTTATCGCTAAAAGCGAACTTTTTAAGACAACCTTTGATTATAAAGAGATACGCAAAGACAGTACTGTATGTTTTTTATACAAAAAAATACATCTAATATATAAAAATCTCGAGTCATAATGTTTGTTATCGAAGTCCTCCGAAACGGTTTGACCGATTTTTATGTTTTATTTTATGTGTACATTCGGTACGTTTGAGAATAGGTCGTAGGCGTATTTTTAGGGTTCCGAACAAGAGACGTTACCCTTATAGGATCACTCGGGTGTCTGTTTGTCTGTCTATCTGTCCGTCTGTCACAGCCAGTTTTCTCCGGATCCACTGGACCGATTCTGTTGAAATTTGGTATACATATGGAATTATGTGACCCAAACACGGACACATTACGTAAATTATTAAATTTTTAGTATAGGTGTCAACTAGAAAATTTCAAAAAACAGTTTTTTTGAACTATATCGTGTGACATATCAAAAGGGCTTACTGTGAGGGTTTAAGAGCGCTTTCACAATTTTTCTTGAATTTGAGCGTTTGATTCGAATTTTGATGTCTGATTATGCTTTAGATATAGCACAAAAAAAAAAACAAAAATACGCCTAAGAAAGTTTGATAGTTGATCTTGGGAGTGTTCTAAATAAATATATCAATTTGTTCACGTACATCAGTAAATTTCTTGTCTCCGCAAAGGGTGTTTCATAAAATTACGCTTTTGGGAATCTTTTGATGCTTTGGTACACCGAAGATATAATAATTTAATCAATTTTAAAAATGTCCATGATACAACTGTACCTTCTACTTTGGAATGATCAAATCAATTTGTTACGATTCATGCACTAATAAACCAAAAATAATTTTGTAAAACTGAGAATTATTGTCAATTTTCCATACGAAACTATATTTTTTATCTATGAAAATATAATCCAAATTCAAATAAAAATTATTTAATAATTAAGGAGGTATTGTTATAATGCATGAAAAAAAAAATTGGTCTAATTAAAAGTAAACTCATATTTTTAAGCAATTTTTGTATACAGCCCCATAATCACTATAAATCTCGGGAAACGCGGTTTGTAGCTTTAGTCCGGGGCAAGCGCTCGATTTTGTAATAGCGCCCTTAATGATATTTTTTTCATAATTTTAAAATAAATGGTGTACATGTGACGTCACATCTGAAGAGACCAATGAGAGCCTGTTTCTTGTAGACTTGTGCTTTGATTGGTAGCCATTTTGTTTCAGTTCACAACTTCTCGGAATGAGTTCAAGAAATTATAAACTATCAAATTTTGATGTGTGTTGTGCTTCAGTTGACAATTTATCGAAAGTTTACAATATCTCAAGTTATTTAATAATATTATGGAGTTTGTCATTTTTCGGTGACTTGTATAATTGCAACGGGTTCCTGGATGGTTTGAAAACACAATTGGACCCGGTAGATGGCACTGCTGTTGGTATGTCACTCCTATTCTCCTAAACCGCAGGGACGATTGTAATTATATTTTTTGTGTACGTTATAAACTTAAATGTTAAATTTAAAATATCATATTTAATGTGACCCTGCTTTTAAGGGCACCAGGACGACATCTGCCGGGTCCGCTAGTACAATAGTAATTTATGAAACGATAGGAGACTATTAAAGAGAGAGAAAGTGATTTTTAACCATGTTTATACATACATACTACTCTGTCAAGAAAGTACCGGGAAAAGATCAATAATACACAAAATGTTTGTTATTAATCCAAATTTATTTTATCACCTTCAAAGTATGCTTCTTTAGAAACGATACACTTGCGCCAACGAATAATCCATTCATCAAAATATTTATTAAACGCTGCTTCCGGAATTGAGTTCGCCGCGAATTATCCTTTATGTCTTCTATCGATTGAAAACGGGTGCCACGAAATGGTAATTTGAGTTTAGGAAAAAGAAAAAAGTCAGCAGGAGCCATATCTGGTGAATATAGTGGTTGCTGGATGGTATTTGTTGAGTGTTTGGTTAAAAATTCGTTCACAATGATAGCCTTGTGCGAAGGCGCATTGTCGTGGTGCAAAATCCATGAATTTTCTTTCCACAAATCTGGCCTTTTTCGTCGAATTTGCTCTCTTAAACGCCGCATAACGTTCAAATAATATTCTTTATTTACCGTTAGACCTTCCGGTAAGAATTCAGAGTGCACAACACCGCGATAGTCAAAGAAAACAGTCAACATGACTGACTTTTGATCGACTTTGGCGTGGTTTTTTCGGTTTCGGTTCAGTTGGAAGGCGCCACTCCGAAGCTTGTTGACTAGTTTGCATTTCAAACTCGTAAACCCACGTCTCGTCACCAGTAACAATGCGTTTCATGAATGTTGGGTCCGAACTGACTCGTTCTAGCATGTCCTCAGCGACTTTCATGCGATTGAGTTTTTGGAGAAAATTCAGATGTTTTGGGACTAGCCGAGCAGCAACATGTTTCATACCCAAATGATTAGTTAAAATGGTACGGATCGACTCGTGAGGTACAGAAAGTTCGGCGGCTATCTCTCTCAGAGTTGAATGGGGATTTTCAGTCACTATTTCCTTCACTTTTGCGATGTTAACTTCAGTTGCAGACGTTGACGGCCTACCAGAGCGAGGCAAATCTTCCATCACATCTCGACCGCTTTTGAACGCTTTGAACCACTCATAAGCACGAGTTTTCGATAAAGTCGGTTCACCGTAAGCCTTCTGTAACATTTTCAGTGACTCCGAACACGAAATTCCATTGGCGATGCAAAATTTAAGACAAACTCTTTGTTTGATATTTTTGTCCATTATGAAATTCGCAATACACACTATATATGATATTACTAAAACCAGCACTGTATTTAATATAAATAACAGATGCAACTCAAACTCCGCGCCAAAATGGAAAACAGTTGTGCCAATCTATCAACTACAAAAAAACAAAAAATTGAATTTGGAACCATAAACAAATCATCCACTCCCGATACTTTTTTGACTGAATGTTAAATGTATAAGTAGACTAGTTCGCGCGGCTTTAGTAGGTACTCCACGAACTTCATCTCCTATTCCTCCCTCTTTATAGGGAACGTGTAAATTACTTAGACTCAAAGGACAGTTTTGTCTAAACGCAACATTTTTTTTACTTAGAGCATTTTACCCGTCGTAACTTTTAAACGAAAGGTCAGATTTGAATTATTTGAAGAAAAATAAGACAAAAACTGGCTACTCTACCTACCTACCTACATACCTACCCTACCCACCCTCTACTGATTTGTGAATCTAAACCATCCAGGGCGCCACCCAAACGCACACTAAAATATTCATTCAAATCGGTCCAGCCGTTTAGGAGGAGTTCAGTGACATACACATACAGTAGAATTATTGTATAAAGAAGATAATCAGCCTTAATTATCAAACCATTTGGATAAGGATTTATATCATGATACCAAAATCACCACTATTCCATTCCGCCCGGGTTTTGATTCAATTATGTATTTGAATAAGAAGCGGACATTGCGACTTAACCATAATAGTTAGACATATCCCCGGGACATTTTTATAGGAAATAGTAAGTACTTCAATTATGTAGTACATTTTTATCATCAATAGTTTTCTCAGCGCACGTCAAATAATGAATTTTATAGGTAGGCAAAATTTTGCTACTTTACATTATTGCAATTTTCTTAGGGATCTCTATTTTTTTTAAATATTATATAGCCTATATTCAGGGATAATGTAGAATTCAAAGGGAGAAAGAATTTTTCAAATCGGTTCAGTAGTTTCGGAGCCTATTCATTTCAAAAAAAACAAATCTTTCCTCTTTATAATAGGTATTAGTGTAGACAAAGATTGAGCACGCCGTGCCGACACGAGCAAACGGATATCTGATACGTCCTTTAAGATAAGAGGGGGTTTTAGGACTGTTTTTTTTTTTGATTATGTTAGAAGCTTTTTATGAAATTATACAGAAGTCTATACATATATAGAGTTTGTTTGTTTGCTTGAACGCGCTAATCTTAGGAACTCCTAGTCCGATTTGAAAAATTAGTTGTTATTTCAGTGTTAGATAGCTCATTTATCGTGGAAGGCTATAGGCTATATATCATCACGCTAAGACCAATAGGAGCGGAGAAGTAATGAAAATTGTGAAGCAGATGAAGTTGCGCGGGTCAACTAGTGTCATCATATTTGCGCAGTTCAAATATATTTAAGTAATAAATAATAATATAATTTTCGTTTTTTAAGTATATTGTGTGTACATAAATAAATAAATAAATCTTAGGCACACGCTCAAAGTTTGTATATACTTATAATATTTTCAGTAAAACAAACATACAAACCGGCAACTCCAACAATAGCTTTCATAACTGTGCTGACACACAGGATGAATGTGGTGTAACTCTTGAATACTGGCAAAGCAATTTCGATACACATTGCTGCATCATTAAGCGTGTCTGCGTATAGTCTCCACTTCTTACTGTATGCATCTAGGTGAGTGCTGGAAACAAAACATTAGAAATATAATTATAGTAAATATATTATTGATTAAGAAAATGTGGTTTGGAGGAGCAGTGCCCTAAATATTGTTAAATTCCGCTCTATGAAAATGTAGTATGATATTCATTGCATCTAATAAAAAAATCAGCAAGATTTAGACATTTCTAAACTCTTAAAAATCGGTTCGGTCAAAAGCATTAGACGGGTTACGTAGTGGCGGATCCGCGAGAGAGTAGGTGCAGTAGTTGAATTCTTACCCCCTGCTATATGCAAAATATATCTTTCCCAAATGGCCGCAACCATCTTTAATGACCCAGGTAACGGTGGCCGCTAATGGTGTTGCACTCATATCACCTACTCCCACGCCTCGTAAGACTTCTTGTGTTGCAAGGATGCCTGGAAAATAATATTCCTCAACATAAAATTTTACATGTGCGGGTGGTGTGAGTTGTTAAAACTCTTTGAAAATGTGCTTAGAACTTAGTGAACATTCCAAAAGAAAAGAATAGGGAATATGCATGCAAACTATTAATTTTCAAAATGAAATACTTATTAGCTCGCAAACACCATGAAACTCGCTAGCTAGTAAACATCATGAAATTATTTTTAAATACCTTCATCAGCGATGAAGTTTTAAGTTTCAAAGATTGCAATTAGAAAGAGAAGTCCGATGCAAAACTTTGACGTCATCGTCTATTACGCCTATACAGCTGCCATAGAAACTAGCGTTTTCGCGAGAGGGACAATATTTTTTTTTTAATAATTATATCTCCTTCGTTTTTCGAGTAATTTTGATTCTATTTTCATTGTTTGTATTATATTTTTGTATATTTTTAGATAAACTGTACAGCTGATAAATATGTTTTACATGCCTATTCCCTATTGTGAAAGTTGGACTCAGAATTTGTGAAAATCAAATAAGCGAAACATATTATGGACTCTGAAGTTGGGCCCTCAATCCTCACAAGGAGGATACCTCACTTAGATTAGACTCTACAGAAAAAGTCTTTATGCCAAAATCTAAGCTAATGCCAAACCAAAATTTGTGAAAACAAGATATTATCGCAAAACACTGTCCTTCTTTGTATATATTCGTTCAAAATGGACCCTCAATCCTCACACACGTAAAAGTTTATTATTCCGCAAATAAAATGAAACTATTAACTTACAGCTGCTGTTAGAAGTCCTATAAGCTACTAAATAAATTGTGAAAATTTGTGAAAGCAAGAACAGGTCACCATTTCTTTTTGTTTTCGTTTTATTACGATTAACGTATCGCAGATATAAGTAAGGCAAACACAAAATGTTCTCTATTTTTGTGAAAAAATTGTGCCTAAAAGACCTTTTATTGTTTTAGAAAATCGAGTTTTATTGTTATCCTCTAAATTAGGAAATAGGGTGACCACAATTTCTTTTAGATTGCAGCAAAGATTATTAAATGTAGCTTCATAGGTGTGAATAAACTGTCTTCGATTTTTCGCTTATTATGCAATGCTGCTATATAGTCCAGTCAAATTAACCCGAAAAATAAGGGTAAAATTTTCAGCTTGTTGGGAATTTATGCAAGGGGCTTGCAAAAATTCCCAACAAGCTGAAAATTTAAGAGTACATGAACGTAATTGATACCATTATAGTGAAATTGTGAATGTTCCCCCGCCCCCAAAACCGTACACGTCAAATAAACAAACCTTTTAATTTTTATTTCTCACTTTTATTGGTACCTCTACCCACATACCCCACTCGCAGCGTACCGGTGTGAATTTGTATTATGGATTGGTGTTTTTATTTATTGAAGGGACAATTGCCTACCTCCGAAGTTCTTCACCGAATTGAAAAGGAACCAGTCCAGGAAAATACTCTTCCAAACAAAAAATAATCATCCAAACCGGACATTTTTAATGGGATCCCGTCATCAGATCCTGACTTATACCTTCCATCATCAGCTCAGCCACGTGAGATGATGATTACCAGACACTAATATCCGAGTTGCATTAGATAGCCTATATGAAAATTGTGTGTTCCTATAAAATTTCAGGGTTTCTCTCGATTTAAATGGGATCCCATCATCAGATTCTGACTTGGTGACAATGGGACCACCTCAGGAGTAAAGGCCTTTTAGTTTGACATGATGTGATATTAGGTACTTCCCAGAATTAGATCCTAATTAGTGACACTTTCGGATTGTGTAATAATATAAGTACCTATGTGTTTTGTGTAATGGGTTATTTTACTAAAAAAATCCAATTAGTCCGTCTGATAGACGTCACGTCACGTCGACGTCATCTGGCTTGGTAAATTTGGTACAATTTTACACAACATGATTTGAAAATAGACCAACACAATCAATGAACACAATAACTAAAAGCCTTCATTTGCATCTGGACATAGCAGCTAAACTCTCAAGCAGCTTTTAATTGATTTAACACTAAACAATGGCTAAAATATTTTTTAACCCTTTAAATGTGCAAAGGAATTTAATTCTAAAATTTATTGATTTTTTGTTATTTTCTGGTTTATTATGAACCCCTAGGACTACAAAAATCTACTTATTACAGTTTTCGCGAAAATCTATGTACTCCCGGAAGTACATTGCCCTTGAAAGACCGACAGCAATACGTTGACTACAACGGGTTCGAATCCGAGCCATACTACACCAGATCAGGGCCCCAAGTCTGCTATTACAATAGTGTCAGAATGGTCGATCACTGATCTCATAATTGTTGATTTTGACAAGTTTGGTAATCTACTAACATAATAGTGTCATTATGACTTTCCAATGAACAATCACTGACACTCCACTGAACGAAATGGCATAAAATGGTAATCTCGTACATAATGACAGTCGTATGCGGTAATCTGCTAAAATTTTGACAGTTCCATCGATCAGTGACCTACCATTAGAACGTAATTGTATAGTCATTGCTTTTCCAGTCACTGCGCCATTCTACCGGCGTTTTGTATCCAATATTTTTTGGACAAACTTCGCCCTTCATTGGTGCGGCTGCTGTAGCCAAGCGCCAGGTGTCAGTGGTTTTCGAGAAACTCAATGAGAGCCGAAAGGAGAAACCGTAACTCCATAAAAACTTGGGCCTGGCGTTACAGAGCTGGATTTCGCCATAAATTAAGAGCATTTAGGAAGGTTTCACGAGCCCAATTTTGACCCACTGACCAAATCAGATAATATTTGCCCATATTTTAGGTTATTATTTTTAAATAAGTTACTAGCTTTAGCTCGCGACTTTGTACGCGCATATCTCGATTTTTTCCGTTCCCGTATAGCCTAACAATATAATTTTTTTTTTTCAAATCTGACTGATTCCAGAGATTAGCTCGTTCAAACGAAAAATGCATATTTGTGGCTATGTTTCCTACACTAAATATTATCAAACATTCGTGGTTATAGAGATCTAAGACTATATACTCTAGAATGCACTTGCAGCTATGCTGCAGTGCTTGCATCCTATAATGATGATTTTTTATAAAAGTGCTCAGGCTTTCAGTTTCTTTAAGCTGAAGTTTTCAGAAAACTATATTTTTTAGACAAGGGCCATGTGCATCACTTCTGGCTTGCTTTTGCTTATATTGTATTTAATAGGGTGCTAACTTATATCAGGTACAGTAATCAGAAATAGTATTATATTAAAATAAAAATAAAACATAGCAGTAAGTAAATCGTTTTAATCATCTTCTTCATTAGGATTATCATAATATGTGTGTAGGTAGGTTCTTCTAAATGAGGAATGTCTTGACTGTTCCGCTCATTGACAGCTGATGAAGATGCCCCAGATGGTGAGGGGCCTGAATGGAAATACCGGGATGCTCTATTTGCTCGCACCCATCAAAAGAAGCACACTTGAAGCACCCACCTGAAAATAATTTATCCACATTACAGGAAGCCATTACACAGAGACATTGTGTATGTGTGTGCCCATTTTGAAAATGACTGAATTAATGAAATCCTGCAAATGAGAAATGTTGATGTTAAGAGCTTGACTTATATTAAATACTAATTGACCTGCGCAACTTCGTTTGCCTCACAATTTTCGTTACTGCTCCGCTCCTGTTGGTCTTAGCGTGATAATATAGCCAATAGCCTTCCTCGATAAATGGGCTATCTAACACTGATAGAATTTTTAAAATCGGACCAGTAGTTCCTGAGATTAGCGCGTTCAAGTAAACAAACTAACTCTTCAGCTTTATAATATTAGTACTAGTTGACCCGCAACTTCATCTACGTCACAATTTTCATTACTGCTCCGCTCCTGTTGGTCTTAGCGTGATGATATACAGCCTACAGCCTACCTCAATAAATGGGCTATCCAACACTGAAAAAATTTTTCAAATCAGACCAGTAGTTCCTGAGATTAGCTCGTTCAAGTTAACAAACAAACAAACTCTTCAGCTTTATATATAAGTATAGATAGATAATGAAAATAACACTCTAAACTAAATAATAATAATTGTTAACAAAACTAAACTAAATAATGTTTTTCATAACCCGTGAATAAAACTAGTAAACTAACCAAGCACGGCAGAATCCATTATATTACACTCTTGCACTGTACCAGTTCTGTACTGTAAAAGTTGATGAGGACAAACTTTTTTCAGAAGACAACATCCACATTGAATAACACTCATCGGTGTCCTAGTGTCTGTTCATTTCCATCTGGTCTACTTTCATCAAGAGCAAGCTTGGAAGATGAAGTCATTTTCATTTATCTGAAACAAACAATTTTCATTCGACTATTAGGTCTAGCACTAGCATTTAGAAATAAACATCTGAGTGGCTATTTTTGGTAAACATAAGTGGCCATATTACATTTCCATTGAAGCGACGCTGGCCTCCCCTCTGAGAGAGAGAATAGGTTGTAATTGACCATACAGATTTAGTCTGGATTGGTGATGTTTTGAATTTGAATTTGTTGCACATTCTGGTATTATTTTTAAAAATAAAACCATTAAAAGAAAACTTAACAGAACCTATTACACCATTTAGTTTGTTTACATTAAATATTACGTACAAAAATGTTAAATGTTTACGATATAGAAATATCAGATACTAACCCACCCATTCCTGTACAATAGGAAGAATGATTCATTTCCAATATTCACCTTCCTATTGTATTGCAGCGTTCCGTTGCTATTCCGCAATTGATGCACAGTCTCATGATGTCGTTATTGAGAAGTAAAAAGAGCAATAAACAAATCTATTCATTATTTGATTTTTTAATGACGCTCACGTTAAAATTCAATTAGCTCTTTGCAAAACAGTCAAAACACCGGTCGCTTCAAAACAAATAAAAACAGTCGTCGACGTCAGTAAAGTAAACAGTACCCAATGTCACTAATGTCACATTTGACTTTGACAGCAAAACGGATAAAATATAAATGAGTTTCATTACGTATTTGCTATTTACGACTTTGTTACTACTTCAGATTTCATAGAACACTAATAAATAATATGTAAAATTATATACAATAGCAATCTGGCATAAATTAATGTTCAAATTTAATAGCAGTTTTTCGAAAATTATTTCTCCAAACGGATTTTATAATAATGGCAATACGACACTGTCATTCCACTACAATTTCATTACGAGACCACTGACATGCTACTGAACGATCAGTGTAGGACCATTATGAATTTAGCAGATTACGAACTTTTAGCAAAATGACAATGGCATCGTGTTGGAATGACGAATTTATAAAAATTAGCAGACTAGGGCCCCAGGTGTGAGCCAGGGCAGCAATTTGGGTCCTCTCGAATTTATTTTAATGATAGATGACTTACCAGACGTAGTCAAACATAATTTATGTTTATTGTTTGCTGATGACCTCAAATTGCTGCTTGAGGTCAAGGGTGAGTCGGACTGTGAGAAATTGCAGGAAGACATACACAGAGTGGTAGAATGGAGTCATAAAAATAAACTCTATTTCAGCACAGCGAAATGCTCAGTGATGACGTAAATGTCATCACTGAGCATTTCGCTGTGCTGAAATAGAGTTTATTTTTATGACTCCATTCTACCACTAACGCGCGAAGACTGCCTTAGCCTACGAATACAAAGTAGAGGAAGCGCCGATGCAGCGCTGCTTACCCCGGATCTAACTTTCCGGGATCATATAGTTAAGATTTGCAGGAAGGCGTACAGAAACCTGGGTTTCGTGCTGAGACAGTCGCAGGGATTCACAAACGTGACCACGCTCAGGGTGTTGTATGACGCTTTGGTAAGGAGTCACTTGGAACACAGTGCGGTGATATGGGCTCCTCATGAAGCGAAATACAATGTCATGCTGGAGCGTGTCCAGAATAAATTTACAAGACACTTGTATTTCACACTTTATGGGATATACCCATTTTACCCGCTGATGTATCCTACTGTTTGTACTGGGTATGGTAGGGTACAACGAACTCACGAGTGCGCCGGGAATTTACACTCGCGGCGTATCTTAAGCTCCTGGGTGGAGTAGCACATGACCCGGGTGTACTGCGTCACCTGAAGCTGTGTGTCCCTGACCGGTACGTGTGGAGGCGGCGGCGACCGCCACTGCTGGCCGTGCCTGCTGCCAAAACCAACTTGCTGTCAAAAACACCCCTCACCCGCAAAATATGTGTATTAAATGAGGTTCATGAGAGGATTGACATATTTTCGTGCAATTTGAGTGAATTCGCAAGAGTTTTGTTGAATTTTGTTAGTTATAGTTAAATATTAATATTCTGTGTTTATTTATTAAGTTTAATTTTATATTTTAGGTTAAGATTTTACTAACATTAAAAAAAAGGTTTCGTTGTTAATATGATATTGTACATATATATAGGTTATGATTTTAATAGAGTTTAGTGTTGTTTTTTTTTACTTTTTAATGTTTAGATTTTTAAGTACTTAATAGCTGTAATTAATTTTTATATTTATTGCGTGAGTATAAATTAACAAAATGTAGTAATGTAAAATTATAGTGCAAAGGATGTCTTGTAATGTTTGTAATACGTAAAGCACGGTGCCAAGGTATTAATTAAACACATTTTAGTAAAATCTTTTATTTATTTAATATAATTCTTATTAAACAATATTTATTAGGTTTGAAACTTGCGGAAAGAATTCCTTCACACACAACAGCTGCATAAACCACATCACGGAAAATACTTTGGTTCCCTCTTTGCAAAACCTACAACGTGATTGCTTATTAGCCGATTCTGGAAAATGACCGACAGCATCGTATCTGACACTGTCCACCGGCCTTTCAACTGCAGGTTTCTGAATGATTTTCTCTTTCATTTTCTCCATACTTCCACATGACTGCAACTTTTCCAGCCCGACAACTCTTTTAGAGGCCTTTCAGGTCTCCCATAAAGAAGCCAGCCCTTTTCGCAATTGCTGGATGTATGCATAAGCATAAAAAACCCAAATAACATCATTGTTGGCTCTTGATAGGAATCAATCAATACAAAGATATAGGCATATCTGCTAAATCTAAGCCCCATATGCTTGTACTGCCTTACAAGTTGAGGGCCGTCAACATCAACCTTGCGTTTGTCTTCTTTTGAGTAACTTCTTATTTTTTCAATGGAATGAGAATCCACATAGCGGTCTAAATATATAAGTTTTTCTCCAACTGTAAATTAGTGAAAATTTAGTAGTGTAATAAGGGTTCTTGCGTTTAGTTTAGATCTAAAGATCGGCACAGGCAAAGCTGAGATAGCCATGCAAAAAAACTGGTGACTATGGAAGTTTTATTGATGGAATGGGTAATGATTGAATTGAATTCAATGTTGGAATGGCATCGTTATTATTAGTTGACAGAGACGGAAAAACTTCTTGAGTTGTTGGTGTTGGTGGTAATTTTTTAATTCTACAGTCAAATAGGTTAGCAGAGTTGAGTTGCTATGGTCGTCTTCAACAATGTTTATTCTTTCAAGTGGGGAGTCTAACGAAGGAGGGTCAGAGCTGAACTTAGGTGAAGATAAAGGAGGCAGTGTTAAAATAACTGTCATTAGAATGTGTATTTTCTTTTGCAATCTAAGCAAGAATCTTATGCGACCGTGTCAGATTCAAGTACAGCAGCAAAAATAAACATGCTGTAGGTACGACATACAATCCACAAGTCAACAGCTGATGATATTTTATATAAAAACAAGAAATAAAGATAGTTTGATTGCTTTGTGAATATGACAATGTACTTCGTGTATACCGAAGTAAATTTTGTGTTCTGTAAAAATTATAAACAAAATTAAAAAACTTACCCATGATGCAGAAACATCAGCCTCTTTTGAAGACATTTTGAATTTGACGGATAATTTTTGATTTTATCACATAGGTACTAATATTTTTTCCACCAAAATATACAATTATTGCAAGCTATAAATAGCAAAAATGGTATTTATTTTTAGATTACTAAAACAATCGATTTTTTCAAAGGTTATGGTTTTGGTGGAGAACACTGACAATTTAAGGGTTAAGAATAGCATATTACATGTATTGTTAAACATATTTCAGAAGGCCTTTTCTGTCCAAACAACATAGGGGCTAGATGGAAAGCCTACTACTACATGTTATGGTTGTTTTAGGTTGCAAGGCAACATCTATTCCAATAAACTTCAGCTAGAAGGCAGGTGCAACCTACCAGTAATTGTACTGCAGAAAGCTTGTGCTGTATCCCATATTTGGTAGTTTGTATAGTCACTGCTTACACTATTAGGGTACCCTTGAGGGAGAAATATTTTCGTAAAAAAATTGGGTATTCTTTGAGTCTTTTCTTCTTCGTGTACCACAACGTTTGTTTGGTCTGTAACAAGAACAACAACATGACGTCGAGATCACGACACTCTTAACAAAAATATAAATTGATAACTGATGTACCTGGGGGTTTAACATAAGTTCTTTCCTTATTAGCAGTTCCATATGTTTCCTTGTAAATGACGTCGCCCTCATGAATAACAAACATTTTAAAAATTGTAAGAAAAGCAACCAAGAACGTTAATTGTAACGAATTATTAATTAATGTTCCAAGCTCTGGAATATTTTATTTGTCTTGAGTTTCAGAGGACTATTTTTATTTCCATGAAAATACAATTTTTAACTTTAGAGACCACAATATAACCAAAATTTTTCAAAAATTCTAAATTTGATTGCTCGAATGAAGTAAACAACAAAAATGGTTTCTTGTTGTCTTGGCTCACAGACACAACACAACTCCTCATGCGACGTTTACACGCTTGCGATGGCTTGGCAAGCGTCTACAAGCTCCAAGTCTACAAACGCTTGGTTGCCATTTACACGTTTTCGAAATGCGAGTGCGTCAGCCGTCGCCCGTCAGTGTGTCCCAGACAGGCAAACATGACGGACGTATACGTTAAAGTTGTGAGGCTTCGAGTAAGGTCTAAGGAATCTCGTCCAAAACCAATTACTACTCAGAACCTGGCTGAGGTTTTTTTTTTACGATGTTTTCTAAAAACTGTCCAAGTGCGAGTCGGACTCGTGCGCAAAGGGTTCCGAACGAATTTATTTTTTTTGAACATGTAACACAATAGACTTCTTATAGGTTTTCCTGTAATCCCTAGCTAAAGATCTATTATCTCCATTTCTTTCAAAATTTTAAGCTCAGTAGTTTCAGAGATAATTTGGAGGGAATGGTCATTTTTCGTCTACTTTCTTGAATAACTTCAAAACCATTTATTTTAAAATTATAAAAAAAAATAAAACCCTCACAGAAAGCTCTTTCGTTTGATATATCATACGGTATTGTTAAAAAAACTGTATTTTTTTTTTAAAGTGGCCCCATACTAAAAATTTAATAATTTTCGTAACGCGTCCGTGTTTGGGTCACAGAAGTCCATATGTGTACCAAATTTCAACTGAATCGGTGAAGTGGATCCGGAGAAAACTGGCTGTGACAGACGGACAGACAGACCAATTTTTGTTCGAAACCCTAATAACTAAACCTAGCTAGCTAGATCGATTTATAGCTCCCGAAACCCTCTACGTACTAAATTTCATGAAAATCGATGGAGCCGTTTCCGAGATTCCATATATACAATAATTGCTCTTTTATAGGTTATTCGATGATCGTAGCGTAAAACTAACAACGTCCGTCAAGTGCGAACTTGTGACCGAAACTAAACACGCGCTAACGTGTAAATACGTCCCAAACGCTTGCCACTAATTTCCTTTGATCTGTGTTCAAAAACCGACACTAGTCCGGATCGGCGGCAAGCTCACGCAAGCCATGCAAAAACCCCGTTTACACGCTTGCCAAGCCACGGCAAGCGTGTAAACGTACCATAAGGGTGAAACAACTACATTTGGTACATGTCTGTGATTTGGTAAAAAATGAGCCAAAAGTTGACAGTTAGGATATTATGCTTGCTGTCATGTGATGTATTGTGAACAAGCCTTTATTTTCTTTTGTTTATGTATTACCTAAAATTTAAAGCACACGTTTGATTGAATGAAATTGAAATTAGAATGAATGAATGAAGTAAAATTCAGTGATCGATTGAAATGTTGACAACTTGATAAGTAAAAAAACTTAAAAATTTAATTAAAATAATAATTCTAAAATACAAGAAAGTAAAAACTTGGCGCTACAATAAGGAAATACAATAACAAATACTTTCAACTACATATCTGTGCTAAAGTAATCTAAACTAATGTGGGTGTGTTTTTAATTTTTTCCTGTTGCTAAACAAGTTCCAATAACTGCATTTCTAAAGTTTTTAGAGCAGTAATGATAAGTTACAAGATGTGAATGTGTACGTATTGTATTGACGATGGCACTGAAAACAGAGACAGGCTATGTGAATGATAGTCTTAGTATTAAAGTTGAAGGCGAACTTCAAGACTTTCGAATCATTGAAGAGAAAAGCGACAGTGACGATGACGACAATACTGGCAAAAGTTCAAGGACGGTTGATACTATTGCGACCATCCCATCAAGTTTGGTGAAGCCTAGCAGTTCTCCCATCTGTGGTAATGTGGCAGTGAGCAATTCTGAAAATGTTACAATTGGGAATAATACCTATTTTAATGGACCTGTTATTATCAAGCAAGTGTTTCAAAATACTAATAATACTCCTGGACTAGAGAACCCTTCATTTGTGAAAACAGAAGATGAAGATGTTCCAGCTCAGAAATACCCAGCGGAATCAAAGAGTGACAATTGTAAGTTAAATGCAGACATTCAATGTGAAAACTGATAGGACTGAATGGCATTGTGTTATTCAGGTGATTCCCCTCTTGATCAATATCAACTTTTACTAGCCCTATTTGATCTTGGCACTTAAATATTAGTTGAGGTGTTCATCATCACTTCATCCCCATACCTTTCTGCTTTTCTCCACTATTACACACGGCCCTAATTTATGTTATACAACTTTGATAATTTTGTACGCCATGTGGCCTTAACTACACTGAAGTGAATGCTGAAGACAGTACCGCACAAATTACATTGCTTATAATCTAATATTGTAACTTCCACATGGTTTTGTTTAGTGTGTGTTCAATTACTGGATCAACTAATCACCATTCATTTATAACTCGCTTCCTAAGAGGATAGTAATTGACTTAGCCTATCATAAATTTTGCATTTTCTTACAAAAATGCTCCTCAGATTCTTAAAATTTTAAAAATACATTATGAGCTTTCACTCTGTTGGTCTCTGAATGGTTTTATGAAGAGAGATCAAACTAAAAGTAAAAACAAAACATCATTCAATTGGCCTTTAGCCAACTATGTTAGTAGTTATGTGGGATCAGGGTTCACATATATCTGAATGCAGCAGAATACCAGTACACATTCTAAAATACAATGAAAACCTGCCTATTTGGCTATAGTATAGTAATGAAAAAAGAAAATTAGTATTCAATCTCTAGCATAGATTTACCTAGATGCCATGATGTAATAGAAGACACCATAAAATTACCTAAGTATACTGATTTGGTAACAGGAACAGGTATATATTTTATTCCGTCTAGTTAAGTTTATTCAACTTACTTTCTTAATAACTTTATTTTTTTATATTGGTGTACTAATTGTGCACAGGGTTTGTTCCCTAAAGCTTACATTTGTGCATATTATGTATAGGTTAATTCGGTAATGCCTAAAAAAACATGCAATTATCACCACGAATTGCAAAATATGAATTATGTTCCTTATCTTTTTACAGCTATCAAGAAGTTTCATTTAAGGAGATGGCACAAAATAACATTTTCAGCAGTATGTATACTTGTACTTGGTGGTATACTTGCAATATTGTCAATAATACTTAGTCATTCCAGTCAAGATGATAGTCCACCATTATCTCCGTCAATGTCTGAGGAAGACAGTAAATCTGGGACATCAAGTAAGTGGCAGCGGTTTGTTTGGAACTCATTCCATTATCTCTATCCCTTTATTTATGCTAATGATATGCTCATATGCGCAACTAAAATTGGACAATTCTTGGCAATTTCTGTACAATCTCTGTATTTTTTATATTGCCACTGATGGGTGACACTGATTTCAAATTTAATCACATTTGCCAATTATTGCGCAATAAATTGCCTTTGTAAGTGAATTCTAAGTGACTAACACTAATGATTGTAGTGGCTCTTAACTTGAAAATTTCACTGAAAAGAATATTTAACACTTCGTCACAACAGTAACCTTAATCATATCAGATTATTCCAATATCTAGGAAAACATTACTACCTCAAAACTTATACAACACTTTTATCCACTAAAATAAGTTGCGGTGATTAAACTCAACACTGTGACGCTGCAGTGGATAAAATGACACAGCAGATCACTAGGCAATAAAGCGGCCAATGAGACCCGAACCCATTCTGCCACTCGCGGCACATAGGGGATTATCACATAAAATTGAATTTTTAATGAAATGTTAAGCATGTCTGGTAACCTTTTTCTCCAAATTTATACAAAACTGTTTTATGCACAATTGGTATAAAGAAAAAAAAATCCTCACTTTTATTCATTATTTTTACAAAAAAGTCCCTTGGGAATCATGTTTTACTGATAAGTTATCATTTTAATTATCAATTTGTCCTTGTACTAAAAAGGTAATCAAATTGTTCCTATAGAATGTAGCATGTGGATTAGGGAATTCCCTAAAATAAGGTGTGTAGGTAATGACAAATCTATGGCCATTGTACTGCACATTAATATGTACTAACAATTTTAAAGGCGCGGTTATAAATAAAGTAATGACGCAATAATTATATTCCCTATCATTTCAGACTACACAAAGGTGGTGGGATTGTTTTATGAAAACTTAAATTTAATAATATTCACAATTGTATTGGCGACATTAACATTCCTGCTGATGTTTTATACATTACTAACATTGGATGGCTCTGGCGGTGAAAAGAGTGTGGTCACAGATATTGCAAGGAGTAGGAAAAAAAGAGACTATGAAGCGATCCTCGATGATTATGATCCCTACTATATTAAGAAAGGTACAATCTTTATATAGATCATATTAATTATCACACAAAGTTGATTTGTACTACATAATGTGTTCCAGTGTTAATTTTAGAATAAGTACTGTAAGTGCTGTCAAATGTGTGTAAATTTGTTCAGTTCTTTTAAGTATGAACAATAAATGCCATTATGAGTCATTGTTATCTCGTGTTGAATGGACTGTGTACTGGTAATAGATACTTAAATAAGGGGTTTAATTTGATCTTAGCTTTTATGATAAGTTTGTATGCTGTTGCTGACATTTTATTGCTATTTTTCAGCGAATCCATTGTTGATAGCACCAGATCATCTTAGGATAGTACCTAGAACTGATTGGCTAGCGCAGCCAGTTGAGAACTCGTTAGATAAGATCAGGCAACCTGTGCCCTGGGTCATAATATCTCACACAGCAACGGAAAGTTGCAAAACGCAGGTTAGTGTTATTCACTTAGTATCTACAACTTTTCTGTGTAATAAATTTTCTATAATTATTCCTTAGTTCCAAACACCCTACAGTCAAAACGTCCCTACCGGCTACCGACAGTTTAAAACTGCGGGTATAAAAAGGCCACCAGAATCATAAAGCACATCACTTTCCAATTCTCAAACAACCTTGAACCTAATTCGTTAGCGTTAAAGATGAAAATGAAATTTGACAGATTGTTGCGTGATTAATATTATGTTTCTAATATGATTCTGCTAAAGTGGCAATTTTAACCCCCCAGAGCATTTAAAATGGCTGAACGCGAGTTTGACTTTGTATCTTATAAAACAAAACAGTTATTGACATTCTAACAAAGATGTTTTCAATTCCAGAGTGAATGCGTCTTGCGCGTGCGCCTCATACAAATGTTCCACATTGAATCAAGGAAGTGGGACGACATTGGCTACAACTTCTTAGTGGCGGGCGACGGCTCTGCGTACTTCGGTCGCGGCTGGGACTACGTGGGTGCCCACACGCTCAGCTACAACAAATACAGCATCGGTATTAGTTTTATTGGCACCTTCAACAACGATCCACCTCCAAAGATCCAAATTGACGCCTGCCTCAAGTTACTCAAGCGGGGAGTTCAGACCGGAAAACTTGCTAAAGACTACAAGCTGTTCGCCCACCGGCAACTAGCTTCCACTCTCAGTCCTGGTGACAAGTTGTACGACATTATTAAAGAATGGCCACATTTTGTCAAAAACTTTTCCGACCCATCAGAACTTCTTCCAAAAGACTACTGAGTATAAAAAATAGTGAAGTTTTTGTTTAATAAGAAAGCATTATGAATGATTACGTACCTATGTGATAATTATATTGCCTACATTGCAATTTTTTAAGGATATTATAGGATATTTTACAAAAATGTATTTACCTACTTATTACTGTTGTCATTGTACCTACCCTCCTGTCTTCCGAAAGAGTGCCTACAGCTTATTCACTTCTCATCAGATTCAAATTCAAATTCAAAGCATTTTATTTCAAATAAACCATTCACAGGCACTTTTGAAACGTCAAGGTCGGTCAGTCAAAAACATGGAAGCTATTTGCACGTTCCAAAGCGTAGATCTCTATGGAGAAGAACGTGCAAGAAACTCCACGGACACTCTTTTAAATCATGTTCTGTTTTACATAATTCCAAGTTACATATACTTGTTGCTTCTGCATGTGAGGACAATGCAAAGGAAAGAAAAGGGCTTATTATAAGAATTTTAAATATAAAGATCAAAATAAGCCAATGGCAGTTAAGAGATGACGAGTCTCAACCGACGGCGCCTGTTCACGAACATGACGCGTGTATCGGCACCCTTCAGCTCAACCATTTCGAAGGGAACCGAATGATCAAACCCACGCGCCGCCATCAGCGAGACATTTGAGTGAGCATGACATGCTCTCAACCACCATGCTCGTTCATGTCCAACAAGTAAAACTATAACTACTCACATAAAATGTAAATGGTTTCATGGTACTCACATTTACAAAATTTGAAAAATATGCTTCTACTTTACACAAAACTATGGTTGTCAATGACCAAATAATGAAAAATAAATTAATAAAGAGAACGATTAAGTTCTTACATCAAAAAGAATAAATAAGTAATTAATATAATAATATAATTTGTATGTATATAAGAATAAATAAACGAAATAATGTAAGAACCTCTAAAAGGAGCGAGCATCTCTTCCAAATATAAAAACATAAAAACCTAAAAAGTGGACCTAAGCAGCTGTGACTGTGGAGCAGGACCAGCATTTAACCAAGCGTTTTTATCGAGGATATAATCTTCCAGTTTATAATACGCTTGTCTACATAGTGTGCGTTTTATGCATGCTTTAAATTTTCTCTCATTCAGTTCGAGAATATCAACTGGTATTTTATTATAAAATTTAATACAGTACCCCATAAAAGAAGTGTGTACTTTGGCCAATCTGAATCGGGGTTGATCTAATTTGTTCCTATTTCTAGTATTAAAATTATGCCTGTCACTAATCTTGCTAAAGAGATGAAGATTTTTCCGAACATACATAATATTTTCGTAAATGTATTGACAAGGTACCGTCATGATGTTGATATCCTTAAACAGTTCTCTTAGGGAATCACGCCGACGGAGATTGTAAATGGCTCTGATGGCTCTTTTCTGCAGGATAAATATAGACTCGATGTCTGCAGCACGTCCCCATAATAAGATACCGTAAGACATGATACTATGAAAGTAACTAAAATAGACCAGCCTCGCGGTATCTATATCGGTAAATTGACGGATTTTTCTGACAGCGTATGCTGCTGAACTTAGCCGTCCCGCAAGAGATGTTAAATGAGGACCCCATTGTAGCCTTGAGTCAAGCGTAATCCCCAGGAAAACCGTGTTTTCGACGAATTCAAGTTTCTCCTTGTTCAATACTATGTCGCAATCATTTCTTTTAACGTTCGGTAAGGCAAATCTGATGCATTTAGTTTTTTTCCCATTTAATACTAAATTATTAGCAGTAAACCAATTTTGGAACTGCTGTAGGGCGTTATTTACGTCGTCAAGATTTATGGAACGTCTATCTATCTTAAAAATTAAGGACGTATCGTCAGCAAATAATACCATATGAGGTTGATTTTTTAAATGATTGAGCATCTGATTGAGCATTACTTTTTCAAACACTTTGCTAAAAACCGGCAAAACAGATACAGGTCTATAATTATTGGTGTCTTTGCTGTCGCCCGATTTAAATAGTGGTATAACCTTACTATATTTCATTATATCCGGAAAGACTCCTTGGTCTACACATAAATTAAATATTAAAGCCAAGTATGGTGCTATAGTTTCAATTATGGACGTGCACACTTTAATAGACATTCCCCATATGTCTTCGGTCAATTTGATTTTGATTTGCCGGAAAGCTTTTATGACTGTCACAGGGTTGATATGTTTGAACTGGAATTCAACCGTACAACCTGGAACGTTAGCTTTCAATAAATTATATGAGACCTCAGGTGAAGAATTTAAATATTCCGTAGTTTTAGTTGGTATATTGGTGAAAAAATTTACAAATTCTTGAGCTACTTCTAAATTAGAGCTTTTGGCACCATGTGTAGTCTCCAGTAAATAATCAGTGTTTCGTTCTTTATTTCTATTAGTTTCATTATTAATAACTTTCCAAACTGTCTTTATTTTATTTTCTGACGATTTGATCTTGTTGCTAATATATAGGGCTTAGGGCTTATAGCTACCTTGCAAGTATTTCTGAACACTTTAGAATATTTGTTTACAAACTTATTAAAAGAATCAGTGTTTATGACAGGCTTAAGGCCATATAGCTCATATAGTCTTTCCCTACTTATCCTAATGCCTTTAGTCGCCCAGTCACTAAATACATACTTAGGGAAAGTATCCTTAGACTTCTTTTCAAAAGTTGCATTGAATTCCTTTAGAACCACTGAAAAGAAATTATCATAAAATTTATTAGCATCTTCAATGTTATGGCCTAGAAAATTTAACTTATTTTGTAAGGTACCATTGAATTTAGCTAGTTTGCCAGTTGTAATTGGCCTATATTGTATATGAATTTTTTCCAAGGCTGCTTTAAACTGAAATGTTACCAATTGACCACTATGATCAGAGGGAAGGTAATTAACTATGGCTTTATCTAAATATTCACAATCGCAGAATACATTATCGATACAGGTTGAAGAAGTTGGTGTTACCCTAGGCGGTTCTGTAAACACATTAGACAAATTAAACGATTTAAAAAGGCTTATAAATCTGCTGCTATTTGAATTAATTTCTAAAATATTAATATTAAAATCCCCACAAATAATCGCGGGCTTGTTACCTGCTGCAAGTTTCGCAAGGATATCTTCCATTGTTGACTCAAATAAAGTAAAGTTTTGAGGGTTTGGGGGTCTGTACACGCACACTATGATATGCTTATCTAGCTCAACACAGGACAGTTCGATGCAATGTTCCACTGATAAGTTAACGATGTCATTACGTTGCTTAAATTTTAAGTTTTTTTTTAATAAGATGAGGGAACCACCACGTAACATAGATTTGCGGTTAAAACAACTGCCCACATTATAATTTTCATAACTAATTAGCATCTGGTAATCCTTCAACCAGTGCTCACTAAAACATACAATGTCAAACATTGTTTTTTCTAAAAACAATCAATTTCTAATAATTTAGAAGAGACACCCTGAATATTTTGATGAAATAATTTCAAGGCATGCTGCTGACTCCCTTTTTGACAACTATTTACTAAAGAGCAAGAAGATACCTTGTTAATGGTAGGCATAACTATTCTGTCGCTGGTATCCTCTGTTGTCTTATGAACTAGTTTAAATGAGTATCCATAGAGATACATGGAAACTCCGTACAATTTTTATAAGTATTTGTAGTTACTAAGGCTCTTCACCTGATTCTTAGTAAAATTACTAAACATTGTGGATTTAATTATACAAGACTGCGACATACTACTTATGTCTGAGTTAATAAAATAAGCTAATAGCCTTGCTATTGTGTGTCTAAAACTAATTGGCAAATACACTGTATCCCTAGTCGATTTTAAATTTTCCACAAAAATGTTTGTGTCAAAAAACATAAACTTGTCACTATAGTGACTTACTAAAAAGTGCATGTGTTTATTTAAACTATGAATATAATTATTTTGTCTACTTGACAATTGTTCAAAATAAGGAAATGCACACAATATTATTTTATTACAATTTAACTTTAACATCTCAGTTAGATTGTCCGTGATATCTGCTTTTTTTTACATTTAAACTATTCCCTATAAACACTGTAATATTGGTATTAGAACTAAAATTATTGTTTCTTAATGATGCCATAATATGCTTGTATGATGAACTTGACATACAGTAATTTTGTATAGGATAACTCAGGTTGTTATTTAATAATTTACCTAAACCTCTTCCTATGCTGTCTGAGAACATAACTGAATGATAACCACTTTTCACAGATAAGAAACTATTAATCTTGGGCTGTTCAATTTAAGATAAATCCAGAAAAATCGAAACACCTTTGCATGTTTATGTTTTGTAAGGATTATCAGAAAAATGTGTATATTTAGGCTTATATGCCATATGTCGTTTAATAGTGAATAATAAGAGGTTTTCAAATCGTAATGTTAATGTTTTAAAATCAAATTAAATTTTCATAGGTTTCTTATTTTGTTTAACAAGTCATTTTTACCCTGTATGAAGGAAAATGATAAAACAACACACGTAAATGAAACAAAAGATAAGAAACGTTCATTTAATAACTTGCATTCCCTCCCTGAACTCTTATTACTGCTTCCATACGGTTCTTCATCGATCAAATGTTGTGGCATTCCATTCCTCTTGGATTGCATTTTGCAGCTGGCAAAGTGTTTCTGGGGCAGGATCTCTTGCACGAATTCGTCTCTTTAATTCATCCCATAGATGTTCAATCGGATTCATGTCCGGGCTTCTTGCTGGCCATTCCATAATGGACATACCGACTTCGTTAACAATCTCCTACGACGCTCGCGGTGTGAGCCCTAGCATTGTCGTGCATGAATATGAAACTGTTTGCCAATAATAATAATAAATCTTTATTCAAAAATTCGAATTGGTCAGGTAAAATTATAAATCTTAAATAATATAAAGTACTAGGTGAGTCCTTTATCACAGGCGGCAAGGGCTCAAACAACATACTAAGAATCGTCTAAATTTTTTTACAATATTTACTTAATATTAGAATAATAACAGAGTGTATTAACTTATTTGATTTACCTAAGTATACATAAAATTATGATAGTAATTAATGATTTCTAATTAAGTCTAGTTTACCTTGCGTTAAATTGTTTGTAACACTTAATAATTTGCTCGCGCACAAGGTGAACTATTAGCGTCAACAGAAATTTCAAGTGGGTTAAAGTCAATGTTGCAGATTTATTCAATGTAACTTATATTTATCGTATTTTGGTTTTGCACTGGGCTAATTCAGTACGACAATAACAAATTCAGGTGCGTAGATCAGCGTAGTGCTATGTTCTTGTTGAATCAGCATCAGGTGTAATTACGAAAATCTGGCCTTGAGTTCGCTCAAGAATGGAATTCAGATACACCAACTCAACTCCGTCGATTATGAGGGCGCCTCCTCATAATCGACGTATTTGATGTATCTGAATTCCGCTATCTTCCTTGCAGGGCATTCAGCGTCTCCTGTTCTATGATTGCTGGGTTTTTTGAAGCGTGAGCAAGTTGCACATTTCGGCATTTCAGCTTTCTTTGCGCACTCTGACATCGGCTGTCCCGCTTCACCACAATGACCACATATACAATTGACCTCTCTGCACGATTTTGCTGCATGACCATACTGTCGGCATTTGTAGCACCGAGTTACCAATGTGAAGTCTCTTAACAGGACAGGAAGTTCAATTTATAAAAAGCCTTGATTGAGCTATTAGAGCTTTGACATGCCAGAAAACGAATCGGCTACGTTTTGTTCGAAAACGCACTTGAAGACCTCATTTTCAGACATGGAAGTCGGGAATCCTACGACCACGATCCTGGGTTTACGCTTGTTGGGTTCATCGGCGGTAAGTCCAGATGAAGAAAGCTGGACTGCTTGCTTTATTTATCTGCGTCGTTTTTGGTCTCGATACTAAATAATTACGCCTCCATTTTTAGGGTTCCGTACACTAAGGGTAACCAGCGGAACCCTATTATTAAGCCTCCGATGTCCGTCTGCCCATCCGTCCGTCCGTCTGTCTGTCAGCGGGTTGTATCTCAAGAACCGTAATAGGTAAACTGTTGAAATTTTCACAGATTGTGTATTTCTTCTTCTTCTACCTGGCGTTAATCCCGGCTATTGCCAGGGTCCGCCTTCCTACTTAGCTTCCTCCACTTTGCCCGATCTTGAACATCCTTCTCAGTTAGGCCATTGGCTCTCATGAGATTGTGTACCTATTTCTATTGCCGCTATAACAACAAATAATAAAGGGTTTATGGTACGGAACCCTTGGTGTGCGAGTCCGACTCGCACACGAATTATCGCAATTATAGCCATTTTAATCATCAATATATCCCTCTATGTTCGTGAAGCTCTATAGAATGGTTATTTCATGAAAAAGTCATTCTATAGGGCTAAAATGGTTATAATTCTTTAGATGAATACGCGTTACGGACGCGAATCGTATTTTGTTCAACATACAGCTTCCCACTGACCGGCAAATTGCAAAAACCATAAAAATATTTGAATATCACGGACTACCCCGGCGCATCCACCCTAAGGCGCGCTCTTCGATGGTTTGCAGTTAATTTGGGCTCATTTTCCACGTTCCTTCAACCTTCTTCTAATTGTAGAGTCACTTACAGCCACCCTACGTACAACATGGAGCTGCTGCTGCAGTTGAAAAGCATTAAGGCGTCGGTTTCGTAAAGAAGTTGTCACAATAAATCGATCATCTCGCTCAGAAGTGACCCAATTCCTGCCAGATCCTGAACGGCGCGTGAACAAAACAGTCTCTCGATAGCGTTTGTAGACTCTATGAACAGACGACATGCTTAGATGCAATCTTTCAGCCACAACACGCTGACTAAGACTAAGGCCCGTATTACAGAACTACAATCAACACTCAAGCATTACTTAAAACTAGTCTCAGTTGGAGTTTTAATTTTAGAACTTGACTTGAGCAGAGAAACTAAAATCAATAATCACCTGAGCAATGTCACTTTAAAATGTCATTTTTTGCGTATTACAGAACAGTGCTTGAGGCTTGACTGAGCTCTATTCAATGCGTCCTTATTTTAAAAGCACAATCAGCTCAGAATCACTGCTTGAGACGAGATTTGATCTTTGTTTTCGCAAGTGTAGTCGAGACCCCGCTTGAGCATAGATTCTCATGAAAATTGTTGTCGATTTGGAGTAAATCGAGTACCTACCTAATCAAAACGGATATATTTTCAGAAGTAGATTATTATAATATTTTTTTAATAATGAGACAAATGAGATACGCAGGACGGTTATAATTGTGAAAACTTTAAGTAGAAGTACAGGTTTTCATAAGATGTCGTGAAACATTTAATTTTACCTGAGACCTCTTTATTTTAATTTATATCTTTTTGAGTTTCATTAGAATGGGGTGCAACACATTCTAATTTTTTTTTGCAGTATTTGGCAGCAAATGTATCGAGTCAACCTTCTCGCAAACTTTGCTGAGGTAGTTAATACCAACAAAACAAAACCACTAGGAATTAATTTGCGAATAATAAAAACAGCCACTGAACTTCACTCGAAATAATCCCGCCAAAAACACTCCGTTTCACAGTTTTTCTGTCCACAGAATATAATATGTAGGTACCTACTCTGAAGGGTCCAGGGTAGCCCGCGAAATTCAAATATTTTTATGTTTTTTTGCAATTTGCCGGTCAGTGTGAAGCTGTATGTGGACCAAATGCGATCTGCGACCGTAACGCGTATTTATCTAAAGAATTATAACCATTTTAATCATCAATGTTCGAAAGAATGAATATTTCAGAAATAATCATTCTTTCGAACTACATGAACTAAGAGGGCTATATTGATGATTAAAATGGTTATAATTCTTTAGATAAATACGCGTTACGGTCGCAGATCGCATTTGGTCCACATACAGCTTCACACTGACCGGCAAATTGCAAAATACATAAAAATATTTGAATTTCGCGGGCTACCCTGGAGCATTCACCTTAAGGGTGGCTGTCAGTGTCAGTAACGTCGTGTCGTCCGCCTACTCCGGTTTTGATCGTGCGAAAAAAAAAGAATTGTAATAGAAAATAAACTATTGTTCAGGGTTACCATAATGATTGATACTCACGTAATCGGAGATCAAAATCTCTACTCGAGCGTAGTTTCGTTTGATTTGAGTTTGAGGATAGTTCTAAAATAAACTGAATGCTTGAGGCGAGATTCTTTGCTCAAGCAGTAATCGGTTGAACGCAGTTTAAGTAGTACTTGAGTAAGGTTCTGTAATACGGGCCTAAGTCCAGAATCCAGCAATGCCACCACTTGGGCGACTTCATCATGTTTTAGGCCCGTATTACAGAACCTTACTCAAGTACTACTTAAACTGCGTTCAACCGATTAGTGCTTGAGCAAAGAATCTAGCCTCAAGCATTCAATTTATTTTAGAACTATCCTCAAACTCATATCAAACGAAACTATGCTTGAGTAGAGATTTTGATCTCTGATTACGTGAGTAAGCAATTATTATGGTAACCCTGAACAATAGTTTGTTTTCTATTGCAATTCTTTTTTTTCGTACGATTAAACTGGATCAAAACCGGATGACGAGGTGGACGACACGCGTTATTGACACTGACAGCCACCCTTAACCCTTCAGAGTAGGTACATCATAGGTACATGTTCTGTGGACAGCTAAACTGTGAAACTGAGTTTTTTTGGCGGGATTATTTCGAGTGAAGTTCAGTGGCTGTTTTAATTGATTCCTAGTGGATATTATGAAGTAAAATGCTGCCAAATACTGCAAAAAAAATTGAATGTGTTGCACCCCCATTCTAATGAAACTCAAAAAAGATATAAATGAAAATAAAGGCTAGACTAAATAAAAAAAAAACTGTGAAACTTCATCTTCATTGTCAAATTACTCAAGAGTCAAGCTCTTCAGAAATACAATAAAATATTGTTTACAATAATTATTGTGGTTCCGTGTGGTTCATATTTGGGTTAGGAAATATCTTAACAAAAAAGAATTTTACGCTTTTGGAAAGAAATTTATTGAGTACTACAAATATTAAAATCATTTTAAATGTTATAGAAAATAAAAAAATAAATTATTATAACAATCTACTTATGCAAATATATCCATTTTGATTAGGTAGGTACTCGATTTACTCCAAATTCACAACAATTTTCATGAATATCTATGCTCAAGCGTGGTCTCGACTACACTTGCGAAAACAAAGATCAAATCTCGCCTCAAGCAGTGATTCTGAGCTGATTGTAATTTTAAAATAAGCACACATTGAGTAAAGCTCAGTTATGACTCAAGCACTGTTCTATAATACGTAAAAAATGACATTTGAAAGTGACATTGCTCAGGTGATTATTGATTGTAGTTTCTCTGCTCAAGTCAAGTTCTAAAATTAAAACTCCAACTGAGACTAGTTTTAAGTAATGATTGAGTATTGATTGTAGTTCTGTAATACGGGCCTTAGAAAAGAAACTTTTTCAGACGTCCCAAAGTCACAGTAAGCAAATAAAGAACAAAAAGTTTTAAGATAAGCGCTAATTTTTTAGTTTTCAAAGGTGAAATGTACACCAAATTAAAACACATTAGTCACAAAACAGTGAATCTATAGGACAAACAAATGAAATTCTAATTTTGAATTTAGAATTTTCGCTTGTCACTGTAATGGCCAAACTGCCAGCTATACAATCATGTGAATTTTTTCATGGAATGGAAACCCTTTTGTGAAATTAGGACAGAAACCATAAAAACGGAAGTGTTTCGATTTTTCTGTTGAGAAGTGTATAACATGTGTTAGTTTAGATTTCTTTG
This sequence comes from Lacanobia oleracea, assembly GCA_950371165.1. Classification (NCBI taxonomy): domain Eukaryota; kingdom Metazoa; phylum Arthropoda; class Insecta; order Lepidoptera; family Noctuidae; genus Lacanobia; species Lacanobia oleracea. The sequence continues at coordinate 11,006,682 of OX493385.1, forward strand.
GCATATAAATAATAATTATGATCTTGAGTATTCCTTCAAGCGAAGTATATAAAGCTTTTTTGAATCGTAATCGGGCTCATTTGAATAATTTGAATCGTCTTATAGGGCACTATTCATTGTAGTTCGGAACAAGGTTCTGATAATGGAGTGATGGAGATTAGAAAGGCGGAATCTTTTATTTGGCTACTAGTCTAACCATCGTGTTCGGGCACATTTGAATCGTCCTGATGGGAACTTACTATAGTACCTGGCTGAAGGTGCAGTGTGCTGTGCCAAGGTCGCTGGTAAGGTTGAGGATGTAGACAAGGAATGCGCTTACCTACTCTGCATGCTGGTCACGATACCTGTAGAAGACGTAGCTGTTGACTGGCTGTATGACACTTTGGCTGCGCCGACGATCATTGTCGAAGGTCACCAGTATAGAATATGCAGAATAGATCCTCCGAGAAGACGGTGTTGTGTCTAGTGGTCAATCTGCCCGACGGTTGTAAAATCAAATCTGGGGGCTACTCTCTACGCCCGAAGTCCGTAGTTTCGGGCTTAGTTGCGGGCGTATTCTACTCCGTATCACCTAACCACTAAGAATTTATGACAACAGGATTTGTCAGTTACTGTCAAATCGTGTTGTCATTTATTCTTTATTGGGTTCGGGACTGATAATTTTGATAGCGCGATGAAGGATTTGTGTGACGTTAGATTTTTAATTTGTATTTCGACTGTAAAAAATTAAAAAATAAAATTCATTTATTTCAGGTAAAGACCCATAGGTGTTCAATTAATACCGGAACATAAAATAAATTGTCAATTTGTTATTTATCATTATATTCACGTCAATTTATAAAAGTCGAAATTGAATGTCAGAAAGAAATTTAAAATATCAACTACAATAGATTAAATAATAAAATAAAATAAATAACAATAACAAAAATATGTGCCAGTATAAATGACGCTAGATACACTTTTTCATTGTTTCCTGACTAACAAATAGATAATAATTACTACCTATATGAGCTTGACTATTACCTACTTTAGAGAATGTCATCATCTGCCTAGCCTTTTCCCAACTATATTGGGGTCGGCTTCCAGTCAAACCGGATTCAGCTGAATACCAGTGTTTTACGTGGAGCGGCTGCCTACCAGACCTCCACAACCCATTAACAGGGTAGCACGGTACTTCATGGCAAGACTGGAGTCAGATTAACTGGCTTCTGACTATCCTTAACGACTGCCAAAGATCTACAAATGACAGCCGGGACCAACGGCTTGACGTGCTTTCCGAGGCACGGAGGAAACCCGCTATGCTAAGATGGTCACCCATCCACAGACCAACCTCGGCAAGCGTTGCTTAACCTTGAAGATCGACCCGTGCGGCTGTTATTATTTAGCCACGAGCTCCTCTATTACTTTAGAGAATGTACAGAAAGGTAATTCTTTAGGTATCTGCTCTTACAAGAACGCCTGTGATGTCTGCGCTGTTTATTTATTTATTTATTTATTTATTTATTTATTTATTTATTACACCCTGGAGGACTTACAGCTTAAACTAACTAAAAATAGAAGCCAACATAAACTACGGAAAGCCAATTACAAGTCCTCACGTATAGTGACAGACTTAAAATTAAGAAGTGAGCATATCAAAATTTTCACAGTGATTACAGCTTATTAAAATTATACAGTTTATTAAACAAGTAATTGCAAGGATCAACGAGTATTAACTACAAATCTTTAGTTAACAAAAATAAGTACTAAATGATAAAAATATTATAAACATTTCCGAAAACTAGGGATACAATTAAAATGCTACTTAAAAAACTTGAGGCTTATGCGTCCTCTGGCCGACGCCACGCTAGTCGTAAAGGGATCAAAGTCATACTGCTTACATATATTATTGAACTGTCTACTTGCTCGTATAATAAAACTATTCTGTCTGTAATTTGTTGATGCTAGAGGCACACGTAAGGGTGGGTTATTGCGGAATAATTTTTGCGGTATATTAAAGTGAAATTTAGATAGAAGTTCGGGGCTGTCAATATTGTTATTGAAGATTTTTCATACGTACAGAAAGTCGGCAATCTCACGTCGATCTTTAAGAGGTAATAAATGATATTTCTTACAGAGTCGAAGATAATCGATGGAGTGATAAGGAATTTTTTGATGAAAACAAAGATATTTAATGAAACGTCTTTGGATGTTTTCTATGCGGTCGATGTACTTGTGGTAACTTGGGTTCCATATCTGAGACGCATACTCAAGCTGACTTCTAACAAAGGTGCAATACAAAATTTTTAGTGTTTTAGCGTTATTAAAGCACTTAGAGAGACGCATAATAAACCCAAGCAATTTAGAGGCTTTTTTGATAATAGTGTCAATGTGGGTGTCAAAAACTAATTTGCTATCTTGATGAACACCTAAGTCACGAATGGTATCACACCTTGGCAAAGTCTGGCCCGATAAGATGTAGGTGGTGACTAGAGCGGCACGTTTCCTAGTGTAAGTAATTACTGAACACTTAGATGGATTCAGATCGAGTTTATTAGCCCTACAGTAGTCTTCAAGACGGTATAGATCAGCCTGAAGTGCTAATCCATCTTCAACCGATGATATTTTGGCAAAGATTTTCATGTCATCGGCGAAACACAGCAATTTGGATGATTGCAGGCACAGATCAATGTCGTTCACATAGATCACAAATAAAAAGGGCCCAAGTAACGAACCTTGAGGCACTCCGCTAGGCACTGAGACCCAACTGGATATGTAATTATTTATCACTACAGCCTGCGATCTATTATTAATATATGAGGAAAACCACCTCAAGAGGTCCCCACGAATACCTATAGAGCTTAGCTTCTTGATCAAATTGTCATGATCAATACGATCGAATGCTTTGCTATAATCAGTGTAAACCACATCGACCTGGCTACCATCATCCATAGCCTTAGAAATAAAATCATTAAACAAAATCAGATTAGAAGTTGTAGACCGTCCCCTCAAAAAACCATGCTGGAAGGAGCTAAGCGAAGGCGCAAGAGCAGGGTATAACTGATTATAGATAATACGCTCAAATAATTTAGCTATGATGCACAATTTAGATATGGGCCTATAGTTAGTAACTTCAGTTTTAGACCCCTTCTTATGGACCGGTGTAATAAACGCAGATTTCCACACTCTGGGGACAACACCTTGAGATAAGGATTTGGAAAACAGAATAGAGATAGGTAATGCAATAGAAGTAGCACATTCAATAAGAAATTTAGACGATATTTTATCAGGACCGGCTCCTTTGGATGGGTCTAGACTGCGGAGTAGGTCGGTCACAACATCAATTTTGATTTCAATGTTAGAAATATCAGAGGGAGCTACAGAAGTGTTTGAAGAGGAAACAGGGGCTATGTTGGGACTATTCGTTGAGCTGGGCTCGAGAACGGTGGAAAGGAAATAAGAGGAAAAAGCCTCACAAATGGAATCACCAGTGAGTAATAATTCATTATTGTATTTTAGTGTACTAGGCATAGCGTTAGAGTTGCAACGATTTTTAACAAATGTCCAAAAATATTTAGGGTTATTTTTAATAGATGTTTCAGTTTGATTAAGGTAACAGTTATAGCATGAGGCTTCCATAGTCTTGACTCTTTCCCGTAAGTGTTTATAAGATAATTCGTCGGATTTATTACCATAAGTCTTAAATTTTTTAAGATATTTGTATTTTTCCTTGATGGTTCTAATGAGCGATTTACTGAACCAGATGGGGTAAGTATTATTACGAACAAGCTTCTGCGGTATATAATTATTTAGAAAATCCTTTATAGTATCCATAAAGTACGAAACTGAGCCGTCCAGAGATCGAGACGAAAACTGTTGTTCCCAATTGACTGCAAGAATTTCTTTATTAATAGATACAAAATCGGCTTTGCTATAAACATATCTTAGCCGCGGTGCATGGTCTAAGAAAGGCATTTCAAACAAGTCGATATTGACTAACAAGGCGGGATGATAGGGATCAATAGTGACTAGCGGGTCAAAGCACTCAGTAACACAGGCTAATTTATTTGAGAGGACCAAATCCAACAATTTCGCAGTTGGTAACCTTGCCAATGTGACACCGTCGCACCAGCAGGTAATCTATTTGGGTTGAGTAGGCACCACTACGGTACGTAATAAGATGCTGGGGCTTCTTCTGAAAGAATGTGTTCGCGATGGCTAGGTCAGACACAGCGCAGGTGCTAAGTATATTGACTCCCTCTGCGTTTAGCTGGCCATAGCCAAAACCACTGTGAACACGTCCATACTCTCTAGCAAACTGACTTACGTGACCGTTGAGATCCCCCCCAACCAAAACACCTTCGGAATTCGGAATAGCGCATAATACGTCCTCGAACTCATCCCAAAAGGCCTCCTTTTCAGACTCACAGCAACCAGTCTGAGGAGCATAGGCGCTGATTAGGTTCGTTACCGACCCTTCGAACAGCACCCTAACTCGCATCAACCGGTCGCTGCATCTGTCTACTTCAAGGAGTCCATCCTGAAGGTCCTTAGACAGCACCACGGCCACTCCGCCCCTACCCGTTGGTGATCCGGTGTACACTAGCCGGTACCCCTGCCCGATGTCACGTGACTTATTTCCCTTCCAGCGCGTCTCCTTAAGGAAGGCGCACTGGACCCGACGCTTCGCAAGTACGTCTGCGAGTACCTGGCAACGTCCGGTTAGGGAGCCAATGTTCCAGGTGGCAAAGCGGAACTTCTTCTTGGGTACTATCCTCTTTAGCCGTGCCCGTACTTGACACGGTAGCCCTAGCCCACTTATCGCAGGTTTAGGGCGATGTGCCTGCGCGTCGTTATGCGGCGACGCCCTAGACCGAGTACCCTTACCTAACTTGTTTCTGTCCATACATATATGACTGAAGTTGGTTTTACGTGGGGCGACCAGCCGTCTGACCCCCACAACCCTACGAGAGGGAAACCAGGTTCGCCAGAGCCTCGTCCGTTGGACAGCAGGGTGCACCGCTAGCAGGTGAGGTTGGCTTGGGTCTTTAAGATGGCAACGGACCCCATACACCCCTAAGGCCACTGATTCTTAATTAATCTAGTGTTTTCTTGATCCAAGGCTGGGATATTCAGGATGATTTTTTAATGTGTGCCTGGATAGTCAAATCCGAAACTATGAGGAATATCGAAAAACACTGAAACTAAAACTGCATCATTTAATTTAAAAAAATCGATATTCGTAGTCAGGAACTGAACCGATGAGTTAAAAAAAAACCTGTATTATTAGGTACACCTTGCGAAAGTTAGGTTTATACTAATAAGGATCTATTTCTAGGAAGCAATAACAGACTCTCGGGCTGGGTATTAAAAGCATTGGTGAAGTCAAGCGACACCGCCAAGACGACCCTGCCTTGGGACACCGCATTTCACGTGCGTGATAGCGTCCACCGTCAAGCACCTCTTGCGGAAATCGAACTAGGTCCAGCCCCACCAGGTACCCGACGAGGCGATTCGCAGTTTATTACTCTTTCGATTACTAGTCGAGGAGAACGATGGGCCGTTCAAAATCCGTGATGTCGGCGCCCCCTACTCTCTTGAGCCCGGGTGCACCGCACACCCTGCACTATAGGTAAATATGCCTCTGATCAGATCCTTGCTACCAACTACAGTGAATGGTACCCAACAGTAGGATTGAAATGAGCGCAGACATCACAGGCAAACTTGTAAGAGTGGACCAATTCAAAATTTACTTTCAGTACTTTCTCTAAAGAAATACTCAAGCTAAGACTACTGTTACTTTTAATTAATTTTACATCTGTCTGTTTTGTGCGAGTCCCAAATAAACTTTCCCTTTCTTTCTTTTCTTTATATAGTAATTAATATCTATTTGTTAGTCAGGAGACAATGAAAAAGTGTACCTAGCGTCATTTATACTGCCAGAGGCGAAATAATAAAAATAAAAAAAATACCTATCGTCACACAAATCCTTCATCGTGCTATCAAAATTATTCGAGTGATTTGATTTTACAACCATCGGACAGGTTGTCCACTAGACACAACACCGTCTTGTCGGAGGATCTATTCTGCATATTCTATATTGGTGACCTTCGACAGTAATCGTCAGCGAGTCATACAGTCAGTCAATAGCTACGCCTTCTACAAGTATCGTGACCAGCATGCAGGGTAGTTATGTACGCGCATTCCTAGTCTACATCCTCAACCTTACCAGCGATCTTGGCACAGCACACTGCACCTTCGGTCAGGTACAATAGTACCCATCAGGATGATTCAAATGTGCCCGAACACGATGGTTAGACTAGCAGCCAAATAAAAGATACCCTTTTCTGATCTCCATCATCAGAACCTTGTTCCTCACTTCAATGAATAGTGCCCTTTAAAATTTCATTGATTCAAATGTGCCCGATAACGATTCATAAAAGCTTTCTATACTTCGCTTGAGGGATACCTACTCAAGATCATAAATTATTATTTTCTAGCGACCCGCCCCGGCTTCGCATGGCTGCAAATGTTTAAAGCCCAAACTAAAAAAGTGAATATATAATAATCAGAATCAATAATATTGTGGTTCAGCTGAAATAAAAAGTGCAATAGACAACCGTCAACGACGCTCTCAGGTGTCTACCAGTTCGGGACATCTCTACCTCCGTTATAATTATTTAGTTGCGTGACTTACTTTAATTTTGAGATATCTCCTAAGATATCTAACATATTTATTAAGATAAGTATTTGTACTATGTCATCACCTGCCTAGACTTTTCCCAACTATATTGGGGTCGGCTTCCAGTCAAACCGGATTTAGCTGAATACCAGTGTTTTACGTGGAGCGGCTGCCTACCAGACCTCTGCAACCAGGTCCATTAACTAGGTAACACGGTAGGTACTTCTTGTCAAGACTGGAGTCAGATTGTTTGGCTTCTGATAATCCGTAACGACTGTCAAAGATCTACAAATGATAGCCGGGACCAACGGCTTAACGTGCTTTCCGAGGCATGGAGGAAACTCGGTATGTTAAGATGGTCACCCATCCACAGATCAACCTTGGCAAGCGTTGTTTAACCTTCAAGATCGACCCGTGCGGCTGTTATTATCTAGCCACGAGTACTGAAGAGGTCAGAAAAATATGATCTAAAAAATTATTTACATAGCGTGCGGTAGGTACCACTAAAAGTGAAACCACAAGCACAGCGTGCCGGCGTGATATTATGTTATGAACTGATGTAAACAATCAACAGACATGCGATTATAGAAATCCCGATCCATATGCTATCATTTATTGAAGAGTTCCATTGCTCAACTCCGAAGTTCTTCATCAGATCTTCACCAAATTTAAATGAAACCAGTCCGAGAAAATACTCTTCCAAACAAAAAAGAATCATCCAAATCGGTTAACAATTTGCGAAAATATCGCTGAACAAACATTTTTCATGGGAGCTCATCATCAAATCCTGACTTATACCTTCCATCATGAGCTCAGCAACATTAGTATTCGGGATCGCCCGAACTCCGTAAAAGAAACAAGATAGTAAAGGAAACAAGATAGCAAGTGGAGGCGACGGCGGCGGCGAGGATCTGATGCGGGAGCTGGCTAGTCAATCGGGCAGAGGTTCGCCTTTTCTTGTTAGGCTGCTGGAACTCGAGTACCCTGCGAACTATGCCCGTACCTATTTTATATTATTCTGTTTTGGCTGGCCAGCGGACCCTTCCTCACCCCCGCTATCACATATTTATTAAATTCAGTGTAAATACATGCCATGAGCTGGCGCGTCTCTTATTATCTAATACCTAAACCTAATACCTAACTAATGACATATAGTTCTTACCTCTGCGACGTCCCATTACGCTATGGCGTGAGGATAAAGCGGCGCGCATATTTAAATGGCCTCTCCCCCCGCCTCACCACTATAAAACCGTACGGCACCGCCGCAGGCCTGTTTATTGCTATTGCGGGCGTCGCAGAGATAAGGTGAGGAAAAAACAGGTGGTAATCATCATTTAATTACATAACCTACCTATTTACATAACTGTTATCTTTTATAAACTTATTTCTAATTAGACAGTTTCCTAAAAACATTGTTTACTTAGTAATTTGGGGTTCTAAGTGATTTATTTTGCATACTACACGATTATTCTAATAAGACATACTCCAATACATTATTCTAATTACTAATTAACAATTCTTATTAGACATAATCTTCACACATTGAATAAGAACATTTTACAACAACTATTTTACAATAAACTCGTAGGAATCGCGTTATGCTATTTGACGCTCGGTAGCTTGCGGTCAGTTGCGGTCCTCACTACTTGAGCCTAGGTGTGAGTTGACCTCAGGGCGTCGTGCACATTCTCCCGCCGTCGCCACGCTGCGACTCCGTTGGTAGCACGACGATCTTCCTGGTGGGGCGGCGCAGAACGTGGCCGCTGCTGGTGGTGACGTCCACTACTCGTACTTCTCCGTCGGCGCCTGGATACAGCTGGCTTACTCGTCCGCGGGGCCAGATGTTGCGCGGCAGGTTGCTGTCGCAGATGATGACGAGGTCTCCGACCTTGGGCTGGACTCCTGTGCTGGTGGGCTCCCGCCGGTGTTGCAGTAGGGGCAGGTACTCCTTGACCCATCTTCGCCAGAAGACGTCCGCAAGGACTTGTGCTCTCTTCCATTGCTGGCGGGCTGTCACGTCCTTGCCCTCGAAGTGACCTGGCACTGGTACGTGGGAGTTGGGTCCGATGAGTATGTGGTTCGGTGTCAGGGCCTCAGGTTCTGATGGGTCGACTGAGACGTGGGTGAGAGGTCGAGAGTTTACTGTGTTCTCAACCTCTGTCAGTAGGGTCACCAGCGTCTCATCACTCGGGTACCGCTCGTTCAGGGTGATCTTCAGGGCTTCTTTCACCGACCGCACCATGCGCTCCCATGTGCCTCCCATGAATGGGGCCGACGGGGGGATGTACTTCCACACGATGTGATGGCACGTCGTCTCATGCTGAAGAGCTTCCAGCGCTGCCTCGCCGAGCTCCTTGTCTGCCGCTTTGAAGCACGTAGCGTTGTCGCTCCACAACTCTTTGGGGCAGCCTCTTCTCGCCATAAATCTTCTTAGCGCCGATATTGCCGAGTCAGCGCTCAACGAATGTACGACTTCTATGTGTATCGCTCGTGACGTCATACATGTGAAGAGAGCGCCATACCTCTTCTCTCGGTGGCGCGCGACCGTGACTTCTATGGGGCCGAAATAATCAAGTCCCGTGAATGTGAAGGGACGAGTATGATGGGCGAGACGGGCTGGTGGTAGGTCGCCTGTTGATGGGCAAGCTGGCTTCACCTTTCGTATGCGGCATTGTAGGCAACTTTTTATCACATCTCGTACAGCTGGTCGTATCTTCGATATCCACAATCGTTGTCGTAACTCATTTACGACCATTTCCACGCCGCCATGATGTAGTCTTTCATGTACATAAGCTATGTACAACTTAGTGTACTTTTGTTTACCGTCTAATATAGGTGGGTTGGACGTATCTTCACTTATCTCATGCGCTGCGGTTACTCTTCCTCGCAAACGTACTGTGCCTGCCGCGTCGAGGTACACGCTGAGGTGACTTAAGCGATCGTAACTATTTGGCGCGCTTTTCTTCTTTATTCGGTCGATCTCGGCGCTGTAGCTCTCTCGCTGGCTGGCTCGAATCCACATATGTTCCGCTTGAAGTAGGTATGAAGTAGGTATTTCTATATAGCGACGTGTAGAGTTAGGTATTTCCTTATTTTCTTGCGTGGATTGAGTTTTCTTAGCTCGCGTAGTTCGCCAGTCGGGATCTTTTGCTTCGGTTTTCTTCGTACGTTTTCGTGTAGCGGTGACTGTATTCTTGTTCGGTTTACACAGGTTAGTGAACTGTAGGACTCGTGCCGTTGCTCTTATCAGTCGTAGCCACTTAGAAAATCGTTCGATTTCCGGTAGGCAAACTCTGTCGCAGCCGTTGTGTTGTTGACATGAGTTACATTTTTCTCTTTCTTCTCCCGTATCGTACTTCACCACGCTCTCTTCTCGGGGCCACTGGGACTCTGGTGACTTCAAAAATGAAGGTCCGTGGAACCATCGATGGGTGGCGCTGAAGGTGTCCGGCGTGTCTCTGGTCGCGTCGTCGGCCACGTTGTCTCTGGATGGAAGCCATCTCCACTCGTCTTTCTTGGTGGTTTCTTCTATTTCGGCCAGACGGTGAGCCACGAAGGATTTGTAGACGCGGGGCTCTGACCTGATCCATACCAGTGCAGTGCGGGAGTCACTCCAGTAGGTTTTGCTCGTAGGTGTGAAATCATGCTCTTCCACGACGGTCTGTGCGAGTCGCGCACCTAATAGGGCTGCCTGCAGTTCTAATCTGGGCATGGAGACGGGTCTCAGTGGCGTGACTCTGCTCTTGGCGGCTGCCAGCGATACGTGCACGCTGCCATCTATGCGCTCCGTTCTCCAGTACACTGCAGCGGCGTACGCTTCTTCACTCGCGTCGACGAAGGTATGTAACTGACTTGATACGATCTGTTGATAATCGTAACATCTAGGTATTCTCAGCTGTTTGATGATGTCGAGTGACGTAATCCACTTGTTCCATCTGTCGATCAGCTCTACTGGTAGTGGGTCGTCCCAGTCGGTCTTGTAACGCCATGTGTCTTGGAATATTCTCTTTGCTGGGGTGGTCACGGGTGAAATCAACCCCAGTGGGTCGAATAGCGCCATGATGATACTCAGCGCTTCTCTCTTGGTGGGAACGCGCTTGTTCTCTTCTAGTTCTGATGGGATCTTCATGGTGCCTGTGTTGAACCCGATGCAGTCTTCTCTGACATGCCAGATTAAACCTAATGTCTTCTCTTCTTTGCCTCCCAGGTTCACGGTGGTGGTGTCTTCGATGGGCCCCAGCCCTTCGATGGTTTTCATGTTGTTCGATGTCCACCCGTTCAGCACGAAGCCTGCCTTCTTGTGGATGCCATCAACTTCTCTGGTGATCTTGCGTGCTTGTTCGATGTCACGGAAGCTTTGGAGATAATCATCCATGTAGTGATTCTTCTGGATGGCGGCTGCTGCGTCTGGATATTCAGTGGCAAAGTCTCTTGCATTCTTGTCCTTGATGAACAGTGCGGTACATGGTGACGAGGTGGCTCCAAAGATGACTGAGGTCATTCTGTATTCCTCTGGCGCGCCCTCCCGCCGTTTGCCCCTCCACAGGAATCGTAGGGCATCTCTGTCTTCTTTTCTTATCTTTATTTGCATGAACATTTCTTTGATGTCTCCGCTGACGGCGTATGCGTGCTGCCTGAACCTCATGATGACACCTGGGAGTGACTGGAGTAGGTCTGGCCCCGAATGTAACATGTCATTGAGGGACATGCCGGCTGCTCTTGCTGATGCGTCATGGACCAGGCGAGGCGGCTTGTGGGGCTTCGCTGGGTTGATGACGGGAAAGTGGGGCAGGTACCAGGTCTTCCCTGCTGGTGCTGGTGTTGGCGCCTTCTCTGCATAGCCTGACTGGAATAGGTTATCTATTCTCTCTTCATACTTCTTTTTTAAGTCTTCATCCTTGTCTAATCTCTTCTCTAGTGAATGAAGACGTCGTTCAGCTTCTTGATAGTTGTTAGGTATTGCGAGCTCCTTCTCTTTCCACAGCAAGCCGGTTTCAAATCGCCCTTCTGGTAGTCTTCTGCTGGTTTCTTCGAGGATCTGGAGGGCCTTCTGGTCAGGATCTTCTCTGGGTCTTCTTGGTTCGATGCATAGTGACTCGAGCTTGAAGTGATTCTTAACCAAATCTTCTAATGATCGTTCCTCTTCTTTTTGTTGAAGTCTGCCGCAGAACGCTACCTTAGCTGTGAGTGAGCTATGGCAGCCATGAAGAACCCAGCCGAGTTGTGTGAGTGAGGCGACTGGTTGGTTACGACGACCGGTGCGGAGCTTTCTTGACACGATGAGATGCCAGTTGTCTTGTCCGATTAACAACTTAGGCGAGGCTCGTTCATATGTTATCTGATCTCTAATGTCGATCAGATGTTCGCAATCTTCAATGTGGCGATCTTGCACTGTTTCTGGCGTGAAGCTAAGTCGGTTGACAGTACGCGCGGCTTCTATCTCGTACTCTTCGTCTGCGTACTTTCCCCTGATGCTGAGACCGACGACCTTGCTGTTGTCGTGCTTCATCTCATTGCCGACTCCTTGGATCCACATGGTGCTGCCGGGTCCATCAGCCCCAATGACGTCTGCTATCGAGGCGTCCAGCAGCGTGACTGTGCTTCCTTCATCCAGCAGCGCGTAGGTTTCAATGCTGGAGTGCGGCCCTTTCAGTATTACGGGCGCTATTTTCAAGAACGCGCGTCTATGGCCACCTGGTTGCGCTGCTGATGTGACTTCTACTGCTGGCGCGGCTGTCTCTCTCTTCTCGGAGTCGTCACTGGAGCTGCTTGGTTCCTTTTCGTGATGCAGCAGCTTGTGATGCTTCATTGTGCACCCATGTCTTCCACACGGCGGCGCCCTGCAGAGGAATCTTCGATGGCGACTTCGGAGACAGCGGTAGCAGATGTTGCTCTTCTTGGCTACCTCCCATCTTGTATTCGTGTCGAGAGCGATGAAGTGTTTGCAGTCGGTGAGCTTGTGTTCTTGCTTGCATTGCGGGCACAGGTCGTCTGATGTCATCTTCTTCCCCATAGGCATAGCGAATGTGCGCTCCACCTTCTTCTGTCTTCTGTCCCTCCCCCAGTTTTCATCAGCAACTGACTCGGGTAGGGCGTAGGCGCCGCACTTGTCCGCTTCTTCGTTTAGAAATGTGGACATCTTCTTTAGTTCTGGGGCATCTTCTCTCTTCGTCGCTGCATAATCGTACCACTTGTTCTTCAGGATAGGAGTGAGCTTCTCAATAACTGTTCGCGCCATCTCAGGACTGTGTAGGTATTGAGGTTTCTTCAGTGCTTCGATGGTGCCGACTATGTTCGCTATTTGCCCAGCGAAGATGCACAGGTCTCGGGGGTTGTCAGTGACCTTGCTCAGTGACTTCAGCTTCTCCATTTCGACGTGAATGAGTGCTTCTGGTCTCCCAAATCTTCTTTCTAGAGCTTCTACGATCGCTCTTGGGTCGGGTTGACTTAGTAATAGGCAACCGACAGCTTCTTTTGCAGTTCCACGTAGACTCCGACGTATCCGCGCTATATTCTCGTTGCGTGTGAAGTACATGAACGTCTCCTCAAATGCAGCCTTGAAACCAAGCCATTCGGCGCTAGCCCCATTGTAAAGTGGAAGCTCTTGTATGTACTTAGGCGGTTCCCTCGTGCTTCGTACCGCTTGTGAGAGTGCGGCGGCCAAGGTGGACACGTCTATCAGTGGCTGGCTGGTCACAGGCGTATCTTCTTTTTTCTTCTTAGATTCGACGTCTTCTTCTTTATTTTTCCTGACTTCTTTGCTTGCTGAGTGTGTCTGGTCCGCGTTGGGTTCTTGGAGCCACGTACTGATGCGTACGGAGGCCAAGTCATCTTCTATTTCTTCTTCTTCTTCTTCTTCTTCTTCGTCAGAGGCATCTGCTTCTGCTTGCAACCGTTGAATACGTAACTGTTGCATTTCTGTTTCTGCTTGAATCTTCGCTTGTTTCAGCTTCAGCTCGGCCAGACGCTCTTTCGCCTCTAGCTCCGCGAGGAGTTTCTTGCGTGAGGCTACGGAGCGACTGGAACGGGCGTCAGCAGGCTTGAGGGTTCGCTGCGAGGTCTTATCTTGATGGGACGCGGCGCTGATACCCTCGGTTCCTGATGACGTCGTTGCCTCGGTGCCCGTCGAATCACTGGTTCCGCTTCTGGTGCCCGACGTGTCGGTAGCGGTGTTCGACGTGCTGGTGGTAGCTGTGTTCCCTCTTGAATTCTCTTCTGCAGGCTTGACGACGCTCAGCTCGTCCTGCCGGCACTTGGTCTGCTCTCCATCTTTGCTTCGTGTCAGCACCATCTTCTTTGGTCTGGAACAGCGATCCGGCTTGCGAAGGACCAATAATATTCGGGATCGCCCGAACTCCGTAAAAGAAACAAGATAGTAAAGGAAACAAGATAGCAAGTGGAGGCGACGGCGGCGGCGAGGATCTGATGCGGGAGCTGGCTAGTCAATCGGGCAGAGGTTCGCCTTTTCTTGTTAGGCTGCTGGAACTCGAGTACCCTGCGAACTATGCCCGTACCTATTTTATATTATTCTGTTTTGGCTGGCCAGCGGACCCTTCCTCACCCCCGCTATCACATATTTATTAAATTCAGTGTAAATACATGCCATGAGCTGGCGCGTCTCTTATTATCTAATACCTAAACCTAATACCTAACTAATGACATATAGTTCTTACCTCTGCGACGTCCCATTACGCTATGGCGTGAGGATAAAGCGGCGCGCATATTTAAATGGCCTCTCCCCCCGCCTCACCACTATAAAACCGTACGGCACCGCCGCAGGCCTGTTTATTGCTATTGCGGGCGTCGCAGAGATAAGGTGAGGAAAAAACAGGTGGTAATCATCATTTAATTACATAACCTACCTATTTACATAACTGTTATCTTTTATAAACTTATTTCTAATTAGACAGTTTCCTAAAAACATTGTTTACTTAGTAATTTGGGGTTCTAAGTGATTTATTTTGCATACTACACGATTATTCTAATAAGACATACTCCAATACATTATTCTAATTACTAATTAACAATTCTTATTAGACATAATCTTCACACATTGAATAAGAACATTTTACAACAACTATTTTACAATAAACTCGTAGGAATCGCGTTATGCTATTTGACGCTCGGTAGCTTGCGGTCAGTTGCGGTCCTCACTACTTGAGCCTAGGTGTGAGTTGACCTCAGGGCGTCGTGCACAATTAGCAAAGTAATGATGAGTATAAACTCATCATTACTTTTAAACGAAAGGTCCGATTTGAATAATTTGGTTAAGTGTAATTTACACATAACCAACCTTAATTATTAAACTATTAAATAGATAAGTATTAATAGTACCTATGATAATAAAATACCACTCTTCCATTTCAGTCGGGTTTTGATTGAATAATTTGACCAAAAACTGGTCATTGTGAATTAACCATAATAGTTAGATATATATCCTCGCGGCCTTTTTTGTGGATATTGATGTCGTCTATAAAACTATAGTACATCGCTTTGCTCTATTGTCAATAGTTTCCGCAGCGTACGCGATATAAGACTCTTTGCTGGTATTTTTTTCACACCTTATCGAAGTTTTCATACGGATCCCTAACTTGTTTGAAAATATAATCAGGGATAATGTAGGATTCTAATGGTCAAAGAATTTTTCAAATCGGTCCAGTAGTTTCGGAGTGTCTATAATTCAAACAAACATACTAACAAACAAACAAATCTTTCCTCTTTATAATATTCGTGTAGATTAGTGTAGAAGTGTAGATTATTAAGTGTAGATTAATAGTTTTATTTTTTATTTGAATACGTTTTTTGATGAATAATTAAAGTTCATAAAGCAAGGCTAAACGACTTTGATCGCCCCATGATAGTGACTCTATAAGTACCTACCAGTCATTAGTTGCATACCTACAGTCATTATCACTACATCACTACCATTTCACTACCTATCACTATCTTGACAAAATGGACTGCAACAGCTGTAATTTTTTTCGCTATTTCGTGGTTGGTCCCATGGGCCATGGTAAAAGTTGTTCATAATGTGGGTATAATGACCCCTTAGTAAGTATGTATTGCGTTTATTCTGGTCACGTTGTAAATATGTATATGTTTATTATAAATAAGTAAAATGGAAGTGTCTGCTTGTAACATCAAAATGAAGCTTATTACACATACCTAAGACGATAATTCAAACAAAAACTTAGATACAAAAGACTTCGTGCGTAAGTCCGACTCGCACTTGACCGATTTTTATTGAGTGGTGCAGTATTTTGTTTTTAAAATAAAAATAGCCCATGTAACTCCATATAACAGCAGCTATCTTCCATTGAAAGTCTCGTCAAATCATTCCAGCCATTTCGGAGATTAGCCGGACCAAACAGACAGACAGGCAGACAGACCAACAGACAGACAAACAAAAAAATTCACCTTTACTTCTCACAAATTTTCAAGATTCTAGGTGTCAACAGCAAGTAGATACCCTATAGGTTTACCTACGTTGTACCAGTGTCGAAAAATGCGGCATCTGACTCGCACTTGACCCGTTTTTAATATTTGTTGTTATACTTTAGTGTTAAGGTGGATGCTCCATGGTAGCCCGCGAAATTCAAATATTTTTATGTTTTTTGCAATATTTCAGAAATAAACATTCTTTCGAACTACATGAACTTAGAGTGCTATATTGATGATTAAAATGGTTATAATTCTTTAGATAAATACGCGTTATGGTCGCAGATCGCATTTGGTCCACATACAGCTTCACACTGACCGGCAAATTGCAAAAAACATAAAAATATTTGAATTTCGCGGGCTACCCTGGAGCATTCACCTTAACTTTATGAAGCCGTGCCGTGCTTGACCAGGGGTACCTACCCACTTACTTAAATATTTATAAAAGCACTCGCCCTATCTCTGATAGATCATCTATCTGTATAATTACTCGCTCGTGTGTAGTTCACCAGTCCATGGCACTTGTTCATATTGAGTAGACATTTTGCTAAGCCTTGTAAACTTTGAAAATGATGCAAATAGCGTCTGGGAAGTCCAACATAACACCCAAAGGATATATGTGCGAAAAAAATTGGAATAAGAAGCCATCGAGGAAACGATTCTGCATGAGAAAGTTTGTGGAGTTTTGCAAGAGGACGGATCTGCATGGCTACAAGTACATCGTGATGGAAGAGTTCAATTTTAGTGAAAGGTAGGACTACATCTTGATGACTAATCTTGGCGGCACTTCGCTTAGCGCCTTCGTGAATTCGCGTGTCTAGTAGTAGCAAAGCAAGCGAAAATTCAGCCCCGTCAGGAGAGTAGGCGCGGAAATTCGCGAGAGTACTCGCGGCTGCCCGCTGTAGGGTATTGCGGCTGCCTAGAGGACGTTGTTTTTTGTAGATTTTTTATGGACACGTCTCAGAGCCCCCAGACCTTAGGTACTTGTTTTCTAACTAGATTTTGCCCTCGACATCGTACGCGCATATCCCGTTTTTGCCCGTTCCCGTTAAATCCTCTCTTAGTACTCTCCTACACTCCCCAAATTTCAGCTTCCTACGACGAATTTTATATATTAGGGTTTTATACAGTTGTACCGGTTTCATAGAATCAATTTACTGTGTAAGAATAATCGTTTTTTAGATAGATATTAAGTAGGTACTGAATGAGGAGACTGATTATTTACCTAACAGTCGCACGGCACGCTGAAACCTCAGTACCTTTGTTAAAATGGTCACCTATCCACAAACCAACCTCGGCAAGCGTAGCTTAACCTTGAAGCCGTCGCGTGCGCTCATATCTATAGATATAGATGAACAAAATGTGTGGGATAAAGCTTAGGTACTTTTAACATTCGCTTATGCTGGCTTGGGTTCCTCTAAAGTGGAACATGCGTAGGGATTTGACATCTAGCCAAGTAGCAATGTAAGCCGTTCGGGGAATGTACTAGCCCTTCAGTCCATCTCCACAGCGGTTGTATGGGGCGTATCTACTAAGGTTATGTGATAACTATGTGATGAGATCAACACCTGTATACGAACTATAAGGTAAATGGCATCACATAAATTTTACATACGTATCTGCGACAGCTCGACAGCAGCAGTCCCAAACATCTGGTCTAAGGATCTCCTCTTTGGATGGATACTGAGGAACATTCCAACATGCTTCTTACTCATCTATTACTATTATATGTACGTTAAACTATTCTGAAGACTGTTTTGACCTAGGTGCTGCTGGGCGGTCGCTGTGTTGATCAGCGTCAGTATTGCGGCTTACTTCGTAGTCACCGCATACAGGTGGTATGCCCGGAACCCCATCGTAACCGTGAGTTCCTTTTTGTGTTTGTTGATAGAGTAGTTATGGAATTATGTGAAATTATTTGAGCAGCATTTGGCTGCACTTGGCTTACCTACTCACTTGTTCGGTTGTTTGGTTGCTTGGCCACCATGGAAATAAAGACAGTTGGAACTACAAAGTGATTTAATAATCTTAAGCCAAAGAAACCAATCGATCATCATTGCATTTTCAAAGATTATTATCAGTTTGTATTCTTTCTACGATGACGCGCAATGGGATATGATTATCGATAACAATCACATTAGTAATCTTTTGGAGATTTATATTAAAAGGTAATCCACAATAATACGATATTTTGGTTTATTTTATTTTTGGTGTTATGCTTGTACTGAGAAGGACAAGCACCGCATCTATCAAGTGTTACAAAATCCTACCATTTCAGGTTATTGAGAGCACTCAAGGAGCAATTTGGGATGTGCCATTCCCTGCTGTTACTATATGCGATTTGAACATAGTTTCCAAAAAGGCTGCAAGGAAGTTAGCATATAATTTGTAAGTGCACAATCCAATAGTGCTTAGGTATATTGTGCAATAACAGTGATGAGAGGCTCACAGAAACAACAAAAAATAAAAAAAATCGTATACCCAGCATAGCCCATGCTTTATGCTGTAGACTTGTAGAGGTAGACGTGTGAGTCGATACTTTGACCGCGTAATACTTTGACCAACAACTTGAGAAACTATGAATTTAATAACTAGTCTAGTTCATTGTAAGGCACAGAACTCTTGAACTGCCACTAAAAGTTTTATTTTTGCTTTGATTTCTGATAATTGTTTACCTATATTATAGGTCATAGCATATTACCTACCGGCACCGCAACAGCACTTGCAGCACCGCTCCAACCCAGCAATTTTCTTGTCATTTAAATAAAAAGAGCATTAAATCGTGTGTCGTAAGACATATTTCAAAATGTCAATATGAAAAGACCCACTGCGGGCAGTCAGCGCGCTGGCCGCGTGCCGTTGCGGTGCCTTATAATGTAATTTTCTCTCAAAAGTTATTATTATTTCTCATTTTTAGGACTCTCCCCGCTAATGTTACAGCAGACTTTGTTTTCGATACTTTTCGACTGGTGCCACTGTTATATTCTACGTTCACAGCTGATGAGGCTGAGAAGGAAGATTTACAGATACTGCAAACTGTATTGGATTTTAATAATATTACGATAGAGTCATTGTTTCAAATAGTAAGTATTTGAGTGGTAGTGCTATAATTCATCAAAAGTTTTCCCATTCTTGTTTTATTTTTCTACAAGAACTGTGGCTCGTAGACTAAATAGAATTACTAGTGCAGTACTAGAATAAATAATAGTTTAGTACTGGCTACTTAGGACCGATTTTTTTAATTGTCAGGTAACTTTTAACTCGGCAATAAAATTGTCTCTCTCGATTTGGATCACCACCAATATTCCAGGCTTATTGTCCAAAATAGTCCTGTCAGTGATCACGGACCTATTCTAGTGCAATTTAAAAAATATTGCCACTATCCAGAACTGGGTCGGGCACTTACCAGTAGTACGGCACTTCCGTTCCACAAGAGTATTTTAGAGCAAGTTGCTGATGGTTAATCCTGGTTATTAATTGTGTTATATGTAAGTACTCTGCGCTAGCTTGACGAGAACAACCAGAAATAATGTCGAGAATTGATTTTCCCGTGCCGACCGTCAAACTAAATTTCCTGGTCTATAAGTTATTGGTCTATAATTGCACAAACAAAACGTCGGTTTCCCCAAGGAGGTTATCGAAACGTAGCTAGGCTACGAACGTTAATTGATCCAAATTTGGGCCTATTTGGAAAAATCAATAGCTTATCTGGAAAAGTCAGTGAAATTCCTTAGTTTGCACTACCTCCCTGCGATCGTTATTGTCAAGCTCTACAGCAGTTCGATTCTGTAAACAAGTCGAAGTGAGGGCGTGAGTGTAGTGATGCTATCAATCCAAGTAACCAACATGGAATGACAGCTCACTTCGTGATCACTTCACCCAAGCTTTCATTTCGACATGTTTACAGAATCGACTGGCTGGTTTGCACTAGTTCACATTAGCGCTTTGACCACCGCTACCTCATCATCGAGATGCGGGTTAGAATGGGGCTTGTTGCATTTGACTATCGAATCTAATATGAACTTGTCTACTATTTAGGGTTGACTTCCCAAAAAACTGTGCCTTAAGGGCCGTTGTGCTATGTTTTAGAGTAGGTGCATCATCCCTCTATCCGGATACACAACTTTCAAAACCATCCCTCTAAGGGTGGAAGCACTATAAGGTCAGGAACCCGGAAGGAGAAAAATTCCGTGCTTTTACAATTTCCTAAATTGTGGCTTTATGCCTCATCTGACCATAAAGATGTGTATATATCTGAGTAGGTTTCTAGTGCCGACTATTCAAAGTCTTAATACCTAAATTTTCTGTATGTTTAGTAAATGAAGGTATCTGTAAATGGTGGTTTATGCTGTCCACCAAAAGGTAACAGCCTTTTGAGTAACTGTCCTGTGTGCGGTATGTGTGAAATGTTCAATACCTGTGTACCTTCGAAGCACCTCTTATCAAAAACCAGTTGCCAGACAACATAATATCTTTTAGGGATTTACCAGGAATGTGTAGGGGGAGTGTGTAACCCTACCTATCTATTTATTCAAAGAAATAACCTCCCAAAAAAATCTTATGTGTCTGGAAGAAAACGACAACAAAATATAATTTCAATTTTGTTACATAGCTATCAAACTATAACTATTCTATTACATAAGCTCTTAAATATTTTATTCCATTACATAGGCTAAATTAAATTAATTGAGATTTTGTTAAAAGCTTTTACAAATTCTTTACTAAAATTTGAAATTAAAATGAAGACCAAAGTTAAAGGGGAGGCTGAGAATTTTAAAATATGTGTCATGCATGGGGCATTTTTGTGAGGCATGTGGATCTAGTTATTTGCCCACAACTTTTTAACCTGAAGTTTTACAAATTTTTTACTTCACCATCGACTTTCTGCAATTACTTACTAAAACCCTTCAGTTTTTTGTAGGGATTATGAAAACTTAAAAAAAAAACACTCAATCCACACGCACAAATTTATTTAGATACTAATTGTACTCTTATATAGGTAACCAATAGTTAGATAACCAATAGTACAAAACAACGCAAATTAACGAAATTTAGGGGCTCATAACTTACTTTAAACCATCGAGTAACTACCTACACGAATAAAAAAAATAACCCTTAGCCGGCCTGCTGTACTGCTAGAATATGGGGAAATATTAAACGGGCGAAGTTAGAATGTTGAAATTGAACATCGGTATATAAAAGTAACGATTACCCTTCTAGCTGTCTCCAGCTTCTTCGTGCAGCAACCTGGTGCAGCGGTGCATGTGGAAGAACGCCATATACCGCTGTGACGACATATTCAAGCAAATATTCACCTTGCTCAGTCTATGCTGTACTTTCAACTATTATGCGGTCGATGATAACTATAAATCGTAAGTAGTGACATTTTTAAAATAAACAATGCCATATTTTGTACAAAGTTAATTTTAAGGTTAGTGTAGGTACATAACATAGAAACTAGTGTTGTCTACATGTAACTACCAGAAAAATAACTCAAATCACAAACCACACAAACACAACACAAATTTAAAAACTAACCAAAATTTCAAAGTTTTTAGGGTTCCATACCAAACACATTCTGTAAAAAACGAACCCTTTTCTTTGTGATGCGAATTTGTTCGCGCGAAATTGGTTGCTGAAGATTTTGTGAAAAATGGCGAAAGAAATCAGAACTGGCCTTCGCAGTTCTGATTTCTTTCGTCATTTTCGGCAAAATACTTCTTCATTATTTATTTTTTATCATTACACCTATTATTATAGGGTAAAAATAAAATTCCAAGAAACAGGCTTTTCAAATAAGTTTATCTAGGCTCTCGTGACAAAAATGTTTTACGTTAATATTTCAATTGACTGATTATTTATTTTTAAAATTAAATTATGATTTAAGGTGGAAGTTGGCTACCACTATCGTTGCACTTAGTTCTTATCACTAGAATACATACCTCAGGATTATCTGTTTGAATGTAAGTAGGTAGACTCTCGTAATTAGTAATCCACGAGATAAAATTAATCTTGAAGAACTATGCAAGGTGATTAGAAAAGAAAACTAACCCCCGTTGTCTTTTAGAATTGAGATATCCAATTGTCGATAATAAATATGTATGTATACCTACAAGCATACCTACCTTTTTATTTTATTCTTGTTTGAGATGGGTAACCACTTGACTCTAGTCTAGGTCAGAGGAGACAGAGACAAAGTCTATTCTGTCAACATGTCAATAAATAAATAAATCTCACTATCTCAACGTAGGTGCCGTGAGAAAGAAGTGAACTGTTATTCCACCTTGTATGTATGGGTTGACATCCTACTTCATGTTCACTTCGCCTAAGCCTACACGGCGAGATGTAACTTACAAAATCGCACTGCTGTAAACGTGTCACTCATTAAGATGACGACATACGCCAACGACTTTGAGGGAACAAAATGCAATTTAGTAGTTTTTTGTACTTTCCTCATTATTCTATAACTTAAAAAAAAATAAGCAAATAATAAAATGTAGATCATTAATTGTCATTGAGATAGTGCAAATTTCATTAAAATACTTCTAGCAGTTTTGGCCCGATTGTCGTTTTTATGTCCGAGTTCAACAAACAACAACAAGGCGAAAGTGTGTTCTGTTGGATTGGCATATAGAAAAAATGAACATTTTGACTTCTTCATTCTTCTCTCCAAATACCTACGTAAAACCGAAACGACTCAAACCATTTTTCCTAGTTAGGTAGGTACACTGTTGTATGACGCAAACAATTTGTTAATCTGCTGACAGGAGTCATAACACCTATGAAATCAACAATTTTATCGTATTTATCTAAAGGTAGTTTATAATATAGATCACTAAAGATAGACGATTATGTTTGATGATTCATTGTGATTCGCCCGTGCCGACTGAAACTATTAGGAACAGGAAACTAGAAAAAATGTAAACAATCAAAGATTGATATTAAATTACTTGTAATTTGACTTAAAAAATTCCTTCTATTTTATACATACCTAACTATAGCTGTCCCCCGCGGCTTCGCTCCCGTCAACCGACTACCCCGCAACTTTCTTATTTTTTCTTTTAAAAGAACCTTCACCTGATAATAACAAAAAAGAATTAGCGAAATCGGTCCAGCCTTTCACGTGTGATGCTGTGACCAAAGGAAATAGGTATTCATTTTTATATATAAAATGTATCTTAAATAACATAAAAAAAAATTGTAGCTTACCGGTATCGAGAAGAGGGTCCAAACTACCAGCAATCAGGGTCCCAGAGAGAGGACATCCTAACAATATGAGCCGTGTCCAGAAGTGCTTTCTGAATCAAGCCCCTGTGCCAGCTGCTAAGGTGGTGGTCGTACAACTATCGGGAGGTACAATGATTGTGGAGTCCACATCCCTCATGACGAGCCAAGTCAATTCAGAGCAAGTTGCTGATGTATAATCCAGGCTACAAGGTTGTGTCTATGCTACTGAACTCCGTTATAGTGCGTTTACACGGGCAATGAAAATTGGCAACATTTACGTGTCAAATATTTTTTTTTAACTATTGGTAGGTACGCGTTTGACCACTATCTCACCTGTTGGTAAGCGATGATGTGGTCGAAGATGTAGCACGCTTGTCTAGAAGTAACCTATTCATTCTTGACTTAAAGACTCCCAGGTTGTAGCTATCAGGAAACACAGACTCCGGCAGGGAATTCCACTCCTTAGCTGTACGCACTATGAATGTGTTCCCCAAACGTTCTGTGCGCGTGGGTGGGATGTCCACCATGTACCGGTGGCGCATCGCCGTTCGTCTTGTGGTCCGATGATAGAACGGGCTTGGCGGAATTAAATTATGCAATTCCGTCGCACATTCCCCAAATTGCAACCGGTAGAAAACCAACAGGCTAGCAACTCGACGTCGATGCTTAAGACTTGGAGCCTCGTCGCGATGAGCCTATCATTGTCGATGATTTTCTTGGCTCGTTTCTCAATTGACTCAAGGGCATCAAGCTGGTATCTGGCAGATCCGTCCCAAAGATGAGAGCAGTACTCCATACATGATCGAACTTGCGCTTGATTGAGTTAGAGCAGCTATTCTGGCGTGAAGTACCGTCTCACCTTTGCTAGAATCCCCAACTTCTTTGCAGCCAATTGAGCTTTTGCCTCTATGAACGGGCCAAAATTGAGAGTAGATGTTAATGTAACCCCAAGAAGCTCAAGTTGGTCGGTTATCGGCACGGTTGCACCCCGGAAAGATGGAGCTGGGTGGAATTGGCTCCTTTTAGCGGAAAACAGACACGCTTGGGTCTTAGCAGCATGTGACGTCACAAAGTACCAAACAGATGATATTTTCTTTGAGTTGTCATGTTAAAATTGTTCATAATGATGAGTACAAAGACCCCTTTCAAGGTGTTGAGTTTATTCTGTTATACGTTTTAGTGTTTGTAATGCGTGGCGTTAATAACGAATACACTGAGCCCCTTAGCACGTTGGCAAACTAAACAGCATACAAAATGATGATTGAACAACTGTACTGACCCGAAAATGTAGATAGCGCCTAAATTTCACTTAGGTAAAGTCAGCGGCTAATACCTGGCAACTTTTAAATTTCAGAAGTTTCAGAAGAAATCAATATTCTAATACATATGTTGTATATGAAAGTCTCGTGTCACAGCGTTTCTTATCGAACTCCTCCGGAACGGCTTGACCGATTTCTATGTTTTTTTTTGTCTTAAAATAGATCGTAGGCTTTTTTTTATTTATATGACAAAACAACGTTTGCTGAGACAGCTAGTTATGTTCCATAAAAAAACATTGTAGGGTTTTATGTTTGTTTGTATCTACGTAAAATATATCACTGACTAGCTGAACCGCGCGGCTTCGCTCCCGTCAACTGGCTACCCTACCTACCCTACCTACCCTACCTACCCTACCTACCCTACCTACCCTACCTACCCTACCTACCCTACCTACCCTACCTACCCTACCTACCCTACCTACCCTACCTACCCTACCTACCCTACCTACCCTACCTACCCTACCTACCCTACCTACCCTACCTACCCTACCTACCCTACCTACCCTACCTACCCTACCTACCCTACCTACCCTACCTACCCTACCTACCCTACCTACCCTACCTACCCTACCTACCCTACCTACCCTACCTACCCTACCTACCCTACCTACCCTACCTACCCTACCTACCCTACCTACCCTACCTACCCTACCTACCCTACCTACCCTACCTACCCTACCTACCCTACCTACCCTACCTACCCTACCTACCCTACCTACCCTACCTACCCTACCTACCCTACCTACCCTACCTACCCTACCTACCCTACCTACCCTACCTACCCTACCTACCCTACCTACCCTACCTACCCTACCTACCCTACCTACCCTACCTACCCTACCTACCCTACCTACCCTACCTACCCTACCTACCCTACCTACCCTACCTACCCTACCTACCCTACCTACCCTACCTACCCTACCTACCCTACCTACCCTACCTACCCTACCTACCCTACCTACCCTACCTACCCTACCTACCCTACCTACCCTACCTACCCTACCTACCCTACCTACCCTACCTACCCTACCTACCCTACCTACCCTACCTACCCTACCTACCCTACCTACCCTACCTACCCTACCTACCCTACCTACCCTACCTACCCTACCTACCCTACCTACCCTACCTACCCTACCTACCCTACCTACCCTACCTACCCTACCTACCCTACCTACCCTACCTACCCTACCTACCCTACCTACCCTACCTACCCTACCTACCCTACCTACCCTACCTACCCTACCTACCCTACCTACCCTACCTTACCTACCTACCCTACCTACCCTACCTACCCTACCTACCCTACCTACCCTACCTACCCTACCTACCCTACCTACCCTACCTACCCTACCTACCCTACCTACCCTACCTACCCTACCTACCCTACCTACCCTACCTACCCTATCTACCCTACCTACCCTACCTACCCTACCTACTTTTTTTTTTTTTTTTTGGTTTTAAACCTTCCCTGTATTCTGGCGAAACTAACAAAAAAAGAATTATTTAAATCGGTCCCGCCGTTCTCGAGTTTTAGCGAGACTAACGAACAGCAATTGATTTTTATATATATAGATAGGAACTGCCCTACTGCAGGGCAAAGGCCTCTTTTCACGGAGAAAAGGGACTATCATTGTTCACCGTACTTGCACACTGCGTGACAGTGACTACAGGACATTCATCATTTTATTTCATTCGTCCGCGAATACGTGACATTCGGTTACGATTCGTTAAAGACTCATTTATTGAGCTAGTATAAAAATTAACCTTAAAACGGATGAACAGATTTGGTAGAAATTTGGTACACAGGTAGACCATGACCTGTATTTGGACATAGGATACATTTTCTAGTCGTCGCCTTTTCGGTAACATTCTCGTAAAGTAATTTCAATATTTACGCGGACGTATACATTGGCAAAGCTATGGAACAAACGGTTGAAATTGATGTCTCCTGAAAATCTCATCTTAAGACCCATCTCAGTTGATATGTATTTTTAATTTATCTAAAACAACGGACAGATGTCAGACATCTACATAATTTAAAAAGAGGAAGATAGACAATATTTATTTACTAGAAAAAATCAGGGATCCTTAAGAAAATTGCAGCGCGGTCGAAGTCGCGGATATTCCTAGTTTAGAATAATTTAATAAACACACACCAAACCATAACACCAGTTTTACTTTAATTATCTTTTTGATTTACGACACAATACAAGACGTGGGCTGGCTTCTAAAATTAGTTATAATCGTATTAGTATATACCAATGGATTACGCAATACTATTTTTAATCTACACTAGTATCGTATTTCATTGATTTGATGGGTATTTGAAAATTAAAAACCAGTCTGATGATTTCTTCTTGTTTCGCAGACACAAGGAAGAGCCTATTCTGGCGACGCCTCGACGCGTGGCCTCCTGCGGCTACCAGACAGCACTGACGGTACTCGTGTACACCAACCCTGAGGACTACTATAGCGCCACGATAGCATCGCAAGGAGCGCTGGTACGTCACACTTGGTTGTCAATCCGACTGAATTCGCTGAAGCAGCCAACTGTCTGAAAATTATTGTGGGGCACTTTGCGGGTGTACAGTTAAGCCGTTATACCGAATGACATTATAAACTATAGATGCGTTACCCGTAGTCTAAAATTGCATCAAAAATCTTTATAAACAAATAATACAACCGACTTCCAAAATTAAATAGTACAAAGTATAAAATAACTTTAATTTCGGAAGTTCGTGTCCGTTATTTGACACCGACTTCCGAAATTAAAGTTATTTTATACTGTGGTGATACCTGCGTACATTCCCAGCGTACCGGCGTGATGTTATGTTATGAACTGCTGTAAACAATAAACAGACATGCGATTTCAGCAATCCCGATCCATTTGCTATCATTCATTGAAGAGATCCGTTGCCTACCTCTGAAGTTATCCATCAGACCTTCACCAAATTGAAATTTGGCCCCCTTCCGGGAAGATACTCTTCCAAACAAAAAAAGAATCATCCAAATCGATTGACAATGGCGAAAATATCGCTGAACAAACATTTTTCATGGGATCCCATTATCAGATCCTAACTTATACCTTCCATCATCAGCTCAGCAACATGAGGTGATGAGAATCAGGCACAAATATCTGAATTACGTTAGAAAGTTTATGAAAAACATTATATGTGCCTATAGAATTTGTGGGTATCCCTAGATTTACATGAGATCCCATTATAAAATCCTGACTTGGTGACAATGGGACACCTCAGGAGTAAAGACTGTCGAATAAAAAAAATTGGCTGACAAATCGGTCGGTTGAAGGAGTTGGTTAAAACTGAAGGCAACTGTCGCGATCCTATACCTCGTGAGCGAACAGGCAGCGATCTCGCTACCGTTTAGAACTGCCGGTCGATTCTGTAAACATGTGGAAGTGAAGGGTTGGTTGAAGTGATCACGAAGAGAGCGGTCATTCTGTCTTGATTACATGGATTAACAGATCACTTCACCCAAGCCTACTTCGACATACTCACAATACGTTCACAATAATACGTCATAGGTGGCTGAGCTACGACAGTTTATACGTATTTTCGCCCGCTTACCCTTATTGTACATGGATTTTCGTGTCGTATACTACCGATACAGTAAACAATTGTATTCTCTACTGCATTTGGGTTATCTTGATTACCGGTACCACGTGCTTGATTATAAATATTGATTAGCTTGTCAGTGTCACAGAGTACCTACCTATAAAAGTGATAATAGTTTATGTTGTATAGTAGTTTTTAAGGCAATTGGTGCATTTTACAGGCGGGCTGGCCACTTTAGCAGAATCAGAAAACACATTACGCTACCCGTCACTGTCAAATTTTCCCAATCAACCTTGAACCTAATGCGTTAGCGATAAAGATGAAAATGAAATTTGACAGATTGTTGCGTGAATAATATTATGATTCTGCTAAAGTGGGCTTTTTAGCCCCCCAGGACTTGGAATCTAAGTACAAACAGTACAGTGGTTGAATGTAGGTAAAATTTGCTGTATGTAATCATCTGGAAGTATCTATTGATCCAATATATCTGCTTCGCCTTTTTCCAATTATAGGATCGGCTTCTAGTGTAATCGTGTGCAGCTGAGTACCTACCAGTGTTTTCACAGAGTGACTGACTTTCTGACCCAGACACCAGACACAACCCAGTTCGGTTTGCCTTGGTAAGACTAAGCTACCTTGGTAAGATTTGACAAGTCAGACTTTCTGGCTTCTGATAAATTAATCCGTAACGACGGTCAAAGAGATCTACAACCAACGGCTTAACGTGCTTTCTGAGGCACGAAGGAGTAACGAAGTAGGTACGTAATGGACGGTCACCCAGCCACGGATCGACCGTGACAAGCGCTACTTAACCTTGAAGATAGACTTTGCGGCTTTTATAATTTAGCCATGAGCTCCTGAAGTATTTACTGATCCAATTTAAAAATCTTCCAGTGATAGAAAGCTATATAAGTAATTGCTGAGTGTCATGGTTATACCTACACATTTCGAAGTCTTTGGCACAATGCATAAATTGTCTATATTTTTATCGTATTCGAAAAACGGATTTGTACCGTCACAAAAACTCACGTAGCGATATTTATACCGCAAGCAACGAACTACGTTAAAAAAATCCTGCATCGAGGTATCAGTTTTCCGTGCAATCTGAACATATATAACAGCCCTAATATCAACCATCGGGCCACCAGATACAACAACCGTCCGGTCGGAGGATCCTTCCTTTTCAATACAGGGTTTGCGGGACTATACACCTTGTTCCGTATACCTCTATAGATGCCTTTCGCACACCCTCGACTTATAATCATTCATTCACGTGTCATTTCACAATTAATGTTGTCTTAATCGATTGGATTAATTAAATATATTCGATAACAAATTCAATTCCTGTTGCTTATCTTGGAAATATTTTGCTTTGGTTCTGGCATAGGTAAACGTGGCGTACCATATCTACTTAAAAGTTCCTACCACCATAGTAACCTAGTACCATAGGTAACTAGGTATTTTTGTGGAAAATTAATGAGGTTTTCAGAAATTCTCAAATACAAATACAAATAATTTATTTGCTGGAACACCCCATCAGTTGGCGCCACAGAGGCGAGATCCTCCTCCATCCTTGAGGTATCCAGATGAACATACTAAAAGTAACCGAGGGTGGGAAGTGAGCCGGCGGTGAGGGACCAGGGAAAGGTACCTTTTTTCAGTTCATATGAGCCCAAACACGATGGGTATAAGAGTAGTCGACTAAGTGAGCCACTACTCACCTCTATGGTTTCCATCATCAGAATATTGTTACTAGCTGCAATGGATAGAACTCATCTGTACAATTCATATGAGCCCAAACACGATGGGTATAAGAGTAGTCGACTAAGTGAGCCACTACTCACCTTTATAGTTCTCGTCCTAGTATTGATCGTACAGTTAAATGTACATAACGTAATGTATAGAAAATTGAATGTAGATAATTAATGTAGAAGTCAGCAAAGAGATATTTTTTTTTTTTTTTTTTTTTTTGCTAATAATAGGCACGCGCTTGACCACCATCTCACCTGATGGTAAGCGATGATGTGGTCGAAGATGGAGCACGCCTGCCTAGAAGCAACCTATTCACTCTTGACTTAAAGACTCCCAGGTTGTAGCTATCGGGAAACACAGACTCCGGCAGGGAATTCCACTCCTTAGCTGTACGCATTATGAATGTGTTCCCAAAACGTTTTGTGCGTGTGGGTGGGATGTCCACCATGTACCGGTGGCGCAAAGAAGGAAGGAATTAAATTATGCAATTCCGTCGCACATTCCCCAAAATGCAACCGGTAGAAAACCGACAGGCTAGCAACTCGTCGTCGATGCTCAAGACTTTGGAGCTTCGTCGCGACGAGCCTCTCATTGCCAATGATCCTCTTGGCTCGTTTCTCAATTGACTCAAGGGCATCAAGCTGGTATCTCGCAGATCCGTCCCAAAGATGAGAGCAGTATTCCATACACGATCGAACTTGCGCTTGATAGAGTTTGAGCAGCTGTTCCGGCGTGAAGTACCGTCTCACCTTTGATAGGATCCCCATCTTCTTTGCAGCCACTTGAGCTTTTGCCTCTATGTAAGGGCCAAAATTGAGAGTAGATGTTAATGTAACCCCAAGAAGCTCAAGTTGGTCGGTTATCGGCACGGTTGCACCTCGGAAAGATGGAGCTGGGTGGAATTGGCTCCTTTTGGCGGAAAATAGACACGCTTGGGTCTTAGCAGCATTGAACTTGACCAGATTGGCATCGCCCCATTCAGAGACAGCCTGTAAGGACACATTCAAGCGCTCAACCATAGCCTCCCGAAGAGACCGGATCTGCGACCCACCAGCTCGTGCGTCGGACACGTATCTCTCAGCAACAGTGCTGTCGTCTGCATACCCAAAGGTATTTTTAATAGTTTTGGCATTACAAGCAAAAAACTGAAAAAGTTACCTTTGCCCCCCTCCCCGACCTTTTAGTTTGTTGATCTGGACACCTCAAAGAACAACTGTACCAATTTTCAAAACTACATTTAAATTATTCACTCTGATTTCCTGCACTACTTCTGATTTTCCTACATTTTGACGGATTGCGACGTTGCTAAAAAAGTTGTAGTATTGGCCCTACGGTGTAGGTACGTCATTTCACAAAATCCTTTAGCTACTATAGCTAAGTAGGTATAATATAGACTCACAACTGTAAGGAATCGTCTCCACGAGCGAGAGAATCGCGGCGAGTTTGCGCTTTTCCACTCATCGCATCGCCGTGCGGAGATATTCATAATGTTGTTATAGAAAAACGTGGCACGGACGATAATATCGCCGCGATTCTCTCTCTCGTGGAGCCGGCCCCCAAACCTTTTGTTGTTGCTCAATTTAATAAAAACTTTCACACCACAAATAAAAATTGTTTTGACTGGTAGTACATACATTGACATATCATCGTGTGCGACATACAATACTCATATACAATAATGTAACAGTTGGAACACTTAAACGTTGTCACTTGGTAGTCACCAAGTGACAACGTTTAAGTATTCCAAATGTTAAAGCTGGCATGGGCCTCAAAAAATAGTTGGTATTACTTTAAAATTTTTAAACGATAAAACTTTTATTTTCCCCTTTTTAGTTATTAAATAAATAAATTACAGTTTTAAAGCCGGATTACATTTTTATATTACTTTTTAAAGACTGTAGTAATAAGCTGATGCTTTGACCAACGTAACAAAGAAAGGAAAAGGAAATAACTCTCAGCTGCAGCCGTGGCTCGAGTGTTCTGTATAGTGGCGCCTGCGCCTACTTAGGCAGACTTAGGTAATGCAACAAGGCTTTCTTTACCGACTGGTAAAGAAATTCTAAAATCTGAATAGAAAGGTGGACTCACCTTTCTATTCATCATATCATTGTCATAACCCTTGATGCTATTGAAAATAAGCAATTACTACGAGTGTGCAAAGCGCATACTCGTATGACAGACATGTTGGCAATGTTTATTAGCAGCACAACGTCTCATTCGATTTGCCCGATTAGATAGATACAGTTATAGGTACCTATAATTACACTGCGGATATTTACTATTGATTAATTACATTACGAATCATAATTTGTTTTACCCATCCCTTCTTGATACGCGATCTTCTCTGATAGGTAGGATTTGTTTACTTTAAAGATTTTGTTGAAAAAGAAAACTTTTAAAACCAGTTGAAAGTCAGAAAAAAATAGAATAATCACTTCATCATCTGCATCACGACCGAACCTTCGCTTCGGCCACTGTCAGTTCCGGCACGTCAGCCGAACGTTTGTTGCCAGTGCCTCGGGATGGCAGGAATCACATTGCGCTGCTCTGGCCGGCCTCTATCACCACATTAAAAACAAAATTTTATAAAATAAACTGTAACGAAATATGCATCTCAGGTACTGACCCTACTTTGTTGCAAAAGTTTGACAGGTTTTCAGGCTAGAGTAGAGTTTGAAAAACACTCAACTCACTCAACTTCGTAAAGTTGGAGGGTCACATTCTTATTTAAAATCTAATCTTCTAATTTATAAAAATCTCGTGTCACAGTGTTTGTTATCGAACTCCTCCGAAACGGCTCGACCGATTTTTATGTTTTTTTTTTAGCAAATTTGTTAGGTCTGAGAATAGGTCAGGTTAGATTAGGTTATTTTTTTTATGTATCAAAACAAGGTTTGCCGTGTCAGCTAGTATTCATATACGAACAATCTCTTGAATTTATGCAGTGTGTACCTATATAAACCGTATGATTTATATCACT
This sequence comes from Lacanobia oleracea, assembly GCA_950371165.1. Classification (NCBI taxonomy): domain Eukaryota; kingdom Metazoa; phylum Arthropoda; class Insecta; order Lepidoptera; family Noctuidae; genus Lacanobia; species Lacanobia oleracea. The sequence goes on from OX493385.1 coordinate 11,039,637, forward strand.
TTTTGTTATTTTTTCCCTTTAAGCGAAAACGCGGTGTTTGTTTCTGAGATTTTAATTTCCCAATGGAATTTTCAGCGGTCCGCGTTTCTATTATCAACTAGCTTTGGTCTATGACGACAGATGTTTATCAAACAATAAAAATAGTATTTGCTACCAAAAGGTGGGATTTTAATCAAAATATTCGAATAAGTTTTCTTTTTTTTTGGTATGCGTCATGCTTGGCGCTAATTAACGCTTTTTCTTTCTTTCTTTCAAGTAACATACTGTGTCCCAACGCTAAAACATTATCGTCAAGACGAAATTTTTTCAATACACAGGCTTCCTCTCCAATAAATTTAGCCATCCAAGCATTTATAAATGTATACCTACAAGTATTTAAACGGTGAGGGCTACTCGTAACCAGGTTATTAATTATATGTAGTAAGTATTTGATGCTCCTGAACACCGTGCGAAGCACGTTCGGGTATTTTCCTAACTTTATAATGTACCACTATGTTATTAGGATAATTTTAGCGACCCACCACGGTAGGTTCAGTTTACGTCATCCTATGTAAACAGCTGTCTCTTGAAAGTTTGTTATTTAAACTGGCAACTTTATTCCTATTATGGGTGGTGTATTTATGAGAGCAGCCGGTACTTTGCATTGCCCTGCGTAGACCATGCCATCTAGACTTGCAACTTTGAAAGTTTAACGTTATAAATACTTGACGTTGACACTTCTGTTAACTATAAATCGTGGACGTTCCCTCTCACCGAGGAAACTGGGTTAAAATGAGCTGTCAATTAGCATATATAATGATAGCATATTTCATAAAAGTTTTGGGAAGTGGACACAGTCACAATAGAACGAACTCTGTAGCTCACCTCAAGCTCATCTTTTCAAGTTGAGTTTTTTTACAGATTGTAAGCACCTGGTGATTCTTTGCTTCTTACTTTTTAACACTAAATATTATGTTCATGTGATTTTTTTTTTATTTTTAGAGTAAGTGGCCAGTTGTCCTTGTAGCTTCTCGTTTCCAAAACGTCCCTCAATGTCTCGGCAACGACAAGCTTTCCGCACTTGCATCTAAATATACTATTTTCCAAAACTTTTCCAGGAACCCCCACTCGTTTCTACCCATGCTAATTCCTTTAGCTTCTTGCTTTAGAGGTACGCTTTGTGAGAGAGAGGTAATGTGTCTGTGTTTTTTTAGTCTCTCCTTCATAACTAGGACGCCATTAGTATGATTCTGTAAGCACATCTCACTGTGTAAGTATACCTTACAAAACTGCTTTACATCCGTACATTTCAACGTAAGGAGCAGTTGAACATCAGCGTCAAGCAGCACCTAGTTGTCTGGCATTTTGCTGAACTAGACCTATTTGGCGAAGCCGCGGGGCACACGATGTTATGGTTTTTAAAACTAAGTTTTCTTTTATGGTACCTACCATTGTATGTATCCGTGTGTGCTAAATAAATTAGTATTTTTTTTCTTTTATTAAGCTAAGGTGAAGTAAACACGGAGCGAACTGCTAATCCATACGACCAAGATGGAATGACAGCTCACTCTAGTTTACACTTTAAGTTGTTTACATAATAGAACGGCTGTGTTCCAGCACTGACCGATGAGAAAGTCCCGACATTGACCATAGCATCAAATATTACCAGTAATATTTGATACTATGGTCAATGTCGGGACTTTCTCATCGGTCTTCCTCTTCGGCTCGTTAATCTCTCGTTTAACCCTTCTTGCACACGGTGTGCTCTAACATGGGTCTTAAACGTTCATAAGGTTCAAATTCAAATCTTTATCTTTAAGATATCGAGCTTGAAGTGGCAGGCCAGTTTGCCAACCACTTTGTATGTGCCGCCCTTTAAAGGTGTCTGTACTCTGTAGTTAATGTAAATAAGCACGTAAAGCTGTTGCTGTTGGTCCTGCGCTTGATCTCTCTCCGTTCGTGTCGGATTGCCGTCCCATAGGACAACAGGTAGGGCACATGTGTGTACACACTATAATATCTCCTACTTACATGGCTGATCCCCGTTGAAATCGGCCGCTGTGATCGAAATTCGGTCGGGGGTGTAAATAAGAGCAAATTACCTACCTACATAATAGTTTCACTCTGATTAAAATTAATTTCAGCTGATAAACACGGGGCCTGGCAATATTTTACAAGTCTCCGGTAGGAAAAGACGGTTAATTGCGAGTAGTTCAAATCAAACGATTTCACGTTTCCGACAGGTTCCTGCGGTGACATAACTAAGAGAGGGAAGAAAGTTTAACTGGCTGAAGTTCCACCAAATTCATTCAGTACAGAAAAACTAGGGCACAGTGTGACTGAAAGCCTCAATAAATTACAGTTTCAGTTCAGTTTAGTTACAACGCTAATATGGCATTTGTTTGCTCACCACAAATCGAAAAAAAATAAGTGTCTTGTATGGTGGCTTTTTTTAACTTAATTGTTTTTTTTTGCCATACCGGCAATAGAAGTACACACACATTCTGAGAAAATTTCAACTACATAATAATATATACCTATTGACGGACTGACGATTGTACGGTCGTACATCGGAGGCTTAGTAAGATATATGACCTGCAATGTAGAAGGCTTTTAAAAACGATTTTTTGTATTAGTGTATTTGTTTGTGTGTAGGCAATCATTTGCCAGAACACAGGCAGAAGTAAATCGAAATTCGATTGAGGGTTATAAATTTCACTTTGAAGTTGAGTGAAACCCTTCGCATGGTTTGATGTAGACACTCAATAAGTGCCTACGGTAGTAATTAATTTAGCGTCAGTTATCGCAACACAGTAGTAAACGGGAAAGTGAAACAAATTGGTAATCAACGAGGTCGATCCTCCATCTCTTCTGTACGCACAAACTTTCATTATGCGTACAGCTAAGAAGTGGAATTCCCTTCCGAGTGTTTCCTGATAGCTACAACCTGGGGATTATGTCAAGAGTGAATAGGTTCTTTCTAGGAAAATATGCTCTATTGCCAATCACATCAGCTCTTTCCATCAGGTGAGATTGTGGTCGAACTGGAGCGCTTGAAAAAAAAACATCTTGGTTTATGAGCTACACGGAGGAGGGCAAGCAGCACCAGTAAGGGTTCCGGAGGCATATAAGTGTTCCGTGGCGCAATATACTGGAAATATCTAAGTGCAATATAAATATATAAATGGGTAAATTTGGTACAAATTTACCAAGCCACATGACGTCACGCGTGTCTTCAACTCGCTGTATCCTCTTAATTTTTTGTTTACGTGAAAAAAGAAAAAATACGTGTCCAATATTTTTTGAAAATCTGTCTGACGGATCAATTAGATTTTTTTTAGTAAAATACCCCATTACCGATCTTTAAATGACAGCCGGGACCAACTGCTTTCCGCGGTTTAGCTCAGAGACACTTAGCACTGAAAGTTGAAAATTGGTATGGATATATACATTTTAATCACGCCACCAAAGCGGTAAAATTAAATATCGAAAAAAGTTTTTATTTAGGGACCCCCATCTTACACGTAAAGTGGCGATTGTTTTTTTATATCGTTTATCTCATAGTTGAGGTGTAGTTGGATAGGTCGTTTAAAATATTGAGGGTGTGCGATAACCATTTTTCCATCCAATGATCCATAATTGCTAAATATTAAGCTTTAAAGTGCCAATTTTTGTTACAGTCAAATGTTCCCCCACTAACAGCTAGACGATTGTTTTTGGAGACGAAAATTCATGGTAATAGTATATATAACGAATTTAGAAGGGAAACGTCGACGAACCTATAAAATGTTATAATTATTGTGACGTGCAACTACGAAACTCTGCATTGCGCCCGACACGCATTTGTCCGGTTTTTTTTATATAATATTATTTCTATCTTGAATAACGCTACCTACTTCTCTTAATTCCTAATCATTTGTTTATTTGAACAGGTTATTATAGACAACGCGTACAACATCCCTGATCTGGACTCTCCGGTTCGGATGGTGAATCCTTCGACGGAACTGCTGATAGCATTGTCTCCTGAACGAACGTACACCACTGCAGGAATCAGGTCTTTCAGTCCAGAACAAAGGCAATGCTACTACAGTGATGAGGTTAGTTACAGGTTTCCTATGACTATATTTTTAAGGTAAAATAAGGGAGGGGGGGGGCATTTTTAGTTTATTTCGACTAGGACAGTGCAATAAATAGGAGTTTAGCTCATACTTGTCCAGACAATGGGATACTTCATGTGGTTCCCTGTGAATCCTCTTGGCTGCGTGTTACAGGAACTGAAGGACGCGTACTGATGGCGCCATACTAACGCTCAATTAAGATTGCCGATAAGATTAGAAAAAGAAAACAGCCGTCACCTGATATTTGATGAATAATAATATTGACAACAGATATGACCTGGCCAGTGCCTCTGTAATCCCGCATTTTTGTGGACTGTGTCCCCATTTGTCTCCTGGGACAAAATATCCATCTTAGTGGTAAACGACGGTTAATACATTTGAGTTTCATTATAGGGTATTTTAATAATCTATCAGACGGACTAATTAGATTTTTTTAGTAAAATACCCCATTGCTTTAGGTAACATGGGTTCAGTGTGACCCACACAACATTCCTAATAATAATCAGGTGTCCTTCATATCGGGACATCAGGGTTGTATTTCCTTAATCTCGTTTGTCTTTTGATTGATCTATTAAAACAATAGATTACTGCGATTAATTTATCTGTAAGTAACGCACTTCGTTATTGACGCACATACAGCAGATACGGGGCCTTGGCGATTTACCTATCTCCCATATAATCATCAAATTATATAAAACTTAGGCATCAATGTTAATTGTAATTAATTACTGACGCAGTTTCTTATTTCTTATACGTAGTGGCGTCATTATGAGGTGTTTCGTATCAGTGGCTATCGAGCCATTATGACATTAGTCAGCTATTTATTTGTTTGTTAATGGCTGTGCTGACCAGGTGTGGTTCAGTTTCAACCAGGACAAGCAAGTCGACAGACCACGCGTTTCTCTTCAGTTTCATTTCTACCATATAAATGTGTCATAAAGATGTGTTTATGTTATGCGGGCCGGGCGGTGCCACAATAACATGTCGCTTTAAAACGTCCAGTCTCTACAACATTGGAAAGAATTTGTAAAATTCTGTCAACTCTAACTTTCAAGCATGAGATGTTGCTTGAGTGCTGCTCTATTTTTTTATTTGTGATCTGTTTGCTCTTGACTCTAGTCTATGTCAGAGATGACAGAGACAAAGTCTACGATAGAGCGAGCTTACCCAGAAGTAGCCAAATATTCTTCATAATAGAATATTTTCAGACAAATGCTCACGCATATCAACGAATTGATTTCAACACTAGCGAATTATTAGATTTTGGTTTTAACAATACTGTATCTCGTTATACAGATTTTTGTAATAACTAATGAACGAAATACATAAAGGAGAATTCAGCTACGGTTAATTTACCTACGTTTTATTCAGGTTATCAGGTTCGGTTTGTTTAAGTTCCTTTAAACCCTGCAGACAGAAATAGGTCAACCGTCTTTTTTAACCGACTTCAAAAAAAGGAGGAGGTTCTCAATTCGGATGTATTTTTTGTTTTTTTTTTTATGTTTGTTACCTCATAACTCCGTCATTTATGAACCGATTTGAAAAATTTTTATTTCATCTGAAAGGATATACTTTTCAATTGGTCCCATTGTCACCATGTCAGAATCTGATGATGGGATCCCACGAAAATCGAGAGCAACCCTCAAATTTTATAGGCACATACAATGTTTTTCATGAACTTTCTAACGCAATTCAGATATTTGTGCCTGGTAATCATCATCTCATGTTGCTGAGCTGATGATGGAAGGTATAAATTAGGATCTGATGATAAGATCCCATGAAAAATGTTTGTTCAGCGATACTTTCGCCAATTGTCAGCCGATTTGGATGATTCTTTTTTTGTTTGAAAGAGTATTTTTCTGGACTGGTCCTGTTTCAATTTGGTGAAGATCTGACGAAGAACTCCGGAGGCAGGCAACGGAACTCTTCAATAAATGATAGCAAAGGGATCGGGATTGCTGAAATCGCATGTTTTTTAAATGTTTACACCAGTTCTTAACATAACATTGCGCTGGTACGCTTTTAATGGGTACGCAGGTACCTAGTTACCACTAAAAAGTGAAAAATAAAAAACTTTTTACAAAAAATACAACCGACTTCCAAAAACAAAACACTACAAGGTACAAAATAACTTCAGTAGAAAGAAAAGAACTTTAATTTCGGAAGTCGGTGTCAAAAAACAAAAAAATTAACCAAAAACACCGACTTCAGAAATTAAAGTTCTTTTCTTTTGTACCTTGTAGTGTTTTGTTTTTGGAAGTCGGTTGTATTTTTTGTAAAAAGTTTTTTATCTGGAATATAATAAAAATAAGAAAAGAAAATGAGATTTTGTTTACTATATTTTCATTAAGTACGTATATTTAACATTTTTGTGATCGTTTTTCTATCATCTTGTATAATACAAATATAAACACAGAGGACTCCGCTAGCTCGGGAACTTAGGGCACCCCGACACGCATAGGTTAGGTTCGAATGGGATGCGGGAGCTAGAGTGAGCGAGCAAAGCGACCGAACTTAGCTCCCGTGATTCCATTCATGTTAGGTTCCTTTAAGCCCTGCAGGCATAAATGGTCAATTTATCTTGGGCACAACCGTAATTTAGACACGTGCTCTGGGCCCCTAGTCTGCTAATTTTTATAAATTCGTCATTCCAACACGATGCCATTGTCATTTTGCTAAAAGTTCGTAATCTGCTAAATTCATAATGATCGTTCAGTAGCATGTCAGTGGTCTCGTAATGAAATTGTAGTGGAATGACAGTGTCGTATTGCCATTATTATAAAACCCGTTTGGAGAAATAATTTTCGAAAAGCTGCTATTAAATTTGAACATTAATTTATGCCAGATTGCTATTGTATATAATTTTACATATTATTTATTAGTGTTCTATGAAATCTGAAGTAGTAACAAAGTCGTAAATAGCAAATACGTAATGAAACTCATTTATATTTTATCCGTTTTGCTGTCAAAGTCAAATGTGACATTAGTGACATTAGGTACTGTTTACTTTACTGACGTCGACGACTGTTTTTATTTGTTTTGAAGCGACCGGTGTTTTGCAAAGAGCTAATTGAATTTTAACGTGAGCGTCATTAAAAAATCAAATAATTAATAGATTTGTTTATTGCTCTTTTTTACTTCTCAATAACGACATCATGAGACTGCATCAATTGCGGAATAGCAACGGAACGCTGCAATACAATAGGAAGGTGAATATTGGAAATGAATCATTCTTCCTATTGTACAGGAATGGGTGGGTTAGTATCTGATATTTCTATATCGTAAACATTTAACATTTTTGTACGTAATATTTAATGTAAACAAACTAAATGGTGTAATAGGTTCTGTTAAGTTTTCTTTTAATGGTTTTATTTTTTAAAATAATACCAGAATGTGCAACAAATTCAAATTCAAAACATCACCAATCCAGACTAAATCTGTATGGTCAATTACAACCTATTCTCTCTCTCAGAGGGGAGGCCAGCGTCCCTTCAATGGAAATGTAATATGGCCACTTATGTTTACCAAAATTAGCCACTCAGATGTGTGATGTGTTATTTCTAAATGCTAGTGCTAGACCTAATAGTCGAATGAAAATTGTTTGTTTCAGATAAATGAAAATGACTTCATCTTCCAAGCTTGCTCTTGATGAAAGTAGACCAGATGGAAATGAACAGACACTAGGACACCGATGAGTGTTATTCAATGTGGATGTTGTCTTCTGAAAAAAGTTTGTCCTCATCAACTTTTACAGTACAGAACTGGTACAGTGCAAGAGTGTAATATAATGGATTCTGCCGTGCTTGGTTAGTTTACTAGTTTTATTCACGGGTTATGAAAAACATTATTTAGTTTAGTTTTATTAACGAGGGCATAGAGAGTGTTATTTTCATTATCTATCTATACTTATATATAAAGCTGAAGAGTTTGTTTGTTTGTTAACTTGAACGAGCTAATCTCAGGAACTACTGGTCTGATTTGAAAAATTTTTTCAGTGTTAGATAGCCCATTTATTGAGGTAGGCTGTAGGCTGTATATCATCACGCTAAGACCCACAGGAGCGGAGCAGTAATGAAAATTGTGACGCAGATGAAGTTGCGGGTCAACTAGTACTAATATTATAAAGCTGAAGAGTTAGTTTGTTTACTTGAACGCGCTAATCTTAGGAACTACTGGTCCGATTTTAAAAATTCTATCAGTGTTAGATAGCCCATTTATCGAGGAAGGCTATTGGCTATATTATCACGCTAAGACCAACAGGAGCGGAGCAGTAACGAAAATTGTGAGGCAAACGAAGTTGCGCAGGTCAATTAGTATTTAATATTAGTCAAGCTCTTAACATCAACATTTCTCATTTGCAGGATTTCATTAATTCAGTCATTTTCAAAATGGGCACACACATACACAATGTCTAAGTGTAATGGCTTCCTGTAATGTGGATAAATTATTTTCAGGTGGGTGCTTCAAGTGTGCTTCTTTTGATGGGTGCGAGCAAATAGAGCATCCCGGTATTTCCATTCAGGCCCCTCACCATCTGGGGCATCTTCATCAGCTGTCAATGAGCGGAACAGTCAAGACATTCCTCATTTAGAAGAACCTGCCTACACACATATTATGATAATCCTAATGAAGAAGATGATTAAAACGATTTACTTACTGCTATGTTTTATTTTAATTTTAATATAATACTATTTCTGATTGCTGTACCTGATATAAGTTAGCACCCTATTAAATACAATATAAGCAAAAGCAAGCCAGAAGTGATGCACATGGCCCTTGTCTAAAAAATATAGTTTTCTGGAAACTTCAGCTTAAAGAAACTGAAAGCCTGAGCACTTTTATAAAAATCATCATTATAGGATGCAAGCACTGCAGCATAGCTGCAAGTGCATTCTAGAGTATATAGTCTTAGATCTCTATAACGACGAATGTTTGATAATATTTAGTGTAGGAAACATAGCCACAAATATGCATTTTTCGTTTGAACGAGCTAATCTCTGGAATCAGTCAGATTTGAAAAAATATTTTTATATTGTTAGGCTATACGGGAACGGAAAAAATCGAGATATGCGCGTACAAAGTCGCGAGCTAAAGCTAGTAACTTATTTAAAAATAATAACCTAAAATATGGGCAAATATTATCTGATTTGGTCAGTGGGTCAAAATTGGGCTCGTGAAACCTTCCTAAATGCTCTAATTTATGGCGAAATCCAGCTCTGTAACGCCAGGCCCAAGTTTTTATGGAGTTACGGTTTCTCCTTTCGGCTCTCATTGTGTTTTTCGAAAACCACTGACACCTGGCGCTTGGCTACAGAAGCCGCACCAATGAAGGGCGAAGTTTGTCCAAAAAATATTGGATATAAAACGCCGGTAGAATGGCGCAGTGACTGGAAAAGCAATGACTACACAATTACGTTCTAATGGTAGGTCACTGATCGATGGAACTGTCAAAATTTTAGCAGATTACCGCATACGACTGTCATTATGTACGAGATTACCATTTTATGCCATTTCGTTCAGTGGAGTGTCAGTGATTGTTCATTGGAAAGTCATAATGACACTATTATGTTAGTAGATTACCAAATTTGTCAAAATCAACAATTATGAGATCAGTGATCGACCATTCTGACACTATTGTAATAGCAGACTTGGGGCCCAGGGCCCCAAGTCTGCTATTACAATAGTTTCAGAATGGTTTGCCATTTTACATCTTAAGAACCAGAGTAGTTTTAACAAACTGAAAGCGAGTCCATTAGGTATTTCATACATAGTTGAAATATCCAATAGATCAATCGTTCGTTAGTGCAACTAATTTTAGTTCATACAAATTTAAGTACGTAAAACAGTAGTTCAGTATGTGTTATGAACATATTTGAATCCATCGTAGTTACGAGTATTTAAAAAGTAGAATAACTTTAGATATTATAATACGTAACATATTGGTGACTTAGTCGGGTCCATAGCAACAGCAACCATTTATTATCTACAAACATTCTACTATTGAGAACTGATTGAGTTGATTGAGATTGAGTTATCCTACCAAAAGTAATATATGGGTATTTAACTAATGAGATCTTGGAAAGCAACATTGGACAACAGGAAATCCGCCAAATATAGTTATAGATATGATTTTTTGTTTTTCTTTGTTCAGAAAATAAATAACCACAAGGGCGCCTTCAAATTTGTCGGAAAGTGCCGTGCGGCAGCAGCGTGGCTGCAGCGCTGCTTTATTAATCCATACAAATAATAAACACACGGCTGCAGCGCGGCTGTAGCGCGGCACTTTGCGTTTATTATTTGTATGGATATAATAAATACATTTTGAGTAGGTATGTGGTCACGGGGTCCGACTCGCACTTGACCAGTTTTTTTAAATATCCTTGTAATGATTTCAGGTACGCATTGGTAAACTTCGTCAGTACTCTTTTCATAACTGCATGGCGTATCAGAAGGTCGAATGGTTGAAGAAATCTTGTAACTGCATACCATTGTCGTTCCCGAAAGAAGGTAATGAGAAGCCATTTTTTCAAATAAAGCTGAGTTCCAGCAATTTTTGAATGACAAAGGCTAGGTACATAAATAGACAGTCGACCGACTACCTACCGTCGTAGTCGTAGCCGTACGACTCTCTGATCTTGTCATCCTGTTGTTTTGCCAAAATTATTTTCATAAAATTTCACTACTCAAACAAATTTAAAACCATTCTTATACCAATGCAACAATTTGGAATGATTTTTGTGCGCACATTTTCATTAAGTCAAACTTTTACTCGCCAGATACCAAGGATAATGTCACTAAGGCATTTGGTCTTTATTCAAATGATTTATTACAGCAAACAGTCTTTAGACAAAAAAATTTAGTCGAATGATTTGTAATGACAAAAATAAGATTTTTTAGGAATTATGTAATTAAAAATGTACTGTAATGTAAAAGGGTTCGAAAAAAAAAAACGGAACCCTTAATAGGATCACTCGGGTGACAGTGCAGTGCCAAAAAATAATGTTTTTGCCTATATAATAAAATAGTTTTGTATAATATATCAGTTTTTAGGGTTCCGAACAAAAAACAGAACCCTTATAGGATCACTCGGGTGTCTGTCTGTTCGTCTGTCACAGCCAGTTTTCTCCGGATCCACTGGACCGATTCTGTTGAAATTTGGTACACATATTATGGGATTCTGTAACCGAAACACGTGTTACGTTTACGTGTTACGTAAATTATTAAAATTTTATTATGGGCGTCAAACTTTTGGGGGTCAAACTAGAAAATAATAAACAAGTTTTTTGAACAATATCGAACGACATATGTAATGAAAGGGCTTACTGTGAGAGTTTTACTTATATTTTTCCATAATTTTAAAGTTAGTGGTATTGTTAAGTTATTCAAGAAATTAGACGAAAAATGTTCATTCCCCCCTTATCTCCGAAACTACTGAGCCTACGAATTTGAAAAAATGAAAATAATAGATCTTTACCTATAGATTACACAACCACCAGATATGCATGCGAAAAATGAAATGAAATTCATATAGTATTTGATATATTTTTTATTTTAATGCACTAAGCGGCCACATAGGTCACATTACGACCTTTTCGTACTGCATAGCTCAATTAAATTAAATTACAAATATCTTTGCAACTAAGTTTTTTAAAGTACTACTTCCTGTTTGATTTGATTAGTTAAAGCTATCGAAGCGTTTGCTAAAGTTCATGGAAAACGTGAAGAACTAAAACCTAATTTGCTAAAAATTTGGTTTTTGTGACAGAAACGAATCGCTGTAAATCCGACTCCACGTAGTCTTGTCAGCCCTACCCCTAGAGTGTAATTTACAATCGCGTAGGCGCGGAGGGGTGAGGTGTGGGCGAGGTAGTCCGCGAGTTGATGAGCAGATGGTTGTAAAGCTTGCTGCCGCGGCTTAGGCTGGCCAGCTAAGCCGGCTAGCAAGACGAAGCTGCGGTGGTGAGCGTTAAGCCATTTGCGACGATAGGCTCGCGGGCACTGACAGTCGGAGCCCCGCAACGCCAGAGCCGTGACATAAACAAGGCCTGATGCTTGTTGTATACTCGCTTGCATGCTGCATGCTTTTACAAGCTTCTTACAGTGAAATAAAAAAACAAACCCTGTAAGAAGGCCCAGTATATTTTATAAGAAAAACGTAGTTATTCTCCTTCTTCGACGATACTAAATATTTGGCTTATTTTAGTTTGCGTAAAATATGTTATAACATTTTTTTTAACTTTTTTTTTTTATGAAACTAAGGTATCCCGTTTTACCTTACATAAAAGTGATTTAAGTTCATGAGCACTTGGATCATCTGAAATCTATATATTTTTTATTAATCAAGGTCCTCATCGGGACCAATGAGGACTTTTTCCACGTATCGGATGATATGTGGAAAAAAATACTTGGAGTCAAAGGTGACAATCTCGATTATCAGCAAAACGGTTAGTTTTATCATAAAATTAGTTGAAATAAATTGTAGATCAGATAATTATCTATAAAAAATGTTGAGATACTATCATCCTAAGTTTTCCCGTTTCTGAGATATAACGATTCAAATAAGAGTTGTAATCGTTATAGTATGCACACGTTTCCACGCCAACTTTTTAACCCCAAGTATTTTTTCCCGCGTATCGGATCGATGAGGACTTTTTAGATTTCATTTATGATAGTGTTTTTAACAATCCAACCAATTTTGAACTGGGTGCGAATTAATGTAACTTCAACCAATTTTTAGGGTTCCGTACCCAAAGGGTATCCAACAGAATCCTACTACTAAGCCTCCACTGTCCGTCCGTCCGTCTGTCTGTCAGCGGGCTGTATCTCAAGAACCGTTGTATATACAGTTGACATTTTCACAGATTGTGTATATCCAATGCCGCTATAACAAAAACTAATAAAATCTAAGGTTTATGGTACGGAACCCTTCGTGTGCGAGTCCGACTCGCACTTGTCTTTTGGTCTAATTTGACCGGACTATTGATTAATATTTAGATTTATAGAGCCAACACTTTGGAATATTTGATTTTTACATTGTTTTTTTTTTGTGACTGCGGTGAAATAATGGATATATAGGAAAAAAATACTTTTCTTAAAACGTCTTTATTCTTTTCTTCAGTGTGAGATTCATAGCTAAGCTAAGCTTTTGCAAACGTCGTTAAAAATCTGTAATTTTACTTTGTGTAGTTGTCAAACTTAACCCATCTCTTTGCGGAGTTTCCCTGAATAAATTCATTTGACCCATTAAAAATACTAATGTCTGTTTTTTAATCTCGGGGACTAAATTGATAACTCCAAATTTCAAAACTGACTTATTTGCTATTGAAATCTATGTCAGTTTGCCATTTTCACTTGTCAATTTAGTCTCTGAGATTAAAAACAGACTTTAGGTAGGATATTCTGTCCTAAAGTAATCAGGTCACAGAAGACATTTGAACAACGTACGCTTGCCCCAACTTGGAGTGTCTTGTACCACCTGGGACATAAACTACACGGATTTTCAATTTAGTTGTGGTACATAATGAGCATCAACTAATTCGGAGTAGTTCACAATGGAGTATGTAGGCACATTAGGTTAAGTATGTAGGTAGATTTCGTAGAGTTAAAAGCATGTATAGCATGGTCTTTAACATATTTGAGTACACACATCAAAAAAAGTTTGAGATCACTTTGAAAAACCGAAAACATTTTTTATTTATTTATTAGGATAGTCAACATTGCATACACTGTACTTAATGCTAATAACATAATAAAGAAAACAAAATATTCTAGTGCTGCAACACTTACAGGCAACCACATCATTACTAAACACAATAGGGAATATGCATGAAAAAGATATTTATCATCTGTACAGTTTATCTAAAAATACTCAAAAATATAATACTAACAGTGAAAATAGAATCAAAATTACTCGAAAAACGAAGGAGATATAATTATTATAAACAAATATATCTGTCCCTCTCGCGAAAACGCTGTTTTCTATGGCAGTTGTATAGGCGTCATGGACGTCAAAGTTTATATCAGACTTCTCTTTCTAATTGTAATCTTTGAAGCTTTGTAACTTTATCGCTGATGAAGGTATTTAAAAAAATATTTCATGATTGTTTGCAAATTCAAATTCAAATTCAAAATTCAAAAGCATTTTATTTCAAATAAACCATTCACAGGCACTTTTGAAACGTCAAGGTCGGTCAGTCAAAAACATGGAAGCTATTTGCACGTTCCAAAGCGTAGATCTCTATGGAGAAGAACGTGCAAGAAACTCCACGGACACTCTTTTAAATCATGTTCTGTTTTACAAAATTCCAAGTTACATATACTTGTTGCTTCTGCATGTGAGGACAATGCAAAGAAAAAAAAAAGGGCTTATTATAAGAATTTTAAATATAAAGATTAAAATAAGCCAATGGCAGTTAAGAGATGACCAGTCTCAACCGACGGCGCCTGTTCACGAACATGACGCGTGTATCGGCACCCTTCAGCTCAACAATTTCGAAGGGAACCGAATGATCAAACCCACGCGCCGCCATCAGCGAGACATTTGAGTGAGCATGACATGCTCTCAACCACCATGCTCGTTCAAGTCCAACAAGTAAAACTATAACTACCTACTCACATAAAATGTAAATGGTTTCATGGTACTCACATTTACAAAATTTGAAAAATATGCTTCTACTTTACACAAAACTATGGTTGTCAATGACCAAATAATGAAAAATAAATTAATAAAGAGAACGATTAAGTTCTTACATCAAAAAGAATAAATAAGTAATTAATATAATAATATAATTTGTATGTATATAAGAATAAATAAACGAAATAATGTAAGAACCTCTAAAAGGAGCGAGCATCTCTTCCAAATATGAAAACATAAAAACCTAAAAAGTGGACCTAAGCAGCTGTGACTGTGGAGCAGGACCAGCATTTAGCCAAGCGTTTTTATCGAGGATATAATCTTCCAGTTTATAATACGCTTGCCTACATAGTGTGCGTTTTATGCATGCTTTAAATTTTCTCTCATTCAGTTCGAGAATATCAACTGGTATTTTATTATAAAATTTAATACAGTACCCCATACTGTATTAAACTACTGTTTACTGTGTACTGTTTACTGGAGCTAATAAGTACCTACTTCATTTTGCAAATAAAAAAATCGCATGCATATTCCCTATTGCAGGAGAAGGTGTAAACTAAAGATTTTAAAATATGTGTGAGTGCAATTAAATATAAGATTATAATTAAATACACTAAATTACAATGTCAGATTGAAAATTAATTAAAATGTCAGAGATATTGAACAAAAAACAAAGTACATAAAACACACAGTCAAAGCATTAGGTCTGATAAAAGGTCATACAATGAAATAAAATTAAATAATAATAATTAGACATTTGTTTGTACAAATAGATATTAAATTAAGTTAAATTAAAACTGAATTAAAAATTATCAATTATTAAAAATTAATAAAAAATTATTATACAAAGAGAAAAAATAGTTAAAACATTCAGTTTTGGTCACGTTTTGGGAATGATAAGTTAAGATAGCTTTCTTGAAATTCTGTTTTTTATCATGGAGAATGTCGATGGAGCAGACCTTAGCAATTGTGTTGCACTCGGCCGGTATTCTGTTCAGTGGGGAGATATTCCCCAGATTAGTTTTGCTCTGTGTGTTGCGAGCGGAAAAGGTTATATTTACTTGGCCGAGGGTATTTTGCAGGGACATTTATAAGTATTTTTGACACTAACTCTGAACAGTCGACCTCTCCCGATAAGTTTGCGTAAAAACATTAATTGGTCAAGAAGTTGCCGCCTATCGCTTAAGGAGACCAGTTTAAAGTGTGTCAGGCGATCCGTATATCTGGGCTAAGTTGCAGTTGTACGATAGGTGCCAGAGAAAACGCTTTTGTATTTGTTCTATATTTTTTTTGTGAATGTCATAACTGGGTTTCCATTTTGAGCTACAGTATTCTAAGCCACTCCGGACAAGAGATTGGATTTTTGTTACGGTAGATTATATAATCTTTCTTCTTCTTTTTAGACATTTTATTTAAAAATATATAAAACAAGAAAGAAAGAAAAATATTTATTTGGGACTCGCACAAAACAGACAGATGTAAAATTAATTAAAAGTAACAGTTGGCTAAAACTTAATCTATAAAAAATTTTGTCTGTGCGAGGCAAAAAAGGTCCCTATCTCAAATTGTTTTGTTGTTGGCCTGTGATGCCAACAACAAAACAATTCAATTGTTTTTCCATATAAAAAGGCTTTCAGTCGTAGCTAACGCTCATTCAGAATTCTGATTTAGTCAATTTTATCGGATTAAAATACTTTTTCGCGGAAAATTGTAATACTACCAAAAACATTCTGTAAAAAACTAGCCAAGTCTCGATGGAGGTGCTTGTTTATCTCTAAAAAGTAATAAAATCTAGACAAAGTCATGCCAAGTCTAAGGTCCTTACTGCGATTTCTTTATTATTATAGTTAGACAGTCATGACAGTCGATTTTCTTATGTACCAATAGTAGAAGGGCCCCCTTCTCTAATACAGCTGAGACCAGCTGAGGGTTCTTCATCATATACTTCAGACCATCAATTTTTGATATCAATATTTTTTGTAAAGGCGGTATGTCGATCTCTAATAAATTGGTTGGGCTCTTGTGTTTTCTAATCAGGGTCACCAGGTACTCCAGATCTTCGATTATCCTAGTTTTAATAGTTTTCCCTTTATGTGGCCATTAAACCCTAACTCTGTACCAAATTTCAGCTCTCTGAGTTTATGGGAAGTACTAGTTCTATTCTGATGATCATGAGTGAGTGAGTGTCATAAATGCGAAACTTTGCTTTCGCTTAACTTCGGAACTAAATGACCTACAGACTTGAAATTTTGTATTTTAAGTACGTGATTATAGCTTACTGGATGACGAAAATGTCTGCGTTCTGGTCTTATCCAGAGGTTTTCAAATAGGGGCTTGAAAATGCGGCGAAATGGTTCCAGTAAAGGATGGTACGGCAGTCTTTGCTTCGCGCTCGAATTGCCGTGTCCCCCGATTAAAAAAATTAGTAACTTTGAGGGTAGAAGGATACACCACGAGATAAATAGCAGGCAGAGTTGCTATATCCCAATCCTGTGTCGTGACCACGTTGCAGAGGTACCACGACATTTAGCTGACCGACCCTGCAGTGGTCGCCCAACTGTTTGGACTGCTGCCCAAAAGCGCTATATTAGATTGCTGGCAGCCCTTAGTCCCAACAATCAAAGCTACTAAAATAAAAGCAGAAGCCGCCTCTGGGCTTGAAGTTAGCACTCAGACCATTCGGAATTGCATGCACCAGATTACGAGCACGGAGGTCTTGGCGACCACCCCTGAATTCCCGGCAACGTCAATGACGGAGATTGTAGTGGGTTGGGCTTTGGTAAAATGAAGAAGATGAAGAAGAGAACATTTGGCAAAACTGTCTCTTCGTTGACGAATCGCGAATAGTACTCATCCAGATAAACGACATGTCCGTGTCTGGAGATGACCAGGAGACCGTAAAAGGCAAAGAACTGCCACTGGAACAGTTTAGCAAGGCGGGAAATTGATGTCCTTTTGGAGTGGTATTATGATTGGAGCTAGAACGCTTTTCCCGTATCGAGGCTTCATGACAGTAGACATGTATAAATCAGTTGGTATTGATGGAATTGTCAGATCATTCCGCGTAAACCATGGGCACCAATTTGTATTGGTCGATGATAATGCGCCCGTACATCGAGCTCAATGAGTCAATGTTGCTCTCGAAGAATCACAAGGTTAGACTGGCCTGCCGGCTCGCCTGACTTAAACCCAATAGAGCACGCGTAGGATGCTCTTAAGCGAGTTATTTGGAACCGTCAGCCACGTCCCCAGACTGTGCCACAGCTCAGGGAAGCCGCTATTCAAGAATGGGACAGGTTACCCTAAGAAATGCTAGATAACTTGATCCTCAGCATGCCCAGGGGGATCGCCGCATGTGTTCGAGCTCGGGGAGGAATTATATTATATTCAATATAAACCTTTTATTAATAAATTGTTGTTTAAGTTTGGTTAAACAGTATTTTTCTTTCTATCAAATTCCTGTTACAATTACATTCTGACTAATTGCTCATGTAGTTCGAAATAATAAATATTTCAGAAATAATCATTATTTCGAACTACATGAACTTAGAGGGCTATATTGATGATTAAAATGGTTATAATTCTTTAGATAAATACGCGTTACGGTCGCAGATCGCCTTTGGTCCACATATAGCTTCACACTGACCGGCAAATTGCAAAAAACATAAAAATATTTGAATTTCGCGGGCCACCCTGGAGCATCCACCTTAAAGAAAACACACAACAAAGACTTTTTCTTGATAAAATTTAATTTAAAAAATTTATCAGCTTATGCTAGTGCATAAGCTGATATATTTTTTAAATTATAGTTTTTAGATTTAAAGTTTGGGTTGGTAAAGTGCCGTCTCTTTCTTTGACGTCGGTATATCCCTTTCTAAAGCTTGAGGTGTGTCTTATTTATGTCCTCTGTTTCTGTTTATTTGGGGTGACCGTGACATTGCTTTCCGTTTATGTCTATACGCCGTCGTTTCAATAGACGCGTCTTCCTTACCTATCATCTTTTATAATAATTACGGTTCTGTACCCAAAGGGTAAGCAACGGTAATTACTAAGACTCGCCCGTCCGTTCATCCGTCCGTCTGTCAGCGGGCTATCTCAAGAATCTATTCTATGAATTTGGATATTATATTTACGATGACTTTTAGTTTTATCTTAGATTATGTGATATAATATCAGAAAAATAACTTCTTTTCAGAATCTTACCGGTTTTGTAATTTCAAGGACATGGATTGCTTAGACTCAATTTTCAGTGAGTACTATAAATTGTTATACCTACTAGTGTGCTAAGAAATTACTAACTGTGCATGAGAATTGTTTTATTTTAAATTCTACTGCATTTATTTGGTGGCCTGAAACACAGGTTAAAATTAACCTAGATCGGGCTGGTCGCCACCTAACATTGCAATTCTGAACCACCATTGCTTGCACCTATAATAATAATAATATCTTAGTTATTTTTAGGCACTATGTATGGAAATCTTATCACTGTTGGCTAAATGTACACTTTTTTAAACGTTTTTATTTGAATTATATAATTATTATTTTAGACGAAGAAGAAAATCCCAATAATACAAAAGAGCAGAAAAACTATTTAAAATGTTTTCCCGAGTGCGAACATTACGACTACCCTCTGGAAGTCGCGCTTGGTAGCCTGGCGGAAAACGTATATGTCAATGGACTCTCTTTTTTGTAAGTTTATTTTTTACCTACCTCAAGCACGACTGCTGAGAGTTCAGGGTTTCGAGTTCGGAGCTTAGATGAAGCAAACTATAATTTGTGTTTTCCAATAAGCCTCGGGTGTACTGGCACATACAAACATACGTAGATATATTAAGTACACGAAGCCAAAGTGACAAGCTGTAACCATTTTTATATCCTGGCCTGAAATACTAGCCTCGTGTAACCTGGCTTTTAGGGATTTCTAAGAAACAAGCCTCAGTTCCGGTATTTAATATTGTCCGAAAGGTACTTTGAACGGCGTCCACCCAGCGGTACGTCCCCTACAAGATAGACCGACGACTTGCTAAAGGTGATGAGAAAATCTGCACTGTTAACGCAGGATTGATCGTCGTGGTGATTATATTTGGAGGATGCCATGTATCTAGTAGTTAACACTTCGGCTAGGATGATATTTATTGATAGCGATTGTGTACTTTACTTGTCGATGCGTTTGGCAGGATTATCATTCACCTCATTTTTCAAGTTCTGCTGAATTCATTAGGAAACCTCTTTTCCATTCATGGCTTGTCTTTACTATTATATTTATAGCATTGTTTGTGTCTCTGCTCCGTATACTTGTTAGGAACGCCAGACATCAAAATCTGAAAGGTTAAATGATTCGGATCAATCGCTCAACTTGCTGGTTATTTATGATTCTCGTCTAGACGAGGCAGACAAGACAGTGCTATAAATTTCCATTATGTTGTATTGCATGATCATAATGTAAGAGTTCTTGTTTCATTTTAGTGATGACGTCAATATAAAAAATCGATCTCTATTGAATGTTTTCTTCAACGACTTGGTATCTACCAGATATAGACGTGATGTTTATTTGAATTGGCAAAATATTCTCGGTGAGTATTTAGAAGAGGATAACGGATTTATTTTACTGCGTGATTCCCCGTCATCATCATAGAAACGAATTTTATTATCAAAGTCGAATACTTTTCTGTTTGTGTTGTACTTGTATAATTTCTTAATATGACGATTTTATTGCGTTTTTTGGTTTTAGGAGGTGGGTTTGATTTAACATATGGATTGCCAAAGAATGGTACCTACATGAAGAGATAAGAAAAGTCCCCTTTGTAGATATAAAACTTTTACGACATACACATTCAATTACAGACAACCACAGCTTACCAGCTAGCTTGAGTTGAGATTAGAAGTGAACTTTACAGAACACACTACATAAACACGAGGCATTCAATTAAATACAAGAATTAAAATTATAATTGCGGTGGCCTTATACAGCGATCACTATGCCACCTAGTGTTGCAAATTCGAAACTTTAATTTAAAGAATAGGTACTTGACATTGACGCTTCTGTGCTGCCACATATAGTTCCTGCACGCTCCGTTTAGGGACGTGCACGAAGTATATTGTGCCATCTAGAGTCGCTTTTTCGAAACTTATAAGTAAAATATACTTGACGATGATACTACTGTGCTGCCACCTATAGTTCATGCAAGGTACTTATTACTAGTGTGTTTTCAGCTGCGTTCGGTGGTCTCCTGAGCCTCATGCTTGGCTTTACGCTAATATCCGGTTTTGACCTGATAGTGTTCTTTACCATCCGCGTGGCTTACGACGCTTGCACCAGCGTATGGGGCCCCGCCAAGTCAGGAAACAAGATATATGTCAACGAATACAATTCCAAGAAGAAGTGGATGGAGAATGCTATCATACACCCAATCAATCCGATGACTGTAGAAAAATATAAGAGCGACCATTTTGAAAATCGTAGATATTAAACGATATAAATAGGTACTTGTAATGATATTGGTAACCTATATCATTTACAAGTTTTCTTTTTGTTTTCTAACCACTTAAAATAGTATTTCGCAGCACTACATTTAATGAATCTCTACTTAGATTAGGCCACTTCTAAGTACGATAAGTTTCACATTGTGTGCGCATTGTTTCTCACTAATCCAAGTAAAATGGTTTTTTATAATCTAATACCTACTATTATAGTCCAACATTTAATAAAGTGATTCTTAAGAGAAACTTTGTTTAAATACATCGTTGAGTTCGGCTGCGTTCCCACCAGAGATGTGCGAGGAAGCGGAGCGAGGGATGTGTTTCTTAAGAACCAATAAAATCGCTTGTGCTGAGCGGGGCTTGGTAATAAAGCAGACTTCAGCTCAGGCCACATTAAAGTGATGTGTCGTGATGAGGCGCCTTCTGGGGCAGTCGATTGGCTATAAAACGACTTAGACCTAAACAGATTCGTTTGATTACCTACTGTATTCGGCACCACGACATACCCCGAACGCAATGATTTAAATCGAGCTTTAGGGTGCCTGCACAGATATATAAAAAAACAACTTGTTTCTTATAATATCTATGGGTGCCTGTCTATTGCAACGGAGCGACGCAGCGGAATTTCTCCGTTTCTCCGCTCCGCTGCCTCGCTCCGCTGTAATGGTGAGGCACCCTTAGGGAAAACCACACTTATTCAGCTCTATTCAGCTTATGCCCCTAGAAAACACGTTTTTGAAAAGAGACGCGTTCGCATCCGTTCAGCTTTCCGCGTCTATTCAGCTTTCGCGGCAAACAAGTATAAAATGAGAACAAATGTGTTATTGTCATGCGAATGCTATAAATAGAGCTCAATGCTGTTCTGCCGCGTTCATACGCGCATTCTTACGATGCTAGAAGAAGAAGAATAGAAGCTGAACTGTATACGTGTGTCCAAAAATGTTCAGCGAAACGCGAATGAAGCTGAATAAGTGTGAGTAGTCCCTTACTCCCTTGTTTTGAAAATCGAACTCTAGTTTTAGAGCTACGTAAAGGTGCATTTATACAGCGCGCAAACACGCGAGCCGAGCGAGGCTCGGCGCGTGATTCATAGTGCCACGCGCCGTATAAACAGCCTACGCTCGTCGCGGCTCGACAAAGTACGAGCCATTACCGCCGCCGCGCGGCAGATCTACACGGATGGCGCGGCTCGCGTGGGCTCGTGCTACTTTAACTGTTTATGTAACTGGTATATCATTACCAGGCTACATAGGTGGGGACATAATGTAGGAATTATCTTTATCCTAATGAGCTAGCATTGTAAGGATAAAGGCGCCAAACGAATTAACTGCTTCATTTGAATTTCACTAGGTATAGAAGAAATTAATGTGTGGTGCTTGTGGCTAAACATGGGTACCCTGGGAGAAATTTGACATTATCATCATGCTTTGCTAATACATTGGTGACTGGTGATTACGCAGTGCTGCAACTTGTCCAGAAAAGGGATTTTATAAGTAGGAAGAAATAGGATAGAGTAGATAAGCTATTTTTACTCTATACACGAATGAAGTGTCGAGTGATATCGATGTAAAGCTGACGTCCATGTAGGAACATGAGCTCGGGCCAGCGGGTTTGTAACTTATCTCTGGGTCTACTCTCCAAAACCTTCCATTTCGGTTTATCTGGTGCCAACCCAAGCCGTCTGATGGTAAAGGGTCCTCGTGTAAGCACCACACCTTACCCTAATCTAAAATATGTTCAATCAGTGTTCCAAATTTCATCCAAACCCTGTTGCCAAAGGCTGCTAAAATGTAAAAAGGTGTCAAATAAACAAACTTTTGCATTTATAATATAATTTAGGATGAACCTACATCGAAGGTGTTGAAGTAGAGTGCCAGAAATGCCCATAGGGGCGTAGCCAGGCCAGTGGTCCGTCGATCTGGTAAAAGGAGCAAGCTAGAGGTGGATGCGGGGGGTCACTGAGTAAAGTGGCGTGAACAAGAAATGGAGAAACCTACATAATCGCTCATGAACGTCGGCAGCTTAGAGCAAAATAAAAAGCATTGAAGATAAAAGATAAAGTACTTAAAAAAAGGGGAAAAAACAACCAATTTTTTTTGTGGATGGGAAATCACCAAGTGACTACTCCCACTCTGGGCGGAGCAGGGAGGAGTAGCAGACTCATAAGCTGCCCTTTGCGTTCCAGGTCCGCGGTAACTATTTCGAACAATTCCGCAATCTTGGCAGGCACTGGCACCCGGGCGCGTATTGCCATAATGTATACTAGCACAGACAGGGGTTGCTCTGTAATCGCACGCAATACGCTCTTGTAGCTAGAGAGCATACTGCATATCAGTACAGAGACAGACTGAAATAAAATACACTTTGCTCTAATACGTGAGAGCAAAACACATACGAGTACAGACAATTTGGCTGCCGTGGTATGTACAATGGCATGCTTCAGTGTGAGCAAACTACATGCGAGTGCAGAGCCCTCGATACAAAAGAAGGAAACGTTTTTCTACTTCTAAATAATTTCCCATTTCCATTATATTTAAGAATGTTATTTTCATAATATATACCTAGGCTTATACGTTTTATATAGAGAATAAAACGTTTAAACCTAGTTTTTCATTATGTTGATAAACATACTTAAATAGCATAGAGATCGGAAAATCTTTAGAAGAAGAAAAATGTTGTATCCTTTTCTATGGAGGGGGTCGCACGAAGCTTCCCTCAGAGAATATAAACACGTACAACATAGTTATGTTCAATATTGTTACGTAGTACACTGCAACATATAATTAAAGGGTATAATTTAGACGGTCACCAAAAATAATATTTTTAAGACTCTAAGCCTAGGCACCAAAATGGATCAACGGTCACCAAATTCTATCCAACTCAACTGTGATTGCCATAAAATGTAGGCTTGGGGTTACAAACTGGATAAAATAGGTTAGGTTAGGTTAGAATTGTGACCAACCGCGCGCGAGCCGAGCGAGCGAAGCGAGCGGTGCCGCGGCAGCGGCCGGCGAGCGCTACTTCTCGAATATTATTTGGTGACCATTTATCTGTTTTGGTAACCGTTTAGAACTTTTTTGGTAGTAAAATAGGTACTTTTTTGGGCGGTGTTTAAACACAAGCCATAATTAAAGTCTTATGACCCCACATACCCTACAATACAAACAATAACACGGTCACATTTTGCTTTAGACATATGCAAACAAACCGTATACTTATACAGATTGGTCTGTAGTCATACGTAGTTTGCCTTAGAGTATTTGTTATTTTTAAGAGCACAAAGTGATCGAGTGCAGACTATGGGTGTCTGTACTGATATACACAATGGCAATACGCCACCCGGGCTCTGTCCACTATGCTGACATCTCTACGAGCCGCGAGTGGGACACTGCGCATGGTCCAGGCAGCGGCCGCGGCACTGCTCGTTCACAAGCGACGTTTCGTGACGCTAGAAAAAACACGATGTGTGTATGGAGATGCTCAATATCTACCACATTAAAAAAAAATCATCCCAAAATAGCATCTAGGTATCTAATCTAATCATTTGATCATGTTTGTGCCAATTCATTGATACGGTGTTTTAAAAGTAATTTTCCTATACGAAGCCTATACCTACGTCTTTGCTTGATGACAAAGTGCTAAGCATATAGAAGATATATCCTGGGTCTGATCCCCAGGTGGGCAAGTCTTAGATATTGAGGTTTCCCAAAAACAAATTAGGTACAGTAAAAAACTTTTAAAATACCATCCCTTAACCCCCACATATAATAATATAGTAATTTAACTGTTCGCGTCTTTTACAATAGTCACAGACTGGCACATTTATAGGAAATTGTTATAACTCCGATTAGAAAAACACTGTTTTTCAAGTCTACGGGTGCCTTTAGTTGAAGATGGTCTCTGAACTTTCGTATACATCCTAAATCTATACTTATAGAATCGTTTGTCCGGCCTGACAATTACTATCAACGCACAAAATGCTTTTTGGAATACAGGTTTAGTTTATAACGTAAGCATCCGCTAAGAAAAGATTTTTTGGGTATCAATAATTTAAAAGCAACCCCCTCCCCCCTTACAGTTGGTATGGGGACTGGGAGGGGAACTTTGTATAGTGATACTGATAACCGACATCTAAGTGGACGAAGCCGCAGGTATCAGCTACTCATAATAATAAGAACTGTATACTGTATACAGCAGGGGTGGCCAACTTAAATCGGGGCCCGCTAGGGCAAGTGCCTGCTGGAGCTGCAGAATCTGTTCGAAAGAGGTACCGTAGCCCTGGAACACAATGGGCACTAGGAGAAACACAGATGGGTTTTAGTCAGTAAGAGTCTGACACTCCTTCCTGCTTCACCCAGAGCGGGAGGAGTCATTTGATGATTCTCCATCCTTAAAAAAAAAGGGGTGGCCAACTTGATTAGACCCAAGATCGACTTTTACTAGCGAAACCCTGTGCGATCTACTAATTTCATAGGTACTTCTTAAAATTACAAATGTAACAGTAGGTAAAGTTCAGTATACAATTATGTAGTATTTATTTTATTAACACAACCTACTTAGTATTTTTTTTTTACTAATAGGTAGGCACGCGTTTGACCACTATCTCACCTGATGGTAAGCGATGATGTGGTCGAAGATGGAGCACGCTTGCCTAGAAATAACCTATTCACTCTTGACTTAAAGACTCCCAGGTTGTAGCTATCAGGAAACACAGACTCCGGCAGGAAATTCTAATTAATATTTTTTGCCTTGTTGCGATCGACTGTACTAATAGCCGCGATCGACCGGTTGGCCTTCCCTGGTCTACAGTATTTGCTAACTCTGCACATAATGCTCATTGGTATTCTGTCATCTTATGTTTATTCAATGGACAAACGAGGTTATTGTGTAATGTCTGACCGAATCAAAGAGTCCTACTGACTCTGGATATATTTATTCAAGAATGAAACGTGTACCTAACTAAGAAGGAGCTATCCTAGTCATTTTGAAAGTAGTGGCGGAAGATAAAACTGATAGATATATATCGGTTATGGAAAAGGCCACTAGGGAAAAGAAAAAAGGGTCGCCCAATATCAATAAAGGAGAATCTATTCTAATATATAAAGCTGAAGAGTTTGCTTGAACGCGCTAATCTCAGGAACTACTGGTCCGATTTGAAAAAATCTCTCAGTGTTAGATAGCCTATTTATCGAGGAATACATCTAAGACCAGTAGGAGCGGAACAGTAATGAAAATTGTGACGTAGACGAAGTTGCGCGGATCAACCAATTATATATAAACTATTGCTGGTCCAAAATGGGTACAAGTAGACCAGTAGCACAAGCGCTAAAGCTGTGGATAACCTTTCTGATTATGATATAAGTTAAGCGGGCACACTATTCCCCAATTTCTGAAACAAAAATTTGAAATTCAATATTTGGAAAATTCTAATTTGGCTTGAAAACCGGTCAGTTTGACACGTTCTTGACTCTAAATACTCAATTTAGAAACCGGCTCTATATCTAATTACCTGTAGGAAATTTGTAATCAGTATTGAAACTAATCATATGGTAAGAAAGTATATCTATACTAATATATAAAGCTGAAGAGTTTGTTTGTTTGCTTGATCGCGCTAATCTCAGGAACTACTGGTCCGATTTAAAAATTCTCTCAGTGTTAGATATAACTCATTTATCGATGAAAGAAACATCACGCTAATACTAATAGGAGCGGAGCAGACGAAGTTGCGCGTGTCAACTAATTATACATAAAGCTGATAACGCCTTATTATTTTATTTTAATTTATTATATTTGGAAAACTTACAGCTAATTACAAGGCATACTTACTTATTCTAAGATAGCTATAGAAAGATAGATAGCTATTCCTATGATAGCCATTCTAAGTGCATAATAAAATAAGTTGAGTAACTACTTTCGTTCGTTCTTTAAACCTTTCATTAATTTATGAATTCTCATACTGCGTCTTCATATGAGATGAATGTCATTAACTTGATAAGTGTAGTGCATGTGTAGTTAAAAAGGCCGTTATCAGCTGAAGTAGTTACTGAAACTAATAAGCGTGCACTTATTATCCGAGCAACATCACAGTTTTCTGGTTTGCCTAGAGGATGGTGTTAAACATTCGTGAAAAGGTTTGAAAATGTTTTAGTACTATTTAGGTAGCTATGAGGTGTTACCCCATGTCTTTAATACTTTATCATTTGTTTGTCAATTATTATCGGACATCTATCTCTCGTACAACAACTGCGTAAGTACTTTGTTAGTCATATTTTCACAGTCCGCCAGGGTTGCGAATTGTTTTAAAGAATGCCCGTATCCATGGAACACAAAGGGCAATTGAAGGAACGCGGTTTGGTTTAAGTCAGTGGGGGTGCCTGTCTATTACAGCGGATCGGAGAAACGGAGAAATATTAACTAATCATGTCAGTCAAAATGTCAATAACTCACGTGGTGCGGAGATTTTACGTAATTCCATTGGTTAATATTTCTCCTTTTCTCCGCTCCGCTGTAAGGGTGCCTGTCCATTTAAAAACAGAGAAATATTAATCAATCATGTCATTCAAAATATCAGTGACTGACGTGGTACGGAGATTTTATTTAATTCCATTGTTTAAAATTTCTTCGTTTCTCCGCTTCGCTGTCTCGCTCTGCTGTAACGGACGGGCAATATTAACCAGTTATGTGAGTCAAAATGTCAGTGACTCACGTGGTGCAAAGATTTTAAGCAGTTACAATTTCTCCGTTTCTCCGCTCCGCTGCCTCGCTCCATCCATCCCATCCAGCCATCTTATCTTTGGCCATTCCCTCTCCGTCCACATATTTATCACTCTTTTAGTCACCATGAGTTTCATTTTCTTACTTAAGGTGGTTGCGCCAGGGTAGCCCGCGAACGAGGCCCACTAGGGCCAGTGCCTGCTGGGGCTGCGGACTTCGTTCGAAAGAGGCACCGTACCCTGGAACGCAAAGGGCACTAGGAGAAACGCGGATGGGTTTTAGTCAGTAAGAGTCTGACACTCTGACACTCCCTCCTGCTATACCCAGAGCGGGAGGAGTCATTTGATGATTTCCCATCCTAAAAAAAAAAACAAGGGTAGCCCGCGAAATTCAAATTTTCTTACGTTTTTTGGAATTTGCAAGTTAGTATTAGGTTATAGGTTGATTAAAGTATGATTCGCGGGCGTAAGAATTATGTATTTTCAGAATTATAACCATTAAAATCAGTAAAATAACTCCATAAGTCGGTATAATCCTAAAATGTGAAGATCTCATGAAATAGTCATTCTTTCGGGTTAATTGGCCCTATGGAGTTTTATTGCTGACTTCAATGGTTATAATTCTGAAAATACATAATTCTTACGCCCGCGAATCATACTTTAATCAACATAAAACCTAATACTGACTTGCAAATTACGTAAGAAAATTTGAATTTCGCGGGCTACCCTGGCGCATCCACCTTAATTTAAAATGTATTATCCATTTACTGAATGGAATTAGAAATCGTGTCTATTTCTGTAGCAATGTTTAAATGCTTACGCATAAAAATAAATTGCTTCACCGCCACGTGTTAATATTGACGCAGAAGTACCTATGCATTTGACTGCAATAGCTACAAACGAAAGTTATCGACCTCGTTTGAATATATGTTCTGACTAATCACAACAATCATTGAGTGGTCTCCACCATCATTCATGGAGTGGATTCCAACATCACATTCAGCGTTTTCTGAGAAAGCGCCTGCGCTACTGGTACAAACGCGACCACGCGCTCTGCTAGTACTCACTACTTGCCCCCATTGAGGAAAACATGAAAACCATATCGGTGAGAGATTGCATTCCTGTACACAAACAATGTGCGTGTATCATTGACGTGTAATAATAACTGAATTCTACTAATCGCTACAAAGGAGACTCTTATCAAAAGATTATCTACTTAAAAACCTCTGGCATTGATATCTTTCTTTCAGTGTCGTGAGATCCTTGGTAATTGCGGAGTGGCACCTATCGCTCTAATAACGTAGATATTTAATTAACAATAATGTTATATTAACAGTAACACCTGGTTGCCGCTGCCGCCTCGGGTTAATCGAGTCGATCTGAAGTGAGTACACATTCGCAAAGTATTCTGTGTTGGTTTATTTTATCACTGTGTTAACAAATCATTGTGTAGCAATTTCTCTATTAACACCTAAGATAAACATGGAGTAATAAATAGGCTATCGACTCTCGCGGTTAGCAGTTTATATCTAAAATGATTATGTTATTATCGAGTACTGTCCGTAGCTACCTGTCTGATCCAAGTGATATTACATTACTATTTCCAATTTCAAGTAGCCACTATCTCGAAAACGATTAATTTTTCCCCTAAATTGGCTTACACGAGCACTTAAACCCAATTCAGTAACAATTAGGTAAAACAGTTTCTGCGCGAACAGTTAAATTATTTGACAAATTATTTATTTAATTAGGTTAAACTTCTTGTCTGTAATTAAAATTGTAGTTAACTTTGTAAATCAGTCAAACGTTGGTAATAAAAAACACGGATATACTTACGTGATGAACAGTGGCTCAGTTATGTACTTTCTATGAAACGTTTCGCCTTTGCTAACATCTAGTATTAGCAGCCTGTCACATTCGCTTGTAGTATGGCAATAATTATAATACACGTTCTTATCTTAATTGATATTATCAATCAAATTCGATATGAACCTAATGCGTTACACATATTCATGTGGAAAACTTGCTAACAGTTGTTTATTTCGGTGCTTTTTAGGCTATCAATATGTGTTTCGTTCACAGAAGGCTGTTAGCTAAAACACAGATTTTTGAATCAAGTAGTAGGCAAGTGTGGATGTCGTGGGATATTAAGTGACGTATTTTTCCAGTTCCATAAGTTTGGAACGGTCGCACGGAGAGTGGACATCATGACACGAGCCAACCTACACGTCGTCCTATGGACGTTGCTTCTGGCTTCTGGCTTTTCACACGCTATTGAGGATCACAGTAAGTTGAACAGTTACAATTATTTTACAACAAAAACCGCAGTATTTTTAATGGATTCACGTGTAAGTTAGATAAAGGACCGGAATTGCATACAATATGCATTATTATTAGGTGGCCTATTATCCTGAGCAATTTGTCAGTTTTCCGAGACTAGTGTCAGTAGGCTATGAATAAAATTCCTTGCTAACAAGACTTTGTATTGTTTGCAACAAAGTTGCGCAGTTATCATTTTCATTTCAAGTTTAACTGCTCAAAGAAAGACGTTTGGATGATATTGCAAACGGTTCTTTAGACACTATTGTAGTTATATTACAGTGCTCGCTGACAAGTTTTTTTTTAACGCTCAAATTGCCATTTATAAAGTTCGGCAGCGTGTGCTTGAGCGTAGCATATCATGGCTCGGCTTACGAGTATGTGACCGAGCATCACATCGATTGCCTCATTAACTAGTATTATCACTATCATAAAATTGACACTTTGCTACCTAATCGATTTCCCGCGGGACACTACACACAATATTTGGCTCATAGGTAACGAGTGGAATTATAGGTTTTTACGTTTTATTTATAGATGAGACCATTCTCCGCAATTCTGTGCACCCAATAAGTAGAAATGGTAGAATCGTTTTTATGAACGAGGAGCTGATGAAGAAGTTGGATGACGAGCAGGAGAGCTGGCACTGGACCCCGTGGTTGAGGACAAGGCTGGAGTTCTCGGAGGATGGCTTCGTGCGGGAGGCGTGCGCGCCGGGAGACTCCATCGAGAGTTTTCCTGATAGTATCTTCACCGGTAAGTTTAATATTTCTCTAGAATTCTAACTCCACGGATGTCAAATAGCAATTGCACCATAAAATAAAATCAAAAGATTTATTCACGTTTAATATGGATACTTCTTTGTAAATCGCGTTGTCCTTTTCAAGTTCTTGCGTTTAATTTAAATTCCATTTAGAAGTTATTGTACAACGAACGAATTTTTGTTTTCGTGTGGATAAACATGAAATATAATTTGTGTTTTGATATTTCAGACGAGCAGCTTAGGCAGGGGGCTTTCGTTCTCTATGTTTTGTTCGGTATTTACGCATTCACACTTTTAGCTATTGTGTGTAATGATTATTTTATACCTTGTGTGGAACTGATTTGCGACGACTTGAAAATCCCTCAGGTAGGTACTCGTAACCAAAATTTTAAGTTATTTAATAGATATCGAAGTTTTGTTAAATTGAGCTGGGAACTAAACCTTGCAAAACACCATGTGTAAAGATTAGAGAATTGTTTGCGTATTTGAACCATTTATATTTTTATTCAGAATGTTGCCGCCGCTACATTCATGTCAGTCGCCACCTCGTGTCCCGAGTTCTTTGTCAACGTTATATCGACGTTTTTAACTGAATCTGACATGGGTATTGGGACCATTGTCGGCTCAGCCATCTTCAATGCTCTTGGAGTCGCTGCCGTGGGAGGTCTCGCTGCTATCAGGGTACCTATACTTTGAAATAATGACATAATATCTTTTACAATTTTAAAGTCAAAGTCAAAACGTTATTCCAATTAGGCCATTAAACGACACTTTTGAACGTCCTTTACATTTCAAATAATATAAAAATTCTAAAGTGACTCTACTGTCCGTTCGGAAAGGTAGATTCTTATGGAGAAGAAACTCCATTAAATGACTGGTGTTAATATTTTCAATGTTGTATATTTCAGCCTATTCCACTAGAAGCAAGACCCGTCACAAGAGACGTGGTCATCTACATGTTCAACGTCAGTGTGCTGGTAGCCTTTGTATGGGACGGACAAATTGACTGGTACGAGGCCGTCGTGCTGGGAGTTCTATATGTACTCTACTTCATCGTCATGTTCAACAGTATGAGGATGTTCGCTCTCTACGACAGATTAGTCGCCAGGTGTTTTAAAAAGAACAACTTAGAAGGTGCAGATCAAAACTTCTAACAGTGATAGAATTTTAATAAATCTATGCTAGAATATTAAAAAATTTCTATCCTAACTTTCAGTTGCGGTAGTAACTCCCACTGAGAATGGAAAGTCAGTTGAAGAAGGTGTGGATAACAAAGGCTTTAGCGATGACGTGAATGTTGTTAATCCTGAAAAAGATTCCGTTACTGTTGTGGAAAAAGGTAAAGTGGTCGACAAAATTAATCAAATAATTAAAGAGTTCAAAATGGTGAGTTATAACTTTGTTTTACTTCTTTCAGCCGAAGACGTGATTGTTAAACCGAAGAAGAGTGTCTTCCGGTTTCCCAAAGAAAACTCGTTGTTGTATAGATTCTGGTGGTTGTATACTTGGCCCTTGAAGCTGTTGCTGACGCTGACCATTCCGTCACCGATCAGGTTCAAGAGGTGGTATCCGCTGGCTTTCTTCATGTGCATCGTTTGGATCGGAGCCAACTCCTACGTTGTGTCCTGGAGCATGACTGTCATTGGTAAGTTATTCTCAATACCATAACAATAAACAGCTGCTTTTTGCAAATACTTATCGATTAGAAAAACTATCATGTTTACAATCAATTTATTAGTTAGTATTTGCACTAGTGTCAGATTGAGGTCAAGAGTCAGTGTGTTCAAGTTTTTCGCCAACGGGAATACGTAAGAATATTACATTTGTTCGGTATAAGGATATTTCCAAGAAGATAGCAAGCTCAGTAGCTGTATATTCTTAATTTCTATTCAAGATTGTCCTAGTTCGGATAAATTTGGTCTTGACGGGATTTAATGCCTCAGAATGAAATACGTACGACCGGATTTTATTACATTCTGGACATACTCGTGTTTTTGGGGAACACAAAGCTTGCTGGAAATGACCTCATATCGTGAGTCCGTAAATATAAGCCACGAAGTACCTACTAATTTAGAAACAGCTTGTAATTGAAGGGACTATTTGCAAAAAAAAATCCTCTCATTTATATTTAGATCATATATCAGCTCACAAAACTCATATCAAACATATTATTTTGACCGTAAATTTTTTTATGAACATTTTGACCGTACATAACAATGTATGGTCAAAATATTTTTGTGAATTAATTAAAAGGATTAAGAAAAAACCACATGTTCAAGTCGGACTCGCCTACCGAGGGTTCCGTACAAATTTGTAG
Organism: Lacanobia oleracea; assembly: GCA_950371165.1. NCBI lineage: Eukaryota > Metazoa > Arthropoda > Insecta > Lepidoptera > Noctuidae > Lacanobia > Lacanobia oleracea. The sequence continues at coordinate 11,072,959 of OX493385.1, forward strand.
GCACTTATTACTTTAAATAAAAACTATATTTTTATGATTTAATTATTTTCCCTATACATGTAGTATAGGGAAAATAATTAAACTACTACGGTATTACTTGTAAGCACCAAATTCCATAGTTCTAGGTCAACGGAAAATACCCTATAAATTTTGATTCCCTTTAGAGTGACGGATTCCGTCCGTCTGTTTATCCGTTTTTTCATTTTGTAGTACGGAACCATAAGAATGACAATCTTATTCAAGTTGAATTGCTTATGATCACGAAGACAATTAAAATATTACCGTTGTAATAAATCAAACAGACAAAAGACTAGTTATTACTGGAGCATTGAACAAATAGTGTGGTGCACTAGAGAAAGGCTAAATACAGCCATAATAATACCTTGAACCAGCTAGAATAATTAGCAAACACAATTGCTAATTTATTGCGACCGATGATTGATCAATTATGATAATTGTTATTAATTTGACCTTTCCGCTAACTTTGATTGACGTAAAGCATTGTCAGATGAAACTTCTCATTACAATAGGCTTGTCCACTGAAAAAATAATAATTAATAGTTCGTCAGTTAAAATATCCTTAAATATTTCGACTGTTTTTTTTTCTTTTGTTACGTAAATCAAAATTGACGAAGAGACGACGCTTTTAAAATTCGCAACACCTACGTCACGCCTTGGTATAATTTTTAATGCGTTCTGACGTCACGAGCCCCCACTCCCGAGTTTTGATGCGTTTTATGTTTGTCAATATTTATTAATTTACACAAACAAAAAAAAAGTGTCCATTATTTTTCAATACTCCAACTGACCAACTACATAGATTTGCAATTTATTGATGGTGAAAACTAGCCTATTCTTTACTATATTTTTTCTTCCATTAGGTACTGTTTTCTCCTTTGTAATTTCTTGATAACTCAGCGCAATTAACTCCATGAATATTCTTTATATTTTTAGGTACTTACGCATGGATAAGTTATGTGTACCTACTTATATTATAACTTAATTTTAAATGTATCTTTCAGGACACACTTTCTTCATTCCTGAATCAGTGATGGGAATGACGTTTTTGGCATTCGGAGGATGTCTGCCCGAGGCCTGCTCCGTTTTCATCATGTCAAGGCGAGGTACGTACTGTACAGTATGATCAAGGAGAAATCTAATTTAAGATATTCAATTCATATTTTTTATGTCGAGAAGTGCCTCAGCGAATGTGTTGTTGCTATGCGAATGTTACTATTGTCAATAATTCATAGTTTTATTGGTTTGTTTATCTAAGCGCTTCACATTTTGTTTAGTGGCAGTTATTGTAGTTTATTTTAATACGTAACTTTCTCGAATTTCCCATCTCCCCTTAAGTTAGGGTTATCTGTTTATGCGGTTGGTTACTGTTTACTGAACTTATTGTTGATTTTAATGTTTGCGTCTCCTAGCTTTGCGGTAGTTTTGTTTATATATTTTCTGCAATCCTGTCAAGTGGTCAAAATGTGTACGTGAGTAATTTCAAAATACATTTTTATCTAAAATATTAAAATTAGCTATCAATATCGGAAGCTTAAGATTATGCGGATTATTTGTGTACACGATTTCGACCTCATTAGTACTATTTAATGTTTTACTAATATGTAATTTAACGATTACTATGAGCAGATAACAAGTCTCATAATAAGTTATGTAGTCGTTTTTATTGTCATCATGGATCATCAAGCTTCTAGATAAAAGTGGACTTTAGGGAGAGATTCAAATGATAATACATACATGTACCTCTTAATATAGCCACGTGATCCATGCAATTATTTATACACATGTCGCAATGATTAGAGTGCAATCTAAGAAGTACCTCATCGTTTAAAGAGTAGTGACGTTTTTTAGAATATCAATTATAGTTTCACACACAGACCTTGCATATCTACTGTCTTGTTACAAATCTCAATGCTCATAGATAATATGAACATTTAGGAAAGTACGGAGGTTCTTTACATTTTGTAGTTATCGTTGCCCTAGTTAGGTACAATATTTAGAGACATTTTTACTGTTTCTTTGTAGCGAATACGAGCAAACTCTCTCAAAGCAGAAAACTATTGTTTTATTCGCAAAGTAGCTATGACTGCATAAAAATTGTTTCACGTGTTCTGTGTATATTTTAGTTATATACAAGTTAGCGCTAAGCGAAGCAATGCGAATTACTTGCTTATCTACCATAATTGATAGCCGGATTTAAATAAAAATAGATATAATATAATTTTAGATTAATATCTTTAATTTTATCTCATAATTCTTGATATGTTCATAAGCGTTTTGCTGCCAAAACTAATTAGTTTTGGTGTATTTATTTTTCTTTTTTCTTGTTACAGGTGAAGGCGGTATTGGAGTTTCTAACGCGTTGGGAGCTAATTCTTTGGCGATATTGTTCGCGTTGGGCCTGCCGTGGCTGATCAAGACGTTGTCCCTGGTGGGGCAGGGCGCCGACGAGACGGCCGTGCGCATCAACTCGGCTGGCATCGACTTCGTGGTGGGCTCGCTGCTCGTGGCCGTCGCCTGCCTGTGGATCACCTTGTTCATCGGCAAATTCACCCTCCGAAGAACCCTTGGTGCCATACTCTTAGTACTCTACGCTATCTTCATCACTTTTGCGATCCTCGTCGAAATGGGTATTATTTTAGACAGGGGCATCGAAATATGCTGAGTAATTTCGCAGTTTCATTGGATTAAGATAACTGAGTTGATCATCAGTAGAGGTTATTAATTCTCTTTGGCTTAGGGTTTGCTCAGGCGGATCATTTAGTGGATGACAGCCACAACATGTGTAGTATGAGATAATTAAATGAGTATAGCTGAAACTTGTCAAGATGGCAACAGAATTTAAATATTTTCCTTTTCTTATTAACATAAATCATATTGATTTAGTTGAGATACCTGTCGCAAATGATTGAAACGATGGGATTGACCACTTTCATCTCGCGTTAATGCACCAATTTCACGCCTGAAGTGAAAATGTCCTCTTATGAAATATGAACTAAAAGAATTTGGCTAGGCTGTGGTCCGATTGAGTGATGCCATGGAGCAATATAGTTACTAATTTGTTTTAAGAAAGACCAAGAAAGTTAGTACTTAGAGATGAAAAAGGTGAGCCAGGATCTGATTATACGTTGCCGATTTCAAGTTTTTGATATTGGATTAAATATTATACAGGGTGACTGGTTCAACGAGCCGGAGGATGGTTTGTTGACATAATGTTACTATTATGAAATGGGAATGTATAAATGATTCATGACTGTAGTTGTGGCGGCATCGAAACCGCCACATACAAAAAATACCGCGATGTCAGAGTTTTCGGCGAGATTAACTAATGTTTCTGGATTTGATGGATTTCTGTATTAATATACAGAAATCGAACAATCTGGTTGGAGGATCCTCCTTTTTACCGAGGAAAAAATCAGGACACGAACGATCTTTTGGTTAGCTAGATTATGAGATGATAAATAATAATATAACTATATATAGCCTTTGCCCGCAACTTCACCGCGCATATCCGGGAAATCCACTTAGTGCTAGTATCAGGGAACCTACATGCCAAATTGCAGCTTTCTACGACCAGTAGTTTCGGCTGTTTTTTGTCTGTAAGTCACTCATTCAGTAACGGAAGAATTTTAAATACCTGGATTGATAGCAGCGGTGCCCCATCTATTGCCACGTCTACCAGTGGTTCATACTAGCTCTCTATAAAAAATATTTGCCTACTTGTAGGATAACGCAGGTGATCAGTTAAAATATTGTTTTTGCTACTTTCGCTTGAAAAACGAATCATTTCCTTCGTTGAACCAGACAGTCTTCCTTTTCCTGTACTTATTTTTGTGATATTAACTTATGAGGTGTTTTGGATCGTCTGCTAACCATTTCAAATGAACAATATAATTACTTTTATATAAAAGATTGTGCCCTTTTGCATTTTTAGATTAAGTAATATATTTCAATGATTGATTCCTACCTCGTATAAAATATTGTGACACTCTATTTTTGCGACTGATGGGACGTACATATACTTTACAAATAAATTTAAATTAGCGATTAAGCAAATGATATTTTTTATTTATATGCATAGTTTGTAACGTTTATCTTATAAAAAAAAAAAAATTGAATATTGTATAAATTTTCTCGTTTATAGGGAAACTGTTCATACCAAATAGAATCGGTATATTTATTCTAAAGTATTTTTTTTTTAAATTATTTTTTACTAGTTTCTGCCTTGATACGAAGCTGTCATTATGGCAACGATATATTAAAATTAAAAATGAGGGTACATATATAGCCAGATACATTGAAAGTGTAATGAGTTCGTAATTTTTTTATTACTTTTAACAGTTTGACAGGTAGTAATGTTATAATCTGAGTATATTTCAATCATTCATAATTATTATAATTACATATCACTTACAACTAAATAAATTATGACCTAAGATAGAGGACATGTAGGTACGGTCATACAACGTTGTCTCTTGTGTTCACTAAGCTTTCAGCCCCGGTTACACCTGAAAAATGCGAAATGTACATTATAGCTATACTTCTAAGGGTATATTTTCCTTGGCATACACATCGAAAGATGGGAGCCATATAATATATACCTATACGCCTGAAATAAATACTTTAAATTAAATAATTTTCGGTTCTGTGAAGTTACTTAGATGAAATGCTTTTAATGGTACGTCGTTGGTACTTTTGGCTGTTTTGAAGGTATTTCATTCTCATATGAGTGCTTATAAATAAGTAGGTAAATTTACTTCAGTAAATTTGGTTAAAAATATTCCTTTGAATACAAACTGTTATTTATGTTATTAATAAGTACCTACATTATAAACGAACACTAAATGAATGGCTGGTCAGATAAGATCGCGACTGGCGGCTAACTGTTTGCGATCTAAACTACTCAATCACTGATATAGATTTACATCGTGAACAGTCGACTGCGAGTTTATTATCAGTATCAATATACTATGTACAATGTAACATGTTATCGACACCAGACGTCATATAACTTGTGGTGGGTAAGGTGATTCACCGGTATTTTTTACCCGCATAACTGAAACTCAGCCAGCTCACCCAACTCAAAGCCAATCGCGAATAATGTCCGATCGAACGAGCTCAGCGTTAAATTGTTATTAGTCAAGCTAAAGATGGCAGGCTGTTATTAGTGCAAAGTATCGAATTGGTGATTTTAGGTAGATATGCAATTGGTTTAAAGTGAATTTTGATGGGAATTTACAGAATAAGCATTACCACCTACTGTTTCAACAGCGTTGAGTTCGAGCACCGCTTGGAGACTTTATCTTAGTAATAGTTATCTTAAAGCTAATGAAATAAGTAAAAAAAACCGACCCAGTTAATGGGTAAGTGTTACCAGTCATAGGAATGCCCTCGTTATTAGCCCGAAATCGTGCTAAGTATGTCTTTGTGGCGACAACGACGTCGTGGTTGGTGAAGCAGAATAGTATCGCCACGCACAGACCCTGGACACAAACATTCAATATTTCATCTTACTTTAATAAGTAAAAATACAACGTTATTTTCAGTAGCACAGCGTAGGTAGGAATAAAGAGCTATCGATATAGTTTACTGAAAAATATAATCCAAAACGTGAAATGCAATTGTAAACTGACACACATCAAATAGTTACATACCCTACATGAAAAACCTGCATTAAACAAACCAGTACATAGATTTAAAAAGTGTAATCTTTAATTTATTCTAAATGAGCTGTTATCTTAAACTGAAAATAATATTTTAAGGTCGGTAAGCAGAGAGGCTCGACGTGAAAGAGAAGCATTTTTCTGAACTTGTTCTATAGATTTCACTTTCTATGGAAATCCGACATTCGTCGATCGTTGTCGTACTGTCGCGGCGGTCCTATCGGTGACAGTCTTTATAAGACCCAAGAGGTTTTTCATCTTACCTGCAGACTAGTAAGAAGTGCGGAAACAATCTGATAAGTCTTCTCCCAAGGTGAATCAGGCAGCGGTCGAAATGGTAGCAACACAAAATGCAGTCCGAACAGGGGTACCTGTGTACAAACGAATCGATATGTTTAGATGAGTCGTGCAAACCTATGTTGACACAGTCTTGCAAAGAGGTATCGTGATACCCAGTTAGTGGGTTGCGAAGGTCAGATAGGCGGTCACCCCATTTTATACTCGTAAAATACAAGTACCTCATTCAGCTGAATTCGGTAAGCCAGGAAACCGACTCCAACATAGTTGTCCAGAGCTAGGTAGATCGATTCTGTAGAGCAATCCTACCAGCTACCAGAATTGTAACATTTACAAAATGTGACAATCTGTAAAACATACAGACAGACTTTCAAACATACCGAGACTACCCCGCGCCGTGCTTCATAAAGCACGTCAAGCCGATTGTCATTGTACATCTGTGATAGATGTTACGGGTAGTCTGAAGCCAAGCAATCTGCCATCAGTCTCGCGAAAAGACATCCAGTACACTGGGTTGTACTTCTCTGATTCATTTCGTTGCGGGATTCAAGACAATTGAATATTTTCTCTGGCCGAGCCAATGAGTCGGCGTTTTTCCGGTGGTCGCCACTGTTGATTCTGGCTTTCAGGAGTTGCAGTGGTTGGGAATGTGTGGCGGGCGTGTCCCACCTATTGTATGCAAGGCAACTGTAGTTCCATTGGATAATGACAAGGGACTTTTGACATGCAAGTACTACATAAACTGCTCTTTGTGTTTCCTTTTTTAATTTAGTTAAAATACAGCATACGGCTGCTTGAAATAACATAAGTCAATCAAGTAGTTTGACATGAAATTCGATTTTGACATGTTGCTAATAAGGCTTTCAGAACCCGGGTGTGTCTGTTAGGGAATCCTAATTATAGTAACTTGGAGATAAAGGGGTGAATTACAGGCAGTCGACGCAACCACCACGCGCATTTTTATTGGTTCAATTGACAGTTTCCTACCCAAGAATGAAGTACACTCGGGTGATCGTGCGGCCACTAGTTACCTTATCCTAGAATCAGAAGATTGAGCCATGTTAAAGGCTTGCAAGTGTGGAGTTAATTTTGCACATGAACATAGTATCGTCATCATCTGCTTAGCCATTTCCCAACTATACTGGGGTCGGCTCCCAGTCAATCCGTTTTCAGCTGAATACCAGTATTTTGCGTGGTGCGGTTGCCTACCAGACCTTCACAACCCATTAATTGGGTAACATGGTACTTCTTGAGAAGACTGGTGTCAGATATCTGGCTTCTGACAATCCGTAACGACAGTCGATGATCTACAAATGACAGCCAAGACCATCGGCTTAGCGTGCTTTCCGAGGCACGGAGGAAACCCGGTATGTTAAGATGGTCACCCATCCACAGACCGACCTTGGCAAGTGTTGCTTATCCTTGAAGATAGCATCGTGCGGCTGGTATTCTTTAGCCGCGAGCTCCTCCACACATGGACATAATCTATGTATCTATGAATGAAACCTTTGACTATTTATCGAACCTTACTTTAGACACAGTTACTTTAGATAGTATTTTACCCGACTGCGAAAGAAGGTGGGTTATATTTTTCGAGTGTATGTATGCATGTATATTTCTTTGGCATGCCCTACATACAGCCTAAACGGCTCGATGGATTTAGCTTGAGAAGTTGAGAGGTGTAGTTAGATTTTAGATTCATATTTACTGTGAGAGTGACACTATCACAGTAAAAAAAAAACAAAATAGAAGATTTTTGGCGCCAGATTCAAATGTTTGGTTCGCTCTGTAGCCTAATCGGATTGATAGATTTTAATTATAATATAATTTTTCAAAGGTGTCGTTAGATTCGTATTAATTGTGAGATTGACACTGGGTATATAAGAATTAAAATGGTCAATTATTGGCGCCTTCAAAATAAAAAAAATATTTTCGTAGCCTATCGAATGGGATATAAAGATCTCGAAGGGCTTCAGGAGACGATTCCAAAAACGTAACTCACTAAAATGAAGGAAATAAAAAAATACTTTGTCAAAAAACCGGACCGCTAAAAGGACTAAAAAGTTCGAAACAAGTCGTTTTTTAAGCAGTCTGATGCAGTTCAATCACTGATCTGATGCCACCAACTGCATCAGACTGCTCAGTTCATTCCCTAATTCTATAGCTAAACCTCATTAAATATATGGTAGCGCCAAATAAACTTGCAATAACAGTAATTGACTCACCTACATTAATTGATATTTTTAATTTATAAAGACATAAATAAATGATGATATAGTTAAGTTCAGATGGAACGTAATGGAATCGTTTAAAAGTCAAAAACAAACGTGAACTCTGAGACCCTAAACTAACGACTAACGTGGCAGTTGAACTCGTAATGATACTATATTCTCTTTGAAACCTAGACGTTCTTATCAGAAACGAAGTTTTAAAGTCACAAATTCATAACTCTCAAGCATAATAATATCGCTTTAGAAACTTTAGTTCGCAGCAGCAATGATTTTCGCTTTAAGCAAAGTAAGTTGAAAAACGATCGCAAAATCTGTAAAAATACGCAATAGCAAATACGCACGACTTAGCAATTGCTCATGCTCTTATATTGCAGAATACAAATTGTAGACACTTACAAAAAAGTACGATGATTTCGTTTTCAGAAACAAGAAGGCTGCGCATAGATAACAGAGATACTCGTACTTTTAGAATTACAAATGGATACAATAACAAAAAAAACTAAAATATAGACAAAAAATATTATTGATTAAGTAATAGACTACTGTTAGTTTTAATTAATTTAACATCCGTCTGTTTTGTGTGAGTCCCAAATAAACATTTTTCTTTCATTTCTTTCTTTAATAATCCAATGTATCTCTTTCTTACACTCGCGTAAGAAGCTTTGTTCGTTGCTGGTATTAAAATACTAGGGTTTAAAAGGTAATTAAAATAATGCGAGTACCAGCTGCATCTAAACATGTATGTACATACGTACTTTTTTATTGTTGAATGCACGTAGACGATACAAAAGTGATTTAGTGTTAGTCTTTACTCATACACAAAATAAGTGTCGAATTGTCGAAGCTTATAGTAAATACGCTACAATAAGGCCAAAGGGACAAAAAAACCGGCCAAGTTCGAGTCGGACTCCCACACGAAGGTTTCCGTACCATAAACCTTATTTTTTATTATTTGTTGAGCGGCAATATAAATACACCGCCAAAATTTCTACTGTCTACCTATTACAGTTCTTGAGATTGTAGACAGACGGACGGACAGTGGAGGCTTAGTAATAGGGTTCCGTTGGTTATCCTTAGGGTACGGAACCCTAAAAATGAGCACTACAACAGTTCTACTTAGTTTTATTCCCTACTTTATAAGTACTAAATAATTACTTAGATTTCCAACTAGAGCCTAATGAAACGGTCGGTATGGCCCGATTTACCGGCAGAGGATATTATTGCAGTTGTTCTTTTAATAAAAAAATCTTACTTTTCCCTTTTTCACCTTTAAGTCTGAGAGAGAAAACAAATAGATAACCGACTATAGCAGAGCGTAACAAAGAGTGTTTTCCTTTATCTGCTGCCCTATAACAATAAGAGCAGATTTGCCGAGGTTTGTAAGAAGTATCGTTAAAAGAATGGCCGGTTTCCGTATCTGCACACTTTCAATTTATTAATGTTAGGCTATTACAGATTTTGAAGCTAAACATGCTACTAAGATTCTGAATGAGACACAGAAGTTCTAAGACAATCATATTACCTATTTATAAACCGGATTAGACTTGTATTGTACAAATGTTACCAGTGAGTTTACAAGTACAATTACGACGTGACCATACGTTTACGAAAGTAACGTTTCATTTATGGAAAAAAAAAACGGTTTCATGAACGTAATCGTATCAAACCATTTTTTATTTATTTACTCATTAAAATTAGTACAGCCACATCACATACATTGTGCAATAATTTTCAAAAAGCTCAATAACAAAATTTCTTATGCACATGACAATTAAGGCGTACATAGCGCTCACCAGAACATAGTGCTTGCTGTCTTTAAATAATACTCGTATATATAAGTAACTAATTTTTAACATAAGCTTTCTATTAAAACTAAAAGTAAAATACGATTTGATTCAGGAATAAAAAACAGAAATGAATAAATTATACACATTTAAAAAATATGATTAAAAGTTAAAAAATATCAAAATTGATCAAATATTACAAAAATAAAAATTGGCAAAAAATTTAATATTAAAATTAAAATCGATGTCAACAGAATACAAGCCAAACAACAAAAACCAAACTCAACTCAACAAAGTCAAGCTTATCCAGAAGGTAGCTGTTAACTCTAACTTTGAAGAGATTATTGTTGAATGCATTTCGAAACACAGTCACAAGTAGAGAGTTCCTCTCCTTTGCTATGTGCATTATAAAAGACGTTTGGAAACGCTTACTGCGAATTGGTGGAATAGCAACTAGGTAGGGATGGTAACTTGCAGTGCGGTAGATGTCCGATGGTAGAAGAGGGCCGGTGGGATGAGGTGAATGAATGCGCTACATCTTTTTAAGTTTTTCGTAAAGGGTTTCTATTTACGTATGCAATAAAAATGTTGCTGGCACACGATGTAGGCCTCGTGGCTAACAGCTGATGCCGCAATAGGATAGATGACTAAGAAAATATAATTAGTCAGATAGATTTCCAAAATAATTTGGACACGTATTTTTTTATTTACACGTAAAGAAAAAAATGAAGACGATGCAGTGCGTTGAAAACTCGTATGACTTCATTTCTATGTACACTTTTTACAGAATAGTGACGTCACAAGCCCCCAGTCCAGATTTTTTATGCGTTTTTATGTTCGTATTTTTTATTGATTTGATAAAGCAAAAAATACGTATCCAATATTTTTCGATTATCTAACTGACGGAGTAGGTAAATATAGTATAATCTAACTATTGTGTCTTTGTATGCTTTCTGAGGAAATTATACAGAGTTAGTACAGCCCCTTAAGACAACTTACCAGTATGAGAGCGGCTCTAGCGGCCTTCCTAGCCGCCACAGAAGCGTGGGTTGCAGCCGGGTGTAACTTCGTTAGGAGCAGCCGCACTACGTTCACCAGAAATACTGCGAGCAAAGAAGCGAAGGATATAATTAAATTAGCAGAGGTGCAGCGCACGATAAAAATAACAGTTAAAAAAATGCCAGGGATATCCCGATACGATAACCGTTTACTTCGAGAATTTTGTTACGAAATATGTCAGCATCGCGGTGGGGCTTTAGCGAACATCTCTGGACATTTTTGAAGCGGCCGATTTTAGTGTCTAGGGTAATCAATACATTTAAAATTCTACCGCTACTGAGTGAGTGACTGAACGACAAAGCACAGCCAAAATTACTGGTCGTAGAAAGCCAAAATTTGCATGAAGGTTCCTTGGGGAGTATAGGGGGGCACTAAGAGAGGAATTCCCGAAATACCTACGTGAACGGGTAAAACAGGCTACGCGTGTATGAAGTCGCGGGAAACACAACCGAACCATAACCATAATATAATATACTATTGATCTTAGCGTGATGATATATAGCCTATCTTCTTCTTCTACCTGGCGTTAATGCCGCCTTCCTACTTAGCTTCCTCCACTTTGCCCGATCTTGAACATCCTTCTCAGTTAGGCCATTGGCTCTCATGTCGGACGACGTCCAACCAGCGCTTGCGAGGGCGACCACGGGACCTAGCCCCAAGAACAGCCATATTCATGCATCCCCGACCAACGTACTCCATAGGGCGGCGCATGATGTGGCCATACCATCGCAGACGACACTCTTGCAGTTTTTCCCCACGTCACGGACACCAAGACTACCTCTGATGAAAGAGTTGCGTATGCGATCGGATCGCGTTACGCCACTCATCCACCTCAGCATCTTCATCTCCGTGACGCGAAGCTCCTGGGTGTGTCTGCTTAGTGCTGGCCAACATTCACCGCCGTACAGTAGGACAGGCCGTATGATGCATTTATATATCTGCCCCTTGAGCTTAGGAGGCATTTTGCGGTCGCATACAACGCCCGTTACCTCGCGCAACTTCGCCCAAGCCGCGCCTATACGTGCTTGGACATCGTCGTCCACGTTGCCAGACTCGTGCAGCACGGATCCAAGGTACCTGAACGTATCGGACTTTCTGATCAGGTCCGAACCTATTCGGATGAACCTATTTGAATCCGTGCCGCCACAGGACATGTACTCAGTCTTCGCCACATTTAGTCTCAGACCACCGTTTTCAAGCGTGTCCTTCCAAATGTTGACTTTGCGCTCAAGATGGGCTTTGTTCTGATTAACGAGGGCGATGTCATCGGCATACATCATTAGCTATGGGGGCTTATCTTGGATGTTTGCCGTAACTACATCGAGCACTACGTTAAACAAGAACGGGCTAAGAGCCGAGCCTTGGTGAACGCCAACAGATATTGGGAAGCCATTCGATTCGCCAACAGCGGTCTGGACAGAGGACACGGAATCGCGGTACATGTCTCTGATAATGTCAATATAGGCCTCGGGAACGCCTTTGAAGCGCAGTGCCCACCAGATGGACTGCCGAGGTATACAGTCGAAGGCCTTCTGCAGGTCTAAAAAGGCCATATGCAAAGCTCTCCTTCTCTCTCTGTAAGCCTCATCCAGATTCCGTAAGGCGAATACTGCGTCCATGGTGCTGTTACCCGCCCGGAAGCCATATTGACACTCAGAGACAGTACACTCGCTACGGAGCCGTGTGTCAATGATGCGCTCGAAGAGCTTCATGGTGTGGCACATGATCTTGATACCGCGGTAGCTACTACAATCCTGTACGCTACCTTTGCCTTTGTAAACAGGGATAATCAGGCTAAATCGCCACTGGTTCGGCATTTCCTTGGTGATCAGGATGCGGTTAAAAAGATCCGTCAGAAGGTCCACGCCATGTGGGCCCATCGCCTTTCACACCTCAATTGGCACATTGTCAGGCCCGACCGCTTTCCGGTTCTTCATGTGGCGAAGAGCAATGCGGGTTACGTCGGGGGAAATAGGGGAAATAAGTCCAAGGTTAGGAGGCGGTTCGGGAGGAAGGTTATGGGGATGCTGTTTGTTAGACAGCTCCGCGAAGTATGTACACCATCTCTCCTTAACAGAGGGGGCATCGTAGAGCAGCTTACCCTGGGCGTCCCTTACACAGAGACATTTGCTAATGTCCCGTGCAGCTTTCTCCCGGGCACGCGCCAGCTTAAAAATAAGCTTTTGCCCCTCCGCAGTTTCCAGCTTGTCGTACAAGGGCGCCAGACTTTTGCTGCGGGCTCTGGCTACAGCTTTTTCGCAAGCGCGCTTAGCCGCTCCATATGCCTCTCTGTCATCCGGAAAGTTGGACCCTTGCCACTGTTTAAATAAAACCTTCTTCTTCCGAGTCGCCTCCTGCACCCCGTCATCCCACCACCACGTCTCCTTTTCTATGGTGCGGCCACCACGAGAAGTGCCAAGGACGCGCTTACCCGCATCGGTGATTGCTGAATGGATCCTACTCCAGATCTCTTGAGCGGACTCATGCGGAGCACTGATCTCGAGATGCTCGAGCTCCGCGATGAAGTCCGACTGCCTAGGACCATCAAGCAACCACCACTTTGTGCGGGGTTTGCGTTCCTCGGTCACTTTCTTTTTCGGTACAACCGCAAAGTCCAGGACAAGGAGGCGGTGTTGAGCCGTTAGGCTTTCACCTGGGATGACTTTGCAGTTGGTAACCTTGCCAATGTGGCACCGTCTCACCAGCAGGTAATCTATTTGGGTTGAGTAGGCACCACTACGGTACGTAATAAGATGCTGGGGCTTCTTCTGAAAGAACGTGTTCGCGATGGCTAGGTCAGACAAAGCGCAGGTGCTGAGTATACTGACTCCCTCTGCATTTAGCTGGCCATATCCAAAACCACCGTGAACACGTCCGTACTCTCCAGCAAACTGACCTACGTGACCGTTGAGATCCCCCCCAACCAAAACACCTTCGGAATTCGGAATAGCGCGTAGTACGTCCTCGAACTCATCCCAGAAGGCCTCCTTTTCAGACTCACAGCAACCAGTTTGAGGAGCATAGGCGCTGATTAGGTTCGTTACCGACCCTTCGATCAGCACCCTAACTCGCATCAACCGGTCGCTGCATCGGTCTACTTCAAGGAGTCCATCCTGGAGGTCCTTAGACAGCACCATTGGTGATCCGGTGTACACTAGCCGGTACCCCTGCCCGATGTCACGTGACTTATTTCCCTTCCAGCGCGTCTCCTGAAGGAAGGCGCACTGGACCCGACGCTTCGCAAGTACGTCCGCGAGTTCTCGGCAACGTCCGGTTAGGGAGCCAATGTTCCAGGTGGCAAAGCGGAACTTCTTCTTGGGTACTATCCTCTTTAGCCGTGCCCGTACTCGACACGGTAGCCCTAGCCCACTTATCGCAGGTTTAGGGCGATGTGCCTGCGCGTCGTTATGCGGCGACGCCCTAGCCCGAGTACCCGTTATCAACTTCTTGTCCATTTTATTTGGCTGAAGTTGGTTTTACGTGGGGCGACCAGCCGTCTGACCCCCACAACCCTACGAGAGGGAAACCAGGTTCGCCAGAGCCTCGTCCGTTGGACAGCAGGGTGCACCGCTAGCAGGTGAGGTTGGCTTGGGTCTTAAGATGGTAACAGACCCCATGCACCCCTATAGCCTATACTTCCTCGATAAATGGGCTATCGAACACTGAAAGAATTTTTCAAATCGGACCAGTAGTTCCTGAGATTAGCGCGTTCAAGCAAATAAACAAACAAACTCGTCAGCTTTATATATTAGTATAGATTTAGGATAGCTGGCCTGGATAATCTTTTTTGTCCCATTGAGACACGCAACCAATATTATACTTTACGAAGAGTGGAAAAGAGTGATTGTTTTTCTCTAGTTTTGCAGTAGAGTTGCCAGCATTTGTAAGTTTTTTTTTATTTTATTTTAGGATAGAAATCCAAATACCTGCAGTGCAATTCTGTAAACATGTCGAAGTGAAACCTTGGGCGAAGTGAAAGACAAGTGAGCTGTCAAACCATACAAACAAGATGGCATGGCAGCTCACTTGGCTCTCACTCCCCCTGAGCGGTCACGGTGAGATGTCAACAGAATCGACCGGCTGTATTACGTCGTATTCGTGTCATGGTGTCCATTGCTGTCAAACTACTTAATTACGTCAATTAAATAAAACAAATTTAATTTCGGTAATTAAGCAGTTTGACAGCGTCACGAGACTCCACCAAACTTTTGTTTCTCGGCAAATTGGATCGATGGGATAAGTAGGCCGGTATATTATATTCATGTGAAAGTATTTAATCACTCATAAGCATAACAACCGAATGCATATAAATTCAGGAACCTAAGCAATATCCTGGATTAACACAAACCTCCTAAGTATTATGATACTTTAATCCCGGTATATAAAGGAGGCCGCTAGGGTTCCCCTGGGATGCGAAGTAAACCGCGGTCTATATCTAGGTTACTTTACATGAAAGGCAATACTCCAATGTTAATTTGTGATCTTTGAGAGCACCTAAAAAGACTTAGACAAAGGCAAATTTATTTATCTACCATGCGACCTTTTAAAAGTCTATCTTTTGTGGAGAAACGATCCAGAGTTCTAGCAAGCAATGCTCAAGACTGTACTAAAGAAAACTTATCTAATCGCGAATTTAACGCTAAATGCATCTGGCCAAGCAATAAATTACCTGTCCCTAATTTAGATAAAGATTGCAATTATCTAAACCTAATAATGGCTTCAGTTTGTCTGCGAATCTCGTGTTGCTTTCACTTAAGGAAAACTCCAACTGGGTTGCTTAGGGCTCCATTTTACTTTACCACGAAGCGTCTTGGTTCGTATGTCAGAAAAATTTAATATGGAGGAAAAGTAAAAGGATTTTTTTTAGTTTATAACAATTTAACTCAATTAAAGGCCATTGCGGCTTTATATTGCCAGGAAACCTTCAGAAATCATGGACCATTCAAGAAACTTAAGTTTTGTTAAAAACAGATAAGTACCAGCAGATTCAGTGGGGGGGTCTGCAGCAATCTATCAACAAGGTACAAAATAACTTCAGTAGAAAGAAAAGAACTTTAATTTCAGAAATCGGTGTTTTTGGTTATTTTTTTGACACCGACTTCCGAAATTAAAGTTCTTTTCTTTCTTCTAAAGTTATTTTGTACCTTGTAGTGTTTTGTTTTTGGAAGTCGGTTGTATTTTTTGTAAAAAGTTTTTTATATTTACTACCAACGTTCGCATTCACATAAAAAAATTCGTTTGGAAATTGAGGCTTTTTGATAGATTGCTGCAGACCCCCCCCACTGAATCTTTTTAGTGGTACCTAGGTACCTGCGTACATATTAACAGCGTACCAGCGCAATGTTATGTTAAGAACTGGTGTAAACACTAAAAAAACATGCGATTTCAGCAATCCCGATCCCTTTGCTATCATTTATTGAAGAGTTCCGTTGCCTGCCTCCGAAGTTCTTCGTCATATCTTCACCAAATTGAAACGGGACCAGTCCAGGAAAATAGTCTTTCAAACAAAAAAAGAATCATCCAAAACGGCTGACAATTGGCGAAAGTATCGCTGAACAAACATTTTTCATGGGATCTTATCATCAGATCCTAATTTATACCTTCCATCATCAGCTCAGCAACATGAGATGATGATTACCAGGCACAAATATCTGAATTGCGTTAGAAAGTTCATGAAAAACATTGTATGTGCCTATAAAATTTGAGGGTTGCCCTCGATTTTTGTGGGATCCCATCATCAGATTCTGACATGGTGACAATGAAACCAATCGAAAAGTATATCGTTTCAGATGAAACAAACATTTTTCAAATCGGTTCTTAAATGACGGAGTTATGAGGTAACAAACATAAAAAAAAAATACAACCGAATTGAGAACCACCTCCTTTTTTGAAGTCGGTTAAAAAGATGATTGATACTTCCATTTAAATGATTTCATGAAGTTATGTGTGCTTACAGGCGTCATGAATAGTGTCGACATACCACATGTTGTTGCATACTACATGAAATAAACTCTTAGCACAGTTTTTGGCGATCGCGTACTGGAAGACGCAACGATGGAAGGCCTCCCACAAGGTGGGCCGATGACCTGGTGAAGGTCGCGGGTAGCCGATGGATGCGATACGCGCAAGACAGCTAGGTCGTTGTGGTGACGCTTGGGGAGGCCTATGTCCAGCAGTGGACGTCTTTCGGCTGATATGATGATGATGATGACAGTTTTTGGATTAAATTGCATTTTTTTTTGTATTGATGAACACACGCCGCTTCACCTGCTACGACTACAAATATAAAATGAATCTATTTATATTTTCTTTGCAAGAAATGTCCAAAACACTGTCTGTTTTTAGGTTCACTTAATTTAATTATACTTGGGTACCTACTTAATACATCAGAGCCAACGTATAAAATACAGGCATATTGCGTTAGGGTAATTTTGACCGTGAATTTAAGCAAGAGTAATATTATTATTTATTAAAAATATTATTTTTAGTACCATCGTTTCCCAAATATAGTAATTCATCAAAGTTTAATGACGAAACCCTGTCAGAAAACAACCCATAGATGATAAGAGAACTCAACATTATTACTAAACAACCCGGTGATCTTCGTACCACCTGAAAATTATTTGATTGTCACATTTCTTTCTCTACTACCACAGGGTTTGATTGAGGAGAAAAAAACAAGAAATAAAATATTTAGTAACTACTTTTTTTTACTTTCAAATACCACACTCGGTCAACAATTAAAAGATAGAAAAGGTCAGATAAGAGTAACGTTACATTCTTCTTAGTCGGCCACGTTTCCTTGTACCCTAATAGCTAGTCCGTAACATGTTTTTCTTTACCTTCTACTTAGTTTAAAACGGTATATAACCTTACACAAGCAATTTAAGTTTCCCATTTCTGGGCAATGTTGGTCAAATATGAGGTCATGACAACACTTGGAACACTTGTACAGAAAAATATCTAAGAGATTTGCATGATCTCTTTGATATTTTTATTTCCGAACTACTGACTGAAAAACTTGCGCTAATTTGGAAATGTATTTATTAATTACCAACACTAATCTTATTGCATCACAAATTCTTAGCTGGCAGTTAGAAGGTATTTACCAAAACCGTTGAAGCAATTTTTAGGAGTTAAATTAACTTCGATACCACAGAGGCGCTAGCACAGAAGGTATATACAAAGATATAAAGAACTAACTATATATTTTTATAAAAGAAGTATTTAAAGGAAGATTCAAATAAGCCTTTTCGATGATTGTTGTTGCTGGTAATGTCACTTTGGACTTTACACAACCTAGAGTTTCAGCAATGCTTAATTTGGCGATGTTTGGAGAGTTGTATGTCCACCAAGAACCGTCTTTTGGCTGAAATTATGATTATGGGCAGAGCACATGGCTCGCATAACAGATGGTCGATGGGGCCGAAACGACGCAGTGTTGGGACACTCCCATAAGATAGGCCGATGACCTGATGAGGATCGCGGGTAGCCGATGGATGCGGGACGCAGAGGAACGGTTGTTGTAGCGATACTTGGAGGAGACCTATGTCTAGCAGTGGGCGTCTTTCGGCTCGGTTTATCCGAGTGGTCATTGATGGCTCCTCTTTCGGACTGCTGGATGTTAATAACGGGGTTCCTCAGGGGTTGGTACTCTCGGCAACATAGTTCCTGCTGCATATTAATGATCTGCTAAAACCATACCTTTGGGTATGGAGACGACCGCACTGTTTCTGAGAGATACGTGTCCGACGCACGATCTGGTGGGTCGCAGATCCGGTCTCTCCGGGAGTCTATGGTTGAGCGCTTGAACTTGTCTTTACAGACTGTTAATGGGGCAATGCCAATCTAATCAAATCAATACTGCAAAGATCCAAGCGTGTCTTTTTTCCGCTAAAAGGAGCCCATTCCACTCGGCTCCATCTTTCCGAGGCCCTTTGATAGAGGCAAAAGCTCAAGTAGCTGCAAAAAAGTTAGGGATCCTAGCAAAGGTGAGACGGTACTTCACGCCGGAATAGCTGCTCAAACTATTAAGGGCCAGTTCGATCGTGTATGGAGTACTGACGCTTTCATCTTTGGGATGGATCTGCCAGATACCAGTTTGATGACCTTGAGTCAATTGAGAAACGAGCCAAGGGGATCATCGACAGTGATAGACTCGTCGAGTTGAAGCTCCAAAGTATTAAGCATCGACGCCGAGTTGCTGGTCTGTCGGTTGCATTTTGGGGAGTATGTGATGGAATTGCATAATTTAATTCCGCCAAGCACGTTCCATCATCAGACCACAAGCTGTACGGCGATGCGCCACCGGTACATGGTGGACATCCCACCCACACGCACAAAACGTTTTGGGAACACATTCATTGTGCGCACAGCTAAGGAGTGGAATTCTCTGCCAGAATCTGTGTTTTCTGATAGCTACAACCTAGGAGTCTCTGAATAAGTTACTTCTAGGCAAGCGTCCTTCATCTTAGACCGCATATATGATGATATAATATGATGACGATTATAAAATTAGATTGCTCCAAGACCTCGGAAAACTGTTCCCGGGCAATAGTTGCACGTGTAGACTGGACTTAAGATAGTATTCCCACGGTGTCCGCTGGCCACTGGAGCTATGGGACCGACATTTCTAATTGGTTATCAGCGGGGCCGATGAGCTTACTTAATTAAGTTCATTAAAGGTATTCAACGAGAAACGGGGATTTGAAATAACAAATCCCCGTTTCCGAAAGTTTCATCGAAGCCTTGTTAAACTTAAAATCAAAGTAGTTTAATGTGCTTTTGTGGTAGTTAAATTAAGTTTTTAATAAATATAAAACTTTAATAAATATACAACGTTGATACGACAGAGGGGCTTTCCTTTTAACTGCTTATACTAGGTACCATTTTCAAGCTCTGTACCAAAAATAAATTAATTAGGAGCAATAGTTTAGTCGCAAATGATTTTTAAAGTTTTTGCACGGTTTGAACACGATGTATCTTTTCTAACAGCTGATTATCGTCTAAGCATAGGTCATGCACCTTACAACGATAAATCTACGATGCGTTCTTGCCGCTCTGACGCATGTCAAAGGACATTCACAAAAAATTGGCAATGCAAACAAGGAAGCAATCAATACACACACACTTGCACTTTCACTACGAAAGCGACTAACATAAAGCGAGCGAAAGAAATAGAGATAGGTCAGTTTGTTGCATCCTTGTTTTTGCGATCGGTAAGTCCCTCAGTGCGCCGACGCTTGTTTTTCGGAACGTACAGTTTGTGGAATTCGCGCGCAAACAATTGTAATTTTATTTTGTTATTGTGAGAGGACACGTAACTTGGGATTATTATTATTTAGTATTAGTGTTTTTTTTTGTGATTGACTGTTTTTTATGGTGATAGGACACGTAACTTGGGATTATTATTATTTAGTATTAGTATCTCCGGACCTCACTCCCATGGATTTCTTTTTGTGGGGTTACATTAAGGGTGAAGTGTATGCCTCAGAGGTAAATACAATTGATGAGTTAAAAAATAGGATTATTTTAGCATTTCACAAATTAAAGTGCTTAGCGACGGATAGTGATCTAATTAGAAAAATAAATAACAATATTCTCCGTCGGTATAATTTGTGCATCAATGTGAATGGAGGACACATCGAAAATTTAAAAATTTTGTGTGTTTGTTTTTGTGCGCGTATTTCGAAACGTTACCTAACATAATAGCCAGTGCGAGCGGAGGCCTAAGTCGCCGGCGGCCACCCCGGCCCGGCCCCCGCCGAGCACACGAGATACCGCACACCGCGCTCCAAGGCGCGCGCGACGTTGCCGCTTTGTTACCTAGCGGTATCTAAGGTCAGTGTCATTTTTTTACAAAGGGTGGTTGCGTTTTATTCGGATTTGCAAGCCATTTAGTTTGTTTGAAAAAAATATTTTCTCATTTATGGCGCTTTTTGTTTTTGTACCGTATCGAATTAATACTGAACACGTATAGTATACGTAGTTTAATTTAATGCCCCTCTGTCGTATCAACTCTGTATATATTTACATTATATTTTACGTTCAGTTTTGATTATAATTATATTATCAGAGTATTAAGAAAGTTTATTTTCTATGTCTGAAGTAATAATACGCACCTAACTGAAGTAACTAAACATGGCCTGATTCACATTTGTTGAAATATCTTAAGAAATACACACTCCTCCGTATTTCTCGACTCTCCGCATAAATTGGTTTACATTAATTGATACGGGGCCATTTTAAGGCAACGTAATGGCTCCCGGGATGTTTCCAACAGTAAATGAGTTTGCTCCAAGGCATTTTTATTTAGAATTGTGTACATTATACGAAATCAAGCAAGCAATAAAGGGTAGGTAATAATACTAATTTACAGATTAGAAAGAGTCACTTAAGTAATCTTGTTTTTTAATCTGAAAATAAGTGTCGACTTATTTTACTGTAACACTTGTGATCGTTGAGTCAATTAACTATATGTATAATAAGTATCGATATAAAAATAGTCTTTTTCAAAATCATCATCTTGATATTTTATTTGTCTTTGGGCTCTAAGCAAAACTTCATTCTCCAGGCAAGAGCGATTGTCGAAATGCTAACGTATGTGACATTTTGGTAGCTCATGTCAACTCCATACATGTTGGTTTTTTGGGCAGTCGTTGTCAAAATGTCACTTTGTCTACGGGCGTTTTTATAACGCACCGACGACGCGCAGATGACGCGCGCTAACGTACTTTCAACGAACGCAAACAGTACTACTTTTTGGTCATCTACAGCGAGCGCGCGTTTGAAAAACGTGCTTTGTCGGTGCGTTAAAAATAAGCCATGTGCTATTAGAGGTCGGCTTAATAGTAACACGGTTTTTTCTTCCATTCTCCCTGGTCCACTGTCACGCAATTATTCACTTTCTTTTATGTCATTCAATCACACAATCCATCCGTCCTTTCTTTGGGAGTTCAAAGATCTGTCCATTTATCCACGTGTTTGTTCTGCAGGTAATCATGTTGCTTAGAATGCCATGTCAGCTGGCAATAATTTTATAATTAAGTCAAGTAGGTATAGTTAAGTAGTTGTTCTAATTAGAGAAACAAGTATCGAGTTAATTAGTTACTTCTATTGGCACCTGAAGACTGCTTAGGCACACACTTAAAATGTCTATTAAGGCTTGTATACAAGCCAATAACCTTGTGCATATAAACGGAGCTAACTACCCCTATACGCACCACTCCGCTACCCGCATTTTTTTATAATAAAAGTAATATATGTTTTTTGCAAAGCAGTAAATATATTTTTATACCCTTTTGATAAAAAAAAGAAGTAAAATGGTTTCAACTTTAAGATTTGGAGGTGATTTGGTGGTTTTGTTCAGCTGAATACCAGTATTTTACGTGAAGCGGCTGCCTACCAGACCTCCACAACCCATTAAATGGGTAACACGGTATTTCTTGGCAAGGCTGGAGTCAGATTTACTGGCTTCTGACAATCCGTAACGACTGCCAAAGTTCTACAAATAACAGCCGGGACCAACAGCTTAACGTGCTTTCCGAGGCATGGAGGAAATTCGTTATGTTAAGATGGTCACCCATCCACAGACCAACCTTGGCAAGCATTGCTTAACCTTGAAGATCGACCCGTGCGGCTGTTATTCTTTAGCCACGAACTCTTCTGCCGCTATAATAACAAGTAATAAAAATAAATTAAAAAATCAAGGGGCGCCCCTACCTGAAACGTGTTTTTTGTGGCTCTATCTTAATAATGGCATCAGGTAGATACTTGAAATGGGGCTATGGACCGCACGAACCCCGCGTAAAGCCTCCGGCGGAGGCGTTTGGGCCCCTCAGATTGGGCAGAAGCCGCTTGAAGGCAGCCCCGGCCCGCCCCAGTCTAGAAGCTAGACGTCGGAAATGCTCTTTTCTACACCTACCTTCTTGATTCTCTGCCCTAGATGTACTATTGTCTATTGAAGATAAACATTGATTGATTTATTGGATTACCGATGTCCAATTAAATGTGGAAAAATAAATGGATTGCCCAATTTGCTAGGGATTGTGATTCAATAAATTTTGTTCTTGTGGGTCTACAGATATGTAAGTATAATAAAACAGTAGAACCCGGTATGTCTGTGCTTTGAAAGAAAAGTATTTAATAAAAAAGAAAAGGGATAACGAAAGAAGAGTAATAAATATTTCTTGTAATTTTAATCTTTCGCCTTTGACTGTGATCATCAGTTTTACTAAAGGTATATGGAATCTACCCGTATTTCACCCAGCAAGGCGTAGTGATGATAGGCGGAGTAAGGCAGTGGCCGATTGGCGTTGTTGGTCGGCCGACGGCTAGATGGGCAAATGACATTGTTGCCATCGCGGGTAGAACCTGGATGTGGCACAACAAGGTAGGGATTGGCACAAGAAAAGAGAGCCTACCCGCAACAGTGGGCAAAGTCAGGCTGTGGATGGTAATGATAATGATGATATGAGATCTCGAATGATCAAAGATAACACTTAAATTTCACGCGAATGAAGTCGCGGGCATATCTACACTACAAAATACATACCTACACCTCAAACTTGGTTGCAAGACGACTGTAACAGGAAAATACACAGCTAGGGTAAAATTACCGAAAAAGGAGACATTAAACAGTTAATTTGGACAATTTGTGCCTGTTCTTGTCAACGCAATTATGTAACACGAAGCACTCGTGAAATGACGCTGGCCCTTAGCAGGAAAACCAAATCTTTTTAAAAACAAAGTTTACGTTCGCAAAATAAAACACTCATCTATACTAATTTATAAAGCTCAAAAGTTTGTTTGATTTTTGGTTGGTTGAACGCGCTAGTGTAAGGTTGGCTCGAATTAAAAAAAAATGTGTTGTATACCCCATTTATCGAGGAAGGCTGTGTAAAATCACGCTACGACCAATGTCACGCTGACGGAGATACGCGGGTCAGCCAGTTCAACATTGCAGTTATGTCATACTGTTTTCTATACCACTTCCCGCTTGAAAGTCTGGATGTTTGTTACTCGATAACGATTTAATGAATTAACTGGGTGGATCTTCTCCAGGTAGACCATGACCTAAAATAAGGAAATAGGACACTTTCTATTTCAGTAATAAATCTCGTTCCGAGCGATGATTTATAACCTGCACACGGGCAAAACCACTGGCAGTACCTACTACTAGATTAGGTACTTCGTCGAAATTGTCTTACGAACTTGTTGCTTTTTTATCTATGTTCATTAAATTAACCATAGTGGCATAAATAAGCTTTAAACTTTTTAAAGTAGATGGACAAATTTTAACACATCGTTCTGTACGTCTATCTAAAGAACATCATCGTCTGCATAGCCTTTTTCCAACTATACTGGCGTCGGCTTCCAGTCAAGCTGGATTTAGCTGAATACCAGCATTTTACGGGGAGTACGTCTATCTAAAGATATCCAAGCTAAACTAAATTGAAGTGATTTTACTCTGACCTTAATAAATTAATAATAAATTGCCAACATTTCTCGTAGATTTTACAAGAAAATCTGCTAGATCCTATTTCTTGTAAGTATCAAATGTGTTTATCTTACTTTTTTGCCATAGTCCTTATTTTGGTGGTCTGTATGATTTCTAAAAGTTTCTCCACCTATTTTAATGGGACCTTATATATCTCATCTTATTTTTCTTTGCTTGTTATAAGTTTAACAATAAACTAAAAGGTTGGGTATACTTACCGAATGAGGCCATTAAGGAAATAACGACGGGAACGATGATTATCCAGAAAGCGTCGCTCTGGTCCATCCAGCACCTGAGAAATTGAATCAAACATTAAACTAGTTCAATTAAAAATTAACTCACATCACGCCTATGTTCCCGAAGGATAAGGCGGAGGTTCAAACCAGAAGGCCAGTTCTAGTACTGAAGAAGCGTTAGAATTAAAATCAATGATTAAACTTGTCAAAATGTATGTGTTCGTTTGCAAGTGCGATATGAACGCTCCTTATAAATACAAGGCTTGTCCCCCGACTGGCTCATACAATAATAACACATGGGTTCAATTATGATCTTGATCAAACATGTTTAACTAAAAAACTAGGACCAATTTTTCTTAGAAATTGTTTGAGGAATCCGTACAACAATTTCTATTAAATATTGTCGTCGTGGTCGCGTAAAATACTGATATTCGGCTGAATCCGGTTTGACTGGAAGCCGACCCCAACATAGTTGGGAAAAGGCTAGGCTATGATTGTCGTCATTGTCACGTTGTCGCATTGTCGCCTCGTGCGTACATGGCTCTAAAGTTGCACGCACGTGGCGGCAATGCTTCCTAAACAAACAAGAATACAAACAAACAAAAATAAATTATGACAGTTTTGCCTGTCAGTGGAATGTACACAATATTCTAAAAGATTGAGACAAATTAGTTTTTACTGGTTTGATTCAAATTTAAGCAGCAGATGGTCTTGAAAAATAAATCCCACACATGCTGCGTTTTTTTTGGGAAGGCGCAGAGCTGAAGTTTGACCTTATTATGTATGCCTTTACATAATTTATCATGCGTGGAGCTCGTGGAGGAGCATAATGTTACTTTATTTTAAGGCAGTTTTGTTTTGTTTTGAGTAAAAAATATACCTACATCGAGTCTACATGCCCAAAAGCGAGACTCCCCATTAGATATTTGATTTGATAATTCAACAAATCAAATTAAAATCTTTGGCCTCTAATCTACAGCAGCTAAAGCTGACAATGAGGTCGCTGCTAGTGTAGTTCCGAGATCATATTTTTGATATTAGGGTCATCAACTATAAAATTAATGTTTTATTTAAAGGACCTATTTAGACTACGATTATTTCGGTTTAATTTGAAATTTTAAATTAAGATAAACTTTATACTTAAGCCATGTAATATATTTTTGGAAATAACTTATTAATTTGTTTCTGTGCTGTGGTAGCAACCTCCGAAACAAATTAATAAGTTATTTATATGTCTTCAAGACGAGAATTACAGAGCAATTTCTTTCACAATGACATAATATTAGTAGCATATATAATAACGAAAAACAAATGAGGAAACTGGCATATCCTAGAACCAAAAAGTCGAAGACATGTGACATCTACCAACCCGCACTGCCCACACCCTCTCACCGAGAGGAGGCTTGTGTCCCGGCAGTGAGAACATTATAGGCTGATTATAGCATATATATGTCACCGGAAAATTGCAAACTCCGTAAGATTGTAATAAATTTTTATTAGATTACTATGTAGCTTCTGCCAGCGGCTTCGCCCGCGCGATCCCTAGGGAACATGCTCCTGGGATAAAAAGTAGCCTATGTTCTATTTCAGACTATAATCAACCTCTGTGCCAAATTTTATGAAGATTGTTTCAGGCGTTCTGACGTGAAAGAGTAAGAAACATCCATCCGCACAAACTTTCGCGTTTATAATATTAACATTAGTAGGATATTTCTCGATATATTGTGAACAGATAATTTTCAATACAATAATCCCATCCATATTAAATAGTTTCCAATTTGTTCGTGTCTTATTGAGAAGAATTAATTTACAATGTCACGCGACATTTTACAATCTTAGGGCGCCTTCAAATTTGTCGCAAAGTGCTGCGCAGCAGCAGCGCGGCTGCAAATAATAAACACGCGGCCACAGCGCGGCGACTTATAGCTATATTTACGTATATTATTTGGACATTAAATCCTACCCTCTATGCTAATATCTTTCTATCACTCAAAAGTTTCAGCAAACTTTGAGTGATTGAAAGGAAAACCATAAATATTCATATTTATATTCCATAGCAGTGAACCCTGACCTTTAAAAAAGGCGACAGTTAAAGCAAAACCATACATTGTTAAAGAAGTAACTTAATCTTATGTCTTCGATTTTATGTCTTGCCTTGATTTTTTTGATAACTGGATGAAAACAATTCCCCTGTAAAACCTCCAAAGATTTATTTATAGCGAAGTTTCTCAAACCAATCTCATATGACTTCTGTTTATTTCAAAAAAGTTCTACAGCATGGTTACAAAATTGCAATACTAAATGTTTAGTTTTTTTGGTGACCATACTTTTTTGCTATATGTCCGTGGTACTGTTGGATATTGCATTTTCCACTCTCAGTTTATGAACGCAGTAGTTCCACGGCTGTTACTACATACGGCCATTGCGCTGGCTTTATTGACCATTTAAACGGGCTGTTCGTTTTTATATTCGTCTGTTTTGGTCATATTGAAATTCATAAACACGTACATTTATAGAGGGTGAGTTTAAGGCTTGTATACATGCCAATGACCTTGTGCACTTAAACGGCGCTAACTACCCCTCTACGCGCCGTTTCTACCCGCATTTTTATTTTTTTATAATAAAAATAATATACGTTTTTAAAAAGTAACAACCATATCATTTTCGTTTGTATTGCAAAGCAGTAAATATATTTTTTTTACTTTTTTCATAAAAAATAAGTAGTAAAATGGTTTTATCTCAACGATTTCGAGGTGATTTGGTGTTTATTTTGTCTTATTATGTGATACGGATAGATAAATTATAGCGTAACCAAATTACGTATAATATCATGTAGATTACATTTTTTTTTCAGATGTAATTACTCTGTTTAGTGCCGACGAAAAGTTGCTCAATCTGCACGCTGTTTTTAAGCATTTCTCGAGAGAGTAGCCTTAAACATGGAACTGAAATGGAGCTAGGCAGGAGTTCTAGACAGAGTGCCATTCTATTAGCGAATGCGACTGTCAGAACGCCAATATAACGGACCGATCACGTGACGTTTCGTCAGCGTTTGTCAATCGCGTACATTTTTGAGGTTTTGATAATCGCCTTCGCCACGTTACCGCTGACAGATTGTCACTTGTCTAGAGCCTTAGGACACCTAGTAAGGCGCGGAGTAATGGTGCCTGTTTATTGCAGCAGAGAGAGGCAGCGGCGCGGAGAAACGGATAAATTTTAACCAATGAAATTGTACAAAATCGCCGCACTACGTGACTTACTGTTATTTTGACTGACATGATTGGTTAATATTTCTCTGTTTTTCCGCTCCGCTGCGTCGCTGATCTGGCACCCTAAGGCGGTGACCGAATGGCTTTGATGATGATGAGGCCACTGTCATCGAGAAACGAACCTTTGTGCATTTCATGTTTTATTTTAATAAGTTTACGTCTCTCTTATTTAGACAGACATGGTTTTTTGCCTCGGCCTGGCCATCTTAATGGGTCAAGGGCACGCTCACTATTCTTAGTACCTACCTACTGAAATTGAATAAGAACCCCAAAACTGTTATTGTTCTTGACGTGCGCCCATTTTTACCCGACTGCGCCAGAAGGAAGGATTATGTTTTTGTTAACAATGACAGACGGTCTTTTTTACTTTCTTTCATAAGGGACATTAGAAATTTCCTTTTCCTAAAATAACGGTGTTGTTTTTTTGGAATCTATTGTGAAACCTTGCGGTAGGATTTTTCTCAGTCGCTTTAAACAAATCTGTATGTAATTTATTTTATATATTTTCGCTATGCAGCTGTAAGAGAAACCAGACGTAAAATTAAAATCAGTAGATAGGTAAGGTCTTGATTGATTATTTATGAGTTCGGAAACGCGACACGAAAGTCGCGACGATGGTAGCCGCAAAATGCCCAGGTGCCTTATTTATACCCCATTGAAGCATCTGAAACCCTTAGATTATTGTAAATGTCCAAATGCGGCCTCGCGTTGTGTCCACCGTCATAAATGTAGCCCCATGGTCGAGGTTTTAGCGTACGTCTTCAAAACTGCACGCATCAAAGGAACTTACAGCGGTTCGAAGAACATTCACATGTTATGGTACCATTTTGAACTGACACAATATACAGCGTTATTTGTAAAACACCAACAGCCTCTTAGGCAGTAAAAGTACGCAGGATTTTAAACAATTTTTACTTTGAGAATAACCCGAAAACTCGAAAAAATAGCTGTTTCATACAATGCAATATTTAGCCAATGATAATGTTTGAGACAGCTGATATTTTTTCGAGTTTTCAGGGTTGGTCAAAGTAAAAGTTGTTTATAATCATGTGTACTCTCACTGCCTAAGAGGTTGTTGTTGTTTTACAAATAATCCTGTATATTTGAAAATGTATGATATCAATATAAACTAAAACCCAAGAAAACGGTTTAAACTAGTTATAAATAACATACCTCTCAGTAGCTCCGGGCGTGAAGAATCTGACGGTAGCGTAAACCATAATGATGAGCGCCGAGCCTCCCCAGCCGAGCATCACGAACCATCGCATGGCCACCTCATCCTTCACGAACACCTGTGCATCATTACCAGCACCCATTAGCATCAGCCATTCATAACACTTTTAAATAATGGTAAACATGCTCTGTGGAAACTTTTATACCTATCTGTAACGTGAGATGAAGAATAGTATGGATAAAAGCTTGGCAGGTAAAGCCCAGTCGCACAAACTAGAGTTATTTTTAATTCTGAGTTAGTTTTAACCTAGGGTCGTTGGAATAGTTTTTGATTCAACCTTGCGTTAGCAACAAATTTTGGGTTAAAATATAGGTCTCGGTTGTGCATGCGGGCTTAAAGGATGTTGTGTGACGGGCGGGCGTTTTGGGCCTTTGGGGGACTGTCTTAATGTATGACTTTGACATTCAAAAAGTGCTGGCACTCAGCCTAATCTTCTTCTTTATATATAATTCTACTGTACGTGTGTATGTCACTGAACTACTCCTAAACGGCTGGACCGATATGAATATTTTTTTTTGTATGAGTTTGGTTGGCGCCCTGGATGGTTTAGGTTCACAAATCAGCACGGGAGATGGCGCTGCTCATGCAGGACAACGTCTGTCGGGTCCGCTAGTTTGAATATAAGTATGACTTTTGCGTAAGTATGAGTTAAAAAATTGTAGGCACTAATTTGTCACCGAGACGCCTCGTAGCAACAGCTTTAGGGCTCTGCCTCGAGTTTAGCGGGCAGCGGAGCGGCGGTGGCGGCGGCGCTGGAGCAGCAGGATCTAATGTGTAGAAAATGGACTGGCCTTCGAAAATAGCGGCGCAGCAGCGGCGCGAAGGCGGGCAACCAGCGGTGCACTCCAGTCAAGCGGTGTCCGCATTGCAGTGTGGTGCAATTTATTTTCTTCTTTTGCCCACAATAAATCGAGCGTTAAGAATGAATTTGAATAAAAAAAAAATGTTGTCGCCGTTGTTCAGACATTTCTTTCGCGAATAAAAACAAATATATTATATAACACTATATAACACTACGCCGCTATAGTGCAGCGCGATCTGACCGATGGTTTCGAAAACGGGTCTACGTTGCCCGCCCCGCTCCCGCGCCGCCGCAGCCGCCGCTCCACTTTTTTGTAAGAGCGATTTGTAAGAGTCTACTGAAAGAAACTGACAGTCTGCATTGATTTTGACATTTTGACATAATTATATGACAGCCAAAATATGTGCTTATCACAATGGAAGTTCTAATCCATTCCTACCATCTTATTTTTTATTTACATTATAAGTGTGAAAGTTTGTGAGGATTAATGGATGAATGTTTGTTAGGTACTTATTCTTTCCCGTAAAAACTTCTGAACGGATGAAACTAGGCGCACAATTACTTTGGAACCAGAGATTCGCATCTGAGTCGCACTCTGTAAGAATAACCTCAGTTCCATACATTTTGGATAGATTGTGACTGACATGCGAATGCAAATGTTGCTTAAAATTAGTAGAATCGGCACTCAGGATTAACACATCTTCACCCCAATCTGAAGTCCACGCAGACGAAGTCGCAGGTAGAAGCAAGTATGAACACAAATGTATCAAACAGCAGAACTTTTCGTCTTTCAGTGTAGGTTATCAGAAGTGCTCCCAATTTGAGACAAATATATCCTTAACTAGTTGACCCGCGCAACTTCGTCTGCGTCACAATTGTCATGACTGCTCCGCTCCTTTTGGTCTTAGCGTGATGATATATAGCCTACAGCCTTCCTCGATAAATGGGCTATCTACCACTGAAATATTTTTTCAAATCGGACCACTAGTTCCTGAGATTAGCGCGTTCAATTAAACAAACACTCTTCAGCTTTATATATTAGTATAGATGTTGATGCATTCTTGTCTGCAGAGCGTGTCGTCCCAATCAGCTCAACTAATAACTAATCCGACTCTTGAAGCTCAACGTGTCATCACTCGGTCACTGTACCCTGCTTTTCGAAATAACTAACTACGTTGATGGATGAGCATCTACTCTACAAAGTGAGTAGAACTGAAGTAACTTGTATGTCAGACCACAAGACATAAAGAGTAACTATGGAGTTTAATGGTTTGGTGTATAACTTTGTGTTTTGTGCGTCGCTTTTGAGGAAATAAACGTCTTTTCTTTCTTTCTTTTTCTTATTTTTCTTGTCGGGTCTTCTTCACGTGAAATTATCGTTGCGAGTGGACGACTAGAGACGCTTTAATTTTTTACTGTTATCGTTCGAAAGTGCCTTTTATGCCCCGTTGCTGAGGTACTTTATAATTATAGGTCGGTTTATATGTGTCTTAACCACTTTTTCGTTATGACAAATAGCGTTAAGGGACAAATAAACGACCGACAATAAAAACCACAGAAATCGGGCTCTGATCTAATTGATATAAGTAAATAAATTGTGTTCTTCTGACAGTTTGTTAGAAGCTAAGTAGTACGTTAGTCAGTTGACTGGAGCTTACAATATTCCAAGAAAACGCGATGTATGAAAATGTTGTGAAAGTTAAAACTTTTATACTGTATGCAAAACTCATAGGAGGACTACAGTTGGTGCAAATATTTCAAAAATATTCTCCTGCTCCAGGTATTACTGACGGCTGTTGAGTTACAAGCTCAACTAAGTTTAAGAGGCCAACTTTAATGGCCTCCAGTGGATTGAAGGGTTCGGGACTACCGACGTAGGTAGTTATTTAAACTAATATAATATTACTAGCTTTTACACACGACTTCGTACGCGCATATCCCGTTTTTTTCCGTGCCATTATGAATTTTGGCAATCCTCGCTCAATGTTCCCCTGTTCTCCCCAATGAACCTACATCAGCTTCTTACGACCAGCAGTATCGGCTGTACGTTGTCTGTGTTTGTGGAGGGTTTGAAAAAAGTAAATTTTGAAAGTACAGATTGAATGATGCGAAACTGTCTACCGACCGCGACTCCACCAGTGTGGAATTAGTTCCTCCGTTAATAAATTCTTAGTTGACCCGCGCATCTTCGTCTGCGTCACAATTTTCATTACGGCTCCGCCCCTATTGGTCTTGGCGTGATTATATTATATATAGCCTATAGCCTTCCTCGATAAATGGGGCTATCTATCACTGAAATAATTTTTCAAATCGGATCAGTAGTTTCTGGGATTAGCGCGTTCATGCAAACAAACAACTCTTCAGCTTTATATATTAGTATAGATTATCAAGCTTATGCAGTCCTTGGCGTCAATTGAATGAGTTATAACTGTTAGGTTTCAGGATCATAGTGATCATTCACTCAGCATACATTAATGAGGGTTTACTGAAATGTTCAGCACCAGCGTCCAGCAGGTTAATGTCAAAGTCACTTTTTCAATGAAGGGACCTCTCGCCTATGTTGCACCAAATGATGGAGAATGTTTTTATGAAAACCCTCATTGCCAGGTCAAAAGTACAAATAAAAATGTCACGTGAAAAGTTGTCGTGAGTCGACATATTGCTTGCTACAGCGTAACAAATTTAACAAACAAGTTTATATAATCAGAAGCACAACAAATTAGAAACACAGTTTACACATACGTAAGTCGCAAACGACATAATGCTAACATATAGCACTACGTACAATATACCTTAATCTAAAGAAATTACGTCTTCAACACATAAAATATGTCTGACCTACCTAAGTACACAGCGGATTTAGATTGCCCGTGTTTGCGGAGCCCCATGAGGTTCCCACTACGTGACAATTTCGTCGAGAAACTTTGAAAATTTTGTTTGCTTCAGTCACCGTGTTTACTGAACGGGATATTAAACGGAAATTTCTATGCGTTTAACTGTTATTAGTGAGATATTTCAGTAAGGCTAATAAGTAGTGAACTAAACATCTTTGTCAGTTAGTTGTGGTATGCTGAAGTACATAATATTAGTGTTAGTCACAGGAAGGCCTTTAAAAACTTTGATTGTAGGTAGCTGCTTAAACCATTTCCTAGTTGATTTATCGTAAAAACATTGTTATAAGTCATTATCATCATCTGCCTAGCCTTCTCCCAACTATATTGGGGTCGGCTTCCAGTCAAACCGGATTCAGCTGAATACAAGTATTTTACGTGAAGCGGCTGCCTACCAGACCCCACAACCCATGAAATGTGTAACACAGTATTTCTTGGCAAGACTGGATATTTACTGGCTTCTGACAATCCGTAACGACTGCCAAAGTTCTACAAATGACAGCCGGGACCAACGGCTTAACGTGCTTTCCGAGGCATGGAGGAAACTCGGTATGTTAAGATGGTCACCCATCCACAGACCAACCTTGGCAAGCGTTGCTAAGCTTGAAGATCGATCTGTGTGGCTGTGTTATTCTTTAGCCACGAGCTCCTCAAAACCATTGTTATAAGTATGGCATCTAAGTCTTTTAAACTCCAGGTCAGAGTGTTACAGCCAGTCTACTCTGATTAAAAAAAAAACACAAAAAAATAAAATTTAAAATTGTATTTAAAATTTTATTTTTGTTCTGTACACCTGTGTACCTAAAGGTTTAATGGTAGAAAATGCCTCGTTGCATTAAGTCCACCTATGTACCGCTATTGTACCTACATGAAGTTACAATAAATAATTAAATAAAATATCACTGTGAAAACTTAGTTGAAGAGAGCGTGAAGTGAATGATATTTCCGTCTTGATTGGAGGAATTGCCATATTATGCTGGCCTATTCTGTCAACATAATTTTCACCGTGCAAGTGAGCTTGAAGTGAACCGTAATTCCATCTAGTTTATATAGATTCAGCTCACTTCACCTAAGTTCACACGGTGAGATGTTTACAGAATCGCACTGCAGCTTAATTCATGTTCATTTCACCTGTTTTTACGTTGAGATACTTGTTGACTGATGGTATGCACTTACTAATAGAAAAGTAACAATTAATACCTTTAAACGAATTGAATGCGACAAAGTTCAAAATTAATTAAAGTTTTGGTTTTATATTATCTGTGATAGGGGCCTATCTTACTAACCATAAACTATTATCGTGTGATGTGTATTGCGTATAAGCGTGGTTTTTATAGCAAATTAATACATGTTATATGTTAGCATATTGAAGTAAATACATGAACATATAAGACATTCAGTTAAACACACAAGTACTCACCACAACCAGGGCGATGTGTAGGTGAAGCCCCTCGCAGAACATCCAGACGTAACTCGTGAGCATGAAGTAGTTGGTCACCACGTGGAGCACCTGACACCAAGCCTGCACACCATTCATATTTCAACAACCAAACAAACAAGAACCTGAAAAATCGGCTGTGTCTACGCTTTCATAAATTAAATTAGAATTTTGGCGTTCGTTAAACAACAGTGAAATTGCTCGGCTAATGTTTATGAAAACGACCAAAGAATGAAATATAAATTGGGATTCTGTTTGGATAGGTAGGTAATTCGTTTGAATTTTTATTCAAATAAATACAAAATAAATAATACAAAATCAAAAGCAACGACGAAGTGAAGGGTGAAAATTATTCTTTTAAGACATTTCGTATTTTGTATTTGATGATTTACTTTTTTGAGCTCCGTGTTTTTCGTGGCCACTTCATTTGGCGTATTTCGGCCAATATTCGCGTCATTTCAGTACACATTTATTATCCTTTTTTGATCATTATTTTTATTACCCGAAATAAGGGCTTGCAGAGAAGCGCGTCGCCATAATGCGACAACGCTGCGACTAAGTGCCATTTTCCTTTTTAAATAAAAATTGTTTTCGGATTGTTGTCGCGCCTTTCTGTCAGTCTAGTCGGACGGCTTAACGCAGATATTAGGATAAATAATTAAATATGCCAAATGTAGTACCAGCAAAGAAAGTTGTAAAAATCAAAGCTTACCGTATTATTCTGAACGACGCTGACTTTGTTGACGACGGCTCGATACCAGATGATCCAGAGGATGTTGTTCAGAGCGAAGGACATGAAGAGGTGGATATGGATGCGTATTCTTGTGCACTGGAGTACCCTAAATAAAGAAAACAGGAAATAAGGCGCCGCGCACACAGAGCAGCGCTGAGCAGAAAGCACATATCGCAATGAAAACTTTGATAAATGAAAACAGCATAAGTAAAATTCGCAGTGTTGCCTGCACACATACAAATAGTAGGTTAAGATTTACGGAACTAAATTTTCTAAATTATCTTTTAACCTAAGCTGCACATATGTACCTAATCGAGATTAAATTAACGGTAACGGTACGGTAAGCTAATTATCTACCGCATAAACCCTAGCTATGTGCAACAATGCCATACAAACGGGGCATGATACTATTAAAAAGTTTATTCGATATTTTCGAGTAGTTCTTGTTTCTGTTTATACAATTCCGTCCGGCACTGAACGCTAAGAAAGATGCACCAATTTCTATGAAGTAGGAAGGTACATTCGAACTTTTAGCACTCCTAGCTAAGGCTCTTGCAATTTTAAAATGTTTGACTGAAGTGTCACCGTGGTACATTCTGTAAAAAGTAATAGTCCTGAATAATTTAACGAATTTAACGTTTTCTCGATCTTCAATTTCGTTTCTAGACGCTTGGTGTACAAACCCAATCACCAATTTTGCAGTACCAGTATAAACAGTCCTACCGCTGCGCCTTTCTCTCTGTACTCGATGAACTCAAAAATTACCGAACAGTATGGCACAGGGTTTTACCAATGGACTGAGTGATACATGAGGCAAGTTTATGTACTTATAATTCATTTAGGTTTTGTGTTCGTGGGCTGAATTACGTTCGTGTTGGTGTTGGAACAAATCATGCCGACTGGGAGCTTATATCTACCTCTGTATATACTTTCTTTCTATTGCCAATCCACGCAAAATTCACAGAACACATGTTCTTTGAGTTCTGCGTGGATTGCCCGCGAAATCTTAAATTGACTACATTTCGCACATACGCCTTTTTATCCAATGCTAGCTACGGGGATTTGCATTATCCACGACGATATACATGTATGCTCCGCCATGCTGCCGACAAAAAAGACTAAAATAATTCGATTTATTCAAGTTTAGATGTCGTTGAGCAGTGCAAAAGTGGCCATTTCGAGCGTCGAGCTGAAAATTCTTGCATTTCCACTTGTTTCTAGGGTTCCGTAACTCAAAAAGAATTGCATAATTTAATTCCGCCAAGCCCGTTCCATCATCGGACCACAAGACGAACGGCGATGCGCCACCGGTACATGGTGGACATCCCACCCATACGCACAAAACGTTTTGGGAACACATTCATAGTGCGTACAGCTAAGGAGTGGAATTCCCTGCCGGAGTCTGTGTTTCCTGATAGCTACAACCTGGGAGTCTCTAAATCAGTGAATAGGTTATTTCTAGGCAAGCGTGCTCCATCTTCGACCACATCCTCGCTTACCATCAGGTGAGATAGTGGTCAAACGCGTGCCTATAACTAGTAAAAAAAAAAAAACTGTGTTGTCCGTCCGTTTGTCTGTCAAGATCCTTTATCACGGGAACGCGAGGAGGTATCGAGTAGAAATTAAAACCATATGCTCATGTCTTTTTTTTTTATGGATGGAAAATCATCAAATGACTCCTCCCACTCGGGATAAATCAGAAGGGAGTATCAGACTCTTCATGACTAAAACCCATCCGTGTTCCTCCTCAGGATTTTTGCTTTCCAGGGCCGCGGTGATTCCACAACCCCTGCAGGATATACTCAGTCACTTGTAGCTGTGAAAAGATCGATTTCGACACTCAAGGGAATCAAAATGTATAGGGTATTTCCCGTTGACCTAGAAATATGAAATTTGGCAAGTAATATCGTCCTGTACTACAAGTATGGGTTAAAATCTGAAAACTATACATTTGTAATAATTTTATTAATTTTGTACCCAAAACAAACTATATAAACTTACAATAGAAAATAAAACTAACTATAACATGGCGATTATCAATCATCATCGACCTCGACTTGAAATGAGCCCAAAAAACTATTACTTACATTTATAATTCAATCAGAATAAAAAGTATAGTATTTATTTATAACTAGCTTCTGCCAGCGGCTTCGCCCACATGGTCCCTAGAAACCCCCGCGATAAAAAGTAGCCTATGTCCTTTCTCAGTCTCTAGACTATCTGTGTACCAAATTACATTTAAATCGGCTCAGTAGTTTTGGCGTGAAAGCGCGACAGACAACAACAGACAGAGTTACTTTCGCATTTATAATATTAGTAAGGACTAAATAATTTGTACGGAACCCTCGGCGGGCGAGTCGACTCACACTTGGTCGGTTTTTACTGTAGAGTTTTCATTGTTTTCCCGGCGCTAGTCTGCATCGACAATCGTGTGAACAGGGTTTACGAAGCAGACGTGACCCTGCACCGAGCGTAAACCTCACATGTTTTATTGCACAGTGAAAGTTTTATCTCCTCGTGCGATTTGATGGACGGATTTTAAACTCAGTGCTATTGAGAACCTGTCACGAACTATACGTCTGAACAGCTTAACCTCTGAATATCCTTTCGTCATATTTACTTAAAAGTTGAACATTTCCAGAATGGAACTGTTGAAATCTATAATGTACTAGTTGACCCGCGCTACTTCGTCTGCGTCACAATTTACATTACTGCTCTGTTCTTATTGGTCTTAGCGCGATGATATATATGTTCCTCGATAAATGGGCTATATAAAGCCGAAAGAATTTTTCAAATTTCTTTCGGCTTTCGGCTAATCTCAGGAACCACTTACTAGTGGTTCCTGAGATTAGCGCGTTCTTGCAAACAAACAAACACACTCTTCAGCTTTATATATTAGTATAGATATAGATTAAAAGTGTAGTATACGTATAACGTGGTTAGTTAAAATTATGTTAATTTACTTTTTTAATTTTACTTCACAAGATTTTAGTTTTGAATAGGGAATATGCATGAAAAATATATTTGTCGTCTATACAGTCTATTTAGAAATATACGAAAATATAATACTAACGGGGAAAATAGAATCAAAATTACTCGAAAAACGAAGGAGATTTAATTATTTTAAACAAATATATCTGTCCCTCTCTTGAAAACGCTGTTTTCTATGGCAGCTGAATAGGCGTCGTAGACGATGACGTCAAAGTTTACATCGGACTTCTCTTTCTAATTTTAATCTTTGAAGCTTTATACCTTCATCACTGATGAGCGTATTTAAAAAATAATTTCATGAATGTGTACTAGAGCTAATAAGTATTTCATTTTGCAAATAAAAAAATTGCGTGCATATTGCTGTTGATATTTCGTGACATTAGATTGACTGCATGTTTGAACTTGTCACAAAATATTATTTATTTCTTCAAAAGTGAGGTTAGAGTGAGGTGAGGTTAGTTTAAAAGTTCGACCTCATTTTCTAATGGGTATAATTTAGACGGTCACCAAAAATGGATCAATGGTCACCAAATGGTTGACGGATCAATGGTCACCAACTTCTATCCAACTCAACTGTGATTGCCATAAAATGTAGGCTTGGGGTTACAAACTGGATAAAATAGGTTAGGTTAGGTTAGAATTATTGTGACCAACCGCGCGCGAGCCGAGCGAGCGAAGCGAGCGGTGTGAACTTTTTTGGTAGTAAAATAGGTACTTTTTTGGGCGGTGTTTAAACACAAGCCTTTTCTAATATGAAGTATTAAGTGAAAGTACCTACATACTGATAAAGTTCTAAATTTATTTATTTTCTCTTTAATTTTAGCTTAATCTGTATGTTTAATGATAAAACGGCCTCTAAATAATTTATGCGGCCGTAACACTTTCGATAATAGATAGTAGATAGGTTACAAAATTAATTTCAGTTTTATAACCAAGCATATAATGGTTTTTCCACACAACGGCACGACATCGGCCCGGCTGCCGGGGAAGCAAAAATGTATGAATATACAGAGTTACTTGTAACTCGACGTATATCCGTCAGGTGCTGATAGATAGGGGGGCTAAAATGCAACAAATTGAACCCCCTGTATGTTTGCCCGAAATTCAATCGTTCTCGAGATATTTGACTCCCACCGCTGCAGGTGGGAAAATTCCATCAAAAGCCGTCACCTCCACCAGTTTTTCCATCCGTTCGTGAGCAGCTGGAGGACATGACTGGAGGTGGATCACTGTGTTGCCGAATTTTTCACAGGTCATGGCAACGTTAAAGTAAATTATTTTTCTTTAGGCTTGTGAGGTCACAAGCCCAAAGAAAAATAAGTGAGGCGAGGCCACTCAGCCTCGCCTTTATGTCAATGTTCCACAGCTGACGATGAATACGAACAATCCGCACATTACATCTTATGGGAGTGTAGTCTTTGGCAAACTGAACGCAATATTATGTTAGATAGTATTCAGGTTACATCTGGAGTAGTGTACTATACGGACCTTGTAGAAACCAGAACAAATTTCCGTGCGTTCAAGCGATTTTGCCATACCTATTACTGGAATCAAAAGTAGCTCACAATTTAGGACCCATTAGTTTTAGTGTTAGTATATAATACGTGGTGCTTGGCAACTGGGCTAAGCCCAGTTCCCTTGTGGCCTATTGGCCTAGTTCTATTCTGTCTCCTGCTTGACAAGGAGGGAAGTGGAAATTATTTTTTTTTATTCCTACTCTTCGACTGCATTATTCTGATTAATTTCGTTGCGGGATCCAAGACAGTTGAATCGTTTCTACGGGACTCGTCGGGCTTCATTGGCTCGGTATTTTTCTGGTGGTCGCCGCTGTTGGTTCTGGCTTTCAGGAGTTGCAGTGGTTGCTTGCTTTGCGGCTTGCTGTGAGTACTTACATTGCTCACCGGAGAAGTAATTTTTGGGGTTAATTTACAACTTTTCAAATGGGCTACCTATAATATGCTCCTTCTAAGTGTCTTACTTTCAAGAGTGGAATAATCCAATGATTGACTTCTCTGCGTTGATTTTATTACGCCTAACCTGTGTAAGAGATATAACAAATAACTACGACGACTT
Source organism: Lacanobia oleracea (assembly GCA_950371165.1). NCBI lineage: Eukaryota > Metazoa > Arthropoda > Insecta > Lepidoptera > Noctuidae > Lacanobia > Lacanobia oleracea. Next base: position 11,113,176 of record OX493385.1, read on the forward strand.
GATGACATCATTTTTACGTGTAGTAGCATTGAAGTCCGTGTCAGTACTTGCCCATGAAAACCGAGCGTTGAGTGGTACCGGCCAGTGGAAAAACAGAGCCCCGGCTCGGCGCCGGTGTCGTGCCGGTGAGTGGAAACACGCCCAATGACAAAATTAAAATTGGCAAAGTCCCGACCTACCAATGTAAAAATATTTGCACAAATCCAAAACACCTCTAGAAAGAATAACATTCTATCAGCGATGCAGATTTTTTTATGCATGTAAAAGAAAGGCATACATTCGCTAAAAGCTTGTGACACTTTGGTAGGCAAATCTATCAAAACTCTTGTTTTTTAGAATGTCACTATGCTTTTACCTGTTGAGGGGAATCAATCACAAGCTGTTTTTGTTCTAATATAGGTAGAGGGTGATTTTTTAATTCATAGGTCTTTTAAGGGTGTAATACAAACAAATTTTACTATGGCATCAACTTGGAAATATGAGAGGAATAATGCAGCTCTTTTATAGATTGATTTTCGCATAGCTCGGTAAAATGTAGAGGGCCGCTGATAATTTTCCAGTACCAACTGATATGATATTTACCCTGGCCTTGGCGTAGATATCTACAATGTGCCTTGGACTCATACAGGTTTTAACTAGGTAGGCACTTTCAAACAAAAGTTGTTGAGATTTTCCTCTTGTTTGACAAATAAATAACTTTAGACGGTGTTAATTGTGCGATTTTGTGGTATGACAGCGAAACATATAGGAACAAAGTTTAATTAATGATTTTCAAAGCTCCACCATTTGTTTACACTTTTGGTAAATGAAAATGTAACAGTAAGTTCTCTTCACAACAGTTTCGAACTTCGAACAGATATTTGCATGGAAGATTACACGAAGGCTGGCGAGTGTGGCTCTCAGAAGCTTTATATTCTCTTTATTGTTAATATATATGCATAACACAGCCGCTTTATTCCGTGCTTGGAACGTTTATGGCTTAGCTTTGATATACATCGCGTTATTTGCGATTTGTTATTTTGTTTCTCGCTTTTTTATTTCTTCCGATTGTTGGCAATTTGGCGAAATCGTCTTAATGGGATTGATATGGGTTATACATACAAACTAGTTAATAGCTTCCGTCTTGAAAGGCTTTTAACTGAAAGAACACGTCAGTTACGATTGCATCAAAATTATAATTATTTGTGGGCTTACAGGAGTGCTTCAACAAAGCCAAATTAGCGTTAACATTAAAAATTCAGTTTACAGTCACATTTAAAATCACCTCTCTGTGGCATATGCACATTTAGAGTGATAACTCGGCCACGTTATGTGCTTGTTACGTTTTTATCAGTCACAATTAACATGGCCGCTTTATACGTAGCAACACATGTAGCAATGCAACATTTCTCATTCAAAACATTCTGGAAAAACAGCTTGTTATAATCAAAGTTGTAAAAGTTTATTTTTACAACAGATACATTGCACTCGATCTGTATTTCAATAACATTAGAAATATCAATGAACTGTGATGATTGGTAAAGAGAATAAAACATATTGGATTGAGAAAATGCAAATGGTTAGAAATGGAATACATCCGGGAAGATTCTTACCGAAAGAAGAGGAATATGAAGACTGAGATCAGCAGAGCAGCCACGGACAACGAGTATCCAACTACGTATATGTTGTTCACAATGCTACGGAACTGAAACAAAAAGAACTTGGTTAGGCCAACGGTATTTGTACAGTAGGGGGGGGGGGGGGTAAAATTACACTTCGGGCATTTAATGATTACCGAGATATACACGTGTAAATTAAATTGTCAATTTAATCACAATTCATATCAGCCGAAAGACGTCCACTGCTGGATAAAGGCCTCCCCCAAGCGTCGCCACAACGATCGTTCGGGCTATGTCGGTAATCTTGGTTCTCTTGCGGATATCGTCATTCCTGATTTGATCACGCAAGGAAACTCTAAGTGTTGCCCCAGTAATAGTAATTTTTCGTCTAATTTCTTAAATAACTTAAAAACCATTAATTTTAAAATTATGAAAAAATTTAATCAAAACCCTCACAGTAAGCCCTTTCATTTGCCCGGGGATACCGCACGGTCTCTGGCGAGGCGGCGAGCCTCCTTGCCGGGCTGCCGCCATGGGATCTGGAGGCGAGAGCCCTCGCGCACATTTACGAGTGGCGCGTGGAGGCGCAACGCCGGGGCGAGACACCTCTGCCGCGGCAAATCGGCGGACGGAGCACCGGCAAGATCTCATGGCGATATGGAGACAGCGACTGTCGCAACCCAGCGCTGGGCATGCAACAATCCAGGCGATAAGTCCCCTCTTTGAGGAGTGGCTGGAGCGGCGCCACGGTGTCCTCACCTTCCGCCTGACACAGGTACTCACCGGACACGGTTGTTTCGGGAGATACCTGTTTCTGATTCGGCGGGAGGACGCGCCCGGGTGTCATCACTGCGAGGATCGCCCGGAGGACACGGTGGAGCATACGGTGGAGGTCTGCCCTGCTTGGGCGGAGCACCGCCGGGTCCTCGTCGTGGCGATCGGTGGCGGCGACCTCTCGCGACCGGCCTTGGTTCAATCTTTGGTCCGGAGCGAGGAGGCATGGGAAGCGATCACCTCCTTCTGCAAAGGCAGGAAAGGAGGAGGCCGAACGTGTGAGAGAGAGGGAAACCTCACGTCCCAGTCGCCGCAACAGAAGAAGACGCCCCAGGCGTCGGGAGTCGCAGGACGATTCCCAGCCACCGTAGGCGCGGGCCTGCGGACGGCGAGCAGTGGGTGGCTCGCCGTCTGATCAGAACTAGGCCCGGGTCGGCGGCGCGCTGCGATTCCAGCGCGCCTCAAAGAGATGTCAGCGTGGAAGACGGGGCCCGCTAGGGCAGGTGCCTGCTGGGGCTGCGGAATCTGTTCGAAAGAGGTGCCGTAGCCTTAGAACGCAAAGGGCACCAGGAGGAACACGGATGGGTTTTAGTCAGTAAGAGTCTGACACTCCCTCTTGCTTCACCCAGAGCGGGAGGAGTCATTTCATGATTTCCCATCCTTAAAAAAAAAGCCCTTTCATTTGATATGTCACACGATATTGCACAAAAACTTTTTTGTTTCCAGTTTGACCCCTAAAAGTGACCTCGATACTATTTTTTTTTTAATTTACGTAGTCGATAATATTATGTGTAACAAATTTCAACAGAATCGGTCCAGTGGATCCGGGGAAAACTGGCTGTGACAGACGGACACACAGACGGACAGACAGACAGACGGACAGACTGACAGACAGACACCCGAGTGATCGTACAAGGGTTCCGATTTTTGTTCGGAACCCTAAAAATAACCAAAAACACTGACTTCCGAAATAAGAGTGTTTTGTTTTTGGAAGTCGGTGGTATTTTTTTTTATCTTACACGTTCACCATACAAGAGACCCGGCTTTTTGAATGTATCGCGCACTCGACCGCACTCGAAGATACGGGCTTATGTCGGGCCAAATGAATAGAGATGACGTTGACAAAGCTTCGATTTTTAGGACCAGGCACTTATGTTGTATGACGAACAAACGAACGTTTAAAAATATCTTATTTTTAATAGTTGCATGCTGCTGGTGCCAAGAAACTTGAAAGCGATTTAACTTCGGAAAAGTTTAATCGCTGGAGTTTTGTCTGCTTTTAAGGTACGCACCTAAATATTAATTATTTACGTACCTTCTGACAATGAATTGTAGTAACCTTTCAACATACATAGTTATCTTGGTAAGACTTGTAGATCTCTAAAATAGTAGCACGTATTAATTAATGTGTTGATTTTGTCAGACGCGGCGTCTCTCAATTTCATTAGGTAAGGAGGACAATGTTTGGTTGGATATTAGAATTGGTTGCCTAACAGGGGTTGGTGACCGAGTTATCCCAGTAGAAATATAAAGCAGGAAAGGCACTGTTAAAACCACAACGTTTCCTTATTTTGGTTGTTCCGTATCTATAGCTAGGTTTTGATATAAAGGAGACGAAGTAAAAAATTCCAGAAGAAACGTTTTATGAAGTACTCGCAATGATAAACCAACAAATCTGGTGTAAAATATCATCTCTACCATTAACGTCTCAAAGGCGTACAACATTTTATAAAAATAACTAAGCAAACTGAGACATTGCACGCATGAATCATGGTGGCGTGTATACAGGGTGTCGGCAGCGGTAAACAACGCGCCGCAGTGACGGATGGCCAGTACCGAGTGCCGAGTTAAGCTTGACTCACACGTAGCGAGTTAACTCGCACCGAGTCGAACGCTGCCTGTTTGTTACTAGTAGTCGCGTGTAACGCTTTTCACGCGAATTCCTGTAGACAGCTGTAAAATATTCAATTCGTGGTCAGAAAAAAAAATCATCAAAATGGCGAGTGTGAAGACCAGGGCCTACTCTCTAAGCTCGAAGTCCGTTGTTTCGGGCTTAGTTGCGGGCGTATTCTACTCTGTATCACCTAACCACTAAGAATTAATGATAACACGATTTGACAGTTACTGTTAAATCGTCTTGTCATTCATTCTCAGTTCAGGTTCGGGACTATTCGTAACTCACTAGGTGACACGGAGTAGAATACGCTCGCAACTAAGCCCGAAACTACGGACTTCGTGCTTAAAGAGTAGCCCCCAGGCTCTGCCGTGGTTCTACATGAATCGTAAAACCACGCGATTTTCAATCTCAGCAAGGAGGAAATTGTTTTCGGAGCGAGTTGCGCCTCGTGTGACGTTAACTTTAGGCTGCGCGCAGCAGCCACGCGACCCGGCTCGTCACTCGTCACACGCCACCGATACACCGCACAAACGTCAGAATGTGTACACACAATATTTTTAAACAAACATACACACTCTTCATGTTTGTTCCCGTTTACATATAGGTAGTTACGTACATTCTCATCGGAGTTAATTGAAACGTGCATTCGAAACTCATCGCAAATAAGTACCTGCGTTGACATTGGTGCGAGTACCTACGATTTATCGGAAAAACAGCATGTCGTTTATTAAATCACCCTGTACGTATGGTTGTTTGGTATATTATGTACTTTGCATTGACTCGGTGCCTTTTTTTACTGTGATTGAGATTCAGAAAAGGGAATCATTAGTTTATGGCAAGTAAAAACTTCCAAGTCTCCGCAACGCAGTTCTTCTATTGCCAAAAGTTGGGATGAGATCTAATGTTAAAAGTTATCGTCATCTTAGGATATTTTCAAGGAAACTTAAACTTGTAATGATCTTAAAATTACGATTTTTTTCTCTCCTGTTAGCTTTATTTCTAAATGGTATAAGGTTATAAATTAAATTTCATGCAGACGAAGTCGCGGACACATCTACTCAATAATTAATATGATTGAAAGTTTTAACCAACACAATTTGGCAGTACATAAATCATTTTCCCAAAAGATTACCATGGAATAAGAAATCAATTTATATTCTACCAGCTTTTGCCCGCAATTTCATACGCGCACATCCCGTTTTTTCCCGATCCCGTGGGAATTTCGGGGTAAACTCTTTGTGCTCCCCTACACTCCCCATAGTTACATGCCAAATATCAGCTTTTTACGCTCAGTAGTTTTGGCTGTTGTCTGGCGAGGAGCTCGTGGCTAAAGAATAACAGCCGCACAGATCGATCTTTAAGGTTAAGCAACGCTTGCCAAGGTTGGTCTGTGGATGGGTGACCATCTTAACATATCGATTTTCCTCCGTGCCTCGGAAAGCACGTTAAGCTGTTGGTCACGGCTGTCATTTGTAGAACTTTGGCAGTCGTTACGGATTGTCAGAAGCCAGTAATACCGTGTTACCCATTTCATGGGTTGTGGAGGTCTGGAAGCAGCCGCTTCACGTAAAATACTGGTATTCAGCTGAATCCGGTTGGACTGGAAGCCGACCGCAGCCGAGCAGATGAGTTTTGGCTGTTGTCTGTTAGGCACTCAGTCAGTCACCAATAACGAAAGAATTCAAATTATATTCTACTAGTCGACTCGCGCAACTTCGTCTGCTCCGCTCCTATAGGTCTTAGCGTGATGATATATATATGATATAGCTTTCCTCGATAAATGGGCTATCTATCACTGAAAAACTTTTTCAAATCGGACCAGTAGTTCCTGAAATTAACGCGTTCAAGCAAACAAACAAACCCTTCAGCTTTATATATTAAGTAGTATAGTATAGATACCATTTCTAATATAGATACCAATATAGGTATATCTATACCTACTCCTACGTGAATAAATTGCTGCAAATAAAAGGCGACTCTAAATTCAGAATAATTTCAGCTCGCTGAATAAAACAGGGTATTTTATTGGTTTTAGTGAATACAGATGAAATCTGCTATTAAAAATATGGTCGTGTCAGCAGTAGAAAAAGATAAGTGGGCTTCAATATTTGAGATAATAGATCATGATTTAGCTATTGTAATACGAAAAAGGATGTTCATAAAGAAAAACGATCTATTTTTCGGGAACAACGACAACGTTTTAAACACTCTTTGTTTAAGCAATTTTAGCATTTTTATGATTTTATTCGAGTTCACGTTCAAATATTGTTAGAAGAAATGGTGAATTATGCAAATAAATGGTACGGCGTGACCAACTTCCAGGTAGAAAAACAACGTTTAACCATGCTTCTAGATTAATAAACGTGCGATAATATTGTAATTAACACTGAGCTGACCTAGATTTTTTCTTGTGGACCGTAGACGTTGCCTGTTATCAGTTTATGTTAGTGTAATGAAGGTTCGCATAACGTGATTCTGATTTACCTCTCTACTAGCTCTAATATAAAGGCTGCCCTAGGCATAAACCATGCCACAACGAGGCGAACATGCGTTTCCAATGCTACAGAAACGCGTTGTTGCATTTTAGAGCTTGTCTGTGGAAACCGAAACCGTAAAGGTTGATTTACACATATCCGAGCCATGCCCGGGTCAGGGCAAGGCTCTTTCCGGGCCGTAGTCCACCCGGAGCTCAACAAAATAACCTAATCCTAATATATAAAACTAGCTTTTGCTTGCGACTTCATACGCGCATATCCCGTTTTTCCAGTGCCCGTAGGAATTTTGGGAAATCCTCTCTTAGTGCTCCCCTACACTCCCCAAGAAACCTAAAACGCAAATTTCAGCTTTCTACAACCAGTAGTTTCGGCTGTGCGTTGTCTTTCAGTCAGTCACTCATTCACTTACTTACTCACTCACTCACTTACTTACTCACTCACTCAGTAACGGAAGAATTTTATATATTAGGATTATTCCGTTATTGGTGACTGACTACGTGACAGACAGACAACGCATAGCCGAAAATACTAGTCGTAGAATACTGAAATGTTGAAGGAACCTTCCCGAAATTACCACGGGAACGGGATAAGCCGGGATATGCGCGTACAAAGTCTCAGGCAAAAGTTAGTTTTATATAAATTAGTTTACACATGTACCGGTCATAGTCCTGATATCTGAGGATCATCTTGAAGTCGTTTTTTAAGAGAAGTTGTCTGTAACGTCAACATTTTTGATAACCGTTCTTTGAAGTTCGTTACAATATTTTATAAGTTACCATACAATACGGGTTCAAGAATATTTTCTAAGTACGGGATAAACGTAAAGCCTTTTTCAACCGAGGCGCCAGAAGACTGTTTGATCATACTGTCAGACGAGAATTAACTACATCTTCCTACTTAGGTTTTCGCTTCCCTGAAAGTGATTGATGAGTGTGAGCTACAGAAACAAATAAAATTTTGATGGTAAATATTCGCTCGACTAATTACGAGTATGTATATGATGGCGGAATGAATGTGACGAAGTTTTCTAAATGCTTTCCACTTCATTTGCTTTTCGTGATTTGCGATAGCGAGATGGGCAGGAGACATATTGTTGCTATCACGGGAAACGTAATGAATAAGTTTGGCAGAGGAGTGGGATTGGCAAAAGAAAAGAGAGGCCTACGTCTAGTAGTGGGCTAAAGGCTGTTGTGCATAACGATGATAGGTTTGGTTGATTAATTGATTAATATAGCAACAGGTCCTGTAGCCATTGCATAGCCAAACAGTCTCTCAAGATAAAATCAAATGATAGTAAGCCACTAAGGATGATGACTGGCGGCCTAATGGCCGAACCAGAGGTAGCGGCATCGCAGTCTCTTTGCCGAAATACGTACACTATAGGGAATATGTATGAAAAAATATTTACTATCTAAACAGTTTATCTAAACAGAGATGAGAGATGAGATGATCATAGAGAAGCACGGGGAGGCACTGGCGGTCTCCCTTGACATCTCGAAGGCCTTCGACAGAGTCTGGCACGATAGCCTTATTAGTAAGCTTCCTTCCTTCGGTCTGCCCGCCGGTTTGTGTGATTGGATCGCAGATTTCCTGAGAGATCGGTCTATCCGAGTGGTGATAGATGGCTGCTCGTCTGGACTGCTGGATATTAATGCCGGGGTTCCTCAGGGGTCGGTGCTTTCGGCAACACTGTTCTTGCTGCATATTAATGATCTGCTTAAACCCGGTACCTTTGGGTATGCAGACGACAGCACTGTTGCTGAGAGATACGTGTCCGACGCACAAGCTGGTGGGTCGCAGATCCGGTCTCTCCGGGAGGCAATGGTTGAGCGCTTGAACGTTGCCTGGAGGATCATCGGCAATGAGAGGCTCGTCGCGTCGAAGCTCCAAAGTCTTGAACATCGACGACGAGTTGCTAGCCTGTCGGTTTTTTACCGGTTGCATTTTGGGGAATGTGCGACGGAATTGCATAATTTGATTCCGCCAAGCCCGTTCCATCATCGGACCACAAGACGAACGGCGATGCGCCACCGGTACATGGTGGACATCCCACCCATACGCACAAAACGTTTTGGGAACACATTCATAGTGCGTACAGCTAAGGAGTGGAACTCCCTGCCGGAGTTTGTGTTTCCTGATAGCTACAACCTGGGAGTCTTTAAATCAAGAGTGAATAGGTTATTTCTAGGCAAGCGTGCTCCATCTTCGACCACATCTTCGCTTACCATCAGGTGAGATAGTGGTCAAACGCGTGCCTATCAATAGTAAAAAAAAAAAACAAATAGTAAAATAACTAACAGTAACAAATTGAATCAAAGTACGAGTATATCTGTCCCTCACGCAAAACGCTGTTTTCTGTTCAGCTGTATAGGCGTCATGTAATTTGACGTCAGAGTTCATATCGGACTTCTCTTTCTAATTGTAATCTTTGAAGCTTTATAACTTCATCGCTGATGAAGGTATTTAAAAAATAATTTCATGAATGTTTAGTAGAGTTAGTAAGTATATCATTTTTCAAATAAAAAACTCGCATGCATTCTATTTGGCCGCGGGTTTTTCGGCGCAGTTTATATGAGGCCTATGACTAGCAGTCTGCTGTAGGCGGTCCCTTGCACGAGTGCACCAAGATGTCGGCAGGCAGAGATGGCAAGTGATCCTCAATAGAATGAACACGACTCTACTGTCAAGAATGTCACGACAAAGATGTCCAGCAGTGGACTATGATAAGTGATAGCGAGTTGACTGATAGTTTGGAGCCACATATCTGATACAGTTGTCGCCGAGAGCCATACTCTTATGTCGTTCCCGCTAGAAGCAAGTATAAGATTTCCGCCTTCATTGGAGGTTTTTACACCTGAAAATAAGCAGGGTATTGCAATGTCTGTCAATGTCAAAGCCTCTCATTTGGACAAATACAACAATATTGACTAACTAACTAACTAACTTTGCAGATGATTTTTTTTAATGCTATGGAGTAGCAATTTCCTTCATTATCCTTCCTTAATCGTTTTACACCGCTTTGACTGGAAGCCGACCCCAATATAGCTGCGAAAAGTCTAAGCAGACGAAGAGTCGTTTTATACAATCGGGCTGCGGGTATCCAGAAACTTACCTTCAACAAGGTGAATCTGCGAGATGGTATATAGGAAACAAAAGTACTCGTAACTGTACTTAAGCTGATCTATTATGATGTAGCAATGCCAAAGGAATGGCATTGGCACGTCATAAAAGGGAGAGTAGCAGGCGTTCTGTAGTTTTTACCCACTTTCATGAGAAAAAAAGCGCGATTTTATCACAACAAGTGTATCCGGCAGCATTTGACGCGCAACACCTGACGCCCAAAATGTTCAGCAATGTGCAATTCAACGCTTTCTTTGTTGACAAATTCTGCATAGTCTTGCACCAACCAGGGATTGTCCTTGGGTATACTATCATAATAGTGCATACAATGGTCCCAAGTGGAAGTGCATAAATGGGAGAGGCCTATGTGCAGTGGACGTCTTTCAGCCACCTGCTAAAGGTGGGACTCTGTTTTATCGGTACTTACGTCTAGATCCTCGACGTCGACGCAGGTGGTGTAGTTGGTCCATGGCTTGTTCGCGTTCGGGTGCACGAACCACGTGCCGTTCTCCGTGCATCTGTAACAAACAAGCGTAGTTTAGTGGATATGATCATACTGATCATATCTGTCTTGCCCTTATCCCAATTTCAGTATTCATCTACGCCAAGATGTCGACTAATACAGAAGTATGGATTCTCTATTAGTCGACATATTGGCGTATTTCTATTACAAAATGTTGTAATGCCTCTCTGCACACATAGTGGAAGATCAGAACGAAAGTCTCAATATATGTTTGCTATCTGAATATTGTATTGGACTGGACTTTGTTTGGCATAGACTTTAAGTTAATGACTTATTTATTTATTAGGGGCAAAAAACAGTTACATGCTTCAAATAAACAAGAAATACTTTAAAATAATAATAACAAACAGGTAACATGTTAAATTACTCATTGCAAAATTGCATTGTGAGCATTATGCAAAACTTTGCAACTTTTCTCTTCATATTATGAAACAGAAAAATTTATGTGGATATTGGTAATGGAATTACTGTTAATTCCAATAAATCTTCTATGCAAAACATAGTAGCGGGCGTATCACAGGGATCGATTTTGGGGTCTATTTTGTTTACATTATTTACAAATGATTTAATTAATTACATTACATAATTCAATTTTTCTCGACACACAGCTGACAGTTTTTGCAGATGACACCAACGCAATAGTTGAAGCTTACAATATACAGGAGCTTTCCGCTAAGGGCAATGCACTGATGGCAGTTTTTAAATCTTGGTTTGAAAGTAACAAACTTTTAATTAACACTGAAAAAACCAAAGTTATGTTATTTAGTACAACAGCTCGTAATAAAGCGCACTTGATAAAGTGAAAATTGACATGGTTAATGAGGTAAAGTTTCTGGGGATATACATTGACAAATATTCAAATTGGAAAAGGGAATTGCAACCTATTAATTCGTATGTTTCCTCAGCGTGTTATGCCTTACGCAATCTTAGGGTTGTAATAGACATAAAACACCTTAAAATGGTATATTATGCTCTGATAGAATCAAGGTTAAGAGATACTGTTCAGTTTTGGGGGAATAGTTTTAATTATACCCCTACCTTGTGACTATTCCACCAATTCGCTCTAAGCGTTTTCAAACGTCTTTTATAATGCGCACAGCAAAGGAGTGGAACTCTCTGCCTGCGTCTGAGTTTCCAAAAGCTTAGAACCCTAATCTCTTCAAAGTTAGAGTGAACATGCTCCTTCTGGGTAGGCTCGCTCCATTGTAGACTTTGTCTCTGTCATCTCTGACATAGACTAGAGTCAAGAGCAAACCCATTACAAACAAATAAAAATATGGAGAGCTGTCGGTCACACTTCATAAATTTAAAAATTCTAACTGGGCCCAGCCTCTATGTTTTGGTACTGTTGGTGACTTTAAAAAAAATACCTCCATAGCTATGAAACACAGGATGAGAGACAGTTGAGGGAGAGAACGCGCAGGAAAGATTTTAAAGCCAGAATAATACCCCAACTTAACATTGTGCAACATAGTCCTCAATATCAAGCAGTGCGGATTTTTAACAGACTGCTATTGGACTTAAAATCTATTATTGACCACAGCTCATTTAAGTCAAGACTCACGGCATTCCTATTGGACAAATGTTTGTATTCATGAGATGATGACATATCCACATTTTAATTACGTAATGTGATTGAATTTAAAATTTTCAATGTTATTAAATTTTTGTCTAATTATAATTTTCTATAATTTATTGTAAAATGAATGTACCTACCTAATAATTTTGTTATTTTAATTAACGTGATTTTTATTATTATTATTATTTATTGATAGAGTATGATTTCAAACACAATGTAAATTGATCCTGAAAATAAATAAGTAAATAAAAAATAAATAAATAAAACCCACACCAATGTCCGCGTATTTACAAAAGAATAATAAAAGTAGGTAAAGAATAAGCAGGACTGTGGTATGAGTTCACAGTTGGAAGATCTGTGGTAGCTTCATACCTTGCCTCATTTATATGACACCGATTCAATTCAATTTGTAGAAGGTTCTAATGTGATTGTGATAAAATTAATCAAGTCCTAAAACAATGTGTAACAAACAAAAATAGGCACAGCGACAATGGCTGATTGTTGCCTTGTTTTATTAGTGGCGTAGTAGAATAGGTACCTACCTCTGTTTAGTACGCAGACGTATCTACTTATTGAAAATTTGTCCTTCAAGGCGAGACTTGATATTGCTTACTGGTACATGGGATATTGCCTGGGCACTATATTATTACGTAAAACCTCATACATGTGTAGGTAGGTAACCAAGAATTTCATTAAATAGGATTATATGTAACATATTTCTAAAAGGACCGGGACAAATTATGACGAAAGTAATAAAACTGCTTTACCATGCAAAAGTCATAAGTAACTGAAGTAAGGAAAAATATATGTGTTAGTAGAGGAGCCTTTCTTGTAATAACAAAATGATTGATGGAACTAAGAATAAAAACGCGCTCCTATAACGGGCTGTAGTCATTAAGTGCCGGTGCACACCTGGCGACTATCGCTGGCTACATCTCGGCCATTGGATACCAACTCAGTCGCCGACGCCAACTCAGTGGCTTAGTTGCCAGAACGACAGTAAGATAGATGCTAAAGCAGTCAATAACATTTCCGTGGCACCCCAACACTGATTGTTTTCTGAACATATAACATGATTGATTTAAAAACCGTTGTCTTCAGCCAATGTTTCACCCGTGGGAACGTTGGAAATTATCCCAAGGGAACGCACACCCGGAATAAAAAAAGAATTAGTGGTTTAGGCGTGAAAAGAAATTAACACAATCAATCAGCCCGATAGAGTTCCGATATTGTTAATACGAAAAATTATGTTTAGGAGGAGGAAGTAAGTAATGATCCGATTATAAAAGTGGATAGCAATTTTTTTTTCTTAGTGTCTTAGAAAATATTTATGCGGGCAAATGCGTGGGTGTTGGTGGATGGTCCACAAAAGCGCGTCAGTCGAATAAAAACCGGTTAAGGGCGAGCGTTTTTTCATATGATACCCTAGTAGCCCCCACTTTGAATTTTTAAGAATCCCTTTCAGTCGCTGTTACAAGAAAAGCTACACACATTTTTATTTCTTTCTTATGTGCAAAGTACTTAAACAAACGTCATCAAAAATTCCAAATATCAAGTTCATAGGATTAGTAGTTCATTAGATATCCAGATGTGATAGACAGAAAGACTTATTTAGCCACACCGTAAAGGTTTCTTTTTTACCATTTTGGTACGGAACCCTAAAAAACGATGGAAAACAACTGCAACTACAACTGCCGAGTTTTGGTAACCTTTTTTTCAACCCGGTTAGTTCTGGTATAGCACGCTTCACAGCAACTACTTAGTGGCCGGATTTGTAAGCGAGCTTAGCCATCAATTAATTTATTAGCACTCCTAAAGTCTAGACGTGCGGCGGTATTTATGTCGATAGAGACATTGATAAAGTTTCTAATCCATACTACGTAGTAGAAAAGCGAACGTAACTCTCTCTGTCCATTTGTCTGTTTTTAGGGTTCCAAATATCCCTAAGAAACGGAACCCTTATAGGATCACTCGGGCGTCTATCTGTCGGCCCGTCTGTCATAGCCAGTTTTCTCCGGATCTACTGGACCGATTCTGTTGAAATTCGGTACACATATGGACTTCTGTGACCCAAATACGGACGCATTACGTAAATCAATAAATTTTGAGTATGTGGATCACTTTTCGTGGTCAAACTAGACAATTTCTCAGAAGTAAGAAAATTTGTTCAAACTGTATCGTGTGACATATGAAATGAAAGTGTGTTAATTATATTATTTATTAATTTTAAAATAAATGGTTCTTAGGTTATTCAAGAAATTAGAGCAAAACTGACTATTCTTATTATTCTTACCCTTGTCTCTTTAACTAATTAGTTTTGGAGATAAGGGTAAGAATAAAATTTTGAAAAAATGTAGATAATAGTTCTGTACCTAAAGATTACAGGAACATCTACAAGAAGTCTGTAGTGTTAAAATAACATGTAAAAAAAGAAATTGGTTCGGAACCCTTTGCACACGACTCGCACTTGGCCTGTTCTTATATTTTGTCTACACGTCTTAGCAGCTGAAAGGATTTGCGAATGAATCCACATGGGTAGACTATGTTTTAGAATAGGACATATGATAGGTACTTTTCAACTCAAGATTATGTTCCCTTGGGATAATTTTCAATAATCACGCAGGTGAAGTTGCTGTCGGAAGCTAGTATTACATAAATATTATAATTACACCTGTATTCCCAAAAGGGTGGGCACAGGTGTAGGTACCAGAAATGTTTCTATTTATGTAGAAGTTTTAGAGCCTTGTTGTCGATCGGAGCCATATCCGGGCATAAATAAAATATATGGTAAAAGTAGAGAAGTTTCACGCTTTTGAAGTCATGTACTGGATAGCGCAAATTCAAAATGATCTGATTTGCGAGTGACGTCACAAAAATTCGTTAGTAAATTTTCTGCTTATCACAGGTTTTAAAACGCACACAATTGCGTAGTTTTTTGAGCTTTTAACATATTTTTTGACTTTCGTCTTTCCTCAGTTTTTTGTGAAATTTTACAAGGTAAAACCTTTTTATATTGACCTAGAAAAGGACCTAAGCACAAGATAACACTCAAGAGTAACGACGGAAATCGTTTCGATAGTAATGATTTGAAAAGTTCGACTTAAACTCGAAGTTTCCGCCATCAGTTTAAGACAACTTGCATTCACAGGGAATTCGCTGTCGCCAAACGATCTTCTAAATATAAAAATCTCGTGTCACAGTGTTTATTATCGAACTTCTCCGAAACGGCTTGACCGATTTTTATGAATTTTTTGTGCATCTTTCTGAGGATGGGTCGTAGGCTATTTTTTATGGCAAATCGTTTGCCGGATCAGCTAGTACCTACTTAATATATGTTCAGGTAGGAGGTTGCATAAATCTTTCATAAATAGTACTATACTTTAGACCTTTTTCAAAATAAAAAAGGTACTTTTGAGTTCGGCTTCCAGTACAAGTGGATGCAGCTAAATACTATATTTTTTTAATTGGAGGGATCGCCTGTCTGACTTCCACAATTTGACTGGTTGTCTTCAGACTTTCAGGGTTCTGAGATCCCGTAACGACTGTCAAAAAAAATATGTTTGTATAAAAGATCAATAAACTTCAGTAAGGCTGCATCTGATGATACTCGAAAAAGAATTTTTCCTCTACGACCTTTATAAATAATTGAGCTTTACTTTAAAGATTTCGCTTTCATTAGTCTGTAATATTATTATTTCACCCTTTTTACAAAATTGCCTTTGTAAGTACCTAATTCTACTGTTGGAATGGAGAGTGACTTAGAAATTCTATTTCAGGAACCGTGAAGGTGAGGTTTGTTATCCGAAGGTCAATTTTGGTACTTAAAAAACGTTAATATATCTACAGTTTTAATTTAATTCATATTTATAGTTTACACCTTTTTCATGCAATAGTTGTATAGTAATGTTGTGCTTGTCTGTAAGTGTTGCTGCACTAGAATATTTATTTATTTACTAGCTGACCCGCGCGGCTTCGCTCCCGTCAACTGGCTACTCTACCTACCCTACCTACCCTACCTACCCTACCTACCCTACCTACCCTACCTACCCTACCTACCCTACCTACCCTACCTACCCTACCTACCCTACCTACCCTACCTACCCTACCTACCCTACCTACCCTACCTACCCTACCTACCCTACCTACCCTACCTACCCTACCTACCCTACCTACCCTACCTACCCTACCTACCCTACCTACCCTACCTACCCTACCTACCCTACCTACCCTACCTACCCTACCTACCCTACCTACCCTACCTACCCTACCTACCCTACCTACCCTACCTACCCTACCTACCCTACCTACCCTACCTACCCTACCTACCCTACCTACCCTACCTACCCTACCTACCCTACCTACCCTACCTACCCTACCTACCCTACCTACTTTTTTTTTTTTGTTTTTAAACCTTCCCTGTATTCTGGCGAAACTAACAAAAAAAGAATTATTTAAATCGGCCCCGCCGTTCTCGAGTTTTAGCGAGACTAACGAACAGCAATTGATTTTTATATATATAGATTATAAAATTAAAAGCTAATAATGCTTATTAGCTTAAGGTACTGTGTATGCAATATTGACGATCCTAGTAAATAAATAAATTAATACAGGTCGCAATATCATCACAGCAACGATCAACGTCAAAATGTAGGGAAATTACAGGTATTTTTCTTGTGATTGCAAACGCTTGCGCTCCTTAAAATACAAATAGAAATACGAGGGTTGCATCTCTGTTATTTGCTTTGTGTTGGAGTTGTTACCTTAGTTAAGATAGCTAAGCAGCTAAAATGTCGACCACAAAAATGACAAATAGATATTATCTAACTTTATAATATTATTGGCAGGATGTAGGATAAAATTAGAAGTAGGATACATTAGGTACCTGGGTCGTTATTGTACCAAATTAAATAGGTGACTTCAGTGTCAGGCAAACGATTTCCAAAATTTTGCTGAGCAATGGTTTTGCGTGGAGGCGACGCATATTTTCCTGAATGCTTGGCGTAAAAAGTCTCTTTTTATTTCTTTCTTATCAGATTTTACACAAGGTGTAAAATCGGTGTAGTCCTTGCATAAAATAAATAGGGCTGGCAGAATATAACTTGTGTAGAGCTCCATACAGGTGATGTTCTGCCAGCCCCATAGAAATATATGTTTATTATGTCTATGGCCAGCCCTATCGTGGCGCCGGCGATTGTCAAAACGTCAAGAATGTATGGGATTGACAAATGCTGTGGAAATGTTACGTGATCAAACCTTTTAGCCATTCAACAATGAGGGTATCCTGAATAAGCGCACCAGGTGGCAGCACTGAGGCGTCAGTTCCATACACCTATCAAAGAGTGTTTTGTGACATTTGTTAAATTTACATCAATCTTATGTTGATATCAAAGTCACTTTTTCAAGGAAGCGGACCTTCTTATCTATGTGGCGCCAACTGGTGCCGTAAATTTTCCTGGATCCCTTTGCGTTCGCTATTATAATAGCACTTGGTGTAGAGGCCCGTACTTTCAGAATGGCATACATGCTATCATCTGTCTTTTTTTTTGACGGGGGAATGGTCTGTCAAACTCTTATTGACTAAAACCACCTCGGTGTTCCATCTCTCACCGACGCCGGAGATCGCGAGAACTTATTTGGCTTTCCGTGATCCCCGACTGGGGCCACCTCGGGACTGCGGGGGGAGTGAGGTGTTTGAATCTCCCTGCGACCGACGTCAAAGACGGGCGCACGGGAACACTACGCGCCGCCACCTCGGGTCCGTATGAATGGGGGGTGACGGCCATCCCCAGGACCGCCACCCTTGGACCCAGTTGGCCGGAAGAGGGCAGCGTATGCCCGGTGCGTCTGCTGCGGTTTGGGAGAGAGGTCGAAATCTCCCTCCCCCTTTCCGCAGCCTCCTTCTGCTCGATAACTATTTCGCAGAAGGAGACCACCGCGTCGACCATAGCACGAATTACGGCCGGCAGCGAGGGATCACTGCCTACCACAGAGATGAGGGCACGGCACGGCTCCTCCCAAGCGGCACACTCTGCCAGCGTATGCTGCGCCGTGTCCTCCCGAATCATCATCTGCCTAGCCTAAGCAAATTTAGCTGAGGACCAGTATTTTACGTGGAACGACTGCATACCAGAACTCCACAACCCATTAACTGGGTAACACGAGAGTTCTTGGAAAGACTGGAGTCAAAATAGGCTTGTGATAATACGTAACGACTGCCAAAGATCTAAAAACGCCTAAAGGGTGCCTGTCTATTTGCGCGAAGCGAGGCAGCTTTAGGGTGCCTGTCTGTGACCCATGTGGCCTCGCTCCGCTGTAATGGACAGGCAGTCTAACCCGTTTGTCCCGGCTGTCTTTTGTAGATCTCTGCCAGTCGTTGCAGATTATCACAAGCCGGTGACGAGATTTTATGCAATTCTATTGGTTAAAATTTAATCCGCAGCTTCGCCCTTCGCAAATGGATGTCCATGTAGTCAGGCACCCTAAATGTGGCATACGTGATAACTACTGAACCGATTTGAAAAATTCTTTCACCATTAAAATCTCACATTATCCCCGATGAACATAGGCTATAGTATATTAAATAAAAGTTAGGGATCCCTATGAAAACTTCGATAATGTAGTCCAAGGTGTGAAAATATACCAAAAAAAAATCCTAATATCGCGTACGCTGCGGAAACTTTTGAAAATAGAGCAAAGTGATGTACTACAGTTTTATAGAGGATATCACTATCCACAAAAAAGTCATAATATATCTAACTATAATGGTTAAATCACAATAACCGCTTTTTGTTCAAATTATTCGATCAAAACCCGGGTGGAATGGAATAGTGGTGATTTTGGTATAGTGATATTAATCCTTATCCATTTAAATGGTTTGGTAATTTTGGTTTGTTATGTGTACGTAAATTACACTTTAAATTATGCAAATCGGTTACTGCGTTTAAAAGTTACGACGGGTATAAAAATACCCTAAGTAAGAAAATAGTCGCGACTTGAGCGAACTGCCTAGTATGTTAATTAGTTATTTTTCACGTTACATTTTATAGAGGGAGGACATATAGGAGATGAAGTTCGTGGAGTACCTACTAAACCCACGCGAACGAAGTCGCGGGCGAAGTGGTAGTTATTATGATAGACACTACAGACAATGAAAGGGCATGTAAAAAGTAGACTTTTATTTCGTGAATATTAACTCAAATGAAATACTGTGTATACACTGCTAACTACACATTGTATTCCCTTTGTCTGCAGTGTTTTTACTAGTCTTTGAAGGATATTCTAGTTATTTTGTCTGGCTGGATTATAATTACTTTTGCTTTTCGCAGCAAGCAAAAGGTTTATATGTATGTTTTTGCGATGCGTTTGCAATATCTCAATCTAAAAGTTGAGTGCAAAAAAGTGAATAGTTTGTTTTTGGCAAGCGTGGGTCCACCGTCGGCTACCAATAGGTAAGATAGTAGTTCAACGCTAACCTATCAATCAAATACCGTCTTCCAATCATCTGCATCAGCAAACAAGACCATTCCAGTGTTGGTCTCCATGAGTGCGTTGAGTATCTTCACCATTTGCTATACACCCCGAGGTGTATATCATCAAATAATTTAAAAGAAATGGCAGGTCTATGTCCTACAATGGGAAAATACAGAAAATTGCTGAAACCCAGATAGACTCTTCTGATAAAGTGGGATATCATTGATATTATGATATTAAGGCACTTGTCTCACCGCCGGCGATCAGCGAGTAGTGAGAAAAAGTTCCGAATGTTTTGACGCTCAGCTTACAGCGAGTGCTTTACTGCGACGGGCTTTTACTCGCAATACTCTCTCCGGCTCGTTCTATAGGTAGAAATTACCGCAGTTTGGTTGTTCTGACCGCCAAGCGAGCATCGCCGAGCGAGTGTCGCTGAGCGAGTACAATCTTTGATAGTTCTTGTCGCTGCGATCAACTAGAGGTAAAAGCCAATCGCCGGCAGTGTGAACAGTCAGCTATCGACTGTAAATGTATGTGTCTCTTTTACTCACACGAGAACTATATCTTTTGTCCCTTTCCTCAGCAAGCAAATGGTCGATAGCTACTCGCTTCCTCGCTTCCTCGCCGGCGGTGAGACAAGTGCCTTAGCAACGTAAACGCAGTGCCAGTGTGGACCTCCTTCACAGGATATGCATTATCTTCTTAATTCACAACCACCTGCTTTATCCAAGATCTGAACGAGGCCAATGATAGAGCTGTACAGGTTGCTCAATACTGGTTTGACAAAATAGGTATAATATAAGTCAAACCAACGAAAAGAAAAAGAATATTTATCTATTGAAATTTTTATGAATGTAGCTACTTATTAGTTACACTTCAGACGTTACTTTAGCTACTGAATGAAAGCGCTTCAATTTATTTAGAAAAAGTTATTGAATAGTGCCAAAAGTCTATTAAAGGACACGTTACTTAAAACTGACTTCATTAGAATCTTATTTGAATAATCGTAACCGGTAAAAGCCTTTTAAATAGACACCTAACTTTGTAATATAATTTTCTATTTTTGTACCCACTACATTAACTTAAATGTTGATAAAAAGTGACCTGACTTCGTCAGCGGTCTCTGCCCTTCATCGACAATATCATGGGACTGTACTAATACCGATAACCCATCAGAACAAAACAGAAACTTTGCTGGGCGACCGAAATTGTTATTTCTGAACGAGTTCCGTCCCAACGACTTATTTTTTATTTCAAACGAATCCGTCACTTTATGACAGTATCTACTGAGATTTAATTTGCGTAATTCATTCTTATGATAGACCATTGGGCTACTCCAACCACAGGCACTCACATCATCGTCATATCAGCCAAAAAAAACGTCAACCGCACCTTGTACCAAATGTTTGTATATGTCGCAGAATCAGCAAAGAGGCACAATTATTAGATTCACTATTGATTAATGTTCATTTAGAATAACTCCATCTATGTCGAAAACGTCAAGCAGTGTGCTTGAATGGATTTTAATTGAGGGACGTCACTTTTGAGTTGGACACGAGGACGAGAGGTCGTTCTGCCAGCCCGTACCGAACTTACCGCGTTTCCGTAGTTTTAATCTATTTCAATCGCCTTAATCTTTGGAGATTTCTTTATTTTGTTATCAAAAGTGATCAAATAGATATTGTAACCAGTGTTGAGACTATTATTTCGTACTTACGCCATGTCGAACTTGGATTCTGATGACGAGGTACCTCACGTGGGTGAACAAGATTCGTTATATAGATATATAGGCTTGACAAGTTTTCAGCTATGTACGAGTACGTGGTTGTCCTGTACAGGTTATGGATAGAGGCAGATGATGGATAAGTTTATCTTAACTAATCCATCATCTGCATAGCCTTCATCATCATCATATCAGCCGAAAGACGTCCACTGCTGGATATAGACCTCCCCCAAGTGTCACCGCAACAACCAGTCCTGTGCATTTTGCATCCATCGTCTACCCGCGACCATAAGCAGATCATTGGTCCACCTTGTCAACGCCGTGTCTTCCGGTACGCGGTCACCACTCCAGAACCTTTCGGACCATCTGTACTACGAGCAATGTGCCACAGCCACTTTTGAAAGGAAAACTCAAACGTGGCGACAAAAAGCACGAAGGCAATGTAACTCGTCGAGAGTCCTGAAGAAAAGATTCGATGGTCTTGGATACAAATAAGAAATAAAAAGAGTTCTAGTAAAATGATGCTAAGATAACATCTACCGTAAGTTCAATAGTCGTGTGTTCAAAGACAACGGTAATTAAGTTTCTACAAAACATCTGGCCTCGAAGCTTAAGAATGTTGAACAGTTGGATTTATTGTTGGTAGAACCTAAATTCTCTATCTTTTGGGTGTACTTGGGAATGGAATTTGACATAAATTGTTGCGTTGGTTTAAGTTATCCAAAGAGATATAATACAGTCAGAATAATTCCTTTTAATTCATATTATTATCTTATTGCAGAAATTAGTTTAGAGTTGAGATAATTCCATCCAGATTCCAGAAATTATAATTCTATTCAATTACAGTGTGTAGGTAAAGACTAAAACTAGTAAAATAAATAACCGCAGTATTTTTAAGCAACAATTTTTTTATTTTAAATAGATATTGCAATACCTGTACATAAATAACATCAAGATCAAGTTATACATAAATCGAGAATAGGTCACGAGCGGAGCAAGAGTTGGCAGACGGTTAGGACTATGAGCCTCGAACAAACAGACTACAAGTCGAATACATATTCTACATGGGCTCCGAAGTTCGAAGCGCTCGAAAATCCAAACATTTGTGAAAACGCTTTCAAAATATCAAAGTTTTCAAATTGTGTCATAATACTTAAACAAATAAACATGGTGAAAATAGCTCTTGAAGTTTGATGACAAAGTTTGCAAATAGACAAATAAACATTTGGTCGTTAGATTGCCAAAGTTTATATTCCTTTCGGCGATTAACAAAGTTTTATAATCCAATGAATCAAAAAATAAAAGTGCTGTTAGTGAAGGGCTTTTGAAGGAAGCAAGTGAGTGTTTAAAATTAGGTTTTCAAACACAGAATCTCGCATACGAAATTTCCGCTAGAAATCATATCTCCATATCCGCTGCGTAGGAGGTGTATAGGGGGCACAATAACTCTCATGTCACGGCCGCTTTCAAGTTCAGGACCAAAGTAAACAATTTTGCCAAGCCGGAACCTTTACTTTTGTGTGTTTGTGAAATGTAAAATGTAAGCTGACCTCTTCTTTTTGATTATGATCAATATTTTTATTGATTTAATATTTTTATTTTTCACACTTCGAAGGTCAGTCTTTTCAATTTCGGCTCCGCATCTGCATCCGTGGCCCCAGTTACATCCTTAGTTAGAAGTGTCTGTTATCCCATAAATCATCAGCTTAAACCATATAAACGCCCGTAAGCCCCTTCATGCTTGGTACCAGTCTATAATTACGTTATAGTCGAATCGGATTTATAAACGAAATAACAGTTGAACAAATATGTGTGCCGGAAGCATTCACTAAACATTGTCTATGTCGTCATATTATTATTATTATAAGAGTGTTGCTATTCTCTCAACAAAAAAAAAAAATATGGGGATATCTAAAACATTGTCGACGGAAGTTTTATTTTTGCGAGATATTAAACTATGGAATATTACTATAGGAGAACTAATAATTATGTTTACTTTTGATCGGATATGATCAAGGACTTTATGAGCTTTAAGCGATTTCTGGTATTTCTTATTTACCTATGGTGTCAGGGAAATAACTGGGAGGGTGTTTGTTGCTTCGCGGTCCTGCTGTTTAGTTGTGTCGAAGACCTCTTATTTACATTTGATTCTATTGTCAACTTGTTGTTGAGCATGTATGGTAATAAAAAACAAATTTCCTAATATTTACTCAAAGTTAAGACTCCCGCAGAGAGAAAACGCGATTTTACAGCATCTTGTGTACTAATTGTTCCCATTAATATAGTTTTAACGTTTTTTGTTTAAGTGTAACATTTTTGCATGCCTGTATAAGGTGATACTAAGTCTTTTACCCTATAAACAACGTGTAACAGAACGAACGTAGTACCTGGAAAGGGATCACTGTCCTCATAGATTATGAACAACTTCTACTATGTAATCAACACCGAAATCGCACTATGAACATTATTTTGTTCTAAATGATGAGTACAATGCCTCGTTTTCATGAATTGCGTTCATTCTGTTATACTTTGTATATCAGTAATATCACTTAAGAACCCAAGTTAGTTAATAAAATATTGGTATTTCAATTTAAATAGTCCTGCAATATTGTCTACACGTCACACATTGTCACGTCACGCCTATTCACGAGAACCTGAAAAAATATCAATAGGTAGCCCCCCTACTGATACTTTTTTGCCATAAAAATGAATCGACCTACTGAGAACCATAAACCTTTAATCATTCTATTATTTTCCCAAGGGATTTCGATTCCGGCTTTTAACTACACCATTCCGAGGAAATAAATTAGTCTCTAAAATAATTCGTGTTTTATACTCGTCGGTATTTTTGTCGTTGTTCTTACGAATCTTTTTGCTACTCAATTAATAATAAAATAATAATCGTTTATTTGTACATTTACAATTAAGCATCCTAAACAAAATGTTGTACATTAAGACACAAACAAAAGCGAACTGCTGCTTCCTAAATTAGGCCAAGAGCCTGTGTTTTAGGAGCCAGTGTTCCTCCAGAAACAGTTAATTAAAATAAAGCGGACCGACAACATTGCAAGCAAATACTTACAATTCAATAGGTATATAGTATTAATTTTCTTTCCACAAATCTGGCCTTTTTCGTCGAATTTGCTCTCTTAAACGCCGCATAACGCTCAAATAATATTCTTTATTTACCGTTAGACCTTCCGGTAAGAATTCAGAGTGCACAACACCGCGATAGTCAAAGAAAACAGTCAACATGACTTTGACTTTTGATCGACTTTGGCGTGGTATTTTCGGTTTCGGTTCAGTTGGAAGGCGCCACTCCGAAGCTTGTTGACTAGTTTGCATGTCAAACTCGTAAACCCACGTCTCGTCACCAGTAACAATGCGTTTCATGAATGTTGGGTCCGAACTGACTCGTTCTAGCATGTCCTCAGCGACTTTCATGCGATTGAGTTTTTGGAGAAAATTTAGATCTTATGGGACAAGCCGAGCAGCAACATGTTTCATACCCAAATGATTAGTTAAAATGGTACGGATCGACTCGTGAGATACAGAAAGTTCGGCGGCTATCTCTCTCAGAGTTGAATGGGGATTTTCAGTCACTATTTCCTTCACTTTTGCGATGTTAACTTCAGTTGCAGACGTTGACGGCCTACCAGAGCGAGGCAGATCTTCCATCACATCTCGACCGCTTTTGAACGCTTTGAACCACTCATAAGCACGAGTTTTTGATAAAGTCGATTCACCGTAAGCCTTCTGTAACATTTTCAGTGACTCCGAACACGAAATTCCATTGGCGATGCAAAATTTAAGACAAACTCTTTGTTCGATATTTTTGTCCATTATGAAATTCGCAATACACACTATATATGATATTACTAAAACCAGCACTGTATTTAATATAAATAACAGATGCAACTCAAACTCCGCGCCAAAATGGAAAACAGTTGTGCCAATCTAACAACTACAAAAAAACAAAAATTTAAATTTGGAACCATAAACAAATCATCCATTCCCGATACTTTTTTGACTGAATGTATATCATTTGAACAATATTTAACACAAAATATCATTATCAATTAATAAGTAAAAACATATTATTATTAAATTTGATTATAATATAAGATAAGAAATTAAATTATTGTTGCTATTAAACAAATAAACATTTCATAGAAAAAAAATAAAGATTCTAGGTAACATAATAATTAATAGATTCAATAATCAGAAAACAAAAGATTTAAGAAACTATTGTAATAATTTTTTCAGTTTCGTAATAAGTCAACTGCTGCAACTATTTAGAAAGTTTGATTTTAACTTCGTGCTTGGTAAGAGGCAAAAATGGAGATAATTTTGTTATAGAGTCGGGATCTAGTTGCCACATACTGACGGCTGGCAAAATTTGAACGGCATTGTACTGTGTCACATACGGGAAGCCCTCTACGTCTTTTTAGCCTGTCTGCATCGAGGTGCAACATGGAGTGTTTCCGAAGCACAGCGCGGAGCACAAAGAGCTGTCTTACAGTCAAGACATCGGCTTCTGAGTATAGTGCCTTAGTCGTGAAATCCCTGCGCTTAAAGATCGTCCTTTGCGCTCTTTCCACTTTAAGTATTGAGGATTTGTAGGTCCCACCCCAAACTGGCACACAGTACAATACAAATGACTGACAAAGGCTCTGGATACGAGCGTGGCTGTCTCACGATCTGCAGAGTGCCTAAATTCTTTAAATATATAAATTAACCTTCTGATCCGAGTGCAAAGGGCTTCGATGTGCGTTTGCCAGCTTAGTTTGTTATCGATATTGACTCCTAGATATTTAATATCTGGAACCAGGGACAGAGATGGACAGTTACTATTTAAGAAGTCACCTGAGCAAATATGGACTATGATTTTTTCTGAACCCTGTGGTGGAGATATGGTGTTATGCAAGGAAAATCTTATGACCCTGGTTTTTGCCACGTTCAAATCAATTTATTTCTCAGAGCCACTCCATCACATAACGAAGTGATTGTTCCGCTCTCTGCCTTGCTGTATCTTAGTCAGTGTCATAAACCACTAACGCCGAATTGTATATACCTACAGCTTAAATTTTCCTCAATACTTTAATTTATATCAATCTCTCTTTCTATATTTATTTCGTTGTGTTTATAGGTTCAGAACCTGATCAAAGGCAAGAATTTATAGGTTAACTTTTATTAGTAACTAAATGTTTACATGTAACGGGCTTCGTGTGACTCTCTGAAGGAACTGAAAATCACTGAGCGCTAAAAATCATCGCCACTACACTCACTACCGTGTGGGTACAGTAAACCGCGTGTCAAAGTAACAGCTTGACCTTGAAAGCGTATTTTCTTCATAGAATTTGGGACGATTTTCTTGGTTCAGTGTTACTACAGAGGAGCGGGTGACCGTACGAGTAATGGCGTCAGCCGGAGTGAAGCCAGGCCCGCTAAACAAATACATTGCTCTCGCTAGCCGAGTGCCTAATAAATCTGTTCTTTAAACAAACTCAGTATAGAACATTATTTTTGCTTCTTTTGGTGAAAGTGTAGTAAATAATGCGGACGCTTTAAACGTCTTGCTTTTTTGTTAGTACAAAAAAGCAAGACGTTTAAAGCGTCCTTTCGTTTAAACTCTACAGTACCTACCTAGATAGTTCTAGGTAGGTACTGTAGAGTTTTGACAGTGGTGACAGGCTAATCAATCTTTATGATAGACGCATAAAATATTCGTTATTACGTACACCATAATATGTTATAGAAAAATTACAGGGGCAACCATTTTATAGAGTGACACATTGTCTTTATAGCTAAAAGCGATGTTTTAAAAACACCAATTTTTGATACGATTTATAAATACGATACGAAATGGTAAAAATGTAGTCTTATCCCTCGAAGGCTGGAAGGTTCTTACAATACATAAATGCACTTGTTTCCAAGCAACTGTCTCGAATTTAATTGTTAAATAGTTGATCCGCGCAACTTCTTCTGTTCCGCTCCTATTGGTCTTAGCGTGTATATATATATAGCGCGAGGAAGGTTATATATAGCGTATAGCCTTCCTCGGTAAATGGGTTATCTAATAAATAATTAAAAAATAATTTTTAAAATCGGGCCATTAGTTTCTGAGATTAGTGCGTTCAAGCAAACAAACAAACAAACTCTTCAGCTTTATATATTAAGTATAGAGTATAGATTCGAAACTCGATGAAAGCTTCTGTAATTGCTAGAGTTTTCTCTGATTTGTTTAAAAAGACAAGGTGTAAATCTGAGAAGACTCGTAGAAAAGAGATTTGAGTAATTTAGACAACATCGACGAATGATGATGAGGATTATTATGGTTTGTAGGAAGATATGCATCACCATTCAATGAAATCAAATTATGAATATTGGTTTCAGTAATGATGTCGGCACAAACAGTGAAATTAATAACGTTAGAGCTACTTAATTAAATTCGATCAATATTTATTGAATTAACTGACCGATCAGCAATGGGCATACTGTACATACTCGTACACATATATCTTGGTAGGTCAGCACGGTTCGCTCAGGAAGGACCGTGGCACAGTAGTCACGTGCTGCTGTGCTAGCTCAGAGGAGACTCCTTTACTGTCTTCTCAGTGGGTGCTCCTTCAGGCGCACAGAGGGGGTTCTGGTCAGGTTTTTTAAGTTACGGGTCTTTTCATGTCCTGATAGTGACCACTGGAGCAGTTTTAGGGTTTGGGCTCCGCTCGCCCCTTGGATCTCGTACCCCGTTTTCAATTGTTTTGGTGTAGTGTTTTTTTTGGTGAGAATT
The DNA here is from genome assembly GCA_950371165.1 of Lacanobia oleracea. Classification (NCBI taxonomy): domain Eukaryota; kingdom Metazoa; phylum Arthropoda; class Insecta; order Lepidoptera; family Noctuidae; genus Lacanobia; species Lacanobia oleracea. The sequence goes on from OX493385.1 coordinate 11,141,148, forward strand.
GAAATTAAGATAATTATTTTGGTGTATCGATTCACCCTTTTCCTCATTTCCTTTGAAATTTAACCAAAAAAGGTATAGTTATACCTACATAAATATGTATATATGCCAATGTTGAATAACGCTATGTTTGAATACTTTGGGCTCAATTTACACCGCCGCGGAACGGAAGCGTTAATTTGAAACTTAACATGGCACCTTCACCCTTATCTCCACAACGTAATGCTCATATTTCTTCAGATTGACGCTATAGTTCCGCGGCGGTGTAAATTAAGCCTTAGTAACTCTATCTGTAATCTCACCAACTCCTGACACTTGTGATAGTTTCTACCTGGCTTACCTATTATAACAAAAAGAACTTTTTTCATGGGTCCGATATTGAAGTTTTAAGAAATAAATATTTATACGAATATTTAAAAACTTAGAGTGCTAGGCTGACAGTATACTTTTAACTTAATAGCAATCGGTTGCAATTTGGGGTATCTAATATTAAAGGGGGCGAGTTGATACACTAAGGCAGTTAGGGGCAAGATCCAAGGGGCTAGCGGAATCTTATGAAACAAGGATGTTTTGAGACTTGATCATTTTGCAACTTGATCGTTTTGGAATGTAGATTTATTGCAACTTGGAGATTTGAGATTTCGATTTAATGGTCCACTAGCTGACCCTACCTACATACCTACCCTACCTACCTCCCTATCTACCTACCTACTTTTTTAATATTTTAATACTTATTATGCTATTCGGGACAAAGACTTCATGAAAACCGTTCAGCTGTTCTTGAGTTTATAATAAGTGTTCCAACAAAACCGACTTTCTTTTATACATACTCGTATATTACGATTTTTGCTAATATGGTCCCATAAAGTTATTTTGCAACCTGAATGTTTAGGGATGTAGATGTTTTGCAACTTGGAGGTTATGAGTTTTGGATTTTATGAAATTTGAATGTTTTGCGGCCATAAGCTATTTTGCAACTTGAATGTTTTGAGACTTAACCGTCAAAGTGTATACTTACTACTGAGTTGGAGTCGATTGATTAAATTTATCTGAAATTATAAATACAAGGTCGAAACTGATTCGCAGCCCTTGATAGGGTTTCTGTCATATTAATTTTGTTTTGGTGCTAACTTACCAATTAATTTACAAACCTATCTTTGTAACTACGGTTACATACTTACCTTTATAAAGAAACGTTTGATATAAAACAACCAGAAAGCCTAGTACGAATGTTTTGACGTATGTATGCTAACGTTATAGTATCGATAATGTAAGTAAGTGAAATTTGAATATTAAAAACTACAACCACACAGCATTTTGGTTTTATTTTATGCGCTAAACTCATTTTGTAACATACAAAAATATTAATATTAATATTATTACAAGAATAGAAACGATTTTATTACAGTTATAATAAAATTTTACGTTACATTACTTTCCGTCAAAAACATTCATGAATATATTTTGTTCAAGAAAATAAATGTTTTGTTTCAACTTCATTAATTTAATATTTTAAGATCATTTATCATTGTTACAGAAATGCGCATAAAGTTTCGCCTTCTTAACTCATTTAATTTGTTTAAAACGGATCATTTTGCAATTACTTTTCAATCGCGTCATTTAGCCAAAAGATGGAATGAAATTGTTTAGTTATGGCTGTTGTTCTCCAATGAGGGACTTGACTACTTTTTTTTTTACTATTATATTACGCCGTCCGTCTAGTAGTCCGATGATGGGAAAGGGCTTGGCGGAATTAGATTATGCGATTCCGTCACACATTCCCCAAAATGCAACCGGTAGAAAACCGACAAGCCAGCAACTCGTCGTCGATGCTCAAGACTTTGGAGCTTCGTCGCGACGAGCCTCTCATTGCCAATGATCCTCTTGGCTCGTTTCTCAATTGACTCAAGGGCATCAAGCTGGTATCTGGCAGATCCGTCCCAAAGATGAGAGCAGTTTTCCATACACGACCGAAGTTGCGCTTGATAGAGTTTGAGCAGCTGTTCCGGCGTGAATAATACTAAATATACTTATGAGCAATAATTAGATGTTATTAAAACAGTACATATAGGCCAGTCATACAAGACGTTATGAGGAATAATTAGATGTTATTAAAACAGTACATATAGGCCAGTCATACAAGACGTTATGAGGAATAATTAGATGTTATTAAAACAGTACATATAGGCCAGTCATACAAGACGTTATGAGGAATAATTAGATGTTATTAAAACAGTACATATAGGCCAGCCATACAAGACGTTATGAGGAATAATTAGATGTTATTAAAACAGTACATATAGGCCAGTCATACAAGACGTTATGAGGAATAATTAGATGTTATTAAAACAGTACATATAGGCCAGCCATACAAGACGTTATGAGGAATAATTAGATGTTATTAAAACAGTACATATAGGCCAGTCATACAAGACGTTATGAGGAATAATTAGATGTTATTAAAACAGTACATATAGGCCAGTCATACAAGACGTTATGAGGAATAATTAGATGTTATTAAACAGTACATATAGGCCAGTCATACAAGACGTTTTAGGTCGCAGTATTTTCAACAATCCTGATTTGCCATGTTATTAAGGTAGATATTATGTTTTTTGTAAAAAAGTTTTTTTTTAAGCAATATTTTTTAACTGCGTCTTGTCTGCTCTAGGTTTTGAGAATCTAAAGCTGAAGAGTTTGTTCGTTTGTTTGCTTGACCGCGCTAATCTTAGGAACTACTGGCTTTCAGTGTTAGATAGCCCATTTATAGAGGAAAACTATTTGTCATCACGCTAAGACCAATAGGAGCAGAGCAGTCGAAGTTGCGGATCAACAAGTTTTAAAATAAAAATCCAGTCATATTCCCTATTTCACCTTCCCACGACCAGTACTTTCGGCTGTGCGTTGTCTGTCAGTTTCTCAATAATGGAAGAATTTATATTAGCATTGAGATATGAGGTCGTAAAGTTATGTGGTCCATTCATAGTACCCTTCTCCTATTTACACAACCTGCTCGTAAATAAACCACATGGAGAGCTACTAAAAAGTAATACTCCAAACCGCATATAAAATGCTATTCTATACGTTACATTACGGGGTAAAATCAGGCGATTCAAGTTCATAGAAAATCAATGACACCGACTTTGCCCCGGGATTGGCAACTTAAGGTAACAATGGTCAGGTAATATTTCTTGGAAAACAGATAAAAGTCTACGGAACCGTTGGCTGGCTGTGTGGTCAGCAAATTAATTGAAATAACAAAAGCCAGCCTTTTTTCGCGATTTCACGGTTGGTCCCGTAGTAAAAGTTGTTCATAATGATGAGTACAATGACCCCTTAAGAGGTATTGCTTTTATTCTGGTACACGATGTATAACCCTCCACCATCTTCAGTAATCTGTGTAGATACTTACTAAACGATTAAAAAAAAATATAAGGGAAAACGGTATTTTCTAGTTCCATCAAATCTTGCTTGAATTTTGGGACCCCCCTTCAATATGCGTAGTTACCCTAAAGCATGAATTATAGAAAGAGGCCGATAATAAGAAGCAGTAATTCGATTGTGTAAAATTCTCACATTGAAAACCAAAGTGAAATGAGCTAAAAAGGAATGCTAGCTCACTTGATCCAGGTTTTCATCGTGAGATTTGTACTTTAAACTGTTTCCACTCAGCTGTTGACAGCCATATTGCGCGTAATCGCGGATCTGTGAGGCCAAATCTGGCTGGTTTCTGAGGCATTCTCAACAAAGAATTTAGTTTCGTACTAATAAAGGTACTAAAATATTTAGTTTGTTTGAATGAACGTGCTAATTCTTAGGACCTACTGGTTCGAAGAAACGAAAATTTATTTTAGTCTTGAATAGCCCATTTATCGAGGAAGGCTGTTGCTACCAATAGGAGTAGAGCATTCATGAAAATTGTGACGCAGAGGAAGTTGCGGGTCAGCTAGGATACGTATAAAATCTATATCTTTATCTATACTAATATATAAAGCTGAACGCGGAGCAGTAATGAAAATTGTGACGCAGACGAAGTTGCGCGGGTCAACTAGTAGATACTAATACATAAAGCTGAAGAGTTTGTTTGTTTGCTTGAACGCGCTAATCTCAGGAACTACTGGTCCGATTTAAAAAAAACTTTCAGAGTTAGATAGCCTATTTATCGAGGAAGGCTATAGGCTAAATAGGTATCATCACGCTAAGACCAAACGAAGCGGAGCAGATGAAGTTGCGTGGTTCAACTAGTAATACATAATTTGGCAGAATACACTGGCAGTTAGTACGTACGTCTTATACGCGTATCGCTTGGGGTCGAAACCGACGACGAACCTCGGGCAGGGCTGGTAGGCTGTAGTCGCGGCGGGGGTCTCGTCCCAGCACGAGAACCCGTCGAAAATCCGCGGGCACCAAACGTCTCCTTCTGTTCAAACAAATAATAATGAGTAAAAACATGAAGCCTTGTCCACTGTGTACGCTCGGTGAGATCAATATTTTTTTCGAATTTCGATACGAAAAAATAATTGATCAATCACATTCGCGTCAGTTGCAAATTGTCAAACACCTTTAATTTCCCTACGTTTTGACATTCATTGACACTGAGAAGACATCGTGACCTGAATTTTAACGTTTTCTTTGTACAAGAATTGGCTTTTAGGGAGCAGTGCATCGCAAATGATTGTAGTGGGCATTAGAGGCTAGAAGTAGGTTTTCTCTCAGGATAAAACAATAGAAGATTGTTCTCTAGCTAGACCGCCTCAAGGCTAGGCTAAGTAACTACAGCTACGGTGGACGCAAACAGCACTTTTATTAGTGCACGCTAGCACCCGTGTAAACTCCTTACCTCGGCCGTAGCCTAGAACATTACAAACGACTAAGGCATTTTTCAATGGTGGAATGTCTTTGAAATATCTATGAGTCTTGCGGTTCCGGATCTTAGGGAAGCGTACGAGATTTCAAATCACTCACTCAGGCCAGGCCCGATAGAGAGGCACCTGCCGACGATTATCCTTGTATGCACAATGGAAACGCACGCAAGAATGAACCCAGGATGCAAATATTTACTGTTTGATCCACTGGTATCATTCGTATCGAGGTGGGTAGGTAATGATAAAAAAAATCATGAAGTGAGTTGCAGTACTGTTGTTCTTCAGTATGTTTGCATTTTGATAGTTTCTACTTTCATTTACAGGTATATTCTGTAGTATATTCCAACAATATTCACGTAAAATACGTCATGATTACCTGTATAGAAAATATTTTATTATTTTTAAAAACGATACGAAAACAAAACAGATAGTAAACGCCGCGCCGTAACCAACCTACTTAATTAAATCAATAAAGAATCTAAGAAAATTCCAAAATAAATAAAGTAATGGCGGACAAAAACATGATCTTTGTAATCTTTTAGCGCGTGTTTGTGCATAACTTTACGTAGACTCGGCGGGAAAAGATAAGTCGCGTCAGTTAAATGGATATTTTTGCAACGAGCAATAGTTTGAAATCTTATTTGGGTACATGTATCGAAACGGAAAGGGAAAAATACAAAATATGTAATAATAAGTCCGAGTCTATGCGGAAGTATGGTACAGTAGGTAACACTTTGACCATGAGCCGAACTACCATAGAGTTTTAATAGAAAATTAGGCCAAATCACAATGGTTTTGCTGCTACTGGCGTGCGGCCAACCGTACAGATGGAAATGGTGACAGTTTTAATGGTTTTAGTGACTTACCATTATAATTTTCATTCAGTATGGTGCTGTGAGTGATGTTCTCATGATAACACTTTCTCCGCATGTTCGCGAACCACATATACTTTGGATCATTCCGGTAATCAACAGAACGAGTCCCGTTCTGCATTGTTGACAGTTAATTAATGACCGGCGCCCATGTTAAAACTTTAATATTTGCTCGCCTAGAACAGCTGTCGTTCGATGTTCTCGTAGATACACATTCTTATGTTCTCATCAACGGCGACATCTGAAACAAAAGATAAAGTTAAATCGTTTATCTTAGTTCACAGCCTTTACACTGATCGCTATTGATATATGTGTAAAGATAAAATCTTTGTTTTTGGGGTTCTCTGGGTTAGAAGGAAAGCCATTTAAATTTGCCAAATACTTCAGGTTGTTAAAAATATATTAATAATTTTATTATTGTTCATCTAAGCTAAGGTGTACTTGTTCATAGGTAACATGACAGTACTATCGTACTTTTATAAGTCAACTAGTTGCCCCGCGCAACTTCGTCTGCGTCACAATTTTCATTACTGCTCCGCTCCTATTGATCTTAGCATGATGACATATCTAACACTGAAATAATTTTTCAAATCGGACCAGTAGTTCCTGAGATTAGCGCGTTCAAGTAAACAAACAAACAAACCCTTCAGCTTTATATTATATTATTATAGATAAGATTAGTTAGGATTTGGTCTCCGTTACTCAATCAACTGAGAACTGAGAAACTGATTATCAGGTGAATCGAAAACATTTTATTATATTAAATTTATTTTTATCGACTACGGATCCCCATATAAGCGTGCGCTCCCGCTTATCAAGTGTTATCTTCAAACGACAGAAGTGCCGAGATAAAATATCTAATGGTAATGAAATTGTTTTGGACGCACTATTTTGGCAAATAACAACGCTAATTAAATAAGCCTTTGAATAAAATAAGCGTTTTCTTAACAATATTGAACCAGATATTTCCTACCAAACCGGATCCAGCTGAATACCAGTATTTAACGTGGAGCAAATGCCTATCAGACCACAACCCAGTAACTGGGTAATACGGTACTTCTTGGCAAGACTGGTGTCAGATTTTCCGGCTTCTGATAAAACAAAAATCCAAGTGATAGCCGGGACCAACGGTCTAACGCGCTTTCCGAGTCACGAAGGAATTTCGATATGCTAAGATCCACAGACCGGACTCAGCAAGCGTTGCTTCGCCTTCTCCTCGAAACAGGTTTTCTATAAGAACGAAAAATAACGTTTTGCTCATAAGAAGATACTGTAGGATATCCTCTTTGGACGCTGCAACCTCAAAGTCATATAAGCCTTGAAAGATTTAGAAGAAAGAGATTAAGTTTGAATTCAAATATAACGACATAAGAATGTGTTAGTTTTTTCCAAGGGATTCTGTTAAATACCTCTACATAGCAAAGACGTAATATAATAAGTCTTAAAAGTTTCCTCAGTTTTTCTTTTTAAAGTAGCTCCCACTACGCCCCGACCTTCGATCCTTTACAATACCCACTGAAAAAACGGATTGCAATTTCTTTTTAGTCCCCGATTAACAAGCTATTTAATACTTTGCTTTTAGTGTTTACAATTCAACACAACACGATCCTATAGATCCCATTAAAAATCTGAATCTGTCAAATCTGGTGAGTTTGGGGTTAAATGCTTGCGACTAGTTGCCTAGCAAACCTTAGAACTTCACATAATTATGTCATGCATGATGCATGGCTAGCCCCGCCGCCAACAGTTCTTGAAGCACTGTTTTTTTACCTCAATAACTAATTTTCGTGAAGTAAAATCTCTGCCCCAGTAACAGCAGCACCTGCCAAGCCCACATGGCAGGTGCTGGGATCTTGCGTCGAACAGCAAAAGATGCTTCCTCCAACAGTGTTTTTTTTTTAACAAATCTCATTTCGATCACCGTAATGGGATTCGTCACACGAAAATATGTTGATGAAAAGAATTTCGAGTTAAAATATTGCAATTAATACTGTGGTTATGGCCTCGAAAACTATCCAAAACAAAATTGTTACAACTCTTAAACTAAAAAATTAAATACCAAAAAACTAATATTTATTTGAAAAATTGGAATGATTGCAAAAAAAAGTTGTAAGCCAACATTCGGTTCGGCCACCCAGTACGGTACCTACTTACAGTAACTATTGTTTAGCGCTTCACAGAATACACTTAGCTATTGATTGATAGCCATACTAGTACATGGGCTATTTCGAAAAGTTGAGTGGAGAGAGTTCCATTTAAATCATTATAAAACTCGCAAAATTTCTTAAGACGAGTTTGTCCAAAAATATCTCTTAAAGAAAGCTCAATTGGTGACATACTCGTAGATGGCAAGTCTAGCTTATAAGGGAACGGCGGTTACGAAACCATTGCGCGATCTAGAAATGTACGCTCACTAGATAACGCTATCTATCGCTTTGTATGGAACTATAAAACACAGGAAAGTGAGTCTTCCTCGGGCAAAATCCAAAAAGCTTTCTCACCGGATGTGCATGTGACTGTGGATTGAGATGAGTTTAAGAAAATAATTGTAAAAAAATGTTAGTAAAAAAGTTATAAGACTAATTATTAATAAAAAGTTATGATCAATTATATGATATATCAATATAATAATATATAGAACACTCAATTCACTCGCCTCAAAAAAATGCCATGAAACTGAGAATTTGAAAATATGTCATGGCATTTTATTTTATTTAGTCGACTTTTTAACAACCCCAGCTTGTTAAAAAGCCGACTCGCTAAAAAACGGAAGGGGTTTAGTTACTACTTAACTAACCCCCTTCCGTTTTTTGGTGAGATCAAACAAGTTTTTAAACAAGATTACAATATTCAAACACACATTCTCAGCAGGATTATCAACAAATCGAGGGGTGAAAGGCTATTTGTTTGAAGCGACATATGGACGGTATTGAGTTGACTCGGATTGAGCGTTTTTTTTTGCCTCGGATGGGCCTAGTTTCGTACAATTCTGAGTAGGTACATTTTTGGCGCTTATGACAATGCAATTTTAGTACATAATTCTCAAACATGATGTTAGAACTTCATTTAATCTGTACACAAAAATAGAGATTCGAAGCTTAAGCAGTTATTCTTCAATCATCATCTGCCCAGCCTTTTCCCAACTATATTGGGGTCGGCTTCCAGTCAAACTGGATTCAGCTGTGGTTTACGCCTACCAGACCTCCACAACCCATTAACTGGGTAACTTGGTACTTCTTGGCAAGACTGGAGTCATATTTACTGGCTTCAGACAATCCGTAACGACTGCCAAAGATCTACAAATGACAGCCGGGACCAACGGCTTAACGTGTTTTCCGAGGCACGGAGCAAACTCGGTGTGGTAAGATGGTCACCCATCCACAGACCAACCTTGACAAGTGTTGGTTAACCTTAAAGATCGACCCGTGCGGCTGTTATTATTTATCCACGAGCTTAAGCAGTTATTCTCGTCCTATAATTTCAGTTCAATGGCAGATACTCGTAAAGCGTTTCTTGATATAGATGAAAAATCCCTTCATACTCGTACGTTTTGCTTTCCATTGCATTGCATTGCTTTGTACGTTTTGCACCTGTTTCATTTCTCCGATTTGCACCGCCGTGAGTGTGCGTAGGCTCTTACATACCATCAGCGATGAATATGAGTTGGAAGTTCTTTAGTTGTATTAGAACTTTCGAACGAAGTTAATTTAATATCTTAAAAACTCTCCAAAACTAAATGGCGGCGCCTTTGAACTGCAATTTGCCTTTAAATTGCCTTAGCTTGGTGGCAAAAAAAGTTGAAACATCCGATATGACCACCTTACATATACCATGAATGAAGGAGCTCGTAGCTAAAGAATAACAGACGCACGGCTCGATCTAATGGGTTATGGAGGTCTGATAGGTAGCCACTCTATGTTAAATACGTATTCAGCTGAATCCAGTTTGACTAGACGTCAACCACAATATAGTTAGGATAACACTAGGCAGATGACGATATAAATAATTTTATTATTTGTCTGCTATGAATCTTTATTTTATTCTTTAAAAAGGTTGTTTAGAAGAGTATCGTTATTTAAGCAGATTTGCAAAAAGAAACTCTCAGCCCGGTTGCAAAAGCTAGACTATGATGCTACGGAGCAGTTGCGCATTGTTCCATCATAATATGTGTGTACATATGTCACCATCATGACTATTATTGCCACACAACACGTTCACACCTTCATACATCCTCTACATAGCTAGTCTCAACTCAAATTACATTACTTACACACCTAAATGACATGTCAAGTTTATTTTATTTTGTTAGTTTATTTAAGATCATTTCGCTTAAAATTTCAAAAGGTTTTAAGGTTTAGTGCCATTTTTCGCTTGGATACTCACAATTTCAAGTTTATTGTCATCGCAAATTCGTGGTGGGGGCCTGGTGATCCGTCACACAGGGTATTCTAGTATGGACTCCAGTCTCTCACAAAGGATCATAATTATATGTTTCATCTTGTTTGTTATTTAACTTATTTTTGTAAACATTATATGATGTGAACCTTTGTGAAGAGTAAAATAAAGATATTTGTATTATATTTGTTATATATTAATTCAATTTGCGTGCGAGCAACACTGAATCATTTGGCGTTTTGAATTAGTTGACGGGGTGTCGCTATATTAGATTTTTAGAACTTTCAAAGAGCTGCGAGGCGCTCGAGGAGAGGGATGCTAAATCATGCCTTTCGAACTGTCAGAAATTATTAAGGGGATAGGCGAATAATAAGGCCGTTTTGAGAATAGGGAATATGCATGAAAAACATATTTATCATCTATACAGTTTATCTAAAAATATACAAAAATGTAATTTTAACAGTGAAAATAGAATCAAAATTACTCGAAAAACGAAGGAGATATAATGATTTTCAACAAATATATCTGCCCCTCTCGCGAAAACGCTGTTTTCTATGGCAGCTGTATGGGCGTCATAGACGATGACGTCAAAGTTTACATCGGACTTCTCTTTCTAATTGTAATCTTTAAGACTTTATAACTTCATCGCTGATGAAGGTATTTAAAAAATAATTTCACGATTGTTTACTAGAGCTAATAAGTATTTCATTTTGCAAATAAAAAAATCGCGTGCATATTCCCTATTGTTTTTCTCGTAAAGTACCCGTAATAAGGGTTTGATATTTTGGTTTATGTTTCTTGACTATATGATCTACCTAAATTTTAAAGAAATACACGATGCGATGAAATTTCCGCGACAGAAAAAAAAATACAAAGTTCGATCTGTCTTTTTGCCATTTTAATTTTTATGACGTAATGCATTAGATTGATGTTATGAAAACTGCTTTTAAACATATAAAATAACCTTGTCTATCTAAATTCACAACTGGTTTTGAATTCATAATACTTTTATGTTATAAAATCCGAAATTTACTTTTGGCACTTACATTATTTACTCATTCTATCGCCATCTCTTCTTTTGCCTTTTAAAAGTATTTTCATCACTGTCTATTCAGATCAATTCAGATGGTCCGTGGGCCTTATCGAGGTAATACCTATGTCACTTTTTTTGTAGATCAGAGCTGTCAGATTTTCGTAATTACTTTTTTTAACAATATTTTATATAGATCAGCAGCTTAGAATAGAATAGAATTAAAATAAAGTGGTAGTGTAGAGTTAAAATTAGTGATATAAAATTATATCCACCAGGTGAGTGTGTATTTTTGTGACCTTGGACACTATATATTCGTAGTCATTTTATATTCGTACCAACATTGAAATTATTTATAAAAATGGTATGAAATAAAAGACTAAAAGTGCCTTAAGCACAATATTTGGGAACATACCTGAACGCCACAAAGGATTCATATCACAGGGAATAATAATAGTGGCTAATAACACCGGCAAATGATGATAAAACTATCACTTCTGTGTATAAAATGGCCACAAACATTTTTCCTCACGTAAAGTAATATAGCAATAGCATTTTATTAGACTGGTGTGTCTGTTTTTTATAGCTTTTATCTCACATTTTATCTCAAGAAACAGTCTAAAATAAATTTATTTATTTCAAGCTTTGATGTACGTCAAACATCAATATGTCAAGTAATTAAACTTACTAGCTTACGAGAAAAAAAATAGTTTAGAAACTGGCTTCTTTCCACGAATCCATCTAACTGAATTTCAGAACTAGGTCCAAGAGAGAAGTAAGAATAATAAAAAAAATATATAACCCATAATCATAAATAAGGAAATGAGGTCAGAGGCCTCAACACCTACTTTAAAAGAAACGACGAGTAAATAAATAGTTGTCAGTCCCGAAAATTTTACTCCTTAATGATTCTGACCTCTTTGTAGTCTCTTGCTCATAATTCTAGCCCCAAACATACTATTATTCGTGATTCAGACATTGACGCATTTATTTAGATGATTTGATGTATATTACTTGATTTAAAATGTTGTTGCGGAACAAAATTAAAATATTAATTTACAAAACCAATCAATATAATTATATTAGTCCGGTTAAATTAGACCAAAAAATAAGTGTGAAGTTAAACTAATTTGCACACAGTTGAAAAAAGGTAGGATTGTTCAAAACACTATCATAAATGAAATCTAAAAAGGCCGCATCGATCCGATACTATGGAAAAAATTAATTGGGTTTAAAAATCACATTTTTCGCGATTTTCAGCAAATCAGTATCTATCTATCTTTTTTTTTTGGGACAAACCCGCCACATATTCCCAACCACTGCAACTCCTGAAAGCCAGAATCAACAGTGGCGACCGTCAGAAAAACACCGAGCGAATGAAACCCCACGAGACCCGGAGAAACGATTCAACTGTCTTTGACAGGATCAACGAAATTAATCAGAAAAGTACAGCGGAGGAGTAGGAAAAAAATATATATCATTTCCACTTACCTCCCGTATAAAGCAAGAGACAGAAGAGAACTAGGCCAATAGGCACCGAGGGGCATGTAAAACTGGGTGAAGCCCAGTTGCCAAGCACCACGGATTATATCTTACCACTAAAACTAATGGGTCCTAAATGAGAGCCACCATTTTTGGGCTCACCAGTTGGCGCCACTGACAAGTGAGGTCCGTAATCATATCATTAAAAAGATGTTATTATGCGCGCGTGAGAAAAGTTAGAGCTAAGATCATTATAATGCCGTAAATGCGTAATTAGATACAACATAGATAGTGCCGCAGTGTTACACAGACACACTTTGTTCGGAAGAAAACTTAAAGCAGTGGTCAGAAGAACCATAGCTTAATCTGCCATAGTTAGGCTATTTAGTAAAATATTCACAAAAATCAAAACAAATAAGTGAGTAAGTAATCGCGTCAAAAGCCGACTAACAGTGAAACTGGACATTTCGAAGACCTCACGCTACACTAGCGCCTTTAGCGGCGAATCCGGAGTGTGTGTGCTTTATTACTGATAGTATAAAAAATAAGCGACATTATCGCATAAACCTATTCACAAGCGAAAGAAGATTGAGTGATGGTCATTTTAATACAAATTTTAAAACTTTGCCCAAACATAAAAGATGGGAGTAAAATTTCGAACTGCTATCGGATGTCGTGTGAGAGACAAGTGAACCATGCAGTGCCCTTCCCCCACACCTTTCTTCTTTGAATGCTCTTGTCGCACGTGTTTGTATCGCTTTGTACTCTCGTTTGAATCGATACAAATGCGACAATCTGTTTTTTGGTCTTTTCATCTAGTGCGTTGTGAGCGTTTGCAAAACGTGCGTCTTCGGCGCGGTAAAAATACGCCGTGTCCATAGGCACACACACACACACACACACACATTATTACATACCATCAGCGATTAATATGATTTGGAAGTTCTGCAATTGTATTAGAACTTTCGAATGAAGTTAATGTAATGATCAATGCCTTGAAAACTCTCGAAAACAAAATGGCGGCCTTTGAACTGCAATCTTTGGCATTAGCTTGGTGAAATAATAAAGTTTAACATCCGATTTGACGACCTTATATATCACTAATGGAGGAGCTCGTGGTTAAAGAATAACAGCCGCACGGGTCGATCTTCAAGGTAAAGCAACGCTTGCCAAGGTTTATTTTATTCTATCTTTAAAAAGGTTGTTAATAAGAGTATCGATATATGTTAAACTAATTTGCTTGCGAGCAACCTTGACCATGACCATGTCATTTGCCGGTATGAATTAGTTGAAGGTGTGTCGCTATATTCGATTTTTTGAACTTTTGATGAGGGAAACGAGGAGAGTGTGCTGTGCGCTCGGGGAGAGGGATCTTCCTAAATGGCTAAATCGCGCATTTCGAAGTGTCAGAAATTATTAACCTATGCTCTTAAGCTACGCTGTTAATCAAAATAGCCTATTCTTAAAATCATTCAGTCTTTGGATGGCAACACTGGCACTGTTTACATTGCTTATATTTTTAAATTTCGTATTTAATTATAAATATTTGTTTTAATGTTATAAATAGTAAAGAAACCGGGACGAATAAGTATTATAATTAAGTGACAGTATTGGAGACATTTAGTGACAAGTGATTTAGAACATAAAAAGCAATTTTGTGAACTTATCAACTGACGTGAGTAAACCTCTAAAAACAAAATAAACAGTGTTAATTAGATGTGACATTGACGCAAACATTGACGATAGATAATATGATTAAAGTTCCATTTAAATAATTTCGAGTGAATTTATCAAAAAAGAAACCCGTTTTCTACAAATAAATTTTAGAGTTGAACTTTGAACCCGACTCGTAGCTCCAAGTGGAGAGTGGATGCACTAAAATAAAGTGCTACCAACCGTATCATAGTGACAACTACCGCCATTACGGACCCTAGTGGTGAATAGACGAACCAAAAGCAGTGTTACCATCTCTAAATAGACAATTTATTTCACGAATTAAATTAATTTATTGAACTACTACCGCCATTCTAGACTGTAGTGGTGAATAGACGAACTAAAAAACAGTGTGACTACGATCACTCAAGGTAGTGAATAGTTGAACTAAAAATAGTGGTGCCAAAGAAAGAAAATAATCACAACAGAAACGTGATTTTTGTCAAGATGAATTATCTGAATAACATTACATTCAGGCGCACGCGCACGCAGTCGGAACCAACCAATGATGATAGTGATGTAATTTCACAAAGTCTAGAAGAGACAGCAAATAGCTTACCAGAAGTATCGGAAGACGAAGATAATAATGAAATAAAAATATTGAAGGAAAAGATAGACATTTGAACTTCTCAATTAAATAGCGCACACAACGAGATTGAATCTTTTCTCATTAGAAAATCATAATCTGAAGAGATAAAATGAAGAATTTACTAAGAAGAACACAATATACAAAATAATTGTTAACAGTCCAGTGAAGGCAAAAGTGACGACACCTAAGAATATTACAAAAAGCTCACGAAAACTAAACAAACCCAGACAATGACACAATTTTCGATATTGTGTCATTGTCGAAAATGACACAATATCGGAAATTAACTTGAATAATGGAAATGGAAGCATCACAAGTACAAGAGTCATTCAAGACACGGAAAAATATCACAATAAACCTGAAAAACCTAAAATATGCTTAATCAGTAGTGAAACCTCAGACCGGTTATATAAAATTGCTACCACTACTGCCCTGCAAAACTACGACATGTGCCACTACCGTAAACCTAAATGTATTAATATGATTTTAATATTGATGTACTTAAGAGAAATAAAACTACTTTAGAATTTGAACATTTTCTGCTTCAATTCAATCTTAAACTAGCACTTTACAACCCCACTAGACTGAGTAGTAAGAGCTGTATCGATAACTTTGCTCATAATTATCATAAAGAATGTAAGGCAAATATTGTTGATTTCGGTCTCTCTGATCACACATCTCAAATTCTTACAGTACCTATTGAAAAAACATGTAAATTAACCCATTGGAAATTCAAAAAGCAGGACATCTCTACGCACAACCTAATGACATTTAAAGCTCATCTTGAATGTCTATCCATCTCGCAAGTGTATAATGCCAAAGAGGCCCAGGAGTCCTATGATAAGTTCATAGATGATTTCCTCATGCTTTGTAGATTATGCTTTCCGGAAAAAACCGTCACCATCAAGACAAATAAGAAAAATAAATGGATATCTAGTGGGATAAAAAAAATGCAGTAAAAAACAAAGAGAACTACTAAGGAAATATAGGTGCAATCCTGACATAAGCAATAAACAAAGTTTTAAAAAATATACTGCCATATTTAAAAAAATAATACGTTTAACCCAGAAGTCGCAAAATAACCACTTTATAAAGAACTCTCAAAATAGATCGAAGGCAGCCTGGCAAATAATAAATAAATCTAAATCAAGTTTGCCGCAGGACACAATAACGGCCATAAAAAAAGATCAACTTACTATAACGAATCCTATTGACATTTCTAATGAATTTAATAACTACTTTATTGACGAAATAGAAAATAATATAAAAACTGACATGAAGTTGACTAATGAAAATAATATTGGAAATTCGACAGTGCAATCTCTATTTATGTTACCTGTTTCGACGAACGACATTACTACAATAATTGACAATCTAAAAAATACAAACACAATTGGTTATGATGGTGTATCTACTAGATAATTAAATATGTTAAAGAGGTGGCGCTATAACGCGCCACCTCTTACACACATAATTAATTTATGCATTACAGATGGCATATTTCCGAAAGGTCTAAAAAAGGCTATCATTAAACCTCTATTCAAAAAAAACGACAAAACAGATGTCAAAACCTATAGACCTATAGCAAAACTCTCGGTACTTTCGAAAATATTTGAAATAGTAATTTATAATTCTATCTATACATACTTTTAAAAATTCAATTTATTCTGCAGTGAACAAAAAGGATTTCGTAAAAATCATGCAATTAATATGGCACTGTACGATTTATTGTCTAATATTATGACATCAGTAGATAAGAATAATCCAGTTTGTGCAATTTTAACTGATATGTCAAAGGCATTTGACTATGTGGATCACAAAATATTACTGAAAAAGCTACATGCATATGGCATAAGGAGTAATGCTCTGAAACTTATTGAATCATACATTAGTGATAGATATCAATACACGGAAATATCTAGAATATGCCATAAGGCTAAAATACAGATCAAATATAGATCAAAACCAAGACACGTAAAATATGGCGTGCCCCAAGGCAGCGTGCTAGAGCCGTTATTATTTCTGATATATATTAATGATCTGCCAAAAACTATACGACACAACATGATCCTATTTGCCGATGATAGCACTGCTGTCATAAAATGTGATAATATGACAACTTACCAAAATGATACTAATAAATCCCTCCTCAATATCATTAATTGGATGAATGATAATAACCTGAGAATTAACCTAAATAAAACTAAGGTGATGCAGTTTCAACAACGGCAACCGCACCAAAATATTGATACCTCCTATAATAATCATAAAATAGAAGAAGTAAATAATGCTAAGTTTCTAGGTATTACCATCGACAGTAAGCTTAATTGGAAACTCATAATAGAAGAACTTTGCAAGCGTCTGAGTAAATCTACTTATGCACTCTATCAATTATCAAAAAAGATAAACAAAGATACGATACTGGTAGCATACCATGGACTTGTAGCTTCTGTATTGCGATATGGCGTAATTTTTTGGGGGCAGTCGACTGACCGTGAGCTTGTATTTAGGATGCAAAAAAGATGTGTCAGAGCCATGTGTATTATTAAAACAACGGATAGCTGTAGACCCTATTTTAAGTCTTTAAAAATACTGACCCTTCCAGCAATATACATTTTGGAAACTGCATTATTTGTGAAAAGGAACCCACAACTATTTGAAAAAATGTCTTCCACTAGAAAAACTCCATTACGTTCTCAATATGTAAATAAGCTATGTCATTATAAATGTAAGACCTCATTGATGCGAAAAAGCTTTTTTGGTATGGCGCCTAAATTGTTTAGTAAAATTTCTGATGACATAAAAAACATGACATTATATAAGTTTAAAAAAGCTCTAACTAAATTATTAATTGACAAATGTTATTATACCGTAGACGAATATCTGAACGACCAATTATTACAATGATGCAATTTTTTACCATTAGACAATAAGTACTGTGACTTTGTATTATTTTTGATATCATTGACATTTCTTTTTTTTTTTCCTGTGTTCAATTCAAAACTTTATTATTTACGCATGCATAATCTAATGACACCTCACTCACTCACTCGTCACTTAAAAATTTGTATGTCATAATTATGACAAAACATAGCGCAACCTCTATTTATGTAAACACCTATGTTTAACAAATAAATGGATTGATTGATTTCAATTTCACACAGGTCGATTTTCAAGGTTAAACAAAGCTTGCCAAGGTTGGTCTGTGGATGGGTGACCATCTTAATAACGAGTTTCCTCCGTGCCTCGGAAAGCACGTTAAGCTGTTGGTCCCGGCTGTCATTTGTATAACTTTGGCAGTCGTTAAGGATTGTCAGAAGCCAGTAAATGTAACTCCAGTCTTGCCAAGAAATACCGTGTTACCCATTTAATGGGTTGTGGAGGTCTGGCAGGCAGCCGCTTCACGTAAAATACTGGTATTCAGCTGAATCCGGTTTGACTGGAAGCCGACCCCAATATAGTTGGGAAAAGGCTAGGTAGATGATGATTGATTGATTGATTTCAATCATTTTGCTTTCTCCTGCATAAGGTCACTTAAACCATTTTGTCTGCTGCCGATTAGTGACAATATTGTAAGTTGAATCATTTTTCTTTACTCTAAAATAAGACGATATAAAGTAATATGGAATGAGTCGTGTTCGTTCTATAAGTTACATCTTACTGAGGTTGTCTTGGATCGCCTATGTGCAAGTTAGAGAACAATTCCGATACTTTTACGTCTACACTTATCTGGTGTTTATAATGGTATAGAGATTACTTTTATGTCGGCAATTAGATTCTAGGCTATGTCCTCAACCTCGTATACAAGTCCCCTTCGTACTCTAGGCGGCCACTGGCGACACATCGGCAACACCAACCAACAGGTCAGCACTCGCGACAGGAGATAAGGTTTTAAGAAACTTAGGGCAACTAACCTAACCTTCTTTCGGGATGTGGTTGCAACAGTCAAGGCTCTCATCGATTATGTTTATTATCATAACGTATTGTTGCCTATTTCTTAACGCCATGACTACGCAATATTCGCTATGTGTAATTTTAGGATAAGCCACAATGCGAAGTGTGATTTTTTTTTCGCTCAATTAGCGTTACATAAAAAAGACAGCGGCGTGAGGCACACAATCCATATTTGGCATAGGTACCATTTTTAGGGTTCCGTACCCAAAGTATTGTCCGTCCTTCCGTCCGTCTATCCGTCAGCGGGTTATATCTCAAGAACCGTAATAAGTAGACAGTTCAAATTTACACAAAGTAGGTATATATATTTCTATTGCTGCTATAACAACAAATAATAAAATATGATTAAAATTTTAGGGGGACACACATTCAAGAAAAGTGTTTTTACGACACGGAACCCTTCGTGTGAGAGTCCGACTCGCTTCATTTGTACCGCCTGTGTTCATGTGGGTATGTGCATAAATGTCATTATTTATTTCTTTCTTTTCGAGCTTCATGCTTACCAGTAACGCTTGCTACCTCCACACCAGCCTCTACAAATGCAATTAACATTTTTAATTATCCTTCTATCCCCTTGATCACCTTGGAATGTTCCATTTTAAAGTTTACTTTCAATTAGGAAGATACTTCAAGCGAGTGATTCATCCCAGAGGCAGAGTTATGGCGGCCTAGGGTTAGTAATAAATAAAACGCGTTATACACGTAATGATAGTTTTATTGCCCAGGTGTTCGTTTTATAGTGGGTATACTCAAAAATAATCGTAAAGGTACGGACAGTTATAAACTTATAATTTAAAACCAAAATGGTGTGGAACTGAGGTGAAATCGGTTTAAACTTGAAATCAATTCGATTTTCAATTTTAGTCTTTTAATATAATATCAACGGAAAGCCGATTTGGTTTTATTGGTTTTATGGCTCATAGAGATTACTTAATGGTCTCGAAGTTAATAATTACCTACATTCCTTTTTGGCGATTCTTAATTACATAACGAAGTTATGTTTAGAGAGTAGTTCCTATTCCTCTGCGTTCCTATTTTATTTTAAGGCTAAAACTGATGTTATGATTTAGTGTCATTGTAACATGATGCTGTAAAGAACGGGGCAAGCCCCAGCTGCTTAAACTATGCAACATCTACTTCATGATATAAAGGATTTTAGCCGAAAGACGTCCGCTTATGCTGAGGACTTACGCCTTCCACAAGCGCCACGACATCAACATAGTCCTGTGCTTCTCGCATCCGTCGGAACCCCCATTACTTTTCAGATCAAACATATCTAAACAAACAAACACACAAACCTACCTGTAATACTTTCATGGAACAGCTTAATAAATAGAGGCGTAGACACGATTTTTCGAAACATTCTACATAATGTTATTTCCCGCCAGCCGGTGAAAACATGTTGAATATCGTTGGACGGGAGAAGACAGACCGAAGAAAATTATTTTAAGCCTTAGCGTCTTGGGTATCCAGGCGTCGGGAGTCGCAGGACGATTCCCGGCCCCCGTAGGTGAAGGCCTGCGGACGGCGATTCATTGGGTGGCTCGCCGTCTGATCAGAACCAGGCCCTGGTTGGCGGTGCGGCCACCCCAGCGCGCCTCAAAGATGTCAGCACGGAAGACGGGGCTCGCTATAGCAAGTGCCTGCTGGGGCTGCGGAATCTGTTCGAAAGAGGCACCGTACCCTGGAACGCAAAGGGCTCTTGGAGGAACACGGATGGGTTTTAGTCAGTAAGAGTCTGACACTCCCTCCTGCTTCACCCAGAGCGGGAGGAGTCATTTGATGATTTCTCACCCTTAAAAAAAATAAAAACGCGTCTTGGGTATCAATTATTTTCAAACATACCTCATAGTTTTATACAGGAACGTCGAGACATTTCAAAATGTTGAATCTTATCTTGTACGGCAACTTTGTCTTAATTTTTTCCTCTCGAAGCCTCCAGCAGAAAAAAGAAACATGCCGAGATAATACAACAAACCTTTTTTAAAGAATAAAATAGGTAAACGTACTTTTATATTTTGGTATGACAAAAATCAAAATAGTATTATATAAATTCTTTAAAATCTTTCCGTAAACGTATTTGCCGTGTCGCGCCTGTCTGTGAGGGCTTTACGTCGACACAAACTATTAGTCAGTGAATAAAGTGGTAATGGGGCTGGCTGCCAGGAAGCTCTAAACAGAGTGACATTCTACCATTAGCAAAGTTGTCATAAGTCCAAAAAGGAAGGAGTTGGTATGCACTTTCGATTTGTGCAGATTTTTGATTTTTTAAAATAGTTTGCGTTCATAAAATGTATTTTTCTGGAGTCCCAAAGAGCGCCTCCTACTAAGTGACCGGTAAAGTGGACAGTCACTTAAGGTTGTTTTACCATAGATTTGAATATTTTACCTTATAAACATTTATTACCGTGTTATGACACACTTCGGTGTAGGCTATTGCATCAAATGATTCTATGTTTCAGTTACCAACCATGAATGGTCTCGACTCTAATGATCAGCAATATTCGAGGTCCGTCAGACGAGTCTTACCTTTCCTACCCAGGGTTTACCCTGGAGCACCATTTCAAACCACGTGCGGGCGTATGTATGTACGCCCGTGACGACATCTGTTATCGGCGTCTCCGTAATCTTGAGGACTCCAGGTTCTCAATGCTGTGGGTTTTAGTGGACACAGGCCTGGATAAAATTGTCTACGCATGTGTCTACCGTTCACACAGCGGTAATTTGGAGACAACTGGGCTCACACAGCACCTAAGTGAGGCGGCGGATGCGGCTCAGCAACGGTACCCTTCTGCCCAATTGGTGTTACTGGGGGACTTCAACGCCCACCATCAGGATTGGTTCTTCCCATACCAGTGCATAGACCATGCTGGACGAGAGACGAGAAAGCTAGCCCTAGCGCTGAATCTTACCCAGCTGGTCCAGGGGGCAACGAGGGTGCCGGATGTTGGATCGCACACTGCCAATTGCTTGGACCTTTTGCTGACAACAGATCCAGACCGCTATTCGGTGTCGATTTCTTCACCACTGGGTAGTTCCTACCACTGTCTGGTGAAGTCTGTGTCCGTTTACTCCCCGCCCGATCCTAGCCCAAGAGGCACACGGCGGATATGGCGGTACAGGTCAGCAGATTGGGATGGCATGCGATCTTTCTTCGCATGTTATCCTTGGCAGCCTACTTGCTTTTCTTAGACTGATGCTTCGTCGTGCGCGGACGCCGTGACGGATGTGTTGCGGAGGGGAATGGAGTACTACATTCCGTTCTCTGACATAACAATGTCTGGCAAAGCTCGTCCATGGTTTGGTGCCAAGTGCAATCGCGCTGATGCGCTTAAGCGCGCGGCTTACCTGGCATGGGTCGACGCTCGTACGCGCAAAGCAAATGACGTGACTCGGAAGGCTCTCTGCCTTCAACAGGGCTGCCAAGTCCTGCAAGAAGGTGTTGCGGAGGGCACGGTTTGACCACATCAGCCGAATAGGGAACAAACTTGCTTCATACCCAGCAGGTAGTAAAGCTTTTCGGTCCCTGGCTAAGTCGGTCGAATGGCATTCATCAGAAGGACGTCCGTAGGGTACTGCGTAACCTAGACGTGAACAAGGCTAGTGGCCCCGACGGATACCGGCAATTGTTCTGAAAACTTGTGCGCCTGAGTTGTCTCCGATCTTGACACGCCTATTTCGCCTTTCGTTTGAGACTGGAAAAGTGCCGAAGGTTTGGAAGCAAGCTAACGTGCAATCTGTGCCCAAGAAGGGTAGTCGAGCTGACCCTTCGAATTATAGACCCATCTCGGTAACTCTGTAAGACTATGGAACGCGTGCTGAATCATAAGCTCCTGCATGGCGTACCTAGAAGCGAATGATATCCTTAGTGACCGACAATACGGGTTCCGCCGAAATCGGTCAACTAGGGATCTTCTAGCGTATGCTATTCACATCTGGAGTAAAAGCATAGAGAAGCACGGGGAGGCACTGGCGGTCTCCCTTGATACCTCGAAGACCTTCGACAGGGTCTGGCACGATATCATTATTAGTAAGCTAACTTCCTTCGGTCTGCCCGCCGGTCTGTGTGATTGGATCGCAGGTTTCCTGAGGGATCGGTCTATCCAAGTGGTCATAGAATGCTGCTCGTCTGGACTGCTGGATATTAATGCCGGGGTTCCTCAGGCGTCGGTGCTTTCGGCAACACTGTTCTTGCTGCATATTAATGATCTGCTTAAACCCGGTACCTTTGGGTATGCAGACGACAGCACTGTTGCTGAGAGATACGTGTCCGATGCACGAGCTGGTGGGTCTCAGATCCGGTTCTCCGGGAGGCGCCTTGAGCGCTTGAATGTGTCCTTATAGGCTGTCTCTGAATGGGGTGATGCCAATCTGGTCAAGTTCAATGCTGCTAAGACCCAAGCGTGTCGGTTTTCCGCCAAAAGGAGCCAATCCCACCCAGCTCCATCTTTCCGAGGTGCAACCGTGCCGATAACCGACCAACTTGAGCTTCTTTCATTAACATCTACTCTCAATTTTGGCCCTTTCATAGATGTAAAAGCTCAAGTGGCTGCAAAGAAGTTGGGGATCCTAGCAAAGGTGAGACGGTACTTCACGCCGGAACAGCTGGTCAAACTCTATTAAGCACAAGTTCGATCGTGTATGGAATACTCCTCTCATCTTTGGGATGGATCTACCAGATACCAGCTTGATGCCCTTGAGTCAATTGAGAAACGAGTCAAGAGGATCATTTGCAATGAGAGGCTCGTCGCGACGAAGCTCCAAAGTCTTGAGCATCGACGACGAGTTGCCGGCTTGTCGGTTTTCTACCGGTTGCATTTTGGGGAATGTGCGACGGAATTGCATAATTTAATTCCGTCAAGCCCGTTCTATCATCGGACCACAAGACGAACGGTTATTCGCCACCGGTACATGGTGGACATCCCACCCACGCGCACAAAACGTTTTGGGAACACATTCATAATGTGTATAGCTAAGGAGTGGAATTCCCTGCCGGAGTCTGTGTTTCCCGATAGCTACAACCTGGTAGTCTTTAAGTCAAGAGTGAATAGGTTACTTCTAGACAAGCGTGCTCCATCTTCGACCACATCATCGCTTACCATCAGGTGAGATGGTGGTCAAGCGCGTGCCTATCAATAGTAAAAAAAAAACTTCCGACGATTTCTTTTCTAGAATTTAATGTAACTTTGAAAATCTTATCGGAATCACATTTACTGGCTCATATTATAAAATGAAGCCAAGAAGTTCTCCATTATAAAATTGGGTCAAAATATTGCTAAAGGCAAATTCTGAGGCCACGGTTAAATCTCCTTTGTAGTTAACTATGTATTAATTACGTTTATAAAAATAAGAATGAATGGTCTTTAATATTCGGAGCTTATTCCAGTAATTAATTGCTTGGTGTGAGTTGGAATAACAAAAGGAATCGCGGTGTTTTAAGACTACTAAAATACTTCTATGTTTATTATAATACAAAATGGAGTTTTTATACTGACGGCTTTGTTTAAGCTCTAACTAATGAGGCACAATTAAAAATCTTTTGTTCTTGGCTGTCTTGGGTGCTGGTGAGTGGTTTAAATCTATAGGTAATAGATCTGATGGCTTCCTGAAGTTCGCAAGTTTTGTAAGCGTAGAGTAAGGTGGAAACTGGAACGACTATATTCTTAGCAGGTCAGTAGCAGTCACTTTTTTATGTTTTAAAAACAGAACATATTTGTAGTAATTGTTGAAGAATCAATGACTTGACTACTGAGGCTTTTAAGTCGAGTCATAAGTTTTTATTTTGTGAAGCTGTTGTTTAAGGGTGCTAAAATTAACTTTATTCCTTTTTTTCTTTGAAGAGCTCGCGGCTAAAGAATACAGCCGCACGGGCCGATCTTCAAGGTTAAGCAAGGTTTGCCAGATGTTCGAAGCCAGTTATAACAACATTTTTGAGGGCCTTCTGCACATCATTTTATACCTGCAGCCTGTAGGCCAGCTGCGCGCAGCGGGTCGTGAACGCTCTGACAGTTCAATACCTTTAGGGTGCTGATGGGTTTGCCTCGCTATTGCAGTGCGTCAGCGATGTTTGCGGATTGACAAGTGCCATCCACTCGAGATTGAGTCGTTTTATGCCGTAATTAGAAAAAGATCAGCATCTTTGATGCGCGGAATGAGAGACAGCCCTAACCTACCTGAGGGTCATTGCCAAACATATTGAGAGTCATATCTGGAGGCATTGGATTCTCCTACATATGGAATAGTTATATAGCTTGTTTTTTTTTGTGTGTATTACTAACATAGTTCTTAAGTTTCATTGTATTAAAAATACCCTGTGGACAACATGGTCTGACATAAATTATAATAATAAGCAACACTTGCCAGGGTTGGTATGTGGGGGTGACCATCTTAACATACCGAGTTTCCTTCGTGCCTTGGAAAGCACGCTAAGCCGTTGGTCCCGGCTGTCATTTGTAGATCTTTGGTTGGTAGTCGTTACGTATTGTCAAAAGCATCTGACTCCAGTCTTGCCAAAAAGTTCCGTGTTACCCAGTGAATGGGTTGTGTTTGTGTAGCTCTGGTTGGCAGCAGGACCTCGTAAAATAGTGGTATTCAGCTGAATCCAGTTTGACTGGAAGCCGAGTCCAATGTAGTTGGGAAAAGGCGATGATGATTTTTTTATTCTCTCTCTCTAGTAGCAGCAGAATGAAAGAAGCTAAGGATTGAGTGACCCGAACACAGACGCGTGCGTTACGTATATCTATACTAATATATAAAGCTGAAGAGTTTGTTTGTTTACTTGGACGCGCTAATCTCAGGAACTAATGGTCCGATTTAAAAAATTCTTTCAGTGTTAGATATTCCATTTATCGAGGAAGGCTATAGGCTATATATCATCAAGCTAAGACCAATAGGAGAGGAGCAGTAATGAATATTGTGACGCAGACGAAGTTGCGCGGGTCAAGTAGTATATAAATAAATTTTGAGTTTGGGGGTCACTCTAGGAAATTTAAAATATAAGGTTTTGAAACTTTATCGTGTGACATATCAAAATATGAAAAGGCTTACTGTGAGGGTTTTAATTATATTTTTTCATAATTTACACTAATATTACAAAGTGGAAAGATTTGATCGTTTGTTTGCTTGAATTGAATAGGCTCGAAACTACTGAACCGATTTGAAAAATTCTTTCATCATTAGAATTTTACATTATCCCTGATGAACATAGGCTATAGAATATTTTCAAGAAAGTAAGGGATTCGTATGAAAATTTCGATAATCTAACCCAAGGTATGAAAAAAATACCATAAATCGCGTACCTACGCTGCGGAAACTATTGACAATAGAGCAAAGTGATTTACTACAGTTTTATGGAGGACATGAATATCCACAAAAAAGTCCGCAAGGACATATATCGTACTATTATGGTTAAGTCACAAAACCGCTTTTGGTTAAAATTATTCGATCAAAACCCAGGTGGAATACAATAGTGGTGATTTTGGTATCCATTTAAATGGTTTGGTAATTTAGGTTGGTTATGTTTAAGTAAATTAAAATTTTAATTATGCAAATCGGACCTTTCGTTTAAAAGTTACGATAGATATAAAAATACCCGGTTGAGGCGGTTTAGAAACACTGACACTAAGGTTTGTGGTCGTTAGACCTTACTGCGCACACGATAAGAAGAAGAATAAGGGTAGTCCATTAATAAGTAATTTACACGTAACCTTATGTAGAGGGAGGACTTAAGGAGATGAAGTTCGTGGAATACCTACTAAACCCGCGTGAACGAAGTCAGCAATATAAACTGTTATGAAGTTATTCAAGAAATAAGATCGAACATGACAATCTAGCCTAAACTTTTGAAAAAAAATGCAGACAATAGATTATTACCGTTTTTTTTTTTTTTTTAAGGATGGGAAATTATCAAATGACTCCTTCCGCTCTGGGCGAGGCGGAAGGGAGTGTCAGACTCTTACTGACTAAAACCCATCCGTGCTCCTCCCAATGCCCTGTGCGTTCCAGGGCTGCGGCGTCTCTTTCGAACGGATTCCGCACCCCGGCAGGCACTGGCCCTAGCGGGCCCCGTCTCCCATGCTGACATCTCCTTAAGGCGCGCGTGGAACACAGCGCGCCGCCGACCCGGGCCTGGTTCTGATCGGACGGCGAGCCACCCAATGCTCGCCGTCCGCAGGCCCGCGCCTACGGTGGCCGGAAATCGCCTTGCGACTCCCGACGCCTGGGGCGTCTTCTTCTGTTGCGGCGGCTGGGTCGTGAGGTTTCCCTCTCTCTCACACATTCGGCATCCTCCTTCGCTAGCATTACTGTTTCGCAGAAGGAGGTGACCGCTTCCCATGCCTCTTCGCTCTGGACCATAGATTGTACTAGGGCCGATCGCGAGAGGTCGCTGCCGCCGATCGCCTCAACAAGGACCCGGCGGTTCTCCGCCCAAGCAGGGCAGACCTCCACCGTATGCTCCACCGTGTCCTCCGGGCAATCCTCACAGTGATGACACCCGGGCGTATCCTCCCGCCGAATCCGAAACAGGTATCTCCCGAAACAACCGTGTCCGGTGAGTATCTGCGTCAGGCGGAAAGTGAGGACGCCGTGGCGCCGCTCCAGCCACTCCTCAAAGAGGGGACTAATTGCCTGGATTGTAGCATGCCCAGCGCTGGGTTGCGACAGTCGCTGTCTCCATACCGCCATGAGATCCTGCCGGAGCTCCGTCCGCCTTGCTGCAATTTGCCGCGGCAATAGATTATTACCTACAAATTAAAGATACGTAAACCTATAAGAATATCGTGTTAAAATAACAAGTTACAAAAATGAAATTGGTTCGGAGCTCTTTGCACGCGAGTCCGACTCGCACTTGGCCAGTTTTTTTAAACAAAAGCATCAAAGCCATTGTAGAAGCAATAAATTATAATTTATAATAATTGTAAATACATTCAAATCAATACATACGAGTAGGTTACTTGCTTCATGCTTGGTGCTCCATCGGAGAACATCATAGCTATCGATCAGGGTGCTTATTCTCGAATATAATTCCGATAGATCGACATTGGAATTGTCAGTTAAACGTCAGGGATTGGCTAGACTCACTGAGTCTAGCCAATCCCTGACGTTTAACTCAACCAACTGACGTTTGACCAATGTCGATCTATCGGAATTATATTCCAGAGTAAGCACCCAGGAGAGATTATAACCAAATGTGAGCATATCAGTTCAATAAAAAAAGACCTTTAATAGTTGTAAAAACGTGTTGCGCCGACCCCAAGCAACATGGGATGAGGGCAGGATGATGATGAAAAAAAACTGGTCAAGAGCGAGTCGGACTCGCGTACCGAGGGTTCCGAACAAATTTGTAGGTACGTATTATAAACTAGCCCGCGACTTCGTATGTATCCCGTTTTTCCCGTTCCTGTAAAAATTTCGGGAAATCCTCTCTGTTAGCAAACAGCTTCTTACGACTTATTTTATATATTAGGATAAAAGTTTTACCGGTTTCATAGAACCGATTTATGGTGTAAGAATAATCGATATTTAACCGACTTCTTCAAAAAGGAGGAGGTTCTATGTTCGGTTGTATGTATTTTTTTTATGTATGTTCACCGATTTCTCCGCCAATTCTGGACCGATTTCAAAAATTATTTTTCCATTCGAAAGCCTATACTCCTGAGGTGGTCCCATTGTCACCAAGTTAGAATCTGATGATGGAATCCCATGAAAATCGAGGGAATCCCTCAAATTTTATAAGCACATACACTGTTTTTCATACACTTTCTAACGCAATTCAAATATTTGTGCCTGGTAATCATCATCTCATGTTGCTGAGCTGATGATGGAAGGTATAAGCCAGGATTTGATGATGGGATCCCATGTTGTTCAGCGATATTTTCGCCAATTCTTAACCGATTTGGATGATTCTTTTTTTGTTTGGAAGAATATTTTCTCGGACTGGTCTCATTTAAATTTGGTAAAGAACTTTGGAGGTAGGTAACGGAACTCTTCAGTATATGATATCAAATGGATCGGGATTTCTGAAATCGCATGTCTGTTGATTGTTTACACCAGTTCATAACATAACATCACGCCGACGGCACGCTGTGTTTTTGGTTTCACTTTTTAGTGGTAACTTTAATTTCGGAAGTCGGTGTTCAAAAACGAAAAAACCAAAAACACCGACTTCCGAAATTAAAGTAATTTTTACTTTGTAGTGTTTTGTTTTTGGAAGCCGGTTTTATTTTTTTGTTAAAAAGTTTTTTAAATAGATATTTAGTGGATACTGAATGAGGAGACTGATTGAATGAGGAGCTCGTAGCTAAGTAATAAAATTCGCACGGGTCGATCTACTCGTACTTGCTTAACCTTGAAGATCGACTCGTGTGACTGGTATATTCCAATTTCCAAGGCACGCCTGAACTCCGGTATGTTAAAATGGTCACTTATCCATAGACCAACCTCAGCAAGCTTCGATTAACCTTGAAGATTTATCAAATAACAATTCAGATTGAAAAAATAATCATCATGTTGATCAAACGTGGTTATTTCAACATCTTAACACCGCCATTAAGAAAAACGCGTCATCAGTATAACGGTCAACAGTATATCTATCGATAATGTAGTTGCACTGTTAAATGTAAGTTCGAACTCAGAAGCTCGCAATTGTTACGATAAGTAATGATTAGAAAATAAAATAATCTGTTTTCTTTTACTGCATATTAAAAGTAAAACAAATAACTCAATATACGTTTGTGTGTTCTTTTCACACATTTGTCACTACTATTTTTCTCAATAGATGGCATTGCAAGTCTCTGGAGCCTCAATGAAAACTACCTATTTTAGCACTCGATGAAGTTTTTCCTAACTTAATTAAAAAATCATTATCTTTTGATTTTGTGAATTAAACGCTAAATGTTACTCGGGATAATACTTCATTTTTTTAAGTACTTAAATTTTGAATCCGATGAGTGTTTTATTACGCTCAGTGATTGATTACGTACTTAAAATAAAGACTATATTTTTCATGATAAAAATACAAATGTATAGTTTTTAGATTTTTCCCTATACCTGTAGTATAAGACGGTATTACTTGCCAAATTTCATCAAGAAATATCCTATGAATTTTTATTCCCTTGAGAGTGTCGAAAAATTCGTTTTTTGCGGCATAAACGGCCGTATCTTCTTTGTAGGTTAACTTATAACTATGATTTTACAGCTTCACGGGACCGTAGACCTGAGTATATGGTTTAAACTCGATAACTCTTCGGACTCCCCGAGATAAAGGGTCTTGACAGACGGACGGACGGACAACAAAGTGATCCTATAAGGGATCCGTTTTTTCTTTTTGAGGTACGGAAGCCTAAAAAGAAAGAAAGAAGTTGGTTTTTTACCATATTCTGCAATACCTAGTCCTGCACCAACCGGAGATTGACCTTGGGTGTAGGTACTTTCATAATGGATACAGGGATAATCATCGGTTAGTCCACCATTATATTCGAATGTCTAATGGGGTGTTCCGCATACGCCAACTAAAGGTTCGGGACCACATGACCATCAGAGTTTGTCAAAGACAAATAAATAGTAAAAAATTACCAACCTGAATTACGAATTGTGAATCTGTATGATCGAGCACTATTGCTCGGAATTCTACTGCTCAGATATGTTTAAGAATAGTTTACTACGAGTGGAATGCAGGAATTGTGTGGGATGTTCATTAGACACCACGCGTAAATTATGACACTCATCACTATAAAGGTGGGTGGCGTAAGTTTGTCTAAATTATATCATTGGTACAAAATCTTTGATAAGAATTACGATCTCCAATATAAACTAAAGAAAGTGCGCATAGAGGATTTTTA
Source organism: Lacanobia oleracea (assembly GCA_950371165.1). Lineage (NCBI taxonomy): Eukaryota > Metazoa > Arthropoda > Insecta > Lepidoptera > Noctuidae > Lacanobia > Lacanobia oleracea. Next base: position 11,171,885 of record OX493385.1, read on the forward strand.
TCAAAGGATGAACGTTGCTGGTAATGAATCAATTAACTTAATTGAATGTCCTTAATCGTCACGATCGCTTCCGTCGCCAGAAGGGCTGGTACCATAGCCTAAATCATCTCACAAGAGTGGCACAATTTCTCGTCACCTGTCTATGAAGTAACGAAGCGAAATAAGAGAGCATCTGTCTTTCCATGAACCATAAATCTTTGACAAGGCCGCGTCAAGATATATTTTTGTTCATATTGATTCTTACTAAAGTTCCTCGTACAATTTATAGGTCGATAAATATGACGAATTGCGGGATGCTTCGCATTAAATTATGCGTAACATGAGTGGAAGAAAACCTGGCATAATGCAAATTTATATGCCAACAGCTGCTATCTAGCAAACTGTGAAAGAGATGAAAATAGATTAGTTTACTGATACGATAAAGTAGGAAGTCAGATAACTATGAAATACAAATTATTTGTATGTTAACCACTCAACACCGCATTTTAGAAGGCGGTGTTAAATTTGTGTCCATGCCAAGATTACTGGAAATTGGGAATACGTGATCTTCAGGCTCATCGCGGATATGACGTATTTTAATTTATTAGACTTGCGAATGCCACGAAATTTCGCAAGTATCTTTTTGTCGACGCTCAACGCTGAGTCGCTGACAGATACACTCTCTAATCAGATAAAATGTTTTAGAATCACGAGTTACTCTTGCCAAAGTACGCTCTAGCTATAAGAGTACATTTAACATAATGATCGCAAAAATGTGGTTACTTACATGAAAATGTGTTTGGGTTTTGGGTAATCTTAACAAGGGTTCGACACGATATTGCGCTAAGAAGACAGATCTTGTTAAAGATGCATAAATAACGATAAAATACGAAAAGTCTTATATTATTCATTCTTTTATCTACATACATATCTGCATTATTTATTGTTCGAAGTGTGAATCCGGTGTCACAGCTACTATTCGGGAAAATAAAAACAAATGAGCTCGCTTTTGCTTAGTGAGCTGTCGCCTGTTTCAAAAAGGTGTTTGGAGAATAGTACTGAGAAAAAATAAAGGCTTTCTCAGAAAACAGATGTTCGTAATTATAACTTGTTTTTTCATTATAACGGTAAAATTACTTTAAATTACTTACTCGCTGTAATTGCTGGTTTTGCGTACTCAAAAAGTTGCGATGTGCGGCTAGAAACAAATGAACGTCGGAGTTTGTTTATGAACTTCTTGATTAATTAGGAATAGGTAGATTTGAAAAGCGAGAAACATAATGCTTGATTTTCTCGCGCATTCGGTCTCCTATGGCCTATCTTAGGAAGTGTGTAGTTATTCTAGGTTCAGGCGTATTGCGTTAGCGATGAAGACGAAAGACGATTGTTGTGTTGTGGTAATATTATGATTCTGCTAAAGTGAACTTTTTAGAACCGCAGTTATAGCTCATGACCTTTGGGGTCGTCCATTAAACACTCGAGGCTTGAAAGGGGGGGAGGGGGTTTAGAAAAAATCACGAAATATCACAAAGACGGAAGGGGGTGTAGTGAGATATCACGTGTTTTAACGTTGAATGCGTATTTTCCAGAATTGCATAAGATAACCCCTGCATTTTAAGATAATAATTTATTCTAATTTTTTAAGATACTCTCTTACAAAAAGTACACGTGATTAGGGGGGGGGGGGGCTAATACGCAGTCTATTTGCTAGGCATAGGTGTAGGTACCTATAGTTTATTTATGTGCCGAATGCGTAACATGGCAGGATAGAAACCTTAGACGTTACATCATGCAATAAAAAAAAACCGGTCAAGAGCGAATCGGACTCGCGCGCCGAGAGTTCCTTAATAATTAATTCCTAATTTTCTCCGGCGAGGGCTTTATTCGTCAGACAATTTTAACACTGCGGTGTATATTGCAGTTTTAGATCAGCGCCAACTCTTGACCGATAGTAGAAGTAATGTATTTTTTGTTGATGATTTCTGAAAAAGTGTGCTATTAAGAGACATTATTTTATTTTTCCTGTAATTTTTCATAAACTTCTATCACATAGATTAATTTCAGATTTTTCTCTACGCAAACTAACTCAGGGAAGGGACAAAATTTTAAAATTTTTCCTCAACATTCAAAAACTACGCGGCTTTAAAAAAAAGAAAAGAATGTGCAAATAGCGTTCTTTCATATGATACCACCACCATTTTGGTACGAAACCCTAAAAACTATCTTTTTATTATCTTCTTCATCTTTAGTCTTAAATGTAAGTGTTATTAAAGCAATTAATTTCATCGTGTTGTGCTGGAACTGCCGGTGCGGCTGCGGAAAACCTCAAGCGGCGGAAATATAGTAACTTATTGGTAACTATATTTTCGAGCCGTTTGGAGTTGAGTAGTTTGCTCACAGCCTTTTCAAAGAAATTTCGAAATGTCTGGTTGACACTTCCCGTGACCCGTAAAAGTCATGATATCTGATGTACCTATCTATGAAACCATTTTTAGCCCGCTTTCTATATCGCTCCGCTCATTGCTAGCCGCAACTCTCAGTCAATTGCCAATAAAATTTCTCGCCTAAATGTAGACAGTGTTTTCCTTCATCCCGGTTTGTGTTATTGTTGACTCAGCACTAAACTGCGCGACGTATGGCTACGGAAAATATGGAGGAGGGACTTGTTTGCAGGAGTGTACTTACTAGGGCCGGTGCCTTCCACGATTTAAATTTGTTCGAAAGAGCCACAGCGGCTTTGGAACGCAAAGATCTTTTAGAGGAATACGGACCAGGATTGTACTTTCTACGACTTTAGACTTGAAAATGGAGGTTGATAGTGTCATAAAATTTTGTCTGATAACAGAAATCTAGAGTTAGTAACTGTTATTAATAATGTGTAGGTACCGTAGCCTACCTAGGTCTAATAAAACAGGCGCCGCGGAAATGTTGCTATAATTATCAGACTTAATGTTTCCATACTATGATTTCTATAAAAACAAGTTTCACGAGCGTTTAGCAAAAAGGTTTGACAATTCCGATGCAGCGCTGGCCACATGCCTAACAGATGTTTTTTGCAATTTGCCGGTCAGTTTGAAGCTGTATGTGGACCAAATACGATTCGCGACCGTAACGCGTATTTATCTAAAGAATTATAACCATTTTAATCATCAATATAGCCCTCTAAGTTCATGTTTCTATCAAGAATGAATATTTCATGAAATAATCATTCTGTCGAGCTTCATGCAAGCCGAAGGCGTGGCGATTGTCAAAACGTCAGTTTTGACATTCGGCTTGCTACCGCTGCCGCTGGTAGAACGTCAGTTGTGTAGAGTTTCTAGAAGACGGTTATTTCGCACTAGATCCACGGCACAGTGATTTCTTATTCACGAGTACGGGATAAACAACATCCAGTCCTTGTTAGTACCTAGTTTAGTCGTATTCAATTACGTAAATCCAGGTTGAGTAATGGATCACGGCTCCACTGTAGACAAAAATGTTTGATGTTGACTCAATTGAATTTGGCTGCTGTGACAAAAATTCTACAAAACATCCGTCTTTTTTCCACGAGCGCGATACGGCTTCCATTCCTATTATGATCTCCACTCTTTGACATCTAGGTATGTGAAATATTTGGCTTTGTCACCATAAAGAAAAAAAAAAACTTGTGCGGAAACCGAATGACATGGTATGGCCATGCGATTTGATGCGATTCACAGGAGTTAGGGATATCCCTAACTCCTGTGAATCCTGTGTCCTCCTGACATATGTCAGGAGGAAAATTATAAGATACGAGGACCTGCTCAAATAACGAGTAATGGGAAAGAATAGAAGAAGAATTCATACCATGCCGTTAGTGCCTTTCATGGTTCAATTGAAACAACTTAATTGACTTTCACTATAAATTAGACGTAACTTTCAATCGGATGAACACTTGATGATTTTAGCACGAGGCTCGTATGGTGAGAAGTCATCATCACTCCATCATTCATACTTCAGTTTCGTTAAAATCGTTTTTTTTATTTTTTTTTTATTTGTAATTGGTTTGCTCTTGACTCTAGTCTATGTCAGAGATGACCAAAGATTGATATAAACATTGTCTACATTTGTTGTGAGCTCTTACTCATAGACCCAGCTCCAGTGCTTGAGGCGCTGTATGCTGAAACACAGTCCCCAAACCTAGTTCAGCAGCAGATGCTAATATAACACAATTGCAACTGTTTTATTTATTAAGAGTAACTTTAAGTACCATAACAGACAAATAGTGTATCTATACATGTATTTTTTGGTGCTAGTAAATTTATGTCCTTTATTTATTTTCTTCACTTATTTCTACTTTTTAAATATTTTTATACAATATGTAAAAAAAAGACATTTAAAAATATTAAAATAGTAGCCCACCGATATCGGGAACAAGGCTCCAGAGAGAGGAACCTCCTGACAATGCGAGCCGTGTCCAGAAGTACCGCTTTACTCTTTCGCATTCCCTATATGGGGTCGGCCGTCGTAATAAAATAAACATTTTTTCTTTCTTTCTTTCTTTTAATTCTTGATCACCGCTAGTTCTTACCTTAGGCCTAGTATCGTCATGACGGGCGACCTCAGCCTCTCTTGCCCTCGTATATGTTCATCACTCGTCTCGTCATGTGGTATTCATTCCTATGCATTACATGACCATATGCATGGAACCTGTATTTTAAGATGTATATATTATATATTAGTTGGTAATTATGTCAAACTGTTATGTGTAACACAAAATAAGACGGTGATATGTATACGAGTATACGACATTAAAACGGTCGACCGCCGACTACCGAAGATACGAGCATGTCTCAGTTTGGGAGTCGTTGTCTCAAAATAGAATGCTTCTGTACATTCACTTCACAAAATAGTTTGAATTTATTTTTTCTGGTAAATCTTTTGTACTTTTTTGGAGAGTAAAAACTTATTTATTTATCTGCAATTTTATTATGGTGAAGTGTTAAGTTTCAGAAGCCCAAGTCAGGATTTGTGTCAGCTTTATTGCAATAAATCTTGCCTGATTTGCATGTAACCAGCACAATGTGGGTTTTCTTCTTATTTTTGTGCTTGTTGTAAATGTATATTATGTCATTAACTAAATGAGTGTGCCTAGCCAGTGGGACACTTTTTTGAGAATATTATATAAAAAAAAACTCATCTTGTCGTCTTATAGCGTTGTAGGCTACGCGACAAGTTAACGGCCGGCTCTTGTGTATCGTAAATGAAGATTACGTAACAAGACTGTTATTAAACAGATTCCTACTTTTATGTTAGGTATTTCCAAATGCATTAATAAAGAAAACTCTTTGGATCGAGGAGTATTCCTGAAGGTAAATTTTCGTTCATAAAAGCGATCAAATTCAAGTGTAATATCTTCTCAGCGACAGTCGAAGTAATTTCTTTTTATTGGTGTTTTTGACAGTCTTCGACTTTGATTTGAATGAAAACGCTTCTTATTAATACGAAAATTGCCTCACTGGGCTAGTATTCTATAAGCAATAACAAATTATAGAAAAAGTCCAACATGTTAAGTCACATTTCGATAGTGTATGTCATTTTGGATTATCCGCAGTTTTATTATTGACTAGCGGACGCCACGTGGTTTCACTCGCGTTGTTCCCGTTCCCGTGGGAGTACGGGAATAAAATATAGCCTATGTTACTCGCTGATAATGTACCTATCCATTGCTGAAAGATTTTTTCTAATCGGTACAGTAGTTTTTACGTTTATTCGTTACATATAAAATACAAAATTATCTTTCCTCTTTATAATGTTAGTATAGAAGTATAGATAAAATGTCACACTGTCTAGATTCCAAGGTCCACGCATTTCATTACCCGCGACTTCGTACGTGGATAATGAAATGTTATCGGACAATGAAAGCTTATCCAAGAATCATCCCGAGAATATCATTTAATTAAGATGGCTTACCATGGCAAACCGAATATTTAAACTGTATGTTTTGACAGCTTCTACCGCAGAAAACATGATGCATCCGGTGACTTTTACTGTAGCAGTTTATGCTTCGATGTGTTGTCTATCAAAACTGAACAAAGTGGCTATTTATATCACAAAGCAACGAAGAACCATTCTTCTTTCAAGATACCTTCCAGAACATCGTTGCTCCCGCCATTCAGAGAAATAGTCTCTTTGGACATTCAGAGAACATTTTATGTTCAGTGTGACAGAAAACATATTAAGGTTTTAGCCTTGCGGAAGATAATTCAATCACGAGATTCAGCTACTAACAGCGTGAGACAGTTTAGACTTCCTGAATTTAATTTCAGAGCCGATAATTATATTGATGTAATAACTTGGAAGGATGTGATAGTTACTGAGCCTCAACTTTTGAGAAAAACAAGCACTGAGGTCATCGTCGAGTACATACAGACACCCGAAAAAATTGATTAATTGATTTTTCAAAGTCAAACATTTATTTGCAACGTTGTTTTAAAAGTTCTTGCAAAAGTAATAAGGTAGCTTAACATATTCAATCATAACATAATGACTTGCAAATTTTGGTAAAGGTACAAATCATTTATGTTTAAGGAAAGAAATGAATGAATAAGGAAGGAATTCTTGTATATTATAGAAGAAATTCTCAATTAACCAGCTACCTGTCTCCCACTATAGCCACTAAAAATGTGTGTAAATTGTGATGGAGCCCTTTTCTGCCTTTTGTGGTCCTATTAGAAGTGATGGGTTATACAAACGCGCTGGTTTTAACGCAATTAAGAAAGATTTTAGATTTGATTAATTTCCGAGTTTTTTGGAATTATCAGAGCCATACAAATATTTGACATACCTGTGTTTTAAAGAAGTTTCAAGGCTTTTTTATTGTTATTCTGGTCTTTTTACAGTCAATATAAATAGATTTAAATACATTGCTGCTGTTTTATCTACCCGAAACGCACATCACAATAAAGCCTAAAATAGTATTTTTTCAAAGATTCAGAGAGCTCGGGGCAGTATTTCGTGAAATATATCATCTGCCTAGCCTTTTCCCAACTATATTGGGGTCGGCTTCCAGTCAAACCGGATTTAGCTGATAAACAGTATTTTACGCGGAGCGGCTGCATACCTACCAGACCTCCACAACCCATTAACTGGGTAACACGGTACTTCGTGGCAAGACTGGAGTCTGATTAACTGGCTTCTGACTATCCGTAACGGCTGCCTAAAATCTATATATGACAGCCGGGACTAACGGCTTAACGTGTTTTCCGAGGCACGGAGGAAACTCGGTATGTTAAGATGGTCACCCATCCACAGAACAACCTTGGCAAGTGTTGCTTAACCTTGAAGATCGATCTAGCCACGAGCTCCTCGTGAAATATATAAATCACTTTGATTATACCAATCCTTATGTTTGTACTAGTGTCAACTTTCGGCAATAGTTCGATTTAAAAATGTTTCGTTTCGAAATCGAGCCGCCTCACCGACAATAATCACTGGAAAATTGCAAACTTCGTATGATTATAATAAATCTATATCAGATTAAATTTTCTCGATATACTAGCAGGAGGCGTTTGGATCCCCTAGATTGGTTAAAAGCCGCTTGAAGGCAGCCCCAGTCCGCCCTAGCTTGGGAGCTAAACGTTGGAAGTGTTCGACGAAATTCCACCGGATGTCGAGATGTCGAGGAAGAGTCTTAGGTACTTCATATTACGAACAAAAAAACATTTTGCATACAATAAATCCTATCCAAATTCAACAGTTTCCAATACATTATTTTGTGTCTTAAGAAAAAAAATGAGTTTTCCATTGCACGCGATATTTTACAATCTTACGGCATCTGCAATTATCCGGTGACATATAATATTGGTAAAGCGTTGTAGAACTTTAAAAGGGATCAGTGTTTAATGTAATTGGGTGGCAAAAAAAATGCGAATCATCGCATCGTCTGTCGTCTGTCAAACTGGAACCATCTGCTCGGTGGCCTAAATGTTGCTGTGGTAGACGCCAGATCTACACCTTACTTACACTTTTATCGAAAGAAAGAAAGAAAAATGATTATTTGGAACTCGCACAAGACACACAAATAAGTAAAACTACCGGTTATAAAAATAATTAACAAACAGGTTGCCATTTTATGTCAGTCCACAAATTTTCGGAATGACTTCGAGAGGTCTATCAAATTTTGATGCGTAAAAACGTATTCCAAATGTTCAGTTGTCATTTTATCGAGAGTTTACAATCTCTGAAGATATTTTGTAGTCTTACGTTACATATACTGTGTGTGAAGTGTATAAAGGCACACTATTACTACTACTATTTGAATAAATGAGAGAAACAATACTTTATTTTATCGACAGAAAAGGTATTAAAAAAACTAAATATTTTAAATATATTTTTTATGGATTATTTAAAAATTTTGTTCGCAACATCACGGCTAGATAACGTGCGCTTGAGAATTTTAACAATAAACTTAAAAATAAAGATAACGTGTGAGTAAACGAGACATACATTTATAGTCGATGGCTGTTCACACTGCCCGCGAGCCGGTTCTTACCACTAGTTGGTCGCAGCGACAAGACTTAGAGCTATCTAAGGCAACACTCGCCCAGCGATACTCGCTTGGCGTTGCTTGCTTGGCGGTTAGAACTCAGCAACCAGCGGTACTTTCTACCAATAGTGCGGGCCGGAGAGAGTGGTGCGAGTAATCGCCAGTCGCACAAAAGCACTCGCACTATCGAAACCCGCCAACTCGTTTCGAGATTCGAGCTTTACTCGCTTCTCGCTGATCTTCCAGCAAGTGCCTTATGCACCACGCGGGCCCAGCTTGGTGGAAATCACGTGCTTCAAACTTTCGTAGGTTATGTGGTCAACTTTAGCTAAACTGAGAAACTTACAGACTTTGGCAGAATAGGGTGTAATGTCCCGCAAACTTCCATTGAAAAGGAAGGATCCTCCGACCGGATGGGTGTTGTGTCTATTGGGCAACTTTCAAATAGTTGATTTCGGGCTATTGTATATGTTCGAATCGCGAGGCGAACTTTGCTAGCGCGATGTAAGATTTGCGTGACTTCAGATCTATCTTTGTAGTTCCTTTGTGGCGGTATAGATGCCGCTTAAAACGTATCACTTCAGAGGCCTTTATCGCAACTAAAGCTGACTGCATATTATGTTATACTAACAACATCTGTGTTAGTTACAGTCTTCCGTACAGTTGACCTTTCATTCTGAAATCGTTACCCTCCCTGTATGAGCGGTCTGAACTATCTATACTATGAGCGGTATGTATGAACGTTTGAAATTCTGCCTCTAAAACCAGTGTGCTCTGCCCATCAATCATTACTGCATAAAGAGCCGACCGTGGTGCGATTCATGCTTGGCGTAGTGAAGATATTTGGTATCGGTATACGAGGTACGGACCTCGAATGTGATGACAGGTGGAGTAACCAAATGGCGTCCAGAAACTGATAGAAGTGGTAGTCGTCCGGCAGCGATGTGGGAAAAGACATTCTTTCCATCGCGGGCAGAACCTGGACGAGGTTGGCATATGAAAAACGAGGGCTATGATGATGATAATCATCTTGAGAATATCACTCTAGCGTGCAATCTATAAACAGTTAGGCTGATTATGTGCTGCCTACCATTTCGCAACTACGATAGGGTCGGTTTCCAGAATGATGCAGTTTTGCGTAGAACGACTACCTGCTAGTACTTATCTAAATGTCTGAACCGCACAACCCACTGGGTAACACAATACCAGACTTTTGCGCGCTTACCCGTAACGACAGACAAGTTAAGCGCTTTTCCATCTACGGGCAAACCTCGGCCAGCGACACTTCACCTGGAAGATCCATAATTTAGGCACGAAAGAAATAATATTGGAAAGTAGAATCTTTGCACAATAGAAGTTATGATCCAAGGACTCTACAGTCAACAGACGAAAAGATAACATACTACCTACGTACGAGTAGATATAGTAAGTACGTACGTACAATCTGTGACCAACATTATCTGACCCACTTGACTATTATACGCTAATAGTCAAGTGGGTTAGCTAATGTTGGTCATACTGTACATCTTATACATACAATATTATTCGATCTTTACTTTATTTTCCTTATAAGGTACGGTAAACAACATTATTGTTTTCCACATTTGTTTTGTTTGCGTACAAATTAATTAATTATTCGTATTTGTTCGGCTTTGGACCCTTGTCACTTGAATGTAAGTATCCAAAGGTTTTATTATAATCAGCTAAAAGGCTAAGGTGTAGGTAATCCGCTAAAAAGTGATTGAAAAGTGGTTCAGGTTTTTAGTGCATGTGTTTATAATAAGTGTGTGTGTGTGTGTGCGTGTTTGTGATTTTGTTTATTTTTATTTGCGACAAGCGTGGAGCATCACGCTTGTCGCAAATAAACGCTTTTTCTTTCTTCTTTGTTTCTCACAGAATGTTATTTTATATTTTGTTAAACGTGTCGATCATAGATCATTTCAGAACACTAAGTAAAACAGTTCGTAGCCCGTTTTATTTCACAAAACTTACATCGCACACACTATAAATTACTTTTTCAGTAAAATACATTTTTTTTAATGTTTGGAAATCATCAAATGACTTCTTCCGCTCTGGGCGGAGTGGAAGGGAGTATCAGGCTCTTATTGGCTAAAACCCAACCGTGTTCCTCCTAATGTCCTTTGCGTTCCGATTCTTTACCAGTAAACATGCAGTTATAACAGCCTAGTCTCCACGCCTGCAATGAAAAGCTTGCAATGATTGCACGGTCGCGGTTAGTCTTCACTTTTAGGGTTCCGTACCCAAAGAGTATCCAACGGAACCCTATTACTAAGCCTCCGCTGTCCATCCGTCCGACCGTCCGTCCGTCTATCTGTCAGTGGGCTATATCTCAAGAACCGTAATAGGTAGTCAGTTGAAATTTTCACAGATTGTATATATGTATTGCCGCTATAACAAGAAATAATAAAAACTAAGGTTTATGGTACGCAACCCTTCGTGTGCGAGTCCGACTCGGCCTGCACAAAAGCCACAGTAGGAGAATCATACTATTAATCACACAACAACCTAGCAAATTTAATTGTTATCTTTATCGCCAACGCATTAGGTTCAAGGTTGATTGGGAAAATTTGACAGTGACGGGTGGCGCTATGTGCTTTCTGATTTTGCTAAAGTGGCCTTGTTAGACCCACTGGTCAAGATGTAGGTGTGGAATATAGTGTTTTGACAGTTTGTAATGAGAATGCTTCGACAAATGTGACCTTCCTTAAAATAAGAGAAAAATCTATTATAGTAGGCGCCAGATAAACTTCCAAAAAAGTACATAGACCTTTCCCTAATATCTTCATGTAGGTATTCGGAAAATCCATTTTCCGAGTACCTACATGAAGACGTTTCTCGGTACCATAAAGTCCAAGCTTTATGTTTTATTTCCATTTATGAAACTCATCATCTGCCTAGCCTTTTCCCAACTACTTTGGGGTCGGCTTCCAGTCAAACCAGATTTAGCTGAATACCAGTATTTTACGCGGAGCGGCTGCCTACCAGACCTCCATAACCCTTTAACTGGGAAATACGGTACGTTATGGCAAGACTGGAGTCAGATTAACTGGCTTCTGACTATCCGTAACGACTGCCAAAGATCTATAAATGACAGCCGGGACCAACGGCTTAACGTGCTTTCCGAGGCACGGAGGAAACTCGGTATGTTAAGATGGTCACCCATCCACAGACCAACCTTGGAAAGCGTTGCTTAACCTTGATGATCGACCCGTGCGGCTGTTATTATCTAGCCACGAGCTACTCCCATTTTTTAAACTAATATTGTCAATTATTGTAGGCGAGTCAATGGCCGTCATTGTAAGTTTATTTGGCGGTCATCTTAAGGTGGAAGCGCCAGGGTAGCCCGCGAAATTCAAATATTTTATGTTTTTTTGCAATTTGCCGGTCAGTGTGAAGTGTTTCTTAAACAAAATACGATTCGCGACCGTAACGCGTATTTGTCTAAAGAATTATAACCATTTTAATCATCAATATAGCCCTCTAAGTTCATGAAGCCCTATTGAATGACTTTTTCATGAAATAACCATTCAATAGGGCTTCATGAACTTAGAGGGCTATTATTATAATACTTTAGACAAATACGCGTTACGGTCGCGAAACGTATTTTGTTCAACAAACACTTCACACTGACCGGCAAATTGCAAAAAAACATAAAATATTTGAATTCCGCGGGCTACCCTGGCGCTTCCACCTTAAAGCATCTTAAAGTCCAATACAACAGTTTTACATTAACATGATCTCTCAAAATAGCACGCGCACTTAAACACCCGAATGATACACACAAACCGAATTTAGAGTTCTTCTTTTTGAAGTTGTTCAATAATAAAACGAGTAGATACAAGGACACTCCAACATTCATTTCATTCTCTAAACACATTTTTATTCAAAATAGTTTGCTTCCGATAAAATCTTGGAATAAGCTTTCTTATTAAATATAATCAACTTTATTCATCGTTGTTTTGTAAATACTGTGATGGCAAATCGCTCTGTTAGTTGATGTTTAGCCATATCTAATTATGTAATGTTTAACACGAATTTCATTGATTATCTTTTTATTGTGTCGAATGAAAAATCATTGTATAGTATCATAAATACGTAGTGTAAAACAGAACTGGAAACATCTCACCATGTGAGCTGTCAATCCATACAATCAAGACGCATATTAACAAAGTCGTCCTCAAACGGCTGAAACTTAAGTGTAAAAGTGAAGGCATATTTTGTTACGTTTGTTTCATATTATTTACCTTTGTGGCATATTATGTGAAAGTGAAAAGAGCTTCGGAATGGAGGCCTGTGAAATTGCTCAAGTGTGTTTTGACTTGTTCGCATTCCCTACAAGCCACACATCAACCCTTTTACCATAATTAATTGTTTTACATTCGTGGAGCTAGTTGGCGACGTACTGCCGCCGAACGTGACGGTCCCGTGTTAGATTCCTGAATCGGCCAACTGTAATTCGATTTTTCCATTAGTCTGTAATGTCGGACACGTTACACGGTTCACTTATGTCGTTTAATTTGGATAAAGCAATAGAACAGAAAAAGTAGCAATTTCAGCGAATAATTCAAAGTCGGCCATTGGCCATACCGTTTGTTTTGTGTCATTCAATCAAGTTAATTGAACTGAGTTGGACACGAATTGGACACGACTCCTAAATGTGCTGAATCACGTTTTTCATCTTAAATCAGTTTTGGAGTCAGTTGTCGATGGAATGCTGATATTGTACAGCTGTCGATTATAAATCCTGTGTGTCGGTGCCGTAAGTATCAATATTGCGAATGTGCCCATTTATCTTCTGGAAAAATGTTTATATTGCGGTTACGCGTTCATAACAGAGCTTTGCCACTAATTTGTAAATCAGATCCTTGTTTTAGTCAAATCTATTCTGAGAGTAGATACTTAATGTTTTTTTTTTACTAAAACTGTAAAAATAAACGCAGGCTACCGGCTGTTCTGGAAATAAACTACCTGAAATTTTCTTTAGGACTTCGTTCTCATCTGCCTTTTCCCAACTATTTTGGGGCCAGCTTCCAGTCAAGCCGAATTTAGCTGAATAGTAGTATTTTACGTGGAGCGTCTGACTACCAGACCTCCTTAACCCATTAACTGGGTGACACAGTACTTCATGGGAATACTGGATTTACTGGCTTCTGACTATCCGTAACGACTGCCAAAGATCTACAAATGACAGCCGGGACCAAAGGCTTAACGTGTTTTCCGAGGCACGGAGGAAACTCGGTATGTTAAGATGGTCACCCATCCACAGGCCAACCTTGGCAAGTTTAGTTTTTACGAACCTCCTTGTATTATGAAGGACATTGGAGACATGTGGCCGTCGGTCATTGAAAGGGGGCTCCCAAATGCGTTTCTTTTTCGACTTATGGTACGGAAACCTTCACGTGTGAGTCCGACTCGTACTTGACCGAGAGTTTTTGAGCTACATTACGAGTAGCTATCCACGCCTTGATCATAGTTTTACTGTCTTCACCCATCATTCTAGACGATGCTGAGCTCTATTGCTCCATTTTAAACTTTTAGTTGGACTTCTGGTATTTAGTCAAAAACCTAGTCTGGGCGCCATCAGTTAAGAATCTAAGTATCTTAAATTAAAAATCTTATGTCCAGAAAGCGGCGGTGTGATTACGGACAAGTTCTTTGTCCGATTGTAAGTCATGCTTGAGCTTTTCAGTATTATGAAATTCCTAGTTGGAATCCGACTTTCCTAATTGAAAACCGACAGATTTTTTACTAAATAGGTCAGTAAATTCCCTTATAAAGTATTTATTGAAAAAGGGTTTTTAATATTTTATTGTGATGTGTTAGAAAATATACTTATGTACTAGGTACCTAAATAGAATACAAATTTCAGGCCCCAAACAATGGCCATTTTTGTGATAATCCGTAGTATGTATTTAGTTAAACTGAATAAAAGATTATTTTTAAGGATGGGAAATCATCACATGACACCTCTCGCTCTGGGTGGAGCAGAAAGGAGTTTCAGACTCTTACGGACTAAAACCCATTCGTGTTCCTCCTAATGCCCTTTGCGTTGTAGGGTCGCGGTGACTCTTTCGAACAAATTTCGCAACTAAACTGAATAAAACATTAGATAAGAATCTTATTTTTCTTTCGAGATATTATGCGATGACCGCCAAAATCGAGGTTAAGGAAATTAGGTGGGTAGGTACGTTGCTAATGCTAGTCCTACCCACCTTATTTCCTTTTTGAATAATTTGCTTAATAAGAACCAAAGTACGATATAATTAGTTCAGAAAAACATTTTAAGGTTATGTCAATGTATTTATTTTCCTCCCACTATGCTACACGTGTAAGACTTTTTCTTTTTCAACGTTAAAGTTCAAACAATAAAGTCAGCAACCAAGCTTGGGGCTGTGGGAATATGTACTTTATTGCTGTTAGATTGGTCGAAGTCGAACTCACATCAACATCGCTTATTATTAGGACAAGAGGAGAGCCTCCGCAGTGTAGGTCTACGAAAATTACGTTCACCAGAACCATCGTCAACATAGCAGATTGATAGAGGTCTTAAAACCGGAAATACGAACAGACCTAGAGGATATTTCGATTTTAGTTGTAAAACGGTACCCTAAACTTATCAAGACTCTTTTACTGAGTCTTAATTTTTCACTTTGCGTAGTGATAAAATCGACTCAACTTCTAATAAAACAACTATTTATTACTACCCTACTGAAGTGACAGTGGTCAGGGTACATTGCTCGCAGAACAGATGGGGCCGAAAATTTTTGGAGTGGTGACCGCGTACCGGAAGACGCAGTGTTGGAAGGCCTCCCCTTAGACCGATGGCCTGGTGAGGGTCGCGGGTAGCCGATGGCTGCGAGACGCACAGGACTGGTTGTTGTGGCAATAATTGGGGGAAGTTTGTGCCCAGCAGTGGACGTCTTTCGGCTGATGATTGCTGTATCTAGATCGCAAAGAAAACTGACAATTGTTTTCTGAATTCAAGAAAGTATTTTCCAAACTCTGTAGTAAGAATTCGAGGGTTCAATTGTTAACGATGGCCTGCATAATCATGAAAAAATAAAAATTATTTATTTTCACACTAATAATGTAATTATTAACACAAACAAAGGTCTTAAAACTATGGTAGTCAATACTAAAATCAAATCGAAACAATTAAAAACCAATCAATTCAAAATAAAGAAATCAATAATGTCCAAAGAGGAGCTCGTGGCTAGATAATAACAGCCGCACGGGTCGATCTTCAAGGTTAAGCAACGATTGCCAAGGTTGGTCTGTGGATGGGTGACCATCTTAATATACCGAGTTTCCTCCGCGCCTCGGAAAGCAAGTTAAGCCGTTGGTCCCAGCTGTCATTTGTAGATCTTTGGCAGTCGTTACGGATAGTCAGAAGCCAGCTTATCTGACTCCAGTCTTGCCATGAAGTACCGTGTTACCCAGTTAATGGGTAGTGGAAATCTGGTAGGCAGCCGCTCCGCGTAAAGTACTGGTATTCAGATAAACCCGGTTTGATTTGATGAAAATCAATAATGTCCAAAAATCATGTGCAAAATAATTAAAATAATACAATTCAACATACAGTGTCATCTTGTCATATGAAGCTTGGGCTGATAAGAATTTTAACGATATCAAGAGTGGTGAGCCACCTTGTCTCTAGCTTAACGGTTTTACTTTCTTTCTTTTCATGTGACATTTTACAAATTTGCAGTAGACTCGCGTCGTATACGTATTACTCTTTTTATCTCCGACTAATAGCTATAGTAATTTGTCCTAAGAGTGGGAAATGTTCCAACTGCTGGGACATAAAGCCTATGATGACAGGCTGATGTTTGAATGAGGACAAAAATACGGCGAGACTTAACTTTTTACCCGACTGCGCCAGAAGGAGGGTTATGTTTTTTGAAGAATCCAAAGTTAAGTCATTATTGAATAACTTGGAATTTGTTCACGAGTTGATTTAGTTAGTTAAGTAAGTTAGGAATGACGTGATAGATTAACCTTTCGTTGATTGAGACTTTTCCTTAATTTTTAATTACTTAATTCATTTAGGAGTTTTTTTTTTAATTTTAATTGGAGTCTTGATTTTAGACAAAAACTTGAGCATTTTGTATTTGTATTAAAGTATATATGGATGAGATAGTAGTTTTTTCAGTCTTTGCGTGAAAGCACAGGGACAGTCAACAAAGCTATTTGGTAGACAGGCATAAAATATTAATTTTTCCACTGCACTGCCAATATTTATTTCAAATGTTTGCAATATAGCTTTTTAAGCTTATAACATACATACTTATGAGTGTGGTGTACAATAATTGTTTTTTTTTTTTTTTTTTACTATTGATAGGCACGCGTTTGACCACTATCTCACCTGATGGTAAGCGAGGATGTGGTCGAAGATGGAGCACGCTTGCCTAGAAATAACCTATTCACTCTTGATTTAAAGACTCCCAGGTTACTCAGTACACTCACAACATTGTTTAAAAGTAGTTGCAAGTTAGCTGCCTGCATACCAAATAGCTTTGTTGACTGAACATACTTATCATTTTGAACTAAAAGGGGGAATATTTTCAATATTCAGGATTTGCCCCTGAGGAATAAAAACATGGTTTGACAGCTTTTGTAGAGTAAATGTCAAACAGACATTTTATATCTTCAGTAAAAAAATATCAGATTATTGAAAAATCGGCGCTTAGAGAACATTGTCTTCGTATCTTACGCAACTACGAGTAAATAGAGTCGTTAAAGAGTTTATGTAAAGGTGTGTACTAAGTGCACTTCACAATATTATATTTTAAAATTTATTTTTAAAATTAAGTACCTGTATTTTCCAAAAATATCCAAAAAAAACGTTCGGTAATCCTTACAGCATCCAAAAACAATCACTGATTTATTGAAAAACAAAAACTTAATATTTTTAAAACAGTTTTCAAACACGAAGTTTCACTGCGCGAACGTGGGCGGCGGCGCTTGGGCGGGCGGCCGCTGCTCTCTTGGACGGCTACAAGAGAACTGAGGGCCCGAGATCATCGGAAGCTCCCACTGATACTGAACAACATTACGACGATGCGCACTTCACTCGACCGCTATTATTCAGGATGTTTATTCGATGCCTTTGAACATTTGTCATACGTCAAGAGAAAGACATATTGATGGAAACAAAAAAATAACTAATAAAACTAACTTTATACATTATGAACATACAAAACCAAATACACTCAGGCATCGAAGAATTCCTCCGCATCGCTGTCAGCCGGAAACGTGCCCAGAAGACTGGCAGCATGGCCACGTTGAATGGCAATGCTAATTTTTTTAGCAAAGAACGAGCCATCCCTCTGGTCATGCAAAGTGTCGATCAGTCGGCACGAAATGTCCTTAAAAAGGAGACGCGCACTCGGACCCCATTACCCTAGCGTATTGACCCCAAACGGCTCAAAACTGTAATTATTACCAATAAGGTACCGCCGTACTTGGAACATGTGATGGCAAGGGTGTCGACACATGTTGCGTCCCACACCAGGGGCCTTCCCACCTTCCACGGCACCAACGTCATACTTTCTAGAATATAATAGAATATATTGATAGAATATTTATTATGTAATATCTTAACCCACATTTGGATTAAGATGGAAGCGCCAGGGTAGCCCGCGAAATTCAAATATTTTATGTTTTTTCTTTAGATCTGTAACAGGCACGCGATGTTGCGGATAGTCAGTTTTCCACAAGTCTGACTTGATTTATGATATTGTAATGTCTCTGAATGTACGCTTGACGTTCCTATTTTTATATAGTTTCAAAGGGAATCAGTTAATTAATTGGACTTTCCAAAGATGTATCCTTATTAGTGATACTTTCGGATGGTGTAATAATACTTATGTGTTTTTTTTTCAAAATCAACCAGTTCGATGATGCAGCTTTAGTTTTCATCAAAACCGGGCATGGAAGTACTTTAGGTGTTTTTCGCTACTCCTAATAGTTTCGGATTTGGTCATCCACGCACACTTAAAAAATCAATCACCTGTATAGTTTCATGACGAGCTACGAATTCTTAGGTCCATGTTTAGAACGACGAAAAACTTATTTTATTCGATGGTAACGGCTTTTTGTGTGTAAGGTATACGATGTATATATAAAAACACAAATTTAATATTCGCCGCCGAGGTCCGTCGCGACGTCCCAGTAATGCTCCCCCCCGTCTTTTGCCAAACGAGCCAGCCCGCGAAGCTGAGCCAGTAGTGATAAATAACTCCCCAAATAATGACATGACCCAGCCAGTCTCTTGCTGCCCCCCCCAAAACGACGCCGTTGAGCCGAGGTCCATACCCCACAGGGGGTGCCCTCAGCGAGCGGAGTTTTAGTATATATAAGTTTTGTAGCCTCGGCTGGGGGCCTTAAAATCTTGAGGCCCACACAGGCAAGCCCGGTTCAGTAGTTGACAACCCTCTAGGGTTGAAACTGCGAGTGGCCATCGACAAAAAAAAAAATATATATATAGGTATTAAATTCATTCATGTAAAGTTTTCATCCGTTTAATGTTGTGTTTGGACTTATTGGATTATGTTTTCACCGCACGCATTGGTCGACCTTTAAGTTTAAGCAACGTTTACTAAGGTTGATCTGTGGATGGGTGACCATCTTAACATTCCGAGTTTCTTCCGTGCCTCGGAAAGCACGTAAAGCCGTTGGTTCCGGCTGTTATTTGTAGATCTTTGGCAGTCGTTACGGATTGTCGGAAGTCAGTAAAATAGTTAATGGGTTGTGGAGGTCTGGTAGGCAGCCACTCTACGTAATATACTGGAATTCAGCTGAATCCGGTTTGACTGGAAGCTGACCCCAATATAGGGAAAAAGGCTAGGCAGATGGTCATCAGCACGCAGGACGCATTTACTAATTCCATGCATGAGTTAAAGCTTTTTGGTATGTCATGTAGATGATTAAAACTTTTCATGCAATATGAACATTATAATCATTACTTTAAGTAATAATATATGAACTGAAACTTATATTAAATTAAATTATATCTCTTGGATGTATATCATAAGTTGGGCATAGACTTCTGACTTTACGGTACGACTGTCAAATATGTATAAATGTCAGCCGGAGAACAGAACCATGTGAGGCACAGGTGAGTCCCGGTATGTAATCGATGGTCTAGCACATACGGACCAACCTCTGCAAGAGTTGCTTAACCTTGAAGACCATACGTGCTGTCATTATATAGCCACGAGCCCCTCGAAACTAGAATCGATTGTGATTGTTATGGCTTTTTAATAGTTATGTGGACACGTTGTGGTTCCTAGAACGGCGGAGGTCGCCGGCATACCCATCGTGTGTGACGTAAAAAGCGAATTAGTAATTGTTTTAAGAGATGACTTATCGTTACTACCTAAAAGCTATATGTAGCGGGCATTGGCGTATCTAGGGGGTTTTTCCAGGGGGCCCTGCCCCCAAACTTATATAATAATAATAATATAAAAAACGACGCTCAATAAGAAAAACAGTTGCGGTGTGCAAGATCAAGTGGAAGTTTAGGCCAGTCATAGTCAGGAGGCCCAGGTAGCTCCCAACAATCCCGACGATTTAAGTAACTTTGTTGACTGACGCGTGATAGCTCAAGAATTCAGAGACTGTAGAACAAAAATTTTTGTACCCCTTATAGGATAGGTTTGATTTTCTGCCATTATTATTATTATTATACAAGAAAGGTTTTTAACCTTTCTTGTGTGAGAGTCCTACTGATCCTCAAGTGAGAGATTTCTACAAACTCTTTTTCTTTTTTTCAAGAGCGTGCGAAGCGAGCTTGATATCTTTTGGACTCCATCTCATTAGGTTTGATTTTTTAAACATAAATAGAAGAAACTTTTAATCAAAAGTTCAAGCCTTCGAGAGTGTAGAATAGAGAACTGAGCGAAATTATTGCACCCTGAATATTTTATCAACTTTATGTGTAGGTTGTAAGTAAAAGTATTCAGTAAGAGCTGGGCCCTAGGCTGGGTGGGCCTCTTGCCCTCCTAGCGCCTGTCTTGAGACCTGTCCCGCAAGCCAGAACGAAGAAGAAGAATTAATGCTTGAAACTACAATTTCTAACTTTTTGGGAAAAAATCCGATGTTTTAAGTGCTAGATCTCGACACCTATTTAATATAGATTCATGGTGAAACTGAAGGAAGGTTTGTCTAGCTTGCTGGTTGACTTTTTACCCACAATGCACCTTTTAGAAGATAAAAGCCAAAATCTTAAAAGTTAACGAAAATTGAAAATTTTGAAGTTTTCCGAGCACCATGAAGTGTCCACCTGTACACTATTGGCATCTTTTATAACAACATCTAAAAAAATCAGGGTTATGCAATTTATTGCTACCTAAGACGTTTTAAATGTCGCTTATGTATTATGTAGGTAATAATATATTTCTTAGCTTATCGGAGGTAGATTGTTTATACGATTTACGAATAAGATGATTTTGTGAAGAATAAAGTGACCAGTCTAGAATTTCGAACCGGCCCTCAAACATCCTGGGCCTCAAGTCTGCTATTCAATAGTGTCAGAATGGTCTATCATTGATTTCAAAATTGTTGATTTTGACATGTTTGGTAATCTACTAATATAAAAGCGTCATTATGACTTTCCAATGGTCAACCACTGACACTCCATTGAAGGAAATGGCATAGAATGGTAATCTCGTACATAATGACAAATGAATAAATAATATGTAAAAATATATAGATATAAAAAAAATTGGCATAACTTAATGTTCAAAAGTAGTAGTTTTTCGAAAATCATGTCTACTAACGGGTTTTATAATAATGGCAATACGAAAATGTCTTTCTACCACGATTCTATTACGAAACTATTGAACGACCAGTGATCGACCATTATGAATTAGCAGATTACGAACTTATAATGAAAATGGGAATGGGATCGTGTTGGAATGACGAATTTATAAAAAAACAGCAGACTTGGGGTAGGCCTCAGACCATCCCGGCCCCCCACTTATATACGCCTATGGTTGCAGGACGTCGCGAATTTCGAACGTATGGATCACGTTCGAAATTTACTGTGTACGAGTATACCATACCGAATTTCGGTCGCTAGGCGATCGGTAACTATGTCAAGACTTCCCGCCCTGATGCCTGGGAAAAAAATAGCCGCTTATTGCTAAATATCCTATATTAAGATCGGCCAGCACGAAGTAAAAATATGTTGCCAGTATGAGTTTAAAATCCCTTTAGTAGCACTTACAAGAAAAAATAGCAATCACATTCAGGATTATTAAGGACAAAAAAGAACTTTTCTTAAAGCGATGTTAGAGTCGAGTTTAATTTGACTTAGTCTCTAAAGCATGAAGTTATAAGTCAGATCAATGTCAGAGAAACGTGCCTCCAAGCGAAGCGTCTATGTTGAAAGTCCACTCAAAGTTTAGACAATTTCTAGCTAAAATTATGCGCACGCTTACTTACTCATATGTCAAAATGTAATGTAGGATTTTTTTTTCAAATAACAATATTCTCGAATTAATGCTATTTCTAGTTGATCCGCGCAACTTCGTCTACTCTACTCTACTTCTATAGGTCTTAGCATGATGATAGCCTATAGCTTTTCTCGAAAAAAGGGCTAAACACACTGAAATAATTTTTCAAATCGGACCAGTAGTTCGTGAGATTAGCGCGTTCAACCAAACAAACTCTTCAGCTTTATATATTAGTATAGATTTAGGATATTTCTCAGCACATCTCTTTAGATTTGCAGGTTAAGTACTTGCGTAACTACTTATATTGCTCACCAAACGAAAACTTAAAATTGCCAAATAGGGGAAGAGAATATGCATGCGATATTTTTATTTGCAAAAAAATAAATAATTATTAATTAGCTCTAGTAAACAACCATGAAATTAATTTTTAAATACCTTCATCAGCGATGAAGTTATAAAAAATTACAATTCAAAGATTTCAATTAGAAAGAGAAGTCCGATATGAACCTTGATGTCAAAGTCCATGACGCACAGCTTTTCGCGAGAGGGACAGAAATTTGGTTAAAAAATTTACATCTCGTTTGCTTTTTGAGCAATTTTGATTCTATTTTTACTTTTTTTATTTTTGTATATTTTTAGGAAATAAATATTTTTATCATGCATATATTTTTCCTTCCTTGGATGACCTAATCACGTAATAGAATACACTTCATTTTCTCTGATTACGACTGCGATGCGAATTCGAACGCCACTTAAAAATTACGAATATCGCCTTCAGATTTCAGAAATTGTAAAACTCTTAAAACTTGCGACATAACATGCAAGCCATTAAGGTTCATATTGACAACGCCTTGTTTACGTCTATTGTCCGCACAAATTGATTTCTATTGAAACGTTATTAACTTAAATATCATGTTGCGGGTTTTCCAAAGCATGTTTGCTTAAACAATGTCGAAATAGTATGGACATTGGTAGAGGATATTCAGAGGGTAAGGTGCCTTTCAGTTGATACCTTGGCACTGACAAAAAGATTTCATTTTGGAGTAACCTAGTCCAACTGGAGTAGTTTGCTATAATTACGAATAACATTCGTAATAGGTAATAGCATAATAATTTCTATAGAACTGAGTGACATTACGCTATGACTAATAGGAGCAGAGCATTAATGAAAATAATTAAGGAGCAGGGCATCTAGTATACAGTATAATAAAGCTGAAGAGATTTAGAGTTGGTTTGTTTGAATGCTAATCTCTGGAACAACCAGTGGGATTTGGTATGTTATTTTTGTTAATGATAGCCACATTCTGATTAAGTTCAAAAGCTGGTTAAGTATTTGTTACTTGATATCCTGTTAGCAACCAACACTAGTATTTTTTTTTCAATTGAGGCTTAGATGTATTTTTGACAATATGCAACTGCGATGCGAATGCGGAACCTCCGAGAACGGTCACACAGATCTGAGTTGTACCGTTCACACACATTTCAACATAATTCAAAGACTGGCCGTGACTACAGCAATGTTCTATGGAAATATTCTAATTCAATTAGTTGTAATTGTTTTGTGGAGTTTAGAGGTCAAATCAAGGCTCGTGGCATTCCAATCACTCGAATAATAACACTGATAACACTGCATTTAGTTAATTTAAACTATATGGATTACGGCGCTCCTTCTTGTAAATGAAATTTGTCGTGGAATCGAGGTAAACATTACAATTTGGAATGATAGGCAATCAGTTGAAGATATTTGACAGTTGTTACGGTAGAGTAGACTAGGGACTCCATTCTCCGCACTTATACTCTCATTCGGTTCGTTATGCGTGGTTATCCTGGCTACGTTAGCTAGCCTAGCTCCGCCCAGAAGCACAGAAGTTTCCTGGGAGCTTCACAGGCTTCGTGGAGCGACCTCACTGTTCCGAGGATTTGTTGACGTTGGGTAGCCACGGCCTCGCATTTCATGATGACGTGGGCGGCTGATTCTTCGGCGTCAAAGCAGCCTCTGCAGAGTGGGCGGTCTGTAGCACCTATGTTAAAGATATGTTTGTTTAGGAGGCCATGGCCCGTGATTGTCACTATTCCGTGGTTCCCTATTCTGAGGTTATTTCTACTCAGGCTGAGTAGTCGTTTTGTTAATCACGGATGAAGACTTGGCACTGCAATTTTGACTGTCTGCAGTCTTTAGCCTGTGACCATTTGTTATTATGAAGTTCAGTTGATCTCTGGCGGATCCATGAACCAAACTGCGAGAAAGGTAGGGGGAGGAGTACTCACTCCTCCCCCTACTGGGTCTAGCACTACCATCTCGGAACCTCTCTTCGCAAGTTCGTCTGCGGCATCGTTGCCTAAGGATCCACTGTGTCCCTTGATCCACTGTAGGGTGATTCTGTTAGACAGAGATATACTCTTCTGGGCGAGGTGACATTCAAACATTAATTTGCTGTTGGTTTGTTGGATTTCTAGGGCTTTGAGCACAGCTAGGTTGTCAGATACGAATCTTATTGCGTAGTTGTGTATCTCTAGATGCTTTACTGCTGTTGCGGCTTGTGTTATGGCTACACACTCGCATTGGAAAATCGAGCTGTGTTCACCTAGTAGAAGGTGAACGTTAATGTCGAGGTCTAGAGAGTGTACACCAGCCTCTGAACCATTTTGAGTTTTTGAGCCATCTGTATAGATGCGTAATTCATTTACTCCTGACCGATTCCTTTCTTTCTCTGTTTTTGTAAGCTATAACTTTTGTTGAACATAGGTTTATTCGGCGTCCTATCACAATGGGTAATGATCGCCCGGTCCAGGGTGCTAGCGTGTGGACTGGTGTGGTTCTTGCCCTATATGCCTAAATGCACAAGCCTGGCAGCAGTTAGTGCCGCCTCCTGCAGTATGTACAAGTGAAGGGAAGTTAATTGTAGAGTTATTTCTATTGCTGCAGTTGGGGTTGTTATCATAAAGCCAGTGATAGCAGAACTGGCTAGCTGTTGGAACCGCTGGAGCCTGGAGGCGGTGGTTGAAAGTTCAGTTCTCAGCCAACAAACCAAGGCACCATAGGTCAGCATTGGTCTGATTACAGCCGTGTAAAGCCACAGAGTGATCTTTGGAGACAGCCCTCAAGTTGTTACGGTAATCAAAAGCTATATACATAAAATGTCACTATCCGTTGCCAGGGATATCGTATTACCCAGTTATTGGCTTCTGGAGATCAGGTAGGCTGTCGCTCCATGGAAATATTAGTAGCATCCGTTAAGACAGAAAGCTGGGTGTCCAGTATAAGGAAAAGGCTAGGGAGATTCAATTAGCTTTACTAATAGAATAGTGAGGTATCTGATCGATCAATTACTATACCTTGGCTAGACCCAACGAAAAGCAACCTTTGCTATACTGTCCTAAGCATTATCGTCGCAGTGCCAGTGGAGACTGATAAGGACTTCCCGACGCCATTTATCAGTTGTTTTTAGGGTTCCATACCCGAAGGGTAATCAACAGAACCCTGCTACTAAGCCTCCGCCGTCCGTCTGTCAGCAGGCTGTATCTCAAGAAAAGTTAGACAGTTAAAATTTTCACAGAATGTGTATTTCTATTGCCGTTATCTATAACAAAAAAATAATAAAAACTAAAGGGGGCTCGCGAAACATGTTTTTTCGAGTTATGGTACGAAACTTTTCGTACGCAAAGCCAACTCGTACTTGGCCGTTATTTAAGTTTAGTTAGAATATAGCAATGTTTTTTCGAAGTGTTTTACTAGAAAAAGTTACAAAGAAAGTATACCTTTATTATTATTTAAAGGTACATGTTTCATATACATCTTTGTTGCAACAGATCACTTGTTATTGTTTCCCTTTTCTATTTTAAGTATTTGTTTTATCCGTATAACTATTTTCGTTATCATACCTGAATGTAAACACACTGTCCTAGTTGTGTCAATATTGTGAACACGCTGTAAAATTTCAGTTACTGAAATGGATACTAATTGCAAGTTAAACAACGGTGATCAAAACAACTAATATTATCCCACACATTGTGCATCTCACATATATATGTATGTGGTAGTTTGTGTGTTTATAAAACAAAAAATCTCAACAGATTTATTATTTCTTGAGAAATTGGCTTGCTCTTGACACCTGATGGAAAGCGATGCATAAGGTCTATGATAGGGCGAGCGTGCCCAAAAAATGCCTGTTCACTCTTACTTTGAAGGCAGACGGGTTATATGTGGAAGGGAACACATACGCTGGCAGAGACTTCCATTTGGCTGCGTGCATAATAAATGTGGTGGAGAAGCGCTGAGTACGACTAGTCGAGATATCATTACGCCGCTAACGAAAGTTGAATCTCTCAGCTCCATTTTCGCCACCTTTGCTATCATTACTTCCTCGCAAAAGGAGGCAACGGTTGCTAGTCAATCTCAAGCATGCCATCGCCTGAACCACGACCCCGAAAGCGAGAGGTTACCTGCAGTTACCGAAGGTCACGGCGCTGAGGTCACGGCGCTGCAAAGCTTAGGCTGGACACTCCTCCAACGTGTCTTGCGCCGTTTTTTAGAGTCAGTTACTATAGTGGTGGCAACCGGGCGCGTCGGCTACCGGTCTATGCGACACATGATCTTTCCGAAACACCGATGTCCAGAAAGCACCTACGTCAGGCGGAAAGTGAGAGCACTATGCCGTCTCCCCAGCCACTTCTTCATCACGGGTCTTACCACCGCTATTATGGCGTGTCCCAACTTTGTTTAGGCCTAATTCAGCTTTAATAAACGGGCCGCCTACTTTACCCAATACGTAAACATATTTTCGAACGTGAAGGCATATGAATTATTTTTTTGCTAAAAATACTTTCTGTTTCTCATGTAAGTATTTATGGTAGTTGCCGGTATCGAAAGAATTATGGGCATTGTATTAATAGGTATTCGGAAGAAAACATTGTTTTTAGCATTATCGCTATTTTTCGGGAAGTCCTAATACGATAGAGCCAAGTAAAGTAAATCAATATTTGGATATTTTTCCATCAAAAATATAAATGTGAAAATAGAAGCCAAGTTCAATATTATTAAAATAAGTGATTATTCACTTCAGCGACAAAATAATTGACATCTAAATCCACCTATGTATCACTATTGTACATGAAGTGAAAAATAAGTAAATATTAATCCTTCTGGGTAAGCTCGCTCCACTAAGTCCATCGTAGACTTTGTCTCTGACATAGACTAGAGTCAAGAGCAAACCCATCAAAAAAAAAATACACGGCTGCTGCTGCGCCGCCAGTTCCTTTTTTCTTAACTTGGCCACTGCCACGTATCTAGATAACTATACTTTCCATCAGTAGACCATATTCTCAGTACCACCTACGTTTTTTAACGATATGAATAGTGAAATATGTATAGAAATACCTTCCTACATAGTGCTGTAAATTTTTATTGCAAATTTTACACAAAAAGGGGGAAATGTAAGTGCCAGTACAATTTTCCGCAGTGAATTACGCATAGTAAGTACAGCTTTATTAATGAGTCCATTCAATCCACCTCCGCCTTCGAGAGTAGGAGAACACTCTAGGTTCCCATTCTATAGATACTAGAAAACTAGATACTAGAAAACTCATACAAATCAGTTTTTTTAATCAGGGACTCTTTATTTATTTTTCTATAGTTTTATTTTGTTTTATTAAAATAATAAGAAATCCTTAATGACTTTTTGGTTAAAATATTTTACGCTTAAAATAAAAATGTCAACCGCATACCTACTGGGAGTTATATTAAGATTTCTACTCTTCGGTATTTTACTCAGAATGAGAAAAAATATTCGAGGAGGCTAATTCAATATAAAGTCTTCCCCTTACAGAGAAAAATGGCAAAAAATATATTTTCGCCTATTCAAAGACAAAGGTTTCTTGTGTCATTGCAATAACAAATTATTTAGGTCAGTGCTCATCGCATTACCAGTTTTCTTGTTGGTTTGCTACGAATACAGAAACACTTAATTCAATTTAGATATGACATAGGATAGCAGCGACAAAGCCACGAGATTTTGGGTCCTTTTATCAGTGATGAGGATTCCACATGCCTTCATTTGCGGATAACTGTCCCTTGTGAAGAGAGCTTTTCTCTTTGGATTTAGATTTTAATGAAACTATTAAATCAGCATCATTACTCAGCAGATGTCCACTGTTGGACATAGACCTCCCCCAAGTGTCGTCACATTGGCAGGTCATGCCGTAAAGTGTCGGCTAGTGCCATATGGTGCTGTAAAATAATAAAACCATCCCATCACTTCCCGTGGGTGTCGTTAGAGGCGACTAAGGGATTTGCCTGAGAATGGGCAGCAGCGTTCTCTGTAAAACTCAACACCATGCACTGCGATCGCCAACACGCTTGCCAAGCGTGGCGATTATGACAAACCCTCCCATCTTGGGGGAGGCCTATGTCCAGCAGTGGACGTCTTTAGACTGATATGATGATGATGGATCGAATCGAGAGGCGTGCAATGATTGCAATAACCAACGAGAACCTCGTGAAAGCCGAGAAATATAACAAATCTTGACTTGGCTCGCGAGATTGTCGACACGTGGGATGTGGATTCCGCAATCATTGTACCTATATTCGTGGCAGCCAATGGCTTAATAGCCACGAGCTTCGACCAACACCTCAGGGGGCTCTCGTTAGGCAGCTGGATCAGGGCTTGATTCAAAAGGCGGTACCTACTTCTGGATATGGAGCCCTGAAACCGGCGCCGGTAGCTTGGACACTGTTCCCGATACCAGTAGGCTACTATTTTTATATTTTAAATGTATTTTTTACTATATTTAAAAATTTATATAAAAAATAAATGAATGTAATTATAAATAAAAAAAAACACCGAAAAAGGTTTTATTATTATTTGTTGATTGTCCTAACATCTCCAATGTTGGAAATACTTCGTATAATACCTACAGCTGAGTGACAAGTAAATACATGAAATACTGTAGTATTTCGAGTGTGATCTACTCTTCGACTCGTACAGCGGTGACTTGTACGATATGGTCACATGGTGCAAGTAGCACCAGTTGGTACTAAGATCCTTAGAGCATCATCATCTGCCTAGCCTTTTCCGGACTATATTGAGGTCGGCTTCCAGTCAAGCCGGATTTAGCTGAATACCAGTATTTTACGAGGAGAAGCTGCCTACCAGACCTCCACAACCCATTGACTGGGTAACACGGTACTTCATGGCAAGACTGGAGTCAGATTTACTTGCTTCTTACTATCTGTAACGACTGCCAAAGATCTACAAATGACAACCGGGATCAACGGCTTAACGTGCTTTCCGAGGCACGGAGGAAACTCGGTATGTTAAGATGGTCACCCATCCACAGACCAACCTAGGCAAGCGTTGCTTAACCTTGAAGATCGACCCGTGTGGCTGTTATTATCTAGCCACGAGCTCCTCTAAGATCCTTAGAGCATAATTAGGCTAAAGGATCCAAGCTAAGATCTTAACTAAGATTGTCTCCGCGCACTAACTTACACTATGCAACCTAGTCCTAACTGTTCTCGACAACTATAATACATAGGTCTTTACCTATGAAATTGCCGTTCTGCAGTACTGGCCATTTCAAATCAAAATAATTTTTGTTTGGCTAAGAGTTCTAATTTCAAATTAATTTTATTTTAAAAACATGGTTTTTTTTTCCAAATGTAGTCATTTGTTTATTGATTAGTGTTACATTTTTCATCATCATGGATACGTTAAAAATTCGAGTAATTATGGAATATGAATACCGTCGTGGCAGCAACGCGGCACAAGCGGCACTCAACATCAACGACGTTTACGGAGCTAACACTACAAACCAACGCACCACCTGTTATTGGTTTGCTCGCTTCCGTTCTGGAAATTTCGACCTGAAAAATGAACCTCGCGGTCGTCCGAAGACTTTGGTCGACAATGACGAATTAAAGGCGATTGTGGAAGCTGATGATACACAATCTACGGCTGAATTAGCAGCAGCTTTCGACGTTAGCGTCAAAACAATATTGGTCCATTTGCGTCAAATTGGCAAGGTAAAAAAGCTTGACAAATGGGTGCCCCACGAACTCAATGATCGCCAGCGCGAAGTACGCGTCGAAACGTGCCTTGCACTGCTCAACAGACACACAAATGAAGGAATTTTGAACCGCATTGTTACCTGCGATGAAAAATGGATTCTGTTTGATAACCGCAAGCGCTCAGCAAGTTGGTTGGATCCTGGTTCAGCACCTAAACAATGCTCTTAACGAAAACTTACCCCTAGAAAGGTAATGGTCACTGTTTGGTGGTCTAGCGCCGGTGTGATTCATCACAGCTTCTTACCAAACGGGGTGAGCATTACTGCAGATGTGTACTGTGAAGAACTGAACACAATGATGGAGAAGCTGGCACATCTCCAACCAGCATTGCTCAATCGCTCGTCTCCGCTGCTCCTGCACGACAACGCGCGACCTCATACTGCACAGAAGACGGTCTCCAAGTTGCAAGAACTGGGGTTGGAAGCTCTCCGTCATCCGCCCTACTCACCAGACCTTGCGCCTACAGACTACTACTTTTTCCAGAATTTGGATAACCTTTTGGCGGGAAAAAAATTCAAGACCCGAGAGGCAGTACAAAATGCCCTTGAAGAATTTGTTGCCTCCCGTCCAGCTGATTTCTTTAAGAAGGGCATCAATAAACTGCCACTGCGTTGGCAAAGATGCATTGATTGCATGGGTGATTACTTCGATTAATACAAATAAAAAATACATGAAAAAAAATCGTTTAAATTTTTTCATACAAAACGGCAATTTCATAGGTAAAGACCTATTATACTCGTAATTATGAGCGTTTGAATAAAACCTTTTTGTGTTGGCAGTTCATTGTGCATTTAACTTATGTAACATTTAAATTATTTTATCTGTGTAAACCGTCAAATATAATAAAATAGTCCAAAAATTACACAATCCGATACAATTTTAAATATAAATTCCAATTTTATCAATATTGTATTCAATTTAAGCAGCAAACATGTCGGCGTCTCTCGACAGTACTTTAGATCCTATGGAAGAAATCCGTTTTCGGAAGAAACACGGCAAGAATTGGGTGGAAATACAAAAAGATACTCATTTCACTTTCGATGAAATTGAGCGTAAGTATCAATGGGAAGTTGTGTAATTTAACTCGCAAGATCCGGGAAAAAGGTCCTGGTGCGATGACCGCGTACCGGAATGGATAATGGCATGGCTCCACAAGGTAGACCAATGATCTGGTGAAAGCCCTTGGTACGAAACGTACGTAAGTAGTATTACTTGGAATTCCGTTACCTCTTTTAGAAAACAAAAAGTTCACCACTACCTTGTTAGGCGTTTTGAGGCATGTAGTTGTAAGTTTTAATTAAATACTAGCGCTAAATCTTACTGGGTTGTTGAATTGTATAACAATTAACGGCGTACTTACTTCTTACCAGTATTTTACATGGAGTAGCACCATTCCATGTAACAACAACCCAGCAAAAGAATACCTCTTGGTAGGACTGGTGTCAAATTTCTTGACCGAGTTTTCCGTGGCTATCAATCCATGCTTAACCATGAAGTTTGTCTCGCGTATCGTTCCGTACGGTTGTTAATATTTTACTCACGAAATTTTAATTTAAGCCAATGTTTTTCATTCACTTTCAGAAATTATGGTGATATTTTTCAAAATTCAAAAGAGAGACGAAAGATGCCCTGGCACTGATCTCATAACAAGGTAAGATAAATTACTGCCCTGTTGACAGTTGTATTCGTTTCACCCAATTAATCTTGGCCTATGGTTGCGATGTGTCCGACACTTGACGCGCGAGTGGCCTCAGCTGTTTAAGCTAAAATGGTTTTAGTTTAATCTTAATTAATCGAATTGACGATTAGTCACGTGAAGGTCGTGAGTATGTCTTTTCATACCTGAAAAACACTGCACTGGTAACTGCAACTTTTTTGGAGACCGAGATAAATTTCAGCTGAAAGTTGTCCAACTATGGACATCTGCTGAAATTATGAACAGAAGTTTTTGTATACACTTCTATGAAAATTAACTTAACATAAGCACCGATTTATTATTTATTTACTCTTTGTGTGTTTAGGATATTGTGATTTAACTTAGTCAGTAAAAATATTTGAAATATTCCTTCTCTTCATATTAGCGTAACCTTACCTGAATCATTTACTCTTTACCATTGTGTTAATAATGGGTATTTCCCGTAAATATAAATAGTAAAAGACAGAGCCTTTTGAACATTTGCTTGTACGCGTTAATCATAACAAGAAACATGGCATTCTTAATGCCTCGCAGACAGGTCCGCTCTCGAAGATAGGCCTCGTGGCGAGTTGGCCTCGGTCCAATATGAACTATGTATGGCCAAATTGTGGTATCAGGAAAACCCGAAGTCGATCTCTGTTCCTTTTATGTCAGTCAATAGTTTACTTGGCCTGTATTTGCACCCACTAATATCCTATCCTGTGCACATTTCTCTATCAAACGTTCGTCAATAAAACAGTTCTCTCAGTAAAACACAGCAATTGCTCTATTTTCGTATATCATCTCTACCCTAAAGGTACTCTTCAATGCTGTCGTGAGAAGTCTACTGGTCTATGTATCTCCAGTTTGGAACTCTACTTACCGTGTTCACGTAAACTGGATTGAACGTATCCAAAACAGCTTCACCAAATATCTTCGTTTTAGAAGTTCTAAGTGACCGCGAGATTCTTCTTATGGTCAAAAGCTCAGTAATTTCAAAATATTTTCTCTGAACACCGGGGGGAGCTTTAACAGACCATATCCTGCTATATAAAATTGTAAACGGTTTACTAAATGTTCTCAATCTTTTAGCGGAAATAAGTACAGCTGTACCTTGTTACAAACAATTACACAGTCGCGTTACCTTTGCCACAACTGCAAGTCGTACTAACCTTGAAAGCACCGCACCCATGAACCGTCATATGGGAAACTACAATAATACTCGTATCCACTACACGAACCAATAGCATCGATATCTCTTTCCGTATATTGCGTACGAGACTTATAAGCAGAGGAGTCTCAAGATCTCTTTGTGCCACGATACGTCTAATAATCTAATTTTATACACTTCCATTTCCTTACGCTTTTTGTTTTTTTTTTTTTTGTATTCCGTCAAGTATTTCTGTACTTATTGTAACTTTAACGAAACATTTTAACTTTTATTTTCGTTAACTTAAAACTTTTAAACAATCCAACTAACGATATCCAACATTAAGTTCTTTGTTATTGCTGTGCGCTTCTGTAAGTGACGAATTCACTATACCTAAAACTGTATGTGATTTATGTTTGTGTATGTTTTAGTGAGTAAGTCGTTGGGCACTTTATCAATAAAAAAATATCCCTTTGATACCTGAACAATAAATTATGAACCGTTTTTCATTCTTGCTTAGCTTTATGTCTTTATTTTTTAACGAATTTCTAGAGAAGGAGGTTATCAATTCGACCCGTATGTAGACCTCAAAAATATAGTTGGCATAGCATAGGTATTACCTTAAGATTCTCCCATTTTAGTTATTAATTAATATAATTTTGAAGTCGGTTTAATCGTTTAAAATCACTTATTACTGTTTTTGATAATAAGAAAGTTAATGAATGTTTATAGTTCAACGACAGTTACTGCGCACATTAATTTTGCACCTACTACAGTCTCGCGATTGACCACTATCTTGCCTGATGGTAAGCGGTGAGATAGGCGCGTCCCCTATTAAACGGTAAACTTATCACATTGACGATTTAAGTTATAAGTATACCTACTATCGGTAAAACATCTCTGCCTAACCTGTCATGGAATAGATACAGGCGTGATGTTATTTTGTAATATATACGATGCCGATCTTATCGTACAAAGTAGCCCCTAACCTTTTCTCAACCGACCTGTAGGCTTTCAGTCTAACTAGATTCTGATAAATATCAATATTTTATACGAAGCCAATTTCATGTGACCCCTTTATAGGACATTCCGATATTGATAGATATCAGATCCAGACTTTTGGATTTCTTGGTTCCCGTAAATATGAATATATGATTCTCATTGATCGAATCAGAAAAGAATAGAATCCCAAATAGCTCGAATATCGCTGAATATATGGCTCTAGAGGGACGAAGCTTAACTCAAAATGGACCGATAACCTCGTGAAGGCCGAGGTAGTACGCTAGATGAGAGCCACAGGTACTGGACCGAAGGACCGATGTTGCGGAATTTGTTCAAAAGAGTCACTGCGGCCCTGGAACGCAAGGGGCATTAGGAAGAACAGAGAGGGATGGGTTTTACTCAGTAAGAGTTTGACACTCCCTTCCGGAAGGAGTCATTTGATGATTTCACATCCATAAAAAAAGGTATTTATAGGTCCAGTCAAACGTTGCGACTATTCAATTCCATTCAATTCAATTCAAATATTTTATTTCGGATAGTATCCATATAATGTTAGTAGTAGTATAACTTAGCTTAATGTTAGTATTACATTAAATTAATTATTATAACTAACTGTTGTACCATTGAACTGTTCGTTCAATGGTACAACAGTCTATTAGGGCTAGTGTCTGCACTCTTACCCACCTTTGCAAAAGGGGAGAGTCCCACTGGTCTGAAATGAAAATCCAGGATGCCAATAGAGGTGAAGCGCAAGCGCATCATCATGGAAGCGCATCGCTTCCGTATGATTGCGGTGAACCCATCGACGCGCACCACCGCGAACGTTCCTGACGCGCGCTACCGCGAACATTCCTGACGCGCGCCACCGCGAACGTTCCTGACGCGCTACATCGCCACGGCAACCCCAAAAGCACCCAGAATGCGTTATTGTACTGGACGCGCAGCGCAGGTCACTGTATGCCTGCTGGGTATTATACTTGGTCCAAAGGCTGCACGTGTAAAACGACTGGCAGAAGACCTTAAAAAGCGTTATCTTCACAGATTCAGAACAGCGTACAAACCTGCGGGCCAGCATGTTGCAGCGGACAGCCAGCGACCTGCGCTCCCTGTCTATGTCTACATCGTCTTTCAAGTTATCAGTAACCCAAATATTTAAATTTCGGAACCCGACCTAAAGGAGACCCAGAGAGTGAGAGTTCAGGCAGCTGATCATAGGTTAAAGTACCGAGGGACTATTGGAGGAGTTCTGTGGACGTCTTAGAGCTTTTAAGAAAAAAGAGTTTAAAATTTCACGCGATATTTTACAAAGCGTTTGCAATTTTTCAGTGACATAAACACGCCTATACAGTCCAGTCAAAACAGTCAAAATTAGGTAAGAATCTCGGTATGTGAGAAAGCCAGCTATAAACTCGTATAAACTTGTATTTTGACATCCTAAAAGTTATCTCAAAACTGGTAGGGTGTCCGCGACTATTAAAATCTAAAGTCAAAAGTCACAAAAATCGTTTTGTTTTTGCAAATATCTCGTTTCCTATGGGTTATTCGTTATTTGTATTCATGATCAAGGTTGTAGAGGATTACATTGCTACAACCTGTTCATACCTGCTTGTCAAGTAACCATGAATAGGAATAAGTTGGCAAGCCTATCAAGGCATATTCTCCATGCTAATTACTATTAGTTGAAACTAAAGTTTGTAGTGATTTTTTTTTTATATAAAATTAATGTATTTAAAAATAGCCATGAACAATTTTCGATATGCAAGCCATCATAAGCGGGTTCACAAATCAATAAAATTTGGTAATATAATATGTCTCAACCACATAAATCACGTGGGTGAAGGTCGATGTTCCACCGTCTCCTAGATTATGTCAATACCAATTAGCCGGCCGAAGACAAAAAAAAAAACGAAAAATCAATTTGAGTTTAGATTTTGTAAAATGTCAGGAACTTCAAAAGCAAATATTTTTCATACAATTAAAAACATTTCAAGTCATATTTTATAATGAAATGTAGAAAAGTCGCTGGAAGACACCACAATTAGTCGCTTTTAAGTTCCAAAAAATTCAACTAGATGGCGCTTTAGCGTCGGAGCCGAATCCTGAATCGCGCTATGGTTTCGTTACAAGCGTTGAATATCAAAGGTCGGACGCTAGCCTTTGCTAGAGTCTATTTTTCTACGTATATAGAGTTCTATTTTTATAATAAAACTAGTGCTTATACGGCACCACACAATTGTTCACCAAAACATTTTTGTATAAAGTCGTTAATAGCGGCTTTGTTATGCTTGTAATGTAGAGAACAGTCCTGTTAATGGGCTGGTTTTCTAGAAAAAGGCTTAAAATTTTCATACAAACTGATTTTTGTCTACAAACTCTACAAAATTCTACGTTATTATGTAAAGTGTACCTAAAATAAACCGATATCAAATAAAGCTTATTTTTCGATGTCATTGATATTTACCGGGTGTGTTAAAAGAGCAAACTAAATGTTGATGTGTATGAATTTCTAGCAATACATTTACAAAAATATGCGCGGTCAAACATACAGATATACAAACATACATATATGTACTTATGAAATTTGGCACACATGTTTAGAAGCATAGACTAACATAAACAAAAATTGTGCTTTTCTGACAATACATATAGGTCGAATTAATAACCTCCTTTTGAAGTCAGTTTAAAAGGAATTTCAATTTAACAAAATTGAAATAAATTAACGTCTTATTTAACAAAAACCCTTATTTATTAATTTAGCTGAAAACACTGGATTTCAATCATTTGCTTACAGTTAACGAGGCATATTTATGAGAAGCTCGCGGCTAGATAAAAGCCGCACGATCTTCAAGGTTAAGCAACGCTTGCCAAGGTTCGTCTGTGGATGGGTGACCATCTTAACATACCGAGTTTCAACAAGCTGTTGGTCCCGGCTGTCATTTGTAGATCTTTGGCAGTCGTTACGCATAGTCAGAAGCCAGTAAATCTGACTCCAGTCTTGGCATGAAGTACCGTGTTACCCAGTTAATGGGTTGTGGAGGTCTGGTAGACAGCCGCTCCTCGTAAAATACTAGTATTCAGCTAAATCCAGCTTGACTGGAAGCTGACCCCAATATAGTTGGGAATAGGCTAGGCAGATGATGAACGAGGCATATTTATTAAATTAAAAAAAATACACACCAACATACTCCTATTATTTGGTGAACATTCCGTCATCATTATTCATTAAATCTTATACCAGATTAAAATGCAACCCAGGATTTTTGAAAATTAGTTAGGACCAATGCTACTTATTTTTAAAATCACGTTCGCATTTGTATTTCTGTCGTAATCTGCTAAAAAGTCGCAATTTCCATTCATTTCTGACAGCTTGCAACTGACATGCGAGAACGTTGTTTATAAATTACGAGTAATAGAATTGGCACCCAGAACAGTAATAGAATAATCTTTCTAAACTGTAGTGGCCAGCACCGGCTTTGCTCGGATTGTTTTCGACCTATCAAACTCTTCAGCCACATAATATTAGTATACGTCGCAAATTGTTTTTTCTTTCTTACTGTATTTTATAACCGAGAAGCGTAGTTTCAAAGACAAAATAGACATTATACGAGTAACTCCTTCATTATTCACTTCCAAACTGAAATGTAATGCGAATATCTTACGATTGTGTTAAGCAATCAGGCTCCGGGGTCATGTCAACACAGCCCGATCCGATGTGAGGATGTGGTTTCCATACGGAATCCTACTTTGATATGGGTTCAGTTAACTACCCGTGGCCAATGCGGGTCAATTACAAAGGCTGGGTTAAACAAATAAGTTGAAAAGTTTCTGAGCGTGGACCGTTGTTTGAAAATAGTCCAGCGAATGTACCTATTGATAAACGAAATACATCTCTTAAAATGGTCCAAGTAATCAATATATCAGCAAACCAACCTACATGGGTATCAAAACTAACTTTAGATCATTTTAAAAGCTAGTGCAAATCTAAATAATAAAGAATAAAATTTATTAGTTCAGTGTTACATAAAAAATAACCTTACCAGTGTTACATTATTAAAAATATCTGTAACAAAGTATAAAACCTATATATAGCTCTGAAAAGGTCTTCATCATCCGACATACCTCGTTCTAATTAATCCCTTTTTGGTAGTTGTTGTGGTGGTTTGGTAGACATTATTGTCAGCGATGTAACAGTCAAGTTGGTGTAAATGAGTTGCGTAACTATTTTTTGTGTGCTTACAATATAGTACCTAAATTCTATCGATCTATCCGTTTGCTATGGCTGCAGCGTGTCTTTTCTTTTCCATATATTTTTATTTGTGATGAGTTTGCTCTTGACTCTAGTCTAGGTCAGAGATGACAGAGACAAAGTCTACGATGGAGCGAGCTTACTCAGAAGGAGCCTGTTCACTCAAACTTTGAAGAGATTAGGGTTGTAAGCGTTTGGAAGCACAGACGCAGGCAGCGAGTTCCACTCCTTTGCTGTGCGCATTATAAAAGACGTTTGGAAACGCTTAGTGCTAATTGGTGGAATAGCAACAAGGAAGGGATGGTAAGATGCAGTGCGTCTGGATGTCCGGATGTCCAAAGTACAATCTGTAGAAAACCGACAAGCAGGCAACCTTACGGCGATGAGCTAACCTATGTAGCTTGGCATTCACCAGTTTTACGTCACCGATGAGCCTCTTAGCTCTGCGGTCCACCGAGTCAAGCGCGGCAAGCTGATACTTAGCTGAGCCATCCCAAAGATGGCTACAATGCTCCATGGATCGGATGATCGGAGGATCGGACTTGTACTTTGTATGGGGTTAAAAACTGTCCAGGCCTGAAGTATCGCTTCCCCCTATTTAGGATGCCCAGCTTTTTGGCCGCAGTTTTGGCTTTGTACTCGATGGTGGCGCTGAAGTTGAGGTTGGATGTCAGCTCCATGCCTAGGAACTCGAGCCGGTCATTCACAGGAACAGATACACCCCGAAATGTAGGAGTTTGGTCAAAACGACTCGTTTTTGCGGTAAAAAGACACGTCTGTGTTTTGGTGGCGTTAAAAGTGACCAGATTGTCATCACCCCACTGGGAGACAAGGCTTAAGACGACCGAGAAATTGATCACATTCCTCGGCGGCTCGCAATGTAATTCAACTTGCATGCTAGCTTGTTGCAGCTGAAACATGGCTATAAACAAAGTCTTACCCACATTGCTCTCCCATTCTCAAGGCATCTCTATAGTATAGGTATGAGAAAAAAAAAACAACGGGTTGCACTCCGGTAGTGCTGGCAGAAGTGAAAACTTGAACTCTCTCCCTCCGTTTTATGAATTTTCGATTAGGTCACGTGTCCTGACGCGAGTTTAATTTTTTTTTACCTATCACAAAAGTGCACAACGCCGCTAAAGAAGTTTACAGGACACGTGACCGTCTTACGAATTTCGATCAGTTCACGTCTCCTGACGCGAGTTTAACATTTTTCACCCATCATAAAAAAAGTACACAAGCCGCCAAAGAAGTTTTCACTTCCAAAATCACTATAAAAATGACCTCATACCGTTAAAATCATAACCCTTGTTTTTTATTTAGCCATTAACGACAGCAGTAATGTACCAACGAGAACAAAAGTGGATCGTATAATAGTATTTAACGATAATGTGGTCGAAAGTTTGTTGGCCACTGCACCCTCGGGTTAGTATCGAAAACTGACCTAAATGGACATCAAGTAGGTCGCTACCAGTTAGAGGTCATCAGATTTCGGTTGATGAGAGACCAGGAGGTGCCTTTGTTTGGGTAGTAAATAATGAACGGACCTTTGGTATAGCCAGACATAAGCCATAAGCAAGCGAAAATGTTTGTTCCCATGAGCATATTTAGGGTTAATGGCAGACAGGCGTAACAGGCGTAACGTTTTCGCATAGCACACAGGCGGGAGCCTGTGTGCTATGCGAAAACGTTATGAAGAAATTGTTCGAAAGATATGTTAACCGTAAAACTATTTCTTTGAAATACAGTGGCCGCATCTTTGTCGCATTTGTGGAAGCTTTAGACCCGCATAGAAAAATGCGGGTGGATAGGATAGACTTTATAGGGAAAATGTGATAATTTGAGGTTTGGCTCTCGCCTGTTTCTTCCTCCAATATTAAACCGATTTAATTAAGATATTTCACAAACTGAATAACAAA
The DNA here is from genome assembly GCA_950371165.1 of Lacanobia oleracea. Lineage (NCBI taxonomy): Eukaryota > Metazoa > Arthropoda > Insecta > Lepidoptera > Noctuidae > Lacanobia > Lacanobia oleracea. The sequence goes on from OX493385.1 coordinate 11,211,908, forward strand.
AAGTAAACTTAGTTTTTTTCCATTAATAGTTGCCGTTGACAGCGGTTTATTAGACAATTTTGATCACTGTTTAGGGTTCTAGTGGATATACGGTTATTATATCGTCAAAAAGGAAAAAAGTCCTCAGTCTGCCTGTCCATCTGTCACAGACAGATTTCTCCGGATCTACAGAACCGATTCTGTTGAAATTTGGTATATAGATGGATTTCTGTGACCTATATACGTACGTAAATAAATATTTTTTAAGAATGGAAGTAGATATATTAGTTGGAGGACAAACTAGAAAATTTAAAAAAAAGTTTTGTAACTGTCATCACCATTATCATCATATCACCCAAAAGACGTCCACTGCTGGACATAGGCCCCCCAAGCGTCGCCACAACGACCGGTCATATATCATGTGACAAATCGAATGAAAGGGTTTACTGTGAGGGTTTTAATTGTATTTTTTCATAATTTAAAAATAAACAGTTTTGAAGTTATAACCTAACCTAACCTAACCTTTTGCTCGCGAGTCCGACTGGCACTTGGCCAGTTTTTAAGGTACATACTGGTCGTTGTTTTTATTATTCTGCTCATTTTTTTGAAAGTGCGCGGGGGGCGAGAGGCAAGGGGTCAGGAACGTGGTAACATCATGCTTTCTACGTATTCAGCCCGTCACTAAATAATAATAAGTCTATATTCATAAATAACCAACTAATTAGTAATTTTTGAAATGTGCTGAAGTATTACGTGTTTACCAAAGAGTAACCAACGGACTTTTTTTGACTGACTGACCTTGACATTTCAAAGTGCCTGTAAATGGTTTATTTGAAATAAAATGCTTTGAATCTCATAACATTCTTACAAAAAGACACTTTTCACCAGGATCAATATTTAATGAGATATGTAGGTAAGAACATGGAAAATTAAAAATAAACTTTTTTTTTAAATGGGCTACGTTCAATCCTATAATTTCTTTTTTCATCCGAAAGATTTTAACTTACGTAAATAAGATAAATACATAATATTATATGATGAGAAATAAAAAAACTTGTTAAGTCCGTTTCGAACTCACGAACAAAGAGTTCCGAAGAAATATTAATTTTGTTACATGATATTTAACTAACATCTACAAACTTCTTATAGGTTTGCCTGTAATCGCTATAGATTTCGTTTAGATAATAGTTCTTTACATAGAAAGAACCATTATCTGGATTTTCTTTCTAAATTTTAGTTTCAATCGTTTCGGAGACTGGTAATTTTTCGTCTAATTTCTTTAATAACTTTAAAACCATTTATATTAAGTGGCGTTATACAAAAATTTTCATTTTCAGTATGACCATTTAAAGTTTTTGACGCCGCATTTTGGTCAATACTTAGCAAATAACTGGAATAAAAGAATGCAATTAATTTCATTTATCAGTTTGACTATCTTATTTAAGTTATGTACCTACTGTTAGGACCGCTTTTAATGGGGTGCGTAAGGCGCCTACACTTTAATAAATAAAATCAGAGTATTTTCAAGTATAATTATATTTTGCGAGTTTTCAACGTCAAGGCAAACAATCGAATGCCCTAGAAAAAAAACAACACTTCCTTATGACACCACATTCGAATCCTAACTTTCTTTTTTCTTAACTCTTTCAAGGCTTATGTCATTGAGGTCGCACCTCCCAAAGAGGATCTCTGCAGTACTGAAAACAAACCAGTAAATTAAGAAGTTATTTAGAAAACATGGTTTTCGGTATAGTGCCACTTGTTTTCAAGATGCGCTATAATAGCTTCACCCCTACCCATTAGTACTTTTAGTATGTTATTTAATACATCATTCCCTACATCTATGCCAAAATTTGCCTATGAACGGATTATTTCCCCTATTCGGCAGTTTATGGTTTTCGTTTGGTGATTTAAATCGACAGGCAATCTACTTTTACAAAGTTTTTAAACTGTTTAACGCTTGTTGGGCAGATTCTTAGTTCCTCTCTACAGAGAAAATTGCTCATAAGATGTTTAACTTTTGTGAATAACATTGTGAAAGATGTTTTGTTTCCTTCTTCAGATGTTTTTGATATATCTATCGAGACAATTTCTTTATTATGTTTCCACCCGAAAAAACTGGAACATTTTGAATACAAGTCTCATTGTCAGGATCCTGAAAGAATAAGGCTACTTTGAGGTCAATGATCACAAGGCCGCGCAGGCCGACCTGAACATTTTTGCTAAAAAAAATATTGTCTTGAAACGGAATTGATATAAGTAGCCTATAAGTTTTGCAATTCAATGAATACGACTCTGAGTCTTTAAGAGCTCATGTTGTGCGGTAGGTTATTGAACTTTTTGTTAAAACACTGCGGAATATGACTGTAGCTGTAGCACAAAAAGATTAAGTAACTTCTCGTAATATTTTCAAGTAACTATAAAATGTAAGGTCATTAAGCTATCTCAAGTATGAATTCAGTTTTTGTAAACAATAAATCACACTATTTATTGCTTTGCTATCAATATTATGAAGTCAATTTCACACTTATTTATATCATTTTATGCATTTAGATTATCATCGAGGTTAGGGTAATTCTTGAATTATTTGTTACACTTTCAAAATTAAGTATGGGAAACCAGCACAACTGTTTAACGTACGTCCTGTTATAATTTTAAAATGTCCAAAACATTCCAATCACGTCCATTGTTGACAGCAGCAACAGCGATGATAGCAGCTTGGCAACATGCATGAAACACTGAAATATGAAAGGTTCAGCCTTATGCCCTAGACAGAGAATGAACTAGTGTTTACTGCGCATCCTCCAGTGCACCCAATGACACTAACGTGGAAGCAGGAAGGTGATATACAGAAACTAGATATAAATGAGCAGGACAGAAAACTGCAACCAGCTATCTCTTTGATAGTCATGTTCGCCTGGTACTCCGCATGCAACCGTTGCACAATTCCGTGGAAATATTGCAAGTGGTTGCGCATTCAGTGGCGTGAGCGTAATAATAATATTCGTTTTAAATTATTTTAGACTAAAATATCAATGAATGGTGTACATAGTTAAAATAGGGTTAATAAATTAGGTAACAAGTTCATAGATAGGCCCAAACGTCTTTATGCGTCACAGTAGCGTGCCCGAAAGACATGCACAATAGGGTATTTTACTAAAAAAATGGAATTAGTCCGAAAGTCCGTCAAAACGCGTGACGTCACTATGAAGGTACAATTTTACCAAGCCACATGACGTCACGCGTGTTTTCAACGCGCTGTATCGTGTTAATTTTTTGTACGTTCTACGTGAAAAAAGTAAAAATACGTGTCAAATAATTTTGGAAAATGTATCTGTCGGACTAATTAGTTTTTTTTAGTAAAATACCATATTGCAAATTGCCAAGCCATGGCAATAGGGAATATGGAATACTAAAAGTGAAAATAGAATCAATATTACCCGAAAAACGAAGGAGATATAATTATTTTAAACAAATATATCTGTCCCTCTCGCGAAATCGCACGAAATCGTTTTCTATGGCAGCTGTATAGGCGTCATAGACGATGACGTCAAAGTTTATATCGGGCTTCTCTTTCTAATTGTAATCTTTGAAGCTTTATAACTTCATCGCTGATGAATGTATTTAAAAAATAATTTCATGATTGTTTACTAGAGTAATAAGTATTTCATTTTGCAAATAAAAAAATCGCATGCATATTCCCTATTCCCAGCTTGCCCTTGTTGCTCTTACTTGACTTTATGGCTAGTCATAGTATATATCTTAGGTCACAGGAAGCTATTTTCCAATCAACAAACTTGACATAATCCTGAAAAAAGAGTTTTAGTTAAGGTTTCTTTCAAATATCGGCTACAATAATAACTATTTCGGTATATGAACAAAGATAACATAATATACATAAGTCCGCAATCCCAAAAATATACATGTGTGTTTGTTTTTTTTCCTCAATAGGTAAAATAGCAATAGAGGATATGATATTTTTGGTAACTAGTTGTTTTTTTATAATCTCAGAAGAAACGAGAAAAATTTATAGATATTTTGATTTTGTTTGTTTCATATTCGTTGTATAAACTACTAGCTTTTGCCGCGATTTTGTACGCGCATATTCATTAATTCTGGTTTGACATTTTAATGTTTTTGTTGTGATTTAAATTGAAGTTTGTTTCGTTATTTAGTAACTTAAAATTAAATTTGAATCAAAATTGTACATTCAGTCAAAAAAGTATCGGGAATGGATGATTTGTTTATGGTTCCAAATTCAAATTTTTGTTTTTTTGTAGTTGTTAGATTGCCACAACTGTTTTCCATTTTGGCGCGGAGTTTGAGTTGCATCTGTTATTTATATTAAATACAGTGCTGGTTTTAGTAATATCATATATAGTGTGTATTGCGAATTTCATAATGGACAAAAATATCGAACAAAGAGTTTGTCTTAAATTTTGCATCGCCAATGGAATTTCGTGTTCGGAGTCACTGAAAATGTTACAGAAGGCTTACGGTGAATCGACTTTATCAAAAACTCGCGCTTATGAGTGGTTCAAAGCGTTCAAAAGCGGTCGAGATGTGATGGAAGATTTGCCTCGCTCTGGTAGGCCGTCAAAGTCTGCAACTGAAGTTAACATCGCAAAAGTGAAGGAAATAGTGACTGAAAATCCCCATTCAACTCTGAGAGAGATAGCCGCCAAACTTTCTGTATCTCACGAGTCGATCCGTACCATTTTAACTAATCATTTGGGTATGAAACATGTTGCTGCTCGGCTAGTCCCAAAAGATCTGAATTTTCTCCAAAAACTCAATCGCATGAAAGTCGCTGAGGACATGCTAGAACGAGTCAGTTCGGACCCAACATTCATGAAACGCATTGTTACTGGTGACGAGACGTGGGTTTACGAGTTTGACATGCAAACTAGTCAACAAGATTCGGAGTGGCGCCTTCCAACTGAACCGTTATCAATCGATAGAAGACATAAAGGAGAATTCGCGGCGAGAACTCAACTCAATTCCGGAAGCAGCGTTTAAAAAATGTTTTGATGAATGGATTATTCGTTGGCGCAAGTGTATCGTTTCTAAAGGAGCATACTTTGAAGGTGATAAAATAAATTTGGATGAATAACAGACATTTTGTGTATTATTGATCTTTTCCCGGTACTTTCTTGACAGAGTAGTATATCTCATTTTGATTCAAATTTAATAGTTTTGCCTTCCAATTTTACTCGTGTGCAATTAGTCCCATAAATATTTTGTTATGTTTAAAATGTGGACAACGTCGTGGGTTATACATATGTTACTTTTTCTTTTTGTTAAAACTTTTACTGTACCATCTTTGTGTAACTGTTTGTTTTCCCGAAATAAATAAATAAATCCGGTTCCGGTTTTTTTCGTTCCTTTAAGAATTTCGGGAAATCCTCTTAGTGCTCCCCTACACTCTCCAAGGAACATACTTGCCATATTTCAGCTTTTACGACCAGTCTTTTCGGCTGTGCGGTATCTGTCAGTAACGGAAGAATTTTATATATTAGAATGGCCAGCCTATGAGGAAGCAGAGTGCCAGAATTTGTAGATTTATAGCATGGGCTATACTATATAGAGGCAGTGCTGTGGATCGTGTCTTGATACCCGCTCAGAGACTGAATCTTCGTGGAACATAGTGAAAACCGGTCGGCATACAAAGAAATCTAAAAAGCATTATATAATTACAATGGTAACGTGAATGCACTTTTTTGTTGTTGTTCTCTTGTTGTAGCTGTCCCACTGCTGGGCAAAGGCCATTCTTCTTCCGCGCCGTCTCGAAACAGTCCTCATGGTACGCGTCCTAATCATCTCAACACCTATAACCTATCCGGGCCGGCCTTGACGGTGCCGTCTATACTAGGGATGTTACGGAGGTGGTTTTATCGGAACCGAAATTGGAGTCGGAGTCGGAGGTGCAGTTGGAGTCGGAATTGGAGGTGGAGTCGGAGATGGTGACAAAAAAAAAAGATGTGTAAATAAAATAGTACAAAACATTAATCAATCAGTCTCTTTAATTTCAATAAAAAATAATAAACCTGTATGATATAGGTGTCACAACCAAAGCTAACCACATTTATAACAGTTAGCTAATTAAATCAAATTAATTGACTTCATAAGTAGCTAATTATCTACACTAATATTATAAAGAGGAAATATTTTTTTGTTTGAATTGAATAGGCTCCGAAACTCCTGGACCGATTTGAAAAATTCTTTCACCATTAGAAACTTCGATAATGTAACCCAAGGTGTGAAAAAAAATACCAAAAAAGATCCTTATATCGCGTACGCTGCGGAAACTATTGACAATAGAGCAAAGTGATATACTTTAGTTTTATAGAAGACATTAATATCTACAAAAAGTCCGGGAGTGTACATATCTAACTATTATGGTTAAGTCACAATGACCGCTTTTTGTTCAAATTATACAAGCAAAACCCGGGTGAAATGGAATAGTGGTGATTTTAGTATTATGATACTAATCCTTACCTATTTATATTGTTTAATAATTAAGGTTGGTCAAGAACAAGTAAATTACACTTTAAACTATTCAAATTCGACCTTTCGTTTAAGAGTTATGATGGGTATAAAAATACTCTAAGTAAGAAAAATCTTGTAGTTTGAGTGGACTGCCGTGGTCGAAAGTTTACGTCTGCTAATAAGTAACTTACATGGGGAGTTGAAGTTCCTAGAGTACTAACTAAACCCGTACGAACGAAGTCACGGGCAAATTGCTAGTATTTAATAAGCCTCCGATTTAACTTCCCTTTAAAAGTATCGGAATCGAAGTCGGAACCGGAGGTGTAAAATCAAACGGAAGTTCCAACATATCGGAATCGAAGCTCCGTAACATCCCTGGTCTATACTACTTAACATTAATATTTTTACAAGAACTTTAGGAAAAAAACTTGAAAGTTTGACCTACTTATACTTCATTGACTGAAAAATGGTGGCTAAGCCCCACAACTTTGTTATTTTTTTTTATTTATGATAGTTTTGCTCTTGACTCTAGTCTAGGTCAGAGATGACAAAAACAAAGTCTACGATAGAGCGAGCTTACCTAGAAGGAGCCTGTTCACTCTAACTTTGAAAAAATTAGGGTTGTAAGTGTTCGGAAACAGACGTAGGCAGAGAGTTCCATTCCTTTGCTGTGCGCATTATAAAATACAACCTTTTGTCATTTTAGGGTTCTAATGACTACCTATCAATACATTTAGGGACTACTCACACTTTTTCAGCTCCATTCGCGTTTCGCTGAATGATTTTGGTCACACTTATACAGTTCCGTTTCTATCAGCCGCGTACAGCGTCGTAAGTAAACTAGTAGTAACAGTGCTGGACTCTATCTGTAGCACTCGCATAATAATTACATATGTATCCTCATTTTATACTTGTTTGTCGTGAAAGCTGAATAGACGCGGAAAGCTGAACAGATGCGTGAATCCATACAAAATCGTTGTTGGGCATACGCGGAATAGAGCTGAAAAAGTGTGAACAGTCCCTTATTTGGTAGGGGTAAAAGCTTAGAGGGAACAAGATCAAGATACTGTCAAACAAGCTTTTGCATAGAAAATATGTAAAACGTCTATATTTATTCTGTTGTTAAAACTTTTTAATGATTGAAAATTTTTCAATAGCATTAATAAAATAATCATTATATTTTGCTCGAGATGCTGACTGATTGATTTCAGGCTTTCGACTTGACAGTAACTAATTTTAGTGCTAAGTGAACTAATGATAAGCTACTGAAAATGACAACTACTCGTACTTGTGACTAGAAATCTTGACGAATTAAACGATAAAAACTTCGAAGTCGGTGTTTTTGGTTTTTTTTTTGTTTTTTGACACCAACTTCCGAAATGAAAGTTCTTTTCTTTCTTCCGTAGTTATTTTGTAAATTGTAGTGTTTTGTGTTTGGAAGTCGGAAGTATTTTTTGTAAACCTAGGTACCTGCGTACCCATTAACAGCGTACCAGCGCAATGTTATGTTAAGAACTGGTGTAAACACTAAAAAAACATGCGATTTCAGCAATCCCGATCCCTTTGCTATCATTTATTGAAGCGTTCCGTTGCCTACCTCCGAAGTTCTTCGTCAGATCTTCACCAAATTGAAACGGGACCAGTCCAGGAAAATACTCTTTCAAACAAAAAAAGAATCATTCAAATCGGCCGACAACTGGCGAAAGTATCTATATTCTGGCATGGTGACAATGGGTCCAATCGAGAAGTACTATATACTCTTTCAGATGAAACAATTCTTTTTCAAATCGGTTCATAAATGACGGAGTTATGAGGTAACAAACATAAAAAAAATGCAATCGAATTGAGAACCTCCTCCTGTTTTTGAAGTTGGTTAAAAACGTATCGAGTGCGCTGTCCGGTCGATTAGACGCCGCGTGACTGCTTGAAGATTAACTGTTGTCTTGTCTCCGTAGAAACCACTTCAGAGACGTGCTCCACAACGGGTTGGGTATGACAGACGCGTACATGATGGAGCGCGTCATGGTGGCTCTGGACAGAGGAACCTCCCCGCACGTGACCATGGCCACTTTCGCGAAAGCCATGTCTCTCTACCTTCGAGGGGATCTGGAGGAACGTATCAGTTATGCGTTTACTGTAAGTTTTGTCTTTTAATTGAATAATCATTTGATTTGGTCTTTATTACTACATCCATACGGTTTATAATATTGCTTACATACGATCTTATTTTCTTTGTACACAAATCACGATTTATTTGGTTACACAGGTTATTGTCATAACAAACATGTTTTTGATTAGGGTTACGTACCCTAAGAGTAACCAACGAAACTGTATTACTAAACCTCCGCTGTGGTATGTTAGTCCGTCTCTTAGCGGGCTGAATCTCAAGAACCGTATTACGTAGACAGTTGAAATTTTCACAGAGTGTGTATTTGTGTTGTCGCCATCACAACAAATAATAATATAAATTTAAATTATAGGGGTGCGTTAGAACGAACTTGGCCGGTTACTTATTAAAATTATTTTGCAATGACTTAGATAACTCGTTTATAAATACTGTTTCACTAATAAAAGTACAGAGACCCACTTAATATATTTAAAACGTTTGAGTTACTTTTTATACTCGTAATTTATTGCTGAAACGCGTAGGTACAATCTTGCCACGTAGGTACTGCAAGTATTATTTTTAAAACTTACATAAATAGAAAGGATTCTCTTTAGCAGTGAAAGGGAATGTGTTTCATAATAAATTAATTCTAGGTTAAGCAAAGCTTCCCGCGGTTAGTCTGTGGATGGGTGAGCATCCTAACATACTGAGACTCCTCCGTGCCTGGGAAAGCAGTGTGACCTTCCGCCTTTGTCTGTTTCCAAACGCATACAACCGTAATCTCTTCAAAATTAGAGTGAACAGGCTTTTTCTGGGTTTGCTAATTTTTTGTCTATTGAATTACCAAGTCAAGATTTTTTGGCGGCACGTCATGTTTACATTTTTTTTTTATGAAAATGGCACGAGCAACAAAAAGTTTCGCCATCCCTGCCCTAGCAACTTAGCATGACGTCTTGGATTGGATTTCCCGGTTCGGACAGAGTTATTGCGATTATCCATCTTGAATTTCTCAGAAGTGACTCTAAGGGAAGAAAACTCGCCATTCTTATATGGAATTAAGTGGCCATCATAGGATTTGAAATAACTAGCCAAATGTGGCGATGCTGTGCACAGGTACAGCTCTGCCTAACCCACCGAGATATACAGGCGTTATGTTCTGTTGTTCCACAAAGCTGGGGAAGTATCTTCTCAGACATCAATTTAAGGGACAGTCGCGAACAATATACAATGTTTTACGAACGTTTATATACTCGTAGCAGTTCTCCTTTTAAGACTCTTTTAGGGCGCTACTTTACTTTTATGACAGTCAAACTACTAATATATTTTTATGTAAAGAGGTTCATGTAAGCTCCCTCTATTTAGCTTGTCAACCGTTGAGTCAATATTTTTCTACTTTATATGAGACTTGAGTGAAAGTAATTCGTCGCAATACCAAATCTTTTAAACACAATAAGGAGATTTGTCTGTTTGTATATTATGTGTATGTGAATGTAGGTACGTACTAGCTGAACTATCGCTGACGGCTACAGACATTGTTTCCCATAAAACTGCATGGTTCCTATAGAGAAAGCCATGAGAGTGAAGCACCGGGAGAAAGCTAGTCAAATGCTTAAACAGCATCATCGGATTTTTGAAAAATTCATATTCCTAGCCAGGAATCGCACCGGTTGCTTTTGAAAAAAAATACATCCTATATTATTGCACTTTCCGAAAGTGTCGATAGTAAAGATCAAATTCTGTGATTTTATAATAATAACACATTTGCGTTATCTTCCCAGAATTGAAAAACAATTTTCAATTCTGAACTTCACGCAGACAAAGTCACGGGCAGAGCTAGTATGTACACGTACTTATAGAAAAATGGAGTGCAGCCACAATGTATTATCTGTTAATAGAGTGATAGAAACAAAGGAAATGATGTTCTTATGATAATTATGACAGACACGTCCGCAACTTTGAACTGCTTGTTTCGGGGTTGTCATGAACTGTCTTCGTTATGTTTGTTTTCAAATGACCTTTAGTCTTTTAACCTGTTTTGGTATATTGAGAGTTTGTTCGAGAGTCTCCGCGGCCCTGGAACGAACGAAATGGGCATTTGGATGGGTTTAAGTCAGTAAGAGTCTGCTATTCCCTTCCGCTCCGCTCAGAGCGCAAAGGGATATTCGATTTCTTCCTATCCTTGAAAAAATGTCTTGGTGAACAGTAGTTTAATGTACTTTAAAATTAGGTGTTACAGCTCAAGGATTAGGACTTGGAAATATTCCTTAATAATAATGTTTGGATTGTTTTTTTTTAAGGATAGGAAATCATCAAATAATTCCTCTCGGTTTGGGCAGAGCAGAAGTCAGTATGAGTCTAATACTCCCTGTATTAGACTCATACTGACTAAAACCTATCCGTGTTCCTCCTAGTGCCCTTTGCGTTCCAAGGCTGCGGTGACTCTTTCGAACAAATTCCACAACCCTGGCTGGCACTACCCTAGCCGGCGGATTACGGATTGAACCAGGGCCGAGTGCGATATGTCGCCATTGCCGATCGCCTCGACTAGGGCACGGCGGTGCTTCACCCAAACAGGGCAGACCGCCTCCGTACTATATGGGTGCATACCTATCTGCGATAGAACGGTTGTTTATTTTCAAACACGGTATATTTAGTTCGATGATAAATAATAATTATATTTATTATTCTAGTTTATATGGAATGCACTAAAAACACACAGGGCGTACATACAAAATACGTATGAATACTCCAAAATGTATACACCAAGAGTACAGCGCAAGTTAAATTAGAAACTATAGGCGAAGAATTTCCTATAAAGAGAGGCGTACCTACGCCAAGGAGATCCCATCTCACCTAAATTATTTTCAGCCGTCTTAGGAATTATATTTAGGAACCTAGATTGGATGGATAAAGGATTAAATATAAACGGCGAAAATCTGAGCCACTTACGCTTCGCAGACGACTTAATCATTTTCTCTGAGAGCATAAAAACATTGGAATTAATGCTACAACAACTGGCCGACAAGAGAAGCTCGTGGCTAAAGAAAAACAGCCGCACGGGTCGATCTTGAAGGTTAAGCAACGCTTGCTAAGGTTGGTCTGTGGATGGGTGACCATCTTAACATACCGAGTTTACTCCGTGCCTCAGAAAGCACGTTAAGCCGCTGGTCCTGGCTGTCATTTGTAGATCTTTAGCAGCCAATGTAGTCGGGAAAAGGCTAGGCAGATGATGATGAACTAGCCGATAAAAGTGACAAAGCAGGACTAACAATGAACTTAACTAAAACAAAAATTATGACACTACAAAATATACCTTAATAGTAATTGAAGAGCAAATAGAATATGTTCATGAATACGTTTACTTAGGACAATTAATATCAGAAGACTGCATGAAGAAGGAAATAGAAAGAAGAATAGCTAACGCTTGGGAACGATATTGGTCACTTAGCGAAGTTATGAAGAACAAAGAAATGCCGATGAAAGAAAGAAAAAAGAAAGGTAAATAATATGTGTATTTTCCCATGCTTGCTATACGGGTGTCAAACCTGGGCATTGATAGAACAACTGGCAAACAAAATAAAAGTTTGTCACAACGGAATTGAGAGAAGTACAATAGGTGTTAAAAGAAAAGACCGAGAAACGAAGAGATGCATGAGAAGATGATATCAGGAAAATAGCGGGTCCAACTTGAACTCGAACAGCAAAGGAAAGAATTGAATCGCGAGCTTTAGGGTCAATTCATACCGAAAGCGGCGAGCAGTTGCCGTGTCATATAATTTTAAACTTTATTTTCATTACTATAACACATATTATCGCGGGAGTCATCGGAATGCTCGCGGCGCCGCGGGCGGCCGCACGACCTCTTCAAGTTTCTCAAGCGATCAAGCGATACTATGTGTTACTGTGTGTTATTGTGAAGTTTAAAATTATATGACACTGAACCTGCTCGCCGCTTCGCTGCCATTTCGGTATGAATTGACCCTTAGAGGAGGCCTTTGTCAGAAGACAAGTTGAGGAGCAAATACCGTTTGCCAAATAAAGATGAATTAAATAGAATAACAGTATAAATATTAGTTAGTAAATTAAGATAGTAGTAATAAGTTCTTACGCATACTTATCAAACTTTGTTATTTAAAATAAGATCAACAATAAAGGGTTCGTTATATATATATATATATATATATATATATATATATATATATATATATATATATGTATGTTTTTTTATGCTTTTTACTTTCTCAGGTCCCTAGAGACCCGGTCCTTTGGTAGGCGTACGAGGGGCCGAAGCCAACTCGCAGAGGCCTCTTTAGACATTTCAAATGGAATGGGACACCAACCAACGATTATCCCTGTATGCACTGTGAAAGTATACCCAAGGACAATCCCCGGTTGGAGCAGGACCATTGCAGAATATGGAAACAAAAGATGAAACGCTATGGGTTTGGCTGGTTTAGTGGACTGATAAATAATCATATACTATGGAAGAACTATTTGCCCCTGCCTGACCATCGACAATTAAAACGCCTTTAAAATGGTAGGGGGTGACTTGCACACTCAATAAATGGGCCCCTCGAAAAGGGTCGCTAGCACAAAGTGACGTAGCGCCAAGGGAGCAACATATCCTGAGGTTCTAGAGGAGTGGAGAGGTATACCACGGCTATAAAGACAATCCCGGAAGTACGGTCAAGATCCAGCATCTTACTGGATTATACATCCTTCTCCCGAGCACGTTTGCTCTTGCGAATCTCCACTCAGACCGGCCGATTAAGGCAAGAAAGAGGTGGGAGCTCTGTTCCTCGTCAGTGTTCACTCCGACCAGCCAATAGAGGCAACCCGGAAATGAGGAACAACACTCAGGTCCGTGGGGTTGCTTGTGCCCAACAGTTCGCCACCAAACTGCCTTGCGGATTAATTAATTTATTATTATTCTTTTCGATGGAAGCTAAAATGTGAATTGCTTTTGGTTCGTTTAAAATTAAAGTTTGCCGGGGCTATCTATGCATCACTTCTTTGGAAGGCCTTTAAATGAGTCCAGCACGGTAATATACTCAAAATATATTAAAAGTGTAACCTTGCCATCCAATCAGTTGTTAGAACAGGAATAATTGGAAACTGGAGACACAACGTTGAAAATAATCATTCTGACAAATAAATTGGCGTACGTGAAATTTTTAATGACCGCCTCCGAGTTCGTTGACTTCAGATCGGGGTTAAAAGATTTTTATGTATTAATCCAGGTTATGAAATATTCAGTAGTTTTTGGTGTCAATAAGTGTATAAATAATCTTAAAGAGTTTGTTAGAGTATTGTTCACAAAAATGACACCTTATTATTTCTGATAATGATTAATGGCCGTGCATAAAACTGGCCGTCCATAAATTTCAAGACCACAAAAGATATCTATTATGTTTCAGTGCTACGACTTGCTAAGCGAGGGTCACCTCAGGCGGGAGACCATGTACCAGCTGATGAAGAAGAGCCTGGCCAAGTCTTCCAGAGATGACGACGTGGAAGAAGCAGTTAAGGTAATAAACGTTCTTCTTCTTCTTCCACCTGGCGTTAATCCCGGCTATTGCCAGGGTCCGCCTTCCTACTAAGCTTCCTCCACTTTGCCCGATCTTCAACATCCTTCTCAGTCAGGTCATTGGCTCTCATGTCGGACTTGACGACGTCCAGCCAGCGCTTGCGAGGGCGACCACGGGGCCTAGCCCCAAGAACAGCCATATTCATGCATCTCCGACCAACGTACTCCATAGGGCGGCGCATGATGTGGCCATACCATCGCAGACGACACTCTTGCAGTTTTTCCACCACGTCACGGACACCAAGACTACCTCGGATGTAAGAGTTGCGCATGCGATCGGATCGCGTTACGCCACTCATCCACCTCAGCATCTTCATCTCCGTGACGCGAAGCTCCTGGGTGTGTCTGCTTAGTGCTGGCCAACACTCGCCCCCGTACAGTAGGACAGGCCGAATGATGCATTTATATATCTGCCCCTTGAGCTTCGGAGGCATTTTGCGGTCGCATACAACGCCCGTCACCTCGCGCCACTTCGCCCAAGCCGCGCCAACACGTGCTTGGACATCGTCGTCCACGTTGCCAGACTCGTGCAGCACGGATCCAAGGTACCTGAACGTATCGGACTTTCTGATCAGGTCCGAACCTATTCGGATGGTGTTTGTATCCGTGCTGCCACAGGACATGTACTCAGTCTTCGCCACATTTAGTCTCAGACCACCGTTTTCAAGCGTGTCCTTCCAAATGTTGACTTTGCGCTCAAGATGGGCTTTGTTCTGATTAACGAGGGCGATGTCATCGGCATACATCATTAGCCATGGAGGCTGATCTTGGATGTTTGCCGTAACTACATCGAGCACTACGTTAAACAAGAACGGGCTAAGAGCCGAGCCTTGGTAAACGCCAACAGATATTGGGAAGCCATTCGATTCGCCAACAGCGGTCTGGACAGAGGACACGGAATCGCGGTACATGTCTCTGATAATGTCAATATAGGCCTCGGGAACGCCCTTGAAGCGCAGTGCCCACCAGATGGACTGCCGAGGTATACAGTCGAAGGCCTTCTGCAGGTCTAAAAAGGCCATATGCAAAGCTCTCCTTCTCTCTCTGTAAGCCTCAGCCAGATTCCGTAAGGCGAACACTGCGTCCATGGTGCTGTTACCCGCCCGGAAGCCATATTGACACTCAGAGACAGTACACTCGCTACGGAGCCGTGTGTCAATGATGCGCTCGAAGAGCTTCATGGTGTGGCACATGATCTTGATACCGCGGTAGCTACCACAATCTTGTACGCTACCTTTGCCTTTGTAAACAGGGATAATCAGGCTAAATCGCCACTGGTTCGGCATTTCCTTGGTGATCAGGATGCGGTTAAAAAGATCCGTCAGAAGGTCCACACCATGTGGGCCCATCGCCTTCCACACCTCAATTGGCACATTGTCAGGCCCGACCGCTTTCCGGTTCTTCATGTGGCGAAGAGCAATGCGGGTTTCGTCGGGGGAAATAAGGGAAATAAGCCCAAGGTTAGGAGGCGGTTCCGGAGGAAGGTTATGGGGATGCTGTTTGTTAGACAGCTCCGCGAAGTATGTACACCATCTCTCCTTAACAGAGGGGGCATCGTAGAGCAGCTTACCCTGGGCGTCCCTTACACAAAGACATTTGCTAATGTCCCGTGTAGCTTTCTCCCGGCCACGCGCCAGCTTAAAAATAAGCTTTTGCCCCTCCGCAGTTTCCAGCTTGTCGTATAAGGGCGCCAGACTTTTGCTGCGGGCTCTGGCTACAGCTTTTTTGCAAGCGCGCTTAGCCGCTCCATATGCCTCCCTGTCATCCGGAGAGTTGGACCCTTGCCACTGTTTAAATAAAACCTTCTTCTTCCGAGTCGCCTCCTGCACCCCGTCATCCCACCACCACGTCTCCTTTCCTATGGTGCGGCCACCACGAGAAGTGCCAAGGACGCGCTTACCCGCACCGGTGATTGCTGAATGGATCCTACTCCAGATCTCTTGAGCGGAAATAAACGTTATCCTATATTATATTCTAGCTATGGCGAAGCTGTGTCGATGCACTGTTCCAAGGAATAGAATAGGGATGGCAGAATGCACGTAGCAAAATTCTTCGACCACGCCAACATAAGATTATTTCATAACTAGTTCATATGAAACATAAAAATCACATTAATATTTACTTCGTCTAACTAAGCCGTTAACACTTAGTTTTTTTGGCGGCAAGTCATGGCCATATAAATATATATTTTTTTATAAATTGGTCGTTAATAATTGTGCGCCATGTCTGGAATAGGACAACGGCGTTTGATGAGAAAAGAAGCCTAGCTCTCGTAAGTAAGATATACAAGAAGTTAAAAACGCAAGTCGCGGCGCTTATCTCATTTTGACGTTGATTGTCGCTCAGGAATCGAATCGATAAGGATGTTTATGACAAATTGGAACTGATATGTGGAAAGTTCCTACGCAAACTGGCCTTATGGTAGAGAGTATCTACTCGTCCTAATAAGCTGCTAACCTGTGGACTGTACGTAAATATTGTGGCTTGGTTCAGTAAAACTGTTTTGTGCCTGTATACAGTCAGTTGCGTAGGTATTCTTGTGTATAACTTGATTACTGATATAAAATAGAATGGAGTTTCTTGCGCGTTCGTCTAAATGGAGATCTAATTTAAAATAAATGATTAAAAGTTTGAAATATATTGTGATCTCCTACGAATCTAACTTATGTGAATTATTTTGGCGACCTTAAATTCCAAATCAAATATTTCTGCCAGACAAGCCTTCATACCATTTGAACTTACCGGAGTAGATAGTCCGTCTTAACTATTTACGTACTATATAGATGCAAATGTCTGTCCCGAGTTCTGCAGCCTGGATACTATTAGAAATCAACCAGCTGCCTAGCCTTTCCATAACTATGTTGGATTCGGTTTCCAGCCGAACATTACCAGAAGTTTTGGAAATAAATAAATTATTATTATTACTATAAATTATTTTTATTAAGTCTCTGTTTATTTATTTTGCTGTTTTAAATATTTCTTAACAATAAAATAATACATTTAAAAGTATAAGAACAGTAGTCCGTCGCAGGGTCCAACGTACCGGTGGTTAGGACTCCAGAGAAAGGAACCTCCTTACAATACGAGCCGTATCGAAGAGTATTCTGTATCAGGCCCTTTATCCAACCGCGTAACGCCAGCTTCAATAGATGGTGGTTGAAACTTTTGGCCATCATGCCATTGGCCGTAACGACTATCGGCACAATGACAGCTGAGTCCACATTCCACATGTCGATAACCTCACCCACTATTATTATTAGTTAATATCAAGCGATTGCTTTTCTGATATTCACAACCCAGTAACTAGGTAATACCGTACCCTTGGCTTTGGTAAGGCTGATGTCCGATGTGGCTTCTCCGCAACGACTGTTAAAGACCTGCTAATTAAAGCCTGAAGCATCGGCTTAACGTGCTTTCCAAGGCATGTAGGAGTCTCGGTATGTGATGCATGATCACCTACCTACGCAATGACCTTGACAAGCAATGCTTGACCTCGAAGATCGAACCTTGTGACAGTTATTGTTTAACTACAAGCGTAGGTACTATTTACGACTTTAAAAATTGGCTAATAACCGCGGAGATCTTTTTTTCTTTCTCGTGACACTTTTGACAGAGTGGTCATGATCATCACGACGAACTCTGCTGGGATAGATGTGATTCATCATTCGCCACTTCACCTTGCTGCCCGAAATACTGGTGTTCTCGACGCCGCGCAGAGCAGACTTGACCTGATCGGTGTCTTATTATGTATTTACAGTTAGCCGCGTTCCACATTTTAATAAAACAACTGAAATTTAACGAAGTTCCTCTGGAGCTGGCGCCGGGTTTCAAAACAATTTTCCTAAACTCAAGGCTAACAATTATTCCACATAAATATTCCAAACACATGAGTAATGTAACGCCCTCTGTGTCAACCTGTTTCAGTTACTCTTACCATTGTAAGACTAGCGCTCCTAGCGGAAAATGCTGGAATCATGAACGTTCCAGCTTTTTCCGGTAAACATATGAAAGCTGAAACGGTAACTCGACAACAACGACATCACATTGAAGTCGATGTGTTGCCGAGTTACCATGATAGATGGCTCCACTGACCTATTTTAAAAATAGTAATGTTTTGGTTCCGCAACCTACGGAAAAATTACACATAATATATGTTACTTTGAGTGGTTTGTATTTGGGATTATTTGATGTCATTACGAAACTTAGTACAAGTTCTTTGCTTACGAAATTTATAGCTTCTCGTGACGATATAGATTAAATAGTAAAAACTTCTTCGTAACAGTGGTGTATTTAACAATAACATTTTTAAGAGCCCTATCACAGAATTGCGATTTCATTCACAAAACTGCTGTCTCATCGCATTATGTAGAAATTAGGCTGTAGAATTTACGTTTATTTTAGGTTTTATTATTAATTTATTTAATGAGTAGGTATTTATTAAATTTTCATTTCTTATGAACTATGGTTTATTTTAGTATAATTTTTACGTAATATTAATGTACGAAGGAATAATGTACAGTTAATTTTGAGCGTTTTTAGTACATTTTATGGATTTGAATGGGATTTTTTACGGACATGCCATTATTATATCATATTTCTGAGGCCGCTATGATATATCTTTCATTTCATTTGGTTAGTAGTTCCATCCACGAGCTCGAAAACGTGCCGTCGCGCTTACTTCGAGAATATTACTTAGAAATTTTGGCTTTTTACGAATCTTATACTAATATATAAAGCTGAAGAGTTTGTTTTTTTGTTTGCTTGAACGCGCTAATCTCAGGAACTACTGGGCCGATTTGAAAAAAATATTTCAGTGTTAGATACTTAGCCCAATTATCGAGGAAGACCAATAGGAGTGGAACAGTAATAAAAATTATGACGCAGACGAAGTTGCGTGGGTCAGCTAGTCAAAATATATCCTTAAGAGGCCTATTACAATTTGACTGTGTTTCTTGTGTAAAATGACCAATTTTGGCTTTCTTGTTCTCAGTGAACAGGTTATAGGTCGATCAGTACCTAACCTAAACTTGAAATCCGCAGGATCCTACAGTATGTCCTGAAATCCGCAGAATACCCAATTCTAATTACTTACAGAAAACCTTTCGTTTTTGTATTCATTATAATGGTCGCAATGAATCTATATCTATACTCATCTGCCTAGCCTTTTCCCAACTATATTGAGGTCGGCAGTCAAGCCGGGTTCTGCTGAATAACAGTATTTTACGAGGAGCGGCTGCCTACCAGACCTCCACAACCCATTAACTGGGTAACACGGTACTTCATGGCAAGATTGGAGTCAGATTTACTGGCTTCTGACTATCCGTAACGACTGCCAAAGGTCTACAAATGACAGCTGGGACCAACGGCTTAACGTGCTTTCCGAGGCACGGAGGAAACTCGATATGTTAAGATAGCCACCCATCCCCAGACCAACCTTGGCAAGCGTTGCTTAAGCTTGAAGATCGACCCATGCGGCTGTTATTATCTAGCCACGAGCTCCTCATAACTATCTATATCTATATTATCAATTTATAAAATGCTGAAGCGAGTTGCACAATGAAACGCTCGTTAGGTATTATTTTTCCATGGTAAGGAAAGTCTCGGTTATTAAATCGTCTCGTTTATTGTAAGCTCCTAATATATGTATAAACAAGATAATAATTACGTAGTAGTAGGTATCTATGTTGATGGATGGAGTCGGTCAAAGAAAATATGGTTGGATTGTGTGAGGAGTTAAATAAAAGAAAAGAGAGTCACAGGACAGAAAAAACGTGATGCGCTGACCCCATCAACTAAGAGTGCCTTCAAATTAGTCGCTAAGTGCCGCGCGGCAGCAGCGCAGCAAAAGCGCGGCTGTCGCGCTGTTTTGTAAATCCATACAGTCAATAAACGCGAAGTGCCGCACGGCAGTAGCGCGGCTCGCGTGGCAGCCGCGGCGAGCCGCGCTGCTGCCGTGCGGCACTTTGCTACTAATTTGAAGGAGGAGAATGATTATAGGCTATCTATTTAACAAATGTTAAAGCGGAGATACCTAAGAGTAGCTGATTAAATGAGAATCACGTCTAAACGGCTAGTTTTTATGTTTCGGAAAAAATATGTTACTTACTTAATATTTTGAGATATAAAAATTTTGAGTTTTATTCGTTCAACATAGTTTAATTAATTTGTAAAGTTATGTCTAACACGGACATAAAAAACGACTGTCGAACCAAAACCACCGGGTGTATTAAGGGAATTTACACATTCTCTAAGAAAATTTACCTGTCCACATTTTGATATTTGACTAACTATATTTTTAAAGTAAGAATAATACTGAAACTAATGAATTTTGGGTCGCGCGGGTGTTAAACAAGTGCGCGTTTTGTTGCCTCAAGGTCGCTGACGTATGTCATTGCCTTAATATATTACTGAATTACTTGTAATTAAAGATGTTTAGGGCTGCTCTCTCGAAAAAAGCTTAAAATAGCGTTCGCAGTTTTTCGTAGGCACTAACAGAGAAATAACATCTGAAAAAATAGTCAGTAATCTTCATGATATGATACGTAATTTGGTTTAGACAGAATTCGTTTATCGTTATCACAAAATAAAATCACCAAATCACCTCCAAATCGTTGAGTTGAAATCATTCCTTCATTTTTGAAAAAGAGTAAATAAAAAATTTATTGCTTTTCAATACAAACGAAAATAATTTGGATTTGTTTTTTTTTTTAAACATGTTATTTCTAATATATAAAAATATAAAAAAAGCGGAGTGGCGCGTAGAGGCGTAGTTGGCTCCATTTAAAAAAAAAGCGGAGTGGCGCGTAGAGGCGTATTTGGCTCCATTTGTATGCACAAAGTCATTGGCATGAATACAAGCCTTAACAGATTTTAGGTGTCATGCAATCGGTGCCTAGCCGGGTAAAAGCAGGTGAAATTGCGGCTCTGCCAATTCCTTCTAAAAATCTTTTACTTATATTTTACAGGGCAATATTTCACATAGGTTCCGATTACGAGACGAATAAAAATCACCATCATCTTTCTGTCTTATCCCATGTTACTTGGGAGCAGCACAACACGTTCTTTTTATCCGTTCTATCTTGTCAACTATCGTGCTATCACTGACTACATTATTTAATAAAAAAAAACTGGCCAAGTGCGAGTCGGACTTGCGTGCAAAGGGTTCCGAACGAAGTACATTTTTTTTTAACATGTTATTTTAACACTATAGACTTTTTATAGCTTTCCTGTAATCTATAGGAAAAGATCTATTATGCTTTCCTGTAATCTATAGGAAAAGATCTATTATCTCCAATTTTTTTTTCAAAATTTCAGGTTTAGTAGTATCTCGAATGGTCTTTTTTTGTCTAATTTCTTGAATAATTTAAAAACCATTTATTTTAAAATTATGAAAAAAATATAAGTAAAACCCTCACAGTACGCCCTTTTATACGATATGTCTCTCGATATTGTTCAAAAAACTATTTTTTTGTTAAATTTACTAGTTTGACCCCCAGAAGTGATCCCTATACTAAAAATGTAATAATTCACGTAACACATCCGTATTTGGGTAACTGAAGTCCATACTATGTGTGACAAATTTCAATAGAATCGGTCCAGTGGATCCCGAGAAAACTGGCTGTGACAGACAGACAGACAGACAGACAGACACCCGAGTGATCCTATAAGGGTTCCGTTTTTTGTTCGGAACCCTAAAAATAAGCATAAAACATAATCTTTTACATGTCCATTTCAATATTAATCCAATGAGTCCGAACACGGTGGTGGTGGTGGTTATTTAAGGAGCTTCTATGACCACTTTCCGGCTACTTCATTAGGCCAGCTCTATAGCACTCATATGCACCTTCTGCATAACTAGAAGTATCCCAAGTTACACGTTAATCGAAAGCTGAGATTTTTTTTGGAAAACGAAATAATAATTAGTAACCGGACGCATGTACGAACAAGTTAATAAAAACATGAAAAAACATCCGGAACGTAGTGTTTTTTTTTATTGCTGTCGCAGCTTGTGTGACTCGTGTTCAAAGCAATAAATAATAAACTAAATAAAAGTGATGTCGACTAACGACGTAACAAAACAAACGTCCGCATTCGCATGTCAGTCGCAAATCGTGAAAAAAGCCTCAATTTCCCTGCATTTTTGACCGATTACGACTGAAACGCGAATGTGTTCGTTGTTTTAAGGCCTAAACACTCCGGGACGGAATAGCAGAGGATTTTGGCACCGGTCAGTGCACACTAGCCACTTAGATCCCGCAGCGGAATGCCACGGCACCGCGGAATGCCAACTGAAGCACTCCAGCGGCTTACCAAGACATCCCGCAACTTACCACGGCATCCCGTCGCGGTATCCTTTAGCGCGCTCTCAATGCCGTGTCATGAAATCCCTACCGATACGACGGAATCAATTTATAACATTGGCATTTATGTCGTATTCCTACTAGATAAGTTTGAATATCCTTTGGTAATTTAAATCCCTTGCCATTCCGTTCCGGTATGCGTAGGCCATAAAATTTTGTAGAATTAGCACCCAGATTGTAATCCGTGCCCCGTGTTCAGTGTCCGGTGTCCACGTTGTAATAATAATAATAAACATTTATTTCAAGTACCAAGACTCATAGTGTTAGTTAAGATCCCGCGGCGGAACGCCACGGCACTGCGGAATGCTAACTGTAGCACTCCTGCGACTTACCACGTCATCCCGCAACATGCAACGGCATCCCGTCGCGGTATTTTTTAGCGCGCTCTCAATGCCGTGTCATGAAATCTCTACCGATACGACGGAATCAAGTTATAACATTGGCATTTATGTCGTATTCCTACTAGATAAGTTTGAAAATCCTTTGGTAATTTAAATCCCTTGCCATTCCGTCCCGGTATGCGTAGGCCATATAAAAATGTAGAATTAGCACCCAGATTGTGTCCAGTGTCCGGTGTCCACGTTGTAATAATAATAATAAACATTTATTTCAATTTATTTAATAATAATAGACTCATAGTGTTAGTAACAATATACTTACGAACTATGTTAACGGACGGACGGACGGTTGTGAAAGGTTTTATTTTGATTTATTCGTGGTCTCGCTATTCTCCCGCCCACTATTGTTTTTAATTATTTCAGGAATATTTGATTTGATTTGATTTTATTCAGACACATAATGTAATTAGTCGCATGAATACTTCATTGAGAGAGAGAGTCCAGCTCTCCTATATTTAAGTATGCAATATGAATAATAATGTATTCAAGTCTTTAGCCATTGCTTACCCAACGGGGCAGAATTCAGACAGAATATTTAATTGGGGAAATCAGGTCTAGAACAGTTGCATTCGCGTCCACTATGCTTATGTAGTGGTCAAAGTAAGTCATAGCGACCATCTTAACTGTGGATTTTAAACTACTATTTTGTTTAAAAAAGGCTCACCACAACCTGGCTTGCTAGAGATAGGTTTAGAACTTTGTCATGACTGTATGATAAACAATTAGTTGGTTATAAAATTTGAAAATTAGTAGAAATCTAAATTTAAATAAAGCTTGTATTCACGGCAGGGCAAAGTCTTCAGTTAATATAAGAACAACATTATAATTGTTTAAAAATAGTGTTCAGATAATGCTTAACAATTAAACAATTTGAAACAAGTAGGTAATAGTAAGTTTTCATTCATAAATCTCTCCTGAAACTTCGGATAGTGTTAACCTACTATCATTGCAGAGGTGAGTGTTTGAGGCGACACTGCAAGGTACGAGTAATCGAGTATACTATATATATTTATATGTGCATGACCAGAGTGTGACCTGTCCTAGAGCGGGCGTGACAACATCAATCATCATTTTCTTCATCGATTTTATGTATGTGATCACAGTTCAGTGACATCCCTTCCGGCCAGGATGCACTGACAGTATGTTTGTTTGTTTATAAATCAGCATGATTCTAGTTTATGTACTTGGGGACCAACTTTACCCATCAAATTATGCGTCGACAAAAATAAATCAGTGTATATAGCGATTTCGCCTGATTTTAAAGGGATAATTTACACTACCATCGGACTGGTTTTTTTCCAAGACCAAAGATAAAAAGACACAGTACGAATTCCTTATGACGTCACTCGCAAGTCACGCTATCTATAGTAAATTTGCGCCGTGCCCAGTACAAACGAAAACAACGTTATGCACGACAAGAATAACTTCAAAAGCGTGTAACTTCTCTACGTTACGTACGTTACTAGCGTGTATTTTCCACCGATTAAGACATTTTTTTAGAAAATTGTACTATGTATTTCATCAAGATATTATAATTAGCCATTCCATTCATTAAAGGTTTTTGATAGTTTTCAAAAACGAGGAGCTCGTGGCTAAATAATAACAGCTGCACGGGTCGATCTTGAAGGTTATGCAACGCTTGCCAAGGTTGGTCTGTGGATGGGTGACCATCTTAACATAACGAGTTTCCACCGTGCCTCGGAAAGCACGTTAAGCCGTTGGTCCCGGCTGTCATTTGTACATCTTTGGCAGTCGTTACGGATTGTCAGAAGCCAGTAAATCTGACTCCAGTCTTGCCAAGATGTACCGTGTTATCCAGTTAATGGGTTGTGAAGGTCTGGTAGGCAGCCGCTCCACGTAAAACACTGATATTCAGCTGAATCCGGTTTGACTGGAAGCCGACCCCAATATAGTTGGGAAAAGGCTAGGCAGATGATGATGATGATGGTGATGATAGTTTTCAAATACTACATTGCTTTGGTCGTATTTTGTGTGCGGCTGTCTATTTTTTCTCTTCTTTGTCAAAAATTTCAACGGAATTTGGCAGCTCATCCAGGTTTAAAAAAAGATTGCGTTTAATTTGTGACATGTCGCTAAAGATATCACGAGTTAAGTCCAAAGGTTAAACGCAAGTCAAATGCAATTAGCAGTTGTCAAATACTTTCTACTAATCACTAAAAAGTAGCTCCCTTAGCTACATTTTACATCTGCACACGGCGTTTTTTTAACGCGCCAACGGCGCGCACTGTCGCGCCTTGACACTTTTTAAACGAAATTTAGACACAGACATTACTGCGTTTTGGTCATCTACCTACAGCGCCGTGGACGCTCGTTTGTAAAACGCGTTAAAAATACGCCGTGTGTATAGGCTTAAGCACACACAAGTAACATTAATTTTGCGCTCATTCGTTCTAAAAACTCCCGATCCGGTCTCGTAAACTTAGGTGGAGTGCGATTGAAGTGAATTGTCATTCCATCTTGTTTGTATAGCTTGACAGATCACGTCGTGTTCACTAACTTAAGCTGAGATGCCAATGGTGATGTGATGCTTAAGGTGAGACGTTTTCAGACTTGCGCTGATGGTTCTTATCGCACAATACCCCGTTAAATCTCGTGAACTAAATTCAGGAAAACTTAGGGTTTACTTGTTTCTGAAGAAGCCTTGACATGTTCTTCGTACCTACTTTCAGAAGTCAACAATGGTCTCATACAAATTAAAATTTCTTAGTAGAGGCTACCATCTGCTGCCAACGAATGTTGCTTCGGTTCCCAATGGCAGAATTGTGACAAAGAGAATTCCAACAGAAAATCAGATATTACTTATTGATTCCTAGATATTGAACTCGATTTAATGCTCGCGTTGCGGTTGTAAGGCGCTTTTATGAAAGAAACTGCATTTTATTTTTTATTAAATAACATCTGTTCAACTTTTATTACTTATAATGTTGGTGGAATTTCATGAAAATGTTCACACAAAAGTTTATTTCCACTACAAAATTTTCGCCATTAACTAAAATTTCGCCCACAAGTTGCAGCATTTAAAATAATCGATGCACTTAGTTGCTGTCGCGTCGTCGCGTCTTCATAGAGCGTCAAACTTGTCCAAAAATAAATGTACCTTAGGTACTTCAAAAAGCTAAAGTATTAAGTAGTCTTCTGTAGTGAAAAACTAAAACATACTTACTGTACGTAAGTGTAATTCGTTGTTTTGTCAGGACCTCTGGGGAATTTGTTATGAATGTCCAAACCGAAAACAATGGTCGGAGAGCGCCTTAGTAATCCTTCGTGGCGCGTGGGACTCTATTCACTGTATTTACCTAAGAGTTGGATACAAAAGCCGGAGGGGTAAACATCTTGTAACTTATGCTTACCTGGTACAATTATAGTCATACAATAGTCACCGACCGGCTCGGTGACGTGTGGAGTCTTTAATTTTCATAGTTAGTCAATGACTGCTACTGACTAAACAAAACGCATTTTGTTTACTTTCGTGATATTAACCGGTCCATTGATAAAAATCGTAAAAAAACTCTAGATTCTAGAGATTTAGACATTTTGACAAGTTGCTCGGACGTTGGACGGTGTCCATTAAACACAGCTACACGTATAGGTTATTCCAGTGCAGCCTATAAATACAATGGACGATGAATAACGACCCCTTCATTTGTTATTTAATTACTTTTTTAATTTTATTATCTCTTGAACCTCGTGGGAACTTCACGCCTCGCGTCCAATTTGATTAAAATTACTGTTTGTAGGTCACCTCACGTGTGTTGGCAGAGCAATCAGGTTGCACTTGCCGCATATAAAATCATTGATCGTAAATTGTTATATTATAAAGGCTGAATGTATATAGTTTCTGAGAAGTAAATGTTTGCCACTTGCTACATTAATTCTCAGAAAATATAAATTAATCTAAGCTGGTTCTACACTCATGGCGCGGAAGCCGTGAAATACGAGTTTAGATGATTTCGCCGCAACGTTCCACTGCCGGTGTCGGTCTTAACTGCGAAAAAGGGTCTGCTTGATTCAAGGAACGCGGACGAAAACGCATCTACACTTGCAAAGCGTACGAAACGCAGTTTGGCGACAAAATGAGATAAATCATCAATCAATCATTTTTCATATTTCTTTTTTATTAAGATTCCGTACCTCTAAAGGTGAAAAAGGAACCCTTATATCACTTTCTTGTCCGTCTGTCTGTTCATGTGTCACCACCGATTTTCTCAGGAACGGGTTACATAGCAAGTTGAAATTTACACTAGATACTAAATTCTATAGTCCCTATATACACTAATATATAAAGCTGAAGCGTTTGTTTGAAAGAAAAAATAAAGAAAAGCCGTTAACTGGTCCGATTTGAAAAATTATTTCAGTCTTAGATAGCTCATTTATCGGGGAAGGCTATAGGCTATATATAATCACGCTAAGATCAATAGGAGCGGAGCAGATGAAGTCGCGCGGGTCAACTAGTTAGGTATATAAAAATCAAGGTTCTGAGTCAACACGATAAAAAAGATATGGGCAAACTTGGATTTTCACGAAATCTTGTGAGTAGGTACCGAAATATACCTTAATTTTCAACTTTTTTTATTTTCTGGAACTTTCCCTTAACTTGTTTTAACCAAAATTGACAATTCTAGGTCAACTGGAACTACCCTATAGATTTTGGGTCGAAAACCTATAATGGTAGTTTCCGTTGATCTAGAATCATTAAAGAAGATGGGGAGGAACGAGGTCCAAGTGGCGTCGGCGAATGAGACCTATATTTTCTGAAAGCTTATTGAAAGAGTATTATTTTTTGTAATGGAGCCCAAAAATTTCCTCCATGGAAAAAAAGGATTCGATCATTAAAAAATTATAATGTAAACAATGATTGGAGACATAATAGGAAGCGTTGGATAGTAAAACAGATCTCATTTAAAAGCTTGGTGTAAGTGTGTTCTTTTTTACTAGGGACATAAAAAAATGGGCCCATAGAGAAAAAAGTTAGAAGCCATAAATGTGTTTTGCGAGAAAAGAAGTCGTCGAATGCAAGAGTTTCAAGGTGCGTCAGTGAATGAGACATACATCATTTTATAGCTCGCAAAAAGTGTGTTATTTATGGAGAAAAAAGTTAGAAGCCATAAATGTGTTTTGCGAGAAAAGAAAAATAATATATATACATTTAGATTATAATTATTAATAAGAAAAAGATATTTTTATAATTTCAAATCAAACAATAGTTAAAAAAAAAAAAATTTTGGAGATTATTCATAAAGATAAGATAGGGACCAGCAGCTTAACGTGCTTTCCGAGGCACAAAGGAAACTTGGTATGTTAAGCCACCTACCCACAGACCAAACTTGGCAAGCGTTGCTTAACCTTGAAGATCGACCTGTGCGGCTAGTATTCTTTAGCCACGAGCTCCTCACTCAGAAAGCTACTGGCATCTACCCTAATAACATAACAAAAAATCAGGATTGTTCAAAAGACTGCGACCTAAAATTTATTTTATGTCTGGCCTAATATTGTTTCCCCGTATATTAATTATTTAGAGCAGTGTACAATTATCGCGGTAAGAAAATAACTTCTTAAAGTATACGCACTTGGTAAAATATTAGAAACGTGAAAAAATTCGAATTTCGCGGGAATCCACTCGGAAGGTATGAATATTATACGAGAGCAATTTAATAATAGAATCCTTTCCAGTGAGAGCGATTTAATAATGTTCTCGATTTTTATTGCCTATCCCCTTACTTCTGCGTTAGTAGTATACAGCTTTATGAGTTTTTGCAAAACTTATACTCTTTATGAATTTTGTATGTTATGTTAAAATTTTTAAAATTGAAATTTTTTAACTCTAAGAATAACAAATAGAATAACTATTTAATAATTGCCTCAAGCACGTATGGGTAAAAAGTAATATCGGGCTAGAAGATGACAAGCTCATCGAGGCTTCTGTTCTCTCCATTCTGGTTCGAGACTCGCATTTTTTAACCTTCAAGCGGTCGCGCGGCGTCGAATCGACCGCGCTCGATAAGTTTTCGCTGATTACATCGAGAAATCTTGCCACAAGTATTTCTCTTTACCAGTAGCTTTTCATTAATTCACTATGCACGAAAATGAATGCATTCCACTCTTCTCCGAGCCTTAGTAGTTGAATAGAATGCATTTGTTTAGGTCGCGGCGCAGGCATCGAAACGACTACACGCGCCTGGCTCTTTCTTTTACCTTGACGAGATGACTAATTTCGAAGTAAAATACCTGAGTTGATAAAATAAACACTTTGATAGTAATTATTCGATTGCATATAACTAATAAAAAATAAAAACATCTAAATAAAAATGAGAACACAACTCATTCTCCCAAGAGAACAAAACTTTGGTTTGGCGGGTCTGGCGTGCATAGCTGGTTTGTAATCGAACGATAGTGGGTTGTTTTAATTTTAATTCCAAAAAATTGTTGCCTAGGTTAAAATTGATAATGTCTGAATATAGAACATAAATAATTATTAATTTATCAGTATTCTAAATTCCTGAAATCTCACATAGGTCTTTTAGGTTACGCGCGACCGCTGTCGCTACAAATACCCACGCGCCCGCTTGAAGGTTAACTACAAAAATATAATGATTTTATAAAGGTGGCTTTTGATATTTTTACATTATGTTTTTTTGGTCCAGTGAACGTGTTGTGTGCTTGTGCTAAATTAATGTTTTTTTTTTTTCTTCCTTGCGTTACTCGCTTAATTTTCAAATTGATCGGTTAACCTACCAGGCGTTCTGGTGGCACTGTTGGACATTAAACTGTCGGCGCTGAGTTGAGCAGCGAGCGATTTCATGCATGTTTTGATGAACGGTATCGAGACAAGTCCGCCACCTTATTCCCAACCACTGCAACTTCTGTAAGCCAGAATCAACAGTCCCGATCGCCAGAAAGCGAGAGAAAGCGTGTCAATAAAACTCGACGAATCCCGGACACACGATTCAATTAAAAGTAATAAAAGCGGGGAAGTAAGAAAAAAAACCGGCCAAGCAATAAACTGATTCGCATGCAAAGGGTTCCGGACGAATCTCATTTTCGTAACATGTTACTTAGAAACCATAAAGTTTTTATAAGTTTTCCTGCAATTTATAACTTATTTATTTTAGAATCGGTAGTTTCGAAGATAAGAGGGGGAAAAATTACATTCCTCGATCATTTTTCAATTTATTTTAACATTATGAATATATTTTATTACATTATGAATACCTTGGGATAGAAGGAACCTTTATGCCCCCCCCCCCCGCCTATTTAATGCTCAGACATTTCTAGGTAAAGTCACCATGTGACATTCATGACTATCGTCAAAATGTGCATATATGCAATTGATTAAATAAAAATAATAGCTTCCAGCTTAATTAAATCCTTTCTGGAAGATATTAAAAATTAGAACACGTGAAAACCACTTTATTAAGGACTTCGCTAAATAATATGGTTTTATTTATAAAAATGGTTTAATCAAGCCGCAAATTATTATGCATAGTATATAATTATGATATATACACGTGATGAGTTAATTTTTAGTGATTTTAATTGTTCAAACAATGCGATTTTACCTTCAATGATCTCGACAACGTGACACTTTAGGGCACCATGTTCCTAACATTTTTATTTGTTGATTTGTGTTCTATCCATATTTTATTGCAGATCATGCGATGCAATTTTGAAAAACTAACACGTGCCTATCAATAGTAAAACAAAAAAAAATGGCGGGGTGGTTATGTCAGCTTCCATAGAAAAAATATTAAACCCCTTCAGCTGAATCGGTACAATCGATTCGGAAAAATCTACAAACATTTCTGACTAATCCTGAATACGATTACGTACTTGGAAGTCTACCCTAGAACACGCACCCTTAAAACTTCGCCGATGGAACATTTACTTATTGGCACAAGGAAGTGCAAGTGAAAAATACTTCAGATCTCAGAAGGTCAAGTCTCAGAACATTTTTATTTTTTTCCTGGTAGTAGAGACGATGGAAGATCAACCTTCATCCACCTGATAACCAGAAACCAGATGAGACATATTTTTTATCAAATTTTATTGATTTATACACACGAAAATAATTGTTCATGGCTATTTTTAACCAAATTAATTTTATTTCTTTTTTTGGATAACAGAATACATTAAGTTTCAATTGATAGAATTTAGCATGGAGAATATGCGTTGGTAGGCTTGCCTACTTATTTCTGTTCATGGCTACCTGGCAAGTAGGTATGAACAGTTAAGTCAGTATACACCGATGTACTAACCAATAAAAATTGGTATCGACAAAAATATATTTAAGAAAATAATCAAATAGGCTCGCTGTCAAAAAAAAAACAAAATAGCCATGAACAATTTTCGATAGGCGAGCTATCATAGGCGTGCTTATAAGTCAATGAAATCAGATAAAACAACATGTCTCGTCTGATTATCAGATGGGTGAAGGCCGATCTTCCTCAGTCTCTACTATTTCCTCTTTAAAGGACTAGAAATAAAGCCACTTCGAACAACTTGAGTAAATCGAGTCTCGGCATTGTTATTTTAGAACAGGATTGCTTTTAACCTAGACCTTGCCCACGCGTTTCATAGCTATTTCTGAGAATGTACCGTTTAGAGTACTTCTACTTGGTAAGGATAGTTTACGTCGTTTCGAAGAAGAGTATCCAACGTCTATTTGTGTTGGTGTACGGAAATACTTCCAAGAAGATCTTGGCTATTAGAACTTGTTGCAAAGGAACAGAGACCCTTGACGTTTACAGTTTTATTCATAAGAATCTCTGGAGGAGCTCGTGGCTAAATAGTATCAGTTGCACTATTTAATCTTCAAGGTTAAGCAACGCTAGCCGAGGTTGGACCGTGAATGGTTGACTATCTATAACATATCTCCGTGCCTCGGAAATAATGTTAAGCCGCTGGTCCCAGTTATGATTTGTAGATGATATTCGTCGATCTAAATAGTTAGAAGCCCGAAAATCTGACAAAAGTCTTGTCACTGGGTTCAAAAGATTCTGGTCTGTTAATCTCCTGCTTAAGCAATAGGTTAATAAACCTATTGCTTAAAAGCAGGAGATTACACAAACACACACACACACACACACACACACAAATACAGCAAATCTTATTAGATTTACTGTTGAGAATTCAATTCATGAGTCTGTTCAAGAAGTGTTAACAGTTTTGAGATAATCACGAACTACTAGTTAGAATGCAACGTTCCGTACCCACACAGAACCAGTGGAATCCCGTTATTGCTAAGCTTCTGTTGTCCGTCCGGGGAGCCGTATGTTTCTCAGTGAGTTGTACCTATCTCATGAACTGTAATTGTTGGCAAAATGTTGAAATTTCAGCAGTGTGCATTTCCATTGCCGCTATATAGTATATATAAGAATAAAAAATAAAGGGAGTAAATAAAAGATAGAGATTTATTCGGTGTTTTAGAGTTATTTTTATTCTCTGTATATCAGAAAAATAGAGAAGTGAAGTATGAAACTTTCTATGCAATAAGCAGTGCTAATCCTGAAGCGGTCAAGTAGGAGTCGGACTCGGGCACCAAGTGTTCGCTACGACGCATTTTTGGATGCTACCAAAACTTGCCGTTGACCTAGAATAATGAAATTTTACTAGAAGTAACCTACACTTGTTCAGTTTTTAGGGTTCCGTACCCAAAGGGTACCTAACCATCGGAAACCTATTACTAAGAGCCTCCACTGTCCGTCCGTCCATCCATCAGTTCATCCGCCTGTCCGTCCGTCCGTCCGTCTGTCTATCAGTGGGGTGTATCTCAAGAACAGTAATAGGTAGAGAGTTTAAATTTTCACAGTACATATTTCTATTGCCGGTATAACAAAACATAATGGAAATGGCGGTTTATGGTAAGCAACCCTTCGTGTGAGAGTCCAACTCGCACTTGGCCGGTTCCTTTATTATAGGTGTTAAAGTCTAGCTTCCTGAAAACCGTTTTGTAGGTTGAGGAGAATGCGTCTGGGTGAGTAAATACTTTACAAACGGTAAAGCTATGTACTACCAGTAAAACTAATGTAATTTTTTATAAAAAAATAAATTAAAACTGTTGTAAAATATCGCGTGGTGCGCAGCGAACACATGTTTTTTGAAGTTACAAATATGGATTATCATTATTCTAACTGGCCCATTTTTCAGGAGAATTCTCAGTTGGCAACGTTCTTGCAGTTTCCGAGAGTTTGTGTCCTGCTTACTATGACGATAGGTTAATCTTGATTGTAAGAGAGATGAGTTTACAGGGCAGTGTCCGATAGGGGTCAGGGCGGGCGCATGTGCTCGCATTATTTAGTGTGCTGTGTAACGGAGCGCTACCAGGACGGGTGAAGCCTACTACTAGATTAAATCTTTTCATATTTCTACATAATATAAAATAAAACATAGTCGCATTTTCGGTTTGTAAGCATATACTTAACTTTTAAACTACGAAACGGATTTTGATGCGGATTTCATCAATAGATAGGCGATTCAAGAGGAAGTTTTATATGTTTCATTGGTCCCGAAATTTCTACGGGAACGAGAAAAATGGGATACGTGCGTACGAAGTCGTGGGCAAAAACTAGTCTTATGTAAAAATTAACCGTCGATGTATGCGCATAACTTGAAAAAATCTTTATCGATTTGAATAATCCTGTTTTGTTGTGTTCGTGATTGTCAGGGCAAAGTATGTCTGGCAAAAAAAAAAAAAAAAAAAATACACTCGGGTGAAGCCTGGGCGGGTTACTAGTATTTTATATATATTACATATATTTGTGTATGGCGTATGACAGATTAAACGATAAACCTTAAAAAAGATTAGTTTTACTCATTAGGTATTATGTACAACTTTCACAATGGGACTCACCTTGAAGTCGTTTAAATACTACTGCATACACTTTGTGTGCACAACTCGACAATATGCACCAAAAGATTTGAAATTAATTAAACATTTGAAAGTTGGCCCTGTAGTAAAAGTTGGTTATAATAATGCGTAAAATTTCCCATTTGTGGGTTTGCGTTCTTGAATACTGCTCCTCTGATGAAATTTTGGTACGCGCATCACCTAAGAACAAAACGAGAAAAAATCTCAAAGTCCTGGAAAATTCTAGAATAAAACAGTATGTTTTTCTCTGTCATTTATTAACGAATTCAAAAATTTTAAGCATGTGTTGGGTCCACTAGCTCTCGAATGCCACAGTAAAAGAAATAGTAGCTGTACAAGTAAATAGTTTGCGATTATCTATCAAAGAGCTAAAATAGGCTATAAGCTACGTGTTAACTATTTTATTGAAATTATAGACAATGCAAGTCTTCAGTTTCAGTAAAATACATAAATAATTATAATCCAGCCATCAAAATTTTGTTGGCGCGTTAAAAAAACGCCGTGTGCAAATGTAAAATGTAGCTAAGGGAGCTACATTTTAGTGATTAGAAGAAAATATTTGTCAACTGCTAATTGAAGAGCTCGTGGCTAGATGACAGCCGCACGGGTCGATCTTCAAGGTTAAGCAACGCTTGCCAAGGTTGGTCTGTGGATGGGTGATCATCTTAACATTCCTCCGTGCCTCGGAAAGCACGCTAAGCCGTTGGTCCCGGCTGCCATTTGCAAATCTTTGGCAGTCGGTACGGATTGTCAGAAGCCAGTAAATCTGACTCCAGTCTTGCCATGAAGTACCTACCTACCGTGTTACCCAGTTAATGGGTTGTGGAGGTCTGCTAGGCAGCCGCTCCATGTAAAATACTGGTATTCAGCTAAATCCGGCTTGACTGGAAGCCGACCCCAATATAGTTGGGAAAAGGCTAGGCAGATGATAATCCAGCTATCAAAAATAATTACATTCAGAATTTAACTAAGTAGGTTCAACAGGGAATAAGATCTAATTTTAACTCAGTAACTTTCCTCGCTCCGGCGTTATAAAATAAAATCCTTCTTATTAAAATGAACCTGGCTCCTAAAACGAGAACTAAAAAAGTTGAAATAGATGCCTTTTTTGCCTCTGCTTGGAATGGCTACGGACAGTGTCGAGGGAGCAATGATGGACTATGAAAATTGTCGACGAATATATTTACGACATAAAACGATAATTTTATATTGGGCATTTATATTACATTCTTAGTTAAACAGAAATGTTTGTTCCAGTTTTGGTAAATATCACCGTAATTATTCCTTATCAGTTTGAGATTTATTATGAAAGCTGTGACTCTGAAGTAAAAGGAAATCTTCAAGGTTTTTCTGTTATAATATAAATTTTTATCCGACTGTGGCAAAGCCAACAGGAAATATTATGATTTTAACGGTCTATGTACGTATGTCCCACTCTAGTGCCTAAACTACAGAACCGATTTTGACGAATAAAGTATCAGTAGATTCGTAAAAACGTTTCGGTTGACATAGGCTGTACTAATTTTCTCTAATTTTTTATTCTACTCGTAGTAGGTACTAACGACTACCTTCCTTCTAACGATCATTATTATAAAATCATTGATCTACCAGATTGCAATTGTGAAGCTCCTGCCATGGTTTCTGGAACGAACCTGTATTATTAATACGTCCTAAATGAAACGCAAGCGCAGTGTTGCAATTAGCTGATGATAATTAATTCATCAATACTATGGCACAATAGGTTACGTTCCGGAAATTTGTTACACGACGTGTTAAAATAGGTCATTGTACTTTCTCGTCGTATGAATAATTATTACTACGGGACCACCCTGAAATTGCGAAAAAATATAGGTACCTATTTATGTTTGCACTAGCTGTGCCCGCGACGTCGTTCGCGTGCGCTTAGATCGAGGCCTGCCTATTATCTTACTTCAAAAATTAGAAGTAAGATAATAGGCTGACATAGATCTAATAAATGCGAAAGTTTGGATGGCTGAGGTTTCTTACTCAATTACGACAAGACGGCTGAACGGATATAATGAAATTTCGCACAGAGATAGATTATAGTCTGGAATATACACAGGCATTATTATCTCGGGAGAACCTACTTTGGTAGATATTCAAGATTCAAACCATTTATTTACAGGTACTAATACTTTTGAATTTTTTAGATCAATCTGTCATTAATATGAAGCTATTTGCAAGTTTGAAAGCGCAAGTAGATCACTATGAAAAAGAACGTGCAAGAAACTCCACGGCCACTCTTATATCATGTTATGTACCTATTACAAAAATATTGGTTACGTTGTTCTTGTTGCTTCGATATGTGAAGACAATTTAAGTAAAAAAGAACTACGTAAAATAATTTAAAATATCTATAGAGATAAGCCTGATAATTTATGAAACGTGGGCGAAGCCGCTTGCTGGTAAAACATAATGAAACAATTCACATTAATGCTCATCTGTAAACTATATTTGAAGTTAGATTTCCAGGAATGTATGCATATAAATTATGTGAATTGCTAATGCGGAAAAACTAGCTTCGTGTTCTTCCTCGGTTTCCAAAGATCGAGAAGCCGTTGTTCGTGATCTTTGAAAGCTCAAGCGAGCGTCTCGGTCTGTGAAAGTCTCCAACTCTCGCGACAATGCATAGCGCATTCTATCTGCCGACAAACGCTCTGTGCGTTCCTGGCTACTCTCGAAAGATCGAGAAATTGCCATGCGAGAACATTGTGTACTAAGCCGAGCCTCGCGCTGAGTACAATTATCTAATGTGCTAGTTCTGGCCTGCCCTTCTCTAGCTGCAGCAAGTCTGGCTTTTCGATCTTCTGCTGTTTCTTGAGACCTACTTAGTCTCACATATTAAGAATTTTTGCTATCCCTATTGTGAAAGATTCGACCTATTTCTAGCTTTTTCTTTTTTAAATTAGCGAAACAGAAATAAAACGAATAAACT
Source organism: Lacanobia oleracea (assembly GCA_950371165.1). Lineage (NCBI taxonomy): Eukaryota > Metazoa > Arthropoda > Insecta > Lepidoptera > Noctuidae > Lacanobia > Lacanobia oleracea. The sequence continues at coordinate 11,248,669 of OX493385.1, forward strand.
GAAAGTAGGCGGACAGCGGTTTATTAATAAATATGGTTCCGTTAGCAACCTTTGTACGGAACCCTAAAAATCGAGTTGGTTTGCACGAATCAAAATCGTACGCGAAGGCTATTACTAAATAGTAGTAATAAATTATTTGAGGTAATAGGGTCCCGTCAACGTGACCACCTTGGGTACGGTACCCTATTATTATTAGCAAATCGAACCGTTCGTTGCTTCCCTCTAAACGGAATCAATCGCGTAGGCTTAGCAGTAGGGTCCCGTCAGCACTTTTGGTACGGAACCCTACAGGCCTGGGGAACTACTCTCTAAGCCTGAAGTCCGTAGTTTCGGGCCTAGTAGCTGGCGTTTTCTACTCTGTACCACCTACGGACTTACGATTAGCCCCGAACTCAAAGTAAGAAGAATGAAAACACGATTTGACAGAAACTATCAATACCTTTTGGAGATCGAACCTAAACCCCTAACGCAATCAGCTGAGTTAGAAAATTGTGTGAGGGTCGTTCTCCGCAATGTTAATCGTAACACCGCAATTCAGGAAAACGCATCGTCAGTGCAACGCCATCTATCGACAAAGTCGTAAACTGACAAAATGTTTAGCAGCGGAAGACATTAAATAAGGAACCCGTAAACAACAGCAAGATATTAAAATGTTCACTTTTATTTTTCTATGTATAAAAGTTTCACAAATAACACAACAATGTGTTTTGGTGTAATATTCATGCTTTCCTGCATTTTATTTTTTTCAATAGATGGTGCTCTGGCTAATCAAAATACATTAGAAAGTTTCTTACTAAACATAGAAATTCAATATATGTGCTTTGATTTTGTGTAACGATAAATAACGATAAGGTATAAAAATGTTCAGTTTTATTGCTACGTATAAAAGTTTCTCAAATAACTCAACAATGTGTTGTGGTGTAATTTCATTTTCCTTATTTTGTCGGTCGATTTTGATGAAATAAACGCTAAATATTACTCGAGTTATCACTTAATATTTTTAAGTACCTAGATTTGGAACCCAATCTGTGGTTTATGCGTAATAGCATATTTATGTTTTATATATTTTTCCTAACTTTTCTATGTATTTTTTATGCAAAAATATTCAATGTACAGTCACGATTAGTCTACGATTTGATTATATGTATAGATAACTCGACGAATGTACCGAACAGCTTTTTCTTCTTCATTTCAAGACGATGGTTTTTTCCCAATATTATGTTGTTTGGGCCAGTAGGTGGCCAAGGCCACGTTGGTTGCAGCATCGGTGGCATTCATCAAATCTCCCAAAGTACAGGTGTACTGAAAAGCTAGTACCTATAACATAGACAAAATGTTTACCACTTTAAAGCTTTGTGTTATTTCTATTACACCGTGTTTAAGTCGAAAGTCATTGTTTTAGAGGTAGTTTCTGGATGAATTCACGAGGACTCAAGCATTAATTTTGATGAATAACAAAGCATGCTCTAATACAGTGAGGGTTTTGAGTTACTTGGAAGTCGAAGTGCCTAGACCTAACATTGTGTTTAGCCTGAATGTTGAGCTAAACATAATATTCTAATCTATACAAATATATAAAGCTGAAGAGTTTGTTTGTTTACTTGAACGCGCTAATCTCAGGAACTACTGATCCGATTTGAAAAAATATTTCAGTGTTGATATCCCATTTATCGAGGAAGGCTATAGGCTATATATCATCACGCTAAGACCAATAAGAGCGTAGCAGTAATGAAATTTGTGACGCAAACAAAGTTGCGCGGGTCTTCGAGTACTATTATATTCGTGAATTCTGAATGTTTTTAAATCGACAGCGTTTGATTGTTTAATTATTAAACTCTCCATCTGGCGCGTTCTTTGGGCACGTCTGGATAGCATACATGATCAGATCTGGTAATCTGATCATGTGTGTTAACGTCAGTTAACGGCGACGGTGAAGTAGTTACCACCGTCGCCGTTAACAGATATTGCTTGAAAAGAACACGGGTAGGCCACAGTCTACAGCGGATACTTTTCGAAATTCACTGTAAAGCAAAGCCGCTGGCAGTAACTTAAGGTAATAGGTTACCACTGTACAGGGTCAGCTCTACTTACTAATCTGACTGAAATCTGTACCGCATGTATGAGCATACTATTAAAAACTGATCTGATAATTCGTTTGCACGCATTCAGTGTTTCTGAGCTGTGCAAATCACATAAAATGGGCCTCATCAGAAGGCTTAAAGTCACACAAAGGGCAATGGAGAGGTCAATGTCCTTGACCTCTCTCTCTCTTGATTCGATTCCTTGCGTGATCGAATCAATAATGACGATATCCACAAGAGAACCAAGGTTACCGACATAGCCCGAAGGATCGTAAAACAGAAGTGGCAGTGGGTAGGGCGCATTGCTCGCAGAACATTATGGTCGATGGGACCAAAAAGTTCTGGAGTGACGACGGCGACTGGAAGGGAAGGTGCAACGTTGGAAGGCCCCCCACAAGGTGGTCTGATGAACTACTGAGGTTCGCGGGAAGCCGATGAATACGAGACGCACAAGACCGGTTGTTGTGACGAGACTTGGACGCGGGAAGCCCATATCCGGCAGTGAACGTCTTTCGGTTGATATGATGAGCTGTGCAGGTTTGTCTTGTTTGGATTGATCCATAAAAAGTCTATTACCAGAGTCGGCAAGGTAAAAACGTGTCAGTGACAGTGGTCGATTACTCGCATTTGACTGTCCGTTACAATTTTTACTGCGATTATGCCAATAAAAATTTACAGATTAAATAACATATACAGAGATAGCACTACTATCATGTGACGTCACTCAAACTCTAAGTTGATTTGCTCAATCTAAAGCAATTGGATTGTGTATATATCTCACCATGAACTTACGTGTAATGATCATGAAGTGAGGTGTACGTCTATCGAGCTATATAAACATTTTGCGTGACTAGCACCTATGGAAGAATAACTTCAAAAGCGTGTACATTCTCTATTATCTACCTATTATGTTTACTGTCACACCAATCGTACTATTTTAGTAAAGAATTTTAAATAAGTATTAATACATGAAGATTTTTGAAAGCGGTCTATTGATTCGTATAAGACCATAATTATTTAGTTAACATTCAAACAACGCGTCTTCATATTCTCTATTAAATTACGAAATAAGCTTTGCTAGCAACACCACCTTGAAACACAAAAGAGTAATTTCACCGAAACAGCGCTTTGTTCTCCAGATTCTGTGAGTATGTTCCTGCCATGGGGCACCTGGGGTGTAGTTATAACCTACTTTTTTAAATTACCTAGCTCTTGAAAAACTAATTTGCCTCTAGCATATTTTACTAGGTCTCTATTTCAATTTAACCTAACCTAATTTCTCTCAATTAAATTATATTACGAAGGTTTCAATAAGAGATTGCAATCTATTTATTTTTAGACTTTCGCTTCAATCCCATGGCAGGTCTCCATCTATCTTTTCAACGCCAATCAGTAGTTCGCTGGAAAAATCATATTTTTTATCACGGTAATATTATTTTAGTTTTAGTTAGCGTTTCGTTCATTTGAATTAAATACAGAGCCCTAATAGGAGCACTCCTATTTCTATCTATCCATTTGTCACAGCCATTTTGTTCCGAATCGATTCTATTGATTCAGTTTAGGTTCAAAAATTGAACTTCTGTGACCAAAACACAGACATAAATCATAAATTAATGTAAAGGACTTGATCTGTTTTGGTTTTTGTTCAAATTATGCCCAAAAAGTAGATATTTTATCATTTTCATTAGTAGATTTGTTTAATGGTGACTAACGGGGTACACGAAATCTTAAAAGATGACGTTTTTATACATTAATTGTAATTCTTCCAGTTATGTCATCAATGTCGGAAAACTGCATGTGTTGAAATCCCTTTAAATGTTCTTTGAAAAAAGAAACATCACCTTACAACAGTTCGGGGTGGCAAATTTTTTTTTTAACAGAAATCAAAAAAGAAAGCAGAAGAAGCTTTGAATCTGTAGTAGGTGTATAGCTTAACGATTTTTAAGGTGATTTGCTCTCGTAAAATAATAAAGATCAACTTGAAACGAAATGAAGTTTTTCAATTATGTGCTTTCAATTTTTTTTTGTTTTTACCTTAAGGTCTTTAAGTTAACGTTACGTTAAATTCAAAACAAATAGTTTTTTATTACGCTACGACCAATAGGAGCAGAGCATCAATGATAAATTAATGTTGCAAAAACTGGGATAATTTAATTGCTTTTTCTTTCTAACGTGACGCAGACAAAGTTGCGCGGGTCAGCCAGTCGATTTATATAACCGAGATAATTGAGTGCCTCACCGTTAGTAATTGAACATCACTTGATTCTAGATGACAAGTAAAGACTACAAAAAAATAGAAAGTATATAATTGAAAAACTACTGAGGAGCTCGTGGCTAGATAATAACAGCCGCATGGGTCGATCTTCGGGGTTAAGCAACGCTTGCCAAGGTTGGTCTGTGGATGGGGTGACCATCTTATCATAGCGAGTTGCAGTTAAGCCGTTGGTCCCAGCTGTCATTTGTATATCTTCGGCAGTCGTTACGGATAATCAGAAGCCAGTAAATCTGACTCCAGTCTTGCCATGATGTACTGTGTTACCCAATTACTGGGTTTTGGAGGTCTGGTGGGCCGCTCCACGTAAAATACTGGTATTCAGCTAAATCCGGTTTGACTGGAAGCCGACCCCAATATAGTTGGGAAAAGGCTAGGCAGATGATGATGATAATGACATAATTGAAAAACTACATTTCGTTTCAGGTTAAGCTTTATTATTTTACAAGAGAAAAATCACCTTAAAAATCTGTAAGCTATACACCTACTACAGATTCAATGCTAAGAAACAATTCAATATGTTCATTACTATACAGGCAATACGCGAGGGAAACTGAACTCAAAAGCAAGGCGTCAAATTAGAACGATAAAAAATAATCAATACGTACCGTGTAACGTATCAAATGCATTGTGTCAAATATATTTTGTCACAATTATAGCATTAACGACAAAAATGTGCTACTCCTCCTTGTCTTAGATAGGTACTAATAAAATTAAACCCATCGAACTGCCGAATATTAAGACAAACTTATAACTTTCAACCACTTAAAATATTATGAACAAGTAATTCAATTCAAATTGTCATACGACATAACTAAATTCGTGTTCACACACACTCAAGCCTCGCATTCTCCTAACCCTGCTATTTGATACGACTCAGCGTGAGCAGTAATTATTTACAGCTTTTCGCTTCATACCAGTATTTAATTTAACGTGAGATGTGCTTAAATTTAAGAAGCCATTAAAACGCTACATGCTGTCTAATGGTCAGCGCACTTGCTCGCTCTGTTTTAATTGATAGTGAACTAAAAATACTAAAATACAAAATGAAATATTCAGACTGAAAATTTTCGAGAAGATGATACCCGTGTGGTTGTTTAAATAATGTTTTGCTTCATGATTTAGCTAATTTCAAACATAGACTTTAATAATAAGGAAAGGGCAGACCATGTATTTTCTGAAACCACATTTTATCCTTACTGTAGATACTCAAACCTACCATAGGTAGGATATGCATGCGATTTTTTTATTTGCAAAATGAAATACTTAATCGCTCTGTACACAACCATGAAATAATTTTTATCGTGAAGTTATGAAGCTTCAAAGATTACAATAAGATAACGGTTGCCATAGAAAACAGCGATTTTGCGAGAGGGACATATATTTGTTTAAAATAATTGTATCTCCTTCGTTTTTCGAGTAATTTTTATTCTATTTTCACTGTTAGTATTGTATATTGTTAGATAAATTGTATAAATGATAAATATGTTTTTCATGCATATATTCCCTATTGTTTTTCTCAATACCCAGAGAGGTCACAAGGCAGTAGTTCTTTTTTATCTTAAAATAATAAGTAGTTTTTAATTACACATTTTATTTCACACACTATCAAAAATAATCTATTATATCACTATTTAGTTACATCTTTCAAATAATATGTATTCATTTATGTAGACTTTTATAATAGGTAATAAAATACCCTATTTTTATATTATACCTTCGATGAAATGTAACGCTCGCGACTAATGGAGTAGTTATGTATTATATTAACACAAAGGCTTTGTAGATGTTACGCGGTTAGATATTATAGAGAATATTTTTTCGGCTGGCAAACTTTCTAAGGGTGAATGAATTTATAAGAAGTCAGAGTCACTGACGAAAGCAACAAGTCGCAAAAAAATTCATACATTTTTTTCAGCAAGCAATTAGAGTGGTTCTACTTTTTATTTTATTATTTTGCTACTGATAGGCACGCGTTTGACCACTATCTCACCTGTTGGTAACCGGTGATGTCGAAGATGTAGCACGCCTGCCTAGAAGTAATCTATTCACTCTTGACTTAAAAACTCCCAGGTTGTAGCTATCAGGAAAGACAGACTCCGGCAGGAAATTCCATTCTTTGGCTGTATGCACTATGAATGTGTTCCCAAAACGTTCGTCTTGTGGTCCGATGATTGAACGAGCTTGGCGAAATCAAAACTCATTCTTTGTAAATATATTGGCAATTATCTTGATACGTAAATATTAATTACTAGTTGCCTTTCTTAATAATTCTGTAACTAAATAAGGTTACTACAACGAAGCTTCACGTTAATTAATGAATCAATCGGTAGGGAAAAATATAATTTACTAAGGGACCGTTCAAATAATATTGTAAACGTAGGCAGCGCTTTCAAGAGTTATTCGAGTAGATCACATCCTTTCCTACACCGGTTGACAAAAATGATTCTTATGATGATGAGATAAGGATGTATTTGTTTGTTTAAGGGCACTGATAGTTCCTTGGAAATAGAAATGTATTAAAGGTAAAATGCGGTAGCGATTTTCAATCAGTTTTTTTCCAACTGTTACTTAGTAACTTGTTCCATGTCAAATTCTAATATTTAGCTTCGTCCAATTCGAATGGAAGCTGACCCCATTATATGTATAGTAAAAGTAAACGTGATGATGGCGGCATAGAATACTAAATTAATACACTATAACACCTATAATAAAAATAACAGTACCAATTATGATTACTAGGGATGTTACTTAGGTACCTGACGGACATGGTGGGGCATACGGTGGATGTCGCCCTGCTTGGGCGCAGCACCACCGTGTCTTCGTCGTAGCGATAGGCGGCGGCAATATCTCGCGTCCAGCCCTGGTTCCATCCATGGTCCGGAGCGAGGAAGCATGGGAAGCAGTCATCTCCTTCTGCGAAGCAGTAATGCTAGCGCCCCAGCCGCCGAGTGCTACAACAGAAGAACACGCCCTGGACATTGGGATCGGGAGTTGCAGGGCGATTCCAGGCCGTCGTAGGCGCGGGCCTGCAAACGGCGTGTCTTCGTCGTAGCGATCGGCGGCGGCAACGTCTCGCGTCCAGCCCTGGTTCCACCCAAGGTCCGGAGCGAGGAAGCATGGGAAGCAGTCATCTCCTTCTGCGAAGCAGTAATGCTAGCACCCCAGCCGCCGAATGCTGCAACAGAAGAACTCGCCCCGGACATTGGGATCGGGAGTTGCAGGGCGATTCCAAGCCGTCGTAGGCGCGGGCCTGCAAACGGCTAGCCTTAGGTTACGTGGGTCGTTCGTTTAGAACCGGGCTTGGGTCGACGACGCGTTGTGTTTTACACAGGACTTAAAAAGCCTGCCAGGGGTTGCAAAATTTGTTTGAAAGAGTCATCGCGGCGCTGGAACGCAAAGGGCAGGATGAACATGGATGGGTTTTGGTCAGTAAGAGTCGGACACTCCCATCCTCTTTGCCCAGAACGGAAGGTGTCTTTTATTGGTTTCCTATCCTTAAATAAAAAAAAGAAGGGATGAAACTAAACTGAAGGTAGAAATATAGATTAAAAATAAAAATAACTAAGAAAATTCTATTGATTACTTAAGTTCTGAGAAAGACGATGAAATTTCGAGCTATCTATAGGTACTAACACTAGCTGACCCGGCAAACAAATAAAAAAAAATAGCGTACGACCTATTTTCACATCCACCTAATATATTATACAAAATGTGGAGTTCGGTAACAAACACCGCGTGACACGAGATTTTTATATATTAGAAGATTGTTTTTTTTTTTTTTTTTTACTATTGATAGGCACGCGTTTGACCACTATCTCACCTGATGGTAAGCGAGGATGTGGTCGAAGATGGAGCACGCTTGCCTAGAAATAACCTATTCACTCTTGATTTAAAGACTCCCAGGTTGTAGCTATCAGGAAACACAGACTCCGGCAGGGAATTCCACTCCTTAGCTGTACGCACTATGAATGTGTTCCTAAAACGTTTTGTGCGTATGGGTGGGATGTCCACCATGTACCGGTGGCGCATCGCCGTTCGTCTTGTGGTCCGATGATGGAACGGGCTTGGCGGAATTAAATTATCTAAATTACCAATTGCTTCGAATTGAAAAAATATGTTAGGGTTCCGTAGCCCATTTGTCAATGAAGGCTATATTACATCACGCTACGACCAATAAGGGCGGAGCATTAATGAAAAATGACGCAAACGAATCTGCGCGGCTCAGTTAGTGTATTCAACTCTTCTTTTTTTTGGTGATTTTGTGGGTTCCAGGCAAAATAGCGCCATACCCGGAACGTGGATGGACCATGCTCCTGATTAACTCTTTCACACTCGTCCGTGTCACGACGCGGGCACTGCTCTGATATGTGTACCTTTGATATCCGACACATTAGCGACACTTAGTAGACCTCCGTTAAAACTCCGCGAAAAATGTTGCAGCCGCGAAGTTACGTTCCAACTCTAGTTTTAGGTACACGAAAGTGAAAATGTGTTCCGTAAGTTAATAATGCTGGTACATTATTAACTGCGCGGCCGTGTTAAGCACGGAATAAGTAAACACTTGTTACCCACAGCTGTTTTTCTGTTTATTACAAAACTACCCTCACAGTTACTGTTATGGCGTATAGTAACAATAAGTTAAGCACTCTTTTCCCCACTAATGTTTTATCCTTGAAATCGTACTTACTTGCCTTCAAATTAATCTAGAAGAGAGCAAAGTATTTTTATTTTCTGAGTCGGGTAAGACCTATTCGACCTGGTTAAAAAAACCTTTGGTTTTTTTTAGGTAGGCCGAATAAAAAATCTGAATCCTTTAGCCGTGTACGCACGACAAAAACATGGTGAACACGAATATCGAAAACTTTGTTCCACGTGCGTACCACTAACGAACATCAAACAAAAATGCTTGTGGCGATCCAATTTGGTTGTTCTGTGCGGACGACGTTCAGAGAAATATGATGCAAAATTGTTCGTACTTCATATACAGGGTGTAAATTCTACTTACTTGGGTCTCGTTATTGACAGCCGGTGGACCTTTGTTGAGCATTTCCGACGTTTGGCTCCTAGACTGGAGCGAGCCGGGGCTGCCTTCAAGCGGCTTTTGCCCAATCTAGGGGGTCCAAACGCCTCCTGCCGGAGGCTTTACGCGGGGATCGTGCGGTCCATGGCCCTTTATGGGGCGCCGGTGTGGGCGCCTACTTTGAGGAAGCGACCTGCCCGTTACCTCAACTCGTCCCAGAGGGTGATGGCCATCCGGCTTGCCCGGGGATACCGCACGGTCTCTGGCGAGGCGGCGAACCTCCTTGCCGGACTGCCGCCATGGGATCTAGAGGCGAGAGCCCTCGCACTCATTTACGAATGGCGCCTGGAAGTGCTACGCCGGGGCGAGACTCCTCTGCCGCGGCAAATCGCAGTACGGCGGGCGGAGCTCCGGCAGGATCTCATGGCAGTATGGAGACAAAGACTGTCCCAACCCAGCGCTGGTCACGCCACAATTGCGGCGATAAGTCCCCTCTTTGAGGAGTGGCTAGAGCGGCGCCACGGCGTCCTTACTTTCCGCTTGACGCAGGTACTCACCGGACACGGTTGTTTCGGGAGGTACCTGTTTCGAATACGGCGGGAGGATACGCCCGGGTGTCAACACTGCGAGGATCGCCCGGAGGACACGGTGGAGCATACGGTTGAGGTCTGCCCTGCTTGGGCGGAGCACCGCCGTGTCCTCGCCGAGGCGATCGGCGGCGGCGATCTCTCGCGTCCGGCCCTGGTTCAGGCTATGGTCCGAAGCGAGGAGACATGGGAAGCGGTCACCTCCTTCTGCGAAGCAGTAATGCTAGCAAAGGAGGAAGCCGAACGTGTGAGAGAAAAGGAAACCACACGCCCCAGCCGCCGCAACAGAAGAAGACGCCCCGGGCGTCGGGAGTCGCAGGGCGATTTTCGGCCACCGTAAGCGCGAGCCTGCGGACGGCGAGCATTGGGTGGCTCGCCGTCTGATCAGAACCAGGCCCGGGTGGACGGCGCGCTCTGTTTCACGCGTGCCTCAAAGAGCTGTCAGCGTAAAAGACGGGGCCCGCTAGGGCCAGTGCCTGCTGGGGCTGCGGACTTCGTTCGAAAGAGGCACCGTACCCTGGAACGCAAAGGGCACTGGGAGAAACGCGGATGGGTTTTAGTCAGTAAGAGTCTGACACTCCCTTCTGCTTCACCCAAAGCGGGAGGAGTCATTTGATGATTTCCCATCCTTAAAAAAAAAAAAAAAAAGGGTGTAAATTCTGCTAAATAACGTGTCATGCGAAAAACATGACATGCGAATGTGATTAGACTTTTAAGACATTGGAAAATGGTATTCTGCTAACTTTAAAAATCATTTCATTCACATTCGCATCGCAGTATAATCACATTCCAGTCGCATGGCAGGCAAGTTTGTTTCCGTTTACGAAAATAAAAATGTATTTGTGTTGGTTCAATACATGCAGATGATAATTGTGATAATTTCTATTTAAGTAACGTTATTTATTATATTAAATATAACTCCAATTTATCGGGCTTAGTTAAATTCATATTCTCAATATTTAAATTTTCCGTTGAATATATAATTTTATACGACTTCCAAAGCAAACAATATTTGATTGGAAATATACCTCAATTGGAACGTACTCATAAATGTGCTGCGCAGGCGTGTAGCGGGTGATTTAAGACGTCAAAAAGAGACGTCATTGTTGCTGAAGTCAAAATATTATATTTAACTCTTTTCTGCTGAAATCATTCTATAAATAAGTATTGTATTGTCAATGAAAGAGTTTTTTTCGCTGTACTATTAGCCCACATCTCGCCTATCAGCGTCTGTATTACCCATGAGTTGCTACATTTGGTATTCTGGAATAGAATCTGAGTATTCAGGTTAAAAAGATACTCTCGGAACCTGTAAAAACCGTGTTTGTGCTGAAAGTTTTTTTTTTTTTTTTACTATTAATAGGCACGCGCTTGACCACCATCTCACCTGATGGTAAGCGACGATGTGGTCGAAGATGGAGCACGCTTGCCTAGAAGTAACCTATTCACTCTTGACTTAAAGACTCCCAGGTTGTAGCTATCGGGAAACACAGACTCCGGCAGGGAATTCCACTCCTTAGCTGTACGCATTATGAATGTGTTCCCAAAACGTTTTGTGCGTGTGGGTGGGATGTCCACCATGTACCGGTGGCGTATCGCCGTTCGTCTTGTGGTCCGATGATGGAAAGGGCAAAATGCAACCGTTAGAAAACCGACAAGCCAGCAACTCGTCGTCGATGCTCAAGACTTTGGAGCTTCGTCGCGACGAGCCTCTCATTGCCAATGATCCTCTTGGCTCGTTTCTCAATTGACTCAAGGGCATCAAGCTGGTATCTGGCAGATCCGTCGCAAAGATGAGAGCAGTATTCCATACACGATCGAGTGAAAGGATAACAGTGAAAATCATAAGAACTGATTGTGCCGTAATGATGCAGGTGGTCTTTCGTACTGCAATACGAAATACCTACATCTACTGGACTCGTTTGCTGATTCCACAACAGCGGTTTCATCGATATCCTTCGCCCTACTGGCTAAAGCTTAACAGTGGATTTACAGATTTGACCGACTGTTCGGTAATGAAGGATATATTATAAAAATAATATTTACTGTATGTCTAGTTCTGCTAATGAATGTTACAAATAAAAACATTGATTTAAAATATCTTTTCATTTATGCTTTTTTTCATAATTAAAGACTTATACGGAAAGGCAAAAATACCGCTGGGCCACTACAGAAAGAAATTTAAAGTCGTAAATAATCATATTATTAATATTTGCACTACCTATAGGTATTTCAGAACTTTTAAAAAGTTATGAAATGAAAGTTAAGTAGTTTATAAAGAATATACCTAAAAATGTTTTAAAGATTGTTTGGAAAGTCAAAAACAACCATAAGTGAAAAACAAAATACAAAAACACTGAATAAAGAGAGAGCAAAACACCGAATAAAGAGAGAGAGAGAGAGAGAGATTTCATTTTGTTTGAACTTAGGTCCAACAAAATGAAAGTCCGATACCGAACCGCAACGAACGTATTATACGTTCTGGTTGGTAACTTTTAGTAAAATACGTACGTTTTACATCATGTCGTAGCCAAAAAGTTGAATCACATCATAACATAGAGACTCTCTGGTCCATAAAATGGAGACGGTTAACAGTCTAAAACAGTTTTATTTAAGGCGGATCAATTTTCAGCCACATGTTTAAATTGGCAAGCCGTAATTTAATATAGGCAATTTAGCGTATCATGAACCACCTTTGTAAATCCTCGGTAAATTCTATATTTTCAATTTAACATTCTTTCTACAAAATTGGCGTCCTATAAATAAATTTTATGTGTAAAAAGATAACTATTGACTAGTTTTCTTTACTCGACCTAATAGGTACAAAGCGATCATCGCGCTAATATACGATCGTCACGTTAATTTGTACGACAAACGCTATCGCGGCGAAGCGTATTTTTTCCGAACAAATAATACGTATTAGGATGACGTTTTAGCGATTCAAACAAAGAAAAAGTGTTAATTAAAAAAAAAACGTGAGAACGTGATATCAGTGACTAAAATACGAATTTTTAATTTGCAGCTAACTAATTTCTATGTACCTATCTAGAAGAAAGAAAGAAAAATAGTTTATTCCGTTGGGCGGAACAAACTATTTTCCTTTCTTTCTTAAACAAACGCACATTAAAAATTACATTATTTTATAAAAGTATAAAAATAAAAACTTTTCTGTCGCGGCCACATCATAGATAATCCATGGACAACAAAAATAAAAAATAGACACTGACATGTGTGACCGCGACAGCGACTGTCAGTATAGATGTCAATCCTGACACAGTTCCTGATGTAAACAAAACAAACCATAAAAACAAAAGAAACAACAAACCAAGAAACTTAACTAAACTTAACCTATAACTACAAAGTTACATAGAATAACTTAATCTGTGCGTCACATCTGAGCACGAATAGATGGTATCTTGGCGAAATGCCGTGATTTTGGATGAACCAAACTCATCGGCGCCGGTTTTTTTGAAACTACAAATGCCGAGTGACGCAATGGCGTCCCCCGTGAGATTCAATCCATTTTTATGTGTGTAAGTACTCGATACAGACAAGAAACTTCTATACAGTATGCACTCATATTATATACTTAATAAAATATCATAACGAATGAGGTTATAAATACATAGGCACCAAGTGTTTGTAATAAGTTTCAAAAATAAATAAATAGATACGTAAATACAATTAAAAAAAGATGATAACTTGAATAAAATAAAATCGTAAAAGTGGTCCCATCTACTCCAATTAACGAAATTTAGAAACTCATGCTTTTTCGTAGTTGCAGTTCTTCAGAAATACATATATAAATACCCCATAATATTCTATGCCCTATAGAATAGCGGCCATTTGTATTTCGGCATGGCGCCACTCAAAAAGTCAGAAAAACAGAAAAAAAATATGCAATGTCTTTCAGACAATTGTTTACGGTGACCGATAAATAGATCGACAATTTGTATTGAGGTGTTAAATTATCTGAATGCGGATGAGTGAAAAACCGTGGTAAAAGAACTCATTTTAGAAGTCAGTGAGGTCATCCTACAGTACAACATTATTGTAATGCGTGATAAGCTTGACTCATCCTGTTGAAGAAAATATTGCAATGAAGATCCAGCTAAACACTGTAATACACTTTCTGTTCCACTGTAATACAAAATGGCTCCTATTATTAAAACATCTAGCCACTATGTAAAGCGGCATAATCTAATATTTGGCTGCGACTCATGCATGTCATTATTGACTGTGGTATAATGCTAAATGAAACTTTCGAAAAAACTTTGAGCTTATAGATGTTTTAATATAAAGTAGCTTTTTAACAAAGTTGAGCAGAGTCAACTTTGTTAAAAAGCTACTTTATATTTACCAACTAACATTGTGCAATAAAGTTGTAAATGAAAGATTACTTTTTATACCGTTAACACAATAAAACTCTTTCGAATATAATGTAGAATCCTCACGGATGAATGCAACTCGTTGCTATTCATCTGCTAGTAGGCGCTAACATTATTTATACCTTCTTCATACTTGATACGTAAGGTATACGTATAAGCAGAGGCGGCGCAAGGCATGGGCAACGTGGGCCACCGCCTACGGCCTAGCAGTCCGAAGAGCATCGCAACTGTGGCTTTTTTCGATTTAGAAAAATCTTAGCTAAGCTAACTTATGGAAGATTATTTAAAAAAAATTGAGCTCGCTGTTTTGCTCCTGCTATTTTAAGTCTTTTTATTGTTAAGGTTTGCCTCAGTAAGCTTTTTCAACACATTTGCCGCGGCAGGATAATCTCTATGATTTACTCACACAAGCTAACTACGTTTGTTCTTACATCATAGCTCCTTTCAGTTTAGATCTTTCTTGAATTTTCCCACATTCGCCCAATATTTACTTTGTTTGCACAAAAAGTCTAAAGAAAATCAATACGTGGAAAGTAGATACTCGTGGCCAGGTACAATTGAATTCACCTCATCGCACCCTCAATCGTAGAACATCATCATCATCATTTTTAAACATTTGGTATAGTTGGTTTTTATATGCTCTTAATATCTTGCTTATGTTTGCCATCAAATGGTCTTATGATGCAAAAAACACTCATATCTTATCTATTGCGAGGAACTCCAAATAAGTGTAGAATCTGAAAGAGAGATAACATTGAGTATTCCAGCCTTATCCCGGGCCTTTTTTGTCACAGAGAAGTTTTCTCGTGACAAAAAAGGTCTCGTTAACCACATATGGGTGGTATAGGTTTGATAGTTTCTTACCTGTTTAGCTGCGGAGGAGCTCGTGGCTAGATAATAACAGCCGCACGGGTTGATCTTCAAGGTTAAGCAACGCTTGCCAAGGTTGGTCTGTGGATGGGTGACCATCTTAACATACCGAGTTTCCTCCGTGCCTCGGATAGCACGTTAAGCCGTTGGTCCCGGCTGTCATTTGTATATCTTTGGCAGTCGTTACGGATAGTCAGAAGCCAGTTAATCTGACTCCAGTCTTACCATGAAGTACAGTGTTACCTAGTTAATGGGTTGTGGAGGTCTGGTAGGCAGCCGCTCCGCGTAAAATACTGGTATTCAGCTAAATCCGGTTTGACTGGAAGCCGACCCCAATATAGTTGGGAAAAGGCTAGGCAGATGATGAGTTTCTTACCTGTTTAGCAGGATAACTGCATAAA
This sequence comes from Lacanobia oleracea, assembly GCA_950371165.1. Lineage (NCBI taxonomy): Eukaryota > Metazoa > Arthropoda > Insecta > Lepidoptera > Noctuidae > Lacanobia > Lacanobia oleracea. Next base: position 11,264,291 of record OX493385.1, read on the forward strand.
TAACAATCTGAAGGAACTAAGTTTTGATCCTCTATGTCACTAGCCTAGCCTTGAAGGAGCTACCAACACGCAGTGATGAAGAAGATGCTTAGGATATAGCTGCATTGATGCCTTTTTTTGGAAAATACCCTATCATAATGTGCGCTTAGTAGATCAACCATGGCTGCAACATCCAGTCCACTCCTTAGACTATCTTTTTGGATAAGCAGCTCCATTTAGGTACAACTTAGTGAATCTGTAATATTTTTCAAACGCAAGGCCGATTGAAATAGGTACCTACCTATTTCAATCGGCCTTGCGTTTGCACAATAAACGTATACCTATACGTTTATTGTGAAACATCGTAACCGACCACACTAAGAACAGCTTCTGCTGCGATCACTACGTCGTATTACCATCGATTCACCATCTGCAAGGACTCCGATAAATAAAAATACCTCCACAGGCTGAACCCACACTTTTTGTATTATTTCACCATACAAACATAGAACCTTTACAGAACAAGGTTCTACTTAATCACTCTTGGAATTCATGATTTTTTTAAGGATTAAATAGAGAAATTTTAGAAATTTGTATCTGCAAAAGCTAAAATTTTCCTTCAACTGTCGATCTCAAAATAATTCCATGGTTACGTCAGTTTTGACGTTGTTATATTTAGCAGAATACAGTTTTTCGTCTTATTTTCAAAAGGTTTTCAGGTTAAAAAATAGTAGAATACCATTTCAGTACATTTTTAGTCAAATTCAATTCGCAATATCATCGCATGAAACTTCAACTTTGATTGTCCGTTTAAGCAGAATACCGTTTTTGACATTTTGGCATTGAGATGTGAATGTGATTTGAATTTGAACGTTTTTATATTAGCAGAATTGGCCTTCAGATTAAAGGAAAACCTACAGGAAGTTAGAGGTTTTAACGTAACGTCTTAAAGCAATATCGAATCATATAATTTTCTTAAACCTTTGCGCCCGAGTCCCACTCGCACTTGTTTGGTTTTAATACTGCAAAGCGTCTTTCTAGGTTAGTTCATTTAGATGGATCACTTTAAATTAACGGCAAAGTTATATAAGGTCTTCATTCCCTTCACAAATAGTACATTACTGCACCGGCCAGCAAAAGAAGCAATGATGGATGAACGAGGCACACATACGTAAGTCTATCAATGCCTGGTTTTGGCCAAGGCTTGTATAGTACTTTTCTTAATTAATGCGCGGAAATTAAAATACAATAATTTTTAAAATCAATGACGAAAAACGAACAACAATATTTTTTCCAGCGTGAAACAAATGACAGAAAATGAACACTTAATGTTTATTTGTTTTTATTTAAAAAAAAACAGCTTTCTATTTTTAATTTACACAAAAAAATTACACGACAGATATGAGTTTACTATGTAATTTATTTGGCCGGTAAACACGACAGATATCGATTTTCATACAACTGCCGACCGCTGCTCGCATGTATTTGGCCAGTACAGCAATTTCGATTTAACTCGAAGGTTGTCAAAGTAATGCTCAAATTTCCAAGCATGTTTGAGAAAATTAAGTTTTAGGGCTTCTAGCCAACTTTGTTAGCTTCGAGTTGGCGACATCAGTTTTACCTATCGCTAGGCATAGCTCCAATTAATGTATATTATTGTACGATTTAGTTTTCGAGCCGAGCGGAGAAAACCAAAAGTGCAATTTCAATTAGGTGTTCATTTACGTGACACCTAACGTTTGTGAAAAAGAGTACTTAGTTGTATTTCAATTTTAAGAATAAAGTTCAAAAAGTTACAAGTAAAGTTCGAAAGTAACCCCCAGATGGAGGGCAATGTTTTTCGAGTCTATGTACTTAATAATAATTCGAGTGTATGCATGTAAGTACATAATGTACGCAGTAAATCTTTGTTTGAAAAAGTTGTCGCCGCTAGCTGCATCAGACTGCTTGAAAGTGACTTGTTTGAATCTTTTCAGGTAGTTTTTTTTTGCGGGTGGGCTTTTGTGACACCTTTTGTTTTTGTAACAGCCTGGTGCTAAAGAATAAACATTCTTTCAAAGCATTTATACCTAACTAGTTGACACACGCAACTTCGTTTGCGTCACAATTTTCATTACTGCTCCGCTCGTATTGGTCTTAGCGTGATGATATATAGCCTATAGCCTTCCTCGATAAATGGGCTATCTAAAACTGAAATAATTTTTCAAATCGGACCAGTAGTTCCTGAGATTAGCGCGTTTTAGCAAACAAACAAACTCTTCAGCTTTATATATTAAGTATAGATTACAATCAAGTTTTATATCTTGTCTATATTCAGGAAGCATTATTACTGAATGTCAGTAGTATAACTCTAGGCCCTCACATACATATATTAACAAGTTTTTGTATATATCAGATATAGTAAAACATTTATTTGAAAAGAGTAACTATGGAGTTTCTTGTCCGTTCTTCTCCATAGGAATCTTTTCGAATGGACACAAAAGTCACTTTATTATTTTTCTATATAAAAAGACAGCTTTTAATATATATATTATTAGCTGACTTGGCAAATTTTGATATATAAAAAAACCGGTCAAGAGCGAGTCGGACTCGCGTACCGATGGTTCCGTTCAAATTTGTAGGTAGGTACCTATTATAAGCGCGTGGCTTGCCGGCTGATCAGAACCCAGGCCCGGGTCGACGGCGCGCTGTGTTCCACGCGCGCCTCAAAGAGCTGTCAGCCTAAAAGACGGGGCCCGCTAGGGCCAGTGCCTGCTGGGGCTGCGGACTTCGTTCGAAAGAGGCACCGTACCCTGGAACATAAAGGGCACTAGGGGGAACACGGATGGGTTTTAGTCAGTAAGAGTCTGACACTCCCTTCTGCTTCACCCAAAGCAGGAGGAGTCATTTGATGATTTCCCATCCTTAAAAAAAGGTACCTATTATAAACTAGCTTTTGCCCGCGACTCCATACGCGCATATTCCGTATTTTCCCGTTCCTGTAAAAAATCGGGATTTCCATGTCAAATTTCAGCTTCTTACGACGTATTTTAAAGATTAGGATTACAGCTTTACCGGTTTCGTAGGATCGATTTATTGTGTAACAATAATCAATTTTTTTAATAGATTTTTATTATGTAGATATTGAATGAGGAGCTCGTAGCTAAGTAATAACAGTAGCACGGGTTGATCAACCCGTATATAGGTTAAAATGGTCATCCGTCCTCAAACCAACCTCAGCAAGCGTAGCTTAACCTTGGCCTTGGCTTTGGCTCATGCACTAGAGGTGGAAGCTGTGCGGCAGGATCATCGTTCCCACCGCGTTAGGGAGGTTGCAGCTGTTATGGTACACGACCGGTTTAAAGGATATAGCCCGAGGTGCTACAGCTGTGGTGAAAGTGGTCACCTTCGACCTGGATGCCCTAACCGAACTACAGAATGGGAAGCTTTTCGGCAGGATTATCGTTCTCACCGTGGCAAGGAGGTAGCAACAGCGACAGTTCGTGACCGTTTCAAAGGGTACAGCCCTAGGTGCTATGGCTGTGGTGAAAGGGGCCACCTTCGATCCAGTTGCCCTAAGCAAACTGCAGGAAGGGAAGATAGCCGATCTCTAGAAGGTAGGGCGGCTGACAACAGCACCCAGCGGCTGCAGGAGTACGACTTGGTGGTCGAAAATCGCAGTGGGAAATCTCATGGCAACGCAGATGCATTGTCAAGAAGACCTTGCCCTGAAGACTGCAAACATTGTACTCGGCAGGAGGGTAAAGAAGTCGTACCTGTGAGGATGCTCAAAACAGATCTCAGCAACGAATGGAAGGAAAGCCTACAACATGCTCAGCAGGAAGATTCGGACATCCGGCCGATTCTGGAGTGGATAAAGGCGAGTGCTCCTAAGCCCACGTGGAGCGACGTCTCAGCGATGAGTTCGATCACGAAAAGCTACTGGGCCCAATGGGACAGCTTAGTGATTCAGGATGGAGTCCTGTGCCGTAAATGGGAAAATGCTCGGGGAGACAGCTGTTATTTGCAAATGGTCGTCCCTAGGGCTAAAGTACCGGATGTTCTACAGCTGTACCACGATGGTTGTTCAGGAGGCCATATGGGAGTTAAACGGACTCTACTGAAGATACGGGAACGGTTTTACTGGGTTCATTGTCGTGATGATGTTGAAGACTGGTGTCGCAAATGTACTAGTTGTGCGGCTGTAAAAGGTCCTCAGACTCATAGCAGAGGTGCATTGAAATTGTACAATGTTGGTGCACCATGGGAAAGGATAGCCCTCGATGTCGCGGGACCGTTTCCGGAAAGTGAAAGTGGTAACAAGTATTTCATGGTTGTAATGGATTACTTCACTAAGTGGCCGGAAGTCTTTGCCATTCCAAATCAAGAAGCTTCAACAGTTGCAGATAAACTGGTTCATGAAGTCTTCTGCCGTTTTGGAGTACCCTTGGAGATTCACAGCGATCAAGGAAGGAATTTTGAGTCACAAATATTCCAGGAAACTTGCAGAGTTATGGGTACTCATAAAACGAGAACAACTTCTTACCACCCACAATCTGATGGAATGGTGGAACGATTTAATCAGACATTGGAGAGGTACCTGGCAAAAGTTGTGGAAAATCGGCAACGCGATTGGGACAAGCATATACAACCATTTTTGTTGTCATACCGAAGTGCTGTTCACGAAAGCACATCAGTGACACCAGCTTTCGCAAACTTTGGTAGAGAATTACGGCTGCCTGCAGACTTGATCACCGGAATACCACCTGACGCCCCACGCAGTATCACTGATTATGCGAACGACCTGCGGAACAAAATGAATGACATTTATGAGCATGTCGAGTCGGGCCAGCAAATGTCTGAAAAGATGAAAACCCGCTATGACCGCAAAATGAACAATAAAGGTTTCGACGAAGGTTCACTAGTGTGGTTGCACAATCCAGTTCGCAGTAAAGGGAAATCTCCTAAGCTTCAGGCTAAATGGGACGGGCCGTATCGCATTGTGACAAAAATCAATGACGTGACCTACCGTATACAAAAAGGGACGAGAAGTGCTCCTAAGATCGTCCACGTGGATCGACTGGCGCGTTATTATGGAGCTGATAATACTCGGGACGAGCATGTCTTAGGAGGGGGGCGGGGGGAGGGGCCAGAATTAAAGCTAGGTACATAACGACATTTATGTACATGTACCGCCATCTAGTATCGAATAGCGGAATTACTGAGGTCGAGATGTTTCTAGAATTTTCAATGCTAGAACATTCTCGATGTTTCGACACCAAGTCAATCGGGACCGGTATGTACCCGAACTTTCCAGAAGTTTCTATACTAGAAGGTTCTAGAAATAATTGTCGCCGATATATAAAGGGCGGACATCCGGCGACGGGAGTCAGTATTGAATTAGCGATACAAGCGATAACTTCGGAAGCGATCTTCAACTGCGAATTAAGTGAAGTGAAGTATTCAGTAGTGCGATTGTGTGTTTTAATTAGGGTGTTTAAAGTGTTAATTACTGTTGTAAATTAAAGTGTTATTTTTGGTGGTTTAATCGGCTGTTTTTATTGTAACGAACCCCAAGCTCGTAACAGTAATACCAAAAATCCGTACACCACTAATGTAAATAGGTAAAACAGTTTACCTATATTATGTAGATACCTACAGTTTACCTTTACAACTCTCCAAGTAGACTCGAAATTTAAATCGAAATCGAATAATGATCGCTGTTTTTTTATTACCTATCGACTTGTCGTCTAACAATACAGATTTTAAAAATAATAAATAATCGTCATGTTGATCTTCGCTAAATAAAACATCGTTAGGCAGAAAAACGCATCATCAGTATAATGCCATCTATCGACAATGTAGTTGAACTGTCAAACATAAGATCGAACTCAGAAGCTCACAATTGTTACGATAAACAATAATAAGATAGCAAAACATTCACTTTACTTTTACTACCTATTAAAAGTGTAAAAAATAACTCAACAATATATTTTTGTGTTCTTATAACAAATTTGTTACTACGAGTACTATTTTTCACAATAGATGGCATTGCAAGTAGGTATCTGGAGTGTCAATGAAAACTAGCTATTTTAGCGCTCGATGAAGTTTTTTCCTATAGAAACTTAAAAATTCAGTATCTTTTGATTTTGTATGTCGATTTTGATAAAATAAACGTTAAATGTTACTCGGGATAACACTTAATTTTTTTAAGTATCTATATTTTGAATTCAATCAGTGGTTTATTATGCTCGATGATTGATTACGTACTTTATATAAAGGCTACGGTGCGTATGTTAAGATGGCTACCCATCCACAGACCAACCTTGGCAAGCGTTGCTTAACCTAAAGATCGATCAAAGCGGCTAGTATTCTTTAGTCACGAGCTCCTTTAGGACCGTAGACCTTAGTAAGTATATGGTTTAAATTCCAACTCGATACCTCCACGCGTTCTCCAGATAAAAATTCTTGACAGACAGACAAATGGACAACAAAGTGATTCCATAAGGGTTCCGTTTTTTCCTTTTTAGGCATGGAACCTTAAAAATAGCCTTCGACGCGAAATTTCATTCAAAATCTAAACTTAGGTAAGTTTAGACCAAGGTCAAAGTCAAACAAAAATTCAAATCTTTCATCTTTATAGAAGAAGGTCTTCAGGTGTGCGTGTATGCAAATTACTTTTTTTTTTTTTTTCTTTTTTTTTTATAAGACGTATTGCACATCTTATAGCTCTTAATTTAAAATTGTCAAGAAGCTCCTTAGCTTCTTGAAAAATTTAGCTGTATGTAGATTACACCAAAACCAAATAATTATTATTTATAAACTTTATGTTTATAGCCTGTTGGCCGAGTTTCAGCGGCATTAAAGTTAACTACGAGTATGTCAAAGTTTCAGCTCGGAAATATTAGGCGAGTGGGTAAATCCGTGTCTTTCGGTATGTACAAACTAGTGTCGTTTTCCCTGTAGTTAGCAAACTTGTAATGAGGTCTGATACCTTTTTGAAGAAAAGTCTTACATTTGCAAGGTTGTATACGTATTTTTTTTAAATTAGTCCGTTTGAAGTTAGAATGTATTTATGTTTAGTTATAGTACATTTCTACAGCGGCCAGCAAAAGAGGCATTGATAGATGAACGTGTTAATGTAGGCCGAGGCACACATACGTAAGTCCATCAATGCCTAGTTTTCGCCAAGGCTTGTTTAATACAATTACTTTTCAAAATCAATGACGAACAACGATCAACAATATTTTTTCCCCCGTGTAACGAATGAACGCAGTCATGTGCATTTGTTTTTTTTTCAAGCTTTCCATTTCAAGCCAGTTCCAAATTTTAATAAAACCTTTGGTAAGTTACTTCCTTGGCTGCCATGTTTCGGAGTAAAAGATCGTTCCATTTTTAAATTACACTACATATATGAATTTTCATACATTTTTTCAATCTAAGGAATGTTTTTTAGACCTCAAGAAGCAGTGCGTAAGTACTCTCATAGTTCCAAATATACCAACTTTATCGCAATTGTAGATGCGGTTAGCTGGGTAGCAGTTTTAATGTAAATCTTTAACGCACACCCTAGTTTTCAACAGGAGTCTTAAACGATCATATGGTTCAAAATTCTAATAAATATCTATGAGACATCGATCTTGAAGTGTATGTGTATACACTGGTCACTGAGTCTGAGCCGTACTCAATAGGGTTAAGTGTTTGGTAATCTCAGTTCTGAGTACACAATCTACTAATACTATCTAATCTGAGACATGTACAAATATTAATATAAGACATGCTTAATATGCATAATATGTACAGTAAGATGGTGCCACGAGAATCATGATGATGACCTCAGTATTGAAGGAGCTCGTGGCTAAAACAACAGCTACTTATGTCGAATCAAGGACCTTTCAGGCACCGGGCGCATAAACCTCAAAACCCGTCAAGTCCCGCGCAGTTTGACATGTTTCGACCCGGCTCACAAAAATGTTTTGCTGGCGTTTCTGTTGGTTCTATTTGCATACTGGAAACTGTTTTGAGTTTTTGTATAAACTGACTGTAATCTAGAATGTATACAATACTCATATTACGAGAGTTGTAATATAAACAAATGTTGTATTCCGGAACTCTACTCTGACATGCTAGCGTCCCTAGACTGTAAGAACATCCATGCTATCCTTATATCAGAGTGCTGGCTAAAACCATGTCTCCCATCCACAACCTATTCCTTGCCGGGTTTTCAACTAATAAGAAATGAATTTATGCGTGGCGGTGGTTGCAAATTCAAATTCAAATTCAAATTCAAAAGCATTTTATTTCAAATAAACCATTCACAGGCACTTTTGAAACGTCAAGGTCGGTCAGTCAAAAACATGGAAGCTATTTGCACGTTCCAAAGCGTAGATCTCTATGGAGAAGAACGTGCAAGAAACTCCACGGACACTCTTTTAAATCATGTTCTGTTTTACAAAATTCCAAGTTACATATACTTGTTGCTTCTGCATGTGAGGACAATGCAAAGAAAAAAAAAGGGCTTATTATAAGAATTTTAAATATAAAGATTAAAATAAGCCAATGGCAGTTAAGAGATGACCAGTCTCAACCGACGGCGCCTGTTCACGAACATGACGCGTGTATCGGCACCCTTCAGCTCAACAATTTCGAAGGGAACCGAATGATCAAACCCACGCGCCGCCATCAGCGAGACATTTGAGTGAGCATGACATGCTCTCAACCACCATGCTCGTTCAAGTCCAACAAGTAAAACTATAACTACCTACTCACATAAAATGTAAATGGTTTCATGGTACTCACATTTACAAAATTTGAAAAATATGCTTCTACTTTACACAAAACTATGGTTGTCAATGACCAAATAATGAAAAATAAATTAATAAAGCTGCTATAGTCTGCTGCTAAGCTGCTAAGTTGCTATATTCCTTTGCTCGCACATTCCTTTTTCCATTATTGATATGTCGGCACAGCCTCCCCTGTCAAACGCGGGCGAGCATCTCTTTTTGGAAGGATTCCTAGAACGGACTCCTAGAAAGATTTTGACAAGGTTCAGGACCTTGTCAAAATCTTTCTAGGAGTTTATTACGACCCTTCTTCTAGAATTAATTTCTTCTCCTCTTTTGAAAACGTCCTAGAAAACTCTTCTCTTACAGTCATACAATCATTATGGGAGACTTAAATATCTGCTTATTGAAGAACGATTCCCGCTCCTCTTCTTTTCAATCTGTACTTCAATCGTTGAATTAGTCCATTCTTCCCTTAAGTGACACGTACCATTTTCCAAATTGTAACCCTTCACTCTTAGGTCTAGTTATTGTTTCCTCTTCACAACACGTCGGCAAGCATGGCCAATGCCCAGCAGAAATGTTTTCTTATCATGATCTCATACAAAATTCTGCTTCCTAAGACAAAACCTAAAATTCTCCTGCAGCGCAATTTTAGTGGAATGAATGCTGAAAATCTTTGGCAGTCGTTACGGATAGTCAGAAGCCAGTAAATCTGACTCCAGTCTTGCCATGAAACCCAGTTAATGGGTTGTGGAGGTCTGGTGGGCAGCCGCTCCTCGTGAAATACTGGTATTCAGCTGAATCCGGTTTGACTGGAAGCCGACCCCAATATAGTTGGAAAAAGGCTAGGCAGATGATGATGAATGCAGAAAATCTCCGGAAGAATGCCAGCAGCATTGATTGGACACATCTAGTCAGCGTTTAGTCAATTGATGATAAAGTTAACCTGTTTACCGATAACCTTGTCCAGCTGTATGATGTTCATGGTCCAATACGTGCAATAAAAATTAAACATCTTCTAGCACCGTGGCTAACGGGCGATATTAAAGCCGTTATTCATAAAGAAGCTTCTGCCAAAACAGAATTTAAATGTCATCCCTCGTCGCCGAACTGGAAAAAATTTTTGGATGCTCGAAATCGCTGCAATAAGGTGTGTAGAGACGCACAACGACGTTATATCCACACCTCAGTTGAAAATGGAGTCCAGCAAAAATCTGGAAATTTCTTAAATCCATAGGAGTTCGGATCGATTCCTAAAGACTTGGATATTGATCTTCTGAATCAACACTTGTCATCTTCGTCCCCATGTAATGGGACCTTGAAAGCAACAGCATTAAATTATCTTTCAAACCTTCCAGCTCCGGATCATTCCCCATTTGTTTTTAGTCAATTCTCTGATTGTGATATTAAGAAGAGCATAGTTTCAATCACATCTAACGCAGTTGGTAGTGATTGTGTCAGTCGAAAAATGATACTCCCAGTCCATGACGAAATCCTTCCTATCCCTTGCCATATCTTAAACTACTCAATATCCCATGGGGTCTTTCCATCAACCCTCCAAAGTCTTTGAACGCCTTGTCCACAATTAGCTTAGTGTTTACTTTCCAAAAATATTTTGATGAACCCTTTTCAATCCGTATTTCGTCCTGGTCATAGCACCTCTACAGCCTTAGTGAACGTTACCGATGACATACGGTTAGGCATGGAACGAGGAAATCTGACGGTTCTCTGCTTACTAGACTTTAGCAACTTTTTAATACATTGCTTGGCATACTTCGCTTGCTTAACATATTTCCAACGGCGATAGACTGGTTTCGCAGTTACCTCTATGGCCGCCGGCAACGGTATGCATCGAAGAATCTAACTCTTCCTGGTGTATACATCTGCCGGTGTTCTTTAGGGTGGCGTTTTATCTCCCTTATTCTTCGCAATATTTATAAACGATATCTCCAAAAACTTGTGTAAAACTTCTGTCTTCCTATCACCTTTATCAAGTAATTAAGTAACACGACTCAAACTGTTAGTTAAAACTTATGACTACGTTAGTAAACACTGATAAAACAACACAACAAATAATGGTGGATCACTGCTGCGACAAACCATGTGTGATTCCACAACAGCGACCCAAATACATACAGTCCAGGCGACTGGCAATCATGCTTAGGATACTGTTGGTGCCCCACACCAACGAAGCCAACCAGGGAAGCGCACCTTTTACGCACTGTTGTGTAAAAACAATCTACATGCGCATTAGCGAACATCCCCGACACACTACAGAAGCGGGGCAGCCCCACCAGCATCCTAAACGCGTTATTATACTGAACGCGGAGGGCATTGTACGATCTTTGCGTACACGTAGCCCACAAGCATTATGCAGACGATTTACAAATCTACCAACAAGCTGCCCTTGCAAATTTGGCTGCTGAAATTATTGCAATAAACAGGGATTTGGCTACAGTTTGTGAGTGGAGTGAGGGAAATTGGCTTCAGGTTAATCCGTTAAAGACCCAGGTCACTGTTGTTGGCAGCTCTAAGATGATTTCAAAAGTAAATTGGTTACAGCTTCCCCAGGTTAAATTTAACGGAAATACTATTCCAATAAGTGAGATGGTTACGAACCTTGGGGTTTTGATCGACAAATCAAACTCCAATCTCAATCTCAATCAATCTTGGGATCCGCAGCTCCAGGACGTTAGCCGGATTTTTTTTGCATCTGCCAGGTCCCTTAAACGGGTGCGGAACTTTCTTCCCACTGCCACTAAAACTGCGCTTGCATAGTCCCTTCTGCTTCCCATCCTTGCCTACGCTGATGTCAGTTATCTCTATCTTACTCAGGCACAACTAGATAAACTTGAGCGTCTTTAAAACCTTTGCATAAGATTTATATTCGGCTTGTGCAAATATGACCACATTTCTGAATTTCGCACAAAGCTCAAGTCGCTTCCCATACGTCTTCGCCGGGATTCTCATATTTTATTTATGCTCTACAGTGTTCTGTTCAATCCTACAACACCCTCTTATCTTACAGAACGTTTCAAGTTCTTTCATGACACACATAATAGATGTCTGAGGCCATCGGAAAACTTGAGATAAGAGATGCATTCCACCAACTTCTACGACAAATCTTTTACGGTTCAAGTGGTGTGGTTATGGAATGCCTTGACCGTGTGTGGTCAAAAATCACTTACTCTTTGATCGTTTTCACTTGGGTCCTATGTTTTTTATTTTATTTTTATTTGTTACATAATTAACTGTATTAATAATGAAGTGGATAATTGCTAGCCTAAGCCAAGCTATGTTGGGCACGCCACAATCCAGGCGATAAGTCTCCTCTTTGAGGAGTGGCTGGAGCGGCGCCACGGCGTCCTCACCTTCCGCCTGACGCAGGTACTCACCGGACACGGTTGTTTCGGGAGATACCTGTTTCGGATTCGGCGGGAGGACAAGCCCGGGTGTCAACATTGTGAGGGTCACCCGGAAGACACGGTGGAGCATACGGTGGAGGTCTGTCCTGCTTGGGCGGAGCACCGCCGGGTCCTCGTCGAGGCCATCGGCGGCGGCGACCTCTCGCGACCGGCCTTGGTTCAATCTAAGGTCCGGAGCGAGGAGGCATGGGGAGCGGTCACCTCCTTCTGCGAAGCAGTAATGCTAGCAAAGGAGGAGGCCGAACGTGTGAGAGAGAGGGAAACCTCACGTCCCAGTCGCCGCAACAGAAGGAGACGCCGCAGGCGTCGGGAGTCGCAGGGTGATTTCCGGCCGCCGTAGGCGCGGGCCTGCGGTCGGCGAGCAGTGGGTGGCTCGCCGTCTGATCAGAACTAAGCCCGGGTTGGCGTCGCGCTGCGATCCCAGCGCGCCTCAAAGAGATGTCAGCGTGGATGACGGGGCCCGCTAGGGCAGGTGCCTGCTGGGGCTGCGGAATCTGTTCGAAAGGGGTGCCGTAGCCTTGGAACACAAAGGGCACCAGGAGGAACACGGATGGGTTTTAGTCAGTAAGAGTCTGACACTCCCTCTTGCTTTACCCAGAGCGGGAGGAGTCATCTGATGATTTCCCATCCTTGAAAAAAAAATAAAAGGCAAGCTATGTACTCTTAGTATTTTTCTTTGAACGAAAACTATTTTATTGTTTTTTTATTTTGCTTTCCGTCTGAACTATATAGAACTAAAGTACTTTGTTCTGAATTCAAATTATATTACATGATAAATCTAATGATTGATGAACATGGAAATTAGCATTCGGTCGTATTCGGAAATGCGATGATTGTCGAGAGACATCATAGCAGTTGTACTGTACGTAGTATTATACCTGCTAGTAGTTCCACTAGCGTAGCCAAATAATTTATTTGTTTTATTTCACGCGAATAAATGTCATTATTCTCTGTTTTTGATAGCCGTAGAGGATTAAAGATATGACGATTCTGTCATGTTTAGATTAAGTTATAACAACACAACCCCGGTTCGGTAGCTTCAATGTCCGAACCACAGCCTTTGTTTACTGAGCCGGACGACTTAAGTTAAGTAGGTCAAACAACTTTCAATAGCTCGATGTCTTATCCTTCTCAGGTTTTTTTTTTTATCGTAGGCTTTCATAAAACAGTAACTATAATAAAAATATATTTATTTTTGTTATTGTTACAAAAGATATACCTATTTATTTTTATAACACTATATTATATACTAGCTGTGCCCGCGACGTCGTTCGCGTGCGCTTAGGTCGATGCCAGCCTATTATCGTACTTCTAATTGTTGTTTACTAATAAATGCGGAAGTTTGGCTAGCTGGATGTTTCTTACTCAATTACGACAATACGGCTGAACGGATCTGGATGAAATTTCGCACAGAGGTAGATTATAGTCTGGAATACCACATAAGCATCTTATCTCGGGAGTACCTACTTTGGGAGATATTCAAGATTCAAACCATTTATTTACAGGTTAGGTCAGGTTTGGCTTTTGAATTGTTAAGATCAGTCTGTCAAAAACATGAAGCTATTTGGGATTTTTTAAACGTAAGTAGATCACTGTGTAAAAGAACGTGCAATAAATTCTACGGCCAGTCTTTAATATCATAATAAGTACCTATTATAAAAATACTGGTTTTACGGACAATTAACGAATCCATTAAATTCAATACAAAGAACACCGACATTGGTTTTAAAGATCTTAGAAAAGACTTTCTAAACCTATTAGAGATCGAACCCAAACACCTAGACTTTGATCACGGCACTGTCCCACAGTGCCGTCTCTTCACGACCCTACGGCGGTCAGTCCCCGCCGGGTGAGACCGCCGGTTGCCCGGAGGAGGCCCAGCGAGAGACGACCAGCGACGTAGGCGCCGACTTTAGGGCGCTCCCTGCCGAGGGTGCTGATCCCCCGCCTGTCCTGCTTCCAGAGCGAGCCGGTCACTCTTCAGGCTGAGGGACCGTAGTGAGTGTATGAGCGGCAATGGAATGTGAGACACCGTCTCATGTAGCGAATGAGACGTACGTCCGCGCCGTACGTTCATCGCGTGTGTTTGGGCGCATGGAGAGTCGTGTATGTATGGGGTTCGACGCACACTATATTAACCTAGCATACAGTGCGCGCCGAGTGCATGTAGTGTTGTAGAGTCGATAGTGAGGGAGAGAGTCGCGTGTCGGTGTCTGCGACTCACTCGGCGTCAAGTCCGGTGGGTTAGGTGGGGTCACGCGGCAGGCGTCTCACGTCAGGTGGCCGCGCGTGCCAGGGCGCTATGTGCTTGATATGAGACCAAGCGGAAGCGTCGGCACGCGCGAACATAGTGGACGCGAGGCGGGCGCAAAACTCGTCCAGGCTCTCTATCCTGAGGTCCCGCATTATGACGTTGTTCCTCACGAAGCGAGGGGCAGCTACAATTTTCCGCAGCGCCGGATTTTGCTACGCGCGGAGGATTTTCTTGTTGGACTCGCTCGTGAGGGCGAACCAAGCAGGGGCGGCATAAGTGAGCAGCATAAGTGAGCAGCGGGCGGATGTATGTGTTATACACGCCCAGCTTGGCTCGCAGCGGGAGGCAGGATGAGAGCACTGGGTGGAGCAGAGCGCGGGCCGCTCTACCCTTCGCGGCGACCTGGCGGACATGACAACCCATGGTGAGCTGACGATCGATGGTTATTCCCAGGTACTTGACCTGGGACGACCAGTCGATGTCGACTCCTTGCAGCCGGAGAGGTGGTGGGAGGCGGGCGCCCCCGACGAGCAGCGCCTGAGTCTTGCCCACGTTCACCGACAACCGCCACTTCGACAGCCACTCGGGAAGCATGTCTAGCAGGCGCTGCATCTTGACAGCCGCGTGTCTTGCTTTAAACGAGGTGCAAATGTACGCGGCGTCATCAGCGTACAGCGCGAGCGTGCATTCCTGCGAGGAAGGGATGTCGTCGGTGTAACATGAGTAGCAGAGCGGCGAGACGCAGCTGCCCTGCGGGACTCCGGCGGCTATGGGTCGGGGGCGTGACACGACACCATCGACCACCACCTTGAAGGTCCTGTCAGTGAGGAAGGAGGAGACCACCTTGACAACGCGACGGGGCGCGTCGCTGAGCGACATCTTGTAGATCAGACCGGCGTGCCAAACCCGGTCGAAAGCCTTTTCCATATCGAGGAGTACTGCAACTGCGTGCTCCTTCTTATTTAGCGCCGCTGTGAGCAGGTGCAGTACTCTCGATAGCTGGAGCGTCGTGGAGTGTTCCGAGCGGAACCCAAACTGTTTCGGGCGAGGCGTCAAGTGCGGTGTTAGGTGCCGCAGCAGGAGTTGCTCAAACACCTTGGAGATAGTGGGCATAAGCGTGATGGGCCGATAGCTTTCCGGCTTCAGCACGTTCTTGTTCGCCTTGGGCAGCATAATGACGCGCCCTTCTTTCCAAAACCTGGGGAAGGCCCCCGTGCGCAGTATCCCCGTAAACAGGCGCGCCAAGGCCGCTACCATACGGAACGGCAGGTGGCGCAGCACTGTATTGGTGATACCGTCCGCCCCAGGGGCCTTTTTAGGCTTGGTCCTCAGGATGGCGCGTCTCACTGCGTTAGGCGAAAAGAAAATGGGTGCTTCATCGGTAGCTATCGGCGACGCGAAGTACTCCTCCAGGTGCCTCTCGACTGCTGCGACGTAGTCGTGACGTTTTTGTGCAAAAATATTCAATGTACAGACACGGTTGGTTTACGATTTTATTATATGTTATAGATAACAACAATGTATTATATGGTTAAACCTGTTTTTCCCTTGTTTTTGAAACATTTTGCGCACTGGTTAAAAAACTGAAGCAAGCTTCATATTCAAAAGTGAAGCTAAGCTATTTACCAAATATATCTTAAGAGGCCTATTACAATTTGATTGTGTTTTTTGCGTAAAATGACCGTCTTTAGCTTTCGTATTCTCAAGAACTGAAATATTTAGACGAACTCTGGCTTATTTGGTAGTTGAGAATAATTATCAAAATAGTATGTAGCGGCATCATTGCCGCCACAAGAAAAACGAACATAGCAAAAACTACATCTCAACAAAAAAGAACCGCAACGACATTTTATCCAAATAACCTTTTATAGCAGAACTTTTTACGTCATAATATTGTTTTGCATAACAACGGATAGCATAAACTTCATTTCGCAGAAAATCATTTCGCATACACTCAGTTGTCATACATTCAAAACTCATAATTTTGTTAGTCAGAATCATCTTTAGGCATAATATTTATATCCATAATAATTAAAAAGCAGAACCATCATATCGCAGTAAATTCACAGTCAGAATCGTCTTTTGGCATACATTTTATATCGATAGTCATTAAAAGGCAGAACTGTTTTTTTTCGCCATACACCATGATATTACTACTAATATCAAAACGCTAACCTAAATGCTAATTACAAAAATATTGTCGGCTTGGATGCATGTAGCATGCAAACAGGCATACAACATGCAAGCAGGCATGCAACATGCAGCATGCAATGCAGCATGCATGTAGCATGCAAGCAGGCATGCAACATGCAGCATGCATGCAGCATGCAAGCAGGCATGCAACTTGCAGCAGGCATGCAGCATGCAAGCAGGCATGCAACATGCAGCAAGCATTGTTTCTGTCACGGCTCCGGCGCTGCGGGGTTTGGGCGGCGCCTCCGCGCCTACGCGGGTTTAAATTACACTCTAGGGGTAGGGCAGACAAGACTGCGTAAAGTCGGTTTCGCAGCGATTCGTTTCTGTCACAAAATTTTGCAGCACAACGTATTGACTTTTTATGACACAAATTTAATTTAATATTGAAAATGCTACCAATACATGCTATATTTAGAACATTCTATGTCACTTTTGCAGACCATTCGATTTTAAATACATTGCACGTAGGTTATCTAACCATTCGACAGCATAAATTTACTTTATTTAAATTATCAGTTTTTACAAGAAGATACATCTATTTTAATTTTGATGTTCAAAAATGCACCCATACCAAATAATCGTATCTCTAAATAAATGTTATGCTAAACAAAATTATGCATAATATTAATTATGGCAAAGGTAATTATGCGAAACAAAATTCTGCCAAGATAAAAGTATGCCATTGTAAATTCGGACACGTAAATATTCTGCCAAACAAAAGTTATGCTAAATAATTTTTATGCCTTAAAAATATTCGATTAAATAAGATTATGCCAAGTGAGTTATGCCAAATAAAAATCGGAGTATCAAGATTCTGCCAAATAGAAGGAACCCATCCAAATAGCAGCGAACTAAAATCCTGCATCGCGCAAGCAACAAGTCCGATTTGAACATATACATTCAGTCAAAAAAGTATCGGGAATGGATGATTTGTTTATGTTTCCAAATTAATTTTTTTGTTTTTTGTCGTTGTTAGATTGGCACAACTGTTTTCCATTTTGACGCGGAGTTTGAGTTGCATCTGTTATTTATATTAAATACAGTGCTGGTTTTAGTAATATCATATATAGTGTGTATTGCGAATTTCATAATGGACAGAAATATCGAACAAAGAGTTTGTCTTAAATTTTGCATCGCCAATGGAATTTCGTGTTCGGAAATGCTGAAAATGTTACAGAAGGCTTACGGTGAATCGACTTTATCAAAAACTCGTGCTTATGAGTGGTTCAAAGCGTTCAAAAGCGGTCGAGATGTGATGGAAGATTTGCCTCGCTCTGGTAGGCCGTCAACGTCTGCAACTGAAGTTAACATCGCAAAAGTGAAGGAAATAGTGACTGAAAATCCCCATTCAACTCTGAGAGAGATAGCCGCCGAACTTTCTGTATCTCACGAGTCGATCCGTACCATTTTAACTAATCATTTGGGTATGAAATATGTTGCTGCTCGGCTAGTCCCAAAAGATCTGAATTTTCTCCAAAAACTCAATCGCATGAAAGTCGCTGAGGACATGCTAGAACGAGTCAGTTCGGACCCAACATTCATGAAACGCATTGTTACTGGTGACGAGACGTGGGTTTACGAGTTTGACATGCAAACTAGTCAACAAGCTTCGGAGTACCGCCTTCCAACTGAACCGAAACCGAAAAAACCACGCCAAAGTCGATCAAAAGTCAAAGTCATGTTGACTGTTTTCTTTGACTATCGCGGTGTTGTGCACTCTGAATTCTTACCGGAAGGTCTAACGGTAAATAAAGAATATTATTTGAGCGTTATGCGGCGTTTAAGAGAGCAAATTCGACGAAAAAGGCCAGATTTGTGGAAAGAAAATTTTTGGATTTTGCACCACGACAATGCGCCTTCGCACAAGGCTATCATTGTGAACGAATTTTTAACCAAACACTCAACAAATACCATCCAGCAACCACCATATTCACCAGATATGGCTCCTGCTGACTTTTTTCTTTTTCCTAAACTCAAATTACCACTTCGTGGCACCCGTTTTCAATCGATAGAAGACATAAAGGAGAATTCGCGGCGAGAACTGAACTCAATTCCGGAAGCAGCGTTTAAAAAATGTTTTGATGAATGGATTATTCGTTGGTGCAAGTGTATCGTTTCTAAAGGAGCATACTCTGAAGGTGATAAAATAAATTTGGATGAATAACAGACATTTTGTGTATTATTGATCTTTTCCCGGTACTTTCTTGACAGAGTAGTACATCAGCCCAAATATCAACAATCAGGCAGTAGCCCGCCTGGCACAACAGCCGCCTGGTCGGAGGATCCTTCCTTTTCAATGGGGCTTTGCGGGACTTTACTCTCTTTTCTTTCTCTTTGCTTTTCGCATTTTTCTCTTATCTGTTGGTAAAAAAGCGAAGAGTTTCTCATGAAAAGCGCGACTGCACTTTTTCGGGCTCGTGGATTGAACTACTGTACTAACCAAATGACATGAAAAATATACCATAATATTCCTGATAAAGTGGTTTCATTCATAGCAGCCTCAGAAATTTGAAAAAAGAATGGAATGTCCGTAAAAAAATCCCAGTCAAAACCATTCATCATCATCATCACCTAGCCTTTTCCCAACTATATTGGGGTCGGCTTCCAGTCAAACCGGATTCAGCTGAATACCAGTGTTTTACGTGGAGCGGCTGCCTACCAGACCTCCACAACCCATTAACTGGGTAACACGGTACATCTTGGAAAATCAGTCCAGTCAAATCCATTAAAACTACTAAAAACGCTCAAATCAACTGTAAACTTACCCTTTAAACAATAATATTATTACGTAAAATTTATTCCAAAATAAGCCATCATTCATAAAAATTAAAATTTAATATAAAACATTAAATTAATTAATGATAAACCTTAAAATAAACGTAATCAACTGCTTGTCTTCTACATAATGCAATAAGTCAGCAATTTTGTAAGTAAAAACGTGATTCTGTGATAGGGCTCGTGATTATTGCGATTTTAATCGTTCGTTATTATTAATTCGACTTTAGCATATAATTAGTTTAAACTAATATTCGTGCAGTAGTTTTATATACGACTGGCTTTTCCCTGCAATTTCATATGCGGATATCCCGTTGATTCCCTTTCCCGTAGAAATTTCAAGAAATCCTCTCTGGGCATGTCAAAATTCAGGTTTTTACGACTACAGGAGTACTATTTTCGGCTGTGCGTTATCTGTCCGTCACTCAGTCATTCAGTAACGGAAGTGTTTCATATATTGGTTACTAGAGAATATATTGCAAAGTTAATTCATTCACTATCAACCTGACTAGTATGGCGACGTCGCATATACATCAGCCAACTACTTTAGACAGGTTAATAATTTGTATAAATCTAATTCAACCTAGCCCTACAGAATGCGGGCGAATCATCAAATCTTGTACCACTAATGGGTCGCTGGGGTTTTAAATTAACATCTAAGCTTAAACAAAATTAAAAGTCAATTAAAAAGGTTTTCCCTAGAAGCCACGTTCAAGATCGAGCGAGTCTCAATCTTAATATTTGCATCGCCGACATGAACCACTTTTAATAACATTAATTCGGTCACTTACGACATTACAGACGCGAGCTTTCAAACGAATGGTCGGCCGGTACCATGTGTTACTCTGTAAAGTTTTACGAGTTTATGTATTTTAGGTCCCGTGCTATGTAGCCCGCTACGACCGCTACGCCGCTACGAGTGAGCGCTTAGCGAAGAGCTACGGCGTAGCACAGGATTTCCCCGCGGGAAATCTCACATATGCACAAAGCCCCAAGTGAATGTTTCGAGTTGTAACTGTGTGGAGGTTTTAGATCCTAAGAATTAGTGCAGCACTAACTCAAATGGAACATTTAGAAAATGTGTCTCTTAGTACCTTGGAAAATTGTTTTTTTCTTTCTGTAGGTAGTATCTTAATAGATATTTTTTCTGGAAACCATATTTGTGGAGCATAGCATGTTTTTCGGATATTATTTTGGGTTTGTGTACCCGGGTACACAAACCCAAAATAATATCCGAAAAACATAGAAAATGTTTTTACATAATTTTATCTCAATCAAATCTCTCAATACATTATTTTATCTTGGAATCCAATCCTCCTTACATTGAAAGTAATCTGTTCCAGTAGGTACTTTAAAGTTTTACTAAATTTTTAATATCTTACAGGAGTTAGTGGACATAATGCTGAAGCGAATGGACCCGGACCTGGACGGCGTGATCAATTTCCAGGACTTTCACACGACGGTACTGAAAACTCCGTCTCTGCTGGAGAGCCTCGGCTACTGTCTGCCGGAGAGACCAGCAGTATTCGCCTTCATAGCCACCTGGTGCCCCACGTGGAGCAAAATGTGAACAATATACTACAAATTTTGTAATTATGAATCTACTTTATATATAATTATTTTAGTTGATAATCACTTTAGCTTTTGACAAGTTTCTTTAGAAGAATCATTTACAATAAATAATAAATTCATTCCGGGTTTCTTTTGGCGTAAGCAAAAAAAGGAAGAACCAATAATTTGATGATTCGAAAAGCGAAGCAAATATTATCTTCAAAGAGATATTTGTAAGCGAGACAAGTCTTAATCAATAACATCGCTACATTGGAAGATATTTCCCGAGAGAGTTTATCACAATTTTAGTTAATAGCACTTTATATCCTATTTAGTGAGTTCAAGGCTGGGAATCTTTCGCTAACAGTACAATCGATACAGTAATAGCCCCGTGGCAATATCCGTCTTGATTGCTCTGTACTGAACAAAGGGCTCCTAATGAGCAGTACAGTTACCACAGGCAATGACCTCTGGACTGGTTACCTCGTTGGATATGTTCTCAGCAATATTACCTAGAGATAAGCTCTACATTCTTCGCTTAAAATGAAAATTCGAAAAGATTTAGGTAATAAAAAATACTATATAAAGGTCATGGGGCATATCTGACCCGCTTTGCAAAGAGTGGCGGAATGTAACCAAAATAGTATTAATTAAATTAAACTAAGGAAAACAATGTGACCTTTCATTGCATATAATTATTTAATTAAAAATCGATGGAGGAAAATGTTCAGGATGGTTTAATAAAATAAAATGAAATGGTTTCAGAAAATTTGTTAATTTTATAGGCATCAAAATAATTTAGATACCATACAGCATGGTGCACGGACGATCCAATATTCAGAGGCATTTATACGCTGTCTATTTCGCACAATAGACAGACAGAACAATTTTCGTTGCGCTCGCACGCACTGACTCATCGCCCTTCGCGCAGTCCTTCGTTAGCTATCGTTGTGATCTGTACGTTTACCCATTTATCTATTGTTTTATCGACTAAAGTGTTTCACGGATGACATGACATGTTCTTTAAACACAACGGCTCTTTATATTTTTTTCACAGAAAGAAAGAAAAGAAAAGAAAACTGGTTTATTTGGCACATATAGGTAATCATAAAAAGGTAGTTATAAAAGTTATGAAGCTTATTTTAAATAAAACAGTAACATTGTATGTCCCACGGCTGTGCCAAATAGGTCCAATTCAGCAAAATGCCAGACAACTAAGAGTTGCCTGACACTGGTTTCACTGTTCAACAAACACACTTTTTATGTGCCACAAGAATGTTTTAACTAATTATGTTAAGAACATGTTTTAATATCATAGAACTGAAATTAGAATTACTGAGACACATACAGTTTTCCTGTAATATGATTTGAAGTAGAGCTTTGAGGCCTCAACTGAATTTCAGGTGGTTCTAATACAGGCACATTAACAAATTAATGGATTGGTTGTGCAGCAGATGGTACGTAAGAATACTCAACTATTCTTTTATATTCAAAAATCCTAAAATAAAGCTCACATCTATTTTTACTGATCGAGCAGAATTTCTTTTTTTGGGTTTAAAAAATTATTCAATAATTTCACCATAAATTATAAAGAAACTCGTCACAATCTTTTGCACACTTCTTTCAAAAACTTTTAGAAGTCAGAAAAAAGAAAAAGATCAGCTACTTCATTGAAAAACATGACATAGACTACAGCAAACCCAAAACAAATTAAAAAAAAAAACAAAATCAGAATTTACAAGCTAAAGGGAAAACGATGTTACTGGTAGTAGCTGTAACACAAAAACTAGACCTGATCAAAGCAAAATAAATATGGTTTTGTAATAAGGGTAGGTAGGCAATTCAAAATTAGTAAGCACATTCCTTGTGACAGACAAAATTTTGTTGACCAGTGTTTTCAACTGAACCTTTCGTTGAAGTTTACGGACGTAAATCAGTTTTATATGGTGTTAAATATAAGAGGTAAATAGAAAGCACAGCATCAACGGTTGTGGAGAAAAACTATTCGGAAAATCGTAACTTAGTACCAACAGATAGTGCTAGTACCACTATTTAGTACCAGAGCCGCTACATATTAATCAAATACTGCTGTGTGTATTAATTACTAATGCACTTTGGTTATAAAGCATTACTGAGTCACGATTACTTTTAGTACTATTTCTACTGCTATGGTCACAGATAATATTAATATATGGATGGTCTTCATAGATCTGGAAAAGGCTTTTGACCGGGTTCCAAGAACAATAATATGGCAGGCTCTGCGTGCACATAACGTTCCAGAGTGCTACACGCGCCTAATC
Source organism: Lacanobia oleracea (assembly GCA_950371165.1). Lineage (NCBI taxonomy): Eukaryota > Metazoa > Arthropoda > Insecta > Lepidoptera > Noctuidae > Lacanobia > Lacanobia oleracea. The sequence continues at coordinate 11,287,536 of OX493385.1, forward strand.
ATGGACATGTACAACAATGTCCATACTCGCAGGCGTCGCAGAAAGTTTCAATGTCAATGTGGTATCCATCAGGGCAGTGCTTTAAGCCCTCTATTGTTTAATATTGTAATGAACTACCTAACTGCAAAGATACAGAAACCTACATCGTGGAATCTCTTGTATGCCGATAACGTGGCCATTATATCTGATGACATACTGGAATTACAAGAACACCTTTGAGGAGTGGAGAAAAGCACTTGAAACAAATGGTCTACGCATCAGCAGAACAAAAATCGAGGTCATGATATGTAATTTCCACCCTGACGCCACACTTACCACTGACATCAAGCTCGATAACGTCACACTTCCAAGAGTAAAAAGTTTCAAGTATCTGGGATCAGTAATATCAGAGGACGGATTAATTGAAGCAGACGTTACTCATAGAATATCATCTGGTTGGAATAAGTGGCATACGCTTTAGCGAAGTCTGGGCGTCAAAAAAGACTCACGAACAGAAGCTATAATACATACAACCGAAATGCGTATGCTGCGATTAGCGGGTGGAGTAACTCTGAAAACCTGTCCGTAACAATATTTATAAGACGTAGCTTCACAGTTGCCCCGGTTGTAAATAAAATATTAGAAGCCAGGCTCTGATGGTACAGTCACGTAATGCAAAGACCAGAGGACCACGTCGTGCAAAAGTGCCTCTCCATGGCTGAAGGAAAGAGAGGGAGAGGAAGACCCCAAGCCATATGGCTGACGAATGTCCATAGGGACATGAAAGTGTTAGGCCTAATAGACCAAGATGCCTACCAGAGGGATAGATGGCGCCAACAGATCAGGAAAGCCGACCCCGAGTAACGGAACAAGGTGGGGACAAAGAACCAAAGTATTCTGGTATTGCAGAGTCACAATTTTGAGGATGAGTTGAAAGAAAAAGAAAAGAAAGAAAGAAAAAGCGTTTATTTGCGTGTATCCAGCAAACTAATATTTTATTGAAGCTGCTTTGAATTAGAACTAATATAGTGATAATTAATATTGAAAAATCAAAGTGGAATCTTTTAGTCCCACCGGCGTCTACACCGGTTAATTGCTTTTTGCTTAATTTTTTGTATTACTTTACGATTAGCCAGTTCTTCCCGCATCAAGCCTAAAATCATGCCACGAGTCACTAGTTGAGTCGTGATTGGTTTACAAACATCCATACTCACATTTAGTTTTATTCTCAATATCAACTTCATAATAATAGCACGTTGGAAACAGTAGAAATTACGACAGTCAGCACATCATTCAATATTATTATAAAAGTTTTTCAAACCAAACGGCTTACACGCTCTGTTCTTCTCAGTTTCCGTCATTCGGCAAACCGGCGTTGATACAGCAAGAACAGACTCGCGTTCACGAAAAAAAAAAAATTAAAACCATGGAAAAATCGACCTTTCCATCTCAATAAATAATTGGAACGACCATTGAATATAAATCATTTTTACAACACTAGTTATGTCAGAAAATATAGCTTTGTTACTTATAATTTTTTAGCAAAAGCCTTTTCAATTAATCTACTTGCCGCCCTTTCAAATTTTGCTTGCATCCGATTGGCTTGCAACGGTCTCACCAATCAGTCACCGCTGCGCCATTGCGAGAGAAGGACGGTGCTGTATTTACAGCCGATGGATAGTAAAATTATCGATATGTAGATCGAGGGTTACTAAATATTTGAATTTCATTTTGTATCGAATGGCAAACCGACTGATTGTTCCCATATGATATTTTTATGAGTATATATTAAGTTCGTTAGTAAGATTACCAAAAAAATATTGGACACATGTTTCTTTTTCACGTAAAAAAAAAATAAAGACGATAAAATGCGTTGAAATTTTGCGCGACGTCAAAAAGTACTCTTTTTACTAACAAATGACCTCACTGGTCTCCACACGTACTTTGATACGCTTTATTTTTGTGATATTTTATCGATTGGGAAAGGCAACATATCGTGAAAATCTTACCGACGAACCAAATAGAACAATATTTTCTATTCAAGTACACTATAGATGAATAGGAGTTGAGGTAACCTGAAGACGGAGTAACCCATATAAACCGATTAACGTTAACTGACGATCATTAAAAACATACAAGTGAAAATAGACTACTTTCATAGCAGCTTATTAATATTCTCGTGAGTGCCAAAAGTACCAAAAGCGTGTATTTTCCCATCAATTTGACTATGTGAATATGAAAAATATTCAACAAAAATTAAATCTCTTCCAATTGAACAGGCTTTTAGCTTGATCGGAATAAAAGACCAGTGTTTGCGTATTGGATAAAAAAAAAACAATTATAAAATTCTTCTCGGTTTTTTCATAAATTGTTTTTTGTTTTCATTATCAGGGTAGAAAAGTGCCATCACAAGATTCTGGGGTAAACATGAAAAGTATATTATAATTCCATGAGAAGTGAGTAGGTATATAGTGGGGAAAAAGGCTAGGAAGATAATGAGTAGGTATATTAGAGGTAATTTAAAAGTGGCGTTAGTGACACTAAAGTTAAAAACAGAGTCGCTTGTCTTGGTATGGTCATGTGAAGAGGAGGGATTAGGGAGCGCATGTTGTTAAAAGAATTATTATGAATATAAAAAGAGAGTATGGATGTATTGCCTTTGGAGTAATATGAATGAGGAGGGAATCAGTTAGCATATCGGGTGATAGGACAGAATGGAAGAAGGAAACGTGCAACACGTTTCCTTCTCGCCGACTCCGAGCAACATAGGATAAAAGAAGGAAGATGTTGATGATTGTGATGAATAAGTGCAAGTGTATTTCGCACCTACAAGCACCGACGCCCGAGCCGAATGCTGTTAGTGAGCCGAGAAACTGCAATCACAAACGCCCACGTGTATCGAACGACGTTTTTCAATACATACATTTGAAAAATAAATATGCTGTGGTGACCGGCGACTTTTCAGCACTAGTGCGAAATGCAATTGCCAAAAGCAGTGGTATTCAGTGTGGAGTTCGTAATATTATGTAACAGACTTAGTAAATTCTATTGCATTCCATTGCAGTGGGTAGCGAAGCGTACCAAAGGGTCAGGGGTCGTTCGTAGACTGTTAAGATGCTTTTGCACCAAATATATTTAGCTTGCAAGGCGACGGTTGCCTTGCAAAACTGAGAAACGATGTTTAGCTACCTGGTGCGAGGGTTCGTAGTTGATTCTTTTCAGTTTTACACGCACACATTCCTGACCCGCATCCCTCGCATAATATATCTCAATTTTTAATGGAAAAAATAGCTTCGCTAGCCCATCCTCCCCAGAGCTGCGCTAAGCCTGGCCAGGAAAATGAAGTTCTCTCATCAGTGGATTTCTTCTCTGATGTCCACTTTTTAAAATGTGCTTGGGTAGATTCAAAAAGTAAAAGGATTTTTTATAAATCTGTAAATCATAGTACCAAATGTCAATTATATTTACAAAAACAATACAGAGTAACCATCATATCACACTTATAAGTATATAATTGGCTGTTTATGTTTGTAATAAATAGTAAATTATGATATAAGTGCGGTAATTTGAAAATTACAGCCGAGGCGATATTGCTAGCCCGAGCCGTAGGCGAGGGATAGCAATATCGCCAGAGGCTATAATTACCAAAGCGCACGTATGTCATACGACGTTTTATAACATATTTTCGAGGAAATAAATAAAACTCGGACTTTCTTTAACGCATAAATCTTTAATAACTTGTTAAACAGTAAAATTGATTATTACTTTGCCAGTTGGTATTTGTCGGTATGTTGTCAAGTTATTATTATTTGTTACAATTTCACCAGTCTCTGCAGAGTTCCACAGAGTTCTGCAGTCGGTGGCAGCAACGGAGACGGCTGCGGCGGCGGCGACGATGGTGGAATGTACGCGTGTGTGCTCGTAGATGGTCGAGAGTCAACACTTGGCTCCAAATTTATATTCCTTGTAATTAGGGAGCTAATTTCTTCTTTAATTCTCATCGAGTCATCTATGTAGCCCTCAGCTACACTGTTCGACCTCCATCACACTGGTGCCACAATGGTTTTATGTCCTTTTGACGGCAACATGCGGTAGGCCCATAAAGAGATACTCTTTTTTAACGGACGGAAAACTAGAAAAGGCTCTGTTTTTGACAGATTTGACGCTAATCTGAAGAAACATCTCAGTAGAAAAAAAATGGAGTATAAATAGAGCTCCCAACTATTTCAAATCGTTTTTATTTTCTATTTCTTACTGCTTGAAGTTGTATATAAACAACCCAATGCACTTTAAATAAAAGTAGTCTAGCTAGAATTTTACAGAGCTTTAAGGTACATTTTATATTTCCATCGTATCTTTAAAGAGAATACCTGGTTCTTGTATAATTAGCTAGCTCTTGTACTATTATGTAGTGCATGTGATACATATTACTCGAAGTATGCTGGCTTCTGAGTAATTGAATCGTCACTGAGACTTGACGTTCTGGATCATGAATTTAAGAAAATATGATATTAGCTTCTCAATACAAATACTACGTGTCTACACATTACGGTTAAAACTACCCTTATAATTTTTTTTACTCAAGTTTTATTTATTTATTTAAACTTCATGTACAATAGTGGTACATAGGCGGACTTAATGCAACAAGGCATTCTGTACCAGTCAACCTTTGGGTTAAAAAGAAACACACTGTGGTAGGTGTACAGCAAATAAATAAAATATAAAATAGAATATTTTTTTTTATTTTTTTGTTAGTTTTTGAGAGGTATTACTCATGATACAGAACTATTATTCTCGTTTATTCATTTTCTTTTCTTATACACTACATTTTTAAATATTTAAATTAAAAAAAATATTAAAAAGACATTTAAAATGTAAAATGCACAATTATTACTGTTTTTTTAACACATCATCATCATTTGCCTAGCCTTTTTCCCCAACTATATTTGGGTCGGCTTCCAGTCAAATCGGATATAGCTGAATACCAGTATTTTACACGGAGCGGCTGCCTACCTGACCTCCACAACCCATTAACTGGGTAACACGGTACTTCATGGCGAGACTGGAGTCAGATTAACTGGCTTCTGACTATCTGTAACGACTGCTAAAGATCTACAAATGACAGCCGGGACCAATGGCTTAAAGTGCTTTTCCGAGGCACGGAGAAAACTCGGTACATTAAGATGGTCACCCATCCACAGACCAACCTTGACAAGCGTTGCTTAACCTTGAATATCGACCCGTGCGGCTGTTATTATCTAGCCACGAGCTCCTGTCCATGTCTTTGATATCGTATCCGTTATTATGAAGCTTAGCGCAGCAAACAATAGGAAACCAAACGATCCGCACTGCGATGCAATGTGGCTACTATCACTAGGTACGTGATAATGATTGTGTTCACTCACTTGAATATTACTTTTTTTGTTTGGTCTTTGATATTTTACATATCCGCTCCTCGTTTTTTTAACACACACACATGTACACAACAACATTTATTTCATACAGATTTTACTTCTTACTTATTTGGTAAAATGAATAGGTGTTTATTATTTTATCATCATATTTTTTTTCATGATAATAGTTGAATTATATTCCTACGCATGTATGTTTTCATTATATTGTAGATACGCAAATAAAAATCCTTAAAACTATTCAGCAAATATATCAGATGGTTGGACGGCAAATGAAGTTTCAAGGTACTGGGCCATCGCGCGCCGATGATTCGAGCTTATAATATTTAGATTTTGATGCTTCGAGGTACCGCACTGTCACGCTCATAATTTATCGAATCCAAGTACTATCGAGTTATCGATTTTGAGCAAGTATTATTCGATCTCAAGTCATTTAACTAACTTTAAGGTTAGGTTAGTTACTCATTATCAGACTATTTAGCCATGTATAGAGAATTTGAATTTAGATCAATCTGTTAATCAATATTTTTAAATTTATCATATTAAAATAAATAAATAAATAAAATAAATAAATAAATAAATTTATTCAAATAAAAATGTTTACAAAAAGTTTACATTTAGCCAACAGTGATAAGATTTCCATACAATTATAATGCCTGAAAATAAACTAAAACTAATATATTATTATTATTATAGGTGCAAGTTATGGTGGTTCGGAATTGCAATGTTATGTAGCAACCAGCCCGATCTAGGTTAATTTAAACCTGTGTTTCAGGCCACCACTTTACAATTCAACTACATTGGTGCAGTAATATTTAAAGGTTAACTAAATATAAATAAAGAATCTTTTAACAACTACGAGAAAAAGCTTAATAAGTACCTTAATATCTAAAAACTAAGCTTATGTAATTATACAAAAGTAAACAATTACGAGGGAAACAAATATCATCATGCCAAGATTTCTAGAAGTTGTTCTGTGTCTGCGTAATGTAGAGTGTAAGCTTCCTACCTATAAACGTGGTTGGGTCAACGGTCACTTGAAATCAAATTAACTACGGAGTTTTTATTAACATTTATCATTTTATTTTTTATTTTATTCAATATATAAAGCTGAAGAGTTTCTTTGTTTGTTTGTATGTTTGTTTGCTTGAACGCGCTTTTCTCAGGAAGTACTGGTCCGATTTGAAGGCGGTTTTATCGAGGAAGGCTATAGGCTATATATCATCACGCTAAGATCAAAAGGAGCAGAGCAGTAATGAAAATTGTCACGCAGACGAAGTTGCGCGGGTCAACTAGTTTATCAATAAACCTGAACCAGAAATCTATTATTTAACTTCTTCGTCTAATATATAAAAATCTCGTGTCACTGTGTTTGTAACCGTACTCCTCCGAAACGGTTCGACCGATTTTCGTGAAAGTGTGTATATTCGGTAGGTATGTAAATAGGTGGCAGGCAATTTTTTTTTTTTTTTGCAAATCAACGTTTGCCGAGTCAGCTAGTTTACTATAATATATAATATTAACTTGACGTAATTTGTTTTTAAGACATGATTTTTAACTATTTTACTGTAAAAGAAAATTTATTTATGTAAATGGTGGTACCATTAACCGAAAAAAAAAAATACGTTTGTTGTATACGAGCCCCCTTATTTTTTATTTTTTTATTATGTACACACTCTGTGAAAATTTTAACTGTCTACCTGTTATGGATTATGAGATACAGCCCGCTGACAGACAGACAGCAGGATGGACGGACAGACGGACAGAGGAGGCTTAGTAATAGGGTTCCATTGGTTACCCTTTGGGTACAGAACCTAAAAAATATCTCCTAACTTGGCTACTGTAACTTAAAGGCAGCGAATTCTTCTTCTTCTTCCACCTGGCGTCAATCCCGGCTATTGCCAGGGTCCGCCTTCCGACTGAGCTTCCTCCACTTTGTCCGATAAAGTCAGCGAAATATGAATATTATTTTATGACATGACTATGCAAATATTTATTTGCAAGTTATATCATGTGTTCTTGCAAATAAATATTTCAAAGAATCCTCGACCGTAATTGCAGTCACTGCGTTTTTAAACGATAGAATGATTCTGTGAATCTATATCTACATATACATTGTTTAACTGAGATAGATTAAGATAAATTTGTTAAATTTTATGTGTTAATTAAATAATCCTTTAAACTTTAAAAAAAAATTAAACATATCTATACTAATCTATAAAGCTGTAGAGTTTGTTTGTTTCTCAGAAACTACTGGTTAGTTTTGAAAAATTCTTTCAATGTTAGATAGCCCATTTATCGAGGAAGGCTATATAGGCTATATATCATCAAGCAAATACCAATAGGAGCGGAGCAGTAATGACAATTGTGACGCAGACGAAGTTGCGCGGGTCAACTAGTTTATTTATAAAAACTCCATGTAACACAGCGGTTCAGACTTACAAAGGCGCTCTTGCCTTAAGCATGGTGGAGAAATAGCATAGCAGGAGCATAATGAAAAATCAATATGTAACCATATTGCAAATGGGCAACTACTGGTACAAGTTGAGACTCAACGTCACATTGAAATTAAGGTCTTAAAATCTTAAAACAATGCATTTATTCTGGATTCATGATCATTTCAACGTTTACAGTGAAATTAATGTTTTAAAAGCTCTCAAAAATACTGCCGATGATGAGAGTAGGCTTAAAGAGCAGCTGGTTGGAGTACCTGAATACCACTCAAACATCAAAGATTAGCTTCAATCGGAATAATTGGTACTCTTCAGATTTCAGTATTACCTCGCTTATAATACCTCAAAACTTCTCCAAATATTTACGCTAGGAGTCCAAACAATTATGGACCTTATTTCGAGCAAACATTGTTCAATTTTAAGTCTGTGTAAATAATGAAGCACAAGGCATTTCTCATATTCATTTTAAGCACATGTGTCGTCACAATTCTCGTAGTATTTATTCGTAGATTGTTGTAATTAAATTCAAAGTAAAATCTGTTCTAATATTATATAGCTGAAGAGAGTACGTTTCATTGGTTGAAGGTGCTAATCTCAAGAACTACTAGTTCGAATTTGTTGATTTGTAGATGTGTTGGATAGCCCATTTATCGAGGAAGGCTATAGGCTATATAACATCACGCTACGACTAACAGGAGCGGAGCATTAATGAAAAATGTGCTGCAGACGAAGTTCCGCGGGCAGTTAGTAGGTACACCTATATATTGTATCCTAGCACTTTCCCGCGGGTTCACTTCCTTGGCCTTTTTACAGACATCGTTCGTTTTATAATTTCATTGCAAACATTAATGTTAGATGTCTATCAGTACAATAAATCAAAGCAGTTCAGTACTTCCTGAGATAACCGACCTCGTACTTACTGCCCCAAAACAAAGGAGTTAAGGAATTAACGATTTACCTCTTTATAAAGCACTAGCTAAACCCCGCAACTTCGTTTTCGTCACATTTTTCACTAATACTCCGCTCCTGACGGTCGTAACGTGGTGTTTTATAGCCTATAGCCACCACTATTACACAACACACACACAAACATACCGCACTGAAAGAATGTTTCAATTCGGACCAGTAGTTCCTGAGATTAGCTCGTTCAAGCAAACAAACTCTTTAGTTTTATATATTAAGGTGGATGCTCCAGGGTAGCCCGCGAAATTCAAATATTTTTATGTTTTTTGCAATTTGCCGGTCAGTGTGAAGCTGTATGTGGACCAAATGCGATCCGCGACCGTAACGCGTATTTATCTAAAGAATTATAACCATTTTAATCATCAATATAGCCCTCTAAGTTCATGTAGTTCGAAATAATGAATATTTCAGAAATAATCATTCTTTCGAACTACATGAACTTAGAGGACTATATTGGTGATTAAAATGGTTATAATTCTTGACCGGCAAATTGCAAAAAAACATAAAAATATTTGAATTTCGCGGGCTACCCTGGAGCATTCACCTTAAGTACTAGTTGACCCACGCAACTTCGTCTGCTTCGCTCCTATTTGTCTTTGCCTCCTTCCTCGATAAATGGGCTATCTAACACTGAAAGAATTTTTCAAATCGTTCCTGCGATTAGCGCGTTCAAACAAACAAACTCTGCAGCTTTATATATTAGTACAGATATAGATTAATCTCTCTTTAGGTTCGATAACCAACATACTGGGCACCCGATGGTGGGTACCCGAGTACAATATTTTCACACTAACGCTCGGAAAGCTTCAGTTCACGTACCGAACGTGAACTGAAGCTTTCCGAGTACAGAACTAGTGACTTTTTATTATTAATAGACACGCGTTTGACCATTTTCTCATTTGATGGAAAGCCATGATATAATCTACGATTGAATACGCTGCCTAGAAGTAGCCTGCTCACTCTCTTGAGTTAAAGACCAAGATGTTGTAATTATCAGGAAACACAGACTACGGCAGGGAAGTTCAATCTTTAGCGGTGAATGAAAGTAAATCATTTTGTTGCAGAGTGGAATGTCCACCTTGTACTGGTAGTGCACCCCATACTCATTGTAATCCGATGATGGAACGGGCTAGGTGGAGGCTACAAAATTGACGAAAAGAATCTTTGAAGGTTTTGAAGGCGGTCAGTGACAAAAGTTGTACGCTTAAAGCATTAGCCACGAATATTATTCTGCGCTTCTAGATGCTGACCCTGCGGCAATTCCAAGCTCTGTGGAAATAACCGTGTCCAGTGATCGACATTCCTGTGAATGACACGCTAGCCTCTCCCCGGTCTGTCCTCAAAGCTTGTCAATATGGCTCCCGTCAAACTACTAACTGGCCCTTTTCCAATTCCGAGCAATGCTTTGTGTTCCTGTATAGCAGCTATACTCAACCTGCGGCCCGCGGGCCACATGTGACCCGCCAAGTTTGTCCGTGTGGCCCTGTAGCCTAACACACTATTGATGCTATATTTATTTGTACTGATTTACTCCTTGACGATGTGCTGAGACTGTTCTTCAGCCACTATCAGCGTGAAAAAGTTGGCCTATGCCATACGAAAACGGTCCTTTGTCCAAATTCAAAAGTCCCATTCAAATAGATACTATGAAATATTGAATTTTATTTTACTGTTTAAGTATATGTATAGTCAACCTTAAAACTTCTACAAGTACTTTTTTGGTTTCACACAAAAAGTCGAACCCGGGAATGTCTTAGTTCTGGGTGCGGTATCGATCGCAAAAACTCATACAGATAAAACACAGAGCTATAATCTAGAAATTTATACTGGTTATAACTTCTGAGTCTACTATCGTTTTTGGCTGGAAATCGATCCCAGTTAATGGGTAGTGGAGGTCTGGTAGGCAGCCGCTCCACGTAGAATACTGGTATTCAGCTGACTCCAGTTTGATTGGAAGTCGACCCCAATTTAGTTGGGACAAGGCTAAGCAGATGAAATACATACCGTTTCAATTTACATACCTTCAGTATCGGACATAATCTTCTTCTACAAGTCGATCCTGAATGCACAGAATCCTTCTTCAATCATTCGTAGAATACAATCGCAACGTTATGCAATACCTAGTAATTATTTCATGGCCAAGTTCACGAACAAAATTGATCAATACACCAACCATTTCTCCGAACTGTTTCAGTAAAATGAAAATAGAAAATAGACTGTTAAAAGTTCAGCGCAAAGCCCATCCACGTGTCGGGTGCACTCCTAGTTCCACGGATTTCCTCACTCCAGGTGATTTGATTGTGTTGTAACACTGACACTGACCCCTGCCTGCGCTTTTTTGAGCCAAAAAAAGAAGTTTGCGGACGAACGTATTTGTGAAAAACTGTGCAATTTGTTTCTCTATAAAAGTAGATGACGGACTAGCTTACATATTGTGTAAAACAGAGTTAGATACAAAAATAGCGGTCGGTTTATATTACTACTGTATAGTGAACAAAACATTATTTCAATGCTCAAGCATTTTGACCAGAGTCAAAGTCAAAACATTTATTTTAATTAGGTCATTAAACGGCGTGTTTGAACGTCAGACAAATGCAATATTATAATTCTGCACTTAAAATTGCGAGGGAAATATCATCAAGTCAACATGCGTGACAAGTCGAAGGCCCAACTAGATTAAAATTCCGTTTCCCTGTAAAAATGGTTGTGTTCACGACCTTTTCAAATAAATATTAATTTTAAAAGTCACGTGGTACTTGTTACTTATTAAGTTTCTCTTAGTGCCGAAAATATCGTGAAACGTGCTTGTCTGTTTAACCCCTACCAACAACGTTGCGTAGCGCTACGAAGTTTGCGGCTACGGCGTAGGCCTCATAATGGTTTCGGCCATAAGCGTAGGAACTCGTAATAATGAATTAACTTGGCTTTTTGTTTAACAAAATTGTTCTTAGTTATATGCACGAGTAGGTGAATATTATAGGAACTAGGTATTAATGAATCACGTGACTTTTGGTTCCAAGGAAACGCGTTTTCATTAGTATAACGTTTAGTGTTGAATATATTTCGTACCCAACCTAGTACAAACATTTTTTTTTTAATATTCTTTTTCAAGTAAAAATAACCACACAACGTCGGCTTTTTGTCTTAGGAATTTCAAAGTTGTGGGTAACGCAGATAGATATACATATTCCTCACCCCCCTCTATTATTTTCATTATACGTTGATAGGGCAATAGGTAGTTTTTTTTTGTAAATCTGTGTACCATTTACAGTGCCTATTTCAAAAAATGACAGAAGTTTTGAGCTCTTCGTGAGCTGCGTACCTGGCAGCCTGGTTCCAACCTCTATGGTAACCCTAGTAGGTATAACTTGCAAGTGACGTCATTAGTAATGTCTTGCACATTACTAATGACGTCACTTGCAAGTTATATCATAGCGAATTTTCGACAACTTCAAAATCCTGTAACTTCTTTATTTTTTTCACAGTACTTCACTCAAAAAGTACTTTCGTACGTTAGTGTTGAAAGCTGAAGTGGAAGTTAGCTAGCCATGTTTGTAGACGGACAGACGGTCGATGGAGCACATATGTGTTGGAGTGGAGAATGCGTATGGACAAACGTAGTGTGGGATGCCTTGCGGCATGATGGATCGTTGATTTGAAGAAGGGGGCTGGCAACGGATGGATGCGGGCTGCTCAAGGCCGGGATAGTTGGGGCTTTTTGGGGGGAGGCTTACGTTCAGCTGTGGATGGCAATTGCCAGATCTGATGATAATGATGACTTATTTTAGTAAAAAATATGAATTCCTGTAGATTTTTGGTTGTAGCCAAACACCCTATTGCCAAATATATTCGTACGCTGTGTATACAGTAATATTTTGAGGTGGTCTTCTTTTAAAATAAATTCTGATATTGCTTTTACTATTGTTCATTTGAGCTTTTCACAGCTAAACTTTTTATCAAATTCTGCACCAGTCCTATATGTCAAGCGGCAATTATTTTTTGTATAGTCTCATATAGACTTGAATTTTTGTCATAGAAATATTGCGCCTTTATAACCCAGTATATTTTTGTATAGAATAAAACTATACTCCGGATCAAACTTTACGTAACAGAATATCACGCCAGTATTCCCCAAAGGCTTAGGCAGATATGTGTCCTTCATACAGTTGACTTTCATTTCGACAGTTATTGTAAGCCCCTCGTAATAGGGGGGGGCAAGCCCAAATTTCAGATGGAAAAGCTTAATAACACAAACCATTCATGGCCACCCTATCAAACCTAGGACTTGATGGCGTGTTTACATTAGGTTGGTGTCCGAATGGGGCGGCCGCATTCAGTTTAAACGAAGTGAATTCTCAAATTGGGCTTTTTACATTAAACCGTATTCGAAGTATTCGTTTAAGTTATCGGCTTACTGTATTCGACGACCGCATTGAGCCGAACAATGAGTGGCGATTTTCAACAAATTAGCCATGTTCAGTCTCCGAAACCGGTTTGTGGCCTAATACGGCTAAACAAAAACCTATTTATACTCTAGTCGGTGACTAAATACGGGTGGGCAAATAACGCCAACCTAAAACCCGTTTACACTAGTCGGTGACCGGGCTACGGGATGCAACCGATTTGGTCAAAATGACCATCAATGAGTGTAAACGAGCCATCATAAGCTTGCGGCCAACGAAGCAGTCAAAGCCAACGAAACTAGTTTTATTGTATTGACTTGACAGTTTTTGGTTCAGTATGAAGCTCAATAACAATATTTAGTTAAGATCCCTTCCTATTGAATTCTGAAGGAGGCGATAAGTATACCTATCTAAATGGTATGCGTTAATGCCTCAGCACTCCCTTTGTATTCTCTATTTACGCTGACGATATTGCTGTAGATGAAATTCTTCTTGTGATCATATTTTTCTAATATACGTTTATTTTTCAATATGTGAGCGATATGTAGTGGAGAATTTTTATTAATCTTCGGGACGCTTTTATAAAAATTTTTTGGTTGAACCTATTGGTACTGTGTACATTTATTGAGTTGTTATGAGCGGTGAATAGTAGTATCTTAGAGCCTATTAAAAGTGGAATTAAATAAGTGATTACGATTATCAAATACCCAAAAATTTAATTTGACATACCTTACCAAATTGTAACATGGTCATTTTAAAACATTTATACCTTTTGATACCCGCTATCGCTGACAGACTGTCACTCCAGCAGAATCCTTATTATTTGTGACTAAAATTTTTCAGGCATTCAATAAGAAAAGTTTAAGTGTTCATTATTTACTGAATGGACGAGTTTCGAGCACGTTCGTTCGCTTGCGAATAGCGGATACTTATGTTCTGCGAAATGAGAAGTGTTGTTTTAATGTCAATACGTAATAAACAGACACGGCTGCATTTTTTCTGAACTACTAGACGGGGAAGAGTTTATATAATATTGTATTGAGAGGAAAAATTCCAGGGAAAATGCCTGAGAGCGTTACCTGGAAATAGAACAAAAAAGAAAAATATAAGCTACGCGTCGACGTCGATGAGCCTTTTTTAACTGTTTTGTATCAGCATGAGAGAGATACTGAACCCTCTAATTAACCATTTTCTTATAAGGGCTAGACATTTTTTTTGAGACGATTCAGTTTTTTTCCAATTCGTTGGCTAACACATAAATATATGATGTAAAGTGTTCATACGACGAAGTATGGAAATGCTATTTTTCATGCACTCTCGCTGCCATAATCATCGTATTTGGGCTCATTTGAATCCGTCTCATGAGCACTATTCATTGTTGTGGGGAACAAGAATCTGGTGATGGAGACCAGAAAGGTGGATAGTAGATCTCTAAATAGGCTACTAGTTTAGCCATCGTGTTTAAGCTCGTTTGAATCCTTCTGATGAGCACCATTTATTGTTATTGGGAACAAGGGTCTGATGATGAAGACCAGAGAGGTGGATAGTGGATCTCTTAGTTAACTACTAGTATACTCATCGTGTTTGAGCTCATTTGAATTCGTCAGATGAGTACTATTTAATATTGTTGGGAACAAGGGTCTGATGATGGAGACCAGAAAGATGGATAGTGGACCTCTCATTTGATACTAATATAACCATCGTGTTAGGGCTTATTTGAATTCGTCCGATGAGCATTTTTTTTTGTTGTTGAGAACAAGAATCTGATGATGCAGACCAGAAAGGTGGATAGTAAACCGATTATTTGGCTACTACTGTAGCCGTCGTATTTGGACTCATTTGCATCCTTCTGATGAGCAAGATTCATTGTAGTTTGGAACAAGGATCTAATGATGAAGAGCAGAAAGGTGGACAGTGGATCTCTCAGTTGATGCTAGTATAACCATCGCATTTGGGCTCATTTAAATCCGTTTGATGAGCATTAATAATTGTTGTTGGGAACAAGGATCTGATGATAGAGACCAGAAAAGTGGATAGTGGATCTCTTAATGGGCTACTGTACTGCGTGTTAGTCATCGAATTCGAAAAAAAATATACATATTCTTGCGTTATTTCAAATTACGGAAAAAAATACGATAGGTCTCAATTCTGCCGGACTCTGGGTCTGAAATGGCGCAGAACACGTTTTACCGTTTTCCACCTTTGTCCTTCATCATCAGACCCTTGTTATCAACTATGCAGAATAACCATCGAAACAATTCAAATGAGCTCAAACGTGATCGGCCTGCTTATACAAATGGATATGAAATTACTTTTTGAGACTTCGTCTGAAGACATATTCAAAGTCATATATTTATGCGTTAGCGGTCGAAGTCGAAAAAAAAAACATATTCTTGCTCTACTCCAAATGAGAATAAAACTAAGATAGGTCTCAATTCTGTCGGTTTGAAATGACCATTCTTCTTAGTCACTGAAAAGTTGAAATAGAATGTAAGAAAGATAATTTTTAATTATGTTCACAGTTTTAAGAAAATAGTAGGCGATGTTGCTCACCACAAGTATCAGCCAGCTGAATCTAAATGTATGAGAATGCAGTAGGTATAAGAGATATAAACTTCGTTCTATTGAGTTGGGAAAATACTCGCTATACCGATGGAGAGTTCTTTTAATGGAGATTCTTTGCTACTTCCTCGTATTGATATAAACAGATAAATAATATTTGAGTACAGTTGGTAGAGCATTTGAATAAGAATCGTTGATGTTAAAATCTATAGAACAACAGGTAGTACTGTAACTGTAATTTGTTATTAGTTTGGTGAAAATGAAAATGTGACATTGATTTTTTGCGATTTCAAGATTGGCACTTAAAGTACAAGTGGTTCACACTCTCATATTGAATAAAAACTACTCTGTGTATCTGCTCCTGAATCTTAGATAAAATTAAATATATTCAAGTTCCAGGGGAATGGAATTGACATATGAATTCATATTAGATTAGCAAACGGAGTGAGGCACGTATCCGTGCAATTTAAATGTGTAATATGTTGTTTACGTGAAGTAAGAAGATATTTTGCAAGTAGAGCTGAGTTAGCTATAGCCTCTTGAAGTATCTGCTTGATGTTTTATTTTACTTTATTTTTGTACTGATCGAGTGCATTTTACTTATGTGGCGACATCGAGATTTATCTGCTACAATTATCTCAGCTTTTCTGGAATAAAAATAGTGTTCTACCTGCCTAGCTTTTTCCCAACTGTATTAGGGTCGCCGGTCGGCTTTCTATAAACCGGATTCAGCTGATTAGTGGTAAAAACGAAAAATCCAGACAAAAATGTTTATCTTGCTCAAAAATAGACGCACATTATAAGTATAATAATTAACAGGAAACAATAAAAAAAAAAAAAAAAAAATATTTAAAGAAAAGTAAAAGTTATTTGATTTTTGTCACGGTCGAAATACAATTTAGATGAATAAAGCGGTCATAGAGACAGACACGAAGAGTGACACTTTTTAACATACTTTCGAAGATAACAATTCTATGACTTACCATGTTGCGTTTACTGAAGCGAACCGAAATTTCGCTGCTAGTTGGATAAATAGCGTTGCGGTTCTTTTTGTTGCGATGTAGATTTGCAACGTTTTATTTCGAATGTAACATTGGTAAATCTATTATTGTGCGTGTTGAACTGAGTGCCAATTCTACTTATTCTTAAGCAACGTTCGCATTTGTATGTCAGTTGCCATCTGTCAAAAATGTATGGAAATTGAGGCTTTATTGACAGTTTGCGACTGACATACAAATGCGAACGTTGCTTAAAAACTGTATAATTGGCACTCTGGTGAGGGTTGCGGGTAGCCGATAGATGCGAGACGCTCAGCCGGTTGTTGTTGGACGTCTATCGCCTCCCAACTAGCACCAAAGCGTTAAAAAAACCTATATAAGACTGGTATATCAGTTCCATTTAAGTATAAAAGTGTTAACGCATACCTGTGCAACTGAGTTAGAGCATGCTCTAACTCACTTATAACCACGAAAGAGGCCCACAGTTTTACAGGTAAAAGTTATAGAAAGCCTATAGTACGGTGTCACAAAGATATTAAAGCTGCACAAGAGCGCTTATTCATCGTCAGCTACTACTTTAATCTGTATTACCGTTGTAAAATAGAGTTGGTAAACGCTACAGGTGCTATAAATCCTATAGTAAGGTGTCAAAAAGATCTTAAAGCTCCACAAGAGCGCTTATTCATCGTCAGCTACTACTTTAACCGGTATTACCGCGATAGTGAGCACTACAGGTGGTAAAAAGCGCACGTCAAGATAAAAACGCTGTAACCTTACTAAAATTAAATCTGTTCGTAATGGAAGTGTTATGTCATCCATTATTCAACACAGCAGAATAATATTATGGAATATTATGTTATTTAAGTATGTGAAGTGAAAAATGACTGCCCTTATGATTTCACAGTAAATGTATACCATGTTTCTCATCTCAATTTTAACGCGCCTAGGATTTATTAAAGATTTAAAAGAAAAATTATGATAACAAAATAGGTACCTCAAGCTAAACATTACTATTTATTCCTGCTTCTTGAGCAGTGGTATGTAAAATTAAGTGGCATTCATGGAATGCTTCAAATAATGTAAGAAATTTTGTTTATTGTAGTCAAATGTTGAATAACTCGAAATAATACTAATTGTTAGGGTACCAAAACAATGGCGAACTTTACAAAAGTGAGGTTAGTGTTAATAACGACCCATACTTGCGTTGTTTGACACCAATACCTTTAGAACGTCTGTAAAAGAGGACTGCCTAACACAATAAGCTTTAGTTAAACCCTTTATTACAGGTTAAACCTAGATAAAGGAGTTGTTTGACACCTTCAGTTTCTCGTGTTACTAAACTCTCGATAAACTCTATTTTATAGCTTATGACTGCAATAATAGTCAATATAGCACCTTAAGTGGTATAAAAGAGTTCATTGCAATAACTATACAACAATAAGTGCTAAGAGGTGTCGGCGAACACTTTTATAAAGACTTGGGTGTCACAAAAAGGTTAAAGCTTTAACGTATTAAGTATACTTGCTGCTACTAGCGCCATTATAACTCTCAAAGCTGTATTACATCATCCATTAACGCTATAGTGCTGCGATTGGGGCTAAAACTTGTTTGTTAACTCCTCTATATCGTCTTTAGTAATAACTGAGATAATTATAACCCTGTTATATTACTTAAAGTCATAAAAAAGCCTGTAACTGACACCAAAATGTTAGTTGGGCTGATATGATCATGATGATGATGTAGGTGAATTTGGACGAAATTTTAAACGATAACACTACACTTTTACATATTTATTAACATAATTTAAGTATTACTGATACTATTGATAAATAATGGTAAAAGTTTAGTTCTGTGACTAGAAATAATTTATCGACACATTTACTCAAAAATGCATTAACGGAGCCTATTTAAATTTAAATTTTTAATTTTCAAACAACGAAAGTTAAAAATTACGCACCAATGCATCATACAATGGAGTGTGCGGTAAAATAGGTACTATCACCAACTTAGGTGAGACTACCTATTTAAAATCGTCTCATTTGTTATTAAAGTGAGACAAACGTATAAAACAAAAGCGCTTCCGTCTGTGTCTGCGGAATTGCGGAATGAATTGGAGTTTTTAAAATTATATTGTTTATGGAAATTAAAAAAAATACCGTTAAGGATACGCACGGTGCTATAAAAAGCAGCGTGTGGTAAAATAGGTAAGTACTGTAGAACATCGTCCTTAGAATGTGCAACCTCATTACTGTGCTTGTTATGAGGTGTACAATAAAGTATATAATAATAATAATAATTAGCTGGCCGGAGTTAACACTGACGAGGAACAGAGCTCTCACCTCTTTCTTGCCTTAATCGGCCGGTCTGAGTGGAGATTCGCAAGAGCAAACGTGCTCGGGAGAAGGACGTATAATCCAGTAAGGTGCTGGTAGGGATCTTGACCGTACTTCCGGGATTGTCCTGATAGCCGTGGTATACCTCTCCACTGCTCTAGCACCTCAGGATATGTTGCCCCCTTGGCGCTACGTTACTTTGTGCTAGCGACCCTTTTCGGGGGGCCCATTTATTGAGTGTGCAAGTCACCCCCTGCTATTTTAAAGCTGTTTTAATTGTCAATGGTCAGGCAGGGGCCAATAGTTCTTCCATAGTAAACGATTATTAGTCCACTAAACCAGCCAAACCCATAGCGTTTCATCTTTTGTTTCCATATTCTGCAATAGTCCTGCTCCAACCGGGGATTGTCCTTGGCTATACTTTCACAGTGCATACACGGATAATCGTCGGTTGGTGTCCCATTCCATTTGAAATATCTAATGAGGCCTCTACGAGTTGGCTTCGGCCCCTCGTACGCCTACCAAAGGACCGGGTCTCTAGGAAGAGGGACCCGAGAAAGTAAAAAACATTAAAAATAATAATAATAACCTCATCAATGATGTAAGGCTTAAAAGGTTTAAGAAGATTTAGATTAGGTTTGAATTCAAATAATGACATAAGAATGAGTTCGATTTTTCTATAAGATTATGTAAGAGAGAGCGCACGTGAAATATACTTATCCTTGGAAGTTCCATCAGTTTTTGATTTTATAACTAGCTACCGCTACGCCCTAATTCTTGGTACCTACAGTACCTATTTTACTACACGCTACGTAAAATAGGTAAGTACCTTTTTTATCACACACTACGTTATATAGCACCATGCGTATCCTTTACGGTGTTTTTTCTTTCAATTTTCTCATTTTTTATTTTGTATGAAAGTGAGACAAACGTACTGAGCAAAAACGCTTCCGTCTGGGTGTGCGTGAGTTTCACAATACGAGAGTAAAAGAAGTTCAGAAGCTAGGAGGTGAAATAAAAGCCAGAATACTTTCCAATGCTTCCGTATATTTTTTAATAATACTAAGTTATATGTGGCGGTCGTTTTTAATCTGTGTTTTTAATGTGTAAAACTTAAGTTCATTAATTTTATGTAGGTAAGTACTTTAAACTCAACTAAATTAAAAATGGAACATCCGAAATTACTAATGCTTATTCATTTTAAGTATTTTGAAGTTCATTTTTAAAGATAGAA
Source organism: Lacanobia oleracea (assembly GCA_950371165.1). NCBI lineage: Eukaryota > Metazoa > Arthropoda > Insecta > Lepidoptera > Noctuidae > Lacanobia > Lacanobia oleracea. The sequence goes on from OX493385.1 coordinate 11,307,872, forward strand.
TATTAGCATAATAATTAAAAATATCAGTTAATAAGCTCTTGTTCAATATATTTGTGAGTCGAGACGAAAGATGTAGTTCTTAAATTGTCAGTCATTTTTTAATTGCAAAGATATATGTTGCGACTTTCCGGCTGATATCTAAAAAGAAAAAAAAACTTCACATTCTACTGTTTTCTCGTTGAAAAATGCTGTATGATATACGTGCGGATACTGGTATTTACAAACTGTTGATCTACCTACTCGTATGTAAAACCAAATTACCGCACTAAATAGCTATTCTTTTTCATTTTGGTTATAGTTTATCTTGATTAATGCAATTTATAAGCTATGTTTTAAAATCAATTAAGTTTACGTAAGATTTATTCTGCATATTTGTTCTAGAAAATCAAGCCCGTTTGTAAGCGCGGGAAACTGAGGTCGGTAAGATGTAGTAAGGTGCGGTGATTATTTTGGAACAATAAAATGTATGTAACAGGCAAATCAAAATTATTACTTATTTTCTGCAAAATATGGGCACGATAGGTTAGTTATTAGATGGTGGCTTGGCCTCGATCTCGTCTGATGGAAAGCTAGAAATAAGGCATACAAATGAACGTGCGTTACCAGAAGGTTCTTTTTGAAAGCTGACTGAGTATGAAGATTATGTTCTTAAACCCATAAAATTTTTCACATGTAGGTACCGACTTTTTCCAAACACCTAGCCTTCATCATACTACCCTGTCCCTACTAGCTGGAGTACCTACGTGAAAACTAAAATATAAAAGTTTCGGTACTAATATACTTATCGGAATAGTTTCGTGACTTCGTGTAAAAGGGGTGTGTGGAACGCAGAGGTGGTTCCGCTCGATTTCCGCTACCTTGTCTGCGAATTGCATGGGCAAGCCTCAATTGCACATTTTGTCGTCGTGGTCTTGAAGTTTGTATGGTATTCCAAGCGAAGCGGTACCGTGTTTTGTGAAATGTTATTCAATACAATGTATTAATTGATAAAAAAATAGAACAAGTTAGTACGTACTAGGTTTATTTAATCTAACATAGTACAGTTAGATAAAGCAAGAAACTAGAACATTTCAACTTGTCGTTGTATCCCAAAAGAAGGACAATGTTTTCTGGATAAAAATAAGAGAATCAATGAACAAACATTTCAAATGTAGGTACTTTAAAGATTACTCAGGTAGAGGTATTAATTAGGTAATGCCAATTACGTCATAGAAAAGACAGTCGAAGTTTTCAGCGGTTTGTACGGTTTTCGTGACATTTCAAACTTTGTTGGCTTTTATAAGTAAATATGTTGAGCCAGCTTAGCTGCGATACTTTCCAGTTTAAGGCTGCCCGTCTGTATATGCGGAGCGAGTTAGCGGAGCGAAAAGATGGAGTAATTTAACCAATGGAATTGTGTAAAATCTTAGTGACTTACGTGGAGTAGATTTATTATGCAATTCCATTGGTTGATATTTCTCTGCTCCCCTCTTCTCCGGTCTAGTGGACGGTCAGCCTAACCTACTTATCAATTAGACATTGTGACAACTTTCAGAATTTTATTAAATCGTCTTGGGCTAGGTGTGAGATGGCTATACGAAAACTGCAGTAAAGAAATTGAATGCCTTAAATCAAAAGTGTTACCACATACTTATTTTCTTTTTCCCAGCTTTAGCTGACTTGGAAATGTAGTCATTAAGTGATGAATTAGAGCCTGTTATAGTTTTAATACTAATATTTATTCAAACAGTTTTTTTTCCGTTTTTCTCGAAAACTTTGGTAGCTTGCCACTAATCTGTGAAACAAATTTATTTTATATATTTATTTCTTCTTACATCTATCATTACAGGCTTAACCCAATGCGATTAATGCCCTTATCCTAACTTATACTTACATCTATAACTAATCTATATATACTAATATATAAAGCGGAAGAGTTTGTTTGTTTGTTTGTTTGCTTGAACGCGCTAATCTCAGGAACTACTGGTCCGATTTGAAAAATTATTTCAGTGTTAGATAGCCCATTTATTGAGAAAGGCTATAGGCTATATATCATTACGCTAAGACCAATAGGAGCGGAGCAGTAATGAAAATTGTGATGCAGACGAAGTTGCGCAACCAACTAGTTATAAATAATGCATTCTTTGTGAACACACCCAGAGTACAAAAAAAAAAGCCGGCTCATTAGCAATCAGGTTGAGCGAGCGAAGTGCACGCGTCAGCGGCGCCTCCCTTATAAGGTTCGTCCGACTGCGTGGCTCCACCAGCAGGCGCGGTCGCTGTCGTCGCCACACGTACTATCGGGGACACACAGGCTCACCTGCCCTAAAATAATGGGATTGTGCAACTTCCCTCCCAATATTTTAAATATGTATATGTGAGGTGAGTGCCAAATCCCTCCTAACCCTTAACTCATTATATCCCACCAAACCTAAAATAAATAAATATTGTTATCTAACATTTTATTGTACTTAGGTACCAGTTTTTCTAGATACTGATACTAGATGCCTACCTAGATATTCGGTTTGTTCCTCTCAAGCAAGAAGACGTTGAACCAACAAAATTGAAAAGTAAGTTCGTATCTTACACGATATTTAATTTTACATGGCGTGTATTGAGTTCCGGCGTTGTTCATTTACAGAAACGAAAACTTTTCATCTTGATAGGAGTTTTCGATTTCCTTCAAGCCTGCTGCGGTTGAGGCGTGGCATGTAGGTTTTAGTGATATTTCGAAAATAATGATAAACTGAGAATTGTGTCACTGTTTGCCAAAACAATGTATTTATTATAGATATTATATTATTCTGTGTCTAGTAGGTAATTATAATGATAGAGTAACTAATATTATAAAAATCATTAAAATGGTGGTAAGTTTCGAAGACGCTAATGTAAGTAAAGTATGTGTTGTGGCTTGAATTGTGACAATATATGATTTTTATGAAGCTATATACTAGTACATGCCAACATCAACAATAGCCGCACGGTTCATTCTTAAAGGTAAAGTAAAACTTGCCAAGGGTGATCTTAACATACCCAGTTTCCTCCGTGCCTCGGAAAGCTCGTCAAGCCGTTTGTCCCGGCTGTCATTTGTAGATCTTTGGCAGTCGTTACGGATTGTCTGAAACCAGTACATACAATACATCAGACTCCATGGCAGTCTTGCCAACAAGTACCGTGTTACCCAGTTAATGGGTTATGGAGGTATGAAAAAAATATATAATTGCCCCTCAGAGCAAGCCCTTTAATTTGATATATCACAAGATACAGTTTAGATCTATATTGTATATTACTCTCTAATATTATGTTTGTCTGAGGGTGCATGGGGTCTGTTACCATCTTAAGACCCAAGCCAACCTCACCTGCTAGCGGTGCACCCTGCTGTCCAACGGACGAGGCTCTGGCGAACCTGGTTTCCCTCTCGTAGGGTTGTGGGGGTCAGACGGCTGGTCGCCCCACGTAAAACCAACTTCAGCCAAATAAAATGGACAAGAAGTTGATAACGGGTACTCGGGCTAGGGCGTCGCCGCATAACGACGCGCAGGCACATCGCCCTAAACCTGCGATAAGTGGGCTAGGGCTACCGTGTCGAGTACGGGCACGGCTAAAGAGGATAGTACCCAAGAAGAAGTTCCGCTTTGCCACCTGGAACATTGGCTCCCTAACCGGACGTTGCCGAGAACTCGCGGACGTACTTGCGAAGCGTCGGGTCCAGTGCGCCTTCCTTCAGGAGACGCGCTGGAAGGGAAATAAGTCACGTGACATCGGGCAGGGGTACCGGCTAGTGTACACCGGATCACCAACGGGCAGGGGCGGAGTGGCCGTGGTGCTGTCTAAGGACCTCCAGGATGGACTCCTTGAAGTAGACCGATGCAGCGACCGGTTGATGCGAGTTAGGGTGCTGATCGAAGGGTCGGTAACGAACCTAATCAGCGCCTATGCTCCTCAAACTGGTTGCTGTGAGTCTGAAAAGGAGGCCTTCTGGGATGAGTTCGAGGACGTACTACGCGCTATTCCGAATTCCGAAGGTGTTTTGGTTGGGGGGGATCTCAACGGTCACGTAGGTCAGTTTGCTGGAGAGTACGGACGTGTTCACGGTGGTTTTGGATATGGCCAGCTAAATGCAGAGGGAGTCAGTATACTCAGCACCTGCGCTTTGTCTGACCTAGCCATCGCGAACACGTTCTTTCAGAAGAAGCCCCAGCATCTTATTACGTACCGTAGTGGTGCCTACTCAACCCAAATAGATTACCTGCTGGTGAGACGGTGCCACATTGGCAAGGTTACCAACTGCAAAGTCATCCCAGGTGAAAGCCTAACGGCTCAACACTGCCTCCTTGTCCTGGACTTTGCGGTTGTACCGAAAAAGAAAGTGACTGAAAAACGCAAACCCCGCACAAAGTGGTGGTTGCTTGATGGTCCTAGGCAGTCGGACTTCATCGCGGAGCTCGAGCATCTCGAGATCAGTGCTCCGCATGAGTCCGCTCAAGAGATCTGGAGTAGGATCCATTCAGCAATCACCGATGCGGGTAAGCGCGTCCTTGGCACTTCTCGTGGTGGCCGCACCATAGAAAAGGAGACGTGGTGGTGGGATGACGGGGTGCAGGAGGCGACTCGGAAGAAGATGGTTTTATTTAAACAGTGGCAAGGGTCCAACTCTCCGGATGACAGAGAGGCATATGGAGCGGCTAAGCGCGCTTGCAAAAAAGCTGTAGCCAGAGCCCGCAGCAAAAGTCTGGCGCCCTTGTACGACAAGCTGGAAACTGCGGAGGGGCAAAAGCTTATTTTTAAGCTGGCGCGTGCCCGGGAGAAAGCTGCACGGGACATTAGCAAATGTCTCTGTGTAAGGGACGCCCAGGGTAAGCTGCTCTACGATGCCCCCTCTGTTAAGGAGAGATGGTGTACATACTTCGCGGAGCTGTCTAACAAACAGCATCCCCATAACCTTCCTCCCGAACCGCCTCCTAACCTTGGACTTATTTCCCCTATTTCCCCCGACGAAACCCGCATTGCTCTTTGCCACATGAAGAACCGGAAAGCGGTCGGGCCTGACAATGTGCCAATTGAAGTGTGGAAGGCGATGGGCCCACATGGCGTGGACCTTCTGACGGATCTTTTTAACCGCATCCTGATCACCAAGGAAATGCCGAACCAGTGGCGATTTAGCCTGATTATCCCTGTATACAAAGGCAAAGGTAGCGTACAGGATTGTAGTAGCTGCCGCGGTATCAAGATCATGTGCCACACCATGAAGCTCTTCGAGCGCATATTTGACACACGGCTCCGTAGCGAGTGTACTGTCTCTGAGTGTCAATATGGCTTCCGGGCGGGTAACAGCACCATGGACGAGTATTCGCCTTACGGAATCTGGCTGAGGCTTACAGAGAGAGAAGGAGAGCTTTGCATATGGCCTTTTTAGACCTGCAGAAGGCTTTCGACTGTATACCTCGGCAGTCCATCTGGTGGGCACTGCGCTTCAAAGGCGTTCCCGAGGCCTATATTGACATTATCAGAGACATGTACCGCGATTCCGTGTCCTCTGTCCAGACCGCTGTTGGCGAATCGAATGGCTTCCCAATATCTGTTGGCGTTCACCAAGGCTCGGCTCTTAGCCCGTTCTTGTTTAACGTAGTGCTCGATGTAGTTACGGCAAACATCCAAGATAAGCCCCCATGGCTAATGATGTATGCCGATGACATCGCCCTCGTTAATCAGAACAAAGCCCATCTTGAGCGCAAAGTCAACATTTGGAAGGACACGCTTGAAAACGGTGGTCTGAGACTAAATGTGGCGAAGACTGAGTACATGTCCTGTGGCGGCACGGATTCAAATAGGTTCATCCGAATAGGTTCGGACCTGATCAGAAAGTCCGATACGTTCAGGTACCTTGGATCCGTGCTGCACGAGTCTGGCAACGTGGACGACGATGTCCAAGCACGTATAGGCGCGGCTTGGGCGAAGTGGCGCGAGGTAACGGGCGTTGTATGCGACCGCAAAATGCCTCCTAAGCTCAAGGGGCACATATATAAATGCATCATACGGCCTGTCCTACTGTACGGCGGTGAATGTTGGCCAGCACTAAGCAGACACACCCAGGAGCTTCGCGTCACGGAGATGAAGATGCTGAGGTGGATGAGTGGCGTAACGCGATCCGATCGCATGCGCAACTCTTTCATCAGAGGTAGTCTTGGTGTCCGTGACGTGGGGGAAAAACTGCAAGAGTGTCGTCTGCGATGGTATGGCCACATCATGCGCCGCCCTATGGAGTACGTTGGTCGGGGATGCATGAATATGGCTGTTCTTGGGGCTAGGTCCCGTGGTCGCCCTCGCAAGCGCTGGTTGGACGTCGTTAAGTCCGACATGAGAGCCAATGGCCTAACTGAGAAGGATGTTCAAGATCGGGCAAAGTGGAGGAAGCTAAGTAGGAAGGTGGACCCTGGCAATAGCCGGGATTAACGCCAGGTAGAAGAAGAAGACTCTCTAATATTATGTTTAAAGTGTTTGTTTGTTTTAAGTGTATGAATTTCATTTTTTTTTTTAATTTTCCGGTTTGACCCCTAAACTAAAAATTTATTTATTTACGTAACGCATCCGTGTTTGGATCACAGAAGTCCATATGTATACCAAATGTTTAAATCCGACGCGCCTTTTGTAATACGGTGCGTGATATACGATTTGGCGATTTGTGTGCGACATATACAAGTATAACAGAATAAACGTTTTGGTACCCACTTACGAATATTACTACAATTAAACACTAGACGGACATTAAAAGTAGAAAGTAAACAAATAAATCAATTTGATCAAATAAACACTTCTCGTATCGACGGCACGTTGAGTCGTCGTTAATTTCACCGCTTTATTGAAAATGACGTAAAGTGTTGCAATTTCCTCGGCCAGCAATGTTTACTCAAGAAAAAATTAAGGAACTAACCACGGCCATGAAATTAATCTGCCTAGCTTTTTCCCCAACTATATTGGGGTTGGCTACCAGTCAAACCGGATTCAGCTGAATACCAGTATTTTACGTGGAGCGACTGCCTATCTAACCTTCACATCTTAGTGACTGGAGAACACGGTACTTCTTGACAAGAATGGTGTCAAATTTTCTGGCTGCAGACTATCCTTTTTTGGGATTATTCTCGGAAAGGGACGTCGATGTGTGACCTACACAGTGTTCATATTCCATGGAGGTTCTGACTAGCTTAAACTCCTATTATTTTGTAAGAGTCATGTTCACATTGACTCTTAGAAAATAATAGACAAGAGTTCAGTACTTTTTTTTTCAAACAGGGTCACACCCTAATCGACTCTCACCAAATGTTTGCAGATGTTTTGTGAAATAACTGTGACTGCTCACGTTCCAAATTCATTTTCATTTCGAAAACTGTTGTAAATGTAATTGTTTTTTACTCAGAATTTGGAAAGGTACCACATTCCTAATAAAAAACTAAAAACTTATTATTCTCAAAATGCCAGCAGTGTCGGTTGTCGTGTTATTTCATTTTGTTCTAATACCGAAACTGAAAAGATAAAATTAAACTGTTTATATAATTAAATTGATCTCCCGAAGAATCAATTACGGGGTATCCGAACGGAATAACTCGTAACAAGAACCTGTGCACTTTTTCTGCAGTTCTAAAATAGCTCCCCTTTTACATCTACTGACACTGTTTTCTGTTATTTATTAATGAAGCCTTTCTGTTTACGGACGGACAAGCAATACAATTCTTCACAAGTAAAACACTTTGCACATATAGACATAATTGTACATGGCAAGTGTTTCGTTGCGCAGGGTCGGCCCATATAATTTTCATTTACATAGGACCGTGGACCAGCATATAATATTAGCCTCGAATGTTCCATAAATATATGGGACACTGTATTGAGTTGAAAACTTTTGGACTTCATTAACGTGTCGGTCAAAGCCGATTAATTAAAATGTTTAATAAGGTTTCTATCGAAGATACCTCACCTACTAATAAAACGACATCAAACCCACACATTGTTTCAAAAGGTCGGCCAAACTGGAATAAATAAAGGCATTCTCAAAAGTTGACGACACGGGAAAGAATTTATGAAAATCAACATTTAGTCGAAACACCTCTTGTGTTCAGAGGTTTAACTACTTTTGACATGGTTGACATCGGGAATGTGACGAGACGGAAAGTAGCCTGCCGGTCTATTCTGTCAACATGTCTCCGTGTGAACTTAGATGGAGTGAGCGTGAGCATCTTGTTTGTATGGATTGATAGCACAACAAAATCGCACTGCTTCACTCCCCGCACCCACCCACCACCCTCTGCTACCAATTCCTAAAATTTAAAAATTCTTTCTTTTTATTGGGACTGTACCTTAAGGTGTACTTTGGTACGTAATATCTTCAAACATGACCAATGTATGTGTACCGTTGCCAAGCAGCTGTGCGATTTTGAAAACATGTCGAAGTGAAGGCTTGGGTGAAGTGATCACGAAGTGAGCTGTCAATCCATGTAATCAAGATGGAATGACTGCTCACGTCGTGATCACTTTAACGAAGCCTTCACTTCGACATGCTTACAGAATCGACCGGCAAGAGCGTTACCATACGGGAGCAACCCAATTTTCTTATTAGCACTCCGGAGTCTGATTTTAGTGCTCGGTTGACGCCAACACTACATCAGACTACCACATGAAGACTACATGTGTGGGCTTTCACCTCTACTGAATCATTCAGGATAAACAGCACGATATTATGAACCATCTTCTGTAACTGACCGATAGACGCGCTCACAGTTGAAGCCATTGCAATACGAAAATTTAGCAAAAAAACATTAAGCAAAGATCACCTAGCCTTTTTCCAACTATATTGGGCTCGGTTTCCAGTCAAGCTGGATTTTGCTGAATACCAGTACTTTACGAGGAGCGGCTGCATACCAGAACTCCACAACCCATTGACTGGATAACACGGTACTTCATGGCAAGACTGGAGTCAGATTTACTGGCTTCTGACTATCCGTAACGACTTCATTTTATTTGGACAAGCCCGCCACACATTCCCAACCACTGCAACTCCTGAAAGCCAGAATCAATAGTGGCGACCAGCAGAAAAAGACCAAGCCAATGAAACCCGACGTGTCCTGGAGAAACGATTCAACTGTCTTGGATCCTTCAACGAAATTAATCAAAAAACTACAGCGGAGGAAAAAAATATATGTAAAATTTCTACTTCCCTCCGTATCAAGCAGGAGACAGAATAGAACTAGGCCAATAGGCACCAAGGGACATATACAACTGGTTTATCCCAATTGCCAAGCACCACAGACTATATATGTACCGGACGGGCGTGATCGACTGGAACGGGGGTGTGATGGGGTAGGTCTATCCTTCTTCTACTCCTCCGATGTGAACTGTGACCAACCGACTGCGTCCAGCCGCGCTGACGTCCTCTACCGGGATCTGAGGGTCTCCGTACCACACGTACAACGTTCTTCTATTTTGCCAATTACTTGCTGTCTTCGGGGTAGATTGGGGTGCGGGATGAATGCTTACCAGGGTTAAATAATATGCAGGAATTTGACAACACATCAGCTAATGGTTTAAGGGCAAATTCGCGAGTACTGTGATTCTATTTATAGTTTCTATATTTCTTCTGCCAGTGACTACGAGTTTTCTATTTTTTAACAATTCACTAAGGTACGAGGCTACCTTACCGTAACGAGGCCCAAAAACCACTAACTGCTTCGGTTTATTTTAACTGTCAAATTCAACCATGGTTCTACTACATTCCTGGCCACATCCAGGTCTATTCCAGGTCTGGATAGGGGTTGATGCACCTCTATGTGAATCCCCCAAAATTCCCCGTCGAATGGGGTGAAAACCAACCCTTCAACCCTGCCCACTAGTGGGCTTGTTGCATTTAACTGTCGAAACTGTTTACAAGTGTGAACTTGTTTACAATTAAGGGTTGATTTCCCGAAAAACTGTGCCCCATGGGCTATGAAACTATCTGTATTAGGGTAGGTGCATCATCCCTCTATCCAGATACATAACTTTTGAAGCCATCCCTCCAAGGGTGGAGGAACCGTGGGTCAGGAACCCGGAAGGGAATAAAAATCTGTGATTTTACACTTTCCCACCTTGCGGCTTTATGCCTTGCCTGACCACAAAGATGCGTACATATCTGGACAGGACCCAGTACCAGGCTTCCAGTGCCCACCATTCAAAACCTATATACCTAAATTCTCTGCATGTTCGGCAACTGAAGGCGTCTGCGTATTATTATATTAATTACTTATTTATTCTTTTTGATGTAAGAACTTAATCGTTCTCTTTATTAATTTATTTTTTATTATTTGGTCATTGACAACCATAGTTTTGTGTAAAGTAAAAGCATATTTTTCAAATTTTGTAAATGTGAGTACCATGAAACCATTTACATTTTATGTGAGTAGTTATAGTTTTACTTGTTGGACATGAACGAGCATGGTGGTTGAGAGCATGTCATGCTCACTCAAATGTCTCGCTGATGGCGGCGCGTGGGTTTGATCATTCGGTTCCCTTCGAAATGGTTGAGTTGAAGGGTGCCGATACACGCGTCATGTTCGTGAACAGGCGCCGTCGGTTGAGACTGGTCATCTCTTAACTGCCATTGGCTTATTTTAATCTTTATATTTAAAATTCTTATAATAAGCCTTTTTTTTTCCTTTGCATTGCCCTCACATGCAGAAGCAACAAGTATATGTAACTTGGAATTTTGTAAAACAGAACATGATTTAAAAGAGTGTCCGTGGAGTTTCTTGCACGTTCTTCTCCATAGAGATCTACGCTTTGTAACGTGCAAATAGCTTCCATGTTTTTGACTGACCGACCTTAACGTTTCAAAAGTGCCTGTGAATGGTTTATTTGAAATAAAAATGCTTTGAATTTGAATTTTGCAAATGGTGGCTCCGCCATCCGACCCGTCACCTTTGAGCAACTGTCCTGTGCAGGTATGTGTGAAATGTTCATCACCTATGTACCTTCGTTACTGTTGATTTCCATCAACCAATCAAAACACGCCTTTTGGGTGCTACCAGGAATGTGTAGGGGAAATGTGTAGCCCTACCTATCCTTTTAGTTTTAAGGAAAATAAGTTTTCCCCAGAACATCTTTTACGTGTTTGGGGAAAAACGACAAAATATACGTTTTTAATCATTACATAGCTTATATACCACGACTATGTGAGCACACAAGCTCCCAAGCTTTAAGCACATAAGCTTACGACTACAAGTACATGGGCGCCGTCCATGCGAGCCACACAATGCCAAATGCTCCGTTGCGAACAATATATATACTAACACTAAAACTAATGATTCCAGTAATAGGTATGGCAAAATCGCACGAACGCACGGAAATTTGCTCTGGTTTCTACAAGATCCGTATAGTAAACTACCCCAGACGTAGCCTGAATACTGTCTACAGAATATTGCGTTCAGTTTGCCAAAGAATACACTCCCATAAGATGTGATGTGCGGATTGTTCGTATTCATGGTCAGCTGTAGAACATTGACATAAAGGCATGATTACTCTTAAAGTTGCCATGACCTGTGTAAAATTGGGCAACACTGATCCACCTCCAGCTATGTCCTATCCAGCCGTTCACGAACAAAATGGTGGAGGTGACGGCTTTTAATGGAATTTTCCCACCTACGTGACCGTTCGGATATAAGTTCCTCCGAGACATCAGTCTGGTGTTTTAGTTATCTAGTGATCTAAGCACGATCGCGTAGCGGTAAGAACTCTGGGTCCGTGATTTTTCTAGCGTAGTAGTACATTGCAGCACGCCGCTGCACCTCTAGATCGACTGGGAGTACCCTCGCCGGCACTGGTAAGGCTTCAGTACTAACCGTCCTATATGCTTTGCATAAGAATATCAAAGCCAAACGCCGGCTTTGAAGCAATTTACGTCGTACCGCCCCTGTGGTAGCCCTATCGGCCCAGACAGGTGCCCCGTAGCACATACAACCCAAGTAAGTAGCCCCATAAGTAGTTTTTAAGGTTTGAAAAGAAAAACCCCAAGTAGTTTTGGATATTCTTTTCAAGGCTTAGAAGTTCTTTTTTGCTTTTTCACCTACTATTTTCATATGATCAATAAATGAAAAGTTATTTTCTAGTAACATACCAAGGTAGTACACGGATTCTTTTCTTTTAACGGGTACGTTAGGCCAGGATTTAAGGTTTTCTTTTAAAATCAACTTATGATAGGTTTTATGCGGATCAAAGGTCAGACGGTTTCGATCGCCCCACTGAGATGTTAAGCGTAGGTATGTGTCAGCCAAGTTCTCGAGTCCAGCTCGAGTACTTGCCTGAATGAGAAGCAAGCCATCGTCCGCGTAACCAGTTAATGAACAGCCGCATGGGAGCGGAAGCGCGAGGGAATCGTCGTAGCCAAAATTCCATATATATACTAAGTATCTAGATAACTGAGACTAAGTGTGATGTCCTCAGGACATCCCATGGTTAGAGACTTAGTAATGGAATGGTGTCCAAATTTGAGTTTCGCGGAGCTGTTTAGAAAGTAAGAAATAATTAGTTTATAGATGTTTTTGTAGCAACCACTTTTCACTTTCAGTATTAGCATCGGCCACCATGCGTTATCAAAAGCGCTAGAATTGTCGAGAAAGATTCCAACCACGTATTTATGGTTCAGGAGTTGCAGTGGTGGGAATGTGTGGCGGGCTTGTTCCAAAAAAATAAAAACTAAAAAGATCACCTCTCCTACTGTTTTACTCGCTTCTATAATCATTATATTAGATATTTTATCTTCACCGGGTGATTTGTTGAGATATAGTCTCTTGACAACGTTTGAGAATTCGTCAGTGCATGGAAGATCTGACTCCGGTGATTCAGTTGGCACCGCGGCCCATGCTCTGATCTGTTGGTGGTATTCATTATCATTTACTGATGAATCGTCTGGTATAAGAGAATCAAGCAGAACATCAGTTGTTTCTTCAATGCCGGTAGTATGTTTATTATTAACTTTAATGTTCTGAACGTACGCAAGGTCGACAGATCTATTAGCCTTGAACTCGTGGTACAAAGAAGACCACGGACCCTCCTTATCAAGTTTATCAACAATTTTCCGAAGTAAATTACTCTTAGATTTTTCAACCGATGCTCTGTAGCGTGACTTGGCAGCTCTAAAAGTACTTAAAACATGATTAAGGAGGTCTCCGGTAACCTTTCGTTTTTCAAGCTTATTAAGTTGTCTACGTGCTCTATGATTTTTTTTCGTTGTTCAACAAGTTAGTCACTCTACCAGGCACATCTACAAATATTGGTCATAGATGCGCGACCAATAGCAATGTTATCTCCGCACTATGCTAAGCTGACAATCCATCGCGAGTAAAGTCTTTGGAATGACAAGCAAAAGGTGAGTCAAAGAATTCCCATTACGCGCCTTTACTTTTATGTCTAAAATTGCTAATTAAGTGTGACGAATCTTGAGTAAACATAGAAAGAAATTCGTACACGATCAGGCGATGATCACTACAAGATGCGTCAGGGAGAACACGCCTCCTATCCAAGCGTACGTCTGCACTACAAAGTGTGACGTCAATACAAGATTCGCCCATTTGGCTACAAAAAGTAGGTGGTGCGTCTGGGGTTTATGAATTGATAAATTCATCTCAGCTATAAAATCTTCAACAGCACAACGTCGATCGGAATCAGTGGACCGAACTTTGCCATACCACAGAGAAGAAGATGCATTTACGTCAGCACAAACTATAACTTTGCAGCTCGCGAGCGACCGCAAGACGTGACGGAGATTGTGTATATTATGTGGAGTGAGTGGTCTGAGTATTGAAAATAGCAGCTCACAACGTATACCTTAAAGGTAGGCGATGATACTTCCACCACGGCGCAATGAGATTACTTACAGATGTTACAGTGAAGCTCGAAGAACGCGCAACAAACATTCGAGCTCGCGCCTTGCAGTCCAGCTGAACCACCCTGTGACGGAAGCGCGCGTTTTGGTATTGTTTCTGAATAAGTACTATGACAAGATTATAATTCACAATCAATTTATCCAGCCCAGATGTCGCCACCCATCGTTATGGAGATTTAATTGTCCTATGGTTGAATTATCCATTATTAAAAATTACAGCCGGGACCAACGGCTTAACATGCTTTTCGAAGTACGGAGGAAACTCTGTACTTAGGTTAGATAGGTAGTCATTCATCGACAGACCAACCTTAGCAAGTGTTGCTTAACCTTGAAGATCAACCCGTGCGGATGTTATTATCTAGCATTTAGCAAAGATATTACAACTAAACTTCTAACTGGGTTAAACGAATATGGAATAACGTACCTCAAGATGCCAGTAACTACTATTAGTACCATGAAGTAAAACGCAGGTCAAACCGTGAGCTGAGCTAGCTTAGCCTTCCGCATCAATACTTTTAATGTGTATCAGCAAACCTGAAAGCGTCGTCGACACCTCCACACGTCAAGCGCGCGCTGCCAAACGTGACGCGCCCGCGCCGCCCGTCTGCGCAGTATTTACGTACCGTGCCACCGTGACCCTATGGCTCCGCTGGCGTGCAAGGTCGCCAGTGATTAGTTAACTATATTTCGGATTGTGCCCTCAGTACCAACCAGTGCCTATCAAAATGTAAATATAAGTTATGACATTTTGTAAATAAATCTAATTTATATTATATTTGTGAGATCAGCTAAGCTTACTTGGCTTAGTTCGCATTGAGACCTGTATTAAATCGGTGCAATAGATCGTTGGTTAACTCGAGTAATCTATCTGCTATTACGTCACATAGAATGACGTGCGCGACGAGCTGCAGGTGTGACACTTCAGAATATAATCTTAAATACATTTTGAGAACTAGAGATGAGTCCCGGTAGTTACTGCTTGCGTGAATGTCCAAGAGAATTGATGCGGTCTTTTATTCTGCTTGTAACCCACTTTCTATTGAATTTGGATCCAATGTAGCTCTGCGTTGTGGTCTGTTCTATACTTAGTTCGGTCAAAAAAGACATTCACCTTTGCATTAATTCCAAAGATACTGAAAATTTACATGGACATCTGGGATACCATTATAATGAAATTGTGAAAAGTCCCAATCGATAATATCAGCATCAGCCGCACGGGTCGATCTTCAAGGTTAAGCAACGCTTGCCAAGGTTGGTCTGTGGATGGGTGACCATCTTAACATAGAATAGAATAGCCGCTTTGCATAGAGATTATATTATTTTCGTCTAGCGTTTCTGCTTCTACCAGTATTAATATTGTAAGGAAGTCTCTGTCACTATAACTGTTTCAATTTACTGAACAACATGCTCCATTGATTTACAAATAACAAATCATGTTATCCTAGAATATAAAACTCTTCCGCTACTGACTGAATGAGGGACTGACAGACAACGCGCAGCCGAAACTACTGGTCGTAGAAAACTGAAATTTGGCATGTAGGTTCCTTGGGGAGTGTAGGGGAGCACTAAGAGAGGATTTCTCGAAATTATCACGGAAACGGTATAAACGTGATATGCGCGTACGAAGTCGCGGGCGAAAGCAAGTTTATCTATACTAATATAATTGGTCTTTACCTATGAAATTGGCGTTTTGTATGAAAAATTATTTTTTTATGGATTTTTTATTTATATAATTAATCGAAGTAATCACCCATGCAATCAATGCATCTTTGCCAACGCAGTGGCAGTTTATTGATGCCCTTCTTAAAGAAATCATCTGGACGGGAGGCAACAAATTCTTCAAAGGCATTTTGTACTGCCTCTCGGGTATTGAATTTTTTTCCCGCCAAGAAGTTATCCAAATTCTCGAAAAGTAGTAGTCTGTAGGCGCAAGGTCTGGTGAGTAGGGCGGATGACGGAGAGCTTCCAACCCCAGTTCTTGCAACTTGGAGACCGTCTGCTGTGCAGTATGAGGTCGCGCGTTGTCGTGCAGGAGCAGCGGAGACGAGCGATTGACCAATGCTGGTTGGAGATGTGCCAGCTTCTCCATCATTGTGTGTGTTCAGTTATTCACAGTACACATTTGCAGTAATGCTCACCCCGTTTGGTAAGAAGCTGTGATGAATCACACCGGCGCTAGACCACCAAACAGTGACCATCACTTTTCTAGGGGTAAGTTTTCGTTTAGGGCATTGTTTAGGTGCTGAACCAAGATCCAACCAACTTGCTGAGCGCTTGCGGTTATCATACAGAATCCATTTTTCATCGCAGGTAACAATGCGGTTCAAAATTCCTTCATTTGTGTGTCTGTTGAGCAGTGCAAGGCACGTCTCGACGCGTACTTCGCGCTGGCGATCATTGAGTTCATGGGGCACCCATTTGTCAAACTTTTTTACCTTGCCAATTTGACGCAAATGGACCAATATTGTTTTGACGCTAACGTCGAAAGCTGCTGCTAATTCAGCCGTAGATTGTGTATCATCAGCTTCCACAATCGCCTTTAATTCGTCATTGTCGACCAAAGTCTTCGGACGACCGCGAGGTTCATTTTTCAGGTCGAAATTTCCAGAACGGAAGCGAGCAAACTAATAATAGGTGGTGCGTTGGTTTGTAGTGTTAGCTCCGTAAACGTCGGCGTCGTTGATGTTGCGTGCCGCTTGTGCCGCGTTGCTGCCACGACGGTATTCATATTCCATAATTACTCGAATTTTTAACGTATCCATGATGACGAAAAAGATTGAAATGCGATGAAAATGTAACACTAATCAATAAACAAATGACTACTTTTGGAAAAAAAAAACATGTTTTTAAAATAAAATTAATTTGAAATTAGAATTCTTAGCCAAACAAAAATTATTTTGATTTGAAATGGCCAGTACTGCAGAACGGCAATTTCATAGGTAAAGACCTAATATAAAGCTGAAGAGTTTGTTTGTTTATTTGTTTGTTTACTTGAACGCGCTAATCTCGGGAACTACTGATCTGATTTGAAAAAATCTTTCAGTGTTAGATAGCCCATTTATCGAGGAAGGCTATAGGCTATATATCACGCTAAGATCAATAGGAGCGAAGCAGTAATGAAAATTGTGACGCAGACAGGCGGGTCAACTAGTCTATAAATAAAAACACAGTTTGCTCACTTCCTGGTTCGTTCCTTGTGTCGCAAATGTTTCAATTAAAAGTGTGAAAAAACTAAGTTAGTCCATGAAATTACTAAACAGTAGGTACGCTTAGTCGGTTCATGAAATTCTACCGATTCTTCAAGTCTACGCTGCAACAATCACCTTGATATTTTTCAGAAGCTGAAATGTAAACTGGGTTTCATGTTTCTAAAACAAACGCCATGAAAATGATACTCAATCAATTAGTTAGATGTTTAAATAACCTTCTATCTACTGAAACTTTCATAATAGTATGCTAAAGATCATTTGATTCTGGCTTTTGACGGACCATGGTCCGTTCACATTCCGAGTATAGCCTTGATATGTGTGGATCAACCTTTACTCGGTTCATATAATCTAAGAATATACTAAATTCTACCTATAGATCAAAAATCATCTTGGTATTTCTGTAAAGCATGTATTTATAGTTGTGTTTATTTATCTCAAACAAACATATATATATATAATTTACTAATGATTAAATTTACAATTTAATCTAATTTAATTATTTTTAATTTAATAATAATTCATATAATTAGTTAATAAGTCCTCGTTTCACTTTTTTTTGTATTCCCTGTTTAATTTTGTTTAATTTTTGCCGTTTTGTTTTTGACATTCGTATCTTTGACATCTGTATTTTGTGACATCTTTTTATCTGTTATTAATCGAATATTATTAAGTATACAATCCAAATGTATTGATTATTCTATTTCCTTTCTTTAATTTTTTTTTTTGTAATTTTTATAATAATCATGTAGATATGTACCTATATTTTTGCTAATTATTTTATAATGGAATGATTTAATTTAATTATTAATGCAAATTCTGTAAATTAATTATAAATTGTAAATCTTTAATTGAGAATGCTGTGCAGACCTATAAGTGATATATTTACACAGAATTGAAGATATGTGATTGCCAGTTATTGTTATACTTAATTGTAAATATGTCGTTGGTGTGCCTTACTTAATAAATAAATAAATAAATAAAAGCTGAAATGCATTCTAGGTTTCATATTATTCTAAGACAGACGCCAAGAAAAATGACGCTTAATCAATTACTGAGATGTTTCGTACAACTCAACACTTGACTATAGAGCTGCTTTTACTCCTAATACAATAGCTGAGAAAAGCGTAGGTTGATTGTGTAGGCAGGATCTATTTCTATCCCAGCCTTATACTGCATTGTACCACATAACTGTCGTTATGACCTTCGTTTCCAATTATCCAGTTTACGTTGCAATGTAAAATAATGACTTTATCAGCCAAGCCTTAATGCCAAAATAAATGGTGTTCATATCGGGTAAACTACGTGGTGTTCATGTTATTAGTGCATGCATTTTCCAATTAAACCCTTACCGCATCAAAGCGAGAGCATATTGAAATAAACTCCGACACTCCGTTATAAGTAGTATCTACGTGGTGGCTGTTTTGTCTGTAACATACGCCTCATTACCGACTTGTGCAATTCATAACGTCTCATCCTATTTATGAGCAGCCCTACACTAGATGATTGATTGAACTTGAGCAATTAACATGTATGAATTATTTGCAGAGTACTCTCGATTCCTTCGTTTATTAGTATTATGACATTATTGAAGACGTTTCTTGGTTTTATTGTATAAGTACCTTGTATTAAACTGGAACTTATGCGACTGCAGGCTAACAAAGTCTAGTTAGTTTTCATTAAAAGCTTTATAGAATAGAATAGAATACTCTTTATTATGTACACCATATAAGTTACAGAGAAGATAGATGAAGAACACAGTACATAGGGTGACACAATGGGCGGCCTTATCGCTGAAAGCGATCTTTTCAAGACTTTATTGTGAATTCATCAGTCCATCCATCTGCCTAGCCTTTTCCCAATTATATTGGGGTCTGCTTCCAGTCAAACCGGATTCGGCTTATTACCAACACGGTACTTCTTGGCAAGACTAGAGTCAGGTTTACTGGCTTCTGACAATCCGTAACGACTGCCCGAAACAACCGTGTCCGGTGAGTACCTGTGTCAGGCGGAAGGTGAGGACGCCGTGGCGCCGCTCTAGCCACTCCTCAAAGAGGGGACTAATCGCCTGTATTGTGGCGTGCCCAGCGCTGGGTTGCGACAGTAGTTGTCTCCATAACGCCATGAGATCCTGCCGGAGCTCCGTCCACCTTGCTGCAGAGAAGTCTCGCCCCGGCGTTGCGCCTCCCCGCGCCACTCGTAAATGAGCGCGAGGGCTCTCGCCTCCAGATGTCATAGCGGCAGTCCGGCAAGGAGGCTCGCCGCCTCGCCAGAGACCGTGCGGTATCCCCGGGCCAGCCGGATGGCCATGACCCTCTGGGACGCGTTGAGGTAACGGGCAGGTCGCTTCCTCAAAGTAGGCGCCCACACTGGCGCCCCATAAAGGGCCATGGACCGCACGACCCCGCGTAAAGCCTCCGGCAGGAGGCGTTTGGTCCCCCTAGATTGGGCAGCCGCGGCTCTCCCCAGTCTGGGAGCCAAATGTCGAAAATGCTCGACGAAGTTCCACCGGCTATCGAAAACGAGGCCCAGGTATGTCAACGTCGATCCGACGCCGATGTGAACCCCTCCTACCGTTATTTTGGGATCCAGATGGAGGCAGACATTTTTGCCTGAAAAGTCGATTTAGTAAAACATAGCTGCGTTTTAAAACCTTTCAAGGAAGAAAAACAAGTCGTTAACAAACAACTCTCGCTTTTATCAAACCACAAAAACAGAATCTTGGAGCAAGGTCGGGCCTTCTAGAAATATAGACGACGGTTGGAAATTCCATTTCATATCTAAATCTGCATCACAATCATCTTTATTGATGTTGCGAAGTCCCGAGCACTTGGACCACAGTGCAAAGAGATACAGAAGGTAAAGATGAAACTATGAAAATGCACGGTATTAAAGACGCGAATCCACCACGTGATGACGCACGTGTGCTAAACTTCGCTTTGCAAGAAAATATATTATTTGATTGTATCGACTGCAAACCATGAACACGTCACGCATCAATGTAGCTAATTAGTACATGCGTGGCTGGCTCGAATATGGCGCTCACACAGCTCAACGCCGTCAACGCAATGCACGCTGTGCATGCGGTAGGTACGCAATACACGAATATTAACCTTAATTTATTTATTTATTTATTATACGTTTTATTGTACATACACCAAAAGTAATACAAAAGTTAACTTAAAACTAAAACACATACAATGGGCGGTCTTATCGCATTCCGCGATCTCTTCCAGACAACCTAGGATGGAAAGTATTTGTCCGGACATGAAATGGGGCTGTCATTGGTGTAAAAAAGAAAAGAAAAACAAACTTAAAACAAACAATAAATTATAATATAATAGATACAAACATATGTACATGAAATAGAAACATAAATACACACATACTAAGTATACAGACAGTGAAAATAAATGACGACTAACGTCACTCACAGCGACAGGTAATGCTCCCTTACAAGTCTTTTGAACGCAGGCAATGACTGAGCGCGTCTAACTAGCACTGGCAATGCATTCCACAGACGAGCAGCCTGTACAGTAAAGGAGTTATCCAAGAAAGTTGTGGAATGCATTGGCATTTTCAGTTGCAAGTTATCCGATGACCTCAGAAATTTAGTGTGGGAATCACAGAGAAACTGGAAACGACTTTTAAGGTAAGGAGGGGTAAAAGGTGAAAAGAGGATATTGTACAAAAGGGAAAGAATATGGCGAAGGCGAATTGGCAACCACTTGAGCTTCACACGAAATTCGGAAACATGGTCATATTTGCGTAATATTCGTGTATTGCGTACCTACCTATTGCATGTAGTCGTAGGTACGACTAAGTATAACTGTATCACAGCACAGTGGGCCACGCTATAGTTGTGTATAGTTGTGGGTGTGTAGTATGTACAGTAGAAACTTAAACTCATGTTGTCAAACAATGAATCTACGCAGCTTAAGGAGCCATTTACGCGGAGCGAGGAAGCAAACCGGAGAAACGGAGAAAGATTAGACCATCATTTCAGTCAAAATTTCAATGAGTCACGTGGTGAGGAGGTGTTATGTAATTTCATTGGTTAAAATTTCTCTGTTTCTCCGCTCCGCTGCCTCACTCCGCTGTATGGGCACCCTAAATGCGCCGTTTGGACTAAGCCGTATCGGCTTACGTTTAGCCAGTGCGAGGGTATTGGTTTCAAATCGTCAAACGTTGGTACCATATACAAGGAATTGAAAAAATGCCCAAAACCTCTTAATCCTGACTTCGTATTATGACCCTGAACAAATTCCTCAACAAAATAATGTAGCCAAAAACAATTTGTTTCCATTTATTTGAAGTCTGTAAAATTCGCGTATGCTACGCACGCGCGTGCAACCAAGCCCGCGCCACCGGCTGGTGGTCTTTCGTCGGCCGCCTCATAAAGAATATTATGCAAAATTTAGACTATTTATGCCTGGTCGGGGTACAACGGATGCCATTTTCGCTATCCGCCAGCTGTGCGAGAAATATAGAGCTGTGCATAAAAACCTGCATATGGTATTTGTTGACCTCGAAAAGGCATATGACCGGGTGCCTCGTGAGATTTTGTGGTGGGCCCTTAAGGAGAAAGGTGTGCCTGGGAAGTATGTGCAGTTGATCCGAGCGATGTACAGTCGAAGCAGTACTCAAGTCCGGTCTATAGTGGGCACCACTGACAGCTTCAGTGTAGCAGTCGGTTTACACCAGGGCTCGGCCCTCAGCCCTTATCTCTTCCTGAAGATAATGGACGCTCTGACGTCGGACATCCAGGAAGAGGCTCCCTGGTGCATGCTGTTTGCTGATGACATTGTGCTGGTTGCAGAAAGCGGCCTAGAGGTCCAGAGCAAATTGGAGACGTGGTGGAAAAGACTGGAGAGTGTTGGCCTAAAATTGAGCAGAACCAAAACAGAGTACCTGTTCTGCGATTTCGGCGGTCTCTCCAGTCCGATACCTATAGCTCTCACCGGAACGCCTATACCGATTTGCTCCGACTTTCGGTATCTCGGGTCGCTTGTCCAGGGAGATGGCGATATAGACCGAGACATAACGCACCGGATCAACTCAGGATGGATGAAATGGCGACAGGCCACTGGAACAACTTGTGACCCTCGGATGCCCCTCAAATTAAAAGGGAAAATATATAAGTCCGTGATATGACCTGTCGTAATGTATGGATCAGAATGTTGGGCTGCGAAAAAGACGGATGAAAATAGATTGCATGTAGCGGAGATGAGAATGTTGAGATGGATGTGTGCAGTAACGAGAGTGGATAAAGTAAGAAATGAGTACATTAGAGGCACTTTAAAAGTGGCGCCAGTGACGGAAAAGTTGAAAGGGAATCGCTTGTCTTGGTATGGTCATGTAAAGAGGAGGGATGAAACGCATATAACTAGAAGAGTTATGAACATAAATGTGGATGGATGGAGAGAGAGAGGAAGGCCAAAAAAAGATGGATGGATTGTGTGAGGAGAGATATGAAAGAAAAGGGAGTTAGTGATAGAGTGACGACTGATAGAACAGAATGGAAGAATAAAACGTGTTGCACCGACCCCAAGTAACATGGGATAAGGGCAGAAAGATGATGATGATTTAAATTTTTTGTATGGAAAAAAATATTACGAATTTTGAAAAGTCGTAGAACAAATGTTGTTCAGGGTCATTATACGAAGTCAGGATTAAGAAGTTTCGGGTATTTTTTTTCAATTTCCTTGTACATTTTATTTGAGCCTCTTCGGTTGTACCGGACCTTCTGGTTCAATCTGTTTTAGGTTTGGAGGCATTGTTGTAAAAATAAAATTGAAAGATTTTTACGATAGCGATTGCAAACATATGAAATACATTGGAAATGGTTGTTCAAATGCACGACTCGTGCCATACATGTCCGTAAATGGCTGTTTCAGAGCCTTGAAATTAATTTCAAAATTGTTTGTTATTCTTTCTCACTTTTAACTCCATTCAATCGTTAAACAATGCTTTAGGTAATTCCAGGGATGGGTGACTACTCATAACACATATAAGTAGTCTCCATGCGTCGGAGAGCTCTTTAAGCCGTTGGTATCGGTCGTAATTTGCAGATCTTAGACAGTGGTTACGGGTACTCAGAAACCAGAAAATAGGACAACAGTCTTATGAAAGTGTATGTTACCCAGGTACTTGATTGTGGAGGCCAGATAGGCATTAGCACCTTTCACCTTGTGAAAGCATGGTAATGGATTGCATTTAGTTAAACTGGAAACGGACTCCCACATAGTTAAAAAGAGGCGGAGTAGGTATTGAAACACAGCACAAGCTTTCAAAAACATATCTGCCCTGCCTATATTCGTTGCGCCAGTTCAGTTTACTTTCAAACAATGTACGTTATCATTTGAAACCCATTTGACTTAGCAAATACAATTTACACCACCTGCTAAAACTAACTTAGATCTTGTTAACTTTAATTAAATGCACACAAAGTGGGACTAGGGGAAATGGAGAGGGCAATGCTTGGAGTTTCCTAGCGTGATTGAATCACACAAGACATAGCCCGAAGGATCGCCACACTGAAGTGGCAGTGGGCACATTGCTCGCAGAACAATGGTCGACAGGGCCGGTAAGGTATGGAGTGGCGACCGCGTACCGGAAGACGCAGTTTTGGAAGGCCCCTCCTTGTTCAGGCCTAGTGATGGTCGTAGGTCAAGCTCTCCTTTGTAAAGAAGTCATCCTGTGATATTTCTATGTTTTTGTGTGAGTAACAAATAATTAAAAAAAAAATGGTCTTCGTTTGTATATTTGTTATACTGGAGAGAATAAAAAAAATCACGGTTGAAAGCTACACTATTGCTGAGAATCAGAGGTTAAATCACAAAATATGCTCAGTTCCTGTGTACTCTGTGTTCTATTATAACATTATTATACTAGTCTGAAATGTCCCACTTCCAGCAGTGGAACATTTCAGGCAGACCTATGCCCAAGCAAAGGTCTCCCTCCACTCCATCCATTGTTCCCGATTTTGTGCTACATCCTGTCAATGTCTAAGTAAGACATCCGTCTATTATACTACTCGTATTATAGACAGCTATTAGTATCTACTCGTTTTAAAATCACGAAGAAAATTTAATCGTTTTGAGGCTGAAAGCCTCCTCAGTTACTTTAGTCAGTTTGTTACTTTCACTGCGGTTGGCTAAGCTACTTATATTATTCTTTCTTAAAAATAAGCAAAGTTTACTCGAAGCCAACGAATAAACTTTCAAGAAAATCATTTATCTAGATGCGGTTTCTCAATACCTGTAATTTTTATTCCTCAACCTGTTTACCCCGAGATTTTATTGCTGATTACATTTTCCTCGTCTCGTTTTATAGGTTGAATTTCTAAAAAATCCCTTCATATTGCTCACTTACATAATCAAAGAAAGCCTTTTGCAAAATTTCATGAAAACAAATTTTCCTACGATACTATAACACATTCATAAACTTATGCCATCTCCAAGGGGGTAAAAAAGTAGAGAATCTACGCCTCATGCATCCTTGATTTCTTTTGCTCCGACCTTGGCGATTCATCAGGGATTCAACTAACTGCATTACGCCAGCACCGGATACGAGTACTTACTCGTAATTCGATTCACCTGGAACAGCTAGCTAAAAAAACTTCTTAGGGTATGGAAATGTGAGGTGGACGCAGAGGACAAGTTCGACGAATATTTTCAAATTAGAAACTAGGGTTGTAACGGAATTTCAACGCCGCCATATAATTTTTCACAAACGAAAATTGACAATTATTTTAGTTCAAACACAAATTTGACGCCACAAACATCTTCAGTCGTTTTTCGCGTTCTCAATTTTGATAAACGTATTTTTTTCGGCATTGTAGTGAGTTAAAATTTCGATGTGAAAAGTGTTTTTTTTTATTTGTAATGGGTTTGCTCTTGACTCTAGTCTATGTCAGAGATGATAGAGACCAAGTCTACGATGCAGCGAGCCCACCCAGAAGGAGCCTGTTCACTCTAACTTTGGAGAGATTAGATTTGTAAGCTTTTTCGGTCAGTAGGGCGTGGGTCACTTGCTCAAACCCATTGTAACGAAATTTGTTATGACAAGATCGCTAATGACTTTGGAATTATCACCAACCGGCATTATTTTACTGCCATCATTTGGAGGATTAAAGCCATTGCACGGTAGTGCATAATAATATTTCAATGGCGTAAATGTCACTGTACCTAATCGTTCTAACCACGACTTATTCGTAACTAAATTAACCATCGTGTGTTTATTTACTGTTTACTCAGCAGTACAGTAAGTGGTTGTATGGTCACAGATCATTTCACATACTCTACTGCATTTCTGAAAAAATGCGCTTTGTACAGATATCGTTTTATTTTTTCTGTAATCTTTACATAAACTTCTATCACATAGAATAATTCAGAATTTCCTTTATGCAAACTCGGAGAAAAGGGGGGTAGTGGTCATAATTTCAACATTTTTCGCCATAAGTCAAAAACCATGTGGCCTAAAAATAAGTAAAAAAATCGTTGAGAATGTGTAAACAGCGTTTTTTCATAGTTCTACTTCGAATTTTTCATAATCCCTTTCAGTCGCCTTTGCAAGAAAAATATAAATATTTTTATGTCTTTCTTATTTGCAAAATAGTTAAAAAAAAACGTCAACTAAAACTATTACAAATTTCAAATTCATAGCATTAGTAGTTCTTGAGATATCTATCTGTGACAGACAGTCTCACTATAAGGGTTTCTTTAAACCATTTTGGTACGGAGCCCTAAAATAGGGAAGATGCAAATTTAATATTTATCAATATTCTGTGGCTAAAATGTAAAAAAAGCTTAAGAGAAGGGCCAGTGCAACGTTTTTATTCCAGTTAATATTGATTTTAACAATAATTACAAATTTAAAGTTACATGAAACGGAACGTGTTTTAATACACCAATCAGCGTCTGGTGACGTCACTTGTGTTAGTTTATAGTCCAAGATCCCAGGGCTCCTAGACGTTATTTCGTAGTGCCAGTGTAATTTCAACGTACGCATAATAAGTATCTGCGAGCTCCATCCAATGGGCAATTTTTTTTAGTGATGTATGTAGGTATGACATATTTGAAAAGTCTATAGGGGGTCGTTTTTTTATACTTAGTCAATAAATTATGTCCAAAAGATACTTGTGAATAGGATCTCAATTCTCAGTGGAGATAGCAATCAGATCTTACACTACTACACTACTAGACTAATTAGTCTTTAATTTTTTACAGAATTACTAATTATTAAAGAATATGTATTTTATAAAAATCGTGAAAATGATCTAGTCGTTTTATAGCTAGCATCAGATGATAATACTTACAAACTGGCGGTCACGTCAACTAGCAGGTAAGCGAACGTTCAAAGTACCTACATACTAACAATATTCTATTCCACACATTTTGTTCATTTGAAAATAAGTAAGTTCTGGAAGCACTGGGATCTTGTTCTATGACTTTAAATTATGACAGTTCTTGACCAGTGACAGACATGAGATACGCCATCGTACGTTTTGGCGCGAAAATTTAAACTGGCTGTTTAAAAACGCAATTTTAGCAATAAATTCAAGCGTTTTATTTTTTTATTTATGTGGCGGTCTATTCTAGACGGAGTTCTTTAAAATGAAAGCAAAAATAAAAATATCGCTTGTTCCTTATTGAAGGTTAATCTTTTTATCTAACTTTTCTGTCAGCACCCATTCTATTAGTCATTCAGATTAACACACGTCTTTGTTAACCTGAACGACTAAGGGAATCAAGTGTTGCATCTCCGCTTAGTGGCGGCGGTTACATCCCTAGACGGAACGTCAAAGATATTATCGTGTCAGTTTGCAAACATGAATTTGGTCAGCTGATGTAATTGGGATGTGCAGTCGCACGTCCGTCACGCTCGGCATACAATTAAGTTATGGCCATTCGTCAAAGCTTTTAACGCGAACTCTATCAATTATCTTCTCTATCTAGGTCTTTGTCAACCGATGCCTTCGTCGCAAACTCAGCATTTATTATCACATTCTCAAACATACAGGCTATGGGCTACTCAAGGAAAACCGATACCTACGAGGGCGTCCCTGTCAAATGCGGTGACACACCCTGTTGGCAGAAGCAACGAAGGTGGCGAGGTAAAGCGTAAAGCTCAAGACCGTTCGCGAAGGAAAACTACTGTGGACGGGCACCTCTGCCCCAGATCTTAAGTCTATATAATAATCTTGGTTTGTCATTATTGTACTCGTACCTATACTTTTTTTTTGTGAAATTATACATTGATTGCGAAGAGGCGAGTTTCTATTCAACTAGTGGCCCATCTATTCTTTGCACAGTTTTTACTACATGTTAAAACTTCGCCATTTATTTATTCCATGAAAGTTTAGTATTTACGTAGGTATTAATTTGTAAAACATAATAAACCTTTAAAACAAAAAATTTTGAAACCGATACGCGTAGTATAAAAGAAGCCACAGAGAGGTAATATAAAGTCAATGTGTAATAAATAAGTCAAGTGGTTAGATAACGTTCGTCACAGACTCTACTATGTAAATTCAATCAAAACTTTTACGAATTTTCAATATGAAACGGCAATGATTGCTAGATTATTCAGGCGGAGGTTTACAAAATAATAGTTTATCACGATAATTGGTCGGCTACCCTTGGCCCATTTGCTAGCAGCGCAGATAATTCCGTTTACGTATTTCTAAAATCAGTGTAAACAATAGCTTATTAGTGGGTTAGCGTTCTAGTGGGTTTCTAACCACTGCCACCCGTTACGCTTCACATTTAGTTTTCATGTGCATGCAACCTTAGGGCCAAGCGGAACTTTTTAGGGCCGTGGGCGCTATGACTGATGCTTTGTCGGGCGAAGCGTTACAATTTCAACGTTGCTAACACGTTGAATTTTTGGGAAGGTGTGCTTAGCTAAATAACAGCTGGACCGATCGATCTTCACGGTTAAGCAACACTGGCCGGAGGTCGGTATGTGGATGGGTATGGGTAATCATCTTATCATAGCGAAATTTCTTCGAGCCTCAGAAAGCATGTTACTTGTTGCGGGACCAGCGGCTCTTTAGGTAATTCCTGTGCTGTTACGGCTGTCTGTTGTAGATCTTTAACAGTCCTTACGGCTCGTCAGAAGTCAGGACACCTAACAGCAGTTCTGCCAAGGGGTATCGTGTAAGTTGTGGAGATCAGATAGGTAGCCGCATCATGTAAAATACTGGTATTCAGCTGCAACCAGAAAAACTAGAAAGCTTACTCCATCAAACTTGGGAAAAAGCTAGGTAGATTGATTGACACGTTGAAATTTAGTTGAATAGAAAATAAACAGAACTGCATGAAATGGCCCCCTTTAATGCTCCCGTGGAATACATAACACCACTATATTCCTTGAAGGGTTAGGGAGTGTACCTAAAGTAAACTCAAATTTCTCCAGTTACATTTATGTTCTAAGTACTATAAGGGCAGCCCAATTCAAAATAGTATGTATTTTAAATAAACCAGGCAATTTGAATGTCAAGGTTGGTCAGTCAAAAACATGAAGCTATTTGCACGTTCGTATGCGTTGAACTCCATGAAAAAGAACGGAAAAGCAAGAAACTCCACGGGCATTGATTTTAATAGTAAGGCCGTTGGTCCACCGCCACCGTCACTGGGACGTCACCGAGAACGATATTATTTCTGGCCGTGATCAAATTGACGTGACGGCGATCGTTGGTCGACCTCGACGACCTCGGTGGTTTAGTCAGTTTGTTGAAGTTGTCGTGCGTAGACACGACAACGACTAAGAAGTTGTCGTCGGTTCAACGCAGCCATTCCCTAGTTTGTTTTATTTCTAAGCACTAGCGTAGACATAAAACCGACCGACAACTTCTCCTTCTGCTTTTGTACGTTAGAAAGCGTAGGCGATGCAAATAATTTTGAATTCATCCGATAATACGTGAAAGATACATAACAGGAGCGTTTTATGGTATTTTATTATTTTTATTTATTGTACCTAATATATTTTTGATATAAATAATCAGAAGTTATCGCGGTGCGACGACGACGTCACAGCGCTGGCGTAGATGAGACATATACGACACGTTTAAACGTGTTTTGTATTACCGCCACTTACGCCCATCATAATCGCGGGCCGAGTTCTAGCGGTAGCACCGAACTAAGCCATATATCGGCGAACGCGATGACGGCGCTCGATGTATGTATCGGTAAATCAACGAAGTCATCTCGTTTTCGGTGACGTCCCGGTGACGATGGCGGTGGACAAACGGTCTTAAGATAGTGCCATCCGAACGTTTGCTTTTACGTGTTCTCCATACATGAAACAGTATGGTGCACACGACCAATCCAGAAGATAGCCGATTGCGCGTGGCGAATACGCTTCGGTTTAGACGTGCCAATTGCAGGTCGATTTGTGTGTATAAGTGGCGTCAAAATAACGCAGGTACGAATACGGCCCCGCCCTTGCTATTAATCATAGAGTTAGCCTCTGGCATCAATCGTGCACTGATCTCCTGGCTGCTATTGAAAAACTCCACATAACCTAATATAACTTTGCTTGACTCGGGTACAGAATCTAGAACTCTCATGAATAACAGTAGCGCTTACGATCACTGGACTGCAGATTTATTTAATTCAACTGTTAGGTTACCGACAGAAGTAGAAAAACAATAATATCATCTCGATTTATCTTCATCGGTTTAACGAAGAAGTGAATTAGTTGTAGTTTATGATAGTGGGAAAATTTAGAAAAGATAACGCCACACCAGCAGGTACAAACTGTTTACTTTTAAAATATGGCATAAATATTTGTAAATAATGATTCCATTATATTATATAGAAATTAAAAATAGGAGCTATTTTTCTTTGTGTAACTGTTTTAACTACCCACCACACTAAATACAACGTTTTCAGAACTATTTCAAGATTTACTGAGGAACTATTTTCAATAAATTGTATCGAAGTTTATCGGTGTCGCTCGTGCCAGCCAATTATTTTATGATGTATGCATGATGTTACGTAAATGTAATATGGAGAAGGAATTTCAATGTAACTTTTAAATCATTCTCACCTGATTTTAGTATTTAAATGTGAAAGTTTGTATGTTTAGATGCTCGAATGTTTGTTAAAAATCTATTTATTTGAATACTTATTGATGTTACTGTCTCTGTTTCTCGTAGATTTTAAAACCTCCACATTCCACAACTTTGTCATTTCTGGCAAGAGAATTTCGCCTTAGGCTGCGCTTCCAGCAAAGATGTGCGAGGATGCGTAGCGAGGGATGTGTTAGTTAAGAATCAATAGAATCACTTCATATACCCTGTGACAATAAAGCAGCTGAACGGATTTAAACGATTCCAACACATGTTGCTCGTGGCCCGATTTAGGACATAGGACTCTTAATTCCGGCAGCACATCGGATAATAGGGAAGAAGAAAAAAATATTTAAGAAAAATTTGTTACTAAAATGATAAAAAAGTATAAAATAAAGGCCATTGCAACGTTTTTATTTCAGTTAAATTGATTTTTGATAAAAATAACGAATTCAAACGGAGCATATTTAAATACAACAACCAGCGATTCATGACGTGACTGCTGTTATGACAACGAAAAGGCAACCTTATGTCTTTGAGTTAGGAAACTTGACCAGTGGCAGACAGGAACAGGAGTGACGTCATCGTCGGTTTTCTCGCGAAAATTTAAACTGTCGGTTTAACAACACAATTATGGCAATAACTTATAGCGTTGTCATTTCTTATTTAGTGGTGGTTTATTCTAGATGGAATTCTTTAAAATTAAAGCATAAATGGAAATATTGCATGTTCCCTATTCGACGAGCGATGTCGATGGCTAAAGCTGGAACGTTAATAATTCAAGCTTTGTCACCGAAATGAACTATTTTAAGAATAGAATGAAAATGAGAACAAACAAATAATATTTAATGGCCACAGAGCAGCATAAACATTAAACTTATTAGCTACTTACCTATATAAATCCTTTTTTTTTTTTTTAAGGATGGGAAATCATCAAATGACTCCTCCCGCTCTGGGTAAAGCAAGAGGGAGTGTCAGACTCGAACTGACTAAAACCCATCCGTGTTCCTCCTGGTGCCCTTTGTGTTCCAAGGCTACGGCACCCCTTTCGAACAGATTCCGCAGCCCCAGCAGGCACCTGCCCTAGCGGGCCCCGTCCTTCACGCTGACATCTCTATGAGGCGCGCTGGGATCGCAGCGCGCCGCCGACCCGGGCCTAGTTCCGATCAGACGGCGAGCCACCCACTGCTCGCCGACCGCAGGCCCGCGCCTACGGCGGCCGGAAATCGCCCTGCGACTCCCGACGCCTGGGGCGTCTCCTTCTGTTGCGGCGACTGGGACGTGAGGTTTCCCTCTCTCTCACACGTTCGGCCTCCTCCTTTGCTAGCATTACTGCTTCGCAGAAGGAGGTGACCGCTTCCCATGCCTCCTCGCTCCGGACCATAGATTGAACCAAGGCCGGTCGCGAGAGGTCGCCGCCGCCGATCGCCTCGACGAGGACCCGGCGGTGCTCCGCACCTATATAAATCCTTACATATAATATCAAAAGTTACTTAAAATGGTATAATATACATTAACAGGAAAAAGAAAAGATGGAACAAAACTTATTCAATAGACGCACTTCCTGACTGTAACAAGTAGGCATGATGCTGTGTCAGGAGCGCACAGCAAGGCACGGTGATTTTCTATGGTCGATTAGCAAATCTACCTTGCTTTTTCCAAAATTCATTATAATATATTGGGGCCGTTTTCCAGTCGAACCAGGATGCAGCTGACTACGAGTATTTTACACTCGTCCGTGTCTATCTAACCTCAAATCAAATCAAATCAAATCATCTTTATTGTGGATCATAGGTACATAATACAGATGGTGTTATTTAAATATTTAGGACCAGCTATGTCCTACCCTTAGGGCGTACAATAGAAAGAGTATCAAGTGAGTTTACTCATACATGCATGTCAACAATAATCTTCGTTACTTATTATTATTATATTATATACACAGAACGCATCATGACTCAGGCAGATTATATTTTAATAGGGATTTGTCATCAAAAATAACCTTCACAACACAAATCGGTAACACTGTACTCCGTTGTCAAAACTGGTGCCAGAACTTAGCTGCTGACTCCGTATCGACTGTCATTGATCTTCCAATCTGGATCAACATTTTCGCCTTTTTCTAATTTAATATAGTCATATTATTTAATGTGAACAATGTGTCCCCCATCGCATATTATTACTAATACTTGCACTTGTATAATTTTTGATTTTTTCTTTCGCCACTTTCTAGCTAACCTAGCTTTGCCAATGCCGTGTAGGTATATTTATAATTCAAGTTTTTTTTTTTTTTTTTTGTAATGGGTTTGCTCTTGACTCTAGTCTATGTCAGAGATGACAGAGACAGAATATTATCAATAAGCCGTTTAGTTACCAAATATATACATAAAAATAATTTAACGTGCTTTCCGAGATGGATCATAATAAATGGGCACCCATCCACAGGACGACTTTAGCAAACGTCGCTTTACCTCGAAGTTCGACCAGGCAGTTGTTATAATTAGACGCGAGAAATAGATTTCACTGCTTGTAGCGGCTGGCTGCTCCAGAACCGTCGAACAAAAGCTAAGCTCCTTTACTCGCGGAGCCTTTCTACTGCAGCCCAATGAAGAATTTAACGGACTGAAAATCATTTTAATTTAAAATATAAATCCAGCTTTTTTAATACTAAAAATATTCAGGAATCAAATCAGAGCAAACGCGAAAAAATCAACGTGTGTTTGTATAACAGAACGTTTTTCAATGCGGCTTCTCTCACTATTGACCGCGGCTTTGCTCGTGTGGAAGTCGTGGTGTGACATGTTTATAAGTTACAAGCTTATAGAATTCGTAAACGCCTCTGCGGCCGATGCTGGAGGTGGTATGGTCAATACCACCTCCAGCAGCGGCCGCAGAGGCCTAATTTAATTTCAAATTTTAGTAAAGAATTTGTAAAAGCTTTTAACAAATTCTCAATTAGTTTGAAAGCCATTTCAGAAAGTTATAATGATTTAATTTTGATCACTCAATCCACAAATGTGTGGATTTTGATGTGATCTTCTATACTAAAATACCTCTTTACTAAAATTTGAAATTAAAATGACGACCGGAAAGGCTGAGAATTTTGAAATATGTGTCATGGCATTTTCGTGAGGCGTGTGGATTGAGTGATCTAGTTATTTGCCCGTATCTTTTTGACCTGAAGTTTTAATTTTTTTACTTCACCATCTATCTTTTACAATTATTTAATAAAACCTTTAAATTTTTTGTAGAAATTAAGCGAACTTTAAAAGAAGATTACTCAATCCACACGCAAATGTTTCGGAGCCTATTCATTTCAAACAAACAAACTTACAAACAAACAAAAAATCTTTCCTCTTTATAATATTAGTGTAGATAAAAAAGTATCCCATTAACGTCATCTTGAGGCGCTGATTCAGTTTAAGGACTAACTGACGATTACGCTAACGCGTTCAAGTACGTTCATAAACTCTCACTAAAGACACAATTGGCGCCACGAGGCGAGAGGTCCTATTTAAAAACGTGACTTTTACGTAAACCTTGACATTCAGTACTATTTAGTTACAAGTAATTTAAAGCCTAGTTGAGACCAACTAGGCGTTAAATAACTGTGGTACGCCGCTTATTAGCGAACATGACGTCCTTTTGATATGTAGTTTAGGTATTAAGTGGCAAAATATGGATGTGTACCTACTGTTCAATACACCTTGTCTGCTAGCCCTTTCTAAAATACATCGACTATTATAACCCTTTGGAAGAGGCCTATGGCCAGCAGTCCTAGTAGTCCTAGGTAGGTCAATTCTGTTTGGTTATGTCGGAAAACATAAACATTGTGAAAGCTGCCTAGATCTGACGCTTTTTGGAGTCCAGTATCTGGTACCTGGTATACGTCATATCTGAAAACCCTCATTATAACTAAGCTCGTGAGAGCTAAAACTGGCGCTCACCTCAACATTCATGTTTTCCGACACGAATTGTAGTAATGGCGTCTCTTGACACTGACGGTGCGGCGATCCGTGCGTTGAGGGTTTTGTAAATTCTCGTATTTTTAAGAAAAGTTTGCATTGTATCGCAGTTGTTTTGACAGTTATACCGGTTTTTTCCTACATTTTTATAAGTTTTTGATATTGATTGTCGCTGTGATGATATTGTGACTTGAATTAAAACGCTATTTAAGAAGGTTCGAGAATTGGCCTGGTCCTTTAGTTTCATGATGATCAATTTCTGTGCCGCTATATCTAAGGGCTTTTGCAACACGCAGATGATGAGCGCTAACGCGCTTTATATGAAATTCAGACGCAGGCAGTACTGCTTTTAGGGCTTTTTGACAACGCAGTGAACGCGCGTTCGTAAAAATTGCGTCGTTGGCGTGTAAAAATACACCGTGTGCATAGGCTCTTATAGTAATGCGCGTTCTTTGTGTGAGCTTTAAGTACACTCAATCGCGTTACAGTAAACGTTCGTTTAATTAATTTTGAAAAATTAAGTTTTCCGTTACTGTCACCAGACGGCGCTTACTCACTTTCATCACAAATTGAAGGTTGAAGATTTCATTTCTTTTTAATTAAGTCAATGATTATGTAAAATACGTCATCATCTGCCTAGCCTTTTCCCAACGATGTTGAGGTCAGCTTCAAGTCTAACCTGATGCAGCTGAATACCAGCATTTTAAATGGACTGGCTGCCTATCTAACCTCCACAACCGAGTTACTAGTTATCACAATACCCCTGGGCAAGAGAGGCAGAGGTGTTAGAGTTTCTGGCTTCCCACTACCCGTAAAGACAGACAAATATATTCAAATGACATAATATATTAGGGTTCTGAACATCCGTTAAAAACGGAACCCTTTTATGATCACTCGAGTGTCTGTCTGTCCGTCCGTATATCACGGCCAGTTTTCAGGAGGTCAAACCAGAAATTGAAAAGAAGTTTTTCAAACTGTAGCGTCTGTCATATCAACTGAAAGGGCTTCCTGTGATGGTTTTATTTACATTTTTTTGCTTAAAATAAACAGTTTTAAAGTTATTCAAAAAATAAGAGCAAAAATGACCACCCCCCCTTATAAACTACTGAGCCTAAAATTTTGAAAAAACACAATCTAGAGATAATACAGAAAAACTTATAAGCAGTTTGTAGTGTTAAAAAAAAAATTGATCCGGAACCCTTTGCACGCGAGTCCGACTCGCACTTGGCCAGTTTTTTTTTAATTATTGATAGGCATACGCTTGACCACCCGTTGGCAAGCGATGATGCGATCGATGATGGAGCACGCTTGCCTAGAAGTAACCTATTCACTCTTGACCTAAAGACTCCCAGGTTGTAGCTATCAGGAAACAGACTCTGGCAGGGAATTCCACTTCTTAGCTGTACGCAAAATTAATGTGTTCTCAAAACGTTAAACGTGGTTTGATGATGGAACGGGCTCGGTGGAATAAAGGAAGCCAGCAATGTCGAAGCTCAAAACTTTGGAGCTTCGATTCGACGAACCGATGTTCCTCTTGGCTTTTTCTCAATTGTCTCAATGGCATTAAGCTGATATCTGGTAGATCCGTCCCAAAGATGAGAGCAGTATTCCATACACGATCGAATTAGCGCTTGATAGAGTTTGAGTAGCTGCCACTTGAGCCTTTGCCTCTATGAAAGGGCCGAAATTGAGGGTAGATGTTGTTGTAACACTAAGAAGCTCAAGTCGGTTGGTTATAGGCATGGCTACACCCCGGAAAGAATGAAGTAGGTGGAATTGACTCTTTTCAGCGGAAACAAGACACGCTTAGCAGCATTGAACTTGACCAGATTTGCATCGCCCCATTCAGAGACAGCCTGTAAGGACATGTTCAAGCGCTCAACCATAGCCTCCCAGAGAGACTGTATCTGACCCACCGGCAATTGCGTCGGATAAGCATCTCTTTCGCAGTGCAGTCGCACTGTTGCTGACATCTGTCACGTCTGTGACGTGTCCGACGCATACCCAAAGGTTACCCAAAGGCTTTTAGCAAATCATTGATATGCTGATATGCAGCAGGAACAAAGTTGCTGAGAGCACCGACCCGTGAGGAACCCCGGCATCAATATCTTGCAGTCCGGACGAGTAGCCATCTATGACCACTCGGATAGACCGATCCCTCAGGAAATCTGCGATCCAATCACACAATCCGGTGGGCAGACCGAAGGAAACTTACTAATTCAGCTATCGTGCCAAACCCTGTCGAAGGCCTTCGAGATATCAAGGGAGACCGCAAAAGCCTTCCCGTGTCTCTCGATGGCCTCACTCAAGATGTTTATGGCATTCGCTAGAAGATCCCCTGTTGACCGATTTCGGCGGAACCCGTATTGTCGGTCACTAAGGATATAGTTCGCTTCTAGGTATGCCAGGATACGGACGTCACCGAGATGGGTCTATAAATCGACTTTCCTTCTTTGGAGGCTGCGCGTAAGCTTGCTTCCAAACCATCGGCACTTTCAAACTACTACTTTCGTTTTTTGTCTCAAACTATGACAACCATGACCAACATGTTTTTTTAACGGAGGAAACTAGAATGTAACGACCAGTCAGCCATCTACGGACTAACCCTAGGCAAGCGTTGCTTAACCCTTGAAGTTCAATCCATGCGGCTGTTATTATTGAGCCACGTGCTCCCAAAGTTCAAGTTGTTCATAATGATGATTGCAATGACTCCTTTGTGCTATGAGCTTATTTCAGGATTAGCGTTACTTCTGTAACACTGTGTATTATAGCTCTACGTCTGTCGCGTACGCGGTTTTAAGCCGCGTACGCACGCACGAACAAAATATGGTGAACACGAACATCAATCACGGAACATTTTGTTCGTACGTGTGAACGTAAATGAGCAAAGCGAATACAAAAACCTTGCAAACACAGTTCCACTTCTGTTTGCACTCAACCCCTCAGTAACCCTTGATTCACGGTTCGACGACAGTGAAGTAGCCAAAAATTTCTCCGAACACTGCACAGAACAACCACATTGGATCGTTTCGAGCATTTTTGGCGAACAAAGTGTTCGATGTTCGTGTTCACAATGGTTTGTTTGTCCGTGCGTACACGGCTTAAGGCGAAGGGCGTATCGCGCATCACCGCAACGCAAATTCACGCACCTTAATATTTCGCTTGCCTATTCCCAGTATTCCCACTGCTCGATGCGAAATTTCGAATGTTGTCTTTGACCCGGTTTAGCGTCAGTGTGGATCGGTGGGAAGGTACTTTTTTATGTTTACCTTTAACAAAGTAACTAACATAACATCACACCTGCTTCCTCTGAAAGTCAATGAACCAATATGTTTATGTATAATAAACT
The DNA here is from genome assembly GCA_950371165.1 of Lacanobia oleracea. Classification (NCBI taxonomy): domain Eukaryota; kingdom Metazoa; phylum Arthropoda; class Insecta; order Lepidoptera; family Noctuidae; genus Lacanobia; species Lacanobia oleracea. Next base: position 11,345,355 of record OX493385.1, read on the forward strand.
CACTTATGGCTAGTTATATTTAAGTGTCCTGTAGTAGAGAGTGACTCCATAACGAAATAACGACTGCAAATTACTATTATATTATTTATAAACTTCTATTTATAATATTTGTTACATTTCAAAAACCGGTTTTAATAAAAATGTAAACATAAACTGGAAAAAAGAACCCTACCCTTTTAATATTTTCTTAGATTATTTTTTGTAATAGAGGTAACAGGAATACAACACAGTCTGTTAGAATTAAGCGTAGGTAACTATTTATCTATTACGGGTCATGACTTCTTGAGACACAGCCCGCTGACAAACAGACAGGCGGACGGCTAGCGGAGGCTTAATGACAGGGTTAATTCATTAAGCCCATTCCATTGGTGTCGGATACGAAACGCTAAAAAAACTAAATGATAAAAATACCACTTTCTTACCGTCAAGTCCCGCGCGGCTTTGTTATTCCATCCAAATAATATATAATAATATAATCTATATATATAAAAATCAATTGCTGTTCGTTAGTCTCGCTAAAACTTGAGAACGGCGGCGGGGCCGATTTAAATAATTCTTTTTTTGTTAGTTTCGCCAGAATACAGGGAAGGTTTAAAAACAAAAAAAAAATAAGTAGGTAGGGTAGGTAGGGTAGGTAGGGTAGGTAGGGTAGGTAGGGTAGGTAGGGTAGGTAGGGTAGGTAGGGTAGGTAGGGTAGGTAGGGTAGGTAGGGTAGGTAGGGTAGGTAGGGTAGGTAGGGTAGGTAGGGTAGGTAGGGTAGGTAGGGTAGGTAGGGTAGGTAGGGTAGGTAGGGTAGGTAGGGTAGGTAGGGTAGGTAGGGTAGGTAGGGTAGGTAGGGTAGGTAGGGTAGGTAGGGTAGGTAGGGTAGGTAGGGTAGGTAGGGTAGGTAGGGTAGGTAGGGTAGGTAGGGTAGGTAGGGTAGGTAGGGTAGGTAGGGTAGGTAGGGTAGGTAGGGTAGGTAGGGTAGGTAGGGTAGGTAGGGTAGGTAGGGTAGGTAGGGTAGGTAGGGTAGGTAGGGTAGGTAGGGTAGGTAGGGTAGGTAGGGTAGGTAGGGTAGGTAGGGTAGGTAGGGTAGGTAGGGTAGGTAGGGTAGGTAGGGTAGGTAGGGTAGGTAGGGTAGGTAGGGTAGGTAGGGTAGGTAGGGTAGGTAGGGTAGGTAGGGTAGGTAGGGTAGGTAGGGTAGGTAGGGTAGGTAGGGTAGGTAGGGTAGGTAGGGTAGGTAGGGTAGGTAGGGTAGGTAGGGTAGGTAGGGTAGGTAGGGTAGGTAGGGTAGGTAGGGTAGGTAGGGTAGGTAGGGTAGGTAGGGTAGGTAGGGTAGGTAGGGTAGGTAGGGTAGGTAGGGTAGGTAGGGTAGGTAGGGTAGGTAGGGTAGGTAGGGTAGGTAGGGTAGGTAGGGTAGGTAGGGTAGGTAGGGTAGGTAGGGTAGGTAGGGTAGGTAGGGTAGGTAGGGTAGGTAGGGTAGGTAGGGTAGGTAGGGTAGGTAGGGTAGGTAGGGTAGGTAGGGTAGGTAGGGTAGGTAGGGTAGGTAGGGTAGGTAGGGTAGGTAGGGTAGGTAGGGTAGGTAGGGTAGGTAGGGTAGCCAGTTGACGGGAGCGAAGCCGCGCGGGTCAGCTAGTATAATATAATATTCCACACAACTATCACACAACGCCATCTAGTCCCAAGCTAAGCAGAGCTTGTGTTATGGGTACTAGACAACTGATAAACATACTTATATATTAAAAAAAAAAAAAAAATAATAAACGCATAGTGCTGCGCTGCGGCCGCGTGTTTATTATTTACTAGTTGACCCGCGCAACTTCGTCTGCTCCGCTCCTATTGATCTACAGCGTGATGATATCCTCGATAAATGGGCTATCTAACACAGAAATATTATATTTTTTTTTTAAATCGGACCAGAAGTTCCTGAGATTAGCCCGTTCAAGTAAACAAACAAGCAAACTCTTCAGCTTTATATATTAGAATAGAAGTATAGATAAAGATGTGGATTAATAAAACAGTGCGGCAGCAAGCGCTGCTATCGCGCGGCACTTTGTGACTAATTTGAAGGCACATTACATCTGTTTTGAGAAGAAATTTTTACGGAGAAATAGATTCATATAAATAAAATAATGATCACAATGCTGAATGTGAGTAGCGTCCCCCGCTGACAAATGGAACCTAATAAGCTGATTACAACTGTCAAAACACGAAGTCAATATTTTAATGTCAAACCTTTTTATCCTGATCCAAATGTATTTTATTTTTGGGTAGGCGGTGGTACTATATTTACGAGTATCACCTAAGATGTGATGACGCGTGACGGGCTAAGTAGACGATGATTCGCGCCTGGTACAGCTGTTGGCTAATACAAAATTACCAAAGAGTTTCACTTAGCGGTGCGCATACTTAATGAAAATGGGAGGAAGAGAGATGTTGAAACATGATTCCACCGGCTCCTCTAAGCTACCTCCTCCTCCGCGGGCCTGATCCGCGAAACAAAACTTATTATTTATGGGTCTCATCAGATTTCACCTGGAATGTCGGCGCGTGTCTTTGTTATGCCGCACGACCGATTTAGGCGATTCAATGTCAAGCTTTTATAAAATTTGGAGGAACATAATGTATCGCTTTTCTTTCATTTGGCTGCGTAAGCTTTTGTAATAATTAAGACGTACGGCTTCTTTAAAATTCATTCCTATTTTATTATGTTTTCAATGTTTTAATTTCAGGTTGCGGGGTTTGAATGCCTCCTGCGCCTTATATTATTTTACCCCGAAATATTTATATTTTTTCTATTTTTTTTTTGGGAATTATTAGTGGATGCGTTTGGAGAAAAGGCGCAAGGTAGCCACGTCGAGGGCGAGGTGTGGCGCGGGGGTAGCGGCGGTAGCGGCGGCAGCGGCGCTCGGGCCCACTCACTGTCGCACAGAACGGCTTCGTGGCAACACGCCCCAAGCCGCCCTCCGACTCCGCGAACAGGCGCGCTCGTCGCGCCATGTAGTTATACCCAACAGTTAAAGAACAAGCTTCAAACTGTTGTCAACTATCACCAAAGTTGTTAAAAAATACTCCGGCGTCGGAACTGATCCCCAGCAGCCGCAAACTTCAGGTGAGTACTTTACGATTTTGGATCTCCGCGCGCCATTTTATTTCAGGACGCCGTCACCTTACGCTGCTAGGTTCCTCGCGGCCTAAACGGCCGATTCACACCTCGCGGGTCCGCGAGCTGTCCGAGCTACAGGTAAGTGTAGACTTACGTTTAGTTTCTCCACTTTCAGCAGGTCGCGAAAGGACTACACGAACTACTTGGACACGGTGACACTTTCCACCAAAATGTATAGTTGTTTTATTCACCACTGATCGAAGGAATAATTTTAAGAAAGGGCTTTTTAACGCCATTTTACTTCAAAGATATTTTATTTAAAATAATTTCAACACGTTAAAATATTTTCCAGACGTGTGAACGTAAAATTTTCCAACGATAATATTTTTAAACTCGCGGTTACACCAAATATTTATTCTGGCATCCGCGTCGGACGTAAAATAATTTTAATAATTTACGGGCTAACTCATTTCAATTATAATTTTTACTTACGGTATCTTCATTTTCAGAAGATATGATTTCCATAAAATTTAAATATTATCTGCCTACCTTTGTTGGACATTTAGATGTCCAAAATTTTATTGCGTTAGCAGCTGAGCTGAAGTCTAAACGACGTCAACTTATTTCGGTTTACCTACCATTTGTGTCAGCCTCAAAAAGTTAAGACCTAGATTTGTTTGAACTATTTGTTTTTTCACGTTTTTCATATACTTAAAACCGATTTTAAATAGGTAATTAGTGAACTTCTATTTATTGTTGTAAGGTCGTTAAAAGACATGTTAGAGTTTTATATTTATTGTAAAACAGTTTATGGACTGCTTTACAAGTTGGTTGCCTGAAAGAAATAAAATTTATTTTGGATAACCTTTACGGAGACAAGAAAGAGAAAATGAGAACATTTTAAAATACAATATAGTATCCATTCTAAAGCGTTTTTTTTTTCAGTATATTTAAGTAACTTTTTCATTTTGGGATAGAATCTTAGCCTTGGATCGATTAGAGTAAACGATACAACCACTACTTTGGTGGGTCGTAAAATTAAGGTGCCTTTAGGGTACGGCGCCGAAAATTGCTTTCTAAGGAACACGAGAATACTGTTCTAGTTATTTAGTATTTTATTCTCTGTTCAGTAGGCGGGTCTAAGTTTAAATTAAATACTCGTAAGTAATTGGGATTTATAGTCTGCTCAGCGGTGCACATAGAACGCTTTGCGGGAGCAAGCAGGTCAAAGGATCGATTTCCGAGGGCGTTCGAGGCTCCATGGCTACCCTCGTTACCGTTCCTTTGAAAAACCTTTTAATTTTTTTAAGACTCCATCATACAAAGTATACAAGTAAAAAACCCGACCGACCGAATATCTTCACGGTATTTAATTTTAAAATTTACACTTCACAAATGCTCGCAAAGCAATATCTCCTTTTTTAATAGAACAAAGCGTTATATTACTTGTATGATGTAGAGATTTTGTCATTTAAATAGTAACAAAAACTTAAAATTTTAAATTGATTTTTACGAAATGGAGTTTACGCTACTAAAAGACTAGAATAAAATAGGTTCGGTATGAGAAAAAAAACTTTTACGCGGACTAGAAAAAATAAAATAAAACATCGAAATTGAGTGTTGGGCGGTTTATTAAGTATATTTTAGAAACAGTAAAAAGGTGCACATAGACGCCAAAAAACTTGTTAATTTTTGTTGCCATTAGTAATGATACCAAGTAATTCTATAAAATGTATTGTTTATATATTATTATGAAATTTAATTAACTAAATATAATCTATCATGAAAGAAAACTACGGTTGAAAACCTGCGGATCATTTGGAGGTTTGATTTCTACGTTGTGTTATCAAAGACGCAACAGGGGGTCGGAATTTTGTACGATCAATGTCCGTAATAGGGTCGCTTCCTATCTCATGGGACGTAATGCCGGCTGGACGGAAGTGCTGGTAGTACAGGCGGCATTCAACAAGTTTGATAAATTAGGAGGACATTTGAGTGAGACTGCCTGGAATTATTAGAAAACTTTGGTAGAATAGGTGTCTTTTTATTAATGTAGTGTTAGTTTTTAAAGTATCACCTACTTTCTTTGAAAGGTTAGGCAGAGAAGTCTAATTATATGATAAGGGGCAGGCTTATTGTCCATGAGAAACTAGTTAATGGGAAGTCTTTGAATAAGTTGGTATTAAAATTGATTAAAATAATTAAACAAATGTTAAATAAATGTTAATGCTCGATTTATCTTCCAAATATTCTGATACGACAGTTATGAAACATCGGGAGCTCTTTTATAGGCTTTATTTCATGTGATGGTCGGCCAGAGCCGCTTCAGAAAATACATTTGCAAGTTGATTTTCAATCATAATGATTGGGCCCGGAAGGTACAGTACAGTCTGACAGAAAGTAGGCGAAACATTAAAATATATTTTTGTTTATTATTTTTAAACTCGGGTCACATCGTTTCAATTCTATTGGTAACAGTACTTTCTGGAATATACGTAACTGTTGCAGCCATTGAGTTTCCGCTCGTTTAATTTGTTTCGTGACTTATATTGGTTTATAAACGTGGTGAGGGTATGACGATGGAGTCGAATGGTGTAAGCAGGGAACTCCATGAAGACTTGTCGTAAACCCAACGTGTTTGGGCTCATTGCATTCGTCTTGAGGAGCTCTTGGTACTCGCTAGAAGCCAACAAATTATATATTCACCAGTACCGATCGATGTTTATAAATCAGACCATTCGGGTTCACCACTCATGTTTTTGTGTTTGATCGGGGCATTCGTCATGAGCTTTGAGCTTATCTTGTAGAAACTAACGGGTACGTATGTGTCAAGCATTTTTATCATACTTACCTACCTAGGATTAGTGATTTATAAAAATATATAAGTACTGTGATTTATAAAATTGAAATGAACTGACGTACATATTTGATGACTATTTCCACACAACTATCACACAACGCCATCTAGTTCCCAAGCTAAGCAGAGCTTGTGTTATGGGTACTAGACAACTGATAAACATACTTATATATTTCTAAATACATACATATTATAGATAAACTACACCCAGACACAGAACAAATGATCATGCTCATCACACAAACATTTGTCCTGGGTGGGAATCGAACCCACAACCTCTGGCATAGCAGTCAGGGTCACTAACCACTAGACCAACAGGCCAGTCAATTTCTTTCTGAAAACAAAAATAAACTTTTGCTTGTCACAAGCCCGTTTAAGGCATTTTTTATTATTTCGACTCTCCTAAGTAAGACACAGACACATAGAAATTTGCCACATCAAGTATTTCAGATGACAGCCACTTACTTTATTTTCTTGAAAAATATTTATGCTTTACCTACAATCAAGTCAAAAAATATTTTCAAACAATTGTTACAATTTTATGGAGTATCGAGCTTAAGAATTGGTCCCTTACAAGAAGTGTTCGACTAAAATGCGCGGTTTGCATATGGATAGTTACAGTTTTTCAATGCTGAAAATAAACTGATGGAACCTTTGTACATTGTCGTCGCTAATGGCTCCCAGGTTTTTGGGAAGGAGGTCGAGGTGTGATTTTGAGTCATCATCTGCCTAGTCGTTTCCCAACTACACTGGGGTCGGCTTCCAGTCAAGCCGGATTTAGCTGAATACCAGTATTTTACGAGGAGCGGCTGCCTACCAGACCTTCACAACCCATTAACTGGGTAACACGGTACTTCATGGCAAGACTAGAGTCAGATTTACTGGCTTCTGATTATCCGTAATGACTGCCAAAGATCTACAAATGTCAGCCGGGACCAACGGCTTAACGTGCTTTCCGAGGCACGGAGGAAACTCGGTATCTTAAGATGGTCACCCATCCACAGACCACAGACACAGACCTTGGCAAGCTTTGCTTAACCTGGAAGATCGACCCATGCGGCTGTTATTATCTAGCCACGAGCCCTCATCTTCACGAGGTGTGTTTTTGAGTAACATACTTATTATACCTAAGCTTAATATAAAACAAAGCTTTATTTTTTTCTCCACTAATGAGTGAATTACATTGACTACAGATAACTAAAAATTGAGGTTCAAGCAGTATGCTAAAATTGAATAAAAAAACCCCAGTTTTTGAGGTAAATAAATAATAGTTTCGTGAATATTTTAACTGGCCCAATAAGTTGAACATCATAAATAAACGTCATATTTCTTGTTATTGTTTATTGCTTTAAAAAATAATGTATTCTTAATCAAAATATTCTGATTTAAAATACCAAATAGACCGTTTGGGAGCTTTCCACTCCTTGAAAAATTAGACAAGTGCAAGTCGGAGTTTGCCCGCCGACGGTTCCGTACGTAGTATATATTACTTTAAATAACGATTAAATTTTTATGATTTAATGACAAATGTATAGTTATCAGATATTTCCGTATACTTGCAGTATATGTCGATGTTATTTACCAATTTTTATAGTTCTATGTCAACGAAAAACACTCTTATAAGTTTTGATTCCCTTGAGAGTGCCAAAACATACTTTTATTTCCGGCATAAATGGCCGTATCTTTTTTTCTCGTGAATTTAGAAGTTTCATTTTTTCACGGCAACAAGGGACTAATTTGAGTATATGATTTTAATTTCAACTCGAAACCTCCACGCGTTCCTGAGATAAAGGTTCTTGACAGACAGACGGACGGACAACAAAGTGATCCTATAAGGGTTCCGTTTTTTCCTTTTGAGGTTCGAACCCTAAAAACGAACATGGCGTACCAAACATTTAATATTCAGGCAGCAATTAAATGATATTATGATATAGGAAACCACAGTTAAAATTTAACAATAAACAAAAAATAAAGCTCCTACGGAATTCAGATCGATCCCTTTAAAAATGCTGTTGCACATATTTCTATTTATCCGAAAAAATATAAATCTAAAAATACTTCATAATTTTGCTATAGAAAAAGTACTCATAACATGAACCAATTCCCAACACGTGTATAATTTTGTAAAGGTACTTTCATGTTCAGCTTTTAGTTTTTCATTCCGTATGCATTCTAAAAATAAATTTCCCAAGAGATTATGAATTGATGATATTATCAGTTCGTAATCTCTCAATCACATCCCAATTATGTAATAATCATGTCACTTGATAAGTCTTCTTTCTGACACACAGATGGCACCACTGTCGTAAAACCCATATAATTTATTTATAACTAGCTGATCCGTGCAACTTCGACTACGTATCCTCCTCCTACTGGTCTTAGCGTGATGATTATAGCATATAAGGCTATATAACTTAATAAATGGGCTATCTAACACTGAAAGAATTTTTCAAATCGGACCAGTAGTTCTCGAGATTAGCGCATTCAAGCAAACAAACAAACTCTTCAGCTTTATATTATAGCAGACTAGTTGTCCCGCGCAACTTCGTCTGAGTCACAATTTTCATTACTGCTCCTCTCCCATTGGTCTTAGCGTGATGATAGCCTATGTGCTTCCTCGACAAATGGGCTATCTAACACTAAAGGAATTTTTCAAATCGGACAAGTAGTTCTTGAGATTAGCGCGTTCAAGTAAACAAACTCTTCAGCTTTAATAATAGTATATAGATATAGATAAATACTAAATTGTACACCGATAATAACATAAAATTAAAACTACATACTTAAAAAAACACATATGTACAACGGGCGGCCTTATCGCATTCCACGATCTCTTCCAGGTAACCTGGAATGGACAGTAATTGCCTGGACATAAAATGGGGTTGTCATCGGTGCGAGACTACTTTAATCATATTATACAACGTGTAACAGAATAAACGCAATATCTCTTAATGGGTCGTTGTACTCATCATAATGAACAATATTTACGATGGGACCAACCCCGAAATCAACGAAAAAGAAATCAACTGTTCAGTGTATTTTGTCGAGCTGTGCGCATATAAATGCATGGGGCAGGCAGCTTTTTTTGCGATTTCAGTGTTAGTCCCATTGTTTGCAATGGTGAGTACAATGACCCCTTAAGAGATTTCCGTTTATTCTGTTACATGTCGACCTTGCAAAAGAAAATGCAAAATCATTTAAAACTTAAAAAAACGCGTTTATAAAGCAGGTTTAGCTTAAACAGAAAAATAGCGAGCGTATTTTATACACGGTACACAAAAATGCATCGTAAACGTTTTGGCTAAACGGTAGTTCCAGGTCAGTCTGCCGCTGTCTGTTGGCAGCGACGAACGTTCGTTTCAGGGTTTTGCACATTTTTTTTCGTCCCAGCCAAAGACGATACCCAAAAAACTTAATTAAATACCTGTTTTATTTATTTCTTCGACAACTTCGTTCTGGGTGTCAAAAGTCTGTAGTTCTATGACAAAAAATGGTGTTGAGCCACGCCCGCACCGTGCTGAAAACGATTCACTGAACATTTCACTTTCGTTCGAATGAAAGTGAAATGTGGATGTTAGCGCAGTTGAATTACATATTTCATAGCCGCCACAGTTATATATTTTTTCCCATGCCCCATTAGCGCGTTCAAGCAAACAAACAAACTCTTCAGCTTTATATATTAGTATAGATTTATACATATTAGTATAGACTATAATTATGTATATTTATAAAGTTCTTCAGTTACTGAATGATTGAGTGTCTGACAGACAACGTACAGCCGAAACTACTGTACGTAGAAAGCTGAAATTTGGCATGTAGCTTCCCTATACTCCCTAAGGGAGCATCAAGAGAGGATTTCCTGAAATTCCTAAGGGAACGGGCAAAACAAGATATGCGCATACGTAGTCGTCTCGGCCAAAAGCTAGTTATATATTATTACTAGTTGACTCGCGCAACTTCGTCTGCTCCACTCCTATTGGTCTTAGCTTGATCATATATTAGCCTTTATGTAGCCTTCCTCGATAAATGGGCTATCTAACACTGAAAGAATTTTTAAATCGGACCAGTAGTTCCTGAGATTAGCGCGTTCTAGCAAACAAACAAACTCTTCTGCTTTCATCTGCCTAGCCTTTTCCCAACTACATTGGGGTCGGCTTCCAGTCAAACCGGATTCAGCTGAATACCAGTGTTTTACGTGGAGCGGCTGCCTACCAGACCTCCACAACCCATTAACTGGGTAACACGGTACATCTTGGCAAGACTGGAGACAGATTTACTGGCTTCTGACTATCCGTAACGACTGCCAAAGATCTAAAAATGACAGCCGGGACCAACGGCTTAACGTGCTTTCCGAGGCACGGAGGAAACTCGTTATGTTAAGATGGTCACCCATCCACAGACCAGCAAACAAACAAACCTTTCTGCTTTATACATTAATTAAGTAAGATAAAGATGAAGACTTTGTTTGACTGTTTGAACGCGCTAATCTCAGAAACTACTGGTTCGGGTTGAAAACAAAAATTAGTACTGGATAGCCCATTTATAAACGAACGCTATAAGTTATTTAACATCACACTACGACCAATAGGAGCAGAGCATTAATGAAAATCTGACGCAATCGAAGTTGGGCAGGTTAGCTTGCCTAGAATTAAAAAACAAATATTTTGACTCCCTCAGGAGAGTTATTCGAGATACTCGAATAGATATGGCTATCTTTTTTGAATACGACCATCAATTATGAACAATGGAAGGGTGTGTGAGCACCTAACCAAATGTTTACTTCGCAATATCTTTATTATACATGTCCTGGGCACTCATGGGAACTAAACTCGACATCTTGTTGGACCAAACTTGAACCTTCGTCCAAGACTTGCATTGTTCATGAGCAATATGCATTAGCTCTATCGGCGGCGATCTTGTTGTGAACTAACGGGATTATCGTGTATGTCTGATATATTCAATAATACGGACGCTGCGACTACGTCTTTCACAATTAAATGTGAACATATCGAGCCTATTATGACACCTATTGTGCCGTGTAGTACTTAGCATACATATTGTATTCAGTTTAACTGTGTTCGAACTATAAATGGTCTATGATCCGGTCTAAGAAATATATACCCTCACATAACATAACATTTTGTTGTTTAACATTATTGGCACATGATTTAGCTAGGCTAGGTTTACTTCCAACGTATCAATCTAAACATTATCTAGTATTTATTCTAAATAAATAACATGTGAGGGTATATATTTCTTATTCCGCATCTCCTACTAATACTACCTCGCCATTATTCCACGGGGCGGTAGGCAGAGAAGAAAAGTCAATAAAACCCGACGCTCACTTATTTCAAGGTTTTTGTTTTTGATCTTTTGCACTGCTTGGCAAAGGCCTCCCCAAAGTCCTTTCAGGAATTCTTTACCTACACAACCTCTTACCAGACCGTATGCTACGTGTCCAGGTCGTCTTGCCACCTCTTTCTGCCCAACCTCGACAAGAAAACAGTGGCGAAATAACTTTAATTCTACAAAGCTTGGCCTTTTTTACTGCAAAGATTAACGAGCTGTTAACATAAGCAAATCAGTTAATTCCGATCTAATAGCCCAACCATACAATCGTGTCCAATACATTGGCGATTCCTAAAAGAATTCACACGCGGCTAATAAAAATTCAAAGTACCGAATTAAGTATTAATGGTTTTCTCTCGCCGGTAAACGCTCATGCTTTTTACATTATAGAGTAATCAGGAGTGCGTGAGCAGGGAGGGTAAAGCGACCACTTGTAGAGCCCCTTTCTCGAGGCTTTGTAGGCTTAATATGACGCGACACTTTAAGCTCGTGTACCTCAATAAAGATCTTGAGATGTGATTAAAATATAAAGAGGTATTCTACACTTTACTTTTTACCTTTTTAGAGTAATATGTTTGACATTTAGCTTGGTCTGTCAGTAGGAACCGGTTTCTCATGGTAGAGAGGTGATATATCTGCTTCTTTTCGCGTTACTGGCGCGACAGTAGTTTAGATTTAACTAAAAACCAGTACCACTTCCACGACATCGTTGGTGGCAGAGCATAGGTCATTTCGGTTGCATGTTTTGGGACACTGAGGTCAAAACAGGAGATGAAGTATAATTTGTGACTCGGCTCCACATCCACACTAAGCTGTTGATTTTTCCAGCTTGCATTTGTGGAGGTAGAGATTTCTTCCTCCTTCTCTTACTTCTTGGGTTTTTGGGACTTCCAAGTTCCACGAAAGTCCTCGCATCGCCTCAGAATCCAAACCTCTGCTGAATAAACTTCAATCTTTACTTTTCCTAAGAAAAACTCTATTTTGTATATTTTTAACTTAACCGTCTAATAATAGATTATTGTAATGTTATACTAGCTTCAGCCAGTGGCTTTACCCGAGAGATAACTTGGGAACATACTCCCGGGATAAACAGTAGTCTATGTGTTATTCGAGACTATAATCTACCTCTGAGCCAAATTTCTTGAAGATCCTTTCAGGCGTTCTGACGTGAAAAAGTAACAAACATCCATCCATCCATCCCCACAAACTTCCGCATTTTTAATATTAGTAGGAGAAGGATTAGGATAGTAGAATGGGGCCTAAATTCCAAAATATATTGCGACTCCGGTCGATATTTTAAATTAAAACGAAAAATATTCTCGAATATTATCCTTTGGGAATCTCACAGCGACTGCTATAAATTCTGGCCTATAAAATATATTTTCAATGAGAACAAAGTATATGGGTCTATGGGTGCCTTTCCACAAGAGATGTGCAAAGTTGTGTAGCGGTGCTGTAAAAATGTATAATTTTTTCACCAAAGCTGTGCGAGGAACTTCCGCGTTTCGAGAATGCATAGCAAAGTGGTAAAAGTGGATTCATTTCCTACTCGGTTTTGGAAACATCCCTAGCATACATCTCTCGCATTATCTTATCTAGGTCCGCGAGCACTTTTCCTCCAGAACTGCCCTAAGCTAGTCTAGAAAATGAAATGATGGATGTTTTCCCCGCTCCGGTGCTTTTATATCTGTGCGAGGTAGCTAGGCGGTCCTAGCTGCCTCGCACAGATATAAAAGCACCCTAAGTTAGGGTCTGACATCCTGGTGGTCCCAACGCGCTACCTTCACGTGGAGTTATCACAATGTGCGATTGTAACCTTCATTTTGACGTAGATGGGTACGGGTTCGGGAAGGCCGATACTGAGAGTTCGATATTAATCCATTATCTGTTAAGGTAAGTAAACATATAACATTCTTTGGGTAGTGTATTTTTCGTATTATCATAAAGTATATAAGCATAGAAAACTAGCTTTTGCTCGTGGTTTTGCTCGAATTAAAGTAGCCTATACTCGCCTCCGGGTTTTCATCTATCTCTATAACAAATTCATCAAAATCAGTTTGGCTATTTTTCGTGGTGAGTGTAAAAAAATAAAAAGAAGAAAAAAGTGAAAACTTAAATACGTGCTTCTCCCTTCGTCTTACGAATTTTCGATCAAGTCACGTGTCCTGACGCGAGTTTAATATTTTTTTCCCATCACAAAAAGTGCACAACGCCGCTAAAGAAGTTTGCAGGACACGTGAATGTCTTACAAATTTTCGATACTCGTAACAAGCACCTCTGGTGTCAAAATTGTGAAGCTGTCAAAGAACGACTCTTCAGTTTTCGATACATTTACATCACAGGAAGTTTTTGTTTTTTGGCCAATGGAACTTCTTTATCATACTAAGCTCCTTTTAGGAATATTCTGAGGCAGTACGACATACAGAAAAAACTTATGTCTTTTAGAATCTGGAACAATAAACATAATCTCATTAAAAACTCGTCTTAACGCACTTTCTTTCGTAGGTATACTCTGTTCTTGTACAAGGGTCTACATTTTATAGCAGAACTTTTATTAATGTCATAATATTATTTTCTATAACAACAGATAGCATAAACTTCATTTCGCAGAATATCGTTTGTCATACACTGATTTATCATACACTAGTTGACCCACGCAACTTCCTTTGCGTCACAATTCTCATTACTGCTCCTATTGATGTTAGCGTGATTATATATATTCTATAACCTTTCTCGATAAATGGGCTATCTTACATTGAAATAATTTTTCAAATCGGACTAGTAGTTCCTGAGATAAGCGTGTTCAAGTAAACAAACAAACTCTTCAGCTTTATATAATATATATTATAAGTATAGATACAAAACTCAAAATTTTGTAAGTCAGAATCATCTCAATTTCTTATCGATAGTCATTAAAAGGCAGAACCATCATTTCGCAGAACGTTCACAATCAGAATCGTCTTTTAGCATACATTTCATATCCATAATAATTAAAGGACTCATATATCATAATCGTATTATAGAAAATTTATAGTTGTAATAATTAAAGGCAAGGAGCTAATCTTAGTTTAACGTAACTTTTCTATGTTTTCTTTTTAATCCATTATTTAATTATCTTTCTGCATGTATTATCACTCAACAAAACAGTTGATTGTGATCAGATGTAGTTTTAAAAGCTTTTATTTAACTTGCAATGCATGTACGAGTATGTGTGTATGTTTGTTCGGGTGGTATCTTGCTACTCAATTTTGAAGCAGATATCTTCAACCGATTGAGCTGATATTTTGTATATACGTTTAGTTTAGATGACAATACACCATAAGCTATGTGACGTCATTCTAAATCTAATATGGCGGACCACGCAAGAAGGCGGAATAGTTATTATCAGTGCCTTTCTACAATATGGGTATCAAATGAAAGGACTTGTTGAGAGTAACTCGAAAAATAGTGTAACGTCATTCTAAATCTAATATGGCGGAATATCCAAGATGGCGGAATATTTATTTATCGTGTCTAAGCTTACATTAACCTGAACTTTAATAAACAAAGTGTCGTTCTTCGTCGCTAGAGACGCGCGCATATTTTTGCCAATAATTAATTACTTAGTTTGACCGCAGCGGTTTCAGACGGGGGCAGGGCATTAAGGCAGAGCAATAGACAGCGCAGTACTGATACTGTTTGAACGCATACGCCAAGACAGAACAGTACTGACGTGACAGTAAACCAAAGTAGAACAGATAATAAATCGCTGGATTATTTTTTCGGGGCAGTTTGCTCCCCCTACCATCTTTCTCGCACGTCTGTCTTGTGGCTGGACTCGTGTGAAAGCGAGGGCATTGCAGTGCAAAGAGCCGAATCACCAAATTGAAATGGGACCACTACGAGACGATACTTTCCCAAAACCCAAATTGCTTCAAGTATGCCTATAAAATTTGAAGATTTCCCTCTATATCTCCAGGATTCCATCATCAGATCCTAACCTGATGATCATTGGCAAGTCTACCCTTTCTAAAAAAAAATAATTTTCCGTATCGGTTCAGGCATCATCGTGTATTCGGAGAGCATACATAAAAAAATAGATTGCAACGAATTGAGAATCAACTTCTTTTATAAGTCGGTTAAAAATCATATTAACTCTTCTTAATATGAAAGATAAGAAGCTTATTGAATGAATAGTTTTCAGAGTTCACGGCGGATGACCATGTCAAAAAAAATAAAACTACTGGGATCGCATAGGTTCAATTATTTTATCGAGCCTTTAATAATAATTCTACAGACCGTCTCTGATTGGCCCGAAACGACAGATTACATTGAAGCAAAATCAATCAGTCAGAGTAACATAGTTAATTTAACTTAAATTTATGTTTGTTTTACAATGAATAAAAACTTAAATTGACTGATCTCTATTCTATCAAATATTTCTGTTCCTCGGTAATAACTGATATCGCAAGATCGGCCCAACAATATCGAAGTCATGTGAACCCATGCTTTGGCGGTTTCGGTCGAACTATCTAGACATGCGGTAGCGTGTCCAGCCAAAGTTCAAAGAAAAATGAAATGGCGACGCAGCAGCGAGTGTTACACGAACCATTTCGAGCTACTTTTGATCCCTACACAACTCGTAGCCTATTTAACCTACAAACATGAAAATTAGCATATTTATTAAGGCCCCTTAGCATGTCTTGAACCCAAAATTTTATAAATGTAGCTCTAACAATTTTTGATATATTAACGTTCAAAATGCGGCATTTTTGTGACTGACTCACTGACATATGTATAGATCAAAAACCTAACCGACTTCCAGATGTCCTAGAAAGTTCAAATTTGGCATCCAGCTAGGTAAAATCTGAAAACCGATTATTTTAGATTTGAATTTTTTCCGATTTAACGTTTTTTTAGGAAACACTTTAGCGCCCTTCAAAATTATTCGAGCAAAAATTTCTGCTTTCTTCTTCCCAGGAGAATAATAAGTTCTATGATGAAAGGTCGTTTTATAGGTACTTACGAATTATTTATAAAACTTAGACTTACGGGTAATAACAGTAACTGCTCTGAAAGCGGCTCAGCGTTCAGACATCATTGTGAACAGTTATTGTTTATGTGTTATATGAGAGAAATACGTTCTTATACAATCTTGCTACTTATATTTCGAAATAGGTATACGGTGCGGGGTGAGCGGGGCGGGCAACAGATAAGGGCGTGCGCGGGAACGCGGTGGCACATGTTTGAAAGATGAATAATAAATAATAGTTTTTTTTTTTTTAAGTCAAGTCCAATCTTGAACTTTAACTTGTCTTATTTCAAGATTATCTACAGAACTTGGCACCCATTTAGATCTCAATTCTTTTTCCGCTTAAATCTACAATCACGGATAGATATTATTAACATATAACTTTTGGCTACCATTTTCACATTTATGTTTTTAATGGAATAGCAACCAAATAATATTTAGGTATAGACAAGAGATTTTTATACAGAAAATAATCAGCGGTTAAATATTTAAATATACCTGATAAGGTAAACTCCTTTCTGTTCACTCCCTCCCGGAGTGAACAGAAGGGAGTGTCAGACTATTACTGACGAAAACCCATCCGTGTTCTTCCTAAAAAAGCCCTTTGCGTTCCAGGGCCGCGAGGTGACTCTTTCGAAAAAATTCCACAACCCTGCGGTGTTTGGCAAATTTAGTTTTTCTCCAATTTGAACTATTATTCCCTTATATAAAACGCAAATATGGCAAGGTCAAAGAAAGGTTACTTTGTACTTAAGTTGATTACTTACTTTTATTTGGATAACCTCATCTTATAATTAGAAGTTTTATTTACCTTAAAGTGGAGTGCATTTCAATTTGTATTCAATTAAAGTTATTGCTAATGTAGTTAGCATAAAGTTGCGATTTAAAAGGACGCTGTATAATTGTACCAGTTGTTATTTCTTTTGACTAATAATAAAAATATCGATATTATGTAGATAGTCTAAGGGACTCGCCAGGGAATGGGCAGCAGCGTTCTCTGTAAAACTCAACACCATGCACTGCGATCGCCAACCCGCCTGCCTAGCTTGGCGATCATGGCAAACCCCCATCCCCTTTGGGGGAGGCCTATGTCCAGCCGTGGACGTCTTTCGGCTGATATGATGATGATGATGATGAAGTAGATAGTAGTTTTTTTTTTTTAACAGATATTCTCTATTATTAAAGAAGACTTGTACGTCAAGTTAAAAAAATATCAAATACACTCGTTCGGAAAAGTGCGCCACACATTCTGATGTGCAACTTTTTACCTTAGCTGAAAGATTCATAATGAAGTTTAAAATACAGTCAAGACTAATGAACACCAACTTCTCAACTAACCAATTACAACATATCGGGCAGATTTATATTAATTTTTCCTCACCGTCCCCGAAAGCCGTTTAAAACAACGAACAATAATGGCTATATACTTACTCGTAAAACCAACAGCGTCGGCACTTAAGCGGAACGAAGGGAACACCCGGCGACCTAGTCAACGAGCGGCAACAGGTACAAATGCTGGCTGTGTAACAAAGAAGGCTACACAGCGCGGGGTTACAGCGCTTTCATGAAAGTTTTGGTTATTGATCCCGAGAAACAGCTGTTTGGTTATTGAGATAATATTTTCAATAAAAAATAAAGATGGTTTAAAAAAGGATCCCCGCAGTAAATAATAAGGAGTGGAACTCTCTGCCTACGTCTGTGTTTCCAAACGCTTACAACCCTAATCTTTTTAAAGTTAGAGTGAACAGGCTCCTTCTGGGTAAGCTCGCTCCATCGTAGACTTTGTCTCTGTCATCTCTGACATAGACTAGAGTCAAGAGCAAACCCATCACAAATATAAAAAAAACGTAAGACGGAAAGAAAAAAAGGAGTTTATTTGCGCCAACTAAGATGCGTCAGTATGAGTACAATAAGACTAAAAAAATTCGTGTCATTTTAGCGTAAGATAACTGTACAAATCTTTTTGCGCTGATATAATGCTCTATTATTTCACCAAAATTCATTAATGCACTTGGTGAGGTTATGAATACAAAACATTGCAAACTTAACAGTTTTATCGTCACACCTACAACCTTATTTACTAAAACGCTGAGGCTCAATACTAGTACCAATAAGAATAATAAAAACACTCCCAGAGTGTCAATTATTGTACCTAAAAATTTCCGTCATTGTGTTTCAAAACAATTTGAAATCATAATGAACACCTCGGAATCATAATGAATACCCTGCCAGTGGACGAAATACCAAATAAAACATTTTCATTAGCCTGTGGACTAAGGACAAATCATTTTCCCCTTTTTGTTTTGTTCAAACAAACACGTCTAATAAAGATGGTTTAAAAAAGGATCCCCGCAGTAAACAATAAGTACGCTACACCCGGGCGAACATCGAATGCAGACCGACCGTTATCACTGCTCTCCTTGTGTCTGGCATACCACCGACAAATATCGGATCGTGCGAGAGAGTGCGGAGAGTGCGATGTTTTAAACGTTGTAGCACTGTCTGTGCTGCCCGGGTTGTTAGTCGAACAAAGCGAGAACAGATCTGTGGACTTATTGCGAGTTTTCAAACGTTCTGAAGCGCGTTAACGTAAACTTTCACTTACATCATATCATAATATAAAAAAGTTTATGCATATTGTCACCAGGCGACGCTTTTCAATACACATGCCGTTTACGTTAACGCGATCGAGTACGTTATACTCGCACTGACGCTACTAATCGTCCCGATTAAGCTTTTTCGGTTTTTCTTGGACCGTTTTTTGGACGTTGGACGTTTGCTTTAAACAATGTTTGTTTTATTTTCACCAACTTTTGCTGGTACAATCATTACGAGTGCTTTAGTGTCACAAATTTACGATACATCAGAGGGCCAATTCTACATTTATTTTTTATTTTTAAGCAACTTTCGCATTCGCATGTTGGTCGCAAATATTTTTACAGTTTGCAACTGAAATGCAAACGTGAACGTTTCTTTTTTTAAAGTTCGCTTATTCTCAACAAAAACTAAAGGGTTTCAGTAAATAATTGTAAAAAGTTGATGGTAAATTAATAAATTTGAAAAACTTCAGGTTAAAAAGTTGTGGGCAAATAACTAGATCACTCAATCCACACGCCTCACAATAATGCCATGACACATATTTAAAAATTCTCAGCCTTCCCAGTCTTCATTATAATTTCAAATTTTAGTAAAGAATTTGTAAAAGCTTTTAACAAACTCTCAATTAATTTGAAAGCCATTTCAGAAAGTTGTAACGATTTATTTAGATCACTCAATCCACACATGTGGATTTTAACTGAAAGTAGCTTTTAGTAATGGCTTACTGGTAAACTTTTAAAAACATTAAGGTACAGGTCAAATGTTAGCTGAAACTATTTATTTTATAAAACATTACCTGCTATTGCTGGAATTGCACAAAAAAATACTTTCACTGCTAAAAGCTAGGTAATAGGCCTAAAGGCCTGGATTATATTTTAAATACACATATTAAAGCGTGCAGTCATATGAAGGTTAATGTAACCTCATGCAATCACTGATGGGATTGTCTACAAACCAGTGTGATTCCATTGCAGACACCCACCTACGACCTGTGCGTGCTCTTTTGCTTTGCAAATTTGGCAGACGTGAGCAAACCATAGAACCTAACACGAATGTTTTTGACAGCCAACACACACCCATCCACAGACCAGCCTTGGCAAGCGTTGCTTACCTGGAAGATCGACCCGCGCGGCTGTTATTATCTAGCCACGAGCTCCTCATAACTATCTATATCTATACCATCATATTTTATAAAATGCTGAAGCGAGTGAATTTAACAATGAAACGCTCGTTAGGTATGGCTTTTGACGTAGGTATAGTAATGTAAAATTTTACCATATATTACTATTTATATTATTATTATTTTATTTTTCATCTTCGACCACATCATCGCTTACCATCAGGAGAGATAGTGGTCAAACGCGTGCCTAACAATAGTAAAAAAAAAAACTGTAATACGCGTTTCGCTGTTATATTTATTTACATTGGATACTAAATTCATATTTTTGTATGATGTAAATTATATATGTCGCATAAAGTTAAACAAAATCTATGGGGTTGTAGTTTTTAACCAACTTCTTCAAAAAGGAGGAGGTTCTATGTTTGGCTGTATGTACTTTTTTTATGTACACCGATTTCTCCGCCAATTATGGACCGATTTTAAAAAATACTTTTTTTTTCGATAGCCTATACACCCATCCACCCGTCCCATTTACGCACATACACTGTTTTTCATAAACTTTCTAACGCAATTCAGATATTTGTGCCTTAATCATCATCTCATAATGCTGAGCTGATGATGGAAGGTATAAGTCAGGATCTGATGATGGGTTCCCATGAAAAATGTTTGTTCAGCGATATTTTCGCCAATTGTTAACCGGTTTGGATGATTCTTTTTTTGTTTGGAAGAGTATTTTCTCGGACTGGTCCCATTTGGTGAAGATCTGATGAAGAACTTCGGAGGTAGGTAACGGAACTCTTCAATCAATGATAGCAAATGGATGATAATAAATTATAATAAATGTCATTAATTTAATTGGTTACCTTAGCAAATACGAGTATATACGAGTAAACTACTCGAAACAAAATCGGGCCCACCTAGTTTTATCGTTGTCACTTAAAAATATAAATGGAAAACAGGTGTTTATGGATTAACGTATTGGACAAAACATTTAGAAATTGTGTAAATGTAGTTGGTACAAAAAGTTTACACGCAAATAAAACGCAATAATGGGAAAAACAGACTTTGTCTCCCACCATTTTTCTGTTAACACTTGATGAAAAATGTTATGGTTAGCGAGTAGGACCTCTTTTGATACGTCACTTTCGATGACATGGGCAACATTTTGTTCAGGGATGGGTTCCCAACAGTCTTTGCTCGCGTTTATGTAACTCCTGTTGACTGATTACATGGCTGTTGTTTTCTTTGAGGCAACTTTTTAATTGATTCCATAAATTTTCGATGGGATTAAGGTTGGGACACATAGCTGGCCATGGTAGAACCGTGATAAAGGCGTCTGTTACTGTAACTGGTGGCTGTTACAGTATCCCCATCCAGAATTACCACGTCTGTTTTGCCTACCAGGCTTATTCCAGTGCTGTAGTGTTCACCTTGTTTTCTCTACACGAATACTTGTTTCTCATCACTGAAAATTTGGCCTTACATTCGTCTGTAAAGAGTACAGTCCTACAGTAATCCATGGTTGCATCAAAATGCTCTCAAAGTATTTTAAGCGCGCTGCGCGATTAGATTTTGTCAATTTGAGTTGAAAAGCACCAACTCGGGAACGTTGGTCTTCTTTTTGGAGTTGATTACGTATGGTTTGATCACTGACTCGTGTGCCAGTAGATTGCCGCAGACGATTTCTTATAGCCCGGGTCATTAAGGTATGCTCTCAACGTGCAGTTCACCAGATATACCGATCTTCCTGAGCAGTTGTGCCTTTCGTTCTTCCTGATCCAGGTTTCCTAACCACACTCCCTGGTAGCGTTCCCACACATTTCGGAAAACTCGTTGCGATACATCGAGACGTAATGCTACAGATAACTGGGTCTTACCTTCTTGCTACTGCTATTGTTGCGGTGTCTATGTCCGTATGATGGCGACGACCAGACATTCTTAATCACAATTAACACAGATACGACATTTCACAACAACGCTTAGAATTGGACTGAGTTGCATGCACTTCACTTTATCTGCCAACTACTGTTTTTAGGGTTCCGTAGCCAATTGGCAAAAACGGAACCCTTATGGATTCGTCATGTCTGTCTGTCTGTCAGTCCGTCCGTATGTCACAGCCACTTTTTTCCGAAACTATAAGAACTATACTGTTGAAACTTGGTAAGTATATGTATCCTGTGAACCGCATTAAGATTTTCACACAAAAATAGAAAAAAAAAACAATAAATTTTTGTGGTTTCGCATGCTTAGAATTCAAGCACAATTTTTTTTTTCATCAAACCCATTCGAGTGGTTTATCTATGGATAGGTCTTCAAAAATGATATTAAGGTTTCTACGTTTGTGATATTTTTTTCTAAATTGAATAGTTTGCGCGAATGATACTCCCAAAGTGGTAAAATGTGTACCCTCCCTGTAACTTCTAAAATAAGAGCATACATTACCATGCAAACTTCCACTGAAAATTGATTTGAACGAGATCTAGTAAGTAGATTTTTTTAAAACGTCATAAATCATAAACCGCAGTTTACCTTTCATTCAATCAACTCAAATTAAGGTTTATGATACGGAACCTTTCGTGTGAGGTCCGACTCACACTTGGCCAGTTTTTTTAGTGTTGAATTCAACGCTTAAAAAACAGTAAAAACGTCAAAAAAGAATATGTTGCTCGAAACATGAATAAGGACTAATAAACATGGCAACTAAACAATTTTTTTTTTTTTTTTATTTGTAATGGGTTTGCTCTTGACTCTAGTCTATGTCAGAAATGACAGAGACAAAATCTACGATGGTCGCTTATATATTCATATCGAGTTATTCTTCGAAAAAATTCATAGTAAACATAGGGTATTTTGTTTTGTTTTGAGTAGATGTCTAGTGGATTAGAGGTCCAAAGCGGATGACAGTTAAGCCACTTATGGTTGCCATTGACAACTATCCTGTAATAACTTATATTACGCCATTCCTGACCTTTGCTTGAGATAAGCTGTTTTGTTGGTTGTCGTCACTGGGGTTCGACTTTTATATTTGTTTGGAAATCTCCTCGGGAAAGACGTAAACTGCAACGAAGAAATCAAATATATATTAGCTTTACTGATTTATAAAATATCAAGTCTTACAAATTAATGCAGCAAATAAACAAAATAATACAAAATTGTATAAATACTCACGACTGAACTTTGTCCAATCTTTTCTCGAAACTGTAAATATAATCGTTAATCGGCAGAGATGTGCGAATAACAGCTTCATAAAATCAGATCGGATTAATTTACGAGCTCATCTATTCGTTCTCATTAGTTTGTAACCGTGAAAATAATATCATTCACGTACTCGTTTTGGAACTTAAACTGTTATTAAAAAAAGCAAAGGATCACCGGTATATCCAATTACTTTAATTGAAGAAATAAGGCAAAGTCCTTTGCTGCCAGGGTTCACCGTTATTTCAATATTGCAATTTGTAGCTCAAAGAAACGGTTGGCTGCCCGCAGCAAATTGTCTGACTAGGAAAAGTACTCGACCAGGCCTTTTAAAGCCCCAAGTGAGCCAAAAGGGCCCCGACCCCTTTACACAAATATTTGAATTCATGCATTGTCGACGAATAAAAATGAGAGCTATACGCAGAGGTTTGTAAAGTTAAATCAAGTGTCGGGTCTAAAAAGTCCACTTTAGTAGATCATACTATTAATCATACAACAATCTGTCAAGTTTCATTATCATCTTTATCGCTAAAGCATTAAGTTCAAGTTTGATTGGGAAAATTTGACAGTTTCGGGTAGCTTGGTGTGCTTTCTGATTCTACTAAAGTGGCTTTTTAGACCCGAAGCCAACTTTTTTTCCGAAATAATACATTCCGAATATAAATCTGTTTTCTACATTTTTCCGACTAATGCGAGCAAAAACTTAATGTCCAGCTGATTTTTTCCGCAGCCTTAAAATTACTTAGCTAATAAAATTAAACAAAATAGTAATTTTTGAATTTTTAGCATAACTCTCATGTAGTATTTATAGTAGTAGTGCCTTAAGCCAGGGAAAGCAAGGCATCATCAATTTTTAAGATTATAAAATAAAATTCCATTGTACTCCAACAAACTTGTGGTCCCAAGCTGATAACGCGATACGCGACCAAAGGACGTTCGATTCGAGTTGACTTCGCTTGAGAGGAATCAAGCCGCGCCTATCATCCACATTAACTCACGCAACTTATTATATCGATTAAGGAACTTGAAATAGGTCATTGTATCTAAACCGAGTCGTCACGAATTTCACGACGCTTTATGTACATAGACCTAGTGACTCAGCAGAATTCAATTTTCGTGATGACATTGGTTCACTTGTTGAGCGCCTTGTGGAGTGAGGTGCGGGGTGGAGGGGGGTGCCGTCTACTTATACGTATAACGTACGGCTTGGGAGCGTATTATTCCTTAGTTAGGATGGATGGATGTACATGTATTCTAACGGCCTCATCGTCCTCAGCTAATACGAACGTCTGCAATTAGATAGAACTACTGAATGCTAATGTGGATGGGTGTTTTGGTGTGGTACAGATAGAGTAAAACAGAAATAATTTGGAAGACGAAAAAAAAATTGTTTACCTCGTTTATAAAAAGTATATTAAGTAACTTTTAAACATAAAGAATTCAACTGTACCTTTCAACTTTAATCAATAAAAGTGTGCAGCTAGTCCTTTCTACTTACAAAAGCGTAGCTCGCGATGTGCTACGGCGTAGCTCCCGCCCTGCTACGGCGTAGCCTGCACTGTGCTACGATCTCATCTTCGGCCGCCTTCAATACGGAGGAGAAACTTTATGTGAAAGCTAGTCGATTAGTTTCAAGTGACCATTTAAATCTTCATATTTTAAAGGATAATGAACATTCTCTAAAGAAAATAAAATGTGTCAAAACAATGTATTTTCAACGTACTGCTTTTTATCCAATTAATCGGACAAAATAGTTTCTGGGAAAATATTGAATGAAAAAAGCGAATGCCTTTGAAAATCATCAAAGCATTGATCATACGTACAGTCTTGGTACCTAATCAATTTTTTAAAAGTAAAAAGAAAAATACGGGAAACGAGATATACGGTAAAGCTAAAACTAGGACTTCCCGTTTCCACTGAAACTAGGTGGCGTACATAGCGGTACATATAAGTAAAGCAAAGAACTGCTAAGTTTTTTAAGAACTATGGCGAATCAGAAGGGTTTTTATGCCGTATTTTGAATAATTTCGATAAAGTGGAATATCCGATTGTCGCACCAATATTTCTGCGACTTAATATTGTTCCAATTACACTCGAAACAAAATAAAACTGAATATGTTGACTTCGCCATCTCGCGGGAAAATGGCAACGAGCAACCCGTAACATTCACCTTAGACACATATCGAAAGACGCAAAGAAAGGGGTCGACTGGTAGAAAATAGCATTAAATCCACCCATGTAGTGATTTTACTAGTGCATAAAGTTTGATTAAGTTAATGAAATAGGCTGGACAGGCGCCTAAATAATTTGTCCTATCAAAAAAAGTGCACTTAAGTGAAAGCACACTTAGCATGAGTGTTAGCGCGTATACGCTTCTATTCAAAAGCTGTTTCAGTGTTTCTGAGCAGTTGGCTAGCGGTTAACGCCGTGGGTTATATTCCTGCGCAGACTGTACGACGTACGTATTACTTATAGCCCTGCCAAATTTTAGACTTCCCAATTAGACTTTTTCTAACTACTTATATTTTGCTTCCAGTCCAACTAAATGCCGCTGAAATACTAGTATTTTACATGATTTGACTACCCATCTGACCTTCGCAACCCAGTTACTGAGAAACACTACAAAGATGGAATGAAAGAAGGTTATTGCAGGTAGGGAAATTGTATTCTGTTTATAAGACTTTCGGGCTTCTGAGAACCCGAAAAATCTGTAAAACGATCTCAAATAACAGCCAGGACCAATGGCTTAACATGCTTAGTGGTGGAATCTCAACAATTAATGGATGGTCACCCATCCAGAGAACGACTTCAGCAAGCGCTGCTTCTCTTTGAAGATCAACCGAGCGTCTGTTAATATTTAGCCACGAGCTCCTCCGAAAATCTACGGCAGAAGTGTGTTTATTGATTTTGCGACATGGTCTCGTTCGGAGGCCCGGAGGTACGGGACCGGGCCTGGGTCGGGACCCCGCCCTGCTTCGGTGCCTCTGCCTTTGACTCTAATCGATGATTAAAACGATTCAAATTACGAACACGAGTATCAGTTGTTTATTTTTGGATCCCAAATTATTTTACAGATATTTTTTTTTAAATATATGTTTTTTTGTTAATGTTTATAAAATTGAGATAAAGTTAGCCAAATATCGCTTAAAATAGGGAGATATGGAAAGAGAAATGGAGGATTTTACCCAGTGGGCCGCAACATAATTGCTAGGAGGAAAAGAAATTGCGTCCGATACGAACTCTATAGTGAAAATTTTGATGGTGAGCTTAGTTTTTACATGTAAATACTATTTTCTGGATTTTTAAACGTTTCTTAACCCTTCTTATTTATTTTGAGATACTTTTATATTTGTAAAAAATAATAACAACCGAACATCTTCTTTTCAATATTATAAACATGATTTAATAAAGTTTCCAGGTAGAAAAACTACTCGTAGTTCACTTGTAAATACCACTATAATATTATGCCAAGGTCCTTCTTGGCGGCGAACTTCAAATAGAAGATAAGTAATAAGAGTGATAAGTAATTAACGCGACTGGTACCTTCTTTAATAAGAACAGGATGACTTTGAATAGTGTTGAAGCCCTAGAATAGTTCTAATAAATAAATAACTAAAAAAATAAATATTCGGTTCAGTAACACATTGTACAATAATTTATAATTTGACAATATTGCGATTCGTATAAGTGCTAGGTTTCTTCAAATTACCTGGATGCTGGACTAATAAGATCTCCGTGCAAAAGCGGAGTGTACTCTTGGTCGATCCCATTTTTACACGACTGCCTAAAAAGGAGTGTTATGTTTCAGGGTTCATGTATGTATTTTTGTAAGTTTCTTTATTCCATCATAACTTCTAAATGCCTTAACCGATTTCTATGTATATTGTATAGTTAGACGCGGTGCGGTAACACAGGCTAAAAACTAACAAGATAATTATAATTGAGTAGCCATGGATTATGAAAAAATATATTTTTATTTTCATGAAAATTTTCCAACCTGTTCTATCATCGTCTAGATCTTGCTTAGTGGATTACAAAAATATGTAACAGATTCAATATGCATTCGTTCGCTAATAATGAAAATTTTAAAAACAATATTAGAACAGCCATGGTTTATGAAGAAAACGGACCATTTTTTTTCATGTAGCTAGGTATCATCGTCTAGACCTCGCTGAGTAGATCACAAAAGTATATACGACAGTAGTATTCAATATCTATTCATTCGTTAAAAATATAGTAGCTTTCGTCTCTATAGTTGCTTCTTTTCTAGAAACACAACATAATTATACGGATACTGTATGAAAAGAATATTATTTTAAAAATGGTGATCAAACGTATTCCGGAGTGGATCCCTGTAGGACGTTCTACATAACCTCTTACCCCAAAATATCCATCCCCGCCATTCATGGCTTACACTAATCGAGAGGTAGGCAAGTATACGGCCGGGTCCTCGTTGAGGCGATCGGCGGCGGCGACCTCTTGCGACCGGCCCTGGTTCAATCTATGGTCCGGAGCGAGGAGGCATGGGAAGCGGTCATCTCCTTCTGCGAAGCAGTAATGCTAGCGAAGGAGGATTCCCAACGTGTAAGAGAGAGGGAAACCTCACGACCCAGCCGCCGCAACAGAAGAAGACGTCTCGCGCGTCGGAGGTCGCAGGGTGATTTCCGGCCACCGTAGGCGAGCCACCCAAAGCTCGCCGTCCGATCAGAACCAGGCCCGGGTTGGCGGCGCGCTGTATTCCAAGCGCGCCTCAAGGAGCTGTCAGTAAGGGAGACGGGGCCCGCTAAGGCCAGTGCCTGCCGGGGTTCGGAATCCGTTCGAGAGAGACGCCGCAGCCCTGGAACGCAAAGGGCACTGGGAGGAACACGGATGGGTTTTAGTCAGTAAGAGTCTGACACTCCCTTCGGCTCCGCCCAGAGCGGAAGACATTTGATGATTTCCCATTCTTAAAAACGAAAAAAAAAATAAGCCAGGTATACGACATGGTGCTTGTAATATGTGGCCCTTCGAAGACTACCACCCTCTCTATACTTGATATATAAAGCTGATGAGTTTGTTTGTTTGTTTACTTGAACGCACTAATCTCAAGAACTACTGGTCCGATTTGAAAAATTCTTTCAGTGTTAGATAACCCATTTATTGAGAAAAGCTATGTATTATCACGCTAAGATCAATAGGAGCAGAGCAGACAAAGTTGCGCGGGTCTACTAGTCATCAATATAATATGTAAAATTCTTCCGTTACTGAGAGATTGAGTGACTGTCAGAATGATAACGCACAGCCGAAACTACTGGTCGTAGGAAGCTTAAATTTGGCATGTAGGTTCCTTGAGGAGTGTAAGGAGGAACTAAGAGAGAATTTCACGAAATTGTTTCTTAACTCCATTGTAGACTTTGTCTCTGTCATCTCTGACCTAGACTAGAGTCAAAAGCAAACCTATCACAAATTAAAAAAATCCAAAGGGAACGGTCTAAACTGGGATATGCGCGCATAAAGTCGCGGGCTAAAGCTAGTTTAAGGATCTGGCTAGATTAAATCGGTCTTTTCTCTCTCCACCGTCTTAAAGAAAATTCATTAGGTAGGTTTTAGAGCTCAACAGGCCGCTGCAATCACAATTTGACCAATCGGCCACCCCGTGCCCCTCTGCACCATTACCACACCCTTGTCTACTGCCGTGCCTTGAGTACTGTGCCTGTGGGCTGAGTGTGACTTGGGATCACAACCAATCACCAGACCCTAGGCTTCGTTTCCCATGTCAGACAATGTCAATCAGTGAGAGCCTAGTTCTTTGTAGAGTCGTGCTATGATCGGTCGCCATTTTATTTCATTTCTCAATTTCCCGGAATGAATTCGAGAAATTATTAACTATCAAATTTTGGCGCGTAAAACAATAGTCGAAATGTTCAGTGGACAATTTAACGAAAGTTTACAATCTCTCAAGTTATTTTATAATCTTACAAAATTTGCCAGTTTCCAGTGACATATACACACAATCATCTAGCTGCAAGCCAAATTTCTATGACATCTGGAAGTGGGTTAGGTTTTGATCTATATGTCAGTGAGTCAGATCATCACAAAAAAGGTCTTTTTAAACGTTCATATATCAAAAACTGTTTGAGTTACATTTATGAAATTTTGGATTTTAGACATACAAAAGAGCCTTAATTAGTGTACCGATTTTCATGTATGTAGAATAAATAGGTTTTGAGTTGTGAAGGGGCCAAAAGTCGATAGAAATGGTTTGTTGTTACACGAACCATTTTGATCTATTTTTAACCCCTTCACACACGGCTGCTGTGTCGGCAGTACTTTTTTTCTTTGAACTATTGGCTGAACTCGCTGCCGCGTGTCTATATGTTAGCAAAACTTAATAATACATGATAACTACCGTTATCATGTATTATTAACACACGCAATAAATAGATTTACATGTAGTTAAAACACAGTACAAACACAGTCATCTAACATTACCACTCCATAATTAATATTACGGTTGCATACTTCTCATATTCTCATTTTCATCTTTGTAATATGATAGATATTTTACCGAATTCCGCTCAACCATTCTGCTCAAACTGGTATCTACCTAAATTCAGGAAAAGACATACTCTACTTAAATTAAATACTTATATTCTTTGTAGAGAAATTAAATTGACAACCCTTAGCTTGATTGGTAATGAATGATCTAAGCCCAGATTAAGCATTCTCCGCCAATCAACGATTGGGTTTCGGCTACTCAAATTCGAATAAAGAAATTGTAAATCAGTATTTTTATTTTACTTATCATAATTATTACATATTTTTTTAACAAGCTTTAATTTTTAAATAAGGCAGTAAATGTACTTGAAACGAGAAGTATATACTTTTTGGACATAAAGCTTTAAAATAATGTTTAAATTTTATTTCAAAGTGCTCTAAGAAGGTTTGTAGATTTAAAAGAAAATAAACAGGTGTGTTTTAATGAGCTTTCAGTTAACATTTGAGTTGTTTGCATAAGAACTCATTTTCAATACATTTATCGATGCTCTAAAATATATTTAAGCATCGTAAATCTTCGTACGACGCTGTTTGAGTTATCGATTCTCCCTTTTCCTTACGATGGTTCATAAACAAACAAGTAGACGTTGAACTTCTTCTCTTGTGTGAAGAAAATCTACGGTACATTTATCATGGAACATTTTATAAGGAATAGAGAGAATTTATATAGAGAATAGAGGAATGGTTCAGCATCTTTGTATGCGATACGGGACAATACCAAAAGAACCGGGAAAATAAAAAATATTATATTGGATTTTTCTCGGTCTAGTCACGTACTTATACGCATTTGGTCACGAGACCGATATTCAGGATGTTCTGACCTCCAGATGATATTAATACTTAATGCTTAATTGAATACAAAATACATGGAATTTCTCTGATGAACAGTCGTTGTCTGTGAAAAAAAAAATGATTTGCCAATAAGATGAAATTAGAAGACATATCCACTCTAAGCTCACTTTACAAGTGATCGCGCTAAGCCGGTCTATTCTGTCATCGTCTCACCGAGTAAACTTTAATGGAGTGCTTCCTGCTTGAAGTGAACATTCCATCTCGGTTGTATTGGCAGTTCACTTCATGTTCACTTCACCTAAGCTAACACGGCGTGAGGCTTACAGAATCGACCAGCAGTTGATCACAGGTGGTCACTACACTAGATAATGCCCAACAACAACACAAAATATAATAATACAACAACATAACACCAACAACAATAACATAATGACATTTTCCTTTTATATTACAGCAATATCCTATTAGATTGAATATAATTATTGAAAATTACCGATATCATACACCTGATAGGCAATGGAGCAGTGATAATAGTTTTATAATGAATTGACACTGTTATTATCAGCGAATTAATAGAGCTTTGATACGGAATTACTGCAATTAAAAGTTTTAACGAGTCCCCCAGTCGATATTGTTTACACAACAGACAGGAGATTGGTTTTAGAGGGTTCAAACAGCAACCTGGTAAGAAAAATCCTTTTTAGGAAGCTTTTAATATGTATATACATTTCATGTTTACATATTAAAATAGCACGAAAGCGGACTTAATGCTTTAAGCATTTTCTACCAGTGAAGCTAGATGCGTAAAAAGAACATGGCAATTAAAAGAAATACATAAAAAAGAAAAATCATTTTTATTCAAAACCCATCGAGTGGGGTATCAAAATAAAAGGGCTCGAGGAGACGATTCTAAAATTTAAATCACTAAATTGTAGGAAATAAAAAAATTGCGTTTGTGGCATCAGATCTGTGATTGAACTGCATTAGACTGCTTGAAAAGCGGCTTGTTTCCAACTTTTTGGTCGGTTTTAGCGGTCGGGTTTTTTGACAAAGTCAATTTTTTTGAGCAAGTGTGTTGTAAAAAATGTTTATTGTCAAAGTACTGACACGACTACACTACTACTTACACATAGTATGGAGAATTTTTTTTTTTTTCTTTTTACTTGTAAGATCAATTCAATTGTGCCAAATGATTCATCATCACCATCTGCCTAGCCTTTTCCCAACTATATTGGGGTCAGCTTCCAGTCAAGCCGGATTTAGCTAAATACCAGTATTTTACGAGGAGCGGCTGCCTACCAGACCTCCACAACCCTAACTGGATAACACGGTACTTCATGGCAAACCTGGAGTCAGTTTTACTGGCTTCTGACTATCCATAACGACTGCCAAAGATCTACAAATGACTGCTGGGACCAACGGCTTAACGTGCTTTCCGAGGTACGGAGGAAACTTGGTATGTTAAGATGGTCACCCATCCACAGACAAACCTTGGCATGCGTTGCTTAACCTTGAAGATCGACCCATGTGGTTGTTATTATCTCTATATAGCTCTAAATGTGCCTAATGATTAAAGGAACTAAAACAGAAAGTTTCATGACAGTCCAATAATAGTTTCTGCTTTCGGATTAACTTTGAAATTCTAAGAATTTGAATATTACTCCTATTGTCCTATTTCTACAAACCCTTACTATGTACTTATTAGTTTTTGTAGGATGGGTGTATTTAATAAAACCTAGTATATGCAGGTCATAATTAATTTCGTAACTAAATTATAATAAGTAAATAAGTTTTTTTTCAGTTTTAGTAAAGTATTTTACTCGAAACAGAAAAACTCTGTACCATCTAATTTTGTCAAAAGTTCACGAGACACAATTTTTATTTCAATGAAATTTTTACGCGATGATTTTAAGCACAGACTACCCAAAGCTTCAGTTATAGTTTTAACTGGCCTCTCAACTGCTTGCGTATGACAAGGTAAAAAAAAAGCTATTTTGTCGTACTGAGAACATAATGCTGGTTAGTTATAGGGTCATAATGAACTTTTGCATCTATATTTGCGTCTAGATTAGTTTAGAATTTGAAATGACCACAATTTTAGTGTTTTTTCATTGCATGTCTTCAGCAGATGATGCAAAGTTAATTCTCTCTCAGAGTATGATAACTTTTTTATTAGTAGATTTTCAGGACGAGGGAAATCACTGGTGATTTGCATTACTGGATCGATTTTTCTCGACCCTTATTTTATACTTCAATTCCGTTGACAAATACGTAACGTGATCTTGAGATTCATTGCCATAACGAAAACTATTGAGTCTATTAGACAATTCCAGTCTCAAAGTATAGAGAGACCATTCATATTGGGCCCAAAATCGAAAGTGCCAACGGAAACAAATGTTGTATTATGTAAATGGCTTAATAAGAGTTTGCCATAACTGTCTTCTAACCTTGCAACATGAGCTTTTAATTGCAAACTATGTTGGAGCGTATTTGTTTAGCAACATGGCTAAACACACAAGTTTCTCAGATGGATCTGATGGTGCAATATGTAGAAATTAAGAATTCTGTTAGCCACCTGGTATGAGATTGTCCAAGGCGAATTGCGAACGAACTCTTTGGGATATTCCAGGGTACTTAGGTACTAGATATAGCACCAATACTGTTCTATACAGATACAGTCTAAACTAAGATCTTTCATAACTATCAGAGATATTTTGACCTGGAATATTTATAATTTTTTACAACTCTTTGCAATTTTCGAAAGGTTTCCGATTAAACCTGCACCGAAACGTTCTAAGACCAGACGTCGAACAATCAACCAAATAAATTATATTGATATCGCAAAAAATAATTATAAAGCAGAAAGCAAATTAACTTCACCACCAAATTTTCTAACATTGACATTAGTGCCAGATTGATCCAGAGTACTTTTCAGTAAATAGAAAATTAATTATTGCTCTTTTTGCCTGACTGCCAGGAGGAGGGTTATGATTTTCGAGCGTATGTATGTACATTCAACAAAGCTATTACGTATTCAGGCAGCTAACTTTAAACTACTTGTAAACAATGCTGTGAGTGTGCTGAGTAAACAATTATTGTACAACACACTCGTAAGTATGTGAAAAGCTTAAAAAATATAATGCACACATTAGAAATAAATATTGGCAATGCTGTGTAAAAATTAATATTTTTGTCTGTATATCGAATAGCTTTCATTGGCACGCTCTGTAGCCTAAACAGCTTGATGATTTTAGCTTCAGTGTTGTTAGATTCGTCTTGATTGTGAGAGTGACATTGTCTATATAAGAATTAAAATGGCCCATTTTTGGCGCTATAAATTACGTCTCGTAAGGATCATAAAGGGCTCGAGGAGGCGATTCCAAAAATATAACCCACTGAAATGTAGGAAATAAAAAATTGTCTTTGTCAATAAACCCGATTGCTAAAAACGACAAATAATTCGCTTTTCAAGAAGTCTGATGCAGTATAAGTGTGCGTGTTTAGAAATGTTTGATCGTTTTTAGCGGTCGGGTTTTTTGACAAAGTCAATTTCATTATATAAACTAGTCGACCCGCGCAACTTTGTCTGCTCCGCTCCTATCGGTCTTAGCGTGATGGTATGTAAAGCTTTCCTCGATAAATCTAACACTGAAATCGTACCAGAAGTTCCTAAAATTAGCGCGTTCAAACAAACAAAAAATCTCTTCTGCTTTATATATTAGTAAAAGCTTAAGATTAAGCTTTTTCAGGTGCTGAGGTAATATAGCCTAAATATTTACTATCTTGTTCTTTAATTCTAATGCAATAATGTACTTCAACTACGATTTTTCGTATTGTTTCGCCCTGTTCTTGGCTAAACTTCAAATGATTAGATTTGATGGTTTCGGAGGCAGAAATACCGTTTGCTAATATTTGATACACGTCATATCAGCAAAATAATGGCAACATATTATCGCTATCAGAATTCATTATTCTGAAAGAAATTTTTTCGACCCACAAATTATAACTTAAACATGAATTTTGTGTAGTACTTAAGCTATGTTAGTAAAGACAGACACATATACTTTTATAACCAAAATGATCGTTGGTATTTACAAAACATACTTGAGCTGAAACTGAATAGTTTCAAGGAAATTGTTACCTCCAACATTTTATCTTTTAAATTATTATCTATGGAAATGAAGAGTGGAAGTCAGATAAACGGTAGGCAGCCGCAACCCCGTCCACAAATTAACGACGACGCGACGTCAACTTGTATATACCTAAAATAGTAGATAAAGATGTGAAACGTGCCGTTATTAATTATACCTCCCAGAAGTAGCTTGGGGCTAGATCCAATGTTGAGTGGTATGAACTGTGGGCAAATCACGCTACCCGTCACCGTAATTTTTTTCCAATCAACCTTAAACCTAGTGCATTTGCGATAAAAATGAAAATGAAATTTGACCGATTGTGTTGTGATGTGGCCTTTTTACCCCCACCTTATCTATACTAATATTATAAAGCTGAAGAGTTTGTTTGGTTGAACGCGCTAATCTCAGGAACTCTGGATTCGAATTGAAAAATTCTTGTGATGTTGGATAGCCCAGTTATCGAAGAACGGAGCATTCACGAAAAATATGACACAGAAGAGAAGAAGTTTCGTGGATCAGCTAGTCTATACTTAATGAGGTTTGTTCGGTTGTAGGGGTGGTAATTTCTGGATCTACTGAACCGATTTCGAAAATCTTTTACCAATAGAAAGTCACGTTATTTGTGAGTGTCATAGGCAATATATTAACCTGAAAAATATCGCCTAACGGGCTCGGGTCAGCTAGTCTAAAATAAATGTAAGAAGGCATTAAGGACCGCCTTTGAAGTAATATTTTAAGGCTTTAATACTATTTATTCTCCCCTGTTGGGCCTGACAGCGGTTATTATTGATCTTTTTTTCTTGCTTTGTTTATAATCTCCATTTAGACAGTGAGGTTAGGCTGCAGACACGGCTAATGATGGTTGTGCTAAATGAGTGTAATCCTCCCGTTGATTGAATGATCCATGTTTTTCGTATCGAATCCTACTGCTGATTTTGTAAATATTTTATTTCCTACCACGTGTTATTACGACTGGCTCCAATAATCA
Source organism: Lacanobia oleracea (assembly GCA_950371165.1). Classification (NCBI taxonomy): domain Eukaryota; kingdom Metazoa; phylum Arthropoda; class Insecta; order Lepidoptera; family Noctuidae; genus Lacanobia; species Lacanobia oleracea. The sequence goes on from OX493385.1 coordinate 11,381,020, forward strand.
TGTATTTTCAGTATATACTCGTGGCATATACCGACAATACACACACAATACATAAATACTGTCAATACTTAGTTATTTAATGGTTTTTCACTAGTCCACAAAGCTTTTATTTTTTATCGATTTATATGTTTACCTGTGGGATCTATCTATCGATCCATCTAATGGGTTTGGGTTCCGCACTTAGTCCTGATGTTGGACCATTGTACGTGAGCCATGATGGCCATCACTCCAACCAGCCAACCTCCTTCCAGAAGCAGATTCGTCCTCCCAGTGTGCTCAGGACATCCACAAGCGACCCGTGGATAATACCTGTGGAATAATAACAAGTAGTAAATCAGATGATAAGAGGCTCGGATCCTAACGTTATTGCCATGGCTCCGGTGACGAACGAAATTGAACGTAAATTCGATGTCATATCAATTTCTCGTAAATATAAAACAATGTTTAGTATAGTGAGCCTCTAATCCATTTGTTTAGGAAAGCTTTCTTCCCTCTCGGCATACAGATCCCCGAGATGGGTGTAAGGGTGCCTTCGAATTTGTCGTAAAGTACCGCACGGCTGCAGCGCTGCTGCCGCGCGTCTTGCAGCATTTGTGCTGCCGCGTGGCAGTTTGCGACAAGTTTGAAGGTGGTGGTTTGAAGATAAAAATGCTTGCTAGGGTGGAAGAATTAGCTTAGCCAGTCAGCAGGTTTAGTAGCAAGACTGCCTCAAGATTATCTACGCAGGCGATTTTACCTCAACTTTATGGATTAGTTATTAGAGCAAACTTAGTTGTATGTGTCATAAATACTGGTAAATACTGGTATTCAGCTAAATCCGGCTTGACTGGAAGCCGACCCCAATATAGTTGGGAAAAGGCTAGGCAGATGATGTGTTGTATGTGTCATCATCTGACTAGCCTTTTCCGGACTATATTGGGGTAGTTTCCCAGTCAAACCAGATTCAAGTAAATACACAGTAAAATGCGACATTATTTTCATATAGATCGTTTTAATAGATAATAAAAACAAAACGCAAGAAAACATTATCCCGTTATGAAATTAATGTATCTATTCTATTTCCTATGGTCTACCCAGGTGCCAATTTGATCCAAATCTGTTAAGACGTGACGTTACAAGCAGAATTTCGCATTAATAATATTAATGTGGATAGATCTGAAACAAAACTAGCGAAATGTTACCGCCTTACCCTTTTTGTAAAACAGGCGTGTGTAGTTTATGTCTCAGTATGATAAAATATCCATCATTATAAAACTAAATATAAAAATCATTTTCATATCTGTCTGGTCATTAGTCATGCAAATTAGGGGTTCCACTTTGGAATGAGAGATAGTCGGCTATAAAGTTGTATAAAACCTTTAATTATGGATTTAATATTAGGATGTCCGCGACTACAGATATCCCAAGGCCAAAGATAAACGATTTTTACAAATTTTATGTAAATATCTCGCTTCCCATAGGTTTTTCGTTATATGTATTTTTTATCAATATTATAGAAGGTTAAATTCCCTATAACTTTAATATCATACGTTGAATCGTTTTCGAGATAGAGGGCGGATAGTCCAGTCATCTTAGTCAAAACTATTAGTTTGTTGTTTTTGTAATTGTTATTATTATTTTTTAATTTTCACAATCTTAAGTATATAGAATGATTATTAAAAAAAAATAGTAAATACTTTTTTTGTTTATTTAAGCATATTAGATAATAAAAAAAAATACAATTGAAATAACATTTTCCTTAACTATTCTGTATCTACACTGGCAGGTAAGTGTTATTAAATAAATTGATACTTAATCTTCTATCTATTCTATCAAACTTCTTCTGTGAACTGACAGACAAGACACAGCCGAAATTACTGCACGTAGAAAGCTGAAATTTGTCATGTAGCTTCCCTACACTCCATAAAGGAGCCCTAAGAGAGTATTTCCCGAAATTTTGACAGGAACGGGAAAAGCAAAAGCTAGCACATAATAAAAGCAGAAACTCACTGTGAATAAGTTAGTTTTGAGACAAGTTTAAGGGGGACAAAATAAAGGCTCATCTTATACAAGGGTCATCTTATACTAGTTAAGGGTCATATTATACAAGTTTATAGCCAACTATCCCTCGTTCCGAGATTCTTAATTAATTTTGACTAATTTGCCTGGACTACATGCCATATTTGTATCAATCCTCTAAACATTCACACGGACCTTTTACTAAGAGCCTAGGTTAATAATTTCTGACAGTTCGGAAGGCGTAGCATTCCTCTCCCAGAGCGCACCACACACTCTCCTCGTACTTTCACGCTGAATTTTAAAAATATCGAATAGAGCGACACTCCGTCAACTTATTCAAAACGCCCAAGGTGATTCAGTGTTGCTCGCACGCAAATTGTATTAACATATATCGATACTCTTTACAACCTTTTTAAAGATTGAATAAAATAATTATTCAAAGTAGACAAATAATAAAACTATTCGTGTTGTATCTTCATCTGCCTGGCCTTATCCCAACTATATTGTGGTCGGCTTCCAGTCCTACCGGATTCAGCTATTATACGTATTTAACGAAGAGTGGCTGCCTACCAGACCTCCACAGCTAGGTTACACGGTACTTCTTGGCAAGACAGGAGGCAGTTTTTTTGGCTTCTGACATTCCGTAACGACTGCCAAAGATCTGCAAATGAGAGCCGTGACCAACGGCTTAACGTACTATCCGAGGCGAGGAGGAAACTCGGTATATATTAAGACGGTCACCCATCTCAGATCAACCTTGAAAAGCGTTATTTTACCCTGAAGATCGACCCGTGCGGCTGTTATTCTTTAGCTACGAGCTTCTCCATTCTTGTTACATAAGGTGATCAAATCTGATGTTCAACTTTTATGCTACAAAGCTAAGGCCAAGGATTGCAGTTCAAAGACCGCCATTTGTTTTTTGAGTTTTCAAGACGTTGATAATTCCATTAACTTCGTTCGAAAATTCAAACGCGCGTACAAACTGATATAAACACGTGCGAGAAGCGCGTTCAAAGCTCGTCTGTATCGCGTTTGTTTATAAATTGTCGGAGAAATGAGATGGGTACGGAAAAGGGGCACTGCACCCACATGACATCCGCTAGCAGATTGAATTTTTTTCCCATCTTTAATGTTTGTCCATTGTTTTAATTGTTATATTAAAATTACATTTTTCTTTCGCTCGTGAATGGGTTTATCCATCAGACTCTTCCATTTTAATACTGTTGAGAAGTCTGAAGAAGACAACGCGCAATCTTTTAGTATTACAATACATACGCGCGACTGCAGCGCATCTATATCGCCGTATCAGCGCGTTTTAACCGGCTTACAAAGAACGAGGAGGTTCTCAATTTGGTTGGTATATTTTTTTATGTATGTACACCGATTATTCCGAGCTTTCTGATCCTATTTATGTGATTCTTTTTGATTTGATGCGGCATACTTGCCATTTCGTGCAGTAAAAATTGAGTCAGTTTGGCTCAGTAGCTTTTATTTTAAAAGCATTTTTATCGATACAAGTGAGCGTTTACAGCGCGACTTAATTATTGTACGTATGCAAAGGTTTTCTGTCTGCGCCTAAATTTTGTTTAGAACGTGCTATCGCCCATCGTCAAGTCACACCATGCTCATCATCGGCGTGTTAAATAACCGCCGTGTGCAAAGGCAGTAAAGGCTTTCGTCCTTATTGAGACTGGTTCAGTGGACTGCTTTGGAAGCAACGGGATGAACACGGTTTTGTCAAAAATGGCGAGTCATAACATTTCACAATTGAAATAAGTTATATGTAGGATAATACCCTCCTCAGTTTTATGTAGTGTTTTATTCAACTTACAGTCCCATATTTCGAGGCTACAAACCCCCGAGGTTTTGAATTGGCAAACATTGTCAATACCTATCGATTGATTTCTAAAATTAATAGATATTTTATTTCTGTGACGCAATAAAATAACCAAGTAATATAACTATATTCAAATCATCTAAATAAAGGAGTCAATGTCTAACATAATCATAAATAAGTATTTTTGGGGCTAGAATAGCCCCAAAAATACTTATTTATGATTATTCCGCATATTCCGCACGAAAAAAATATTTATCATCGATATAGTTTATCTAAAAAATTACAAAAATATAATACTAACAGTGAAAATAGAATCAAAATTGCTTCAAAAACGAAGATGATATAATTATTTTTTAAACAAATATATCTGTCCCTCTCGCGAAAACGCTGTTTTCTATGGCAGCTGTATAGGCGTCATAGACGATGACGTCAAAGTTTCCATCGGACTTCTCTTTCTAATTGTAATCTTTGAAGCTTTATCATTTCATCGCTGGTGAAAAATTATTTCATGATTGTTTACTAGAGCTAATGAGTACTAATACTATATATATACTATAATATAATAATATAAATAAAATATTATATATACTATAATAATAAAAATCGCATACATATTCCCTATTATGAGCAGTACAGACTTTAAAGACTTACAAACTACAAGGAGGTCAAAATCATGAAGGAGTAGAATTTTTGGGACTAACAACTATTTTTTTATTTTCATTTATTTTCAGTAGAGTTTTATAATTATTTTTTTTAAATTATTCTCATCTCCCTCTTGACCTGGTACTGAAAATTGCGAAGATGAAGTCACGTGCAGAAGCTGAACTCATTTTTTTCCGTAAGCTAGCAAGTTTAATAACTTGACATATTGATGTTTGACGTATTTCAAACCATGAAATAAAATATTTTTTATACCGAGATAAAATGTGAGATAAATGCTATAAAAAAATCCAGTCTAGAAAAATAAAATGCTTTCGCTATATTACTTTACGTGAAGGAAAAAAAAATGGTTGTGGATGTTCTATACATAGAACTGAAGGTGACGATTTTTGATCGCGACGATGGCTCTTGGAGATTATAATAAAAGCGATAGTGGACTGTATAAAATATGTATTACGAAGTTAAAGTAACAATGACAAAATATAGACTTCGATTATTCGGATATAAACAAGAAGTTAATTTAATATGCGCGAGCGCAGCCGTGCTTTGAGGCGTGCAACAGCTGACTGTCGTGGTGCGGTGTCTCTTCCTTGGTTGTGGCGCGGTGTGACGCGCCGCTTCCCCGCGCCCCTCGTTCACTGCCGCTGTCGCCAGAGCGCGCGGCGATGTTGAGGTTAGTGCCTCAACAATTTTATCGTTATTTGTTGGTGTTATATATATTAGCCACTACTGCCGGTATTATTATAGGTACTGTTGCGTTCAGGTTTATCCCCTAAACGTTGTGCTTTCGGTAGTTGTAGTCTTTTATTTTATACCATTTTATACATCACTAGTTGACCCGCGCAACTTCGTCTGCCCCGCTCCTTTCGGTCTTAGCGTGATAATATTTAAATCGGACCAATAGTTCTTGAGATTAGCGCGTTCAAGCAAACAAACAAACAAACTCATCAGCTTTATATATTAGTATAGATTTAAATGTAAGCATGAATAAAAAATGACTACGATTAGGTATATATTGTCCATGGTGACAAAAATACAAACTCACACGGTGGAAATAATTTTATAACACTTATTTTAATAAATAACAACTTTAAGCTGCTGAACTATGTTTTTTTTTTTAAATATTTAAATTTCGAAAATCTGACAACTCAGACCTGCAAAAAAGGGTCATAGATGTTAACAAGACCCACGGATCATCTGAATTGATTTGAATCGACACTTGCAAATACTTTTAAAAGGCAAAAGAAGAGATGGCGATAGAATGAGGGCGGCTTGGAATAAATAACGTAAGTCTCAAAAGTTAATTTCGGATTTTATTACATAAAAGTTCAATTAAATCAAAATTCGCTGAGAATTTAGCTGGATATGGTTATTTTTTATATATGAAATCAATTTTCATAAAATCGATAATATGCCATGTAAATGAAAATGGCAAAAAGACCGACCAAACTTTGCAATTTTTTTGTTAAATTATATAAATTATTTTTTTGAAAATTCTTCGCATCGTGTATTCCTTAAGAATTTAGGTAGATCATAAAGTCAGGAACATAAACCAAAATACTTAATACATATTATTATTAATTCTTTTTTACTTTCTCGGGTCCCTCTTCCTAGAGACCCGGTCCTTTGGTAGGCGTACGAGGGGCCGAAGCCAACTCGTAGACTCCTTAGACATTTCAAATGGAATGGGACACCAACCGACGATTATCCCTGTATGCACTGTGAAAGTATACCCAAGGATAATCCCCGGTTGGAGCAGGACTATTGCAGAATATGAAAACAAAAAATGAAACGCTATAGGTTTGGCTGGTTTAGTGGACTAATAATCGTTTACTATGGAAGAACTATTGGCCCCTGCCTGACCATTGACAATTAAAACGGCTTTAAAATGGCAGGGGGTGACTTGCACACTCAATAAATGGGCCCCCCGAAAGCACAAAGTAACGTAGCGCCAAGGGGGCAACATATCCTGAGGTGCTAGAGGAGTGGAGAGGTATACCACGGCTATCAGGACAATCCCGGAAGTACGGTCAAGATCCCTACCAGCACCTTACTGGATTATAGATACATCCTTCTCCCGAGCACGTTTGCTCTTGCGAATCTCCACTCAGACCGGCCGATTAAGGCAAGAAAGAGGTGGGAGCTCTGTTCCTCGTCAGTTTTCACCCCGGCCAGCCAATAAAGGAAAGCCGGAAATGAGAAACAAGAATTCTCCCTGGAGATCAGGTCCGTGGGGTCGCCAGTGCCCAACAGTTCGCCACAAAACTGCGGATTTATTAATTCTATTTTTATAATTATTTTTTTACCAGAAAAATAATAGCCGTTTTGAAAAAAATATTTTCAAAAATAATAGCCGTTTTGAAAAAAATATTTTCAAAAATAATAGCCGTTTTGAAAAAAATATTTTCAAAACGGCTTTATTATTCGCTTATCGCCGTAATGAAAGATAGTTTGTTGTCTAGCCCCTATGCATTGTAATCTTCTTGATTATATTCGTAAAAAGGCTCTAAGCCTCCTCCCAGTTTATGTTGCTTATAAAATACTACGTACACTATCGTAAAAGATAGAACCTTATTATTAAACATTGTGTTGATAAAACTTATTTTATTTTAGACAACTTTTAAAAATTTTCGTCCGTCATATTTTCTAATCAACCAATTATCGTCATAAAAATACGAAAAATACTTTGAGAAAAAAGTTCTTTCAATTTTCATATGTGTCAACCAATAATTTTTTGCATTGTCAGTAAAATTTTTAATACATAATTATAATTTCTATGATGTAGACAACTAACCTCCGATTTGAGTATTCGCCAACCTCTATTTTAGCCGGAAAACCAGTCAGTCAGAAACGTGGTTAAAATACATAAATGTCATATAAAATGTTGGTAGAAATCCATTAATCAACATTGTGTTTTCCAGGTGAAAATGCTTTTAACACGAAAATAAACCTTTTAAATGCACTGTTTAACAGAATATATTGGTAATGTATAATAAACATAAATACATTTAATAATCAGAACTGAACGTCCGACCTTCACACTCTCTCAACGAAGCAGGTTAATTATACTTCGATTGACACTCGTTGAATAGTCCATCACACACCCTTTCGTATGTATGATTAAGAACTATTGCACAATATTTTTTTGAGGAGCTCGTGGCTAAATAATAACAGCCGCACGGGTTGATCTTGAAGGTTAAGCAACGCTTGCCAAGGTTGGTCTGTGGATGGGTGACCGTCTTAACATAACGAGTTTCCTCCGTGCCTCGGAAAGCACGTTAAACCGTTGGTCCCGGCTGTCATTTGTAGATCTTTGGCAGTCGTTACGGATTGTCAGAAGCCAGTAAATCTGACTCCAGTCTTGCCAAGATGTACCGTGTTACCCAGTTAATGGGTTGTGGAGGTCTGGTAGGCAGCCGCTCCACGTAAAACACTGGTATTCAGCTGAATCCGGTTTGACTGGAAGCCGACCTCAATGTAGTTGGGAAAAAGCTAGGCAGATGATGATGCACAATATTTTGTTCCTACTTTGTTTTCGATAGAGATTTGGACCGAGTCAGGACGAAAATTAATTCCGCAAACTTGCTACAGGATTCTTCTTCTTCTTTGAGCCACTGGTACGACAGTATCTCAGATTGGCCCAAAACACTGTCACTTACTTCGGCATCGTTATCAACCCTAATTAAGCTTCCAGGATTTCTCTTGTCTCGAAATGATACCTACCTAGAAAAACTAGCTAGAGAAGACATCATTTCTCGTTTTACCAATCTGTAACTTGAAAACTGTTTGTAAAATAGAAACAATCAAAGCGCTTCCCGCCCCGATCGTGTCGTTACGAAGTATAAAAGCCAACCATCTAAATTAAGCATCTCAACTTCCTTTACACACCAACAACTTCGGATTGACGCCCAAAATATCGATTGACGTAATCTGTAGCCACCTTAACAGGCGCGGAACCTTTTAAGGGCCGGGTCACACTATCTACGCGACGCGACGGTACTAAGAGGCCAGTTGTTTTGATGCAGCTCGACGCTGCAAAACCGCGGGGTGTATTTGAAATCGTGAGTCGTATCATGGACTTAGCGGATTCTTACACGACGCGTTAATGAGGCCTCAGTGTGAGTTTCTAAACGTAATTTGTATTGAAACAGGATAAGCGCCGACTGGTGACAATAACGAAAATCCTCTTTTTTTAATATTAGTGTCTTTTCTTAGTTGTCCGTCAGTAACGATCTTCGCACTTCTCCCCGTTGTTGACGCGATCGAATACGTTTAAAAACTCGCCCTTAAACCTTGAGCGCACAGCTCGACGCTAGGTGTGATTCTCTCACTGAGATATGAACCCTTTGTGGAGTGAAAAAGGTCGAAATCGTTTCACTGTCTCAAATAGCGCCGCGTCGCACCGAGGGTCGGTGAGAACCAACTGTAAATGGGCTAGTATCGTATATTGTGTATAGACAACCACACCATCGGGTAACAGTTTCTGAGTGAGTGACGATAACTCGCTAACTGTGTGACTGCTCTTTGTACCTGTAACAAACTTCAAATGAATTTATTGTGACCCAGCTGGGCCTGCAAGCTCTTGTAAATAATTTCTTAGGCGGATTAAATTACTTAAATTAAACCGTACATTCGTTCGTGTAGAATAATGATGAGATGAGCCGACCGTACAGTGTTATATTCCCCTTCAAAAATAGATAACAATCCATACTAAATAATAAATGTAAAAGTAACTTTGTTGTTCTGTCTGAGAGATTTTTACTTCTCTTTATGTCTTAACAACTGAACGTATTTGGATGAAAATTGGCACACGGGTATAATTATGTCCTAGAATAGGAATTTTAATTACTGAAGTATGTTCCCTTGGGATAATTTTCGACACACGAGCAAAGTCGCAGACCGAAGCACGTATAAATATAAAAATACACGGTGACATTATAGTCGTCCTTCAAAGGCGGCCCACTTAATCATCATCATCATCACCTTTTCCCAAATATATTGTAGTCGGCTTCCAGTCAAGCCGGATTTAGCTGAATACCAGTATTTTACGAGGAACGGCTGCCTACCAGACCTCCACAACCCATAAACTGGGTAACACGGTACTTCATGGCAAGACTTGAGGTCTTGACTTGACGTGCATTCCGAGGCACGGAGGAAACTCGCTATGTTAAGATGGTCACCCATCCAAAGACCAACCTTGGCAAGCGTTCCTTAACCTTGAAGATCGACCCGTGCGGCTGTTATTATCTAGCCTCGAGCTCCTTCTCCAAAGGCGGCCCACTTAATGTGCCCGACAAAAACTACATCTAGACGCCATTATTAAAAAAAAAAAACATTAAAATAATTGATACCATAAAATAAATAAAACATTAAAATAATTAAACAACCTGTTAATAATGTTTACGTATCAAAACAATTTCACCGTTCCAAACCGCGCCGTCCTTGGAACACAAGGCTCGGACTGTCCTCGCTCCTGGATGTTACAAACTACGTCATGCGTTATGATATAGAATAATATTTGATTTTTTTAATCATTTATATTTTATAAATATATTTTATTTTAATGAATGTGTAGTGGTCATTGGAAAGATGAAGTGAGCCTTAGTAAGACAACTAAATGGCACCATGTATAAAAATCCTAATTGATAACCTTCTTTTTAGGGTTCCGTAACCAAAGGGTATCCAACGGAACCGTATTACTAAGCCTCAACTGTCCGTCCGTCCGTTCGTTTGTCTGTCAACGTCCTGTATCTCAAGAACCATAATAGTTGTAGTACGTACGTATATAGATAGACAGTTGAAATTTTCACAGATTGTGTATGTCTATTGCCGCTATAACAACAATATAAACCAAGGTTTATGGTACGGCACCCTTCGTGTGCGAGTCCGACTCGCACTTGGCCGGTTTTTTAATGTCGATGAAAAATAAAAATCTTTTATCATGACATAACTTACCAATTTACAAGTTATAAATTATAACGCCTAATTTTTGTCAAGAGGCATTTTTAAAGAAAATATTATGCGGTTTGTGTATTCGGTATTCGGCTGAATAGTTCGCAATATACGGCCAAATGCTAAAAACAAAAAAGTAGCCGAATACCAAATAGTTGCCGAATATTCTTGGCATCTTTAAGTTTTAATTTCATTACGGGAAAGACGACATACGTTGCACTTAAAAGTAAGGATAAGGTCATCCTTATCCTTACTTTTAAGTGCCACCATTTGCTTGCTTGTGCTGGTGTGGAACCATAAAAAGAACTCATGTTCTTTTTATGGTTCCGTACCTCAAAAGGTAAAAAGGAACCCTTTTAAGATCACTCTCTTCTCCGTCTGTGTGTCATCACCGAATTTGTACAGGAACGGGTGGACCTAGCAAGTTGAAATTTATACCAGATACTGAAGTCCCTATTAGGTGAATAAAAATCAAGGTCAAGAATCAACACAAATTTAGATTTTCAAAAGCAAGGTCCTTTAGCACAAATAAAGGAAAAATTCCAAAAAAATAAAAACTTTGCAAATTAAGGTAAATTTTGGTACTTACCTACAAGGTTTCGCGCGAAAATCTATATTTGCCCATATCTTTTCATCGTGTTGACTCAGGACCTTGAATTTTATTCACCTAACAAGGACTTATATGGTGGTAAGAAACCATTGGTGCGCGAGTCCGACTCGCTCTTGACCAATTTTTTTTTAGATTTGCATTGAAAAAAAAAATCAATTTTCCTTCTCTCGTACAACTTCTCGTACAAGATCTTTGCTCATATAGTGTAAATAGTGTATCCATATGTGTTGCCTGGAACATTTTCCTATACACGAGGACACAATATTCTCTGAAGTGTAATATTCTCTGAACTAAACAAACGATGAGTTTAATCATTTTAAAAACAAACAGGGAAATCCTGTTGTTAAAAGTGACGTTGCTCGTGATAAACGGTGAGCTTTCCTGCTATATTGGGATAAACATTGAGGGTTGACCTAAGGAAACATAACCCCGCACAGTGATGCCCGAGAAATTCAATTTTTTTTAAACAAGCAACTCATTATTTAACGACTCCATCAAAGGAGGAGGTTCTAAATTCGACTGATTTTTTTTATTTTATTTAATAAGTACAGGTTCAGACTACAGACTAAGACAATATTTAGCACAGCTTTTTCGCCAGTTGTCAACCAATTGAGATGATTCTTTTTTTTTTGTTTGGAAGGGTATTTTGCCGGACTAGACCCATTTCAATTTGGGGAAGTTCTGATGAAGAGCTTTGGACATAGGCAACGGAACTCTTCAATAAATGATAGCTAAATTTCCAAGATTACTGAAATCGTATGTCTGTCTATTGTTAACACTGGCACTCCGGTGTCATTTTTCTATTTCCTATGTCACGTATGTTTGTATGGAACGGGAACATGCTTAAGAATTAGAAGAATTGGCCCTCAGTTAATAAAATAACATCACGCCCGTATGCTGTTAAATGATAATTATGTACAATGAAACCAAGTTTTTGGGGTTATCTATTAGGGCAAAGCTTTATTGTTTAGGAACCAGTTTTGATGAATCTTTTTGCGTTGGGTTTAGTTCAATATATTGAATTTGCATTAAAGGTTGAACTTCAAAGATCAATAAACCTAGGTTTATGTCAATCCCAAAGCAAATTACTTATTTAACTATGAGATGGTCTAGATTTGGACTACAAAGGCACACAAAGTAAAACCTTATCGGAAAATAGCGCAACCGACCATATTGGGAATAATTTCAATTTAGTTGTGTGGTATCACCACAAAAAAGTAAAAAATAAAAAAAAAACCTTTTTTACATAAAATGCAACCGACTTTTAAATGAAAACACTACAAAGTATAATTTCGGAAGTCGGTGTCCAAAAACGAAACAACCAAAACTACCGTCGGCAATATTGTTAGTCTCGCGTTTGACCTCATTTAAAGCGATGATGTGGTCTTCGATGGAGCACGCTGACTTAGATGTAATGTATTTACTTTTGAATATAGATTACATAAAACGAAATCAAATTTGAAATTTGAATTTCTGCAAAAGCTATATCAAAACAAAAGCCGATCGAGTGTGGTCCATGTACAGAAGCCAGTTATTTAAGCAAGAAACGATTTTTTATAGTTGGTCAGGCACGTAGGGCCAGAAAAAATGAACCGCTAAAAAAGTATATGCATATGCTTTGCCAACATGTATAGTTTTTTATTTCAATTCAAAAAGTATAGCACTGCCACAGGTAATCTGTTTGAAAATTTATTCAACGGTGGTTACCTTTTTTAAGGATGATAAGTCAACAAATGATTCCTTCCGCTCTGGGTGGAGCAGAAGGGAATCTCAGACTCTTACTGACTAAAACCATATCAGTGTTCCTCCAAATGCCCTGTGCGTAACAGAGCCCCAATGACTTTTCCGGACACACCCTGGCAGGCCTGGTCCTGGCGAGCCCCGTCTGCTACGCTGAAATCTCTTTGAAGCGCGCGTGGAACACTACGCACCGTCGACTAGGGCCTGGTTTTTATCGGACAGCGGGTCACCAAACACACACCGTCCGCAGGACCGCGCCTACGGGGGCCGGGGATAGCTCTGCGACTCCCGATGTCCGGGGCGTTTTCTTCTGTTGCGGCGGCAGGGGCCCACCACCTCCTCCGCTAGCATAACCGCTTCGCAGAATGAAGTGTCTGCGTCCCCTCGCTCCGGACTATGGATGAAATCTGGCCCTGAAGCAAGAGGTCACCGCCACCGATAGTCTCGACGAAGAAACGGCGGTGCTCCGCCCAAGCTGGGCAGACCTCCATCGAATGCTCCACGAAACATCCCTATCAAATGCGATATTAAGTTTTATTTCCATCGTTTGATAATACTACAACCTTAAAAAGAGGAAAAGAATTACTTTTCAGCTAGTGGGCAACGTGTTGACTTCGTTATCGGTATTTTCCTCTTCAACGAGATTCAAATTAAGTTACCTACTAGTTAGTTAGGTATTGCTCATTCAACTGCAGCGCTCACTACTTGCTACTTTACAAACACGAGTATTTTCATTCTACCGTTTTTTAGGATTCCGTACCTCAAAAGGAAAAAACGTAACCCTTATAGGATCACTTTGTTGTCCGTCCTTTCGTCGAAACCCTTTATCTGGGTAATGCGTGAAGGTATAGAGTTGACATTTAAACCATATACTCAGATATACAGACCCAGCCGTGAAAACCAAATTTCTGAGTTAACGCAAAAAAGATACAGCCTTATAAGCTGCAAAAAACGAATATGTTAACTCTCTCAAGGGAATCAAAATGTATTGGGTATTTTCCGTTGACGTAGAACTATGAAATTAAACACAAAAGTAAAAAAAGTAAAAAAAAAAAGTAAAAGTATTAAAGTAGTATCGTTTTATACTACAAGTAGGTATATGAAAAAGTCTGAAAAGTATACATTTATAATTAAATCATTAAAAAGTCTTTATTTAAAGTAATATGTACCATATAATTTTTTTTTTTTTGAAAGTGATCTGATCGGGGTACAAAGGGTGTAAGCCAGGTGTATTTTATCTCTTCCGAACACCCGTGCGATCTCAATAAATGTTGACAGCTGAGAGCGCAGCTATTATAGTCCCAAATGTTTTTAGTTTTTTGGTTTCTAGAGTTCCGTATCGGAAGGTTTACCAATGAAACCTCTGTTACTAAGCCTACTTATGCTGCCCGTTCGTCTGTCCGTCAGCGGGTTTTATCTCTTGAACCGCAACAAGTAGTAAATTTTCACGGAGTTTGTATTTCTGTTGCTGCTATGACATAAAAATTTAATAAATTTAAAAATTACTTGCCAAATAAAAAGGTGATTTTATTTTAGTTTGGAGCTATACAATTTATTTGAGCAATCTTGCATCATACTCAGGTATATTGTTGTCTTTATTTTTGGATGGGAAATATAAATAGGACCCCACCCACCTCTTCTATGACGCAGATATATTGCGCTGGCACGAACATTGTATCTAATGACGTTTCTCTTCAAATTCTGTCTATTGTGCTAATAATAACATCGTTTATTTTGTAAATTCATTTACAAGGTTTTTATTCTGCAAAAACCTGTTGTTGTTTGTTTACCTTACACGTTTTACCATAGCACATCTGATATTTGCAGAATAGGCTAGTTACCACCATCAATAAATTGCAAATCTATTTAGTTCTCAGTAGAGTATTGAAAAATAATGGAAACGTATTTTCTATTTTTGTACATCAATGAATACTGACAAAGATCATGGAGTCTTCTGTTACAGGTATATATCTATACTTAAAAGGAGGCCTCCACAAAATACTTGTAAGAAAAAACGCATCAAAACTCTAGAGTGGGGGCTTGTGACGTCAGAACGCACTAAAAATTATACCACGGCGTGACGTATTGAGAATTTTAAATTTTGGTTTGCGTATCAAAAGAAAAAATACGGATCAAATATTTTTTGATAATTTAACAGATGGACTAATCGGTTTTCAGTGGACAATTCCATTATCGACTTCGGCACCATTGCCATAAATAAAAATAGAATAGTACAAGTATTCAAGTAACAAGTAATTGTCATAGACTAGATAAAATTACCTTGTTTTATTATTTTAGGACAGAAACCAGATGAAACTCTCTCGGGAAGATTGAGTTGATTCAATAGAACGGTCACTTCCATGTATGTTTAGTATCAACATAACAAAACACATTTTATTTTCTTCGGAAACAAGCGGTTTACAATATAAGATAATATTAACAACGAACTGCTTGAACAATAATCTTGTTTGGATCTTTTCAACCTTATTTGGTTGTATGGCTTTTTTATTTTTTCATTTTGTTTCTTTTGCTCAAACATAATATATTAAGTGGTATTAGCTTCTGCCAGGGACTTGGACGCTGTGAATAGAGCGTCGATGCTTGTTAGAAGATTAGTACCGTGATTAATTTGAATTCTATCAATTTGTTATTAAATAATATATTTATGTGAACAAAAATATCCACAAGGTGTAACAGAATAAACGCGATAAATAAATGATGAGTACAATGGCCACTGTACTCATTATGAACAAATTTTAGTATGGCAAAATTGTGAAAAAAAAATCTGCTCTTCAGTAGAAACACTTCATCGAGTTATGCGCGGGCAGTCGATTATTTTTCGCGATTTCAGTGTTGGTCGCATATTGAAAGTTCCTCATAATGATTATTAAAATGACCCCTTAATAATATAACGTTTATTCTGTTATATGTACAAGTGGATGCTATTATAGTTTTGAACTAATATTCACGTTGAATATTTGTACAAATTTATAACTGAATCCAATGATTTGAAATGTTTGTTTCAATGAATTACTAATTCAGTTAATATTTGTGCCTATGCGAAATTAACATGTAATTATATAAAACACATGCCAAAAGTGGACTAGAATAATAAAACACAGACACAGTTATTTCTTTTTGTGTGACATTATGCAAATTAAATTGAATTACATTACATTACGGCTAGCCGTTTCCAAAAACAGGGCATTTTATATTGCGGCGGGTTAAAGATTAGCCGGATTATCATTGCGAGACGTTCTACAATATGGCGGCTCACGTTTAGCCTTATTCTACTTAGGCAGTTTTGTGGTGAACTTTTTTTTTTTTTTTTACTATTGATAGGCACGCGTTTGACCACTGTCTCACCTGATGGTAAGCGAGGATGCGGTCGAAGATGGAGTACGCTTGCCTAGAAATAACCTATTCACTCTTGATTTAAAGACCCCCAGGTTAACTATTAGGCAGTAGCGACCCCACGCACCTGTAGTGCTATTCTGTAACAACATTTTCGTGTCTCGACAGCGGAATCCGAGGCGAGTATAAACATGAGACCTTTATGTTGTGTGGAATAAAGTTCACTTTGTGAGCTATCTCACTAAAGTGAAGCTCGATATCGAAATGGTTACTTACAGAATAGACTAGCTGATCTCCTGAGAGAGGTCTTGTTCCTCATTCCCGGCTTGTCTTTATTGGCTGGCCGGAGTAAACACTGACGATGAACAGAGCTCCAACCTCTTTTTTGCCTTAATCAGCCGGTCTGAGTGGAGATTCGCAAGAGCAAACGTGATCTTGATCGTTTTTCCGGGATTGTCCTGATAGCCGTGGTATATCTAGCACCTCAGGATATGTTGCTCCCTTGGCACAACGTTACTTTGTGCTAGGGACCCTTTTCGGGGGGCCCATTTATTGAGTGTGCATGTCACCCCTTGCCGTTTTGAATGGTCAGTGGTCAGGCAGGGGCCAATAGTTCTTCCATAGTAAACGATTATCAGTCCACTAAGCCAACCAAACCCATAGCGTTTCATCTTTTATTTCCATATTCTGCAATAGTCCTACTCCAATCGGGGATCCTTGGGTATACTTTCAAAGTGCTTACAGGGATAATGGTCGGTTGGTGTCCCATTCCATTTGAAATGTCTAAAGGGGCCTCTGCGAGTTGGCTTCGGCCCTTCGTACGCCTATCAAACGACCGGGTCTCTTGGGACACCAGAAAAAAAAATTAACAAGAAATAATAATAACTTCATCTATCCAAGGATTACTACACATTCATTATAATAAAATATTTAGGAGCATTTAAATGATTTAAAAAAAATATATTATTACCGTGATGTAACCGCTCCATTCCACGCCGTTCTCGGAACACAAGGTACGAACTGCGCTTGCACCTGGATCTTTGCTCCTTGATGATAATGAATAATATGTATTTTTATACTATGGTGTATACGTAAACATCATTAACAGGGTGTTTCACAATTCTAACGCAATATTTATTACTCACAGGTAAACCTATCAAGAAAAGGTTTACGGTACTTGAAAAAGGAACACGATATTTAGATTTTTTTTTTATTCGCAGGGGAATCAGATTCCGAGCCGAGTCGATTTGAGGCGACATCCTTTGGCAAGAAATTGTCCAACGGTATGTCGCTCATCACCAAGCTGAAGGTGGGGCCAACGGCGCCGCCGCCACCGCCGCCGCAGCCGCTGGAAAACAACCCCATCTTGGAGTACTTCGATGTGGGCACTGAGAGCAGCACGGCGGGGCCAGGCCTCATATGGCGGGTCCACGACGCCTTTCGGAAGACCGATGGCAAGGTTAGTGGAAAAACATAATTTTCAGCGTTTGGTCTACGGTAGTCGCGTGACATGGTGAACGATTCCTCAATCAGCAAGGTTTGCACAAGGGTTGCTTGAAACTGCGGATGCTCTTTTTTAAAACGTTGCCCCACACTACGAATTTCTCCTACATCGTGGGTGTGTTCACAAATATAACAACTCACATACATAAACAGCTAGTCTCGGAACAACTGTCTCTAGGTCATACAAATATTTGTTCGCGATACGCAGCGCAGAAGGCAATTGCTCAACCACTGCGCCAACCGTGTCGTCAAAAATACTAATCGTCACTCTAGGATATAATCTTACAAACTAGGAAACATGAACTTCACCATCTACAAACTGCATTTTGTGCGTTCATTTTTGCAAGTCAATAAAACCTCACTTACGTTCAGAGTCTCCTCAATAGAAACTTTGGAACCCAAGTCGAACTCGATGACTTTCTCGATTTACGGTAAATAAGTAGGAGTAGTAAGAATCTTCTAAAAAAAAAATATTAAAAGGTTCTAAATAAAAATAAACTACTTTCAAGAAGGTGTCTGAAAAGGTACTTATGTTGGTGTGTGAGTGGAATGTTGTAGGTAGGCTACACCCTTTTAAAACGTTTTAAACGTCTTAAATTGAATGAACGTTTAGAGAGAAATTGGTAAAAGTACTCAAATGAAATGATTTCATAAAATATACGAGTAATATTTATTTCGTAGAAATTTTGTTTCTCTTTATACGCCCGTAAATTATATTAATAGTTCAAGGAAAAAACAGGCAACTATCGTGGCAACTTTACCCTTTAACGCCATCCAGCCAAATGACGTCAATGCCTTGGTTATTTAATTTACTTTCACTCTTGCTTTGTCAACAAATAGAATAGAAGTCAGAAGCTATCAAAAAATTTGAATTCGAGATATTTATCAAATTTGGTAGTATGTATTATTTCAAAATTTGATAATTACTCTATGTCAACTCTATTTAAATGCAATTTAAACATTGTATTGTATGTCATACAATACAATGTTTAAATTGCATTTAAAAATTTAAACATTGTATTGTATGTCATACAATACAGTGTTTAAATTGCATTACAACGCATGAGGCTTTTTATTCAAGTTCATTTGAAAACAAACTTAGAACTCACAGCAAGTTTATACTTGAGTTGGCGGTGATAACAAAAACTATTCAGATTATCTCAAATTAGAAATGCAAGCATGCATTTATTTTTAATACCTGTGAAAGCCTAGATAAGCTGTGGAAGATTAAAAAAAATCTTAACTATATGAGCTTTTCAAACTTAGTTTACAGAACTAAGATATTTTTTACTTTTCAGTTTGAGTTAAAGCGGTCTATTTTACCACATAATACTGGTCGGATAAAATTTGAGTAATGACAATATGAATGAGAAAATGTACCAGTACCAGCTAAAAACTAGACCCGTGTGATCCGTTTAAAGTGATCTACTTTTGTTTACATATTATAAAGTCCATCTGCCTAGCCTTTTCCCAACTATATTGGGGTCGGCTTTTAGTCAAACCGGATAAAGCTGAATACAAGTTTTATGTGGAGCGGCTACCTACCAGACCTGCACAACCCATTAACAGGCAATTCGTAACGGCAAAAACATTCTCGACAAGACTGGAGTCGGATTTACTGGCTTCTGACAATCCGTAACGACTGCCAAAGATCTTCAATTGACAGCCGGGACCAACGGCTTAACGTGCTTTCCGAGGCACGGATGAAACTCGACATGTTAAAAGGGTCACCCATCCACAGATCAACTATGGCAAGCATTTATAAAGCACATATTATAAAGTCCATTGCATGGTAAACACTGTTTCTTTAAGACTTTGAATGAAAAAAAATACAAAACGTGCAAAAGTAGAGGCACTAGACGTGATATTTATATAAAAAAACATTATAAAGACATCGTACAAAGGCAGAGACAATATGATATTATTCTGTCAGCGGTACCGAGGCGAAAGCTAATGTCAAAATTTAAAAATCTCATGGGATTGACAAACGCTGTCGAAATGTCACGTGA
The DNA here is from genome assembly GCA_950371165.1 of Lacanobia oleracea. NCBI lineage: Eukaryota > Metazoa > Arthropoda > Insecta > Lepidoptera > Noctuidae > Lacanobia > Lacanobia oleracea. The sequence goes on from OX493385.1 coordinate 11,400,683, forward strand.
TAATTCCTTTATTAAATACAAGTCAGAGGCTATTTTTTCGGCATATTTTACGCTACTGGAGCCCAATTCACGCCAAGTATTATTTTTAGGCATTTCGACAACCGCATTCGCTGATAAAATGGTACTCCGAGTTAGTTGATGAATGAGGATGTTTTGTGTAAAGAAAGTGTAACAAAATTCACATAGAACCTGAAAAGTACTCTTCATTATGAACAACTCTAAGTCCCTTGAAATTGCGAAAAAACAATGCCCCATTTCTGTATTCAAACTCGATAGAAATAGTACCTACTGAACAGCTGATTGTTTTTTTTTTGCAATTCGTGGTTGGTCCCTTGATTTGATAATACAAATGAGGAACATCTTTATAATTAAGGATATGCCTACTGATATAAAAGCTTGCACGGTATTTTATTTCTACTGGTAAATTCATTTTACCAGCAATACAAAAAACTTGCTGTTTATGAAAACCTTTCACCAAAATTCGCCCTCTCTACGTTTCATTCACTGAAATAATAATATGAGCACTGACCACTGTGCAAAAATTTAGTATGATGATATTCAGTAGACGAGCACCGAGAGATGTGTACTAGCAAACTAGAGGTATAATGTTTGCATTCTTGCTCCAAATGAACCTATTAGGTAGGTAACTCGAAAACCACAGGTCCGCAGTCATATGAATATGAACTCAAGTCATTCATATTTGGTTAATGAAATTGCTTTATGATGTCGTGTGTTTTAAACCATGTAATGCAAATGACAACAATGACCCAGCGTGCACCGGCTCTCGTTCACACGACGATGTACCGACGTATAACCTTGTGGTATTATCAAAGTTTCGCTGAGCAACACCACGGTAATACAGCGATATATACACAGTGGCACACTTTGTTGTGTCGGAATTGTGTATACTCTGTGCTTATACAAGAAGAACATGCAAGTTTTTGGAGGAAGTCTTCACCTGAGGGGCATGCAAAACTGTCAATATAATTATTTCAGATCTCTTATATTTTTTATGGTATTTCAATTAGTTTATTGATAGATACTTTCATTAAATAAAAGTATAACAAATATTAGTACGTACATCAATATTTCTCTAATGTTGATTTCGTATTTACTAAAAAAACGATAAAGATAAATAAATTAATAATTTATTGACCTTCTTAAAAAAAAAATATCTTGAAAACAGAAAAATGGCCAATTTTATTTTTATGGTCAAATACTACAGCAATAATTGTTTAATGAGCTCATCACAGAGCTCAACGCAAGCAGCCTGTACTCGGTGAGTTTTGCAGATGTCATAGCAATTCTAATCAAGGGAAACTTCGAAGGCGCCTGGTATGACCTCATGAGGAAAGCCTTCAAAATAATCAAGAATTGGCGTGCAAAACACAAACTATCGATCAACTCCACCAAAACAGAATCAGTAATGTTCACTAACAAAAAGAGTCCTTAGACCTTATAAACGTCCTTTACTATTCAACACCGAACTAATTCTAGATAGCAATTTACTCTGGAATAAGCATCTTGACTACAAACTTAACAAAAACACAATCGCACTTTACCAATCCAAAAAAAAATGTTAGAAAAAACTTGGGGGCTGTCTCCAAAGATCACGCTGTGGCTTGACACGGCTGTGATCAGACCGATGCTGACCTATGGTGCCTTGGTTTGGTGGACGAGGACTCAAATCTCGACCACCGTCTCCAGGCTCTAGCGGTTCCATAGGCTAGCTCGTTCTGCTGCTGCAGCTGTATGAGAACAACCCCAACTGCAGCAATGGAGATAGCCCTATAATTAACTCGCCTTGACCTGTAAATTTAGCAGCTGCACTAGCAGCTATCAGGCTTATGCACTTATGTACACGGGACTAGAACCACACCTGTCCACACGCTGGCATCCCTGCCCCGTGTGATAGTACACTGAATAAACCTATGTTCAACAAAAGCTATTGCAAACAAACAAACAACAGAGGAAGAAAGGGATCAGTCAGGAAGTCAATGAAGTACGCATCTACACAGATGGCTCAAAAACTCAAAATGGTTAAGGGGCTGGTTAACCTACCACTCGGCTCGATTTTCCAAAGGGAGTGTTTCGCCCTCATACAAGCTGCAACAGCCGTAAAGCGTCTAGGGATAACTACACAATAATATTCGTATCTGACAGCCTAGCTATGCTCAAAACCCTAGAAAACAAACAAACCAACAGTAAATTAATCTTTGAGTCCACCTCACCCTGGAGAGTATATTACTATCTAACAGAATCACCCCCTAGTAGATCAAGGGGCACAGTGAATTCTAAGGCAACGATGCCACAGACGAACTTGCAAAAGCGGGTTACGAGATGTCGGTGCTAGGCCTGTATCCACTACCTTCCCCCTACCTTTCTAGCAGCTTCGTTCATGGATTCGCTAAAGATTAACTGAACTTCATAATAAAATAAAAAAATGGTCTCAGGCTGTAGACTAAAACAGTCAAAAATGGCAGTGCCAAGTTTAAATCCGCGACTAACTCCTCAGCCTAAGTAGAAATAACCTCAAAATATTAATAGGAACAATCACGGGCCATTGCCCCCTAAACAAACATTTCTTTAACATTGGCGCCACAGCCACTCTACAGGGGCTGCTTTGACATCGAAGAATCAGCCGCCCACGTCATCCTGAAATGCGAGGCCGTGGCTACCCAACGTCAACAAATCCTCGGAACGGTGAGGTCGTTCCGCAAAGCCTGTGAAGCTCCCAAGAAACTTCTGTGCTTCTGGGCGGAGCTAGGCTGGCTAACGGACGAGACACCTATTCACAACGGACCGAATGATAGTCTAAGCGCGGAAAATGGAGTCCCTACTCTACAACTACAGCAATATGTTTTCTTTGAAAAATATTCTTCCACTAGCACAAAATTATTAACATGAAACAAAGTCAAAAACTAATGATTTGAGCTCCCCTTTGATATCGCCAACGCAGAGTTTCAAATACTTAAAGTTTTTCTAAAAGCTACTTTCGAGTGCATAAATCAGTTCAAAGACTGACCTCGTTGCAATCCAAAGTAAGAGTATTGACGGGGCCTTTAGCGCGCAAAGCCGACACAATAAAGAACCTAGTCAAAAGAATTGTGAGGTGGAATCGTAATTATGTTTTATTCCATTGAATAGTCGCACGTCAATAGAATGCATTATGGGTCGCTGGGTGACCTTTGACTGCGCCAGGCTCACCGCAGGCTCAACTGCCCGCTATATGGCCCGTGTATGTATTACATCCCGCAATTGCTTGCGCCTGTCAGCGGTCAGGTCCGTTGCATTTAATTACCGCTACGAGCGGCCGTTAAGACAGGAATGTGTAAAGATATATACGGGCAACTACGTCATTTTGAAAAGTATACATTACGCTGTCGTTGTTTTCTTCTCAACTATACCATCTGTTCTGCGAGCTATGTGCCCTGCCCACTGCCACTTCAGTTTGGCGCTCCTTCGAGCTACATAGCTCGCCAAGGTAACTGACATCAGTTACCTTGGTTCTTATCCAGATTTCATCATTCTTTTGTCGATCACCCAAGGAAAATCCAAGCAGTGCCCTCTCTTTTACACTTTGGTGAGGCCCATTGTGAGCGACCACGTTATTGGTTCCATAAGCCATCACTGAGTGGCTGCTGAACTAGACATCGTCGTATCTCAGTACCAAAATCTAAATTTTATTTGCCCAGTAATGAGACGATAATGGTAAAACTAGTAAGTAATAGAATAAAAAAATAACACGCAAGATGTAACCCATAAATAGTAAGTATCTAACTTAAACAAAGCAAGTAAAAAATAAAAGGTTGTAAAAATCTATCCATCCACACTTAATATTATAAATGCAAAACTAATTGTATCTGCTTGTGTGTTACCTATTCCCGTTCAAATTTAGATGAACTTGGCACACGGCTACAATTTTTTTTTATTTATTTTTTTATTTGCTAATTGGTAGGCTAGGATAAGACATAATTTAGAATAGTAGTGGAATATTTTTTATCTCGGGAGTGTTTCCTAGGTATAATATACGATGATCACGCGGGCGAAGCCGCTGGCAGAAGCTAGTAGATATTTGATTTACGAAATATTTTCACTTTTCAGCAAATTTTCTCCGATAGGATGGAGACAACTTATTCGTGTGATTTACACACTCACCGCACGAAACAACAAAGGTATTGATTCGAGTATAGGTATAAGCTGAATATGCCATCGGTCGTCGTACGGGATTATTACCTGACAGTTTAGCCGGGATCGGTAAAATACTGAGAGGAGGATTTATATATTCCGAATATATTTCACGAGTCAAGGTTTCACCTAATTCAGCTTATAATGTTTTGTATACGTCTAGAACATACAATATAATATTATCTATGGTTAACTTTGTTTATTTATTTCACGATGCCACGAAACTATTATGGGCTGAATTTGACACTGGTTTACAGCTAAGTTAAAACACGATCTTCTCTTTTAATTTAAGATCTTATATGAAGCTAACCATTGACTTTATTTTGAGCTTATAATTTTATTAAATATATATAATAAATAACACTATTCGAACATGTTTAAAAATGGTAAGCAGCGGTGCGTTTACTGGGTGGTATCTTAAAATATCTTCGTCCAGATTTCCTGTCGAAAATTAACGAATAATTCATACAAAAAAGTTTTTAAAAGGCAGAGACTTTTACTTCACAAGGTCTTGTCCTTGACATTCCATTGCAAACCAGTGTCAAGATATTCTAGATAATACCGAGAAACTCTGTATTCGATCAATAAGTATAAGGAAATAACCACTTTCATTTCGGAAATGATTCCCGCAAGCGGTTTCAAATAGTTTATTGGCTTTGGCATCTACCCTTATCGCCTGTGGTGGAGAAAACTAACATTCCATCTAAAAATAACCAGAGAAGGCAAATTTAAGCAGTGTTTGCATTCGCATCGCAATTTCAGTCTGTCATTAAAAGTAGTAAAAAAAATCGACTCCAAAAGTGTTTAAGTTAGTAAACAAAAAAGATCTTTTTAAAAATCTAAAGTAAATATGCCAACTATATTTTTGAGGTCAGTTCTGGCGTTAAGCGACCGATAATACACTTGCACACTTCCCTAAGATAAGAACATGGTGGCCTAAAGTATCACGTTGCCGAGATATATCGAGGCAAAGCCACCATGTGACGTCATGACTATCATTAAAAATTACTTAATTATGTGCTTATTTGCATTAGAAGATTAAATTCAAATAATAGTTCCCAGCTTAATTAATATTCTAATGGAAAAAAGTAAAAATTAAAACTCGTGAAAACCACTTTATTAAGAACTTCGCAAAAGAATAGTGTTTAATTTAGCCTATAAATATTAATAGAATACAATCTACTGCATATAAGCGCATGATAAGTAAATTTTTAGAGTCCGTACCTCAAAAGGAAAAAAAGTACCCTTAAAGTCTTTGTTTGTCTGTCCTGTGACTTTGTTGTCCGTTCGTCTGTCTGTCAAGACCCTTTATCTCGAGAACGCGTCAAGGTATCGAGTTGAATTTAAACCATATACTCAAGTCTACGGCCCCTTGAAGCTGTGAAAAAATCATAGTTATAAGTCAACAATAAAAAAAGATACGGCCGTTTAAGCCGCAAAAAACAATATTTTGACACTCTCAAGGGAATCAAAATTCATAGGGTATTTTCCGTTGACCTAGAACTATGTAATGTGGCAAGTAATACCGCCTTATACTAAAGGTATAGGGAAAAGTCTTAAAAATGTACATTTGAAATAAAAACATGAAAAATATAGTCTTTATTTAAAGTACGTGATTAATCATTGAGCGTAATAAACCACTGATTGGATTCAAAAACTAGGTACTTAAAACCATTAACATTTAGTGTGTGTTATTTAGTTTTTAACAGTTAGTTTAGTTTCATCAAAATCGACCTACAAAATCAAAAGATATTGAATGTTTCAGTTTAGGAACAGACTTCCTTTAGTATTCTGATCATTCAGAGCGCCATCTATTGAGAAAAAATAAAACCGTTTTCGTGCATTTTATTTTTTCTCAATAAATGGCGCTTTAAAGTACATAGCCAGTCATCGCGCGTAATAAAACACTGATTGTATTCAAAATCTAGGTGCTTAAAAATTTGGTGTTATCCCGAGTAACATTTAAAGTTTACTTCATCAAAATCGACCCACAAAACCAAAAGATATTGAATTTTTAAGTTTAGGAAGTTTAGCCGTGCTGGCCCTGCCTGGCGCGGCTTTTGAGAAAAAATAAAATGCACGAAAGCATGAAAATAACAGCATAACCTTGTTGAGGTATTTGTTAAACTTTTAATACGTTCCAAAGTAATAGTGAAGTTATTAATTAATTAATGCCTTATCGTCATTAATCTTTATATATGTAATTCTACTGTACGTGTGTATGTCACTGAACTCCTCCTAAACGGCTGGACGTCTGTCGGTTCCGCTAGTCGTAACATAAGTTCTTTTAACGTCTTCCGCTGCCAAATATTTTGTCAGTTTACGAAATGGTCGATAGATGGCGTTGCACTGATGACGCATTTTTCTGAATCGCAGTGTTAATATTTTGCAGCGTGGTAGTTCGTTAGGGGTATAGGTTCGGTTTCTAAAAGGTCTTGAAAAGTATGCTATGGTCCAAATTCGTTAAATGTCTGATTTGTTCTGGTTCGTTAAGCGTGCTTGCATTTATCGTAGAACAGTCTTCAACTTGGTTATTGAATTTTTTACTTGCGAAGTATTGGACGGTCCGACTTGCGGGTTAGACCTGTAGGGTTTCTGTAGGGTGCTGATGGGACTCTACTATATTAAGTCTCTGCGATAGATTCTTAGCTCGGAAAAACCTGCCAGACTTAATTCCTGAACTATTTATAATACGAACCTAAAAATTTGTACGGAACCCTCGGTGGGCGAGTCCGACTCGTTCTTGACCGGTTTTTAATGATTCTCATGGTGACTTTATTTTCAAATATCTCGGCAACGTGACATTTTAGGGTACCATGTTACTGAGATTTTTTGTGGCCTTAAATATTTTCTACTCATAGGTACTTTGTAAAATATGAAAATGGCGACGGGGGCCTATCTCATACAAAAATGTTCGAACCCCTTTGGCAGACGTGTTTAGAAGCTGGTACAGACTCATCATCATCTGCCTAGCTTTTCCCCAAATTGGGGTCGGCTTCCAGTCAAACCGGATTCAGCTGAATACCAGTACTTTACGTGAAGCGGCTGCCTACCAGACCTCTACAACCCATTAACTGGGTAACACGGAACTTCTTGGCAAGACTGGAGTCAGATTTACTGGCGTCTGACTATCCGTAACGACTGCCAAAGATCTACAAATGACAGCCGGGACCAACGGCTTAACGTGCTTTCCGAGGCACGGAGGAAACTCGGTATGTTAAGATGGTCACCCATCCACAGACCAACCTTGGCAAGCGTTGCTTAACCTTGCAGATCGACCCGTGCGGCTGTTATTATCTAGCCACGAGCTCCTCTGGTAGGTACAAACTAACATATACGAAATCTATGCTATTTTGACTATATCACATACATACGGGACGAATTGATAATCTTCTTGTAATAAAAAAATAATAATAATAAGTAAAAAAAAAAAAAAGAAAATGAAAAGGCTTGAAGAGTAGAACTCGGATAAAAATAATAATTGCTGAAAATGCTTAAGAAACTGCTCTACTCTGTACTTTGTTCAGACATTTTTTCTGAAAGTCAATTTGTCCCACTTCGGGGCACTTGTGCCTATAATTAATACTTACCTGTAAAGTGCGACTTGGATCTGACTGCGCAAACTTGGATCGTGTAAATCGGCCATATTTTAGCGGGCCTAACGATCTATGGCTAGCTTTGAACACTTACAATAACTTATAATGTGTTCCTATTTCTGTATCTAATTAGGTATCTATAGAAGTAGTTTGTATGTGTACCTTGTTTTAGTCCCTTAATATCTATGGGTTCGTATGTGTACCTACCGATATCAGTACTAAGTAGGGTGTAGGTTCGTCAAACATCGACCGATTCCTATTGCTCGTCAATTATCAGGTCCGTTTCATTATGATGTAGGTACCTATGTCGGAAAGAGACTTTAGACTCCCAGAAAATAAAAATGCCCGAAAAACAGTGCTTTTACTGATATACACACCAATATAGTCTCAGATTGACTTATTCAATGAAGAATCCTTCGAACGTTTGCTTATATTCAGTCGTTGTAAAGTCCCGGAGCTGCCAGAGCTCTCTTATTTTCTCACTAACAAAATGTGTGGTATATATAGAGTTCAAAATTGTACGACATACGCATATCTGCTAGCTTAGGTCGACGGCCGATACCCAGGTGCAAAAGCAATTAAACCATTTTTTAATGTCTGGGTCAATCACTTAATTTTTGTGCGTGTTTTACAGAATATTGTTAAATCATTAGTATTTAAATAATATTGTAACGTCTTTTTATTCACTGTATTAGTCTAAGAGCTGGGCGCCCCTCGAGTGAAATCCAGCAGGCTGAAATTTGGGCATAGTTTATTTTGATTTGGGAGGATGCAAAACCACCTCCTTGATTATTGAAATAACTTTGGTACACCACAATCAAAAGAAGGGCCTTTAGCTCAAGCTAGCAGGTATGCGTATACTAAAAGCACACACTAACACTACTCTATCCCACATATTTTGTTACTGAGAAAATATGAAAGGTTTGGCAGCTCTGGGATCTCAGTCTATCGCAATATACACGGCATATAACCGCTTCCGAAGATTGCCGACCGCGTAGCGAGTTCTTGACGGGTCAATTACAGGCTCATCCGTGGCGTCAAAAAAACGTACGGCTCGCCCTACTTTTTTTTAAATAGTTATGGCGTTTTGTTCTTTACAAGTTACAAAAAAATGCGTTGCAAAACAACTACATCCCTGACCGACTTCTTCAAAAAAGAGGAGGTTCTATGTTCGGCTGTACTCGTATGTATTTTTTTTATGTATGTTCACAGATTTCTCCGCCAATTGTGGACCGATTGTGGAAAATCTCTTTTTAATCAAAAGCCTATACCATAGTACTCGTATGTATAGTGGTTCCATTTTCACCAAGTCAGAATCTGATGATGGGATCCCATGAAAATCGAGGGAAACCCTCAAATTTTATAGGCACATACAATGTTTTTCATGAAATTTCTAACGCAATTCAGATATTTGTGCCTGATAACCATAATCTCATGTTGTTGAGCTGATGATGGAAGGTATAAGTCAGGATCTGATGATGGGATCTCATGAATTGGATGATTCTTTTTTGTTTGGAAGAGTATTTTCCCGGTCTGGTCCCATTTTAATTTGGTGAAGATCTGATGAAGAACTTCGGAGGTAGGCAACGGAACTCTTCAATCAATGATAGCAAATGGATCGGGATTTCTGAAATCGTATGTCTGTTGATTGTTTACACCAGTTCATAACATAACATCACGCCGGCACGCTGTGTTTGTGGTTTCACTTTTGTCGGTGTCAAAAACCCAAAAAATACCAAAAACGCCGACTTCCAAAATTAAAGTTATTTTATACTTTGTAGTGTTTCGTTTTTGGAAGTCGTTTTGTTAAAAGTTTTTTTAACTCCAAAGTTCCTGTGTAGACAGAATGCATGATGTATCATGCATTCTGTCTACACTAGTGTTGTTCGAAAACCATTATACGGACTAGATTGAGGCTTAAATAATTGAGTGTCCATAACACGAGATGTTTCGGGTTTGGCGCTCTCTTGTGTAAGCACATTCTGCCGCCTAACCTAGTCAAAATTTAGATCTATTTTTCACTAACAAATTGGGAGAAGCTCAAGACTAAATAATAACAGACACACAGGTAAAAATTAAAGGCTAAGCAAAGCTTGCCGAGGTCGGCCTGTGTATGGGTGACCATCTATTACATATCGAGCTTCCTTCGTCCCTTGGGAAGCAAAGTCTCGTCATTCGAACATCTTTGACATTCGGTACGGGTAATCAGTGCTAGAAAATCAGACATCAGTCTTGCGTGTATCACTCGGCTGTGGAGGTCACATAGGCAATCGCTCCATGTGAAATACTAGTATTCAGCTATACATGTAAGAATGGAGGCCGACCCAACTTTAGTTGGGAAAAGGCTAGACAGATTCTTGTTACCAATTTAGAAATGCAGACCAAAGTTTAGTGTCTCGAGTAGTCTTGAGGGCTAAAAAAGTTATTTTATCAAAGAAATAGTTGTAAAAGGGAAAGTTAAAAGTAGTTGGTCGTCATGAAAGGTCGATGTTATGTAAGTAAAGCTTTCATCAGTCACTAGTTAAAGGAAGCACTAACAAAATTGATTTGGAGTAATTTCTTCTGAAATTTTAGTGAAAGCTTAAAAGAATATACCTACTTTTGTAACAAATAGACGTTTTTTAAGATTTGGAAATCATCAAATGACTCCTTCTGCTCTGGGCTGAGCAGAAGGGAGTGCCAGACTCTTACTAAATAAAACTCACCTGTGTTCCTCCTAATGCGTTCCAGGCCCGCGGTGACTCCTTCAAGCATAAACCGCAACGTAGCAAATACACTGCTCTTTTCACGAATACGATAATTTAAATAACATATTTTCACGAGTGATTTTTCCTTTCATTTTCCACGTGAAAATCCCACTCATTTTTATGTTTGTGGAACAATTTGTATGCGCTGTTGAACTTTATAAAATAAATACTTGCTATTTTTTGCTGGTTTGTTTATTAAAATGATTTTTATGGATATTTTGGTATATTACTTTTACCGAGTGTCGTTTTATTTTATTTCAATGCCAGTCAAATATGGCCTTGTGCGTGAATGAACAACATTTTACAGTACCTAATAGTAGAACGTTGACTGTGTACCTCTCCCTCTAGTATGAAGCTGAATGTCCGTTCTCTATGTATATTAGATACACCTCAGAGAATGTAACCTAGTTCGAGATAGGTTTATGTATAGACCGGCCTTATGCAGGGACTTACTAGTTTAGTTTTTTAATGTAAACCTATTTTTAAAGCGAATGAATTGAAACTTATGCTTCAACATGTATGCTATAATGCAACATGTTCACCTTATTTTGTATTCCTACGTACTTTGTTATTTCCAGGTTTTTGTAGGCGTATTAAAATATGTGTTTCCATTTCACGTCAATTGCATATATTATTCACAGAAACAATACTCGTTAAATAATGTGGTTTTGAATATTATGACTGATTAAAAAAAACTGTCTAATTTGACGTCAGAGTACCTACTCCATCTTAATTTTCCCTATTAGGATTATACAGAAAAAGATATCAAATCTATTAGAAATAATTGTACTGCGTATGAAAATAGTTTATAACTAGATTTTAAATCCCACGAGGGAACCAATCGAGTATATCTGCTCGGACGCCCTTACTAAATAAACTGAACAGCTCAATAAATAACAGTCCTGAAGAAAATTTCATTTATTATTATGATTAGTAATAAATAAATACGTATTTTGGTTAAAACTATGATGATAATTGGGTATCAACAAAATTAAACTAGGAGAATAATAAACTTTAAGAAAGTTCGACATTCCAAGTGTTTTAGGAACATAAACCAATGCTCGTATTTTTATGGGACATTCGTATTCATAAAATACTCTTCTTTAGAGCGCACACGATAAGTATGCGCGCGGACGGTGGCACTGCTTGAAATTGCAGGCTTGAATATATATACACATATATATATTTCCTTCATTTATATAAAAATGATAATACGTTATTGACTAGATAGGTATAATAAATGTACAGTCAACAAAGCTATTCGGTATGCAGGCAGCTAACTTGCAACTACTTTTAAACAATGTTGTGAGCATGTTGAGTAGACAACTATTGTACACCACCCTTGTAAGTATATTATAAACTTAAAAAGTTATAATGCAAGATATATATTGGCAGTGCAGTGGATACATTTTTTTTGGCTTATAATTGTACCAAATAGCTTTGTTAAGTATACTAAATTATATCCCATCAAATTAATTAGCATACTTTTAAAATTAAAACTTTGACTACCGATTTCAACCGCGCGCAGTCTTGGGCTCTGCCCGCACAGCTATTTTTAATCGAGCGAATTTATTTCCGTAATTCTGTAACACATTGAATCTTATGCAAGTACCCGCAGTTGCGAAAAAAAATCGCGTGGAATAATAACCCCGAGCGATTTGTTACAAAATACAAATCGAACGCTATGCGGTGCAGATTATTATTCGCGCGAAACCCTAAAACTGAAAAACTGAATGAATTATATGTTAAAAGTTGCTAAAATAACGAAATACATGTTTTTAAGCAAAATAAATCGTACTTTTTTGACCCAAAGTACGTTTTTACTAACCGATGTACCTTTTTTGGACAAAAAAAAGGTGGCAATCCTACTCCCGCCCGATCGGCGGCCACACAGGATATTCCAAAAAAATATGAGATTAAAATAGAGCAACTAGGTAGGTAGGTAGCTAGCTAACTAGCTATGTAGGTAGGTAAGGTCGGTAGGTGGGTTTCCGATCATAATAGAAAATTGGTCAAGTGCGACTCGGACATGCGTGCAAAGGGTTCTGAACGAAGTTTAATATATTTATAATATATAGTATTGATTTTGATAGATTACTAGGATTGGTAAAGGATTTAAAAAAGTATGTTAATATTATCACGCGCCTCTGTACTTATCGTGCAAAAATATACAACTCAACAGTATCTAGATAGTTAGTTAGGTATAATCACCGTTGTCAATGTGTCATCAACAACTTCGCATACAAAATGGTAACAGCGCACTTTCAACCGTATTTTCAACGAAACAAGTATAGGCATTATACTCGTTGTTATGTTAATATGCCAAAAGGCTGTCATCATCTGCCTAGCCTTTTCCCAAGTACATTGGGGTCGGCTTCCAGTCAAACCGGATTCAGCGGAATACCAGCGTTTTACGTGGAGCGGCTGCCTACCAGACCTCCACAACCCATTAACTGGGTAACACGGTACATCTTGGCAAGACTGGAGTCAGATTTACTGGCTTCTGACAATCCGTAACGACTGCCAAAGATCTACAAATGACAGCCGGGACCAACGGCTTAACGTGCTTTCCGAGGCACGGAGGAAACTCGTTATGTTAAGACGGTCACCCATCCACAGACCAACCTTGGCAAGCGTTGCTTAACCTTCAAGATCGACCCGTGCGGCTGTTATTATTTAGCCACGAGCTCCTAATGCCAAAAGGCTGTACGAACACTTTTTGACAAACTTTTATGAGAATATTATGTGATTTAAACACATCTGGCGAAAAGTGGGTGCACTCCAAATATTGACCTCTTCATGTAGTACTTACATGCTTTATCATCACAACATTATTGTAACAAAATTTACTGACAAGCGCGTATTATTTAGCTGTGATTGATGAATGAGTTTTCAACAGCCAACCGATGAGAATATCACTTGCGTTTAATTTATGACAGGTTGACATTTTTTTACCAGAATGGAGGGTGGTATGGTATGTTAGTAGATCTAATTCAAAGCTAAGATCGTGTCCCCATGAAAATAGGTTAATAGGTCCAGTCTAGATGTTTTTGGGAATAGGTGAAGAGTCGGTTTAATGTTTTAATCTGACTCTATATTCCCAAAAAAATCGAGATGATGTTTCACCTAATGCTTAAGAATGAAAAAAAGTAAATAGAGTCTGAAAATACAGGGCACTGTGCACAAAAAGTATTTTTTGTAATACCTACCTTAAATTACGCAGGTCCTAAGTCCTAATATTGCCTGTAGGGGGTGAAATATATTGCAGTAAAGACAGGCTTTTATAAATAGATTCGAGTCCAACTGACTCCTCTTCAACATTGAGCCGATCGATTTGAAAGATCAAACGGCCTTTGACGGTCTGTGATCAACTATTCACAACATTTCGTTTTGCTGAATGTTGCACAGTTGTGTAAAAAGTTTTTTTTCAATCAACCCCTAAACGACACAACATACGACGTTGTATCACGCCGATATTTCCTGAAAAGGTGGGCAGAGGTGTACGTAAAGGAGATTAGGTAAACCCATAGATATAATAAATTTATATTTCTAGGGGTACATCATCAGTCATTCAAAATCTGCCTAGCCTTTTCTCAATATTTATTTTGCCGAGGCTACCCAATATGAACAAATCCTGTGAGGTTGCTCCGCGAAGCTTGTGTGGCTCCCAGGAACCTTATGTGCTTCTGGGCGGAGCCAGGCTGGCTAACTTAGCCAGGACACCTACGCACAATGGACCGCATAGGAGTCTTAGTGCGGACAATGGAGTCCCTACTCTACTGCTACTCATTCGGTTTGGTACACTGGAAACCTACGAAATATCATAAAAGTATTTTCCTAATAAATCTCAAATTAGGTTTTTTGTATTTGGTAGTTGTTCCCTATCCTATATATTTTCGAAGTACCTACCCCTGTGACTATTTGCAGTACCTACGTTAAGTGACAAGCTAAAACGAGATAGGTACGTAGTGATGCGGAAAGTTTGCCTCAGAGGAGAAAATATTTGCCACACCTGTGGCCAAACATTTTGGAGACATCATGTATGCTGAAACACTTACCTTGTCTACAGCAATTTCTATGTAAATGATGCTTAATATTAAAGTGATGTAAGATAATTATGTCTTTGGCTAGATACCTACCTTCCTACTTCGACGTACTTAGCTTTTTAGGGTTTCGTATCCAAAGGGTAACCAACGGAACTCTATTGCTAAGCCTCCGCTGTCCGTCCGTCCGTCTGTCTGTCAGCGGCATAGGGCGATAGTTGAAATTTTCACAGAGTGTTTATTTCTGTTGCCGCTGTAACAATAAATACGATGGTACGGTACCCTTCATGCGCGAGTCCGTCTCGCACTTGGCCGGTTTTTTTTTCAAGAAGTGTTTTGAAATATTCAAAATGTAGGTTTTAGAAAATATTCACAGGGACATTAATATTAACAGGCATTGCACAAGGGATACGGAATGTTCTTTTAAAAGGAAGGGATTCTCTTCAATGTGTAGATTGTTATCAACGGGGTGCTTGGAGTGAGGTCAAAATCTCACACCCCCTGCTTTTTCCAAAGGCCGCCGATACAAAGAAACAAAATGTTACGCAAATCTACACTAATATTACCTATAAAGAGGAATGATTTGTTTGTTTGTTTAAAATGAATAGGCTCCAAAACTACTGGACCGATTTAACAAAATCTTTCACCATTAGTATCCTACATTATCCTTGATGAACATAGGCTATAGAATATTTTCAAAAAGTTAGGGATCCGTATGAAAACTTCGATAGTGTAACCCAAGGTGTGAAAAAAAGATCCTTATGTCGCGTACGCTGCGGAAACTATTGACAATAGAGCAAAGTGATGTACCTACCTCAGTTTTATGGAAGACATAAATATCTACAAAAATGTCCGCGAAGGTATACATATAACCATCATGGTTAAGTTACAATGACCGCTTTTTGTTCAAATTATTCAATCAGAACCCGGGTGAAATGGAATAGTGGTGTTTTTAGTATCATGATATAAATCCTTATCTATTTAAATTGGTTAATAGTTAAGGTTGGTTGTAAATGTGCATGTAAATTTCACTTTAAATTATTAAAATCGGACTTTTCGTTTTCCCACCCACACGCACAAAACGTTTTGGGAACACATTCATAATGCGTACAGCTAAGGAGTGGAATTCCCTGCCGGAGTCTGTGTTTCCCGATAGCTACAACCTGGGAGTCTTTAAGTCAAGAGTGAATAGGTTGCTTCTAGGCAGGCGTGCTCCATCTTCGACCACATCATCGCTTACCATCAAGCGGATGGTGGTCAAGCGCGTGCCTATTATTAGTAAAAAAAAAAAAAAAAAAGTTACAACGGTTTCAAAAATACTCCAAGTAAGAAAAGTCTTGCGAATGAACAAACTGCCCTACGTTTGGTCTATTAATAAGTAATTTACACATTACCTTTTATTTTACACTTATAATCTCGGGAACCCTAGGCTTTTGAACCCATTAGACACCTATAAATAAAATCATTTTATTATAAAGCTCTAATAATAACTTAAAGCAAGTACCTACCGCTTAATCAATTATCTTATCTGAATTAACTGACACCAAGTCGTACTTTTGGTACCTCTTCCAAGTGAGATTGCTTCGGAACTTAGTTAACGAAACGATAAGCAACCTGTTACTTCTCGGTATAAAGTTTATAACGTTGGTACTGTATATTAACTTGGTATGTAACATGTTCGGCTTGCATCTTATCCATGACTCATTATTTATAGGGTTACGTACCGGAAGTGTAATCAACGGAACCCTATAAATAAAATTTAAAATAAAAGGGGGCCCCCATACAGAAAACATGTTTTTTTCGGCTTATGTTACGGACCCCTTTGTATGCAAGTCCGACTTGCACTTGGCTGGTTTTTAGAAGTAGCTGATCTCAAAGGATGTCGAAGGGTAAATTTATCAGGTTCCTGTCTATGAACTACATACTATTTTTAAGATCTGTTAAAGAAATAGGTCTGTAGCAGCATCAATGTCGCCACAAGAAAAAAACCAACAGGCAAATCTGCAACGCAAAAAACGTACTGAACAGCTGTTCAGTAAACTTTGTCAAGTTATGCGCACGTTTGTTCATAATGATGAGTTCAATGACCCCTTAAGAAATATTGCGTTTGTGGACTAGTCAAAGAAAAACCGGCCAAGTGCGAGTCAGACTCGCATGCAAAGGGTTCCGAAGGAATAATTTTAAATCGTTGACTTTTTATAGGTTTTCTTGTAATCTGTAGGGAAAGACCTATTTTTCTGTATTTGTTTCAGGCTCTGTAATTTGTAGATAAGGGAAGGGAATGGTCAATCTTCATCTAAGTATTTTCTTTAATACCTTCGGAATGGAATATTTTTAAATCATGAATAAAAATAACTTATGATCAGAAATATCACATACACATAATAAATTCAGTTTCATAACATTATTAAAATTAAAATCCATCAACTAACAATTTATGTGCAATACTGAAATTCAAAATTACATTAAAATCACTAAATCAAATAATAATGTAATATAAATACAAATAATAAATCAATTAAAGAACAACTTTACGTGTAAAATAACTAAATCAAATAATATAATTAATACAATTAAGGCTGATCTCTCGAAAAAGGCTTAAAAATAGCGTGCAGATAAAGCAGTTTTTCGTCGGCATGTACTGAGAAATTAAATTTGAAAAAAAAAATATTAGTCTGATACGTAATTTGGTTTAGCCAGAATGTATGTATCGGTATTACATAATAAGAAAAAAAAAACACCAAATCACCTCCAAATCGTTAAGATGAAACCATTTTACTCCTACAGTTTTTATCAAAAGAGTATGAAAAATATATTTACTGCTTTGCAATATAAACGAAAATAATTTGGTTTTGTTACTTTTTTAAATATTTACTATTAATATTAAAAACACGGGTAGCAGAGTGGCGCGTAGAGGTGTAGTTAGCTCCGTTTGTGTACACAAGGTCACTGGCCTTAATCAACAAATTAAAACCCAGACTTGACATGTAACTGCACATGTCACAGTATTGGGCGGGCAGTTCGGTGTTACTTCCGCGGGCACGACTAAGCAGAGACGCGGCTCTCTTTCGAAGGATAGCATGAAAGCCAAACCACCATAAACAGGTGTTCATAATTCAAAACCGTCAATATAACTCGAGCAACTGAGTTTGTTCGAAGTTTATACGCATTCAAAACCGACTTCCAAAAACAAAACACTACAAAGTAAAAAATAACTTTAATTTCGGAAGTCGGTGTTTTTGATTATTTTGTTTTTGAACACCGACTTCCGAAATTAAAGTTATTTTTTATTTTGTAAAGTTTGGTTTTTGGAATTCGGTTTAATTTTTTTGTTAAAAAGCTTTTTTATTTTAGTGGTACTCAGGTACCACTAAAAAGTGAAACCACAAACACAGCGTGCCGGCGTGATGTTATGTTATGAACTGGTGTAAACAATCAACAGACATGCGATTTCAGAAATCCCGATTCATTAATTGCTATCACTTATTGAAGAGTTCCGTTGCCTACCTCCGAAGTTCTTTATCAGATCTTCATATAAAATTTGAGGTTTTCCCTTGATTTTCACGGGATCCCATCATCAGATTCTGACATGGTGACAATGGAACCACCTCAGGAGTATAGGCTTTCGAATAAAAAAAGTTTTAAATTCGGTCCACAATTGGCGGAGAAATTAAAAAAATAAAATACATACAGCCGAACATAGAGCCTCCTCCTTTTGAAGAAGTCGGTTAAAATACTACGTTGCACAACATTATGTAACTTAGAACACTTCTCCAGTCATTTTGGGGACTACCCGGTCAATGTTAATAAACATGAACTTTATCTAGAACGTTTGCCACGCACGTACATTTTAAACGCTGACTTTGACCTAAAAACACAGCATCTAAATCAATTTAAACTCGACGCCACAAACAGTAGACTTCTTTTTTTGTCGACGTTTTCTTTTTCAAACGCTCCGAGGTACAAACTCTTTTTATTAAACGCAAATCAATATCCGATCTTTTATTTTTATTCAACTCGCTTAGTAGCAAAATCTTTCCGCTACTGTCAAGGTTAATTAAACCTTAAAATATTAAGCTGGCCGGTGGAAAAGAGCTGGAAAATAAATAAATTTATAAAATGAGACAAAGAAACCTGTTTGATAAGATATCAATGAATCCAAGAGGATATAGCTTGTTCATATTAAGTATAAAAGTGGATAATTACCGGTTAAGTTGATTAAAATTGTGTTCGAGTATCATTATCAAATGGATCATTAAAGTCATGAGATGTGTTGTTATTCATCCTTGCAGCAGGATGGATCCGTTCCTGTATTTAATAGTTTAAAAAAGTCGTATGTACAGCACTAACATTTTACGGCACTTTTTAACATTTTATATCCTCGGTAAGTACGGAACCTTACTTTACGACCGTCAAATCGCGTAAAAGAGGGCTGAAGTAAGTGAACAGAAATAAGAGTCGGTGGATGTCATTTCGCGAGGCAATCTAAACTTATATTACTTCAAAATAGGCCGTAGATACACGGCCTTGGCTGTTGCAGTGACGTCACGGGGCCACTGCTCATTAATAAAGGTCAGCCGGGTACCAGTGTCATCATGATTCCGGTGTGGAAAAGAAAAAGTGCCATATTGCGTCTAGTATAGCTATGTCATCCTTTCACAACGAAATCATGACGGTTTTATTACCAGTGGCGGATGGTTTACTAATGATAAACATAAAATAATATGGTCATAATTTACATTCATCATCATCATATCAGCTGAAAGACGTCCACTGCTGGACATAGGCCTTCCCCAAGCATCTCGACAACGACCGGTCCTGCGCGTCTCACATCCATCGGCTACCCGCGACCTGCACTAGGTCAGCGGTCCACCTTGTGGGAGGCCTTCCAATGTTGCTTCTACCTGTTATTAGTCATCGGTTTCGTCTTTATAATTTACATTGGCATAAAAAAATTCAGCATGGTGATCATTATGCAGAATATTATTGGCCATAAATGTTTTGCCATAAATACTGTTAATAATAATAATCAAACATAATTTTATAAAGCATAATGTTATAAACGCATACTTTCAATTTGATGAAGTCAGGAAGCAAAAATCGATCGCTCCGTTCGCTCACTCCCGTCATATTTTTCAACCGCACCGAACTTGTCCGTGTTTAGAGTATCAAAGTTAGAGTGAACAGGCTCCTTCTGGGTAGGCTCGCACCATCGTAGACTTTGTCTCTGTCATCTCTGACATAGACTAGAGTCAAGAGCAAACCCATTACAAATAAAAAAAAATAAAAAAAAACTTGTCCGTGTCGGGGCGCCCTAAGGTCCTTGTACCTCATGTCCGCTACGTGGCTAGGCAAGAAAATTTATGCAACTCCAAATTAAAGCAAAACAAATTAGACAAAATTATAGTTATGTTATCCTTTGCATTATGCCAAAGTAAATTATGTCACAGTATTATTATACTGTTTTCCAGAGTCATCACGAAGAGTATCCGCGCAGTTTTACGACTTCTAGCCTCCCGAACAAGACGGATTCGGAAAAGGTTTAAGGACCGTAGAGCAAGCAGTAGAGCTTCCGAAAGAGTGGGTCTTAAAATGAACATGGTCACAATCAAAATCATAGTAAATACCCATATAGTACCAACTTCTATCAAGATCGTAGACTCTACACTCGAAGTGACGAGTACGTCTACCTGGGACAAACGGTCCAGTTAGGTAGGGCTAACTTCAAGAAAGAGGTCTACCGCCGAATCCGACTCAGCTGGGCAGCGTTCAGGAAGTTGCGTGGTATCTTCTCGTCCCACATACCACAGAGTTTTAAGACAAAAGTGTTATGACCAGTGCGTGTTGCCAGTGATGACATATGGAACTGAAACGTGGTTGCTCACAATGGGCCTCATCAGAAGGCTTAAAGTCACTCATAGGGCAATGGAGAGGTAAATGCTTGGAGTGTCCTTGCATGATCGAATCAGGAATTATGATATCCGCAAGAGAACCAAGGTTACCGACATAGCCCGAAGTACCACCAAACTAAAGTGGCAGTGGGCAGAGCACATTGCTTATTGCACATTGGCTGGAAAGTACTGTAGTGGCGACCGCGTCCCGGAAGACGCAACGTAGGAAGGCCTACCACAAGGTGGACCGATGACCTGGTGAGGGTCGCGGGTAGCCGATGGATGCAAAAATTCATTCTGTATATACAATTGTGAACTTGTAAAATAGCATCAACTTCTTAAACCTTATTCAGCTTTGCCCTCCCGAGCCTCTGAAGAGCTTAGTCCGACACTGTTTATAACGTTATAGTAAGCCCTGTAAGGCCGCAAAGTGCGTTAGCGCTTGGTAAGTATTTAGTTACCAAGTGCTTTAAAAGTGTAAATTTTTTACACCTTGCACTTGAAAAGTGCTGTTGTAAAAAATCTGACTGAAGGCGACTACCGGCTGAAAAAGTTGATCGTACACGCGATATCCTATTCAAATTCGTTTTAAAGCATAAAAATTAAGAATGTGGATTAAAAAAAAAATCACTAGTACGACCAACCATCTAAACCTGCTAAAATCTCAGAAAAAGTCAACCTCAAAACACCTCACAATTAACCATTATCATAATCTCACCGACATAGGCCGAAGGATCACCAAACTAAAGTGGCAGTGGGCAGGGCACATTGCTCAGAGAACAGATGGTCGGTGGGCCCGAAAAGTTCTGGAGTGGCCACCACGTACCGGAAGGCCTCCCACAAGGTGGACCGATGACCTGGTGAAGGTTGCGGGTAGCCGATGTATGCGAGACGCGCATGAGTGGTCGTTGTGGTGACGCTTGGGGGAGGCCTATGTCCAGCAGTGGACGTCTTTCGGCTGATATATCTGTGTATCTTTTGTTGAAAATCCAAATAAATAAATATGATGATGATGATGATAATCTTACCGTTATACAAACATCGAAACACTAATTGATATATAACAGCAAAGAATAATTTCCAAAGGGATAGCTAACCGCAAGCCGGGCCAAATATTCCATCAAAGTAATTAAAACTCACGGGATAAGGTCGCCAGTTACGCTTTGATCACAACTTCTCTCACTAGTGATTCCGATTAATTAAGTGAGCTGGCTCTGAGACATTGTCATTTACCGAAATACTTTGATAAATCTTGAGCTGTGTTGTGTTTGATTGGTTTATTTTAGACTCGTTCTGCCCGGGCTCGGTGTTTCTGCTCGCTGTCTTCTACAATCTCCATGATTAAGCTTACAAGTGCTGCCCAGCACAAGTGGTTAAAAACAGCCCAACCTATTGATAATTAGTCCAGTTTAAATTGTTCTCAAAATTATCATCAAATGAACCGCACCTCTTTACTGAGATTAAAGGAAAACGCTCACCTGTCAGAGTAATATAGAAATTAGTAATGTACTTGTAAAAATAAATGGAACAAAACTATTTGTACAAAATTAACAGGATTTTGAACCTACAATTTTGAACCAGTTTTCAAGTGAATGTATTGAAAAAGTGTCTATTGCGACAAGTATGAAAATATAAATATTAGCACTTTTGTTTTATTTTCAAGGATAAAGCAGCATTATTATCAAAATCACACGGTGGACCGACAACCTGGTGAGGGTCGCCTATGTCCAGCAGTGAACGTCTTTCGGCTGATATGATGATGATCAAAATCAGCTTTATTTAGGTAGTTTTTGAAATCGATTTTTTGTTCTATGATTATCGAACAAAAAGAAAACAAAAAACAACACAGGAAGTGCCAATTCTTGTCTATTAAAGTAAACTTCAAAAAAGCACTTTCCATTATTAAGAGGGGCAGCGCCCGGAATATTTGTTATGGAAGTTCTACCCAGGTGTTGGAAAAATTAAAACGACCAGCATGTTTAAACGGTAAATTACCTACTTTAATTAGGAAGAAAGCCTGAGGTAAGCACAATATCGGTTTTCTCAAAAAATTACCCGCTGCGTAGGCATAAAAATATTAAGATTAATTAAAAGCTATTGAGCTGCACAGCTGGGTAGCAGTGTGGCTGTGGGATATAATAAATTGAATACTAAAAAAATGTGATGTAAGAAAAAAGAAAGAAAAACAGTTACACAGTTTACTTTCTTTTTGCCTGTAAGAACTTTAACACTTTGATGCAAGGGAGCAAACATTGTCATTGCAACCGATGGGAAATATACGCACTAGTCAAAGGGCATTATGGTGCCGAGAGACTGCAATGAAAAAAGCCCAAATGACGTTTTTCAACACGTTATTTGAAAAATAAATACAATTTTGTAAAAATAATATTTTTAATAAATTATAGTGAGAAATATAAATTATAGATAAATTGTTATATAATATACATATTAATGTTTTATATCACTACATATTATAAAACAAATTCACTTCCCGCTGTCGGTCTGGCCCTATGTATGCTTGGATCTTTAAAACTACGCAACGGATTTTGATGTGGGTCTTTGTAATAGATATAGGTTCTCGTGGAAGGTTTTAGTATTTAATTTGTCAAGGGTTTGTGTAAATTGGCAGATATATGAAAATTATTACTGAAGAGGTCCTAAAAGATCTTTATATCGCGTGCGCTGTGAAAACTATTGATGATAGAACAAAACAATATACTACAGTTTTAGATAACACATCAATACTTACGAATATCTTTTATGGTTGACTCACAATAACCATTTGTATGATATTCAAATTTGATACAAAATATTGCTTCATTTGCAGAGGTGTTTTCAGCAATAAAGTACAGATCCGTATCTTAATAAATGTCTATGTCTTCTTGAGTGTCTAATTTAGAACTAAATTGCCGTTCATACCATTTAATTTGGATGAATATCTTAGGAGATATCTCAAAATTAAAGTAGATCGTGCAACCAAATAATTATAATGGATGTAGAGATGTCTCAAACTGGTAGACACCTGAGAGGAGACGTCATTAACGGTTGTCTATAGCACTTTTTATTTCAGTCTGAACCTTAATATTATTGAGTCTGGTAATTAGATGTTTCCTTTGTTAGTTTGGGATAAATAAACATTTGCACCCGTGCGAAGCCGGGGCGGGTCACTAGTTCTCAATAAGAACCTTATAGTTAAAAACTTCTCTCGTAAGGATACGATCCGCAGCTGCAGCATCGGTTAATTTATTGTCATCAGAACGAAATAAATTCACAAACATTCACCAGTTGGTATTCTGCAAGAGCAACTTGCCCAAAAGTACTTTTGCGCAAACCCGTCTAGACGTAGATACTATAGCTTTTACATTTAAGCATGCGCATAGAGGTCATTAACCTACCTGCGTTTATTGAAATTCTTAATTAAAAAGGAAAGCAAAATTCTTAATCGATATTTATCGTGATCCCCTAAATTTATTACCGATGAACGAAAAGTAAGAACACATTTTATTGCTCGGGATTCAACGAAGACATGGCGGCTGATAAAACTAGAAAACTACATTAACAAGTGAACATAACAGTACAAACTATGTTTTGTGTGACATGGATAGAAGAATTTCAAAAGCGTATAACTTCTCTGTTTTTCAATTCAATTCATTTCTTTATTGCATCAAATATGGTAGGTATAAGTTCTTTTCAATAGTAAGTAACACACATTTGGCCAATATATAGCATGCAATATTACAAATTTTTACTTAACATATTAATTACTAGGTTAGTTAACTAAATATATCTACTAAACAATTAAATATGTCTGTGCTTTATTGTATAGAATTAACAGGGACACTTTTGAAAGAACTCATCTATCGAATAAAAACACTCCTGTAACAACCACTTCCGCAACGTAACACAAAACTTATTGAAGGGTAGTTGAGTAATTAATTGACCTTGGCAAAGCATTGTAAATTAAAGGAGCCATATAAAC
The DNA here is from genome assembly GCA_950371165.1 of Lacanobia oleracea. NCBI lineage: Eukaryota > Metazoa > Arthropoda > Insecta > Lepidoptera > Noctuidae > Lacanobia > Lacanobia oleracea. Next base: position 11,425,127 of record OX493385.1, read on the forward strand.
GCAAGTCTGCCGAAAAATTACTAGCTTTGGAACGGGCATTATGAAATCTAAATGTGTAGGTTTCCTTTTATTTGTGTTATCTTTCCGCTCAAACAGCTCAAGATTGGACCTCACAAACCTGGCAACTTTGTAAAATATAAATGCATGGGACCGTCAATAGATTGTGCGACTTGAATAAAGGCTTGCATGAGTCAGACCACTGCATATTTCACGAATATACTTTTTTTTCACCAATTTTATTTATGTTTCACCAATAGTACTGTTTTAATAACATCTTAACGAGTAAAATAAGTACTCATGCGTGTATATTTTTTCCGACTTCTTCAAAAAAGAGTGGGTTCTATGTTCAGCTGCATTTTTTTTATTTATGTTCACCGATTTCTCCGCCAATCCTGGACCGATTCTAAAATATATTTTTTTTTTGTTCAAAAGCCTTAACTCCTGAGGTGGTCACATTGTCACCAAGTTAGAATTTGATGATGGGATCCCATGAAAATCAAGAAAACACAAACACGCTGGCACGCAACACAGGCACGCTGTTTGTGGTTTCACTTATTAGTGGTACCGGCGTACCACTAAAAAGTGAAAAATAAAAAACTTATAAAAAAAAAAGCTGACTTCCAAAAACAAAACACTACAAAGGAAAATATATCTTTAGTTTCGGAACTCGGTGTTCAAAAACGAAATAAAAATACCGACTTCCGAAATTAAAGATATTTTATATTTTATAGTGTTTTGATTTTGGAAGTCGGTTTTATTTTTTTTAAGAACTTCTTCAAAAAGGAGGAGATTCTATGTTCGTTAGTATGTATATTCTTTTTTTATGTATATTCACCGATTTCTCCGCCAATTGTTGATCGATTTTAAAAATTATTTTTGTATTCGAAAGCCATGATGTGGTCCCAATGTCACCAAGTCAGAATCTGATGATGGGATCACATGAAAATCGTTGGACACCCTTAATTTTTATAGGCACATCCATTGTTATTCATAAATTTCCTAACGCAAATCAGGTATATGCGCCTGGTAATCATCTCTTGTTGCCGAGCTGATGATGGAAGGTATAAGTTAGGATCTGATTAAGGTATCTCATGAAAAATGATTGTTCAGCGATATTTTCGCCAATTGTCAACCGATATGGATGTTTTTTTTTTTTTGGAAAATTATTTTCTCAAACGTGTCCCATTTCAATTTCGTGAAGATCTGAGGAAGAACTTTGAAGGTAGGCAACGGAACTAATACTACGAAAATAATAGGAAATAGATCGGGATTGCTGAAATCGCATGTCTGTTTATTGTTTACACCAGTTCATAAGATAACATCACGCCGGTACGCTGTGAATGTATACGCAGGTATCACTAAAAAGTATATAATACAAAGTATAAAATAACTTTAATTTCGGAATTCAGGGTTTTTGGTTATTCAGTTTTTTAACACCGACTTCCGAAATTAAAGCAATTTTTTACTTTGTAGTGTTTTCATTTTGGAAGTCGGTAGTATTTTTTGGAAAAAAAAAATTCATAGTAGTCAAAATACCTATTAGTGCTGTCTCTATTATCGATTTTAACAATTTTTTTATTGCGTATAAAATCATATAAAATAAATCCATTAAAATAGCTACTCAGTTATGTGCGGTCACTTAAGTGAGGTACAAACTGAACTTCTCTCCATAAATAATTATTTTATAGGCCCTTTTACATGAAAAATAAAGGGCCAGGGGCGAATAGGAGTGAGTGTTGTTCCCCATCAATGTGTGGCCCAGTCAGTCTTTGTTTAGTGTAATTGATTGCCAAAATTGATTAAACCCTCGGCTTTGAAGCGGGGTTTGCCCGTACGTATTGTTTCCACGTTTTGTTAAAATTGGTTACACCCAATTACTTTTAAAGTAGAATCACGCTCTTTGATATTTTGATTGAATTATTCATACTTTTTACGAGCCAGGCAAAGGTCATTTGAAATAAAATTTTGAAAATGTTGTTCGACTCATGTTAATTAACCGTTATGTAAAATTCCACTATGAAATAGTAACCTTCTATTCATTATTTTTTCTTTAGATTCACCCGAAGCCTTAGAGGTATAGTTATCTCGATAAAACAAAGAATATATGTAAATTAAATCAACTTTGTTTGTCATGAAAAGAAATTGAGGAAAAAAACTGAATCAAAAGAAGATAAGTACCTAACTAAAAATGGGACCTATAAGAACTTTCACAGTAAGTCGCTGAAACCTTATTTCTGAAACGTTATTTACCTATATTATAACCAATGAATGAAATAATTACATAGTAGGTACGATACCTACCAAGTTTACACAAAAAGGTTTAGATACCTTCTGCCGGAGTCTCGGAGCTCTTGATACATACAAAATACAAATGAAAATAATAATATTTGGCCCTTATTGTGCAGAAGGCAGCTCTTTTCCAAAAATGAGTTATTAATGCAACTAGGGAATATGCATGAAAAACATATTTTTCTTATCATCTAAACAGTTTATCTAAAAATATAGAGAAATAATTATTTTAAACAAATATATTTGTCCCTCTCACGAAAACGCTGTTTTCTATGGCAGCTGTATAGGTGTCATAGACGATGACGTCAAAGTTTACATCGGACTTCTCTTTCTAATTGAAATTTTGAAGCTTTATAACTTCATCGCTGATGAAGGTATTAAAAAATAATTTCATGGTTGTTTACTAGAGCTAATAAGTATTTAATTTTGGAAATAAAAAAATGGCATGCATATTCCCTATTTAATTGTGACATTGTGATTTTTGCAAAGACACCCGTGTCGATATTGCTCGGATATTGTATACGACACGTCTGATACAGCTATGTCAGTTATTAATTTTTCATCGACAGAAATCGACAGAGAAATGCTCATATCTCAGTTTGTACTTTCCCCATATGGCTGTTTTATACAGAACTAGGCCCATTTATTTTGTAAATCTTTTAAAAATAATACTTTTATACGATATGTCAATCTTTATGGTCAGTTTAGATAGATCAAGCCGATTTTTCGTAGCTTGCTACCTTGAGAAAAACAACGAAACAAACTTAAAGTTCTCAGGAATGTAACGATGCCACTTAATTCTAATTTATTGGTATTCAGCTCGGTCTTTAGTACTAATTTAGAAACTTATGTCTCCAACTAGCATGACAGGAATCACTAGAAACTAAGAACTACATAAGATAGCCGAGAGCTGCTGGAGCGATATATCGTCTAGTTTCTGTTCCCTCCACAACTTGCGCGCGTGAGTGCCCGTTCCCACTATGACGGATCGTCTGTTTTCTTGGTCCGTCTAAAGAGACGGATATGCCAGTGGCAGTACAATTTATATGACAATACTAGTTGACTCGCGTAACTTTGTTTGCGTCACAATTTTTATTACCGCTCCGCTCTTATTGGTCTTAGCGTGATGATATAGAGCCTATAGCCTTCCTATCGAGGAAGGCTGTTGTTCATTACTGCTCCGCTTTTTAGCGTAATGATATGTAGCCTATAGCCTTTCTGAATAAATGGGTTATCTAACACTGAAAGAATTTTTCAAATCGGACTAGTAGTTTCTGAGATTAGCGCGTTCAAGTAAACAAACAAATTCTTTAGCTTCAAATATTAGTTTAGATTCACATTTAGACGGATACTAGAAAAAGGACGGATCTGTCGGCCGCCCTGTGCGTCTATCATGAGTTTTAAATATCTACACTCGCTTGCGACTGTTGTTAAAAAAATGAATGAAAACTTAAAAAAAAACACTTTCTAATTTATTTGGTTACTTGTTAACTAACAACAAAGCAAATTGCAAGTAAAACTTTAGTTAATAACTAAACAAATAAATTAGAAACTTGTTTTTTTTTAAGTTTACATTTTTTTAAGTACAGTGGATAAAACTCATGCTAGACGTACTGATTCGTTTAAACAGACGGTCCGTCTGAGTGTGAAAACGCACGTCCGGCCGTCGTCTTCCGTCTAAATAGAGGTTCCGATATAGTGTGAACAGACGGTCCGTTTGAGTGGGAACGGGCCCTAAGGTGTAAGCCTTCGTACGATAGGACGGATTCACTTGCAAAACGTCGGCATTGGTACAACTTTAACTAAGTAGCTATGTGTACGTGTCCCGATTCTGTTCACATCCATTTTATAAACTTTACCATCCAGACTTTAATATTGTAAATTCTGTTTGTCAGATTGTAACCTCTTCACGTCTTATGACTGAATGGGTTTGGTTGAAAATAGGCACTCGGGTACACCATGTCCTAGATTAGGATACAAAATACTTTTATCCTGGGCGGGAAGTCTGGACATACTTCCTGATCGCCTAGCGACCGAATTTGTTTAAGTTACCCGGACACAGTCAATCTCGAACGCATTCCACGGTCCAAATCAATGGTATGATAGGGTATATCCGTGGCTCACGTTCCATATTTACTGTGTACGGGCGGCCTAAGGACTTAACGACCAAATTCGGTCGTTATTGAAATAAATGCTCCTTAAAACCTAGTTTAGTCATCGATCGACAAAGGTGTAGAATACAATCTTCTGAATAAAAGCACATAATTAAGTGATTCACATGTCACATTGTGACTTTACCTAGAAATATCTCGGCAACGTGACACTTTATGGCACCATGTTCCTCACATTTTTTTGTTCGTTGAAGTGTCCTCTATCCATACGTCGGGCGCCGCTACTTTGATAAAAAATCGAAATGGTGGCGAGGGGGCTATGCCACAATGTTTCCATGCCCGTTAATAATCAATTGATTACTAGTGGATAAGTGATTACTGTCTTATCCTCTTTTATCAATATGAAATTAAGATCAGGTGAAGAATGACTGGGTTACTTTTAGGCTTACCATCAGTTGTAATATTTTATTGACACGTCTGCTCAGCTAACCAGCTAACCCAAGGTTAGCCCCAGATTTTAATCTGCTGATTTTCACGGGATCTTTACCACGGCATGTGTAATTTCATGGGTATATCATGCAAATTAGAGAAGGAGTCATTGTGATGTTTGAACAAAACAGGTATTTATGCAGACCTTCAATGCAATTTTCTATGCAATCTTTCAGGATATGAAAGTACTCATAACTACGAATAACTTTCACTATAGCCCCTAAAATTAAACAAACGTATGGAAAACATGGTATATTTGACATAGGCAGATCCTAGAGTTTACGAAAGCTCGATTAAAAAAGTTTTTTCATTTTAGCACGTATTTCTGGATTTTACTTCCACGAATTCAATTTTTACACACTAGTTTTTAGATTATAAAAACGCGTATAGTAAAGTAGCAGCAGATTTAAGTTCAAACATACATACATGGGCCATTGAATCAAATCACAGTTTGTATTCAAATGTATCTTGGGAGCTTTTTTTAATAGGTTTTTCTAAAATAATGTTTAGAGTGAATTCATAACTTCGAAGACAGCCTGAACCACAATGAAATCTATCAGCGCTGCATCGCTTACCGAGCGAGCACTATTTTTTAATCTATCTTATAAGACGACAGCATTAGTATCGCCATTTTGATTTTTCTATCATAGTTGCAGCACACAATCTAACATACATTTATGGGTAGAAGACACTTATAAACAAAACATATTATTAACAATATGGTGCCCTACAGTGTCACATTACCGAGATATTTGAAGGTAAAGTCGCCATGTGACAACTACAAAAATCAATAAAAAATAAAAAATGAACTTATCTCGCGCCTATTTGCAGGAGATTGTATTCTAATAATAGTTCCCCGCTTGATTTAACCATTTATATAAATTAAACACTATTATTTTGCAAAGTTCTTAATGAAGTGGTTTTCAAGTTTTCATATTTTACTTTTGCCAATAAATGATAAACCAAGCGGGAGCTATTATTTAAATTTAATCTAATCTAATGCATTACCTATGCCACCGGAAAATGGCAAACTTCGTAAGATTATAAAATAGCTTGAGAGATTGTAAATTTTTGTTAAATTGTCAACTGAAGATTTGGAATGCTTTTTTACGGATCGAAATTGATAGTTTATAATTTTTCGAATTAATTCCGAGAAATTTTGAACTTAAATATAATGGCGCCCAATCAGAGCACAAGTCCAATGAGAGCCTAGTTTCTACAAGAAACTTTGTAGAAACTAGGCTCTCATTGGACTTGTTCAGATGTGACGGCACATGTACGCCATTGAGTTACGGCTGCATTGCAAAACAGTGGCAGTATTGCCACGATAGATGGTATTTTTTGCATTTCAGATAATTATGTAATATTTAATCCTGACTTTCAATTAGTGAGTGAAAGTGCCTATGTGAAGCCGTCAGCCTACTTGGCTAACTCTTTTATGTCATGTGAATAAACACAAAAAATCCTGCATGGCTCTCAGCAGAGGATACTAGTGAATACCGGAGCACAAATTGCTAACCCATTGTGAGAGATATGAAGCTCTGGAAAATTATTAATAACCGATGGAAATCTGAACAGATAGTTTCAAAATGGCGACGTGGAACGTTGCAGGTTTTACACCATACTTAGATAAGTATGGTGTAAAACCTGCTTGTGGAGGTTTAAAACAGATATTAGCTAGGCAGCCGCTCCTCGTAAAATACTGGTATTCAGCTAAATCCAGCTTGACTGGAAGCCGACCCCAATAGGTTTGGGAAAAGGCTAGGCAGATAATGATGATGATATGCTTTAATACTGCAGAATAAATTACGACAAAAATACAAAAAAAAAACGGGGCAAAATCTTTGCTATGTTTTCACTATCAGCTTTAATTTGTTCAAAATCTGTTTATAGATTTATTCATTAACATAGTAAATACGTTTTATTTGGAAAAAAAAAATTTCGCAAATACCTACTTCTTATTAAAATGTCACTTTAAGTCATATAGATAATGCAAAACTTAATTTAACAAAAAAATATTACAAGTGTTTTGTAAATTGATTCCTTTTATAACTTTTATGTGCAATTTTTGGATTGATTTCCCAGCAAAAATTAACTAGCATTACTGGAATCCACTTGCCGTTATACATTTTATCCAAGTTTAAAACGTCTTAGTGAAATCTTAGTCTTAAAATTCACACAAATGCATGGGGCATTTGTGTGAATTTTAGAACACAAATGCCCCATGCATTTGTGAAATGACAATTTCATTTCCAAGTAAGCCTTTAATTTAATAACGTAGAAGTTTACAGAACGGCGTCGACAGCCTAGCTCGTAAAGTATTCATGAATAAATTGGAATCTGTGAACTATTGATAATATCCGTTGCAATATTTTATACAGGTCAGGGACGGCACATGTTTCTAGACCATTCGAAAACAATATTTCTATATTGAATGGAAGGTTAAAGTTTCAAACAATCCTCTTAAGTAGTGAACAATAACTTTGCTGTGGATTCATTGAAACTTTATTTATATTAGTACAACAAACTCAAAATTCTCAACTAACTATTACTTTATAATTATGTAAACATAAAAATAAAAAGAATTCTTTAGTAACTGAAACTAAAAATAATCCTTACTAATATTATAAATGCGAAAGTAACTCTGTCTGTTTGAGTGTCGCGTTTTCACGCCAAAACTGCAGAACCGATTTAAATGAAATTTGGTACACAGGTAGTCTAGAGCCTGAGAAAGGACATAGGCTACATTTTATTCTGGGAGTATGTTCCCTAGGGAGCACGCTGGCGAAGCCGCTGGCAGAAGCTAGTCTAAAATATGGCGTCGAAAAATTATTTCGCATCGCTTGCCACTGGTAATTTATTGGAAAGGCGTGTCTTAGCATCAATCTCCCCGAATTCACTGCACACTCTCCTCATCATATCAGCCGAAAGACGTCCACTGCTGGACATAGGCCACACTCTCCTCGTACTCAACTAATTCAAACCGCCAATAATTCAGTAAGCGGCCTTTTTAGTCGCTCATCTCCGTAAACTATAGTACTTGAGCTTATTTACTCACCTAGAATAAACCAACTTTTTTGACTATTCGTTGAGTTGAGTGTGAATAAAAAAACTGGCCCTTAGGCTGTGTTTTACTACATAGCCGCCAGGGGTGTGTTTGATTGGAATGAATGCTTGATAAATAAATAAAAGATGTTCCTGAATGTTCCGGTCTAAATCAATTTCATTCGAATGAATACAACGAGTACCTACAATTTACGAGTAGAATACGGAATGTCGACGCACAAAATATCGACAAATGCTAATACGATGCTACAAAATTGCGATGCACGATACGGCGAAAGACTGTCTCTGTGAAGCCACTACACTTTGATGCACGTTACCGCGATAGATATTCACTGCGATACTACTTGACTTCGATGTACATTACCGCGAAAGATTTTCTCTGCGAGACTGCTTAACTTCGATGCACATTACCGGGAAAGATTTTCATTGCGATACTGCTTAACTTCGATGCACATTAACGCGAAATTATTGGGGGGAAATTAGTTTTAGCAATTTATGATGCCTCCAGATTTTTTGTGAGTAAAGTATTTCCGTGTGTAATTGCTATTTGTAGATCTCTGTTTATCTTTTCCTAACTGTTAGTCTGTACCATGCATGTACATCTATTACTAATGATCTCTAGGATACAATGCATTATTTGTTTGTAATAATACTAATAATATTGATAAGCTATCATACAGTATGCAATTTTTTGTTGTTAATTTATTTTATTACTTATTATTTTCCTATTTTGATACGAGTTTAATAATGAGGGTAATTGGAGATTTTGTTCGATTCTGTGTTGACATTTTATAGTAAATCAGTTCGAGATTAACATTGTAATCATGGATACTCCTTGTTTCTTTATTAAATCAAGAAAAGGCAAAGACCAGTTGTTTTTGGATAATTTTCTGTATACTCGTAGTTTGAATAAAAGGTCTGAAGACAATTTTTATTGGAGTTGTGTAAGAAAAGGATCTTCGAAGTGTGCTACAGCGGTCAAAACCAAAAAGATTGGTGAGCATCACTATGTACAACGTAAAAATTGCATAGAGCATAGGCACGAACCCGACCATGACACAGCACGATCTTCCGTATTAAGGAAATCATTAAATAAAAAGCAGCCGATAGTTTCGATTCTCCGGGACATATTATTCAAAAAGTAATCCAAGAAGTACCTAAAAAAGTTGCCCCGTTTATGCCCACTAAAAAGGCGATGCGAATAATAATTCACCGCGAAAGAGTCAGAACTGAGCCAAGATCGTTAAACTCGTTTACCGTTCCTCATCAGTATACTGTAGTTGCTCCTGAACAATTTTTGATTGGTCATTATATAGGCAATGATAAAGAAAATGAATCGATTCTTATTTTTAGCACTGGACGTAATTTACGTTTACTAAACAATTCAAAATTTTGGATCGTTGATGGCACTTTCAAATGCTGCCCTAACCTGTTCTGTCAATGTTTACAATGCACGGGATGGTCGGGTCTGAGCATGGTGCTCAAAAAATTGTACTGCTTGCGTATGGGTTGCTGTCAAACAAATCAGAAAACTCGTATTTTATATTTTTTTAAATAATAAGAGTTTATTGAAAAAATGTATTGAACATAGATCTAAATCCCGAAATAATCATTTCTGATTTCGAACTCGCTATTATAAATGCCAGTCTGAGGGTATAATTTCCCAACAGCAGTCACAAGTGTTGCTTTTTCCATTTATCCCAAAATATATGGAAGTACATACAGAAAGCTGGCTTAAGTAAAAAATACACCAATGGCAGCGAATTCGCTCACAAAATGCGACATATTTTAGCATTGGCATATTTGAAACCTGAAGATATTCCAGCGGCCTTTGAGCTTATTCGGCGAGAAGTGATACCGAATGAGTCGAAACCAGTGGCAGACTGGTTTACCCATCACGCAAAATGCAGTGTAAAGCTGGAATAACCGTTGGAATAGTCTACTTAACAGAAGGAAAATAAATATATACAAAACAATTAGAGAAGAACAGAAAAATACAGAGTATGAAATAGAGAGGTTAGCTGGTCTGATGGAAAAAAAGGATAAACAAAAACGCAGTACTACAAAAAACTCCAAGAGCATATTAATAAGAAAGGTGATATGGATATGTTTATATATGCTACATAAAGAAATAAAACCAATGTTCCCCCACGAATTCTTTGATTCTTTTATATTTTTGTATCAATGAATAACATTATTATTATTACTTTGTTTATATTTTGTTAACATTTTTGTTATATCTAACTCTGTATTTATGTCAAGTTGATTAAATATACTTATAATATGATTAATTATACATAATAATATTATGATTGTTTATTATGTACTGTACAAACCATAATGGAATATATATTTTTTTTATATTTTTAGGCCCTTTCAAAACATATTAATATGAATTAATTATGTAGTAGTTTCTCAGTAACGATGTTTCGCAATAGGTTATCAAAGTCAAGTCGCTCCGTTTTATGCAGTAATGTGCATCAAAGTTAAGCAGTATCGCAGTGAAAATCTTTTGCGGTAATGTGCATCGAAGTTTAGCAGTATCGCAGTGAAAATCTTTCGCGGTAATGTGCATCTAAGTCAAGTAGTATTGCAGTGAAAATCTATCGCGGTAACGTGCATCGAAGTGTAGTGGCTTCGCAGAGACAGTCTTTCGCCGTAACGTGCATCGCAATTTTGTAGCATCGTATTAGCATTTATCGATATTTTGTGCGTCGACATTCCGTATTCTACTCCCCTGCGCCCGCACATCGAGCTCAACGAGTCAATGCTGCTCTCCAACTAGTAAATATAAAAGATTTGCGGTCATAAATGAATCAATCATTGCCGAGAAGAATTTATTTTCACTAACGCTATATTCAACTGTGTGTCCTTGACCTTTATTAATATAGTAACCTAATGTACAACATGTTCATATCTAAATACAAAATGTCTTCACAGAAAAATTTCCTAGACAGCAATAAAATTTTACACGTGACTGCATTCTCGAGATTGTTGAGTCTTGCAATTCTAAAGCGAGATTGAGCTTCTGTGTTGTATTTTCAATGCTTTATCTAAGAATCAAAAGAGCTTTTCTTAAGGAAAACCCCCTAAGAAAAGCTCGTTGAAGTATTTTTAGACTTATCGAACTTGCCCCTTGTACAGATATAGCAATTTATTTGTGAATCATTTTATGACCGAGAATACTTGAAGTATTTAAAAAATGTATAAGTATTTTTACAAGCACCTAGCTTGTAAAAATACTTACACATTTACACATACACACATTTTTAAAATATCTGAATACTGGCCTTGATGTTTCATGTATTGATGGATGTGTTTTGTGAGTGTTTTGTGTTATGTTATCGAAAAAAAAGATTTGTAATTCGTTCGTGTGCCAGAGTTTGTTAATTCACAGATTGATCTAAGATTTTCTTCTATTTTATTAATGACACCTATGCCTTTGTTCGCAAAATAAACATTACGCAGAAAGTTTATTTCCTAGTTTTATACCACAACGAAATATCGTTTCTATAAAAATATTGAATCACCAAAAAAAAGTAACAAAAATAGACTTGATCGCAAACGATCTGTTATAAAAATATTTGGATGTATTCAAATATTTGTCAACAATAATAAGTATCTATGCCTACGTAAAATACGAAAATAGTTAAGCCTGTAACAACTGTCAAATCTGGAATTCACGATTTTTTCCTCCTCGTTCATAAAATGATATGAACGAGGAGGAAAAAATCGTGAAAAATTAATGGCAGGATGCTGAATGTAAGCAAATGGATAAAATCAATGGCGAGGATAGCTCTTTGTCGAGGTAACTGACTAAGTCCTGATGCAAAACAGTGAGAGGCTGGTCCTTAACGGTCAAACGGTGCACTTTGTCATGTTAAAACCTACGGCCACATAATACAGAAATGCCGGGTGGTTCCGAGTAATGAAAAGCCGCCGGGAATCTACTCGTAAGTAGCACTGAAGAAAGAGTAGTGCTGAGCAGACGATGATATGACATTGAAATTTTTTTCCGAAAACGAGAACGCAAGTGCGCGCGAAATTGCTCCATGCGTATGTAGATGACTATAGAGTGTATTATTCAACGCTACCGGAAAATTCTTTGCTCTAAGCTCCTCTTTAATGAAAGAAGTTCTTTGCAAACATAACCAGGGATTGGGTTGCGTATAGCGTTAGTTTTCAGTCACTAAGAGATCATGAATACTAAGTTGTGTTTGTTCAAATGATAACTTCAACCAAATATTTTGAAAAGTGTTATTTATACATTCATAAGTCCTACAAAGCGGTGTCCCGAGTGAGTTGTGGTACTCACTGATATCTAAATGCGTTCCCCGTTGATGGTGATCAACGGGGAAACTACGAAATAAATCGTCGGTTTGCAAACAGTTCCGTGTAACAAAACACAAAGGGTTGCTTTGTCGGCAGATTGTGAGGTACAAGTACTTATAGAAGGTATATAGTACGAGTACTTAGGTGCCTAAGTACTCACAACAGACTATATGTCAATGTTTTACAATTATTTAGAAACTAAGCAAATACTATAGTGGCACTATAACATTGAAATGGAACCGCTTATTGTTCGGAAGTCACGTATAAGCCGGTGGTCCTGGCCGCCAAATGGCGGTTGTCAAATAAACCATGGCAGAAGCCCTTGAGACGGTATAGAGACTCTGACACTAGGTTGTGTGGCGTCGTTAGACCTTACTGCCCAGACGATATGAAGAAGGGTCATATGAAGTGGAAGGCTGAATCGCATGTCACTGAAAGTAAGTATAAATGTGGACGGATGAAGAGAGAGGCCAAAGACAAGATGGACAGATTGTGTGAAGATATGAAAGAAAAACTAGTTTATTATTATTTATTATTGATAGGCACGCGTTTGACCACTATCTCACCCGATGGTAAGCGATGATAATACACTCTATAGTCACATACAAACATTGAGTTAGGAGTCTTCGGTCAACTGGACTCGCGGGTCCGACCAAGTCACATTATGAATAGGTCGACTGGACCCACTGCCCAATTTCATTATTGTATTTAATTGTGTAGTGAAAAAATAAAATAAATTGTATAAAGTACAGTCACGGAGAAACGAATTTTTTAGTTTTTTTAGTATTATTCAATTAGGCATTTATACTTTTTACTAAAACACACACTTTACTTTAACACTAAAACTAATTATTTTTCTGTCTTTTTTTTTAAACTTATTTTTTCTGTGTTATTTGAGTTTACAATTTAGTTAATATTTTTGCTATAAAAAGGGTTATCTTACTTACATGAACCTAATTTAAATAAAAATAGATTTTGTTTACCTATTTGAATTGGGTTTCATTATATTTTGACTAACCAAAGTTTTTGCGACTGTAGCTGGAAAAATGGATATTTTTTGAAGTTACCAATAAAAAATATACAGAAAATAAATTATGTGGTCAACTGAACCCATGGGTCCAGTAGCGTGGGTCAGTGGACCAAGAACTCTTAGTGATTGCCTGACGGCTGACAGGACAGGAAGGAGGGAAAAAACGTGTTGTACGGGTGAGGTAGACGAGATGATGAGTGTGCTGGCGAGCAATGGTTTGAATCACTTTATAGTTTTTCGGTCCGGTCCAAGATTTTTTGACAATGGTATGATAGCTATGTGAATTCTACATATTCTGCGATCTTTTAATTCAGATTATGTGGTCTTACATATTCGAACAGTAGTAGCTGTTAACTTTTTTCACGAACTCTATCTGATATCATGAGCAAACTTTTGTTAGCAATATTGTACGGCAAAAAGTGAGGAGCTCGTGGCTAAATAACAACAGCCGCACGGGTCGATCTTAAAGGTTAAGCGACGCTTGCCAAGGTTAGTCCGTGGATGGGTGACCATCTTAACATACCGAGTTTTTTCCGTGCCTCGGAAAGCACGTTAAGCCGTTGGTCCCGGCTGTCATTTGTAGATCTTTGGCAGTCGTTACGGATTTTCAGAAGCCAGTAAATCTGACTCCAATCTTGCCAAGGAATACCGTGTTACTTAGTTAATGGGTTGTGGAGGTCTGGTAGGCAGCCGCTCCACGTAAAACACTGGTATTCAGCTGAGTCCGGTTTGACAGGAAGCCGACCCGGAAGTTCTCATGAAAAAACGAATCCCTAGTAGGATCACTACTTGTCTGGCTGGTGACCCGTGCCTACCATGTAAGACATGTTCATAAATTAGTCTTGATTTTTTTCGAGTGCACTACACATTACTTACGGAAGTTTATAAACTATGAAACCACTCTGATTACTATGAAAAGAAAACAATAGCAGGTAAGATTGATGGACAAACTTAACATTGTTGTTGAAAAAGTGTTCTCCCATTCACTTTCACTTTTCCAAGGGGTAGCCAACCTGAGTATTTGATAATTTAAGCTTGATTCCTCCACAGGTTCCTTCGAAAAAGGGTCTTGACAGACGGCCAACAAAGTAATTTTATAAGGGGGTTTTAGCCGATTGAGGTACGGAACCTTAAAAAGTATGTCTGATTCGTTCACAACTGTTTTCGCGCGAGGCCGACTTGCACTTGGCTGGTTTTTTCTCTTTCATGTGTCGTACAGGCCAGTGGAAAATGACCCAATAAACGTCTCGTGTACGCACTAAACTTAAAATAACATCCGATGCAGTGAAAACTCACTCTCGTTTACCGTTACGGGACCGTTAAAAGTGTGGTGGTCATAAAAATCTATTGTACTGGCCCATTTCACCACTCGGGACTGATTAGCTTTTATATCGGTGAGTTCCTATTACTTTAGAAGATGTTGCTAGGTTTCGTTTCGGATTCCGTTTTCTACGGCTGGTTATTATTACCGTTTAAACGCCATTTACACGATGCGAATTTATCCAACGGTTTGGGGCGAAAAGTCACGTTTAAATTCAACCAAATAACAAAAGTTCGGCTACGAGTGTGTCATACGATAATCGTAAGGTAATTATATCGCCTAGGGTTTGGTTTACACGATGACACAAATTATATTTTTTTTTATTAGGTCCACTCGCAGTTCACCTCTCTAAGGGTGATTGCTGCTTAACCGGACTAGGCTGTGGTGGCCTTAAATTAATCTAAGGCTCCCAGCCAAGGCAAGTCACAAATTGCAATGCGATATTTACCTACGATTTCTCGACTCATCTAAACACGGTCTTGTATGAAATTTAAATTCATGCGAGTATCGTACAAATCGGTTGGAACCGATCTGCATGCGATACTCGCCCTTCGAGGCCATAGTCCAGGGTTATAAGGTTTTTTGTTTCATACTTTGAAACACAGCTATAATTAATGAATTTTGATGTTTCGAGATTTTTTATTATAATGTACTCAAAACTTCATCTTTTGAAAACTACCGCAAAAGTTGTTTTTTAAGGTTCTCCCATGAAAATGATGCTACTTCTAGTACAGTACATTCCTTTTACCGCTACATTTATTTAAGTATGACTCATTTTATATACAACTAGCTTCTGCCAGTGGCTTCGCCCGCGTGATCCCTAGGAAACACACTCCTGGGATTTATATACATAAGTAACCTGTGTGTTATTCCAGACTATTATCTACCTCCGTGCTAAATTTCACTAATTGCATAATGATAGCGACTGGGTGAACTCGAAGTACGATTTTCCTGCTTTAATATTCAAAGGCGAGGCGATTATCACCCTTCCACGTACGATATCGTATAATTATGATGTTGACATGGTCACATTTTTTTTCTTACTTTCGAGAATCGTATGTTCGAAGTAAGAAACTCGCATCGTGTAAATGATGCTTTAGAGACTGATAATTATTTTCGTGAGTAGTATTAAGTATTAATTTGAAGCCAATCTTTGTTCACATTTTCTTGATGAAATATTGTATGTATTTTCGTTTTCATTTACTATAATAGCCCGTAGACGTTTTAATCCAATTAACAACAGTATTCGGTAACAGCTTTAGGTCTAATTAATTTCTTGAACATCTAGATTTCCAAACAATTTGCTTATCATCGTGAGGAATTAATTACTTTGTAATTATTATTCAATTCTCTCATTTTATAAGTGACTGTTTCTAATTAGAGTCTCTTCATAGATCGTCTTTCAAAATATAATTATCAAGACGTTAGATATTGTTTGCTGTTATCCTACTCGACATTTCATTACGGAGATCAAAAACACGTGTGATTCGACTTGAGAAATAGGTCAATGATGTTGTTTTTAAGGTCGACCCAATGTCGAATGAAAGAGAGAAGAAAGTATTGTGGGTTGTCATTTATACCGACATGATACTTGTACGTTAAGTATGTAGAAGAATTTTCCAAGTTATGTTCATCATACTCAATTCAACTGAAAAAAGCCACGCCACTTTATCCAGTCCTGCGCGTCTCGCATCCAGCGTATTCAATTATTATTATATCTTATACTAATATATAAAGGTTAAGAGTTTGTTTGTTTGTTTGTTTACTTGCACGCGCTAATCTCAGGAACTACCGGTCCGATTTGAAAATTTTTTTCAGTGTTAGATAGCCCATTTATCGAGGAACGCTATATGCTATATATCATCACGCTAAGACCAATAGGAGTGGAGCAGTAATGAAAATTGTGACACAGACGAAGTTGCGCAGGTCAACTAGTTCGTCAATAAAATCTATAGTGATATTATTATTATAGAAATATTTCGCTACGGCTAATAGAAGCGGAGCATGAAAAATGTAACGCAGACAAAGTAGCGCGGGTCAGTTAGTTACATACTATATGTTGAGTTCAACAGCTGAAAAAATTGGAATAATTCAAAAGCAACCAGTATACCCAGTATAGGCTATATTCCTTCACGCTCATTGGAGCGTAGCGGTCAATGAAGACGCTTATGCTCGGTAGCGAATCTTTACCGGCTTTTAGTCACAGGATCAAGATAAAACCAACCTTAAGACAAGCGCATAAGCGTCAAATTCGTGAGCTGACCATTTAGAAGACACAGTCACTCAATTTTCCCTTGAGATAAGAAAAGGCTCATTTTTATTAGAAACGAAACAACTGCGGCATTTGGTCGATTTCAGTTGGGTATATGAAAAGGAAAGGGAAGGGAAAACTCTTTGTATGAGCTCTGTACTCGAGAATAGTTTTCGTGAAGAGATAAAAATCCATTGCACAATGCCGACGATGTCATGAGATATTATATTTCTTTAGTTCTAAAAAAATCTATGTTTTTGATATTGCACCGTTATTTAGTACTTATGACAGTTATTTTCATTGGTCGTTTTCTTGTATGCGAATCCGTTAAATAACATGAGCTTTTAGAGTTAAAACTAAGTATGTAATTCAGAATAATTCTCTTTTACTCTCTCTTTTTAAGTAAATCACCTTTATGGTACAAAAATGTGGGATTTAACATTTATTTTTAATGTAATTGCTCCCTCAATAGTTTCCATTTATTTATTTACTAGTTGACCCGCGCAAATTTGTCTGCGTCACAATTTTCATTACTGCTCCGCTCCTATTGGTCTTAGCGTGATAATATATAGCCTTTCTCGATAAATGGTCTATCTAAATCTGAAAGAATTTTTCAAATCGGACCAGTATTTCCTGAGATTAGCGCGTTCAAGTAAACAAACAAACTCTTTAGCTTTATATATTATAGTATAGATTTATTATTTATTTATTAAAACTTGATGCACTAGTAAAAATACTGTGCAAAGGCGGACTTAATGTCTTAGACATTTTCGACCAGCCGACCTTAGGAAGGTGCAGAGACAACATGGCAGGTACAACAGGAAACACAAAGAGAGAGGAAAAGTCATAAATACATGGATACAAATACATACATATAAAAAAAAATAACGACGTTTAGAAAAAAAAATTCAACGAATTAACGCTGTGTTGATTCTACCAACTTCTTGCGAATGTGCTTCACCTTAAAGGACAACCAACTGGTTGCCGCCCCGATGTTTAGAGGGAGCATATTCCAAAGAAAGATTGCTTGGACAAAAAAAGCAGTGTGTGGGACAGCGTAGAAGGAGATTATTTGTAGAGCGAAGATTTTTACTGTGCGCAGAGCAGATGAAATGAATTTGTGAAGTTCTAAGTAAGAAGGAGAGGAAGTATTATTAAGAATGGAAAACAGACAGGTGAGTAGGGCGGATGACGGAGAGCTTCCAACCCCAGTTCTTGCAACTTGGAGACCGTCTGCTGTGAAGTATGAGGTCGCGCGTTGTCGTGCAGGAGCAGCGGAGACGAGCGATTGACCAATGCTGGTTGGAGATGTGCCAGCTTCTCCATCATTGTGTTCAGTTCTTCACAGTACACATCTGCTGTAATGCTCACCCCGTTTGGTAAGAAGCTGTGATGAATCACACCGGCGCTAGACCACCAAACAGTGACCATCACTTTTCTGGGGGTAAGTTTTCGTTTAGGGCATTGTTTAGGTGCTGAACCAGGATTCAACCAACTTGCTGAGCGCTTGCGGTTATCAAACAGAATCCATTTTTTATCGCAGGTAACAATGTGGTTCAAAATTCCTTCATTTGTGTGTCTGTTGAGCAGTGCAAGGCACGTCTCGACGCGTACTTCGCGCTGGCGATCATTGAGTTCGTGGGGCATCAATTTGTCAAGCTTTTTTACCTTGCCAATTTGACGCAAATGGACCAATATTGTTTTGACGCTAACGTCGAAAGCTGCTGCTAATTCAGCCGTAGATTGTGTATCATCAGCTTCCACAATCGCCTTTAATTCGTCATTGTCGACCAAAGTCTTCGGACGACCGCGAGGTTCATTTTTCAAGTCGAAATTTCCAGAACGGAAGCGAGCAAACCAATAACAGGTGGTGCTTTGGTTTGTAGTGTTAGCTCCGTAAACGTCGTTGATATTGCGTGCCGCTTGTGCCGCGTTGCTGCCACGACGGTATTCATATTCCATAATTACTCGAATTTTTAACGTATCCATAATGATGAAAAATGTAACACTAATCAATAAACAAATGACTACTTTTGGAAAAAAAAAACATGTTTTTAAAATAAAATTAATTTAAAATTAGAACTCTTAGCCAAAAAAAAATTATTTTGATTTGAAATGGCCAGTACTGCAGAACGGCAATTTCATAGGTAAAGACCTAATACATACAATATTTCATCAAGAAAATGTGAACAAAGATTGGCTTCAAATTAATGCTTAATACTACTCACGAAAATAATTATCAGTCTCTAAAGCATCATTTACACGATGCGAGTTTCTTACTTCGAACATACGATTCTCGAAAGTAAGAAAAAAAATGTGACCATGTAAACATCATAATTATACGATATCGTACGTAGAAGGGTGATAATCGCCTCGCCTTTGAATATTAAAGCAGGAAAATCGTACTTCGAGTTCACCCAGTCGCTATCATTATGCAATTAGTGAAATTTAGCACGGAGGTAGATAATAGTCTGGAATAACACACAGGTTACTTATGTATATAAATCCCAGGAGTGTGTTTCCTAGGGATCACGCGGGCGAAGCCACTGGCAGAAGCTAGTTGTATATAAAATGAGTTATAATTAAATAAATGTAGCGGTAAAAGGAATATACTAAAAGTAGCATCATTTTCATGGGAGAACCTTAAAAACAACTTTTGCGGTAGTTTTCAAAAGATGAAGTTTTGAGTACATAATAATAAAAAATCTCGAAATATCAAAATTCATTAATTATAGCTGTGTACATTGAATGTATGAAACAAAAAACCATCTAACCCTGGACTATGACCTCGAAGGGCGAGTATTGCATGCAGATCAGTTCCAACCGATTTGTACGATATACTTAAAGTTCATACAAGATCGTGTTTAGATGAGTCGAGAAATCGTAGGTAAATATCGCATTGCAATTTGTGAGTTGCTTTGGCTGGGGGCCTTAGATTAATTTAAGGCCACCACAGCCTAGTTCGGTTAAGCAGCAATCACCCTTAGAGAGGTGAACTGCGAGTGGACCTAATAAAAAAAATGCAATTTGTGTCATCGTGTAAACAAAACCCTAGGCGATAATTACCTTACGATTATCGTATGACACACTCGTAGCCGAACTTTTGTTATTTGGTTGAATTTAAACGTGACTTTTCGCCCCAAACCGTTGGATAAATTCGCATCGTGTAAATGGCGCTTAAACGGTAATAATAACCAGCCGTAGAAAACGGAATCCGAAACGAAACCTAGCAACATCTTCTAAAGTAACAGGAACTCACCGATATAAAAGCTAATCAGTCCCGAGTGGTGAAATGGGCCAGTACAATAGATTTTTATGACCACCACACTTTTAACGGTCCCGTAACGGTAAACGAGAGTGAGTTTTCACTGCATCGGATGTTATTTTAAGTTTAGTGCGTACACGAGACGTTTATTGGGTCATTTTCCACTGGCCTGTACGACACATGAAAGAGAAAAAACCAGCCAAGTGCAAGTCGGCCTCGCGCGAAAACAGTTGTGAACGAATCAGACATACTTTTTAAGGTTCCGTACCTCAATCGGCTAAAACCCCCTTATAAAATTACTTTGTTGGCCGTCTGTCAAGACCCTTTTTCGAAGGAACCTGTGGAGGAATCAAGCTTAAATTATCAAATACTCAGGTTGGCTACCCCTTGGAAAAGTGAAAGTGAATGGGAGAACACTTTTTCAACAACAATGTTAAGTTTGTCCATCAATCTTACCTGCTATTGTTTTCTTTTCATAGTAATCAGAGTGGTATCATAGTTTATAAACTTCCGTAAGTAATGTGTAGTGCACTCGAAAAAAATCAAGACTAATTTATGAACATGACTTACATGGTAGGCACGGGTCACCAGCCAGACAAGTAGTGATCCTACTAGGGATTCGTTTTTTCATTCGAACTTACGGAACCCTAATAATAAGAATTCGGACTGTAAGTGGAAAAACACGTGCGTAGAATTCATACAGTTTCGTTCGCCTTTGAGTAAGTTATGCAATGTCTGGTGCCGCTGCCTCGCAGGTCCGAGGAATATAATCAATCTCCGTTACATTTTACTCCTACGAAATAAAAATAAAGACACAAATGCCGGGATAAGGTTCTGCACGAAGTAAAAGTGCTCCCTATAGATCTTCTAATGTATAAAAATCTCGTGCCACGGTATTTGTTACCGAACTCATCCGCCATGGCTTGACCGATTCGTATGAATTTTTTGGTGTATTTGTTTATAGTTCTGATAATGTTCTGGTCATAGTCTACTTTTTTGGAATGACAACGTTTGCCAAGTCAGCTAATAATTTTATAACTTTTAATGTTATCATTCAGAATTTCACTACCTTTTGCCGTACATTCATCTGCCTAGCCTTTTCCCAACTATATTGGGGTCGGCTTCCAGTCAAACCAGACTCAGCTGAATACCAGTGTTTTACGTGGAGTGGCTGCCTACCAGACCTCCACAACCCATTAACTGGGTAACACGGTATTCCTTGGCAAGATTGGAGTCAGATTTACTGGCTTCTGAAAATCCGTAACGACTGCCAAAGATCTACAAATGACAGCCGGGACCAACGGCTTAACGTGCTTTCAGAGGCTTTGCTTATCTTTTTGATCTCTCCCGGATCGACTGGGGTGAAAATAAGGGGGCAATATTGGGACGCGTCAGACAAGCAAGGTTGTCAATAGTTTGACATTTGGTTAAACTATCCAACATAGGGACAGAGGCAAAAAAACGGTTTAGATCGTCCAAGCCAATTGTATTAGGAAGGTCTGAATGCTGTGATTGGCCGATACCTAGAGTTCCAAGGAATTTCCAGACATCAGCAGAAGAAGTGATGTTACTAAGAATATGGCAGCGATAAGCGTTGCGTATCATCTGGTTACACCGATTCCTGGCAATCTTGAAGAAGGATCAATTGTCCTCAGAGCGATCCCTTTTGAAGTTACGAAACGCGCGGTCTCTCCGCCGCATTGCCATTCGAACTCCCTCATTCATCCAGGGTGCAGGCGGACGTTTCATTTTAATTCTCCTGACAGGAGCATGTTTGACGTATAGATTGATGACAATATTGTTGAAGACGCTCACTTATGACAATATTGTTGAAGACGCTCACTTTGTCATCAATATTGTGGCAGCTTCTTGCAAGGGTGTCAATATTAGATGCATCTTTTTGGAGCTTTTCACTATTCATCCGTGCAAAGGCGCGCCTGTACTGGAACGTGGGTTTTGGTTTAGGAGGTTGGTGGTCATGATAGGAAAAACCAGGAGCATCGATTTGACCGTGTGAGGAAACTAGGGAAGGATTAGAAGTGAGGATCAGGTCAAGCCAAGTATCATCATCTAATTTATTATGATGAGTGGGTTGGAGAGGCAGTACGTGCAGACTGGCTGACTGGACTAGATGGAAAAGTATACGGGATCGAGGGGAGTTGTGGGCAAGGAGGTTGATGTTAAAATATCCCATGATGATATGATGTGCATACTCAGACCCCCGAGATTCTAGTACCGATCTGAATTCGGTGAAATAATCAAGGACAGGAGGGCAATAGGCGACACCGAGAACAGTTTTAGCTCCTTTGACACAAACCTCTAGAAAAGAAACTCAGCAGAATCGTTAGAAGAAGAAATAGAAAGAATCTTAAAAGAGAAATCAATGCAAAGATAGCAACACCACCCCCTCTCTTACTGAGACGAAACCAGGGAGAGAGTAAGTGGTGGATAAAAGTTCAGGTTTGAGCCAGGTCTTGCAAATCAGGACGGCATGGACGTTGTTGTTATTAAACGTGTCGTAAAGCTCGCGATGGTAGCTTGGAACGCTTTCAGCGTTAATGTGGCAAATATTAAACAGCTGATCAGCATTTGGATCGAACTTTAGACGCAATAAGTCACCAAGGGTGTCCGACAAAGAGTCGAAACTATCATCGGAAGAAGAGGCAGTTGAATCGTTGGCCGAGTAAAAGGCTTCATTAATAAAGTATATAAATAAGAATAAGTAAATAAGATGAGTATCAAAATGTCCCACACTAAATATTACACGAAGGGTGGTACCGCGAGCACATCTCTGCACCACCCGCCAGCTAACATCATCATTTATGAACAATTGATACAATTAAATGAAAAAAAAATTACAGAAAAATCAACAGCAAACTGATAAAATCATTACACAGTGTACACAGTTACGAGTAACTCAAAAAATAGTAAACGTCGCAAGGTTTATAAAAAGGAACTAAAAAGAAAAAAAGAAATTTTCGCAAAGAAATACAAAAAAAACCGTGTGTTTGCAGTCTCAAAATCAACATTAGAATAAACAGAATACGGAATGCACCTTGCAAACTGACGTAAAAATATCCGAACGTAAACCAAATACCAAGCAACTGACACACTGTTTCCGAGTACTCGATGAGTTTTAGGAATTTCATACACCATTGGCATATATTCACACCATCCATCAAAAATACGCAGAAAATATGACGGTTTTCCGATAAATAAAATTTCAAGATACTATTACATTTTATTAACATAACGAAAAGGAATTTAATCTCTAGGGTGTTCTGGAAATACAATGGCTGCCAATTTGAGTAATAATTTGTTTTTCAGGTTTTTAAAATACTATAAGACTTATCTTTGCATCGGAAAGTCAATTGGGTCATCGTGGCAAGTGAACTATGAACGAACGATTATTTTAATTGCCGGGTATTACTCGGAATAACCACACCTGTAAAGGAGCCATTGCGAGTCAGACTCGCCCACAGAGGGTTCCATACTAATTTTTAGGTACATATATATATTACTTAAAATAAAGACTATATTTTTTTGATTTAATAATAAATATACATATAATTTTCAGATTTCTCCTTATACTTGAAGTATAAGACAGTATTACTTGCCAAATTTCATAGTTGTAGGTCAACGGAAAATACACTATACATTTTGATTCCCTTGAGAGTATCGAAACATACGTTTTTAGCGGTATCTTTTTTTTACGTTAACTTAGATGTTTGATTTATTTAGTATTCAGCTAAATCCGGTTTGACTGGAAGCCAAACCAAATATAGTTGAGAAAAGAAGTTTGATTTTTCACAGCTTCAAGGCACTGTTGATCTGAGTAAAATATGGTTTTAATTTCACTCGATACCTCCACGCGTTATCGAGATAAAGAGTCTTGACAGACAGACGGACGGGCAATAAAGTGATCCTTAAAGGGTTCTGTTTTCTCTTTGTGTGGTACGGAACCCAAAAATGAAGCCATAGTAAAATCGAAGTTGATTGTGTAGGTAGCTCAATATTACCGCTGAACATTTCTACCACATAATATTATCTATAAATAAAACAAAAGAGGGACGAAAAGCTTTTCAAACGCGATTGTTATAACAACTTATCGTTTTGAATCAAACGTTTGCAATACCAAGTTACGGCCTCTATTGTGCGACTATTATCACAAGGCAACAAAACAAAACTACACTCGAAAGTCGTTAACGGCGTAATAACCGAACAATAAAAAGCTCCGTGGTTTACTCAGTATGTACGGTTTTCCCGACGGGGAGAAAGGTAAAAATCGTTGAACGATAGCGATTAAGGGGCGTTAAGCCCTTGACAAGTAGGTACTAGGGTTAGTACCTAGTACTTGTTAAGGGCTTAGAAGGTCCTCATTACCGTGTTCCTTTCTCGGGTGCCTCGTCAAACCGCCAATGTCACGTTGGCACGTGTAACAACGCCTTTATTAGATCACCGACGTTTTTCCATTAGCACTAAGAGATTCATCTTATACACTTACTGCGCAACATGCGCGCAAGTACCCACCTATCTCTCCATCACTAATTGTTTCGTCCTAAAATCCTCTGAGATTCAAATACACATTTCATTTATTAAACCAACGCTTTTAACTGCGATGTAGACACGTCGAAACAGAAATCCTAATGCTAGTCTGAAATATATGCGATGTATTTTTGATGTCTCATAGAAACCGGCATTTTTCGGGAAAACTACTGCTGACTAATTAAACCTGTTTTAATAGCTACTTTTATTATTTAAGTAACGCAATTCATGTACACACAGGATCCACATTTGTGGACAAATATTTGCTTAGATGTTTGGGTTACAGTCCCGATTAAATATATTAGTATGACAAGGTGCTGAGCTGTCTCGGCGTCTGTCTATGTGCCTGATGCGTCCGCAAAGCACTTGTTGGTTTATGCATGTTATCACACCGATCCACAGGACGAGATCAACAGGAGACACAGGGTACTCAACTCTGTCGTCGTCGACCCCCAAATGTCCCCGAGGTCGATGGAGTGGGGCATCCCTTCACGGGTCGGAGCCTCTCGGCCATTTTCGGGAGTGGTCGGGCCGGCTTACACCTACCATGGAACCCAAACTCACTTAGTACCTACCCCAATTTTAAGCAGCTCAATGAAAATAGGAGAACGATTCCGCGAAAATAAAATGGTTTTGTTTCGTGTTGTACATACAAATAAAAGTGGATCATTTAGTTGTTTGTCCAAATGTAATTAAGTTATTTATTTGTTTCACATTGGTTGAAATTACAGGTTTAAATGTAAATGCGGAACAATTAATTACTATCTATAATTATGCAGACTTCTAGTTAAAGTATTTGATACTTTATTAGTAAATGATAAATTAAAAGTGGAATTACCTATCTTATATGCCACAATAACACTTGTAGCGCCGAACACGTTCGAGCTGCGTGCCCGCTACGCTCCGTAGCCTCGTAGCCACGTAGCCTCGTAGCGGAGTACTACGCGACCCAGCTACGTGCCTCGCCACCCATCTATACAGTCCACATTCACCGCCCGCCCGTTCACATTTTCAACCCTCCAAACGCTACAGGTTGTTTCATATTACGATGTTGTTACGGAATTCATTGCTCTTTAAGGCTTAATAACGACCCACATAATTTTTTGATTACTTCTCAGTTCTTTGCCGTGAATAAATGGGGCGCTATTTCATGTTTGGAGTTAGTTATTGAAACTTAAAATGTTTTGGTGAGATATTTTGATTATGTATTTTATCAGTGTCTACAATGCTTCCATTTCAACAGAAATTGCACCAAATTTTGAACAACAAATAACATAAACTTCGTGCGTTTAAATTAATTATTTTAAGAATTAGAAACGATTCAAAATTTTTCGGATATAAATATCATCGACATCTCGGTTGAAAGACACAAGACAACAACAAGACTCCCTATCTATCCTTGAATTAAAAGAAAATTAAATAGTCTATATAGAATAGAATTAAATAGAGAATTAGATTATTATTGGATCAGGTAACAAAGTTTATGTAGTAGTAGGAGGAGCTCGTGGCTAGATTATTTAATAAGTTAAACTCATGCAAGGTGGAACGTAATGTTGGGATAAAGAGCCATTCTATTAGCAATGCGATAGTTGAAGTACCAAAATATAAGTGATTGTTTGCGTAATATTATGACTGCCTTTGGCAATCTAACAGTTTTTGACGGTTTTACGAATGCCCACGCTATCGCTTACAAAATGTCACTTGCGGAGTGGAGAAATGGAGAATCTTAACTAATCATGACAATCAAAAGGTGACTCGCATGATGCGGAGATTTTATGCAGTTCCATTGGTTAAAATTTCTCCGTTGCTCCGCTCCGCGTTGTAATGAACAAGCATCCTTAAAGAGTATATAAAAAGTAGGTTCTGAAAAAAGGGATAATATTGCCATAATTATTATTATTTAAACAGCTGCCCGACGTTTGGTAAGACGGCGGTCTGCGTTATCGGCTAGAGAATCGATCCATCGTCAACTTGTATCGGATTCAATTAATCAAACTCCGGAATTACTTAAGAAACTTATTGAAATATTTAATTATAATTTTAACTTGCTCTAGAAACAATACTCAATACCAATATTAAAAACATAAAGATTCAATTGTTTCTTTAAATAATTATGTGAGCTTATGTGCTTTAAAGGTTTAGATTAAAAACTAGTCTTTGTTAAAAGAATTCATTTTATATTTATGGCTCCCAACATGTTCAATAAAACACTCACCTGAGTAACTTTGTATTACATTAAAAATGCAGAGTCAAACGTCAAACTTTACTTTCATATCCAAGTGAAATTTCGAAGTAAAATGTATTAAATCCACAAAATAATCCATCTAGCTGTTTTAAATTTTAGCAAATGATGCAAAATACAAAGACGTTTTCAGAATTTCCATATATCAGATGGAGTAAAAAATTTGCCTCACATGAGAAAATTATTATCAAAAAGCGTGATATGTAGGTGTATACGAAGTTTAATCATACTGTTGGTAGAAATTAGATAAAATATAAATATATACGATTTTCTAAAGATTGCTTCTGAAAGGAGCGATTAAATCAGCCGTTAAAACTACGGCATAAAGCAATCCAGAGTAAAACAGATTCAGTGGAGTGGATATAAAATGGTCGGCACGAGTACACAATGTAAAATGAAGTTGTTTTATGATTTTTATTGGTAACTTACTGCCCTTTTCAATATTGCTGCACTAATTAGCGTTATGGCATTCTCTTTAATTGCTTTAGTATTTTATTGTGGAGTAATATTATTTATATCCTTTCGTAACCTGAAATACAGGCTCAGAGTTCAGAAATATAATAAACTTTCGTAGCTTTATTGGTGGCTAATATATTATTATTCTTTTGTAACTTACTTTTTGATATAAATACAAAAATATGAGATTCATAAATCCGTCCGTGTATGTACTCACTTTAATATGGCTAAGTCACGTAACAAATAGATTCAGTATGAAAACGACGACGTCACACGTTGTAAACTGAGCAACTGTGTTGTGATCAAAAACGTTGTTTAAAAGTTTTAAACTAACTAAACTAACCAAAAACTACTGGACTGATTTTAAAAATTCGTTCACTATTAGAATGCTACATTATCTGTGAGTAACATAGGCTATATTTATAACTTGAAAAAAATTTGGGATCCTTAAAAATTGCAGCGCAGTCGACGTCGCGGGTGAAGTGCTTGTAATTATTATTTTCGTTACATTAATAACATGGACTTATGTACTAGACTGAAGGATATCAGCTTTATCCCTCGCGAATTCTAACCAAAGAGAAATGGATATCATAAACACATCTAAACCGAAGGTTTGCTCTACCTATTACTCACTTCGCTCATCAGATAGAAAACTTAAGATTGTTTTGTTTAGCCCCCCCTAAGCATTCTACCGGTAGCCCGGTACCTAACCTGGCGCGGTCCATCGAGTACTTATTTACCTATACCTAGTGTGAACTGAGCCACTTAAGTACGCATTTCTAAATGGAAGAAAACCGTATCAAGGACAAATAAAGAAAATTCTTTCTGAAAGCATTTTACGGAAAGAAAAAGGTTCTCTGATCCGTATCTTTTTATTTTGTACCGGACGGACTAAAGCTTTAAAAAATGGCTGCTTATTTAAATAACTATCGGTCTCGACAGACCTTGTCCGGCAGCAATTGGTTTTTCGAAGATTTTGTTTATCTAGAACGTGTCAGGAACGCCACCTAGCGGTTCGAAGTGTGAATCTGAACGATGCCAAATCGGCCGTTTAGGAGATATACAGTTACAAAAAGTGAGTCCGTGTATTACACTTACACTTTCGCTCCTTTATCGCTGAACCGATTTTAACTATTATTTATACAAAGGTGGACCCGGAAGACAGTGATAGGTTACTTTTACGTGAGTAAACTCGCAGGCGGTGAATTATAAAGAATGGCAAAGCGCACTCAACTTACAATTTTCTACAGGTTTCTCATTTTTAATACAAAATGAAACTTAAACGTAAATATATGCAGAAACTGTTCATTAATTACAAGAGAAAAACTCGATATTTTTCTTAATTTTATAAGATAACTAGCTGACCCGGCAAACGTTGTTTTGCCATATAAATAAACACAAAAATTTCATATAAATCGGTCAAGCCATTTCGGAGGAGTTCGATAGCAAACAGTGTCGAGGAGCTCGTGGCTAAAGAATTACAAGCGCACAGATCGATTTTCAAGGTTAAGCAATGCTTGCCAAGGTTGGTCTGTGGATGGGTGACCATCTTAACATCTTTATGGGCTACAACATCATCATTTATGGGATACAACATCTTTATGGGCTAAAATATAATCCTACAAAGAGTGAGCTATTGGTGTTTAGAGGAAGAAATAAAAGTCCCTCAAATGTCCCTCCCGTGGAACTGAACGGCTCATCATTGCAGAGGGTAGCACAATTTAAATATTTGGGCCATATTGTTACGGAGGATCTTAAAGATGACTTGGATATGGAAAGAAAGCGCAGGGCGATTGCTGTGAGGGGAAACACGTTGGCACGCAGGTTTGCTGGTTGTTCAGTACCGGTTAAAATAACACTTTTTAATGCGTTTTGTCAAATATTTTACACCAGCAGTCTGTGGGCTAATCATACCTAAAAATCAGACAGCGCACTGCGCATTCAATACAACATTGCCTTCAGGGCGCTGTTGAGGCTTCCGCCTTACTGTAGTGCGTCAGGGATGTTCGCTGACGCGCACACTGACGATTATTTCGCGATCATGCGCAAAAAAGTGGCATCAGTGGTGCCCAGGGTGAGGGGAAGCAGCAATAGCATTCTGAAGGTATTTGCTGACAGGTTAGAAGGGCCTACAATGGATAGGTTTATCAAGCTACATGTCAGACATGGGACTTGATGACTCTGCCTGTATGTTAGTGGATGCTGTGTCTTTTTTTTGTACTCATGTGTGCATCTGTGTTACTACTAACATAGTTTTTAAGTTTGTTTGGTAATACTAACACGCTATGGGCCTTCGACGCCTGAAAATAAACGATTTTTATTTTTATTTTTTTATTTTTATTAACATACCGAGTTTTCTCCGTGCCTCGGAAAGCACGTTAAGCTGTTGGTCCCGGCTGTCATCTGTAGAACTTTGGCAGTCGTTACGGATTGTCATAAGCCAGTAAATCTGACTCCAGTCTTGCCAAGAAATACCGCCCAACTAACATTTTGGTGTCAGTTACAGGCTTTTTTATGACTTTAAGTAATATAACAGGGTTATAATTATCTCAGTTATTACTAAAGACGATATAGAGGAGTTAACAAACAAGTTTTAGCCCCAATCGCAGCACTATAGCGTTAATGGATGATGTAATACAGCTATGAGAGTTATAATGGCGCTAGTAGCAGCAAGTATACTTAATACGTTATAGCTTTAACCTTTTTGTGACACCCAAGTCTTTATAAAAGTGTTCGCCGACACCTCTTAACACTTATTGTTGTATAGTTATTGCACTGAACTCCTTTATACCACTTAAGGTGCTATATTGACTATTATTGCAGTCATAAGCTATAAAATAGAGTTTATCGAGAGTTTAGTAACACGAGAAACTAAAGGTGTCAAACAACTCCTCTATCTAGGTTTAACCTGTAATAAAGGGTTTAACTAAAGCTTATTGTGTTAGGCAGTCCTCTTTTACAGACGTTCTAAAGGTATTGGTGTCAAACAACGCAAGTATGGGTCGTTATTAACACTAACCTCACTTTTGTAAAGTTCGCCATTGTTTTGGTAACCTAACAATTAATATTATTTCGAGTTATTCAACATTTGACTACAATATACAAAATTTCTTACATTATTTGAAGCATTCCATGAATGCCACTTAATTTTACATACCACTGCTCAAGAAGCAGGAATGAATAGTAATGTTTAGCTTGAGGTACCTATTTTGTTATCATAATTTTTCTTTTAAGTCTTTAATAAATCCTAGGCGCGTTAAAATTGAGATGAGAAACATGGTATACATTTACTGTGAAATCATAAGGGCAGTCATTTTTCACTTCACATACTTAAATAACATAATATTCCATAATATTATTCTGAGCTGTGTTGAATAATGGATGACATAACACTTCCATTACGAACAGATTTAATTTTAGTAAGGTTACAGGCTTTTTTATCTTGACGTGCGCTTTTTACCACCTGTAGTGCTCACTATCGCGGTAATACCGGTTAAAGTAGTAGCTGACGATGAATAAGCGCTCTTGTGGAGCTTTAAGATCTTTTTGACACCTTACTATAGGATTTATAGCACCTGTAGCGTTTACCAACTCTATTTTACAACGGTACTACAGATTAAAGTAGTAGCTGACGATGAATAAGCGCTCTTGTGCAGCTTTAATATCTTTGTGACACCGTACTATAGGCTTTCTATAACTTTTACCTGTAAAACTGTGGGCCTCTTTCGTGGTTATAAGTGAGTTAGAGCATGCTCTAACTCAGTTGCACAGGTATGCGTTAACACTTTTA
This sequence comes from Lacanobia oleracea, assembly GCA_950371165.1. Classification (NCBI taxonomy): domain Eukaryota; kingdom Metazoa; phylum Arthropoda; class Insecta; order Lepidoptera; family Noctuidae; genus Lacanobia; species Lacanobia oleracea. The sequence goes on from OX493385.1 coordinate 11,456,314, forward strand.
TACTCAAATGGAACTGATATACGAGTCTTATATAGGTTTTTTTAACGCTTTGGTGCTAGTTGGGCGTGTTACCCATTTAATGGGTTGTGGAGGTCTGGTAGGCAGCCGCTTCACGTAAAATACTGGTATTCAGCTGAATCCAGTTTGACTAGAAGCCGACCCCAATATAGTTGGGAAAAGGGCAGATGATGATGATGATGACACTGTGATTCGAAATTTTTATACATTAGAAGATTAGAAAAAGAGAGATAGCTGTTGCACGCGACTTCATTTGCGTGTATGTCATATTGTATGATGTAGCTAAGTAGTAGTTGTGGTCGCTCACAATGGGCCTTCATTGTGAGCGACCATTGTGGCATGAGATATACGAACATTCATTTTCTAGCATTGCTTGACCCCCTTAGAATGCAAGGCATTGGCTGTATCACTTCTTCTATTCAAAATGCCGACCAGTCTTAGTAATTTTTCGTAATGAGAAACGTTTTAATTCGAAAAAAGTTGCTAGGGTAGAGCTACATAATGTTGAAATCCTTTCAGAAACTCTCTTCGCGAGTTCGTCTCTGGCGTCATTGCCTGGGGATCTACAGTTTCCCATGATCCACTGACCTGACCTGCCCTGAGCTTTTGCTTCACTGGGAATTGAACAGTTTTTAGCCAAGCCGGAGCAATCAGCCGAAATCTTATTTCAGCTACTATGACAGTTTGTTGGATACGTGTGACTTTCAACCGAGTGCCTTTGCAAAGTTTTTTAGAAATGACATATTTAAATAAAAATCATAAAATTTAATCGGATGATATCTCATTGTCTTCCTTTGCGTTTTCATGGAAATAATTTCCTTATTTTTCTCAAAAACATTTGTTTAACAATTATCGGTATTGATGATCTGCTTGGTTGGTGGGCTGGCTCCCCGTTCACAGAAGTAATGAATTAATGCTGAAGCAACGGGACAACATAGGCTATCTTCTAAAATAACCTAACCATCTCTTGATTGTGATGTATGCCAGTTAATTATCGTAAATTTTTAGCAATATTTGTAAAGTAATGCGCATTTGAGTTGCTTCAACGTCGAGGATCGCGACCACACTCGATGCGAATACATGCGGTCTTCTGCTGCGTGGATCACTATGTGCAAGCTGCCTTTAACAGGAAGACTGTTTATGGCGTCGGGCCATAAAAAGGCCATATGTTTGCATTTTCGATATTTGTATGCTGATATTATTTGAGCGCTATATGAATGGTGCTATTCTTCAAACTACAAAGTTAAGAAACTACTTGATGAATCAAGTTAATTCTCAATTTATTTCAAATCAGGAATGCAAATCGAAACGATTTAAGTTTATAAAACACAGTTAGGCACCCGATTTAAAAATCTAATTCAACTCTTTTCGCTACTCCTCTATCATGGGTCTTCGCCAGCTGTTTGCGGGTGGTATGACGTGACCGCTGGCCCATAAAGATTAATTTTTAAGCAACTCAAGTTACTCTTAGCAAATGTAGCGCACGCTTGTTGACGTTTTAAAAATGAGATCAAATTCATAACGCCATCTATGGAATCTGCAGTTGATCGGTCTAAATATTCTTTCGGAGTTTGTTTTATTTTTATTAATAGGAATTCACTCAGAACGATATTTTAAAGGTATTAAAAGAAACACTTTTTTTTAAGACGTTTTATAAGTATGTTTATGTTTTGATGTAATTTACATGCTGTGTTGAGTACTATTTGGGTCAATAGATGGCATTAAGGGTATCTGCATTACGTAATGATGGTTTCATGTATATTGCCACAATTCCTATCCGGTTTATGAGTAAAAGCTAGTTAGTTATCTACATAGGTTTTGCACTTTTGAACGTAATTATCTTTTAATATCCTGGCCATTAAATTTTGCCATACTAGCTAAAAACAAACAAAATACGAAAATAACGTATTATTAAAGTATGAAAATATTAGTAAGAATAAAAAAAAAGAAATTAATAATTAAAAAAGAATATTAAATAAAAAAATCATAATTGTTGGGATCCGAACCCACATCATGTTTTTCGTAAGGCAGTTTTTAAACCGATGGGCTATGACTTCTGTAAACAATGGATTGAAATAGCCGATCTTATTTATGTCATGGTTTTTCGCTGCTCAGCTCCTTGGAAATGTAGCGTGATGATAAACATTGCTAAAGTTAGACGCATAAATATCTGCAATCTTGTAATATGTTGTGGTTTCTTATAACAATTCCTCACTAAACTGGAAAAATGTGGAATATAACTTTAAATGTTATTTTAAGTGCGCAAAACCCATTTTATTATTTATTGGACAATATTATAGTGTAAAAATACAGATCAAAGGATAAAATAAATACAAAAATAATAACTGTTGCTGGCCGGGGACCGAACCATGTGCCAGTCGATTAAAACATACATTTTTTAATATTGCTCATCCTCCAAAGCACATAGCGTGATAATATATAGCCTAGAACCTTCTCCTGACTAGGACAAATACAACAAAAAAAGAATCATTGAAATCGGTCTAGCCGTTCACGCGTGATGCGATGACCAAGGGAAATAGGGATTCATTTTTATATATATTTATATATATACATAGATGTCTTTGCGTAGGTGGTTCATACAGACTTACATTTTAATATGGATAGTAAGTTAAACAGTCGTTTTAGGTGCGTGTGTAAAAATATTTAATAATATAGATTGATTTACAATGAATAGCAAATATTCTATGTTGATCCTAACATGGATATTTTCGAAACTTTATTCCTCGATATTTTGCTTTAAGTTAAGCATTTATTACTTTGTACGGAGTTTTCCGCCTGATAGTAATTCTGAATATACCTACTGACGGTAGCATGACTTTGCGTTATACGAGTAAAGTGTCAAAGACAGGTAGCAAGGGAAATACGCAATATTTTAAAATTATTTTTGTTGAATAACGAAAAATTTGTAAAACGTTTGTAAGCTGAAAATGTTGTTTATTTGTTTAAAAAATACGAATAGAACCAAACCTTTTGCCCGCGACTTCGAACGCGCATATCCCGGTTTTTCCCGTTCTGGTAGGAATTTCGAAAAACCCTCTCTTAGTGCTCCCCTACACTTATTTTGGATCCTGTATGCCGAATGTCATCTTTCTATGACCAGTACTTTCGGTTGTGCGTTGACTAGGCTGTCAGTCACTCAATCAATCAGTACCGGAATATTTTTTTTCGTAATTTTAGATTGTCTATTAAATTGTACAAGCAATAGTTACCCCATGGAAGATTTTACCAAAATATTAAGTTCTTTTAAATCCAAGAACGTCACTTTAGCAGAAAATAGGAAGTCCATTAGTTGCTGTGTCTTTTGCGAGCAGCACCCAAAAAAAAAGTTCCACTCGCAACAGCCTGGCTGACACTGGTTGACTGCCGAACGCGTCCGAACGATGCGATGGCTGAGCTGCTCCCTTGTGTGAGTTACTGTGGCAAGCAAGCAGTGAAAACTAGATACGTCCATACGATGCGAGTTACTGCACTGCAGCTTCTCGGCAGGCTGACTCGCACGTTAGCTCGGACTGTGCAAACTAGTCGGTAGAGGTCAGATAGGGGCAGTCGTTTCATGTCAAACACTGGTACCCAGATTCATCCGGTTGTATTGGTATCCGATCCCAATATAGTTAGGAAAAGGCTAGGCGGATTGCGTACCGATCCTGACAATACATTTTCCTCGATAAATACGAGTCAGGATAGCATAATGCTCGCATTATTGAAGGCATTCTTCACGCTTTCACCGTAACCGGAGGTGATTGATGTACTTTATACACACATTTCGTGAAGAGGCTGTTTACAGATTATAATGAGGGATCGAATCCGTCATGTTAGGTGCCGTGGCCCCTTCAGCTTTTTTTTTTTCAATATAAAGTAGGCAAGTGATTTAATTCAATGTGATTTAAAAGTGAGGGTCATACAAATAAATAAGGAAGGATGTTAATAGAATTATATCTATGTAAGGGTCAGTCTTAGAAGTTTATCTAGTGCTATAGCTTTTGCTTTGTTATTCATATTCGTTTATTTGCCTGAAATATGGTATTTGAACATTTGTCTGCGGATATCCTGCTTTTTCCCGTTCCCGTAGGAATTTCGGGAAATCCTCACTTAGTGCTCACCTACACTCCCCAAGCAACTTAAATGCCAAATTACAGCTTTCTACGACCGTAGTTTCGGCTGAGCGTTGTCTGTCAGTCACTCAGTCAGTCAGTCAGTAACGGAAGAATTTGATATATATTAGGATTGATTGATTTATTGAGATAACGAATTCTCACCTTGATGTGTGAATTTATCATCGTTTTTCACAAAGTTCTCTGTGCAACTTTCTTAGACTCTTTATGGCACCCGTATTTTAGCGCGACGCAACAGTCCGACATCAATTTTTCATAGAAACCGCACTACAAATTGTAGTATTATTTGTATAATTTCTTCTCCTTGAATTTGCGCACGTTGATTAAGTGTATGATGCTTTTTAAGTCAGAATTTGCACTTTAAAAGGAAGCTCCGTGTGATCAATACAATACAAAAATTAGGGCGTGGCCTCACCTAAGGTAACATTTCAGAATCTATGTCGGCAAGTCTAATATGAACAACTAGGTTCGAGCGTAATTTTATAGATGTAAAGTATTCGAAATAATTAAAAACACTGTAGGAAAAACTACTTGGCGTTACGCCTACATCAAACTTTCGATAATCTAATATCTATAATATCAAATCAGCGCAAAATCTCAAATAAATTGAATAAATATGGAAGTTTAAACAAAATTGGAAATTGTGAACAGGTCATTACGATGTCGGTCTACATAGTTCCAAACACGATTGAATGGAGTCAAACCAATATATTGTATTCAAAATTGCTCGTTAAACTTTGAAAATTATTTGTGTCTGACATCAAAGGTTACCGAAACTCGTAAACGGTTCAAAAAGCGAACGAAAACGCGATCTACTTTTAAGAGTTAAGTTAATAATGCTATTTAATTACAAAATACGATAAAAGGCAATCATGATGATAAGTAATCAGTAGAGTTTTAAGAGCAGTCCTGACCCGCGTCTATATTTATGGGTAAGCAACAATATCCAAAAGATAGAAATTGAAATAGGCCTCGGATAAATTAGGATATTATTAAATCTTGTAGGGGTGTAAAGACAGCGGGAAAGCACCGTGAGCAGGGTTGCCAAACGATTTTCAACCTTTTTACCCTGTCATATAGTTTTATATGTAGGAACCCACTACACAAAATTGATGAGCCTCGTCGCTCATGTAAACAAAGTTGACGTGTAGTGCCCGCAAAATACGTAACATTATAAAAGTGCTTCAGGTTGTTTTAATATTTCGCTGTTAAAATCATAGTTTATTATGAAAACTCTATCAATAATTCATTCATGTTGTAATCAGCACAAGCACAATTTGAGCCAGGCCAACATTACAAAGTAATCAAAAGATTTATCTCAGGATTAAAAAATATTGTGGGGGTTCAATGACGACACGGTTGCGAAGTGGTTGAGCGCCGCTGCAGCGCTGGAAGTCGCTCGTAAAATACTCTGCAGCGTCTGATTAGACTGGAAGCCGAGCACAGTATAGTCGGAAAAGGCAAGGCAGACTGAGTGCAGAGATTCATCAATGAAATAGCAGCGCAGAACAGATGACCTATGGGGCCGAAAAGTTCTGGAGTGGCGACCGCAAGACGAAGCGTTGGAAGGCCAGACAAGGTTGACCGATGACTTAGTGAGAGTCGCGGGTAGGCGATGGATGCGAGACGCACAGGACTGGTTGTTGTAGCGACACTTTTGGGGGAGGCCTATGCTCAGCAGTGCACGTCCTTCGGCTGATTTGATGATGATGATTATTTATCAACTAGTTGACCGGCGAAACTTCGTCTGCGTCACAATTTTCATTACTGCTTCGCCCCTATTGGTCTTAATGATGAATGGCGTAATGATTTATAGCATAGCCTATAGCCTTCCTCGATTAATGGGCTATCTAACACTGAAAGAATTTTTCAAATCGGAATAGAAGTTCCTGAGATTAGCGCGTTCAAGTAAACAAACAAACTTTTGAGATTTATATCTTAATATATATAAATCTCGTGTCACAATGTTTGTCCTCAATGGACTCCTAAACCACTTAACCGATTATAATAAAATTCGCACACCATGTGCAGTTCGATCCAACTTGAGAGATAGGGTAGGTAGGGTAGGTAGGGTAGGTAGGGTAGGTAGGGTAGGTAGGGTAGGTAGGGTAGGTAGGGTAGGTAGGGTAGGTAGGGTAGGTAGGGTAGGTAGGGTAGGTAGGGTAGGTAGGGTAGGTAGGGTAGGTAGGGTAGGTAGGGTAGGTAGGGTAGGTAGGGTAGGTAGGGTAGGTAGGGTAGGTAGGGTAGGTAGGGTAGGTAGGGTAGGTAGGGTAGGTAGGGTAGGTAGGGTAGGTAGGGTAGGTAGGGTAGGTAGGGTAGGTAGGGTAGGTAGGGTAGGTAGGGTAGGTAGGGTAGGTAGGGTAGGTAGGGTAGGTAGGGTAGGTAGGGTAGCCAGTTGACGGGAGCGAAGCCGCGCGGGTCAGCTAGTATTAGTATAGATATTCACAAAGGTACCTAATATTCTTTTTTCCAGTAACATTTAATTGTGAATTGTCTGCTCTTCTATAATTCGATTTCTAATCAGCTTGAACTCTTAAATCGCAGGAAAAAAATTCTAGGGTTTTGTAATTTGAACAGTAGATGCTTAGTTTTGGATTTCTTATTTCATGGATCACTGGCACTTAAGAATATTTTTTGTAAAAATTTCATGTGTGCTCGTGGTGGATTGGATCTTTGTTTTTCAGAATTTCCTACGCTATTAATGTCAGGTTTTTATCGGTCGTTTATCTGTCCGTCAACGCTATTTGTCATAACGACATTGGTTGGTTCGAACAGATAAACGACCTATAAAGTACCTCAAAAAACTGGGCATTAGACAACCACCAGGACACCAAGCTCTTAAATTAGTCTTCTGAAGTATATTTAGTAAGGCCTTATACATATATAAACTATATAAATCTAATTGTAGCACCATCAGTCTTAATTCAGCTAAATTGCTATTCGGTGGAAATATCGCCAAACAACGGCCAAAGCAATATTCCTTTTCTACCAAATGTTGAAACTTTCTCTTCTGTAGTAAAATAATATTAAATTCGAGGTACGGTCTAATTAGATTTCAAAAATCCGTCACCTGCGCTAGTAAAAGAGAGGGAAAACAACCTCGTTGGCTGGCCCCCACCTCCAAGAAAATATTTTATAGCAAGATTATTTTGAACGAAGTTAATCCATTGTAGAGGTACTCGTATATTTGTTGATAAAAGAGTATGAAAACTTGTATTAGCATGAAAACTATTTTAAAAGAATGGAGGGTAAAATATATAAAAAACCAAGTTCGCAAACGTATCCACTATGAGGAGCAGTTGCAGGAGCGCTCTTGCGTAGTCTTGTTCGCGAACACAGTGAATACCTACCATAACAGCCAACGTACAGCCGAAATTACTGGTCATAGAAAGCTGCAATTTGGCATGTAGGTTTTTTGGGAACTGTAAAGGTGCACTTTGAGAAGATTTCCTATAATTCCCACAGGAACGGAAAAAAATGGGATTTGCACACACAAAGTCGCAGGTTATAATTACTAATATTCTGACTAATTGATCGGTATTTAGTGCTAATAATAAACAACTGCTAATTTAGAATAAAGCTCAGTAAATCACGGATCCTCAACGGGATTAACAATATCCAATTTACATTCAAGTTAATCAAAATTCCCGTTATTGGGGCGAACCCTCTCCGTATGTACGAGTATGTGTATTGTTGTGTTATCCCCAAATTTTGCTGAGATTTGCATTTAGTCTACCCAGATAAGGCTGGCTAGGAATTATTATTGCTTGTTTTTAGCGGATGGATGACATCACTTGTTGGGTATCCTTCGGGTACGGAACCCTAAGGTCCGTCAGTTCGTCCATCTTTCTGTTAGCGGGCTGTATCTCAACAACCGTAATAGGTAGACAATTGAAATTTTCACACATTGTGTATTTCTAAGTTAAAGCCAAAGTCTAATGATTTATTCCAACTGGACCATTAAAGGCATCTTTGATCGTCAATTCATTGACGCTATTAATATTGCCGCTATAAAAACATAAAAGAAAAATTAAAAATTATGGTGCGGAACCCTTCTTGTGAAAGTCAGACTCGCACTTGGCCGGTTTTGGTATCTGTCTGTAGCTCACGTTCTTTTGTTAAGCTACTTCGGATCATTTAGAGGATTTAATGAAGGTAGTTTATGAGGAGCTCATGGCTAGATAATAACTGCCGCACGGGCCGATCTATAAGGTTAAGCAATGCTTGCCAAGGTTAGTGTGTGGATAGGTGACCATCTTAACATACCGAGTTTCCTCCGTGAAAGCACGTTAAGCCGTTGGTCCCGGCTGCCATTTGCAGATCTTTGGCAGTCGTTACGGATAGTCAGAAGCCAGTAAATCTGACTCCAGTCTTGCCATGAAGTACCGTGTTAACCAGTTAATGGATTGTGGAGGTCTGGTAGGCAGCCGCTCCTCTTAAAATACTGGTATTCAGCTAAATCCGGCTTGACTGGAAGCCGACCCCAATAAAGTTGGGAAAAGGCTAGGCAGATGATGTACTACTCTGTCAAGAAAGTACCGGGAAAAGATCAATAATACACAAAATGTCTGTTATTCATCCAAATTTATTTTATCACCTTCAAAGTATGCTCCTTTAGAAACGATACACTTGCGCCAACGAATAATCCATTCATCAAAACATTTTTTAAACGCTGCTTCCGGAATTGAGTTGAGTTCTCGCCGCGAATTCTCCTTTATGTCTTCTATCGATTGAAAACGGTTCAGTTGGAAGGCGCCACTCCGAAGCTTGTTGACTAGTTTGCATGTCAAACTCGTAAACCCACGTCTCGTCACCAGTAACAATGCGTTTCATGAATGTTGGGTCCGAACTGACTCGTTCTAACATGTCCTCAGCGACTTTCATGCGATTGAGTTTTTGGAGAAAATTCAGATCTTTTGGGACTAGCCGAGCAGCAACATGTTTCATACCCAAATGATTAGTTAAAATGGTACGGATTGAGTCGTGAGATACAGAAAGTTCGGCGGCTATCTCTCTCAGAGTTGAATGGGGATTTTCAGTCACTATTTCCTTCACTTTTGCGATGTTAACTTCAGTTGCAGACGTTGACGGCCTACCAGAGCGAGGCAAATCTTCCATCACATCTCGACCGCTTTTGAACGCTTTGAACCACTCATAAGCACGAGTTTTTGATAAAGTCGATTCACCGTAAGCCTTCTGCAACATTTTCAGTGACTCCGAACACGAAATTCCATTGGCGATGCAAAATTTAAGACAAACTCTTTGTTCGATATTTTTGTCCATTATGAAATTCGCAATACACACTATATATGATATTACTAAAACCAGCACTGTATTTAATATAAATAACAGATGCAACTCAAACTCCGCGCCAAAATGGAAAACAGTTGTGCCAATCTAACAACTACAAAAAAACAAAAATTTGAATTTGGAACCATAAACAAATCATCCATTCCCGATACTTTTTTGACTGAATGTATGTATGTATGTAAATCGGGCTGGTTTCCGCAACTCCACGACTAAGCGCGTATTTTGCGTGCAGGTGGGACAAATGCGTCATTCGATCCACCCCAGCTCCCCAAGGAAGGCCAGCAACGCCTTGGTGTTACCAACTATCTCGCAGAGGGTACCTGGGTTTCCGAAGTACTTTGCCCTGTAATCCGCAACTACCGGGCAGCTTAGAAGCAGCCTAGGTGTGCTGCTGTCTCATTCTCCTCGATGCAGGCTCTGCATAGTGGGCTGTCAGTGACTCCAAGATAAATTGCTTGAGTACCCGGTCATTGATTGCTTTTGTTATGGGGAGTTCATTGTTGAGCTCCTCGAGCAGAGCGGTGTGTCGTGTATCTCTCTTACTCCAGAGACCTAATGTTTTAAGGCGTACTGCTGCCATCGTCGCTTCCTGTTGTATAAACAAGTGTAGCGGACCCAGCATGGCTTCCAGCGCCGCAGTTGGAGTAGTCCTCATGCAGCCCGTCGTTGCCATGCAGGCCAGCCTTTGCATGTGTTGTTACTTGTTTACGGCTGTAGCTAGCTTTGTGCGTGGCCACGACACCACGGCCCCGTAGGTTAACATGGGCCGAATTACTGTGCTGTACAGCCATAGTATTATTTTGGGTAGGCAGATGATTGATGAAGGAAGTTTATGTGTACAGTAGGTACATACTCGTATATAGTATAGGGAATAACATTAAAGTTCCATAATGATTAAAAAATCTATGCTTTGTCAAGTCGTAAACACCGCGCGAAACAGAAAACTCAAGGGTTACTCTATTATTTTGTAACTAGCTGACCGGGTAAACGTTGTTTTGCCAAGTAAAATAAAATGTAGCCTACGACCTATTCTCAGGACCTACCATATATACCCAAAAATTACATTAAAATCGATCAAGCCCTTTCGGAGGAGTTCGATTACACGAGATTTTTATACATATACTAGCTGACCCGCGCGGCTTCGCTCCCGTCAACTGGCTACCCTACCTACTCTACCCTACCTACCCTGTTCAACCTACCCTACCCTACCTACCCTGCCCGACCTACCCTACCCGACCTACCCTACCCGACCTACCCTACCCGACCTAGCCTACCCTACCTACCCTACCCGACCTACCCTACCCAACCTAACCTACCCTAACAACCCTACCCTACCTACCCTACCCTACCCTACCTACCCTACCCTACCTACCCTACCCTACCTACCCTACCCTACCTACCTACCCTACTCTACCTACCCTACCTACCCTACCTACCCTACCTTACCTACCCTACCCTACCTACATACCCTACCCTACCTACCCTACCCTACCCTACCTACCCTACCTACCCTACCTACCCTACCCTACCCACCCTACCTACCCTACCCACCCTACCTACCCTACTCACCCTACCTACCCTACCCACCCTACCCTACCCTACCTACCCTACTCTACCTACCCTACCCTAACAACCCTACCCTACCTACCCTACCCTACCTACCCTACCCTACCTACCCTACCCTACCTACCCTACCCACCCTACCCTACCCTACCTACCCTACCCACCCTACCCTACCCTACCTACCCTACCCTACCTACCCTACCCTACCTACCCTACCCTAACAACCCTACCCTACCTACCCTACCCTACCTTCCCTACCCTACCTACCCTACCCTACCTACCCTACCCTACCTACCCTACCTACCCTACCCTACCTACCCTACCCTACCTACCCTACCCTACCCTACCTACCTACCCTACCCTACCTACCCTACCCTACCCTACCTACCCTACCTACCCTACCTACCCTACCTACCCTACCTACCCTACCCTACCCTACCCTACCTACCCTACCCTACCCCTACCCTACCCTACCCTACCTACCCTACCTTAACTACACTACCCTACCTACCCTACCCTACCCTACCTACCCTACCCTACCCTACCTACCCTACCCTACCCTACAAAATAGATAGTAGCCGATTCTCAGACCTACCCGATATGCACACAAAATTTCATAAGAATTGGTCAAGCCGTTTCGGAGGAGTACGGTAACTAACATTGTGACATGGAAATTTTATATAGCTGATCCGGTAAACGTTGTTTTGCCACACAAAATAAAAAAAAAATCCTACGACCTACCAAAATTACACAAAAAAAAAACATAAAAATGAGCCAAGCCGTTTTGGAGGAGTTCGATAACAAACACTTCACGAGATTTGATATATAATTTAAGAAAGAAGAAGATAGAATAAAATAGAGTACTCTACTACTCTACCTTTTTACGAGTATTAGACGTCAGATATCCGTGCAATAACGGTCATTGACCCCATACATTTATTGTCTTTCTAAATATCAAAAACAGAAATAACGGCATCAAGCTGTCCTGAATCGACTTTTATCGTGATCCTTTACGTTTCCTAGTAATAAAAAACGGTTCATAATTTATTGTTCGAGTATCTACAAAGGGGTATTAGGAAAAAATCAATATACATTAGTGCACGTTTATCTGGCGTCGATCATAGTTAATTTCAATCTATCGCCATCAACTGAAGTAGGTATCAACTTTAGCTTTATGCATTTGACGTTATTTTCAAGTGAACATTACAAAAAGAAATGGGTTGCAATCGAATTTGAACTTTGTTGTTTATAATGGAGTTTGTTGACCCAAAAATTTGACAAATATCTCATATTCATTACTCAAATATAGTTTAAAAAAAAAGCATTATTAATATAACCTTGAAGGATCTGTACCTATACATATGTATCGATATAATTTAATTTCTAATTAGCGGTTGTGACAGTAATTACAGTATCAGACCAACATCTATTAATCACTTGCACCGGTATGTTTGTATTCCTAGCGGAACTGACGTTGAGGTTGATTCATCGTTATCATATCAGTCGAAAGACATCCACTGCTGGACATAGGCCTCCCTAAGCGTCGCCACAACAACCGCTCCTGTGCATCTCGCGGCCATCGGCTACCCGCGACTCTCACCAGTTCGTCGGTCCACCTTGAGGAGGCTGAATGCTCTGAAGAAATCGATATGATAGGCATTCATAGCAATGTACAGTATAAGAGTGGAACAGAATTAATAATTCTTGTTCGGTATGGAGAAGACTTTTTCCCAGCGGTGGGACAAATAAGGCTGAATAAAACGTAATTCGTTATCAGTCAATAGCACTCCACCGAGGAGTTCGCGGCTAAATATTAATAGCAAAGCATACTCTCTTCAAAGTTAGAGTGAACAGGCTCCTTCTGCGTAGGCTCGCTCCGTCGTAGACTTTCCATATGTGTGTCATAGACTAGAGTCAAGAGCAAACCCATAAAAAATAAAATAAAGCTGCATCGATCTTAGAGGTTAAGCAACGATGACCGAGGTTGGTCCGAGGATGGATGACCATCCTCTACACACATAACGAGAACCAAAACTCCTCCTTGTCTTGGAAAGCACGTTAATGCCGTGGGACCCGGAGGTTCTTTGAAGATATCTGACAATAGTCGAGTGAATACACATAATTATGTCTATAGGTATAAATGTATTTTATTTTATTAATAAAAGACATTCGCATAATATCCCGTTTTTCCCGTCCCGTAAGAATTTCGGGTAATGCCAAATTTCAGCTGTCTACGACCAGTAGTTTCGACTGTGCGTTGTCTGTCAGTCACTAACTCAGTAACGCAAGAGTTTTATATTACATTCATCATCTGCCTAGCCTTTTCCCAACTGTATTGCGGTCGGATTCCAGTCAAACTGGATTCAGCTGAATACCAGTGTTTTACGTGGAGCAGCTGCCTACCAGACCTTCCAAAACCCATTAACTGGGTAACACGGTACTTCTTAGCAAGACTGGAGTCAGATTTACTGGCTTCTGACGATCCGTAACGACTGCCAAAGATCTACAAATGACAGCCGAGACCAACGGCTTAACGTGCTTTTCGAGGCACGGAGGAAACTCGGTATGTTAAGATGGTGTTCAATGAAAATGTGTGATCAAACTTGGCCCCAGTCTAACCGGGTTGCAGCTGAATAGAATAATTTATATATAACTAGAGCAACCCGCCCCGGCTTTGCACGGGTGCAAATGTTTATTTAGCCCAAACTAACAAAGTGAACATCTGATTTCCAGAGTCAATAATATTGTAGTTCAGCTGAAATACTTAAAAAATGCAATAGATAACCGTCAGCGACGTCTGCTTTCAGGTGTCTACCAGTTTGGGACATCCTAACTCCGTTATAATTATTTGGTTGCGCGACTTACTTTAATTTTGAGATATCTCCTAAGATATTAATCCAAATTAATTGGTGTGAACGGCAATTTTAATCGAAATTACCGTTATAATAATTACTAATTACATATTTATTAAGATAAGGATTTGTAAAACGCCTCTGCAAATGAAGCAGTATTTTGTATCAAATTTGAATATCATAAAAATGGTTATTGTAATTATATGTATATATGCATATACTATTGCCGACTTTTTCGTAGGTAGTGATGTGTTGTCTAAAACTGTAGTTGGTAGATTGTTTTGTTTCTATCATCAATAGTTTTTGGCAGCGCACGCGATTTAAAAAAAATTTTAGATCATTTTTTTCCGACCTCTTCAGTAATAATCTTCATATATGTATCAGCCAATTCACAGAAAACATTGGCAAATTATATACTAAAACCTTTCTCAAAAACCACTCTATCTATACTCCCGCATCAAAATCCGTTGCGTAATTTCAAAGATCTAAGCATACATAGAGACAGGCAGACGCAGGAAGCGACTTTGTTTTATACTACGTAACTAGTGATTCCCAATAATAAAGTGGAATGAAGTTGGTGCAATTTTATTTAGGGATTTGAATACAGATCTACTGTATCTGGTACTTCACCATATCTTGACTCTCTTAAAAACGCTGCGAGATGTATGTACTAATATATAAAGCTGAAGAGTTTGATTGATTGCTTGAACGCGCTAATCTCAAAAACTTATGGTCCAACTTGAAAGATTATTTCAGTGTTAGATGATCCATTTATCGAGGAAGGCTCTATAGCCTTCCTCGATAAATGGAGGGAGAGGGGAGGGGGAGAGCCTATGCTGCGGGGAAATTTGATTGCCCGCTGGTACATTCTATATCCAACTTGCATGTTTACTAACATAGTTATTAAGGTTCATTAACAAATTATGGTTTTTCTGAAATAAAATGTTTATTATTATCCCATTTATTCATATTTAAACATATTATTTACATTTTTAAATATTTCTAAAAAAGTATACAAAAAACATTTAAAAATATAAAAAATAGTAGCCCACCGGTATCGGGAACAGGGTCCAAGCTACCAGTGGTCATTATTATTATTATTATACCGTCACGCTAAGACCAATAGGAGCGGAGCAGACGAAGTTGCGCGGGTCAACTAGTAAATAATATAGAAGCTTTTGATGCACTCACAATTGCAAAAGCTTTCATTTTTATTGTTCAACCATTTCCATTGTTTTAATTTGTAGAAAATCTTCATTTTTTGCCAACAGAGAAATGTGAAAAAAAAAATAGAGGAGTAGATTTGATTGGAAGTGGAAAACGCCATTAATTTACGTGTTTCAAATCCCAAGTTTGAAAGGCTGATCAACACAAAATGAACTACCTAATACAACTCTTGTTGATATCGACAACGGCGAGTCCGTGTAATTATTTTCTAGTGTGTGTCCCTAATATGGCTCGCTACTCTGAATTGTGTCCCATAGCGAAAGTTGTTCATAATTATGAGTACAATGACCCCTTTAGAGGTATTTTGTTTATTCTGTGACGCGTTGTACGAGTATTAATAACAAAATAATCTAACTGGCTGTCAAAAGAAGTATCTCTCTCTACTCTCTCTTATTCTTCTTATTAGATGTGTGAAATAACAACAAGCAAACAATCCACTCTAATTGACATTCAACAACAGAATAATTTCAATAGGCTTTTAGATATAATTGAAATATTAGTTAAAATCCAGGTGTTTTAATTTAATTCAGCGTTTGTTACACCGAAGAATGTGCAAAATAAACAAACCGGTTTGTGTTTTCCAGCAAGCAGAAAACGACCACTGTCGTAAAAGTAAAAAAAACGGCTCGATAGTATACTGATAAATCCTGTGAGGTATACGTTGTATGGCAAAAATCAAGTGTAACTGTAGATTAAGTACTTTGGAAATAGACAAATAATAATAATAACAAATTTGGAATTATTTAAGCTCAATCTTTCATGACAATTAAATAACATACCGAGTTTCCTCCGTGCCTCGGATAGCACGTTAAGCCGTTGGCTGTCATTTGTAGATCTTTGGCAGTCGTTACAGATAGTCAGAAGCTAGTAAATCTGACTCCAGTCTTGCTATGAAGTACCGTGTTACCGGTAGGCTCCTTGTAAAATACTGGTATTCAGCTAAATCCGGCTTGACTGGAAGCCGACCTCAATATAGTTGGGAAAAAGGCTAGGCAGATGATGAATATTTCATGACAATTATTTCATTAACGTGGTTGGTACACGAAAATCTACTGACATTGACCAATACAGGAGCTTCAATATTGAACAGAGGACCTTTTGACGTGTGGTAACTTAACAATATCGTTAATGTGAGTAAATGTCTTGTACTCGTTCTGCATATAATGTTTATTTGAATTTATTGGATTTCATACCTATTCTTTTATCATACAAATTGCGTGTGTCGCATATAATACTAAGGGATTATAGTTTTTTTTTTTTAATATTCAAAATCCACTTACATTATCGATACTGTAACGTATATATACGACAAAACATTTGTAGTAGGCCCTCTGACAACCTAGCTTGATGAATTAATTAACTAAAAGCTTTTGAAATTGAACCCTAATTCTTAGATGTTTTAATGACAGGTGTATCATAATGCAAATTATTTTGTTGAATTTATACCTCTGCTAAATATTAAATCTAACTGATTATTGTGTTTCGAATGTTCCGCTTCATAATTATGCGGAAAATACAGAATATATTTTATAAACTCTCCTTTCATTAAACTATGCTGCAGAACAAAGGTTATTTTAGTGTTAGGTGCTAATGTAGGTCACCTTAATGAATAGCGAAAGTTATAATGCACACCACCCGCTGGTGTTCGTAGATATGTTTCATACAGTTTTGAACTTGAATCTTCGTGATATAAGTGAATTCCGAGCGCAGAATGCAGTCGGTGACGACGTCGAGTCTAAGGACTCCGTAATAATGGTTTTCGATTGAAAATAAATTAAGACTTCAAATAATTGCGGAACTGGCCACACATTTCAAGCGACGCTATTTCTAAGACAACAAAAGGCATTGAGTACTATTGAATGGAGAATTATATAAACGGTAGTGGGCAATGGGCATTTACCTTGCCGGTATTAATTGAAGTTGGCGAGGAGGACTTCCGTTCATCGGCCGCTCCGCATTCTGTTGGCTATTCAATTGCGCCATTATACCAGCGGAGCGCATCCTCAATAGAGAAGAACGGCTGTTAAACTGTGCCAAATAGGCAGCATATAGATCAAAGTTCTACAGAGCAAAAGTGATTGCTTTGGCGCCGGTTTGGTGCTGCTGAATGCACTACACAGTATTGCTTTTTAACAGTTCTAAATCTCTATATGTAAATAAATTAGCGCTTACGGTCTTATAGGAGCTTGAGGCTTCGGTCTTATGTTCAGTCCCAAATTGCAATTCAGTTTTAAAAACATAAACTCGACGCATTCGCCATGATAACAGAAGTCGAGTCGCTGGACATGACTTAGAAATATACCAAATATTAGTCCTGTTCTGATTATGAGGTATAAAATAAAGTATATTATTATAAATAAATACACCACTTAAATATTCCAGCAAACAGTCTCTCAAATGCATCTTTCTCCAAAGACCGCAGCATATTCCTTGTTTGTTAAAAAACTTGTGATTCTTCAGATATACTACTCTGTCAAGAAAGTACCGGGAAAAGATCAATAATACACAAAATGTCTGTTATTCATCCAAATTTATTTTATCACCTTCAAAGTATGCTCCTTTAGAAACGATACACTTGCGCCAACGAATAATCCCTGAAACCTTATCTCTCGTCTATCAAAGCCTCTGTGCATCAATTATTTCCTACTGAATAACTGCTTGGGGTGGTTCCTTTAAAACCCTATTACTCCAAGCAGAACGAGCTCAAAGAGCAATTCTGAAAGTTATGCTCTTTAAACCCAGAGATCACCTTACTGCCCAGCTCTACTCCGAATCTAAAGTCCTCACAGTTCGTCAACTCTTCATTCTCCGCGCTATCCTACACTGCCATTCTACGCTCCCTTTTGACAACAAATTTCTTAAAAGACGCAGAGGATTTCCGGTCTGTGAGACTGTCAGGTGTCGAACAACATTTGCAAGTCGCCAATTTAAGGCACTACGCTCACTACAATAAAATAAACACAAAACTGGATATTTACACCCTCACCAAATTCCATGTAAAAACTAGGATTAGCAAGTGGTTGCAGCAGTTAACATATGAAGCGACTGAAGATCTTCTTACTGTTATCAATTAACTTCATCGCTTTTTTGCAGTACATTTAGTAATAAAATAAGAAAAAACACTAGTTATACGATCCAAATTGTTACAAATATAACTATTCCCCCTGCAGGAGTCTCAACAACTTTAGGAAGTAATTTGAGCTATGCTAACTTAACATCGCTTAAAATCATGTTAAATACCGAGCCCCGGATAATAAAACTGAATACTTCATAATAAAAACAACGCAAACTGTTATGGTTAAGCTCTTTAGAGAAACTATTCAGAATAATACCTGTTTTCTTCACTTTGACAACGAATAATAGAAGGAAGTTCAGTAAGCCTTTTTCTCTCTTTCTATCGAGGAGATAGAGAGAGTGATATTGTTTTCATATTTAGCGACCCAAATATTTATATTATAAGTACTAGACAATGTTTGCTGAATAATTAGATACTACTCGGTAAACGAATATTTAAGTGATTCACTTATAAAGTCCTAACTTAAGTGCTTCAACACTCTCAATTTTATTTGATTTATTAATAATTCTTAGTACATATCTCAAAAGACATCAGTTTATATCTATACTAATATATAAGCTGAAGAGTTTGTTTGTTTCTTTTCTTGATTGCGCTAATCTCAGGAACTACTGGTCCGATTTAAAAAATCTTTCAGAGTGAGATAGCCCATTTATCGAGGCAGGCTATAGGCTACCTATATATCATCACGCTAAGATCAATAGAAGCGGAGCAGACGAAGTTAGGCGGGTCGACTAATTTTATATAAAAGCTATTACTTTATCTCAGAAAATACCTCCACATAATCCTTATTTTTCCTTACTACCTAATACTATAAATGCGAAAGTAACTCTGTCTGTCTGTCTGTCTTGCTTTCACGCCAAAACTAATAAACCGATTTAAATGAAATATGGTACATAGATAGTCTAGAGCCTGAGAAAGGACATAGGGTACTTTTCATCCCGAGAATATGTTCCCTGGTGATCACGCTGGCAGAAGCTAGTGAATTATAAGAATATGTTTAGTAGTTAGCTAAGTAATGTTACATAATTTAATAAATGCTTGTGCAATGCAATGTTTTGCTGTGCCCGACAGGGTCCATAGGATCTAGTTACGAGTTTACCACCTAAGATACACATAAATGTGTAAGCAATAAAAGGATTGAGTTATTCAGTAGGCATTATTAAAAAAAAAACAATGGCTTGCACTCCGGGAGTGCTGGCAGATGTGAAAACTTGAATACGTGATTCTTTCCCTCCGTCTTACGAATTTTCAATCAGGTCACGTGTCCTGACGTCTTACGAATTTTCGATTAGGTCACGTGTCCTGACGCGAGTTTAACATTTTTTACCCATCACAAAAAAGTGCACCACGCCGATAAACATTTTTTAATTAAAAAAAAAAAATCTGCGCTCCTTCTCCATAAACTTTAACAGTGACAAATTTCATACCCCTCCGTCTGCGTTATTTTTATATTGCTTCACATATTAAAATATATATTAATTTACATACATTCCTTTTACGTAAAATTGGTTTATTAATTTCCAATATTAAGAATTTGAATGCCGTTTTTAAAAGTCATGAAAGACAAAGTTTTCATTCCATTGCAGTACATACTTTTAAACGGCCTTTTTTAGAAGTGGTTAGTTACAAATTAATTTGAAAACACACAAAGTTAAATACTTGAGTTAGTCATCATCATCATCTGCCTAGCCTTTTCCCAACTACATTGGGGTCGGCTTCCAGTCAAACCGGATTCAGCTGAATACCAGTGTTTTACGTGGAGCGGCTGCCTACCAGACCCCCACAACCGATTAACTGGGTAACACGGTACTTCATGGCAAGACTGGAGTCAGATTTACTGGCTTCTGACAATCCGTAATGACTGCCAAAGATCTACAAATGACAGCCGGGACCAACGGCTTAACGTGCTTTCCGAGGCACGGAGGAAACTCGTTATGTTAAGATGGTCACCCATCCACAGACCAACCTTGGCAAGCGTTACTTAACCTTAAAGATCGACCCGTGCGGCTGTTATTATGTAGCCACGAGCTCCTCATAAGCTAAATACTTGAGTTAGTAATAGATTGATATCCCACTAATTATAAAATAAAGTGTAGGTTACCCGAAGGGTAACCAACGAAACCCTATTACTAAGCCTCAGGATGTAGCTTAACTGTGTTAACTATTTTTATTACGGTTAGTTTTACCTACGAGTATTTTACTTTTGTGTGTCTTGTGCGGGACTCAAATAAACATTTTTCTTTCCTTGTTTCTTTCATCCGTACATACGTCCTTCCGTCTGTCTGTCAGTGAGCTGTATCTTAACAACCGTAATAGGTAGACAGCAGTTGACATTATGACAGAGTGGGCATTTCTATTCCCGCTATAACAACAAATAATCAAAATTAAAATAAAGGAAGGGAGGGGAAGGGAGCTAAACTGAAAAGAAACATACACATACAGTATGGGATACAAGAAACGTGTTTTTTTTTTTCAGTTTATAATACGGAACCCTTCGTGTGAGAGTCCGATTCGCACTTGGTCGGTTTTTACGATATCTTATGAGACAGACTACTCTTCTACGAAGAGTGATGATATTTTATTTGACATTGTAACAAGGGTCCACACTGTAAAGACCGCATGGCTTGGAGACGTGTCGTATGTGGTCGCGATCCTCAGCAGTGAGGGAACGACGAAGAAAACATAGCAACATATTGGTCAATTGTGAATAAAAATTTTGTGTCAAAATAGTATGTCGGCAATCATTACAACCTTAAGAAAATTGATTATTGATTACTTTGGTGTGTCTGGTTGCAGTAGTCACAAGTGTGTCTTTTTTCGGGACTAAAGTAATCATGGTCCTTTTGTTGCTTTGATTTAGTTAGTGAAATGCCGATGACTATCATAAGATGAACTACTTTTTATTAATTTTATAATCTAAATAGTTGTCCCGCGCAGCTTCGTCTGCGTCACAAATTTAATTACTGCTCCGCTCCTATTTGTCTTAGCGTGATGATATATAGCCTATAGCCTTCCTCGATAAATGGTCTATCTAACATTGAAATTTATTTTTTCAAATCGGACCAGTACTTCCTGAGATTAGCGCGTTCAAGCAAACAAACAAACTCTTCAGCTTTATATATTAGTATAGATAGCGACACAAATATTGAAGATTACATTCTAAGTTTTAGACATTTCTCAGTACCCTGGAGTCCCGAACCTGTGAAAAGCGTACGCGAGGTAGCCTAATAAGAGGCTATCAAAGCAATGAGAAAAATATTACGAAACATTGTACTAGCTATATAAATAAATATAAAGCTTTATATAAAAATAAAGCTAGAAAAAATATTCAAGTGATAAATAGCACCAAAGATCATCTAGATTTGTTACTCGAAGCATAAACCGGGAGTCGTGACTTAGTTCCCAACCTGATGGCGATAAACTTTGAACAAAACGATATTTTTAGTGAAGATAAAGTATGATTGCTGCCCGAGCTCCTGACAGCCACTCCTCTCTCAATTATTTATTTTTGAATTTTTTACATTTCTTTACTAACTAAATGTCAACTTTTCTTTCAAACTCTGTCTAAATTGAAACTTTGTGACAAATGGGCACGTTTTATCACTAGTACAGACAGCGACACAAGTTGGTGAGCATATCTGGTGTTTGTTTATCGTAGAACGTTATTTTTACTTGATTTGAATTATCACATGACTTTTAAAGTATTTTATTCTCTACAATTTTTTTTTCACACACAGCAAGTTAGTGCGTCTTTACTCTGAAACTTTAGATGTGGCACCCAACTTTTGTCCCTGGCTGTACATTTTACCGCTGGTTGCACAACAGTTCAGTGATTAAACCCACGGCGGTCGTTTGTTACTGCCGTCAGTAAGCGAGTTAGGACTAACGCCATTGGACATCCAAGCGGCGAATGTTTTCCAAAACTGTCTGTCATTGGTGTTTGGCTTGTCAATCAGAGAGATCAAACGGCGATAACCGCCGCGTCCGGTCACAACATCGTGTCATTAAAACGTTGGGGCAGTCACGCGATGACACGCGACAGAACTTGTTAATGAACAATATTGTGTTTCCATATTTAGGAAAGTTTTCGACTACGAACTGACTACTTATTAAGGCACTTGTCTCACCGCCAGCGATCAGCGAGTAGCGAGTAAGCTTCAAACTCGAAACAGTTGGCGATCAGCGAGTAGCGAGTAAGCTTCAAACTCGAAACAGTTGGCGATCAGCGAGTAGCGAGTGAAAAGTTTCGATCATTTTGACGCTCGGCTTTCAGCGAGTGCTTTAGTGCGACAGGCTTTTACTCGCAATACTCGCTCCGGCCGGCACTATAGGTAGAATAACCGCAGTTTGGTTGTTCTGACCGCCAAGCGAGCATCGCCGAGCGAGTACAATGTTTAATATCTTTTGTCGCTGCGATCAACTAGAGGTAAGAGCCGCTCGCCGGCAGTGTGAACAGCCAGCTATTGACTATGAATGTATGTGTCTCTTTTAGTCACACGATATCTATATCTTTTGTCCCTGTCCTCAACGAGCAAATGGTCGATAGCTACTCGCTTCCTCGCCGGCGGTGAGACAAGTGCAGGCCTCTATTCCATAAGGCGTGGTAACATGCCCGCTCTACTTTTTCAAATCATTTTCTCACTTCATCATCTGCCTAGCCTTTTCCCAACTATATTGGGGTCGGCTTCCAGTCAAACCGGATTCAGCTGAATACCAGTGTTTCATTTTCTCACTTGCTACATAAGAATTACGTCTTTCGTTTGATGGTGAAAAAACCACGTAAGCGGTAACAGGTGCGAATTCTTTACTGGGTAAAGTCAATTTTGTACTTGATTGGCAAATAACCAAGACCTGATGGTAAGCTGTCACCGCAATGAGAGAACTTCCGCAGACAAGCTAATAATACACATAAGCTCTACCAACTATGACACATTCATGTCATTGGATGTTATACTATTAATAATTTTTCACAGCACCTGCACGAAAACGTCTGATTATTTTATATGATGTTATGCAAATTCAAACTAGAGTAAGTCAGTACAATATTAATTCTTGGTGGTCAAAAATGTGATTTAAATTTGGAATTCAACTTGTAGGCTGACTTGCGAATAATTTTCTCGCAGTAGGTAGGTGTGAAAAGTAGAGTATGCTCCTCAGGGATAAAGGTGTCTTTGCGTTGGGCTAGCTTAAATCCCTTGCTGCATTCAGGATTCTTTTATTAACTCCCTCACTTCGTTCGTGAGTTAAACTCTAAACTCCCTCGCTTTGCTCGATCCTTCATTAGGTTCGGGATTCAAAATGACGCCCGTGATATAAGACACTACTTTATCCCCTCGGTGCATAATCTACTATTGCGAGATTACCGTAAACCGTCAAGTCAAGACATTGGTACCACCTTTGGTTGGTAATACCTTCTAAGGTATTGCGTCATGTTATTAGATGTGGTTGACTAATTTGATATTAAATAGGTAGTATGCATAAAACTAATCAATCGAACCGCATGCAACTGGGAGCAGTATTGTACATGGAGCAGCCGCCTATCTAACCCCCCAAAATCCAGTAACTGAGAAAAAAGATTCTCTTAAAAGTGGTGTTCGATTTTCTATCCCCAAAAGTAAATCGCGTATCCTCAAAAATAAATCCGTACGGCTGTAATTATTGAGTCACGAGCAATGTCAATTTGTATTAGCAGAAAATTGATATTGAAGACTGTCTGGCAAATAAGAAGAAACTTTTTCGCAGTTGCAAATAGCGTCGGAAAAATGAGGACGATGACAGCTCAAAGTGACAGAAAATATTCCAAAATATTTTTGTTTTATCCGCAGCTATATTGTCACTTCTAAGAACGCGCTTTCTTTGGAATCTATAGGTACTAATATAATAAAGTTGAAGAGTTTGTTTCTTTGTTGGCTTGAGCGCGCTAATCTCAGGAACTACTGATCCAATTTGAAAAATTATTTCAGTGTTAGATAGCCTATTTATTGAGTAAGGCTATATATCATCATTCTAAGACCAATAGGAGCGGAGCATTAATGAAAATTGTGACGCAGGTGAAGTTGCGTGGGTCAACTAGTTGTATAATTTAATTATTATAGCCACTTTCATGATGAAGGTTATACAGGAACGTGCGAAACCGGGATATGCGCGTATGAAGTCGTGGGCTAAAGCTAATTATTAATATTTCTCATAAGTAATTTTCTTTCAAGATGAACATCCAAAGTTACAAAATAAAAATAATACATATATATACGAGTATGTAGGATCAGGAGCGCCGAGCGGTATATCGTTTCATAAACTAGCAAAAAACTTATAAAGACTTATATTGTAAATTAATGAAATTGTACAAGAATATCGTAACTAAGCAATAGTGGTTTAACAAAGCAAATCGTTTTAAAATCAAAATAACATGTCAGAATTTGTATCGAAGAAGTCAAACGACTACTATTATTGAAATAAGTTGCTAAAAGTCAATTCGTGTGGACACAGAGTACTCAGTATATCATAATTTGAATTATTAGATAGTTATTCATAGTAAAATAACTTAAATTAACAAAGACAAACAAATTAATTCTGTTTGCGTAATATAACGAATTTTGTTAACTACCCACATTTTTAATTGATATCCATAACCAACTAAGACAATATCAAAAGCGCCTGTTTCGTTCGATGCTGATAAGCTGTCTAGAATAATTATGACGTACGTGTATTGTAATTATACAATTTTTTTTGCTTAAGACCTAAGACTTATCGATGAGAGTCAAAAGTAAAAAAAAATGGAACGAAAAGTAACACGTCATTTTGTGCATAATTCACATGACACGTTCGCTGGTTCCGTTTCCTCGGCGCGAACGGGATTCGCTTTATTCTACGTAGGGAAATGCTTCTTGTTGTTTACCTGTGATAATGTCTTCTATTGTTGTGTGCCAGTTCTACACGCTCAGCGGCATCCTACGAGTAATATTGATGAATGTGATGTTCGAACCATTTGTTATAGCTCAGTAGGTGACTCAAATTAGTTCAGGTAACGTAAATGTGTCTATGAAAATACGAACGTCGGATGAAAATGAAAATTTGTTTCAAAAGAAGCCCACTTAAACCTAAAAATATTACCAAACAATAAAATATTACCTACTCGTCAAAACAAAGGCATTCCGAGTTTTATTTAGCAGGGGAGGGATTTGTTTTTGATTTGTATTGCGCAAGGCCTCTTCAATTGAAACAATTTCATTACTTAGGTACATACTCGTACATCCTGCCCGAGCGAAGGATACAATTATCAAGTATGCAAATTTATTTCACCGAATATAATAACCATAACTCGGCCATTGTTTGTTTCTTTAATTATTATTGAGAATCAACCTTCCAAAATATTGTGAGAATATTGTGGAGTAAGTAAATACCTGTAAAAGCCTCTCACACTGTGGTATTTTGGAATGAATATAATCCGCTTTTTCGTACGTCTGAATTATTACGTATATTATGGCTTCCTCATTTCCTATTTTACTAAAACATTATATCTTATATTAATTATTAAGTGTGTTAGTTAAGGAGAGTCTTCGCTAATTAATATAGCGTTTGTTAGAAAACAGTGGTTAGAATGCTGTTTCATTTAGCTGTCCGCGTATGTCAGAGTACGCCAATACGCCAGTCGGCTAAAGTGAAGCCTGTTGTGTGTTTAGGTGTATTTTACATAGTTGACTGTACAGCAGTCCCTAAACATTCAATGCTCTTCATTAAAAGCTGAGGAATATAATCCAAAGTGCAGTTTTGCTGTATATGTGGTTGACTGTATGTTGTACGGTCTAGGGAAATAAAAATAGTATTTCGATAACACCACGCGTTTTTGGTGGGATTCTTGTGTTATAATTTGGGTTAAAATTTTGGTCAAATGTTATACGTGTCTAATTTAAAATTATTAAATAATCTTTGACTGTGTTAATATTAATGCCAATCGAAATAATAAATGAGCATCAATGTTAATTATTAATTTTCATCAAGCGCACACAGGTTGTGGCAATCAATTTGGTCAATGTATTAATTAAGTATAATACAGTACTTTTAAATTATAATTTAAATTGAAAATTTTGGTATTATGAAACGTTTTGCAGATTAGGAATCGAGAAACAATTATGATTTGTTTTTAATTCTTCCTCCTCTACAACCTACGCAGAGATGTGACAATTTAATATATACATTCAGTCAAAAAATTATCGGGAATGGATGATTTGTTTATGGTTCCAAATTCAAATTTTTGTTTTTTTGTAGTTGTTAGATTGGCACAACTGTTTTCCATTTTGGCGCGGAGTCTGAGTTGCATCTGTTATTTATATTAAATACAGTGCTGGTTTTAGTAATATCATATATAGTGTGTTTTGCGAATTTCATAATGGACAAAAATATCGAACAAAGAGTTTGTCTTAAATTTTGCATCGCCAATGGAATTTCGTGTTCGGAGTCACTGAAAATGTTACAGAAGGCTTACGGTGAATCGACTTTATCAAAAACTCGTGCTTATGAGTGGTTCAAAGCGTTCAAAAGCGGTCGAGATGTGATGGAAGATTTGCCTCGCTCTGGTAGGCCGTCAACGTCTGCAACTGAAGTTAACATCGCAAAAGTGAAGGAAATAGTGACTGAAAATCCCCATTCAACTCTGAGAGAGATAGCCGCCGAACTTTCTGTATCTCACGAGTCGATCCGTACCATTTTAACTAATCATTTGGGTATGAAACATGTTGCTGCTCGGCTAGTCCCAAAAGATCTGAATTTTCTCCAAAAACTCAATCGCATGAAAGTCGCTGAGGACATGCTAGAACGAGTCAGTTCGGACCCAACATTCATGAAACGCATTGTTACTGGTGACGAGACGTGGGTTTACGAGTTTGATATGCAAACTAGTCAACAAGCTTCGGAGTGGCGCCTTCCAACTGAACCGTTTTCAATCGATAGAAGACATAAAGGAGAATTCGCGGCGAGAACTCAACTCAATTCCGGAAGCAGCGTTTAAAAAATGTTTTGATGAATGGATTATTCGTTGGCGCAAGTGAATCGTTTTTAAAGGAGCATACTTTGAAGGTGATAAAATAAATTTGGATGAATAACAGACATTTTGTGTATTATTGATCTTTTCCCGGTACTTTCTTGACAGAGTAGTATACATCTTTAGATGCCAAACTTCAGTGGCCCCATTTAGATAAACTATCGAAATACTCATCTCTGCTGCTTGCTGCGGAAGCAATCTATGCTAGTTTGAAAATTAATTGTTTTAAAGACAGCGTTTAGTTTACGAGTACCTACTTTGGCTATTATCATAGTGTGTAACTACTACTTTGTTTACTATTTGGCAGAGAAGATCGATCGCCAAGAGACAGAAACTGGGCTCGAAATTTGAATATTCATGAATGTCATTCAAGCTTTTCGAAGCCGTTAATAATGAAAACGGGGTCCAAATTAAACACGAAGACTAAGACTTATCTTGACAAAAAAATAGCAAATATTATTACATTTGCTATTTTTTGCCATGGACTCCTTATTCGCCCTTGGCCAGTTTTTTCTTCTGCCTTTTATATTTCATAACTCAAGCGAAATCCGCAGCTGTCTGATCCCAGCATTCATTTTTTGCATTTTCTGAATAGTAATCTTTCCATCAGGAAAAATAGAATATGAAAATTAATCCAGTAACTACAGCGTCAATGTAGGGTGGACTTACCTCTCCTCTGTTGTTCAATCTTTATATTATTGACGTAATCGGCGAGCTCAGCAACAGCACATTCTGGTTACTACATCGATGTGTGCGTGAATAATATTATCTACGCTGACGATATGTTGTTGCTGGGCCCGTCGGTGGGTTCCATACGTAGATGCGGTGTGATGGCGGTGGAGCACGGGTTAAAATATAATGCGATTAAGAGTGAAATACTACTTTTTAAGGGTCTGAGTAATGCCAACGTACCCATTCTACCTATTAAGCAAAATGGTGAGGCTCTTAGGTTGGTGACAAGTTTTAGGTATTTAGGGCACATAGTCACGGCAGACCTGAAGGATGATGTGAACGTGGAACGCGAGTGTAGGGCTTTGGCAATCAGGGGGAATATGCTTGCCCGTAGGTTTGCAAGATGCTCGATAGAAGCAAAGATTACGCTCTTTAAGACATAATGCCAGTTATACTACTAGAGTTGACTATGGGTGAACCATACCCGCCGGGCCGCCAATGTCTTACGAGTTCAATACAACAACATCTTCAAGATGTTGATGCGTCTACCGCGAGACTGTAGTGCATCCAGAATGTTCGCAGAGGCGCGGACAAATGGATTTCATGTCGTTATACGCAAAAGGGTCGCCTCTATTTTCCACCGCGTAAGAGGTAGTAGCAACAGCATGCTGAAGATGATTTCTGACCGCCTAGACTGTCTTATGCAGTATAGATGGAGGAGGAAGGTAATTGGGAAGCGATGTGTTGTTGTGTTGAACTAACTATAATTATAATCAGGTAGCTCAAAATTACGAAATGTAATTATGAATGTTTTATTATGGTTTGAGAGGGAACCGATCACTTTTCCGAAATTTTTATGTTTTAATTTCATTTTACCGACATCTCATGTTGCACGCTTGTTTGTACGCTGCATGCTTGCTTGCATGCTACCACATGCCTGCTTGCATGCTACCACATGCCTGCTTGCATGCTGTATGCCTGCTTGCACGTTGCATGCCTGCTTGCATGCTGCATGCCGAATGCAAGCATCCTTGTTTGCATGCTTCTTACTTGGACCACTTAAGACCACTTTTGGTAATCATTATTATCACCACCACCACTACCACACCACCACTACACCACTTAAATTAAAACAGTGGTATAATGAATGTTCGGAAACGTACCTAATGCTTCGAACAAATGTTATTTCGGCTACGTGAAAAAAAGTTTTTCAACTTAATGAAACGTGAAGGTAACGAAAAAAATCGAATTGATAATATCAATTAAGGTCAATTGATACAGTGGCAGACGTGACTTCGATGAAGTAAAAAAAAAACGAAACGATAATAGTTAAAAAGTTTTAGGTGAAATGAAATTCGGTCAAATGTGTTTTCGAACTTATGATAGGTAACTGGTTTGAGAATTAGTTTATAATTTTATTTAAAGAGCTGTTGATATTTTAGTTATCATGTATTATTTTAATTTTATTTTATTGTATTTAATTTTTTTTTGTATTGTGTAGATATATGGGGAATCCGAAATAAATGAATTATTATTATTAACATCGACCAGTACAAATTGGTGCCCACGGTTTACTCGGAATGGTCTGACAATTACATCAATAGCAAATGCTTTATACATGTCAGCTGTCATGAAGCCTCGATACGGGATCAAAGGCATTCTAGTTCAAATCACAAATCCACCCCAAAAGGACACCGATTTCCCGCCTTGCTTCAGTGGCAGTTTTTTGCCTTTCCTGGTCTTCTCCAGACCCGGACACGTCCGTTATCTGGATGAGTAATGATTCGTGATTCGTTAACGAAGAGACAGTTCTACCAAATGTTTTCTTTTTCATATTCTGGAAAATTTGACAGTGACAGGTAGCTTGATGTACTCGCTGATTCTGCTAAAGTGGCCTTGTTAGACCCGCTGAGGTTTTTCCCAACCAATTTTCCCGGAACGATCGTTGTACGTTATTTATGTCGAAACATAATAAAGAGGTATTTTAAAGCTTGCAATGTGTAATTTAAAGTTTAAATGACGGCTAGATTGGTGTGTCAAACGATACGCTTTCATACTGTCAGGCAAGGCCGTCACGGCCTTAGTCCTTGAATTTGATCAAGTGTTGCCGAACAGCCGGTCTAGTCGGTCCACGTCTCACCGTGTACACTTAGGCAAAGTGAACGACAAGTGAGCTGCTATTCCATCTTGTTTGTATGGTTTAACAGCTCACTTGTCATTCACTTCGCTCAAATTTTTACTTCGACATGTTTACAGAATCACACCGCTGAATGGTTCGTGAATATCAACTTGCCCGCACTACCTTAAGGCGTATATCAGCAAAAATGATAAATCACAATATTATATATACTATCCAGCCATTATGTATAATATCTACTCAATTTGGATAAAGTGACAAAGTGATTAGGATTGCCTGAATCAAACTTAAAGTTTGATTTTTAAAAGGTTGCTCAATAGCTAAATTACAATTTGCTGACACTAAATAATGTGACCAAAACGAAGGTAATTAATTTTAGTGTCAGCGCAAAAAATTCTTGCCCAAGTCACTTAGCAATTAAATTGCATACCTGCCATAGTGACCCAGACTCTGCATGTTTATGTCCATGCTTTGAACAGGTAGCATACATAAAATACCTTGGAGTTTACATTGACAAAAACCTCATTTGGACAAAGCAAATAGAGCATGTGACTGGACGTGTTAGGAAACTGCTGCATGTGTTTAAGAGAATGGGTCAGATTGCAAACACTAAGATCCTAAAGATGATTTATCACACTCTGTGTGAATCTCTTCTTAATTATTGTATAGCGGCATGGGGGGTTGCACTAAAGACACACCTGATAAAGGCAGAACGCGCGCGGCGGGCCGTTCTCAAGGTGGCTTATAAGAAAACGAGACAATATCCCACTAACACTCTGTACCAGGAATCGGGTGTAATGCGCGTGCGACAGATGTATATTATGGCCGTAGCTCTAAGATTCCATAAGGAGGCTTTGGTCAAAGTGGAGTCCTAAGAGCATCCCCGAAGGAAGCCTACCTGGCATAGACCTAAGTGTAAACTAGACTTTGGTAAAAGGTGTCTAAAATATATGGGGCCATTCCTCTATCAAAAACTTAACGACAAAATTAGTCAATTACCTACGACAAAATGGAAATGTAAAACTAGCATCAAAACATTCCTAAAAAGTCTGGATTATGGCGAAACAGAGAAACTTTTAAATACCTGTCGTTATTAAACCTCTCATTACCATCTATTATGACACTCACACACTCACACACACACACACACACACACACACACACACACACACACACACACACACACACATACATTCACATCACACTACATCACATCACTATCACATGTTTAGAGACATGACATGCGCACAAACATATATTCATGCGCCAACACCACACTACTCACGCTCTCGTACAGTTTTGCTGCACGACGCCATATATTTATAATTATAATTATTGTTTTTATTTAGTATCCATTAATATACTTGAACCACGATGAAAGAGACTGGCCTCCACGACACAGGGAATCCTAGTGTGGAGACCAGTGATGTATCTGTTTTAATTTGTGTATATTTCTGAACAATAAAGATTACTATTATTATTATTATTAAAAACTTACTGCTGCTTATATACTGCATGTTTGCTCGCATGCTGCATGCTTGCATGCTTGTATGCTGCATGCATGCTTGCTTGCATGCTGAATGCTTGCTTGCATGCTTGCTTGCAGCACATATTATATCCTTGGCACGTGATAATCAGTTACTAAAACTAGGTATATGCATGCAACTTTAGTGATATTTGTTAAGCTACCACTTTTCAATATAATTAGACCAGACTAAGTTATAATGTTGTATTTTAAAATTATATCAATCGTTTATTATATTAATTGATCATTATATTAAACAAAATTATAGGGTCAGTTGTTATATCTTGTAAATATTAGAGATTTTGTAATTATATCATATACTACTTACCCGCCCTAAAGCTCTCTATACCCTACTTATATTCCACTACTTGGCTTGGCAAGTCATTCAACGAGACTGTATTGATTACTTTGGCTACCTTTGACCAGCTATTAAGTGATTAATTTATCACATTATCTACACTGTTTAATCATTGTAATAATAATGACCAATCTTAATGTAATAATAGCAAATTAATCACACATCAATCACGCAAAGTCACAACGCTGATCAGTGAAATCAACGTCACTGGTGTAAGTATGTGTGTGTCTGAAAAGCGCCAATTGTGACGGAACTATCACTTATGTCACGTCAAGTGACTGACCGGCAACCTGACAGTACGATATCGTTTTATTACGTAGCGTTCATGGCGCGAAAACGCGTTTGTCGCGTTAATTTGCGAATCCGTCTAGGCAAGCGTGCTCCATCTTCGACAACATGATCGCTTATTACCATTTGGTGAGATAGTGGTCAAACGCGTGCAAATTAATAGAAAAAATACCGGAAACGTTTTTGAGTAGACCAGGGATGGCCTACCGGTCGATCGCGGCTATTAGTCCAGTCGATTGCGGCAAGGGCAAAAAATATAAATAGGAACGAAGAACAGACTGCGCAACTGGCAAATAAATAAAATAGGTTATGATAATAAAATTAACAATACTAAATAATTGTAAACTGAACTTTATCTACTGTTACATTTATAATTTTAAGAAGTACCTACCTATGAAATTAGTAGATCGCAAGTTGGCCATTCCTGGTGTAAACAAAGATTGTTTTCCGGTTTCGCGGAACTACTTAACGCGTGTATTACGTATTTGCGCGGCGGTAGTGTATTAGCATGGCGATCGCTTATTTGCAGAACGATAGCGTATTCACGCGATGGGAGCGCATTCGCGCGGTGATCGCGTATTGTCGCAATGATCGCTGCGTATTAAGACGACCCCAGACATAACTAATGTAATAGTATGTGTATGTGAAAAATGTTCAAGAACTGTCAACGCCAATATTCTTCATCAGTACTGACACAGACGCCCATTGAACGCGGTTTGGATATGCTAATCGCAGACCTTTTTCTTTGGTGAAATTCGCCCTCGTCTTCTACACTTTTAGTACTCCAAATGTATAAAGTTACATAAACTAATTGAGTAAAAGGTATTATTGTTCCAAGTTTGGGAGCCAACTACAAGAATCACTGTTACTTTTGTCGGCGTCTTTGCTGAGTGAACTTGGTACTTTATTAAAAGATGTACCTACAAGACTCACTTAGTGCTATGACTTGCTAGACGTAACACGCATTCATTAAATTGTATTAAAAAGGTTATTCGTTATGGAAAGGGGTTTCATTTATTTAATAAGCAACAAAAATTAAAATAGATACTCTAAGTTTATAGTAATTGACGAAGCAGACACTTTTTTGCTGAGCGCTACGCACACACATTCTTCACTTTCGTCTCTCGCACACATACTTCACTCACATCCGTCGAACTTATTCCTACTTAACGCATCTCTCACATTTGTACCTCGCTTTTTTGTTCTGTTAGCTATTTTCTACCAAAGCTGCGCCGAGGCAGACTACGAAAATGAAGTGACCCTATTGGTGGATTTTTTCCTCGCGCACCGCATAGACATTTACACTCGCACATCCCTTGCCGAAAAACACCCTAACGTAGCCATAGCTAGCTATAGCTCGTAATGGATATTACGCTTCAGTGATAAATTATATACCTAGTAGAATAGCTTTACATTTGGGCTTGCCATGATCGACATGGCAAGCCAAAATGAAAAGCATATTCCCAGGACGCATCGTACAGACTACCTATCTACTTATAACTAGGATCAGCATGGTAACACGGATGGCTGTTAGTGTTAGGGCGGGTAAGTAATATTTATGCTATAATTACAAAATCTCTATATTTACAAGATATAACAACTGACCCTATAATTTTGTTTAATATAATGATCAATTAATATAATTAAAGATTGATATAATTTTAAAATATCAAATTTTTACAAGCATAACATACATTGAATATTAATGCTAGTAGCGATGCCTAATTCAGCAATATTTTAATGTGCGTATTCTGTTGTCACAAGCACGTTTCTGGTTTTAGTTTCCACGTCAGTGAATGTGTTATATGGTTTTTCATCAGTTATTTCTCAGCAGCGGTCTGAAATTGGGTTTGTGTCCGGTTACTTAACGATAAGTGAAAAAAGTAAGGTGTAATGTAAGTACCTCGCCGCGGTTGTTGTATTGACATCTTTGATATAATAATGGCGCGCAACTCGAAAGCCGTTTTTTTATAAAAAAAAATCCGCTACATGTCAACAAAACAAAATAAAATGAAATCTTCTCAGCACAAGACACAGCGAAAAGACCGGCAATTGATTTTAATCTATATGTATACATAGATATAATTTTTTGACAATATCTGCACTAGTTTATTTTCCTAAAAGCCGCTTTAGATATCTTGTACTGTAGGTATGTAACTCGTTCGCCTACTGCTAAGAAATACTCCCGACTACGAGATTGAGTGCAACCTAAAGGCAAAGCTACTTCAAGCTTGTCTTTCAAGTTCAACCTTACTCTAAGGTTTCGGTTACTCTTTTGTCTTCCAAACGGGGAAGAGCGAGAAGTATATTGGACTTAAATGAAACGACTTTTTTGTGATCCCCGAACACAAAGGAAAATTATCTGCTGCATTGTACAACCAAGGACAGAGTTTCCCTATTCAGCTAAAGTTGGGAACAACGGGTAGGTCCTTAATAGCCAATGTCAATATGTAATTGCATAGTTACTTCGCAAATTGAATTCTAACGCTCAACAGAGGATCCTATAGAGAGCTAATTGCCATAAAATTAGGTCCAAACCGTGATGGCGTAATATTAAACATGTAGAAAGAGGTTCTAAACAATATCGCAACGTGGGTAAGGTGTTTTAATATGGCCAAGTGCGGGTCGAACTCGCACAAGAACGGTTACGTATCATAATCCCCAAAATCACTTTACTAGTATGGGGCTCATGAGACACAGCCCACTGACAGACAGAATAACGTACAGCGGATGTTACCAAAATAGGTAATTATTTGTTTCATGTGACGTTTTTTATGCACAGTATTCAAGAGATTGAATAAAATGTACGGACTGTTCTGATGACGATAGCTTCTTTGTACCATAACATAATATTTAAGTTCTTGGTCTCTGGACCTGCCTGCATAACACAGATCACTTTACGGGGGACCCAATGAATAAAAACCTTCCACCGAAAACGAAATAACCTTTCAAATTAACAATAAAATCAGAATAATAATAATAAACACCATCAACAAACAAAATTTAAATTTAATTCTTAATTTAAATTTAATTCTTAAAATCACCAAAATCTAAGAAGTCCGATTCGACAGCAAGATACAACATTGCTTCACTAGTAAGTATGTAAGAGACATAAAAATAAATCTCTTTCGCACTTAGTGGTAAAGCAATCTTCTATCCCTCTCTACTCAGCTGTCAAATCGGTCTTCCTAGATTTTGGTGACTTTAATTAAATTTAATTTTTGTTTGTTGTTTATTGATGTTGTTCTGATTTTTCTTTTTTCTTATTGTATCCTTATTATTTCTTTTGAACTTGACTTACTTATGTCCTATCCCCTAGGATAGGACACAAGTACGTAAAAAAATCCTACGTTATACCTATATAACACAAGATATTTTTTAAAGAAATTTCGAAGGTTCACTGGCTTCTAAGATACCTATATATAGATTTAATCCTGCCTACAGATTTTTCCGACCGACCTTTTTCTACATCGCCCGTTTAGCGTTTGCGCAAATAAATCATAATTATATTAATTTGTCGTTGTTGCTGACATGATTTTTGATTTAATTTCTATTCTAAGTCGGTTGTAGCAAACACTTACACGTCAAACGGAATCAATTTTTTTTTTAAACCTATATGAGTATGGTGTTTCCTATCCGACTAGTCTGAGAAGAAACACACAGTTTTAAAGTCAAGAAATTATCGTCGCCGAATCGATCACATGAAGGACCATGCATTTTATTAATTCCTCAAATGTTATTTTGGGGAAAACTATACATATTTGAGATTCACCCTCCATGTTAGACAAAATGGGTGCATATTTTAGTAAACAGAGGGGCAATTCTCGTATTTTTAAGGAGCGTTCGTTTTGCACTTTAGGTACTACAAGCTATCAAATACCTCTCCGCATTTTGACAAGTTTTCAACGCTGATTGTCATTGAAATGATATTGCGACTTTGTGACCTCTATTTAAGTACGAGAATAATCAAATCGATGAGACTACACAAGGCCGTGATGAGACGTCGTAGTCCTTTGTTTGTTGCTCTAATGCTCTTCTCAAGAAATCAAAGGTAATCGAAGTTCTTTACTAGTTGGATATTACCGCAAGCATGCCGCGGAAGAATGACCTCTGGATCTCACTACCGCGGGTCTGGTTTTCTTTGATGGTGGTCAACGAATTTTACCAATGTCTCGCCTCGGTTTCTACTTTACTTATTTTCCACTACTTACTTCAGTTTTTACTTCCCAGAATTTGATCCTTATAAGCTACACGGATAGTTTAATAATACAGGGTGTGTGTGTTTTTTTTTTCAAAATCAACCGGTTCGATTCCTGGTTGGAACAACGATTTTTCAATAATTTTAGCTTCATCAAAATCGGACTCGAGAATCCATTCAATGTTTTTCGATATTCCCTATAGTTTTGGATTTTGCCATTAAGGCACACTTAAAAAAATCATCCTGTATGTGTAGATACTTATACACGTGTCGCGCCCGTAGAGAATCGTGCATCGCGATTGGCGCCGAAGTGCCTTCGAAGGTCATTCGATTCTCGAGACCAATACCCATGAGTATCAACTCGTGGAGGTGTTTTAATGGACCGACTGACCGAGCATCAAAATAGCTTACACGGGGCGGCCATACTAAAATAATATCAGTATTCGACAGTCGCTATATTTGGTAGCCTTGCTACCATTCTACTAGAAATGTGTTTCCAAATACTAGTAACATCCATTCCCTGAATAATTAAGTAGAAATGCCACTTAATGTCCCATGTTAGTAGGAGCGACCTTATTGTCAACAAGCAGAACCAGACCCAGACGAGCTGGTAGGTACTGTGGAATTTGTGAAAAACTTAAAAACCCGGGAATCATTTTACTTGCGATCATACGTCCACGAGACTGACGGTGAAGTCTGTCTCTCGTTTTCATTTGATTTGTGATGATATTGATAAGATACTGGAGGCGAGGCGAAAATGTTTTTTTTTTTTTTTTACTTTTGATAGGCACGCGTTTGACCACTATCTCACCTGATGGTAAGCGAGGATGTGGTCGAAGATGGAGCACGCTTGCCTAGAAATAACCTATTCACTCTTGATTTAAAGACTCCCAGGTTGTATCAGGAAACACAGACTCCGGCAGGGAATTCCACTCCTTAGCTGTACGCACTATGAATGTGTTCCCAAAACGTTTTGTGCGTATGGGTGGGATGTCCACCATGACGTCAAAACGACAAAATATAATGGGATTTACAAACCGTGTCGAATTTTCACGTAATGAATTCCTTTTATTTTGGCATTTTGAGAGCCGCATTAAGTAAAATTAAATCGCTTATAGTATGGCACTTAGTTTAGAGTCTGATGCTCGCAGTTATAGAAAGTAGAAAGTTGACTGTGACGCATATTTGAAGCAAGAACACTAAAGACGAGCACAGGCGAGTACAACATGATTAGTTCGAGTCTCGACCGCTGTTTAACCCGAATTTAGCACAAAAATCTTTTTTTTAAGGGTTTTTTTTTTGTATTAGGTATGAGTAATAGTAAGTAATACTAGGTACCTTTTTTATAGCAGACATTTTTCTTTTTAGTGCAGGAAAATTAAGAAAATCAGAGCGAATAATTCGTGTAGTTTTGAAATTTGGTACAGTTTTTCTTTGAGGTGTTCAAATGAACATATTAAAAGTCCCCGAGGGTGTTGCATTAGCCATCGAAAAAACAAACAGGGCGCAATGGCTGGAAAAGCAATGACTGCACAATTACGTTCTAATGGTAGGTCACTGATCGATGGAACTGTCAAAATTTTAGCAGATTACCGCATACGTCTGTCATTCATTTGTCATTATGTACGAGATTACCATTTTATGCCATTTCTTTCAGTGGAGTGTCAGTGGTAGATCATTGGAAAGTCATGATGACACTATTATGTTAGTAGATTACCAAACTTGTCAAAATCAACAATTATGAGATCAGTGATCGACCATTCTGACACTATTGTAATAGCAGACTTGGGGCCCAGATATCTCTACTTCAGATGACAAAAAAAACTGTGAGGCAAAACTGCGATCTCCTAAAGTATTGATCCTACAGCAAAAAATGAATGACATAATGTGTAGAAAATGAATGTAGATAATTAATGTAGACGTGAGCAACTGAGAAAAGATACCTTTCTCCCCCTATCCCCCACCGCCGCCGGCTCACCTCTCCCCTCGGGGACTTTTAGTATGTTCATCTGGATTCCTCAAAGAACAACTGTACCAATTTTCGAAACTACACGAATTATTCGCTCTGACTGATGTTAATTGAGCAAATTTTCCTGCACTATTTTATAGACCAAATCTGGATTATTAGTATAACCGACAGTTACCTACAACATTTAATTTGTACGATTTATCCTAACTATTCCTCTAGTCTGTAATTCAAGGAATTTATGTCGCCCCGTCATCCCCGGAGTTTCCAACTTTCCATCAAGTACTAAAGGTGAAAGGTTGAAATATTTCTTAGACAGTACAGTAAGGTGAAACTAAGTTTTTAAAAGGCCTCGTTATCCATTTCAATTATTGGCACTTTCTTTTACTAATCTATTGTACAAGATAAGAGCCTTTTTGGATCGCCTAAAAGTGTGACTTTTTGCAACCAAAGTGTAATACTAATTAACTCAATGATGAACAGACAACTTTTAGACAACAGTGCTCTATTGTGGGCCACATCATCGCTTACTATCAGGCGAGATAATAGTCAAACGCAAAAAATAATAAAATCAATATTAATCTGACTTAAATCTTGTCTTGTCTTGTTCTGCCGAACGAAATTCCATTCAATCCTGTACTTATCCCGTAATTACCCGGGATCCAGTAAACCTTGGATATTAAAAGTTTTGATATAAAATGTTACGACTTAACAGAAGAATTTTATCGTAATTTGTTCCGTAGTAATACAATTTATTTACTCTTCTTCTTAATGAGGAAACGGTTGAACAATGCAAACAAATGTTCTGAATATTTTAATTAAGTTATTCTCGACCGTGAATATTTACGTCTCAATGGTTGCAGAGAAATAATTAAAACGTCATTTAAGTATCGTGTTGCGTGGCAGGTTTTCAGTTACGTTTTAAGCCAATTAGGTATTGCCAAGATTGTTTCTCAATCTGTGTATCTTTTGTAGGTCATGAACAATAAATTCATGAGACGGCCTTTTGTCCGTCTATCCATTTGTCCGTCTGTCCGTCTGTCCATCTGCTGTCTGTCCGTCTGTCCGTTTTTCCGTCTGTCCGTCTGTCCGTCTGTCCGTCTGTCCGTCTGTCCATCTGTCCGTCTGTCCGTTTGTCCGTCTGTCCGTATATCACGACCCTTTTTCTCAAGAACGCGTGGAGGTATCAAGCTGGAGTAAATACTCGTATGAAATACTCAGGTCTGCTACCCGTTGGAGCTTCTAAGACAACGCAATCTAAAGATGAGGCCGTTTATGGCACATGTTTTGACGCTCGTCAGAGAATTAAACCACCACCACTAACCACTATAGGGTACTTCCCGTTTATAATCAAAAAAGATAGACAAGTACAGGAAAAAGTCGGAATATTGGGAATTTGTACAAACTAATATTTTCGGTTGAAGAATTGACCGTGACGTACGAGATGTATGAGAGAAATTTTCTTCAACAATAAAGTTAAGTTAAGTTGAGGAGCTCGTGGCTAAATAATAAGAGCCGCACGGGTCGATCTTGTAGGTTAAGCAACGCTTGCCAAGGTTGGTCTGTGGATGGGTGACCGTCTTAACATAACGAGTTTCCTCCGTGCCTCGGAAAGCACGTTAAGCCGTTGGTCCCGGCTGTCATTTGTAGATCTTTGGCAGTCGTTACGGATTGTCAGAAGCCAGTAAATCTGACTCCAGTCTTGCCAAAATGTACCGTGTTACCCAGTTAATGGGTTGTGGAGGTCTGGTAGGTAGCCGCTCCACGTAAAATACTGGTATTCAGCTGAATCCAGTTTGACTGGAAGCCGACCCCAATGTAGTTGGGAAAAGGCTAGGCAGATGAATAAAGTTAAGTTTGTCCTTCAGTCCTTCAATGCTATATTTTTGTCAGAGTAATGAGATTGCCTTCCTGATTTATAAACTTCCTTACGAAATGTATACTCTGAAAAAATATTAGATCGGAGCCCACGGTGCGTGAGTCTGACACACACGTTCGCATTCGCATCGCGGTCTAAGTCAGTCATAAAAGAAATAGTAGAATCGGCAACCCGATTTGGATAAGTGAGATATCATTTGATTCGATTTATTCCGTTCTGATACCAAAAACGAATACCACTGGTATTTGTTTTTAACTCACATTTATTTTCCATTCCAAACGAATACCATTGTTCAAACTAATACTAAAACAAGTTCAAAGATATAAGTTCAAGTCAGTAAAAATGATTAGTATTTAATTATAAGACATTTGACTATGATATAATAATATGACTAATAATCAACTTTTCTATAATTCAAGTTCCTCCTTGTAGCTGTATTTTTTAACAACTACAACGTGCTGCAGCCGCGTGTTTATCATTTGTATAGATTAAAAAAAGCAGTGTGGCAGCAGCGCTGCACTTTGCGACTGAACGTTGTATTGTTTTTTGCAAAAACATCAAAACAAAAACAATTTACTAACAATCTAAAAATTACAAAATATTACAGCAAATGCACTCTTAATTTGTATTAACATTTAACCGAAATAGTTATTATTACATAGGTACGTAATTATTGACGTCTACTTATTAAATAATAACCACGCACTCTTCCTCTCACAATGATTGTAAAATATCACAAAAAATCAGTTTTTTGTATAATGAAATCAGTCATTATTTAGATAGCAATGAATCAGTTTCTTTTTTTTGCAAAATTATCCAAAGAATAATTCACTTATAATCTATGTAATTTTTAGCAAGCAAGCAAGTAATTTGTACCTCGGTACCTACAAGTTTTGTCCGAAAAAAAGACACCTCACATTTGATTTGATTTCAGTGAGCTGACTGTACCAAATTCAAGTTGTTAGTATTCGTAACATTAAATTTAATTATTTTAATAGTGGTATCCGTTCGGGATAGAAAATAAATGTGAGTTAAACAAATACCAGTGGTATTAGTTTTTGGTATCAGAACGGAATAAATCTTTGATTCCTGTGAGTTCTCCGCATAACATAATAACTGCTACTTGCTGTATGATGACTTGTTCAATTCAATAATAAACAGTAATACACAACTGGAAAACTTATGTACAAAGTCGAGCTTAACCCAGAATAAGATTATCTAACAGTAATTATTTTGTTACCTACATATTTCAATTATCACAATCACAGTATAGTAGGTACTCTATGACTCCGTCGATTAATCCTGTGATTACATGTTTAGCTCTCAAATAGAACGATTCATTAGAGCCGCTCTATGTCAAAGACAGTCGTGAGCACTAACCTATTAAGATAAATACCGGTTTATTAACTGCTATAGCTGTTGAACAAGGATTAACGGAATTTGCAGACGTTTTGTTATGCGATTTTATGGAAGTTGCTGTCTATACAACTTAATTATTAATTTGTCAGTTTATCTATAATGAATGAGTTCTTTGAAATCCTTTTGTTGACATAAAATAGTGTTAGGATTTTTATACAAGTATAGGCAAAGAAGCTTGAATCAAATAAGTTCTGGGTGATAAACCCAGATTTTAAACAACCATGAATATCTACTCGATTCAAGCGTGTCAATGATAACTGCGTATGAATATTAAAATTTTATCTTGGTTTTATCTACATAGAGTACCTAGGTACTTATATTTAACAACTTCTACGATATTCGGGTTTCTAAATCGAGTATTTTGAGTTTAGAATGGAATAATCGCTACTTCAATGTCAAATTTCCAGGCTTAAGTCGGGTTTGAGTAATACTCGACTTACAATGCTTCATTCAGAAATTGGATGTCATAGTTACCTACTGAGTATTTATTTGAACTCGGTAAGTTGAGGTACAGGTTGGGCGTCAATCTACACTTTTTAAACATGACCCGCCATCCGAACAATTCACTAAGCTGGAAACATTTGACTTAAAGTCCACCTTCAACGTGAACTCGTTTGTATGGTCGGCTCAGTGATCAATAAATATTTTATCTTCTGAATCATGTACAAACTTTCTGTTTATAAATGTTTTTATTTACTTTGCCTTGTTACTTAGTATGTATCACATCTTGAAACTTTACAAATGTAATGGAAGATAACTCCCGCTGTAGCAGTGGAAGCTGCTAACGTAACGTGTACGACGTAATTTTATTTCAAGCATATTTCATATCGCTACATTTTTCCATACGTTTGCTAACCAAGATTTAGTTCACCATATTATCTTTGTTTTGACTGGCTACCGTTTGACCACAATCTCACCTGATGGAAAGCAATGAATTGATCGAGAAGCTCATTAAATAACACCTCATAATTCTA
This sequence comes from Lacanobia oleracea, assembly GCA_950371165.1. Classification (NCBI taxonomy): domain Eukaryota; kingdom Metazoa; phylum Arthropoda; class Insecta; order Lepidoptera; family Noctuidae; genus Lacanobia; species Lacanobia oleracea. The sequence goes on from OX493385.1 coordinate 11,498,946, forward strand.
AAATAACATCATTCTATCTTCTTCGCCCCTAGGAGTGCTCTGTCTTCGTGTTCGACAAGCGGATTGCGGAGAAGCTGTACAAGCCGAAGCGCAAGGAGACCATGCTGGACAGCATCCGCATCTGCGTCATGACGATGGAGAAGCAGCGCCATCCCAAGATGCTGCAGATCATCCACGCGCTCGAGGAAGGTGCCACTACCATCGCCTTCGCGTCGGAGCCGGTCCTGGCAAGTCTGCATAACATCTTGAATTGGCATGTAAGTACCAATAGATAGGTAGTTTAGGTGTAACGCTAAAAGAAATAGAAGAAAGATTTTTCTTTCTTAAAAAAATAAATACTTTTGTATTTATTTATTTTCCAGTTCATATTTTATCGATTGATTGATGAATTATATAGTCACAGAACTGAGTGCCAATTCATTTTTAAGCAACGAATGCAGTCACAACAAGTTCGAAGGTTGCACATGTTAGTCGCAACCTGTCATTTTTTTTAGGAAATTGAGGCATTTTTCATTACGATTGAGATGCGAATGCGAAAGCTGTTTAAAAATTAGTAGAATTATTGACCTTCTGACTTGCATACGTATAATAGAATAAAACTAAAATGCGTTACGTATAAGTAGTACTTAAATTATGTTATTAAAGATCATCATCTGCCTAGCCTTTTCCCAACTATATTGGGGTCGGCTTCCAGTCTAGCCGGATTTAGCTGAATACCAGTATTTTACGTTGAGCGGCTACCTAACAGACCTCCACAAGCCATTATCTGGGTAACACGGTACTTCGTGGTAAGACTGGAGTCTGATTTACTGGCTTCTGACTGTCCATAACGACTGCCAAAGATCTACAAATGACGCCGGGACCAACGGCTTAACGTGCTTTCCGAGGCACGGCGGAAACTTGGTATGTTAAGATGGTCACCCATCCACAGACCAACCTTGGCAAGCGTTGCTTGCGTGCGGTTGTTATTATCTAGCCACGAATAATGGTATTAAAGATAAATAAGAAAAGATCAGAGTCTAAGCAGATGCACTTCGACCGTCGTACCTGTGGCAACAGGAATCGAACATAATGCTATGCCATGAGCGGACCCTCAGCATGGCGCTGATTTTCAATAGTCGCTTGAAAAATCTGGCATTTGGCATATATCTGCCAGTGTTTATCGGAGCCAGTTACACCGAAGTGGTAAGGCTGTCCCTGGCAAAAAAGTGATAGTGGTATACGTTTTGTATAGCTCTGCCTCTCTCCTACATATATAAGAAAATCATGGCATACACTGGTCGGACAGCAACCGGACCGGATCGAGGATTCACAGGTGGCGACAAGATCCAACCTGAACTAATCAGCTATCTACTTCAGGACAATGCATTCTTAGTTAGCTTTTGAGTGACTATTTGTCAAACTTATTTAGTGTTTGGTTGCAAATAGTTACGCGTTTTTTGTAAAATGGGACATATATCTAAGATTCTATGTTCTTTGATTTTTTAGCATATTCTGCTCCTGGGCTGGTTCTTGTAATTTTTAAATATCCTCCCAAGACGTCGTTCCTTTTCTGGTGTGTTTCACTATACCCGTAGATATACTCGTATGTACAGTCAACAAAGGTGTTCGGTATGCAGGCAGCTAAATTACAACTACTTAACAATGTTGTGAGTATGCTGAGTAGACAATTATTGTACAATACACTCGTCATAAGCTTGAAAAGTTATGATGCACTCATTAGACAATATTTCTTAAATAATAGGTAGACAAAAATAATATTTTTGCCTGTTTACCAAATATAGTCTTCTTGACTGTACATAACTAACTAAAATATAAAATGAGAAGGTATATATACCTTCTCATTTTATTTCGGGACTAGGTCGGAACGTCTGTGTTAATTGGGTACCTTTCACGCATTGAAATCATTAGACAAAGAGTAACTGTAGATGAGTCTTCAAGTACACGAATAAATTAATACAGATAAGATTGTAGAAAATGGAAAAATAACTTTTACAAGCGGTGTCGCCCACGCGAAACATCAAAGTCAACACTTCGCCAAGCATCAACAGATAAATGGATTTTTATAAATATCGGCACACTGTTAGACCTGGCCACGGCCTACAATAGGATTTAGCATACTTTTCATCTTGGTGGTAAAATCACATCTATACTAATACTCGTATATAAAGCTGAAGAGTTTGTTTGTTTACTTGAACGAGCTATATCATCACGCTAAGACCAATAGGAGCGGAGCAGTACTAAAATTGTGACGCAGACGAAGTTGCGCATTGGACATCGGCTATGACTGGGTGCTGCGAGCCGTCCTCCCTAGTGGCGTCAGTGTGGTTTGTTACGCTGACGACACGCTGGTCCTGGCGCACGGGAGATCGCACCAGGCGGCGGCCGACGCTATGACACGCGGGGTTGCGACAATAATTGAGCGAATCCAGCAGTTGGGTCTCGAGGTAGCCTTACACAAGTCCGAAGCCATGTGCTTCCATGGTCCTCGGAACAGGCCACCATCGGGAACCCAAATAATGGTAGGAGGAGTTCACATCGAAGTCGGGTCGACGATGACATACCTGGGTCTCGTCCTCGATAGCCGGTGGAACTTCGTCGAGCATTTCCGACGTTTGGCTCCCAGACTGGGGCGGGCCGGAGCTGCCTTCAAGCGGCTTCTGCCCAATCTAGGGGGACCAAACGGCTCCTGCCGGAGGCTTTACGCGGGGGTTGTGCGGTCCATGGCCCTTTATGGGGCGCCTGTTTGGGCGCCTACTTTGAGGAAGCGACCTGCCCGTTACCTCAACGCGTCCCAGAGGGTCATGGCCATCCGGCTGGCCCGGGGATACCGCACGGTCTCTGGCGAGGCGGCGAGCCTTCTTGCTGGACTGCCACCATGGGATCTGGAGGCGAGAACCCTCGCGCTCATTTACGAGTGGCGCGTGGAGGCGCAACGCCAAGGCGAGACTCCTCTGCCGCGGCAAATTGCAGCAAGGCGGACGGAGCTCCGGCAGGATCTCATGGCGGTATGGAGACAGCGACTGTCGCAACCCAGCGCTGGGCATGCCACAATCCAGGCAATTAGTCCCCTCTTTGAGGAGTGGCTGGAGCGGCGCCACGGCGTCCTGACTTTCCGCCTGACGCAGATGCTCACCGGACACGGTTTTTTCGGGAGATACCTGTTTCGGATTCGGCGGGAGGATACGCCCGGGTGTCAACACTGCGAGGATCGCCGGGTCCTTGTTGAGGCGATCGGCAGTGGCGACCTCTCGCGACCGGCCCTAGTACAATCTATGGTCCAGAGCGAAGAGGCATGGGAAGCGGTCACCTCCTTCTGCGAAACAGTAATGCTAGCGAAGGAGGATGCCGAACGTGTGAGAGAGAGGGAATCCTCACGACCCAGCCGCCGCAACAGAAGAAGACGCCCCAGGCGTCGGGAGTCGCAAGGCGATTTCCGGCCACCGTAGGCGCGGGCCTGCGGACGGCGAGCATTGGGTGGCTCGCCGTCCGATCAGAACCAGGCCCGGGTCGGCGGCGCGCTGTGTTCCACGCGCGCCTCAAGGAGATGTCAGCATGGGAGACGGGGCCCGCTAGGGCCAGTGCCTGCCGGGGTGCGGAATCCGTTCGAAAGAGACGCCGCAGCCCTGGAACGCAAAGGGCATTGGGAGGAGCACGGATGGGTTTTAGTCAGTAAGAGTCTGACACTACCTTCCGCCTCGCCCAGAGCGGAAGGAGTCATTTGATGATTTCCCATCCTTAAAAAAAAAAAAAAAAGACGAAGTTGCGCGGGGCAACTAGTAATTGATATTTTTTGGGTATAATTTAGACGGTCATCAAAAATAATATTTTTAAGACTCTAAGCCTAGGCACCAAAATGGATCAACGGTCACCAAATTCTATCCAACTCAACTGTGATTGCCATAAAATGTAGGCTTGGGGTTACAACCTGGATAAAATAGGTTAGGTTAGAATTGTGACCAACCGCGCGCGAGCCGAGCGAGCGAAGCGAGCGGTGCCGCGGCAGCGGCCGGCGAGCGCTACTTCTCGAATATTATTTGGTGACCATTTATCTGTTTTGGTAACCGTTTAGAACTTTTTTGGTAGTAAAATAGGTACTTTTTTGGGCGGTGTTTAAACACAAGCCATATTTTTTCTACTTCCACGCATGCTAAACCGCGGGTTGAAGCGTATTCCAAATAATTGAAATCTAGAGGTATGCCAATAGTTGAAATCTGATGAGTTTTTTTGGTTTAGTTGAACGCGTTAATCTCAGGAACTACTGGTTCGAATTGAAAAATCGCAAACGAAGTTGCGGGCCAGCTAGTCATACAAAATGTGAAACAAATTATAGTTTCCTTTTGTAATTAACTACATTTGTAACTCAAATCAAACACAAAATCAAAATAACACGGTGGTCGCATTAAATTTTGCGGTTATAAATATAATGTGTAGACATCCAAATACGTTATTAATCTGATGTTCACTATTACTAAATTACGCCAATTAATAAATGTCGGCAGGATTAAAAAAATGAGGTTTTACAAACATGATTAAGTATTAATGTTTACAAAAATAAAAGGAATAGTATTCCAATGAGGACAAGACTATGTGTTTCTAACTACTGTTGGAGGTTAATGATTACATTACAAAGGACAGTTAAGCAAAAGTCTTTTCTTTACTATTGGTAGGCACGCTTGCCGTCACAAGCCTTTGAGACTAACTTCAGACGGAATCACTAAAAATAACATGATATAATAAACTATTTAGAAATAATCCTGCACAGCCTCCACATCAGGGGGTCAATCCTACGAACGCTCGCATTATGTCTCACGGTACAATTTGAAAACCACTTTTTTAAATTTTCTAGTTTATCCCCCAAAAGTGACCCCGTACTCAAGATTTATTTATTTACAGAATATGGCCGTGTTTTTGTCACGGAAGGTCATATGTGTACCAAATTTCAACGTAATCCGTCTAGTAGATTTGACAGGTTATGACAAATTATGGGTTTCATGTTTCATGGATGTGAAACCCAATTAGTAGGATTGGCACTCTTCTCTTTGAAATCCAACTTATGCACATTCTCGCCAACCTTTCCCAACTAAACTGGAGTCTGCCTTCCTGTCTTACCGGTTGCAGCGGTATGGAAGTACTTTACATGGAGCAGTCACAAAGGCAGTCGCCTAATCTGACCTCTTAGTTACTGGGTAACAATATTATTCACCATGCAAAACTCATTGGCAGGCTTCCGACGACCCATGTAGCAACAGTCCAAATTCATAAAATGACAGCCGGAACCAACGATGTAACGTTACATGTAACGTGACATGTAACGCGATTTCCGAGGCACGGAAGGTTCTCGATATTGTTGGTCACTAAATACAACAGCAACTATTATTTTGCCATGAGACTGTCTATTGAATTTGCGCGCTTTCAATTTCAATATTTAAGGGCGCACCGAGGAAACGATACATAATTGACGTTCGTTTGATCAAACGATCCCTTGCTACATCGTTGTTACCTAAACGTTAGTTATATAATTAATATGTCAGTTATAACACACACTACACGCTACGCTACTGTATTCACTATATAAATCATACAGTTTAGAATCAAGCGATTTCAAAAAAATAAAATAATCCTTATGGCACTTGTCTCACCGCCGGCGAGGAAGCGAGTAGCTATCGACTATTTGCTCAAAAGAGGAAAGGGACAAAAGATATAGATCTCGGGTAAGTAAAATAAACACATACATTCATAGTTGATAGCCGACTGTTCACACTGCCGGCGAGCGGTTCTTTCCTCTAGTTGATCGCAGCGATAAGAGCTATTAAAGATTGTACTCGCTCAGCGACACTACAAACTGCGATAATTTCTACCTATAGTGCGGGCCAGAGCGAGTATTGCGAGTAAAAGCCCGTCGCACTAAAGCCTCGCTGAAAAAATATCGAAACTTTTCACTCGCTACTCGCTGATCGCCAACTGTAGTTTGAAGCCTTACTCGCTACTCGCTGGTCGCCGGCGGTGAGACCTGAGGGTCTAGCACAAATATTTTGACGTATAGTAACGTAAACTTAACAATGTGCCAATTGAAGTGTGGAAGGCGATGGGCCCACATGGCGTGGACCTTCTGACGGATCTTTTTAACCGCATCCTGATCACCAAGGAAATGCCGAACCAGTGGCGATTTAGCCTGATTATCCCTGTATACAAAGGCAAAGGTAGCGTACAGGATTGTAGTAGCTACCGCGGTATCAAGATCATGTGCCACACCATGAAGCTCTTCGAGCGCATCATTGACACACGGCTCCGTAGCGAGTGTACTGTCTCAGAGTGTCAATATGGCTTCCGGGCGGGTAACAGCACCATGGACGCAGTATTCGCCTTACGGAATCTGGCTGAGGCTTACAGAGAGAGAAGGAGAGCTTTGCATATGGCCTTTTTAGACCTGCAGAAGGCCTTCGACTGTATACCTCGGCAGTCCATCTGGTGGGCACTGCGCTTCAAGGGCGTTCCCGAGGCCTATATTGACATTATCAGAGACATGTACCGCGATTCCGTGTCCTCTGTCCAGACCGCTGTTGGCGAATCGAATGGCTTCCCAATATCTGTTGGCGTTCACCAAGGCTCGGCTCTTAGCCCGTTCTTGTTTAACGTAGTGCTCGATGTAGTTACGGCAAACATCCAAGATAAGCCCCCATGGCTAATGATGTATGCCGATGACATCGCCCTCGTTAATCAGAACAAAGCCCATCTTGAGCGCAAAGTCAACATTTGGAAGGACACGCTTGAAAACGGTGGTCTGAGACTAAATGTGGCGAAGACTGAGTACATGTCCTGTGGCGGCACGGATTCAAATAGGTTCATCCGAATAGGTTCGGACCTGATCAGAAAGTCCGATACGTTCAGGTACCTTGGATCCGTGCTGCACGAGTCTGGCAACGTGAACGACGATGTCCAAGCACGTATAGGCGCGGCTTGGGCGAAGTGGCGCGAGGTAACGGGCGTTGTATGCGACCGCAAAATGCCTCCGAAGCTCAAGGGGCAGATAATATATAAATGCATCATACGGCCTGTCCCTACTGTACGGCGGTGAATGTTGGCCAGCACTAAGCAGACACACCCAGGAGCTTCGCGTCACGGAGATGAAGATGCTGAGGTGGATGAGTGGCGTAACGCGATCCGATCGCATACGCAACTCTTTCATCAGAGGTAGTCTTGGTGTCCGTGACGTGGGGGAAAAACTGCAAGAGTGTCGTCTGCGATGGTATGGCCACATCATGCACCGCCCTATGGAGTACGTTGGTCGGGGATGCATGAATATGGCTGTTCTTGGGGCTAGGTCCCGTGGTCGCCCTCGCAAGCGCTGGTTGGACGTCGTTAAGTCTGACATGAGAGCCAATGGCCTAACTGAGAAGGATGTTCAAGATCGGGCAAAGTGGAGGAAGCTAAGTAGGAAGGCGGACCCTGGCAATAGCCGGGATTAACGCCAGGTAGAAGAAGAAGAGTAACGTAAACTTAATCGAAATTTGAATGTAAAAAACTACACCCCATAGTATTTTTTATGGTAAAAATTTTACGTTACGTTACTATACGTCAAAAATATTCGTACTAGGCCCTAAGTGCCTTTTTTTTAAAGGATGGGACATCATCAAATGACTCCTTCCGCTCTGGGCAGAGCGGAAGAGAGTGTCAGACTCTTACTGACTAAAACTTATCAGTGTTCTTCCTAATGCCCTTTCCGTTCCAGGGTTTGGTTTCATAAAAAAAAGGGCCTAAGTGCCTTAGTACGGCGTAAATAGTCAAGGAAGGTAGTCAATTTTTGAGTAATAACAAAAGTATCTGTTGTCTTTAAAGTAACTATATATTTCACATTGTTAAAATAATGATGTAAGTATTTGAACGATTTACCTAAATTAGCGCGGGGTCCGTCCATTCTAGCTAGAGCCGCCTCGCTTTCCCCCTATCCACTTTAGTCCTGCTTCGGCCGTCAGACGTTGAACTCTGTGTCACTTGCGCTTATGAACATGCATATGCACGGATAGAATACCTAAAGTCATATTGACGGACATAAGTGAATCATTCTTCAGTTTGCGACATTGTTCATGACTGATCCGCAAACACTGGCCAGTCTAGTCCACACTAATAAGAAGTAAGCTTTCTTAGTTTATGTGGACTAGCTGAGCCGCGCAACTTCGTCTGCGTTACATTTATCATTATTGCTCCGCTCCTTTTGGTCGTAGCGTGATGTTATATAGCCTATAGCCTTCCTTGATAGATAAGCTAACCAACATTAAATGATTTTTTAATTCGAACCAGTAGTTCCTGAGACAAGCGCGTGTATCCAAACAAATAAACTCTTCGGCTTTATAATATTATAGTATAAGAAATAAAGTACATAATATAGATTGATTGATCTTTCAGTTTCAACATTCACCATTATGATAATTATTTTGACGAAGGTATAAAAGCGGGCGACAGCCTTTCATATCGATATTCCTGTTGGTGAATGCTCTTTACTTGCCGCTCAAATTATGCCCCTCTGAGTTCCTATAGGCAAGTGACATTACAGTCATATTGTCGAAAGTCTAAAATAAAAGGGATTGCCCAAATGCCATTTCGATATGTCAATGTAATACCTACGTTTTGAGTTTTTGAAAATCGCTGAGTGAATATCGCTTTCCAGGCTCTCCGGAGCTATTAGGACGTGGGCATTTTAAAATTACTCAGATGCCTAGCCTTCGCAGGAGCACTAAGAGATCTAAACCACTCCAAACAAAAAAGACTCACGTTCGGGTCGAAGTAGAATTTCATGTTAAGAACCTAAAGAAAATGTTACCTGTCTAAAAACGAATTCCCTTCTAGAATAGACAAAAAACAATATTGCCTACCTAAGCCATAAATAAGGATGATTTACGAGCCAGGTACCTACAGGTTATATAATTCTTAGGTACGTGAGGGGTACATAGGTAGATATTTGGCTCCTACCTTTGAACAAGACACCTCTTCCTCACGGGATAGCCCCGTGAGGATGAGGTGCGTAAAAATATAAATGGATTGAGTTAGGTGGATAAACAGCAGCAAGCACTTTTATACTTACCTTTATAAATGAGGTTACATTCAGTGAGGTAATTAAGTCATAAGCTTTCATCTTAACTAATATTATAAAGACGTGAAATTGCCACTTTGGACAAAGTTTGGAACTAACGATCAAATTTTTGTTTTTTTAGGGTTCCTTACCCAAAGGGTAACTAACGGAACCCTATTACTAAGCCTCCGCTGTCCTTCTATCCCTCCGTCCGTCTGTTTGTTATCGGGCTGTATCTTAAGAACCGTAATAGGTAGACAGTTGAAATTTTGTGTGTTTCTATTGCCGGTATAACAACAAATAATAAAATTTAAGGTTTTTGGCAATTAAATATTGTATCATATGAAATATACTGATTGTACATCAAATTAACCAGAGGCATGGCTTAATACCTTGCCTAGTCAAGTAACAGAACATAGCGCATAGGGAGCTTAGAGTATACCGACACAGATAATTGGCGTTCGAATAGTACCTATGACGCGAGCAAACTTAGCCCACGTCATGCCGTTCTTGTTAGGTTCCTTTAAGCCCTACAGACAGAAATAGGACTACCGTGAGGGGGCCCGTCGTCGAGTTTCTTAAAAAGCTTTGCTTTTCAATTAATACCGATGCGTCACGAACTCAAATTGTTGCTAAAATAATAATATTTTGAGGTAATCGTTGCTGTGCAAACAGTACCTATTTTGATTAGGATTGGATTATTTATAAAAACCGGTGAAGAGCTAGTCGAACTCGCGCAGCGAGGGTTCCGTACCACCATATAGGTCACTAATAGGTGTATAAAATCAAGGATTTTGGCTTTTTGACAAATTTGATTCTAAGTCATCGGGAACGGGAACGAAATCTAGTCGAAATACCTCATATCATAAATTCATTAGTCATATTATATTCAGTTCTTACTAGATCGACTAAGGCCAAATGTTTCGAATATCCAAATTAGAGTTGATTGGTAATCCGGTTTACAGGGTATTAAGTGAGTAAGTCCCTATCTAATGTTGATTGAGTCTCATCAATTAGGCATTATAGCGGATCATTGCTACTGATTCCTAGTATTACGCGTTAAGATTCTAATCAAACCGTACATTACAGTTGTTGGCAATAGACTGAGCTAGATTATTAATCCTCTCTTTTGTTCTCCATTTTTATACCTAATAATGACGATGACGATCTACAGCTATATTGACAGGCAGGTGATGACAACTTATCGGATGCGATCGAGGAGCTTAACTGGGATTTAAGATCGATTGACAGCTGATCAGACAGGTTCGGGGTGGCAATTAACCCTCTAAAGTGTCATAGTTAGGAGTTCCAGGAGTTCCCAATAGCTTGAGAAATCTAAATGGCTTAAAATTCCACCCGTAATCTTTGACAACACAGTCAATCCGTTTGGCTCTGAGGTTATGGATCTTGCTCTGCATGTTCGTCTTCTACAAAGTCCCTCACACCACTCTGGGTTTATCCACTCCTCTTTCTTTGTTCAGCGATCTGCCTTTGAAATTCGCTCCCTCTCAATATCAAGACGGCAACCAGTCGGTGGTCCTTTAAGGAAGGCACGTTAGCACATTCGCAAGATCATAACAGCATTAATCAGTTGGATTTGTTTTTCATAAAATTAACTGTATATATATATGTGAGTGTGTATTTATGACTGTATTTTTTCCTCTACGACGACCGTACCGAACGGCTTAAACATGAACGATACGATGTTCAAGTTTTCAAGGCACGGAGGTTTCTCGTTATATTAAGATGGCCACCCATCTACAGACCGACCTAGATAAGCGTTTCTTTACCTTGAAGATCGAGCGTATGGCTTTTATTATTAAGCCGCGGTCTCCTCCACTAAATGTAAATCCTCCACTAAATAGACTGGCAAAAGATAACTATGTACATTAATACCTCTGCCTCATGATTTAAAGAATATTGGTTAACTTGCTTTAACTGGTTTTTACGTAGATATTTCTCATTTCCCTTTCTATATTGAGTGTTATTGCCTCTCGAATGACACAGTAAAATATTTCAAAATAAAGGTTTGCTTGAAGATTGAGCTCGTGGCTAAGGAATACCAGCCGCACAAACATCAAGGTTCAGCAACGCTTGCCGAGGTTGGTCAGTGGATGGGTGATCATCCATTACTTACCCAGTTTCCTCCATGCCTCGGGGGGCCGTAAGTCGCGAATGCTATTAAAACGGGAACACCCAAATTCTCCGAAATATTTTATTTCGAATTTCGATATTCCGATTTTCAAATGTCCGAATTTCATAATAACTAAAACGATAATGTCTGTTATTACGAAACTTATTTTACCGAAAGTCGTAAATGCGATTTGTTTGTTTTCCTATTTTCATACGTCCGAAGAATCAAATGCCCGATGGGTTTTCGGTCCGAAAAACGACATTCCGATTTTCAATACTTCGAATAAACATAGATTTAGATACAATCAGTATAATATTTAGTTTGTTACATATTATAATATCCATAGATATTTTAACCATTTTCGAAATAACCATGGTCAAAAGACCTACTATTTAATATACCTAACGAAAATTTTTAAGCGTTTTGAACCTTAAATTAAACTATTGTCTTAAATATAGGCACTAACTTTTGCTACAAAACTATGTGACAGAAACGAATCGCTGAAAACCGAGCCAACGTAGGCGCGGAGGCGCGAGATGGCCCGCGAACTTGAGGAGCAGGTGTTATAACCGTCAGTTGGATTTAAAAAATATCTGACCCGTTTTTTATTTTGTTGCATAAACCAAAATTGACGCGTCAGTTGGATTTAAAAAAATATCTGACCCGTTTTTTTATTTTGTTGCGTAAACCAAAATTGACGCGTCAGTTGGATTTAAAAAAAAATCTGACCCGTTTTTTTATTTTGTTGCGTAAACCAAAATTGACGTAGATACGACGCTTTTAAAATTATCAATACGTCACACCTCGTGGAGCTCGTGGCTAAATAATAACAGCCGCACGGGTCGATCTTCAAGGTTAAGCAACGCTTGCCAAGGTTGGCCTGTGGATGGGTGACCATCTTAACATAGCGAGTTTCCTCCGTGCCTCGGAAAGCACGTTAAGCCGTTGGTCCCGGCTGTCATTTGTAGATCTTTGGCAGTCGTTACGGATAGTCAGAAGCCGACAAACTGTACAGCAGTTTGGCAGAAGATATGTGTACTTTTTTCTATGTTACTTTTATGGAATAAATAAATAAATAAAAAAAAAGTAAATCTGACTCCAGTCTTGCCATGAAGTACCGTGTTACCTAGTTACTAGGTTGTGGAGGTCTGGTAGGCAGCCGCTTCGCGTAAAATACTGTATTCAGCTAAAATCCGGTTTGACTGGCCGACCCCAATATAGTTAGGAAAAGGCTAGGCAGCTGATGATGATGATGATGATAATGAATACGTCACACCGTGGTACAATTTTAGTGCGTTCTGACGTCATGAGCCCCACTCAAGAGTTTTGATGGGTTTTATCTCAATTGATTGATTTGATTGTTTTAGTCAATATTCATTTACAAAAACAAAAAATACGTTTCCATTATTTTTCAATACCCTAACTGACAGACTAAGTAACTAGCGGAAACTAGCATATTGTGTTTATTTGTTTTGCTATTCAGTTTTACAAGTCGTTTTTATTTCGCAATTCTAATAAATAGGTATTTTAACAATCGAAATTCGTATTTTTGATGTTTCGAACTATCGTCAAGTCAGACTTTTTGTTTTTCGATTCGGTATTTTAAGAATAGTAATTATAAACATTAGAAATATTGATAGGTCGGAATTATGAAAAAAGGATGATTGATAAATCGGAGTTGTTATATTAGGAATTTTGAACCATTCGGAATTCTGAAAATCGGTATTTTCAAATTCGTATTTGTGACTGTCGGAATAAAGTTTTTCGTATTAATGTAGTGTACCCCATTAAAACATCTTTGACATTCGTTATGGCTACTTTGTCAATAGCCATAAAATCCAACAATAGATCGTGGGGATTGTGATACCCAGTTTCTGCGTTACGTAGGTCCGATACGCATACGCTCCACCTCAAATACTGGTATTCAGCTGCATGCGCACGTGTTAGTCAAGCAGTATTTTAAAATCATATCGATCTAATCGTTTATATTGTTCTTTCCCAATTGATCTGAAATCATGTTGTAGGGTTTAGGATTAAAAGAACATTGTGTCCCTAAAACGCAATTAATTTTGCACTAATTATGGTTGTATTTAATAGGTGTCGGTACTATAACTTGTGGCTGGTATAAATTAATTTAGGACCGAATTTTCAATATACAGATCGCTTTTACTTGAAAAATAAAAATAGTGCTTTGGTAGTCTTTTTTGTTGTTAAAAATATAAGTAAAAGCTATATTTATTCTTCTAATGTACTTTACTTTGCTACTTATCTAAAGTAGCGGTCACTGACAACGAAAATTTGATCAAAATATCTAAGATGGTGGTCCTTATGTTTTAGTTCCTAAAACACAGTTTGATTAAGTAACGAATCTACGCACAAGATGGTGTTCAAAGGCACTAAAATCAAATCAATCTTGATGTTTTAACAGGCTCCATTAACAGGTAAGAGCAAAACGGTTCGAACTTAAGGGTGCTTTTCCACCAGAGGCGTGCGGGCTGAGCGAGGCTAGGTAAATGAAGCGATCCTATTGGTTCTTAACAAACACATCCCTCGCAATGCATCCTCGCGCATCTCTAATGGAACCGCAGCCTTACGCTCCTGTCGCTCAGGTTGATTTATTAGGTCGAGCAAAAAAAACTGGTTACTCCCAGGGATTGGAGCCAAGCACGATAAATGCTGACAACCCAGTCTTCTGGGACTTTACACAGCCGACCACGCGCGGTTTTACCTAAAAACACACCTGTTTTATTTTAAAATTGAAGGAAAATATTAGGGAAGCAGGTTTTTGAGTCATAAAAGATCAGAGAAAACACGGTACTGCTTTATTTATATATTTCTTATAAATAACTAAATAAGCTCATACGCTTGGATTCAATGAAAAATAAAATTACTTGATAAGGACATTCATTCGTTGATTTTCTTAGAATTACTGACATCCATCCCAAATAACATTTTGGTGTCAGTTACAGGCTTTTTTATGACTTTAAGTAATATAACAGGGTTATAATTATCTCAGTTATTACTAAAGACGAAATAGAGGAGTTAACAAACAAGTTTTAGCCCCAATCGCAGCACTAAAGCTTTAATGGACGACATAATACAGCTGCAGAGTTATAATGGCGCTAGTAGCAGCAAGTATACTTAATACGTTATAGCTTTAACCTTTTTGTGACACCCAAGTCTTTATAAAAGTGTTCGCCGACACCTCTTAACACTTATTGTTGTATAGTTATTGCAATGAACTCTTTTATACCACTTAAGGTGCTACATTGACTGTTATCGCAGACATAGGCTATAAAATAGAGTTTATCGAGAGTTTAGTAACACGAGAAACTAAAGGTGTCAAACAACTCCTCTATCTGGGTTTAACCTGTAATAAAGGGTTTAACTAAAGCTTATTGTGTTAGGCAGTACTCTTTTACAGATGTTCTAAAGGTATTGGTGTCAAACAACGCAAGTATGGGTCGTTATTAACACTAACCTCACTTTTGTAAAGTTCGCCATTGTTTTGGTAACCTAACAATTAATATTGTTTCGAGTTATTCAACATTTGACTACAATAAACAATATTTCTTACATTATTTGAAGCATTCCATGAATGCCACTTAATTTTACATACCACTGCTCAGGAAGCAGGAATGAATAATAATGTTAAGGTTGAGGTACCTATTTTATTATCATAATTATTCTTTTAAATCTTTAATAAAACCTAGGCGCGTTAAAATTGAGATGACAAACGTGGTATACATTTACAGTGAAATCATAAGGGCAGTCATTTTCACTTCACATACTTAAATAACATAATATTCCATAATATTATTCTGCTGTGTTGAATAATGGATGACATAACACTTCCATTACGAACAGATTTAATTTTAGTTAGGTTACAGGCTTTTTCATCTTGACGTGCGCTTTTTACCACCTGTAGTGCTCACTAACGCGGTAATACCGGTTAAAGTAGTAGCTGACGATGAATAAACGCTCTTGTGCAGCTTTAAGATCTTTTCGACACCTTACTATAGGATTTATGCAACCTGTGGCGTTTACCAACTCTATTTTACAACGATAATAAAGATTAAAGTGGGGTGTATGGGGTCCGTTGCCATCTTAAAGACCCAAGCCAACCTCACCTGCTAGCGGTGCACCCTGCTGTCCAACGGACGAGGCTCTGGCGAACCTGGTTTCCCTCTTGTAGGGTTGTGGGGGTCAGACGGCTGGTCGCCCCACGTAAAACCAACTTCAGTCATATGTGTATGGAGAGAAACAAGTTAGGTAAGGGTACTCGGTCTAGGGCGTCGCCGCATAACGACGCGCAGGCACATCGCCCTAAACCTGCGATAAGTGGGCTAGGGCTACCGTGTCAAGTACGGGCACGGCTAAAGAGGATAGTACCCAAGAAGAAGTTCCGCTTTGCCACCTGGAACATTGGCTCCCTAACCGGACGTTTCCAAGAACTCGCAGAC
The DNA here is from genome assembly GCA_950371165.1 of Lacanobia oleracea. Lineage (NCBI taxonomy): Eukaryota > Metazoa > Arthropoda > Insecta > Lepidoptera > Noctuidae > Lacanobia > Lacanobia oleracea. Next base: position 11,514,613 of record OX493385.1, read on the forward strand.
GTACTTGCGAAGCGTCGGGTCCAGTGCGCCTTCCTTCAGGAGACGCGCTGGAAGGGAAATAAGTCACGTGACATCGGGCAGGGGTACCGGCTAGTGTACACCGGATCACCAACGGGTAGGAGCGGAGTGGCCGTGGTGCTGTCTAAGGACCTTCAGGATGGACTCCTTGAAGTAGACCGATGCAGCGACCGGTTGATGCGAGTTAGGGTGCTGTTCGAAGGGTCGGTAACGAACCTAATCAGCGCCTATGCTCCTCAGACTGGTTGCTGTGAGTCTGAAAAGGAGGCCTTCTGGGATGAGTTCGAGGACGTATTACGCGCTATCCCGAATTCCGAAGGTGTTTTGGTTGGGGGGGATCTCAACGGTCACGTAGGTCAGTTTGCTGGAGAGTATGGACGTGTTCACGGTGGTTTTGGTTATGGCCAGCTAAACGCAGAGGGAGTCAATATACATAGCACCTGCGCTGTGTCTGACCTAGCCATCGCGAACACATTCTTTCAGAAGAAGCCCCAGCATCTTATTACGTACCGTAGTGGTGCCTACTCAACCCAAATAGATTACCTGCTGGTGCGACGGTGCCACATTGGCAAGGTTACCAACTGCAAAGTCATCCCAGGCGAAAGCCTAACGGCTCAACACCGCCTCCTTGTCCTGGACTTTGCGGTTGTACCGAAGAAGAGAGTGACCGAGAAACGCAAACCCCGCACTAAGTGGTGGTTGCTTGATGGTCCTAGGCAGTCGGACTTCATCGCGGAGGTCGAGCATCTCAAGATCAGTGCTCCGCATGAGTCCGCTCAAGAGATCTGGAGTAGGATCCATTCAGCAATCACCGGTGCGGGTAAGCGCGTCCTTGGCACTTCTCGTGGTGGCCGCACCATAGGAAAGGAGACGTGGTGGTGGGATGACGGGGTGCAGGAGGCGACTCGGAAGAAGAAGGTTTTATTTAAACAGTGGCAAGGGTCCAACTCTCCGGATGACAGGGAGGCATATGGAGCGGCTAAGCGCGCTTGCAAAAAAGCTGTAGCCAGAGCCCGCAGCAAAAGTCTGGCGCCCTTATACGACAAGCTGGAAACTGCGAAGGGGCAAAAGCTTATTTTTAAGCTGGCGCGTGGCCGGGAGAAAGCTACACGGGACATTAGCAAATGTCTTTGTGTAAGGGACGCCCAGGGTAAGCTGCTCTACGATGCCCCCTCTGTTAAGGAGAGATGGTGTACATACTTCGCGGAGCTGTCTAACAAACAGCATCCCCATAACCTTCCTCCGGAACCGCCTCTTAACCTTGGGCTTATTTCCCCTATTTCCCCCGACGAAACCCGCATTGCTCTTCGCCACATGAAGAACCGGAAAGCGGTCGGGCCTGACAATGTGCCAATTGAAGTGTGGAAGGCGATGGGCCCACATGGTGTGGACCTTCTGACGGATCTTTTTAACCGCATCCTGATCACCAAGGAAATGCCGAATCAGTGGCGATTTAGCCTGATTATCCCTGTTTACAAAGGCAAAGGTAGCGTACAGGATTGTGGTAGCTACCGCGGTATCAAGATCATGTGCCACACCATGAAGCTCTTCGAGCGCATCATTGACACACGGCTCCGTAGCGAGTGTGCTGTCTCTGAGTGTCAATATGGCTTCCGGGCGGGTAACAGCACCATGGACGCAGTGTTCGCCTTACGGAATCTGGCTGAGGCTTACAGAGAGAGAAGGAGAGCTTTGCATATGGCCTTTTTAGACCTGCAGAAGGCCTTCGACTGTATACCTCGGCAGTCCATCTGGTGGGCACTGCGCTTCAAGGGCGTTCCCGAGGCCTATATTGACATTATCAGAGACATGTACCGCGATTCCGTGTCCTCTGTCCAGACCGCTGTTGGCGAATCGAATGGCTTCCCAATATCTGTTGGCGTTCACCAAGGCTCGGCTCTTAGCCCGTTCTTGTTTAACGTAGTGCTCGATGTAGTTACGGCAAACATCCAAGATCAGCCTCCATGGCTAATGATGTATGCCGATGACATCGCCCTCGTTAATCAGAACAAAGCCCATCTTGAGCGCAAAGTCAACATTTGGAAGGACACGCTTGAAAACGGTGGTCTGAGACTAAATGTGGCGAAGACTGAGTACATGTCCTGTGGCAGCACGGATACAAACACCATCCGATTAGGTTCGGACCTGATCAGAAAGTCCGATACGTTCAGGTACCTTGGATCCGTGCTGCACGAGTCTGGCAACGTGGACGACGTTGTCCAAGCACGTATTGGCGCGGCTTGGGCGAAGTGGCGCGAGGTGACGGGCGTTGTATGCGACCGCAAAATGCCTCCGAAACTCAAGGGGCAGATATATAAATGCATCATTCGGCCTGTCCTACTGTACGGGGGCGAGTGTTGGCCAGCACTAAGCAGACACACCCAGGAGCTTCGCGTCACGGAGATGAAGATGCTGAGGTGGATGAGTGGCGTAACGCGATCCGATCGCATGCGCAACTCTTACATCCGAGGTAGTCTTGGTGTCCGTGACGTGGGGGAAAAACTGCAAGAGTGTCGTCTGCGATGGTATGGCCACATCATGCGCCGCCCTATGGTGTACGTTGGTCGGAGATGCATGAATATGGCTGTTCTTGGGGCTAGGCCCCGTGGTCGCCCTCGCAAGCGCTGGCTGGACGTCGTCAAGTCTGACATGAGAGCCAATGGCCTGACTGAGAAGGATGTTGAAGACCGGGCAAAGTGGAGGAAGCTAAGTAGGAAGGCGGACCCTGGCAATAGCCGGGATTAACGCCAGGTGGAAGAAGAAGAAGAATAAAGATTAAAGTAGTAGCTGACGATGAATAAGCGCTCTTGTGCAGCTTTAATATCTTTGTGACACCGTACTATAGGCTTTCTATAACTTTTACCTGTAAAACTGTGGGCCTCTTTTGTGGTTATAAGTGAGTTAGAGCATGCTCTAACTCAGTTGCACAGGTATGCGTTAACACTTTTATACTCAAATGGAACTGATATACGAGTCTTATATAGGTCTTTTTAACGCTTTAGTGTTAGTTGGGATACGACGTAGTTCGTATTTTTCGGAAAAACCGTAAAGGATCAAGGGATTGTGTACTAAGCTACTTTACAATTCCGTTGTACAGTAAAGTATTCTCTGTGAAATTTAGACAAGTAAAGAAATAAAAGAGAAAATAAATAAAAAGTTTCCATCGCAAAAAATATACCAAGTAGTAATTCCTAAGCCGTGAAAATGTAAGCTGAAATGTGTGTGTGTGTACACAAGAGAACTCAGACCACAGGTGAAACCGTGGCCACAAGTAGTTGTTTTTAAAGCCGCAAAGGAAAATTATATGCCTTTATCTCAATAAACTTAAGCTCAAACTTCAAAAGCTATTGATAAAAGCAAGATGGAGTTAAGTGAGTTTTATATTAGTGTTTGACTTGTATGAAAGATTTCAGTCTTTAAACACGAGTTTCAGAATACGGGTTTGCTTTAGAATTTTTAAGAGAGTTTTACAAGGTTGTTTCGTGAATTTCGGTAGTGGTTAGTTCGATATGGGTTCAGGTTTTTTGTGATTGTGGATTTTGTGTACCTTTAAGAAATGGTAACTCAAAAATCAGTGGTCTGTATGAAAAGCCATGGAAAATTAATGTAAGAATGTCCATTAGGGGGTTCTGTAGTTTCTTATAAGATTTACATCAATATTATTGTAATCTATCAAAACGGTATCTGCGCTCTATTTCAACCACACCACTGCTTCTCATCAATGAGATTGTGGTCAAACGCGAGCTTATCAATTATTATTAAAATTTTAGAAATTCCTACGGGAACGGGAAAAAACGGGATATTCGCGTACGTAGTCGTGGGTAAAAGTCAATAATGAAAAATAGAAACTAGAGCTTAAAGATAAGTTCTTTGTTGAATTCCATTTTTTAGGGCAGCGTACCAAAATTTAAAAAAGGAACCCTTATGGTGTGATTAAGTCTGTCAGTCAGCATGGTATGTTCTTCTATACAAATTTTGTGAAGAGGTAAAGTGAGAGAATTTGTGAGGTAATATCTGAATCTACTAAACCGATTTTGATAAATACTTTTCCCAACAGAAAACCCCGTTATTTTTGTGTACCATAAGCTATATATTAACCCGAAAATCACGCACGGGCATGAGTCAGCTAGAATTTAATAATCTCCCATGGATGGGCTCCAAATTAAAATCCGTAGGTACAATACCTATGTGCCAGTAGAGGCCGCTGTTTGAAAGTTTAGAGATTTCCTTTTCAACTCAATCATTAAAATAAGTACTTACTACTACCTACTCGGGCGAGTTAACTTGATACATGGCTCGAATGATGTTAGTGCAAAGTACAGTTTGTAAAAACTTTCGTTAGCATTTCATATGCGTACGTACATACAATCGCAATAGTCTGTCTCGATACAGCTATCAAAACATTTAATATAACTCCTACCAGTCCACTGATTGATGTAGGAGACTGCTTTGTTGGTTTGAATAAGCATCCTAATATCCAAGTATCATGCTATTTACACAGTAAAGGTTTTCTTCCAAAAAATTTAAGCCCACAACGTTTGACATGACTACTATCGACAACATTTTTACTAATATAAACATTTTGCAATGTGAAACGTTTTTCAGTCACCATAAGCAGTTGTGACTACGATTTCTAAATTCACAATAGTAAAGTACTGTCCGCCTATTCGCTCTTCCACCTGTCTGTCTGTCCGCTCATCTGCCTGTCCGCCTGTTCATCTATCTGAACGTAAAGTAAGGAAACTATCCAAAATATTTTTAGTCCGACTCGCTCTTGACCGATTTTATTATTAAATAGAAGCCTCCTCGGCACTGTTAGTCAGTTAATGGAAAATGCATCTGTATAAATTTAACCTAGTTCTAATACATACAAAATGTTTGCCAGCCGACCGTTCGATATGGGTGGCAGAGAATTCAAGTAATCGAGTGTAAATAATAAATGTTCCAAGTACTATCATTAATTTTAAAGGTTCATAGGAGCACTACGTACACAAAATTGATAGCATTAAATATCTATACAAAAGCCAGTTGCTATGTATTTTTGAAAACATTGCCTTGAGTAGCTATCTCGCCCGAAACTTTAACCATAGTGCATCCATTAGTTCCCAACCAAACTCTTGTGGGAAGACCAACCAAACTCTTGTGGGAAGAAACTATTTTGTTTTTAGGTAACCTTTGAAATTATGAAATAGCAAAACGACGTTTTCAACTCACTCGAAGAAATTTATGAAATGAAAAAAAAAATAATAAAATAATTAAAAAAAAATATATTAATAATATTTTTTTTAATTAATTTATAAAATAATAAATTATAAAATTAGTTAATACTACTTTTATGTGAGAAATAGACGAAGATTTTTTTCCGTGGTTACTAAACGCCACATTTTTCCGCATGAATCCTAAAACACACTTTGTTGCAGGGCCTACGGTACTAGGAACGAATTTCCAAATAAACGTGTTGAAAAGTTAACTGTTTCATTTTACTTAAACATCAAGTCGTCAATACAATCACCAATACTTTACGGGATGATTGTGAATATTTAGTAACATTTACTCTTTATTTAATTGAATTGCATCGACCTTATTCTACACTTTTCAACGTCACTTTGTATTTATATAATTGTCTACTGCGCATTCGAGCAAATGGCACCCGTGGGCTGCAGCCGAAAATCAAATCAGCGTTAGGTGGTAATACCTAGTGTTGCCCCCTAACAAAGGCCCTTTTTGTACAGTATGTAAGTCATAATTATAACATTGTTTTTATTGTACCAATAAATGTGATTTTCTATATTTTTTTATCAAAAAAACCATTTAATGACAACGACATAAATATCTAAAAACTAACTAAGGCGCAAAAGTAGAAGATATTTCAAAATAATGACAACACACACAATTATAAGTAACCACATATAATGCGATACAGGGCCTCACAAGACTGACCTGGGTCACCGTCACCACAATAGAAACCCTTGTTATTGCTCCGTACCTAATCAATTCTCATCTCGTTCATCAAAGATATGGGTTATCGTGTTGTATTTTAGCTCGAGTATATAATAGATATTGTGCGACTTATATTATATTGATGATATTATCAACCGCCTTGAGTTCACTAATTATAGACTTTATTTATTTTTCTTTTACACATAATAGATACATGAATTTTCTATTTAATATTGACTACCTCAATTTATTTATTATTTATTGATGACTCTCTGCACTAACACCTTAAAAGTCGTGCAGATTGAAAACTATTATAAAATTATTATATTATTTTAACCACGGATTGAAATTAAAATCTTAAAATGAAGATAAAAACCATCTCTTCTTATCCGACAGAAGGCAGACAAGGGAGTGATACGATGTTTACTCTATCCCAGAAACACTATTTCACCGACTCGAACCAGTAATTGGGTAAAAAGTGTCTGATTTCCCGAACACCGCCCCTTGCTACGGCTCGGTCAAATAACGGGTAAACCGGCAAGTTTTCATTAAACTCTAATACGGTAAATACGCTCAAGTTGTGGGTAAGCGTTCAATCTTTAGAAATCGGTCCTTCAGCTCAACTTTCATCGCAAATCGTTTCATCAACAAATTGTTAGCCGGGGAGTTTCCGTAAAGCGCTGTGCACTCAATCTATTCTTACACGTCCATCTAAAATTCCAATCACTTCACTTGAATTGGATTTATCGTTGGAGTTTGTTGAATTAAGGTTCGTACGACGAGGATCCTAGATAATGGGCTGATGTTCGACATCTGACAAACTTGTAAGAATTTCAACAAGGCTTTAGCTCTGTAATGTCTTAGAGCGGAGAAAGTATTGATATATTTTTATTTCTTACTGCTTCCGCGCGTGTTTTTTTATCCAAAAAAAATCGGAAAATCCTCTTAGTGCTTTCGTACGGAGTGAAGGGAAGCTGCATGCCAAATTTTCAGCTTTCTACAACCAGTCGTTTCTGCTGTTCGTTGTCTGTCAGTCACCGAATAAGTCACCAGAAATGGAAGAATAATATAATATGTACTAGATTGTGCCCGCGACTTCGTACTGTTACGAGTAGGATGGCGCTCCGTGGATCCTTTTGAAGAAAATACTTTTATCACTGCTACAATTAAAATAATTAATTAAAACACTAGTAACACATTCAAGGAGATTTGACTGACTAAAGACTATTGAAACTATTAACGTGTGAGCTGTTTGAGTGATGGCTAAAAATGAATTTTCTGAAGTAAACTCCCTGCGACAACACGTGTAAATTACCTTTATTCAGGCTTAGCATAAATGAGAAGCGAGTGGCTAGATAACAGCCGCACGAGTCGATCTTCAAGATTAGGAGTTTCCTCCGTGCCTCGGAAAGCACGTTAAGCTGTTGGTTTCGACTGTCATTTGTAGATCTTTGGCAGTCGTTACGAATTGTCAGAAGCCAGTAAATCTGACTCCAGTCTTGCCATGAAGTCAGATTTACGCAGTTAATGGGTTGTAGAGGTCTGGTAGGCAGCTGTTCCACGTAAAATTATTCAGCTAAATCCGGCTTGACTGGAAGCCGACCCCAATATAGTTGGGAAAAAGCTAGGCAGATGATGATAAGCTTAGCATAAATGTGGAAGCGACAAGGTGAATCGCTATCGTTATACCTATGCGTTTATTGCATAGGTATAACTAATTTTTTATAACAGTACGCGCATCCTACCGTTTTTCCCGTACCCGTAATAATTTTGAAAAATCCTCTCTTAGTGCATCCCTACACTCCCCAAGGAACCTTCATGCCAAATTTTAGCTTTCTACAACTAGTAGTTTCGGCTTCGGTTCGGTTGTCTGTCAGTTACTCAAACAGTCAGTAATAAATTCATTGACGGGGGGGGGGGGGTTGAGCCGAATTCTGTATTGAGTATTTTGAGTTAAGAACGGGTCAACTAAAAGCCTATATTAATGCCAATTATTGACAGGTTTTTTATGTTATATAGTTGTTTTATTAAAGATCATATGCCTAGCTTTTTCCGTACTATATTGAAACCGGATCCCAGTTTTACCAGATTAAACAATAATACAATATCCAGAAATTGCTTCTTTTGTACCTTTAAAAAGCACTCAGTTTTTTTGTCCCTAATTTTTTTCCAACGGTCCCTTTTCCTTATCAAAATTACAGTATTTTTAGATGAAGCGAGACATAATATCTTTTTTTAATCCAAGTTAACGAATGGAATTAATTTATTCTTATTTTCTTACATCAGAATTCCTAACGATGTTTTTTAACCGTTTCGTGTCGGCTTACAATAGATTGTGGGCGAACTGGATCTAATCTAAACAGCAGAAGGCATATAGTCGTTCAAGATAAACAGACGAATTGGTTTATCAAAACATCATTTGTAATACATGACTTTCTAAGATCAGAATCACGATTCAACTTGCCATCGTTCTTTTTTATATTGATTAAAGAGAACGACGTAAAAGTAGCCAAAGAAAAACACCTGAAACAGGAAAATTATGAAGAATAATGTTCGTAGACGACGGGGTCATTAACCTTTCTTGATGTATTCTGTTCATTTTTAATCTTAAGGGGTAAAATTATATGAATCCAAGAAAATTGCGCTAACTTTGCAACATTTCTTAACACCATTTTTTCCGTTAACGTGTTGAGTATAGGCAGACAAGTATGTTCAAATGTATCCCGCAAAAAGTTAACTCCGTATGTTGGTTTTTTTTAAATACAACATCTGATTTCAATAATAACTCGATAGAAAAAATATTAGCTGGCATGTTCGTTTGGAGAATTGGGAGAAGAGATCGAATTTTACAAGTAAATTTTACAGGTAAATTAAATTAAACATTTTTAATCTGTGCAAATATCCTATTTTATTTTAGAATTATTATTTTTCATTAATTTTGCTTTTCCAGCTTAAAATTAACTACTTTCTTTTCATTAAATTACTTAATTGAAAATTGAATTAGGTACGCTAACCAAGAACATTATTTTATAGACCATGTCAGACTTAATTATAAAAAGACTAAACACATCTAATGTTTTTTAAATATCGTCTTTGTTTTTTAACGATATTCCTCGGGCAAAAAAATTTAATTCTGACAAAATAAATTAGTTTTACGTATTCTTTACATATTGTAAAAAAAAATAGATTTAACTTGATTTCCCTAGATTTTATTGAAAAAAAAACGCGTTTTTGTTTTTTGTAATTATTAGAAGAGCTAAAACCAAATATTCGATTAACGAAAAAAATCAGAGTAAGGAATTTTTGGAAGGTTCAAAGCTAATTTGACTGGCATGTAATTATAACAACACCCTAATTGTATCATCTTACACACATCTTACTATCTTACACATATAATAAATCAACTTGTTTTATTAGTTTCCATGAGCCTCTACGAAGTGCTACGAAATGCGTAGCATTGCTACGAAAATCGTAGCGACGACGACGTAGCGAAACTGATATACTTATTATTGGAAATTTCAAGGCTCTTGAATACGATGAAAGTTTTTTGAGCATGTAAAGGTGCAAGCTACAACTGAGTATCAGATCTGGACTTTTATTATCAGTTTTGGAGTTTCCTAAACATGTGTTGTCACTGGACCCGCACTCATTTTGGACGCGGTCATTTAAAAGGTGCCTATCATCTGGCAAGCTTAGTTGTGCTTAAGAGTTCTTGTGGAAAGTTTTAATTCGAAGAGTAGGCTATTTAAGTGTTAAGTGCCGACTCCTTGAAAAACTTTCCATCCTCACATACATAATTATATGTCGGTGTGTCAGCTTTCACGTATAGAAATAGAAGGCCCGTGACAATTCCGATAATAGCAGACGTCCGTCATTTCCGTCCGACTACGAATATTATTTGTAACAGCGTCTTTAGTAGAATCTCTGACACATGTCTTGCAAAGCCAGTTACTGGGTTTTGAAGGTCAGACGGCAGTCGTTTCACATAAAATACTGCTACTCAGCTGTATCCATTTAGACTGGAACCCGACCCAAATATATTTGGAAATGAGCTAGGTATGTTCAGTCGCTGTCTTACCCTGCTCTGTGCCAATCACCATTTCCCATCGTGCCTAAATCTTAACACTAACATAAGGCCGTGTCCACAGGAGTGCAATGTGCCGCCGGGCCACGCCCCACCGGTGAACCCGCACCCCATCACCCTGGGCCCGCCGGCCGCCCAGCAGCAGATCCTCAACGCACCAATGGTGCTGCCACCGCACGCTAAGGAGTACTTCTTCTTGGAGATCGAGCTGCGCTATGGATTATTGCAGGTTAGTAAAACAGTGCTGTTTAAATTTAAATACATACGTCACAGTACAACTACGAGTAAAATACCATTTTAAGCTATTCACATCACAGTAACTGGGAAAAATAACTCACGCCGTTGGCCCCGATCGTCATTTGTCGTTTTTGACAGTCGCTACGGAAATTCAGAAGCCAGAAAGTTACCCAAAGACAAGATACCAGTCTTGACTTGTGGTATCGTGTTTCTCAGGTATTGGGTTATTTAGGTAAGATGGGCCATTGCTCTATATAAAATACTGGTTTTAAAATGCATAGTTGGGAAAAGTCTAGACAGATTTTTTGCGTGCGGCTAAGGAGTGGAGTTCACTAGCAGTGTCTTGGTTTACTGATAGTTACAACCTGGGGGTCTTTCATTCTACAGTGAATACGTTATTTCTCGGCCAGTGTTATTATTGTCAATTAGAGACTAAGCTTCTTTTCAGGGTTTCTTAACCAACGGAACCGCCGCTGTCCGTCTGTTTTTCTGTCAGCGGGCGTATCTCCTTAATCGTTATAGGAAGGCAGTTGAAATTTTCACATCAAATGAATTTTTAGTACTACGACAGTTAATGACAAAAAATAATAGTTTAGGTCTTATGTGAACCCGACTCGTACTTGGCCAGTATTGTTTCACATCTTATTTCGTTTTCGCCTTACTCTGCTTTATTTCCGTCTCGTAAACTTACTGACTATTTTATTAATTTATTTTTCATGATACAGTGTGATAGGGAAAAATAACAGATTCTGTTTTTTTAAACGAAAGCCTTTGATAGACTAACTAAGCCAGTATAAAATCAAAAATTTTTGCAAGCCACTCTGGAACGTTTGCAAATTGTTGTATTACCGGCACCGCTCTTATTTATTAAAATAGATACATAGGTAAAGTATTCAGTTTTATAGTGTTCATGTCAAAGGCAACCATGAATCAAAATTAAAAGCGTTTACATCTCACGGAATTTCATACAAACTCTTAAGTCTTTATTTGTCGAAATCAATGAACCGATTTTTGTTAAACTTCCTAAGCATAAGCAGGAAATATAAGCTTAAAAAGTGAGTAGAGAATATTTTTTAATGTTTTCATTTAAAAAAGATGATTGGAAATCTCTGTTTGTATGGAAAAACTAAATCGGTCGAATTTAGCTGTAATACTATTTTTCGAATATTTTCTCTACTAACTTTTCGCTCCCATGTATGCTGCTTATGCGTAGAAAGTTTCATTAAGTTCGGTTCATTCATTTCGAAAAATAAGGCCTTGAAAGTTTTATTGAAATACCGTACAGCGTAAACGGTCCTTTCTCTTAACTAGCACTTGAGTGATCGAGAGACAATACATATTTATGGCTTGCAGTTACCTTTATAACTTTAGTCGTGAAACGCATTTCACTGATTTTACTATTATTCAGTTTTCTAATAATATATTTCTTGTACCTACCTAGATCACATGGGTAGTTTGACGATTGAGTGGCATCTAATACACTTTGACTCTATCATTGTGGAGGCCATTCCTCCAATCGGTAAATTCACCATAAAAATACATTTAAAAACAAAATACAGTATTTAAAAAACAAATGCATTTACTCGCCAAACAGTTCATGCTAAACCACTATTCACTATTTCACGTTTTAACTGTTCTGCGTTTGCTCGACGTCCATATGTCGCCACTAGGATCATAGACTAATATATACTACCTACTAGGATCGAGCAGAATACAAGCGTCAGGTATACAGGGGGAAATTTTTAAAGTGTGCCTGGAAGGCCAAATCCGAAAATATCAGGAATATCTAAATCACTGGAAAAAGTCTACTGGTTTTTGCACTCGAGTAGTCAGTTTTTCTACCATCTGGGCCCTGTTATGGTGACGAAATATGCCGGTGACCTTGGAGAAACAAAACGCGCACTCAACATCGTGTGCCCCGCGGCTGCGCCAAATAGGTCCAGTTCAGCAAAATGCCAGACAACTAGGTGCTGCCTGACGCTGGTTTTCAACTGCACCTTTATTGAGTTTTTCCATTAGCAATTTCTCAATGACAGCCCAGAGTTGGTAATTGGTGGTGTGACACCCCAATGCCTCAGAAGGCAATTCAAGCCGTTGGTTCTGTTCCAGATCTCAGTCGTGTTGGATCGCCGTCTTATCGAACTGTGAGAGTGACGGAAGAGGCAGTTCATTTGAGTTAGCGTACATACTTGTTCACTAATTTGTTCTGCGCCGCTATTAAATAGCCAGATGTTCCCATCACGTAGGATGGGGTATTTTAGTAAAAAAAACTAATTAGTCCGTTTGATAGTTTAAAAAAAAATATTGGACTCGTAATTTTCTCTTTTCACGTAAACAAAAAATAAAGAGGATACAGCGAGGTGAAGACACGCGTGACGTCATCTGGCTTGGTAAAGTTGTACCAAATTTACCTCTTTATTTTTTGTTTATTCTTTTGTGCAAGATATAAACAGTTTATGTTCGGTATATTGAGTAAGTAACTAATTTTTATTTCGACTGTTTTTTGTATGTATATTTATAGATATTTATTACATTTTTTTTTTTCATTCTTTTACATTTTTCCGTTCTTTCACAGGCTTGAGCGGATAGAAAATCTTAGTTTTTATTGTCTCTGTGGCAATACAGAAAGAATTAAAACTAAGCTTTTCTATTGTACATTACCCGTGGGTAACGTACAATAGAAAATCTTAGTTTTTATTGTCTCTGTGGCAATACAGAAAGAATTAAAACTAAGCTTTTCTATTGTACATTACCCGTGGGTAACATACAATAGAAAATCTTAGTTTTTATAAAGTTCTAGTTCTAGTTTTTTAAGTGAATAGTTTGTTAGTTAATTAAGAACATTCGTTCTTTATCGTTCTGTACTGCTAATTAATTTTCAAGTTTAATGCTCTAGTTTGTCACATCATACTTAAAATACGAGTACGTTCACATTCAAATCGCAATATTATCACAGTGACAATCAAAATCAAAACTTGGCAAAATGGCGATGTTTCTTGGGTAATAAAAAATATGATACTATTAAGTCCGTCGATTAGATTAATGAAAAATATTGTATACGTATTTTTTGTTTTATCAAATGAATATAAAGATAAAACGCATCAAAGATCAGGAGTTTGTGACTGTCCGATATTAAGTGTATCGGAATATGACGTCACATGAGTTTTCAGCGCAATGTATCGTCTTCACATTTTGTTTACGTGAAAATGAGAAAAAAAATGTGTCCAACATATTTTTGGAAATCTATCTAACGCACTAATTATATGTTTATAGTCAACATCCTCAATTAGTTGCGTTTGACAAGATGCGAATGCGAACGTTCCGTAAAGATACGGGAAGTTCTCAGCTTCAAATACTCAATCAAAGTACTATCCACGGGCGCACACTACGACTACTGACACACTAAGTTAAAATGACTATAATTATCTACTAATAATAACACGGCATTGTATAATATCACCTTTATTCATATAAATCATGGCGTGCCCAAATACTTGGTTTTCTTATTAAAATTGATGGACCCCACACGTAATAGGCGTACGAGCTTCCATCCCATCGAAATTAAATAGTTGGTCCGGGATAATCTCTAGTAATCTGCGTCATTTGTACTAAGCCTCATTGAAATGAAACCAAATCCCGGATTTAGAACTTGATTGGTTTATATTAGCTGATGAAGGAAAACTAATAAGAAAAGTCATAATATCCAAATATTATTTTATCTTCCGATTAAAAGAAAGAATTTTTCCAAAAAAATTTTGTGTACCTATATTTGGTAGGTCTGAGAAAAAAATTGCCTACTACCTAAGTAGGCAATTTTTTTCTGTAATTATTTTTTTTTTTTGGTACAACAGCGTTTGCCGAGTATGTATTATAAATGCGAAAGTTTGGGTGTTTGGATATTTGTTACTCAATCACGTCAAAACGAATCTTGATGAAATTTGGCTTAGAGGTAGATTATAGTCTGGCTAAAATAACATATAGTATACTTTTTATACCGGGAGTATGTTCCCTAGGAATCATTTTTGACATCCACGCGGACGGAGTGCCGGGTAGCAGCTAGTTGATTATATTTGCAAACAGCTTTTCACAAAATGTTAAGCGAGAAAGTTCAGAAGTTGAATCTTTGCGACTATCGCATGATTTCTTCAATATTTTCCACTCCAAATATTTTATTTGCAAAAATCTTTCAGATTTATACCTGCGTTCCTCGTAAATGTACGCGTTTAATTGGCACCTGCCTCGTGAATAACGTTTTGACGTTTTAATTTAAATTGAACATTTTGATTTCGATGAAAATAATATAAGCGCAACGGCAACAGTGATGCCAATTCGTTTATATTAATTTTAACAAAATCGAATGGTTTAATTTTAATTAAAACCCCAACAACTCATTAAAAATTATTCGACCCAGGTGTCAAGTTAACGCGTTCCGGATATAGTTATGTTTATTCTGGCACAAAGTCAGAGTCTGGCCGCTGCTACTAAAACTTTCCAGATAGTCAAACACAAGTGTCATGCACTTAGTCTGACAGAATCTAATCCAGGACTTCTAGCATAGCGGTGGTGCTTGCGACCTCTAAGCCAAAAGCCTCTTAACCGAAAAGATGAAAACTCCCTTCAATAGCTGTCAGTGACAACATTTATATGGAATATTGATATTTGAAACCGACAACTTTGTTCATGAATTTCGGTTAAGATGCCAATTTAGAATGTCCGAAAGTGAGCAGAATGCTAATCCTCGTATTTAAAAACGTTCTTGTCGCAATATATACCAGTGATAACCAAAGACAATGTCAAAAAAACTTATCAAAATTTTCGCAAATTCTCTAATTTGCGAAAGTATTTGACAGTTTGCTATTACGATGCGAATGCAAACGCCCCGCAGTCTGCACTTTCGCAAATTCTCTAATTTGCGAAAGTATTTGACAGTTTGCTATTACGATGCGAATGCAAACGCCCCGCAGTCTGCACTTTAGTTTAATTGGTGAAAGTCACCCTTATAATTCAATACTGTAGGAAACTAAAACATCATGAATAAAATAAAAACTTCCAATTGGAATCCATTCCCATGTGGGCCTACCCGTTAAGTTGGTAAGCCTGTCACAGTCAGCACAACCGCCACTCGTATCGGACACCGGACAGTATGTTAGACATTTCTCGCAGTACGCCGGGCGTCAGCAAAGTTCGGTTGATAGGTACAGTCACGTGCAAAATGCAATAACTAGTTATTTTCCAACTAAGCCAGATCCAAACGCCAATTGCAAGAGTACAAACGTTTCTAGCGTGAGTAAAGTAGTATTTATTGAAAGGAAAAAAGTCCCACTAACGTTTCAGATATTAAGGTACAGACCTGTATATTTGTGTTTTTTGTGAATCAATCAAGACCAAGCTGAATTTAGAATTAGAATTTAATTGAACTGAATTTAGATGATACTCAAATATATAAATACAAATATAAAAAAATATATCAAATATAATACTTACATTCATATGTATGAGGAGCTCGTGGCTAAACAATAACAGCCGCACGGATCGATCTTGAAGGTTAAGCAACGCTTGCCAAGGTTGGTCTGTGGATGGGTGACCATCTTAACATACCGAGTTTCCTCCGTGCCTCGGAAAGCACGTTAAGCCGTTGGTCCCGGCTGTCATTTGTAAATCTTTGGCAGTCGTTACGGATTGTCAGAAGCCAGTAAATCTGACTCCAGTCTTGCCAAGAAATACTGTGTTACCCGTTTAATGGGTTGTGGAGGTCTGGTAGGCAGCCGCTTCACGTAAAATACTGGTATTCAGCTGAATCCGGTTTGACTGGAAGCCGACCCCAATATATTTGGGAAAAGGCTAGGCAGATGATGATATGTATGCTGCTCTAGATATTACTACTAAATTTTCTAGTCGAAACATGGGTAATAAATATACATCGTAACATACAGGTTTTCTTTCCTACCAGCAACAATAGTCCAATGGTTTACTCCAAGACATACGAATGAAAGAGCTGGGCTAATGATTCCTCCCTCCAGTTACACTATTCCAAAGAGATTCATGGTTTTCAACTGTTTTTAGCTTTTAAAGAGAAATGGAACCCCCACTGTCTATGATAACCCAAAAACAAATCAACTCTCAAAAGTCTAACAAGTTTTCAAATCAGGCTCCACCGAGTCCAACGCACTATATGACAGGCTAGATAACAGAGACATAATGGATTTTTCTCGATCTTTTCGTCGATTTTGTTCCAACGCTCTATGGCACGTACGTAAGTCTCGAATACGTGCACTCTCACCGCAATGAATGGACTCTTTGATCAAAGACTACAATAGTATACAGGCTATCTTTGATGGAACTTTCGATCTACGTCTGTATGTTTTTTTTTTTGGGTTTAATGGAAGTAGAATCTCCGTTGAATCTTAGTTGATGAGTCCCACTCCCTTATTACGATAATTCTTATAGTCTTGTCGTGTTCCACGATAAGCTGCGTATATTTAAAAATTAAACCAAATTTAAAATTAACTAATTTATAACTTATGACTTGGCAAACGTTGTTTTGCCATACAAATTAACACAAAAATTTTATATAAATCGGTCAAGCCATTTCGGAGGAGTTCGATAACACTGTGATCCGAGACTTTTATACATTAGAAGATTAGAAAAAGATAACTGTTGCAAGTTTGATGTCGCTAGGTAAGATCGCTAAGATAAGATATCATCATATCAGCCGAAAGACCTCTACTGCTGGACATAGCGTCGCCATAGCCCCAAGCGTTGCCACTACAACCGGTTCTGCGCGTCTCGCATCCATCGGCTACCCGCGATCTTCATCAGTCCACCTTATGGGAGGCTTTTCAACGTTGCGTCTTCTGGTACGCAGTCGTCACTCCAGAATTTTTCGGCCCCATCGACCGTCTGTTCTGCGAGCAATATGCCTTGCCCACTGCCACTTTAGTTTGGCGATGCTTCGGGCTATGATGGTAACCTTGGTTCTCTACGAATATTATCATTCCTGATTCGATCACGCAAGGAAACTCCAAGCATTGTCCTATCCATTGCCCTTTGAGTGACTTTAAGCCTTCTGATGAGGCCCATTGTGAGCGACCATCAACCATACACGAACAGTCAACTTCTAGCATCGCTTGACCCCCTTAGAATGCAAGGTAAATGCTGTATCACCTCTTCTATTCAAAACGCCGACGAACCTTAGTAATTTTTCGTAATGAGTCGTTTTAATTTGAAAAAAGTTGCTGGGGTAGAGCTACATAAAGTTGAAATAATGGAAAACTCTATCCAGAAGGAAAGACGGGTAGTCTTTCCTTCGCAACGGAGAGAGTACAGTTGAGATTCCGTTATCCGCACTTAGACTTCCATTCACGCCATTGTGCTTAGGAGTCCTGGCAAGGTTAGCCAGCGAAGCTACGCATATAGGTTTCGCTGAGTGTCCTCATCTTTCCGAAGATTTTTGCACGTCGAGTAGCAAAGGCCTCATTTCCAGAATGAAGCGGGCTACTGATTTCTCGGTATCGAAGCAACCTCTGTACATTGGGCTGTCTACTGGCGACTATCATCATCATCATCATTTCAGCCAACTGCCGTCCACTGTTAAATGTAAGCTTCCCACAAAGCGCCAACCATCCCGGTCTTGTACAGTCCACGTCCATCCATTGCCAGCCACCTTTTTTAAATCATCAATCCATCGTGCCGCAGTGCCTATGTTGAAAAGACATTTTTTTACGGGGAAATGACTCGTAAATATACCTATTATTATTCGGAGGGTATCTTACTTGGGTTGAGAAGTCGCTTAGTTAGTCGCATGTATAGGCTGCACTGTAATTTGTAGACGGTGTCCATCTGTTGTCTTGAAGTTCAGTTAATCTCTGGCAAATTCATGTACGAATCAGTAAGAAAGGTATGAGGAGAAGTGGGTACAGGACCAGTAGTAGGTCCAACAGTACCATCTCGGAAACTCTCTTCGCAAAGTTCGTCTCTGGCATCATTGCCTGGGGATCTACAGTTTCCTATGATCCACTGGAGGGTGAACTGTAGTACATCACTTTGCTCTATTTTCAATAGTTTCTACAGCGTACGCGATATAAGGATCCTTTTTGATATTTTTTTACACCTTGGTTTACATTATCGAAGTTGTCATACAGATCCCTATTTTTTTTTAATATTCTATAGCCCATGTTCATCAGGGATACTGTAGGATTCCAAAGGTGATAGAATTTTTCAAATGGTCTTGTAGTTTTGGAGCCTATTCAATTCAAACAAACAAACAAATCTTTCCACTTTATAATATTAGTGTAGATATGAAAATCACTTATTAATAAACTAAACGTAGGGCAGCTCGTTCACTCGCAGAGTTTTGTCAGTTAGAGTATTTTTGAAACCGTCGTAACTTTTAAACGAAAGGTTTGAACAAAAAGCGGTCATTGTGACTTAAATATAATAGTTAGAAACATACCCCTGGATACTTTTATGTAGATATTAATGTCCTCTATAAAACTGAAGTACATTACTTTGCTCTATTGTCAATAGTTTCCACAGCGTACGCGATATAAGGATCCTTTTTTGGTATTTTTTTCACACCTTGGGTTACGTTATCGAAGTTTTAATACAGATCCCTATTTTTTTTTAAATATTCTATAGCCCATGTTCATCAGAGATACTGTAGGATTCCAATAGTGAAAGATTTTTTCAAATCGGTCTAGTAGTTTCGGAGCCTATTCAATTCAAACAAACAAACAAACAATCAAATCTTTCCTCTTTATAATATTAGTATAGATATGAAAATCACTTATTAATAAACTAAACGTAGGGCAGCTCGTTCACTCGCAGAGTTTTGTCAGTTAGAGTATTTTTGAAACCGTCGTAACTTTTAAACGAAAGGTTTGAACAAAAAGCGGTCATTGTGACTTAAATATAATAGTTAGAAACATACCCCTGGAGACTTTTATGTAGATATTAATGTCCTCTATAAAACTGTTGTACATCACTTTGCTCTATTGTCAATAGTTTCCACAGCGTACGCGATATAAGGATCTTTTTTGGTATTTTTTTCACACCTTGGGTTACATTATCGAAGTTTTAATACAGATCCCTATTTTTTTTTAAATATTCTATAGCCCATGTTCATCAGAGATACTGTAGGATTCCAATAGTGAAAGAATTTTTCAAAGCGGTCCAGTAGTTTCGGAGCCTATTCAATTCAAACAAACAAACAAACAATCAAATCTTTCCTCTTTATAATATTAGTATAGATATGAAAATCACTTATTAATAAACTAAACGTAGGGCAGCTCGTTCACTCGCAGAGTTTTGTCAGTTAGAGTATTTTTGAAACCGTCGTAACTTTTAAACGAAAGGTTTGAACAAAAAGCGGTCATTGTGACTTAAATATAATAGTTAGAAACATACCCCTGGGAACTTTTATGTAGATATTAATGTCTTCTATAAAATTGTAGTACATCACTTTGCTCTATTGTCAATAGTTTCCACAGCGTACGCGATATAAGGATCTTTTTT
The DNA here is from genome assembly GCA_950371165.1 of Lacanobia oleracea. Lineage (NCBI taxonomy): Eukaryota > Metazoa > Arthropoda > Insecta > Lepidoptera > Noctuidae > Lacanobia > Lacanobia oleracea. The sequence continues at coordinate 11,534,405 of OX493385.1, forward strand.
GGTATTTTTTTCACACCTTGGGTTACATTATCGAAGTTTTCATACAGATCCCTAATTTTTTTTAATATTCTATGGCCCATGTTCATCAGAGATACTGTAGAATTCCAATAGTGAAAGAATTTTTCAAATCGGTCCAGTAGTTTCGGAGCCTATTCAATTCAAACAAACAAATCTTTCCTCTTTATAATATTAGTGTAGAAAATTGTTGTTTGTTTGTTAACGTGTGGTTGTTATTTTATTTTATTTCATTGATATTAATAATTTGGATATTTCTTAATGTTATATTTACGTCTGTGATGTGGCAGTGCCTACTCTTCTATATACTAATACATAAAGCTGAAGAGTTTGTTTGTTTACTTGAACGCGCTAATCTCAGGAACTGCTGGTCCGATTTGAAAAATTATTTCAGTATTAGATAGGCTATTTATCGAGGAAGGCTATATATCATCACACTAAGACTAATAGGAGCGGAGCAGTAAAGACAATTGTGACTCAGACGAAGCTGCGCGGGACAACTAGTACTAATATATAAAGCTGAAGAGTTTGTTTGTTTGCTTGCTTGAACGCGCTAATCTCAGGAACTCAATCGGACCATTAGGTCCGATTTGAGAAATTCTTTCAGAGTTAGATAGCCAATTTATCGAGGAAGGCTCATATATTATCACCCTAAGACCAAAAGAAGCGGAGCAGTAATGAAAATTGTGACGCAGACGAAGTTGCAAGGGTCAACTAGTAATATATAAATAAATTATTAATAATTTCTGGCTTGCCTTTATTGGCTAGCCGGAGTGAACACTGACGAGGAATAGAGTAGGTATACCTCACTCCTTTAGCATCTCAGAATATATTGCTCCCTTGGCGCTACGTCACTTTGTGCTAGCGACCGTTTTCGGGGGGCCGATTTATTGAGTGTGCAAGCCATTTTAAAGCAGATTTAATTGTCAGTGGTCAGGCAGGGGCCAATAATTCTTCCATAGTAAACGATTTTCAGCGCAGTAAACCACCAAAACCCATAGCGTTTCATCTTTTGTTTCCTTATTATGCAAAAGTCCTGCTCCAACCGGGGATTGTCCTTGGGTATACTTTCACAGTGCATAAAGACATAATCGTCGGTTGGTGTCTCATTACATTTGAAATGTCTAACGGGGCCTCTGCGAGTTGGACTCGGCCCCTCGTACGCCTATCAAAGGAACCGAGTCTCCAGGGACACGAGAAAATAAAAAATAAATTAAATTTATTTTGATATAGATTCAAAATAAAAACCATTAGATGTTTTGTTCGCAAATAATTTGTTTAGCTTTCACGTGGACAGCCGGATTTTTATGCACTTTTCTAAATTAATTGACAGCGATGTGAAAGCATTTTTGGTGTATTTTTAGCTAAATTATTGTTCTTTATCCGATTGCGCGACAGCAGTCAGGGTCAGGTATTTTTTGTATCAAATGATATGTATAGCGTGTACCTACATTAGGAACTAGTAATATATTTATGACATTCAACTTATACTGTTGTAGAGTTTAGTGAAATATGTAAACTACAAAACTCAGAATAAAAGAAAAGGTTACACTAATTTATTATTTAGACTTCGTTCATGGCAGTTAGCTAGTTAGCCTCGGTTTAAAAATTCAGAATTTGTTATACGGAGTCGTTAGCGATCGATTTCGCATTAACGATGCATCGACTTGTTTCACAAAGGCTTACCTAACGAGTTGTAATGGGTCACTCTACCTAGAATGCATTGTGCTTCTAACTTTTATAAATAGATACATTATTGTCGTGCGTGTTATTGTAGGAGCGAATTGATCAAAATTGCGATTCAAGGACCCTCAGGCGTAGAGGCCCGGGTGAGGGCACGTTTCCTGAGGCGATGACAATCCAACCACCTGAACGCTTTCCCATCCATAACAACCAGCCAAGAGCGAGTCGTACTCTCACACGAAGGATTCCGTACAATAAATCGAAATAAACACGTGCTTTTCTGGGAACCTCTTCAATTTCGAATTTGATTTAATTTGTATAATTTTTTGTAATAGCGGCAATTGAAATACATTTTCTGTGAAAATTTCAACCTAATACGGTTCTTGAGCTACAACACGCTGACAAATGGATGGACGCACGGACGGACGGACAGCGGAGGCTTAGTAATAGGGTCCGTTGGTAACCCTTCAGATCCGGAACCCAAAAAAGGCTTATCATAAGAAGATCGTAAAACCATGACGTAGTCAACCCTAGCATTGGAGAAAGTAAAAAAGAAGGGATTTCAATGTTTGAAGCAATCTTCACAATTTTCTAAACACTTACTTTGACAGACTTTCTATCACCTGTCAACATTCAACGAATTCAAATAAACCAAACCATCCTACTATGGTGTATAGCCATCATACTATGGTGAAAATGATGGGATATGTATAGTGTATTGTCGACCATCTATGCATTATGTTTCCTGCAAAGAAGTAAAAATGATGTTTATTAGTATTACAAATTACAAATTTAATTTGACTCATATAATTATGTAAAGTGTTTACCTGCATTGTGTTGTTTATTTGTAAGTACTCGCGGGGGGACGCCAGGATGCCACTCAACCGGTGGTTGCTGAAAACCAGCGCTGTGATATCTGGGCTTGTCCAGAGTCGCGGCATACGCTGAGCAACGACCGTTTTTTGCTCGGATGCGGCGCACAACTTACTTGTTAATTTACGTTTTCGATTTTATTTTTGTACCTATTGTAAATTGTTTATTATGTTTTTGTATGTTAATGCTGTGGTTAATGTCAACTTGTCAGTGACGTGCATGGGCAGCACCGGACGCCGCGGTCGCACCATAGACAATCTGTTGAACTTATGTGATGGTGGAAATGTGTTCTGTTTGTCGGGGTGTGAACAAAGACTTGTGCCCAGTCCTGACATAGTCCTCTAGTGACAATAGGTTATTTAGTTTTTAGTTAAGTTTTTATTTATTCCCTAATTATTTTGTGTTTTGTGCGTCGCTTTTGAGGAAATAAACGTCTTTCTTTCCAAACCCAAAGAAAAAAAATTAATTCAAAAAATTCCAGACAAATCAATTCAAAGAATTTGAAATAAGACAAATATAAACTTGTTTTCACGTCTGGGCGAAAGGTTAGGCAGAGGTTCCCATTAGTGTTGTCATTATTAGGGCGTAACTCAAGGTGAAAAAACCCTAAAACAAGGCCGTTATTAGTTAAATAAATTTTTTTTCGTATTTCTCTGGAATTTTAAGTAACACTATTATGTATTTTATGCATACATATTTTCGTCACCACTTCAGCCAATATTCGTTCACTGCTGAATGTAAGCCTCCCCCAAAGAGCGCCAACCATCCCGGTCCTGAGCAGTCCGCATCCATCCGCTGCCACCTTCTTTAAATCATCGATCCATCGTTCATATTTTCGTATACCTAGATAAAAATTACATAAAAAACATTGAACTAAACAAAACATACAACTGGCGGCCTTATCGGTTTCCACTATCTCTTCCATTTCAGGCAAACTGAAATGGATATCCGTTAACGATATCAAAAGTTCAAGAACTTGGACGGATGTTTAAAAAAAAATATATCTAGTTTTCCTATGAAGTTCCATAAAGAATTAAGTAAACTATGTTGTTTTAAACTTAGCTTACTCCGTTTGTGAAGTGAAGCATAAAGCAGTATTCTAAAAATAAGTTGTGGTTGGTGATGGCTTCTTTAAGTCGATTGGTTTTAGTTTTCCTCTGGTAACTACGAGTAGACTGAACGGATTTTATTTTTTTGTATCTATCATCATCTACGTAGCCTTTTCCCATTTATATTAGGGTCGGCTTCAAGTCAAACAGGATCCTTCCTTTTCTGCATCAATAAAATACTTTAATATAAAAATAATCTTAAATCAATCCTAGAACTCTCAAAATATGTCTATTATACTTAACAATATTAGATGTAAAGAAAAGTTCATGGACGCAGTTTTAGAAAGTACCTGCTTTCTAAAATAAACCTTACCTAAGCTAAGTGTTTATTTACATTGAACATACACAGCGTTTAAATGAGAATAAACGTTTTAAAGACTGGGAATAAAACAAGGTATCGTTACTGTACCTTTGGCTAAGGCCGCACTACGGTTTTTCCCGCCGCGGTTAGGCGTAATCCCTCGAAACCGCTCGAGAAGTATTGGCGGCCGCTTTTATTAGTTTCCTTGACTCACAAAGTTACACGATTAAAAAACGCGACGGATTACCCGCAGTGCGGCCTAGCCCTTATAGGAAAAAAAAATTGGGTAGGTACAGCAATGATAATTTTTTTTTTATAGGTTTGCTCTTAACTCTAGTCTAGGTCAGAGATGACAGAGACAAAGTCTACGATGGAGCGAGCCTACCCAGAAGGAGCCTGTTCACTCTAACTTTGAAGAGATTAGGGTTGTAAGCGTTAAGAAATATCGAATCGAACCATCTATTCAACTGATCCTGGAAACCATGAAACCGATGTAATGGTATTTAGGCACATAGGTACGGTAATATAAAATGATTCAATAACTGCTTTTGGGCATTTCATATACATAATTATGTAGGAGCGAAACCGTTAAAATGTTACTTCTGTTCCGATTCAAACTTAATATTTTACTCGAAAAATACATTGAGAAGACCAGAGTTCATCGATTTATGTTGTTGACTGTACCAAACTCAACTATTTAGTTTATGTTCGAGATTTTCTGCAACAGAAAGTTGGTAAATAAATAATCTAAGTGTTCCGGTGCGCGAGAGTTAATTAAAAGCTTGTATTAGTGGATTGCCTATTGCACCTGCAATATGAAAACCTCGGAATCCAATTACTGTGATCGAATAATTATACAACCTGTTGGATTGCATTATAAGGAATATTACAAAGTTTAACTATTTAAAATTGTTTTTTTTTTAGGGTTCCGAACATCTGTAAAAAACGGAAACCTTATTGGATCACTCGGGTGTCTGTCTGTCCGTCTGTCACAGCCACTGTTCTCCGGATCTAATGGACCGATTCTGTTGAAATTTGGTATACATATGGACTTCTGTGACCCAAACACGGCCGCGTTACGTAAGTTATTATATTTTGAGGATGGGGTCACTTTTGGGGGTCTAACTATTTTTTTTTTTTCAACTGTATCGTGTGACACATCAATTAAAAGGGTGCTATGAGGGTTTTAATTATATTATTTTCATAATTTTAAAGTAAATAGTTTTGAAGTTATGTTCAAGAAATTAGACCAAAAATGGCCATTCCCCCCTCCCTTATCTCCCAAACCACTGAGACTAAAATTTGATAAAAAAATCAGATAATAGTTCTATACCTAAAGATTACAGGAAAATAGGGCTAAGCTAATACAATAAGGCTGTAGTGTTAAAATAACATGTTAAAAAAATTAAATTGGTTCGGAACCCTTTGCACGCGAGTAAGACTCGCATTTGGCCAGTTTTTTTAAGTTGTTGTGTTTATGGAGTTTAGTTTGCGTAGACATTCGGGTCTTGATATTGTGTTGAGAATGGACGGACACATTTGTGCGATTGGTTTTCCATGGGATTTGAAGCATCCACCTCCAGCACCACATTCCAGCTGCCTAGCCTTTTCCCAACTATATTGGGGTCGGCTTCCAGTCAGACTGGATTTGGCTGAGTACCAGTATTTTACGCGGAGCGGCTGCCTACCAGACCTCCACAACCCAGTAACTGGGTAACAGAGTACTTCATGGCAAGACCTCCAGTACCACATTACGAATGCGTTAATCCTGTCTCTCTTTCTCTAATTGTCCACGTTTCAACTCCATGGAGGAAAATTGGGAAAACCAGTACTCTGACCAAATGTGCCTTGGTTTTGAAACTTATACCGCGATATTTCCGGATGTTCTGGAAACGTGTCATAGCACCTTTAGCCATGGCTATCCGCCGCGTTTAATAAACAATACTGAAGTATAAATGAATAGGCATAATGTTTGCATGATTAAATTTTAACAATAAAGATTACAGTCGTGCTAATCAGTAGTTAGGAAAAGGCATCCGTACCTGAAAAGATGACACAAGAGGTACAGACACTAATTAATTCATCATAACCTATTCAGCTCAAAGTGTTCAAAAAGAAACTATGCTAATTTGATACGCGAATAGGGTCGTTCAATATTAACCTTTGTCTTCAACCCAGTACCTAGTATTTTTTTTAAAGCAGTTATTATATGAGTCCTCAGAAAGTTTTCCTCCTATTAAACTTGCAGGTAATATCTTAAATCGTGTTTAACAGTTTCAATATCTCGGTCATATTGTCACCGCGGGTATCAAAGATGATCTGGATGTAGAAAAGGAACCAAGAGCATTGGCTGTTCGATGCAACATGCTAATCTAGTCCGCAGGTTTGCTCGGTGAACGTGTAAAGTGAAAATAACGTTTTTTAAAGCATATTATCAGACATTTTACACGTGCAGCCTCTGGACAATTTGTACGCAGAAAGCCATCAATGCTCATCGAGTCCAATACAACAATGCGTTCAGGATGCTGCTGGGGCTTCCGCGCTTCTGCAGTGCGTTGGTAACGTTTGCTGATGCGCACACTGATGGCTTCGCAGCGATCAGACGTAAGCGTGCTGCGTCGCTGCTGCAGAGGGTCCGGGGCAGCTCGAACAGTCTCCTGAATGTCATTGCGGGGAAACTTGATTGCCCGCTGGTACATTCTATATCCAACTTGCATGTTTACTAACATAGTTATTAAGGTTCATGTCCTACTAACAAATTATCGATTTTCCGAAATAAATTGTTTATTATTATCTCCTAGGCCTTTATTCAATAAATATAGAGATAATTATTATCATATTCCTGGAATCAACCCTCGTCCAATATTCTACTGCCAGTCTTAACTTTTTGGTTTCTGAGAATGTATTCAATTAGGCAAAACCCGAGCTAATTGAATGATAATATCTGCAGGTAGTAAAGTACGCTTCTGACGAGTCACAAATCAAGTACCTATAAAAATAGCATGTACCTAATAATATCTACATTATCCACTTTAATTTAAGGGTCATTATTGCCGGCGAATGCTATCAAAAATATTGATTTCGTATTCGTCGTAATGCTTATAATAAATACTTAATGAAACTTCATAAAGCGCTCTTGTCGAAAATCTACGTGGGCTTATTGTATCGGGAATTAAGTACCGATGCGTTGTTGAGCTTTTTGTTTAAAATAACAGGCTTTCAAATATATCTATATCCTTATTTTATTGCGAATTTGATTTCTTTTTAGGGTTCCGTACCAAAATGGTAAAAAGGAACCCTTATGGTGTAACTAAGTCTGTCTGTCTGTCACAGATCGATATCTTAGAACCACTTATGCTATGAACTTGAGATTTGGCATAGTTTTAGATGACGTTTGTTCAACGAACAACGAAACTGCATATAATACCACTAATTTTATAAAGAGGTAAAGTTTGTGATTTTGTAAGGTAATCTCTGGATCTACTAAACCGATTTTGAAAATTCTGTTACCAATAGAAAGCCCCGTTATTTGTGAGTGTCATAGGCGAAGAAATAAAATTAGTTCTAATCCAACTTGAGAGGTAGCTTAGCATCTACGCAGACCATTCATGCAGTTTTTTGAACGTTGTTCGTTTTAATAGATGTCGCAATATTATTAATTTTCATTGAAATTTTAAAATTTAGTTCTTGGGTTATGGAGGTCTGGTAGGCAGCCGCTCCACGTAAAACACTGGTATTAAGCTAAATCTGGTTTGACTGGAAGCCGACCCCAATACAATTGGGTAAAGGCTAGGCAGATGATGATTGAAATTTTAAAATTAAGTTTTTTATTTTTAACTAGTTGACCCGCGCAACTTCGTCTACGTCACAATTCATTACTGCTCCTCTCCTATTGGTCTTAGCGATTATGATATATAGATCGATAGCTCGATAAATGAGCTATCTAAAGCTGAAAGAATTTTTCAAATCGGACCAGTAGTTCCTGAGATTAGCGCGTTCAAGTAAACAAACAAACAAACTCTTCAGCTTTATATATTAGTATAGAAGTATAGATATATATTATGTTCTTTTCGAGGTATGCGGAACAGAGAGTAAAGTCCGCACACCTCATTTTAAAAAAAGGATCCTCCGACCAGGCGGCATTGATGCCGCTACATCACTCCCCTCCGGAGCCCGGAGGGCGATAGTGGATAAGTCGTCCATAACATCTTGAGATGCTTGCCAGGCCAGTTGAAAGTTGATTCCAGTGACTTGAAACCGGAAGTCGCAGAGTTCTCGGTTACTCGGTTAGTCATAACTGTCTGTGGTGCGCCAGATATAGTGGCTGAGGATGCTGAACAGGAATGCGCGGTCACTGCATGCTGGTGGTCAGGATACCCGCAGAAGCCGTGGGTACTGACTAGCTTTATAACTCGCTGCTCGAGAGCTTGAGGTGCAGGTGTTTCGACGAAGTAGTGCGCTGCTAGTTGGATAGATGGCGTCGCGGTTCTTTTTGTTGCGACGTAGATTTGCATCGTTGGTTTTTCTTGTGGCGGCATTGATGCCGCTACATTCGTTTACACAAATTTTATAAAGAGGTAAAGTTTGTGTGTAGAATCTCAAGTAGGTGTCAAATTTAAATTGAACAACAATCCTCTTTTTATTTTTAGAGTCCTTACCAAAATGGTAAAATGGAATCCATATGGTGTGACTAAGTCTGTCCATCTGTCGCAGCTAGATATCTCAAGAACTACTAATGCTATCAACTTCAAATTTGGAATAGTTTAATTAAGATGACGTTTGCTCAACTATTTTGCAAATAAGAAATAAATATAATGGTTTACGTTTTTTTTGCGACAGCGACTAAAAGGAGTTCTTAAAAATTCAAAGTGGGGCTACAAGACATGTGGGGTATCATATGAAAGAGCGCTATTTGTACATTCTCAGACATTTTTGTGTTTATATGCCACATGGTTTTCGACTTTTGCATAGAGAAAAATATGAAATTATTCTTTGTTATAGAAGTTTATGTAAAGATTACAGAAAAAACAAAAAATGCTTCTAGAAAGCGCACTTTTAAAAAAGCATTAACAAACATTACATTATATCCACTAGCGGACAAGAGATGTCGCTAAGACTGCAATATACACCGCAGTGTTATAACTCTCAACGAATAGGTAAAGGCCTCGCCGATGAAAAATTAAACATTTCACGTTTTATATGAATGGGAGAAACACTCGTTTGTTTCCGGAAATTCGATGGTTGCTGAGGGACATTAAGAAAATAGTTATACTGTGCATAGGCTAATTATTCCGAGAAGAGCTTCACGATTCAGTGATCATATTTGTGTGTATAAATTGGTACACTAACTGGACTGGCCCACATCAAATCGGTGTGGTTCCTCACAAGCCCTCCTACAAACATATTTTTTTTTTTTTTAGAAAATAAATGGGTGCATATTGTATATTACAAACAATATTAGTAAATAAAAGAGCGAATCAAATGTTAAACCAACAATATTTTCCACGTAATATAAAGTTATTTTACAAAAAAAATACGACGTGTGCTCTCAATATGTACCTACATAAACAAAATAAAAAAAAATACGTTAAGCAAAATACATTAATTACAAAAGCAAAAAAGTCAACTAATTGAGATGATCGGCAGTATCAATAATGTCACAAACAAGGCTTCTAAATTGTTCTGATGAAGCAGCGAATATGTCAATATTATTGAAATAATTATTATATTGTTCAGCAAGGTAAGGTAAGGGCGCTCGAAAACCTGCGTTCGTTTGATTAGGAGATACGGCAATCAAGTGACGTGCGCGCACTCCGCGGCTTGTGGTGGTTCTAGGTACTACGTAACTAATGTTACTAATAATTTCAGTACAATTGAAAGTGTGTATAGGTGGAATAAAAACATTGTCTCCAAAAAATTGTCTCAGTTTTGTGTGTAAGTGCGAAAACAACGGTAACGCATGTCTTTCAAAAATTTCCTTTGGACCTTTTGAAAATCATGCTCAACTGTCAACTGTGTTGACACGCCTGTACTGCCTCTCTTGAAAAAAGAACGGTGCTGAAATCATGGAAGCTTGCGAATGTGCAACCGGTGCCCAAAGAGGGAGACCGTGCTGACCCTGCACATTACCGTCCGATCGCCATTACCTCCATCCTATGCAAGGTTATGGAAAGGGTTCTTAATATTAAACTGGTTGTGTGCATGCCAGCTGGTTTTTGTAGCTGGATATCAGACTTCCTAAGCGAACGGTCGATCCGAGTAGTCGTTGACGGCTGCTCTTCTGACCTCATGGCTATTGATGAACCCATAATATATAAAAAAATGCTTTACCGTAGTATTATTTGAAAAGAGTTTGTGACCCGCGCGTTTCTTATTTTTTAGAGAGTTCAGATTGATCTGAAAATTGGTTAGGAAACTACGTTTGCAATTTCTAAAAATAATAAACAATTTTTTTTACTCTAAAAACAAATTTTCAAACATGACATGTTAATTATGCACTCAAAATGCACATGTCAAGTTTAATAGAACGTTGGTTTACTTTGTTCCAGGAATACCACAAAATTGCCCGTTAAAAGTTGTACGGCTATGGCGCAGAACATAATCCAATAAATGAATTTCGCAGTATTCATTCAGCCAGCACTGTCTCCTACAAATGGCTTGTCAGTTATCGTAACAAATGTTTTGAGCTGTCGACAAGCTTATATTAAACTGAACATTGTTGTTTCATTCAGCAGTGAAATGTTTGTGGTTTTACACTCGTGACGCTCATGCTGTTTTTATAAACGCACACCGCATGTCAAATGAAAGTTCAAATTTTGAAAATTCAAACATTGATCCAAAACAAAAACCGTCTGTAAAAACAACATAAAAGTTCTAAATACCTTAGTCACCTAAGAATAAAATAGAAAGAATAGAAATCATTTATTAGTCAAATCACCATTCAAGCAGTTTGATGCAGCTAACTGCATATATGACTTATACACTGCATATATACTTGAATATATGACTTTTTGACAAGGTACTAATACCTTGTCAAAAAGTCATATATTCAAGTTAGGCTGAGTGCCAGCACTTTTTGGAAATCAACGTTTACAAAAAGACGGATAATGCCATAAAAACGCTCCGCCCGTCACGACGTCCTGGTGTTTAATCTTTGAACAAAATGTGGCACAACAAACTCCTCAGCAGGCAGCTTTGTAGCATCAAATCTGTGAAATAAATGCCACCGACTGCATCAGACTGCTTGTTTTGTTGAGATAATAACTGGCCAAGTGCAGTCGGACTCGCGTGCAAAGGGTTCCAAACGAATTTTATTTTGCAACATGATATTTTAACACTGTAAACTTTTAATAGTTTTCCTGTCATTTATAGATCAAGAACCACTATGTGTATTTTTTCGTTTGGCCTCCAAAAGTGACTCCCCTGCCCAAAATCTATTTATTTACGTAACGCTTCCGTGTTTGGATCACGGAAGTTCTAATATGTACCAATTTTCAACAATATTGGTCCAGTATATCCGGAGAAAACTGGCTGTAACAGACGGACAGACAGACAAACACCTGAGTGGGTCACCTATTAGGGTTCCGTTTCGTACGGATGTTCGGAACCCTAAAAACTACTTCACTTTACTAACGTCGTCGGCCGCAATTTGTTTCTTTCTTTTCACAATGACTACAGCCTAAGGCCCAGCTGTTACGACAAATCTAACGATCACTCATTGATTAAAATCAATCCAGCCGTTTGCCTAAATGGCTAGTGGTTAGCGTGACCATTGTCACCAACTTAGAATCTGATGATGGGATCCCATGAAAATCGAGGGAAACCTTCAAATTTTATAAGCACATACAATGTTTTTCAGAAACTTTCTAACGCAATTCAGATATTTGTGCCTGGTAATCATCATCTCATGTTGCTGAGCTGATGATGGAAGGTAGAAGTCGGGATCTGATGATGGGATCCCATGAAAAATGTTTGTTCAGCAATATTTTCGCCGATTGTTAACCGATTTGGATAATATTTTTTTTGTTCCAGAATTGCATGGTCATATTAAAAGGTGACCTTCTCCTTCTGATATACAGTAACAAAACAATAGCATTAAATATAAAAAAAACGACTTGCTTAAAAACTCGATCCCAAAGAAATACTGCTTGAAAAGTTTTCAAGCTGCTTCATGCAATGGGTGTCATTTATTTTAGTTCAATCGCAGATTAGATGCCATCAACTGCATCAGATAACTTGAACAGTGATTTTTGTTCTTGGTGGTTTTCGAAATTATTTCTTTTGAAGTGAAAACTTCTTTAGCGGCGTTGTGCACTTTTATTGTGATGGGTAAAAAATGTTAAGCTCGCGTCAGGACACGTGACCTGATCTTAAATTCGTAAGACGGAGGGAGAGAAGCACGTATTCAAGTTTTCAGTTCTGCCGGCACTCCCGGAGTGCAACCCGTTTTTTTTTAAATGGCTCTTTACTTCATATTATTATCAGATACAGAATGAGACTCCGAAATATGACCAGGCACTTCTAAACCCTGTAAAGTGACATACATACATATTATATAAAACATTACCATCGTTCTGGGTAAGCCGATGTTATTCTTAGGCTCTACGTCAATCTGGGGGTCTAAAAAGGCCAGTTTAGCAGAATCAGATAGCACATCACGCTTCCCGTCACTGTCAAATTTTTCCAATCATCCTTGAACCTAATGCGTTAGCGATAAAGATGAAAATGAAAGACAGATTGTTGTGTGGTTAATATAATGATTCTGCTAAAGTGGCCTTATAAGACCCGCTGGTCTTTGCAAAACTTTTATGTAGTTTCCAACTACGTACGCAGAGAGTTATCCAGAAGTCTCTTCTAGTATAATTGGATATCAATATCAAGCTATCTCCAACTCCTAGAACTTAGCCATGAATACTTCCACTTCATATTTACCTACAAATGTTGCCATATTAGTTTATACTAGTAAGACAGAGTTGCAGCGGTGAAGGAAAATTTCATAGGAAAATCTTGACTCTAATCTGTGGTGGTTACAAGATCTCTTCATGAGTTAAACTTGTTTAGCGAATGTATCATAAAATTCTACGTAGTTGATAATACCTTTCCGGGAACTGGGCATAAGGACTCGCATTCATTCATACATATTTTAGCTTCTTTGAATGTGATGTGTGTGTTTGTTTGTGTGTGTGTTTCTTTGTGTGTGATTTTCTTCTACAAAAAGTGGCTTGGTGGCTTTCACTCTGACCGCATGTAGCGAATGCCAGATTTTGATATGGAGCATCTGCATAGGGTATTGTGTTACCCGGCGCCAGTTACTGGATAACACGATACCGTTGATAAAACTGGTCTCCAAACTTTCGAGCTTCTGACTGACGGTAAAGCGCTTATTTACACTACACGGTATTCAGGGCCCTAAGTCCCGATTTAGGGTGCTGTAATAAGAATTAGGCAGTTAGGGACCCTAATTAGGGTGACTGGAGCAGCCCGGTGTAGGTAGCTCCTTAACTCCCTTACTACCGGGCAGTGTAATAGCGTTTAGAGAGTTAGGGAACAGTGCTGCCAACACCAATTTAACAAATTCCCCGAAAATGCAAATCAAAGTCGCCAATTTGGGGACAAAGAATCTGCTGATTCCCCACGAATTCAATATTTAGAATAATATCAGAAGAATAAAATCGATATTTGGAATCCCCGCATTTCCCCACATCTTGCCAACCCCCAATAAATCCATTTTTGATCTAAGTACATTTCCTAGTGGCCATGGGGTATTGCTGGCAGCACTCAAAACTTTGAACTATGAAATCACGATGCAGTTTACAAAATACATTAAAATAATTCGTCTCTAAGAAGCTCTTTGCTAGGATCTTCCTAAGTATAAATGCTCCAGATAGTAATACGAGTATATTTTTGACTTATAATTCTAAGCGTTATGAGAAGCTCGTGGCTAGATAATAACAGCCGCACGGGTCAATCTTCAAGGTTAAGCAATGCTTGCTAAGGTTGGTCTGTGGATGGGTGATCATCTTAACATAGCGAGTTTCCTCCGTGCCTCGGAAAGCACATTAAGCCGTTGGTCCCGGCTGTCATTTGTAGATCTTTGGCAGTCGTTACGGATAGTCAGAAGCCAGTTAATCTGACTCCAGTCTTGCCATGAATTAGCGTGTTACCCAGTTAATGACCAAGTTTCCTCCGTGCCTTGGAAAGCACTTAAGCCGGCTTAAGTGCTTTCCAAAGCACGGAGGAAACTCGGTATGTTAAGATGATAACCCATCCACAGACCAATCTTGGCAAGCGTTGCTTAACCATAAAGATCGATCTAAAGAACACTAGCCGATTTGGTATGTTTCTAATTGTTGCCTATAGAAACATACCAAGTCGACTAAGATCCCAAAGCTGCCAGACCTCTCTTATTATCTCTCCAACGAATTGTGTGATAGAGTAGTGTTAGTATGTTCTGTTAACATACCTATGCAAACGTGGTAACTTAGGCCGACGGCCGATTTCCAGGTATCAGAATTCAAAGTCATTGAATTATTTTTTTTAAGTCTGGTTACTGATTGTTATGTATATTTTACAGTATGAGTGAGATCCATCACAAGGCACAGGTTATTTACTAGGTGCAAATAACGAAAGCTAAAGTCTGACAGGATTTGGGAGGATGCAAAACTACCTCCTTGCCTACTGAAATACCTTTGACACATCACAAAGGAAAAACAAAACAACGGGGTTGCACTCCGGCAAAAGTGAAAACATGAATACGTGCTTTCCTCCCTCCGTCTTACGAATTTTCTGACGCGAGTTTAATATTTTTTAACTATCACAAAAAAGTGCACAACGCCGCTAAAGAAGTTTGCGGGACACGTGACCGTCTTACGAATTTTCGGTCAGGGTCACGTGTCCTGACGCGAGTTTAACATTTTTTACCCATCACAAAAAAAGTGTGCATCACCGCTAAAAAGGTTCTTCCAAAATTGGCCGTTGGCTCAAGCTAACAGGTATGGATATGTTAAAAGTACTATTACTTATACAATCCTCATTATAAAAAATAATGGCTCCTGGGAATAAGACAGCAATGAATTACTTTTAAAAATGATTAAGTAATAGTGAAGTTTCTGTTCTGTTGTTATAATTAGGATTAAAGTTATAAAAAAGACTAGGAATTATAGCAAAGGTTTCATACGTGTTGATCCATAGGCCACTTTTTGCCATGTCTTTTGATAGACAACCATAAATCTTCGGTCAATTTAATCTTTTTTCAAAGCTTTCATAACTGTTAAGGGGTGTTTATGCTTAAAAGTAAGTTCAGTCGGGCAGGCTGAAACGTTCGCCTGTAATAAACCAAAAATAAGGCGAGGAATTTAAGATTTCAGTGGTTTTAATTAGGATACTGTTGAAGAGTTACTTTCCCAATCTCTGAGCTGCAAGATAGCGTAGATACCCAATAAACTCGCCAACATAGGTGATCGATCTATTAAATTTCGATTTCCAATATTTTTAAACTAAGGTCCTTTGCACACGGCGTTTTTTTAACGCGCCGATGATGTGCAGATGACGCGCTTCAGACGCAGACGCTACTTTGTACTGATTTTTGGTCATATCTACAGCGCCGTAAGCGGGCGATCGTAAAACGCGCGTCATCGGAGCGTTAAAAATACGCTGTGCGCTTAGGGTCTAAGATAGATAGATAAAATATACTTTATTGTACGCCAATGTGCTGTATTTACACATATGAGCACAATGGCGGTCTTATCGCTGACAACAATATCTGCCAGACAACCTTTGAATGGACTGAACGAACTTAAAACAAAGAGGGTACCCCGTCTTTGTTTTAAGAACTTTCAGTCTACGGTGTACTTCTTATAATCAATTACAATCAAACGTAAAGGTACCTAAATACGGCGCACACTTACCTATAACCTACCAACAATCCATTTCGGTACTAAGATTATTTCGGTACACACTTTCCTCGTTCTTAAGAAAAAGCGTAACGCATTTATATTACCTTTTGTTATTTTACGTGGAAATGGGAACAACAAAGGAAACAATCTGCCACAATGAAACAATAAACGATTTTCTTTTTTTTTGTTATAAGTAAGCGTGCCATTAGGATTTAATTTAAGGTTGGAGGACATTGACGACTCGCTAGTTAAAGTATAATTTGGACTTTAAGGATTATTAATTCATTTTTAGTCTCAACAAGGTTAGGTATTTCTTTTTTTAGATGATCTAGTAGATTCTTCATTATAGACTGACTCTTAAGATCTTCCAGCGAGCGATGGACTGCAAAATCTTCGGAGTTCGGATTAACGAGCGCAATATAACTATGATAGCATACACTGGGGACTCCCAAAAACCAAGTTTTGAAATGAGAAGGTATTTAAAAAAAAGTTGTAATCTATCTATACCTACTAGAGTTTGTTTGCTTGAACCCGCTAATCTCAGGAACTTCTGGTCTGATTGGAAAAATTATTTCAGTGTTCTAACACTTAAATAATTTTTCAAAGCCTAGCCCATTTATCGGGGAAGGCTATAGGTTATTATCATCACGCTAAAACCAATAGCAGACAAAATTGCGCGGATCAACTAGTATTATTATATTAGTGAAATGTATGCATGAATTGTTAGCATCTGAACGTTTGACATCTGCTAAAAGGTAATCAGTAAGCTAGAAGGCATCTGCAAAGTTATTGATTTCCAATTTTTAAATCCACTTCATTTTTTTTTTAATAAAATAAATAATCTGATCACTTTTAAGGGTTCCTTACCCCAATAGGAAAAAAAACCCTTTTAAAATCATTTTGTTGTCCGTCTGTCTGTCTGTCAAAACCCTTAATCTCAGGAATTCGTGGAGGTATGGAGTTGAAATTAAAACCGTATGTCTACGGTCCCTTGAAGCTTGTTTAAATAAAAGTTCAAAGTTAACTTAAAAAAAAAACAAGATACGGCCGTTTATGCCGCAAACAACGTAAATTTCGACACCAAGGAAATCAAAATGTATAGGGTATTTCCCGTTGACCTAGAACTATGAAATTTGGTAATTTAATACGTCTTATACTACAAGTACAGGAAAAAGTCTGAAGAGAATACATTGGTAATTAAATCATAAACAATAGTCTTTATTTACAGTAATATAAACCTACAAATTTGTACGGAACCCTCCGTGGGCGAGTCCAACTCGCACTTGGTCGGTTTTTTTTTCAAATCAAAACATGTCAGGTAAAGACCAAAGTTAAAGGCGCTACTTAATTAACTTGAGTATTGTAGGTATCTACTACATATTTTTAATATTAACGACTTAGAATTAATTTTTAAATATATTTTTCACATCGTCATATCTCTAATTTGCGCAAAAGACTTAAAAATAATTGAGTGTTTTAATTAACAACGCCTTACTTATTATAAAACTGAAAAGTAAAAGTGAGTGGCGCAATTTGGAGATATCACGATTCTAAAATATCACTACATAGTATAAAATATGTAATAGTATAAAAGTCGCTTCCCGCTGTCTGTCTGTCCTTATGTATGCTTAGATTTTTAAAACTACGCAACAGATTCTGATGCGGTTTTTTGATAGATGGAGTGGTTCCCGAGGAAGGTTTTAGTATATAACTAGCTGACCTGCGCGGCTTCGCTCCCGTCAACTGGCTACCCTACCTACCTATCTACCTCCTTACCTCCCTACCTACCTACCCTATCTACCTAACTACAAACTGTTTCTTTTTTTAAATTTCAATACTTATTATGCTATTCCGTACAAAGACTAATCCAAAAACACAAACATCGTGAAAATCGGTCCAGCCGTTCTTGAGTTATAATTTAAGTGTTCGAACAAACCCGACTTTGTTTTATATATTAAGATTTGTCAAGGTTTTATGTAAATTGGCTGATATATGAAGATTATTACTAAAGAGTTCAGAAAACATCGCGTGGGCTGCGAAAACTATTGATGATAGAACAAAACTATGTACTATAGTTTTAGAAAATACATCAATACCTACGAAAAAGTCCGCAGATACAAATGTCTATATTTTATGGTTGACTCACAATCACCATTTTTATGATTTTCAAATTTGATACAAAATACTGCTTCATTTGCAGAGGTGTTTTCACCAATATAGTACAAATCCTTATCTTAATAAATATATTAGTCATATTGAGTGTTTAATTTGGAGCAAAATTGCCGTCCACATCATTTAACTTGGATGAATATCTTCGGAGATATGTCATAATTAGTTTGGAGTTTGGACTAAATAAACATTTGCACCCGTGCAAAACCGGGGTGGGTCGCTCATATTAAAATATAATAGAATAGAGAAATAATTCTAAGTCATCGTTTTACATACCCATTAAATAATAAATAATATTAACCTCGGATTCCATCTGGCAAGTTTTAGATTGAAAATAAAAATAATAGAAACAGACGTAATAATTTATCAAACAAATCTTTAAAACATGAAACGTATGCAAAAGGAGGATGCAGATGTTTCCTAGCTTAAACCTTTTAGTAGTATTCTTAGCCGATAATACAAGTCACAAGGTCTCTAATATTATATATTACAAAAATGTTAAAATACCTTCATTTAAAAAATTTAATTGTAGGTACCGAATCCATATAGCTCCCCCAAGCCGGCCCCTGTGTGCGGCGGTCAAATAATACAACCTAGTGTAGGCCAGCTTTGACATACATAACTCAGGCCTCTAAAGATAAATCCCTAGATCCAGCCACATTGCCTCAGAAAGGAAAGCCCGGAAATTCGCGGAAGAGAGCAATTACTCGCAAAAGGTGTAAAATCACGCTCACGGACCGAATGAGGAGTGAGATAGAACGTAAAAGTGATACAATTTGCTTTGAAAGTAATGAAACAAACGCTCACTGCTGGTTAACTAACTAACTCGACAAAATGTACTGAACAGCTGATTTTTTTTTTCGCGATTTCGCGTTTGTTCTCTGTTTCTAGCGACCCGCCCGGCTTCACACGGGTGAAAATTATATACTAAAACCTTCCTCGAGAACCACTCTATCTATTAATAAAACCCATATCAAAATCCGTTGCGTAGTTTTAAAGATCTAAGCATACATATGGACAGACAGACAGCGGAAGCGACTTTGTTTTATAGAGGAAATAGTACTTATAGATGTGGCGCACACATTTGATGCTGTTCGCAGACGATGGGACACCTATCATCATGTCTTGTGGTTTCTAGTACCACGTAGCCGAATGCTTTCTAGGCTGACTTCATTATTGTCAATGACATGCTAAGAAGAAAAAAACAAGTTTTTTTTTATCACGAGCCATCTTAACATCCCATAAATTAATTAAAGTACTGTCAGAAATAACAGTGTTCTTGTTCATTGCCAGGGTCCGCCTACAGCCAGAAATGATAGCACTTAAACTAATTTTTGTAAAAAAAAAAACTTTTTTACATAAACAAAACACTACAAGGTACAAAATAACTTCGGAAGAAAGATAGAACTTTAATTTCTGAAGTCGGTGTTTTTGTTTTTATTTTCGTTTTTTGACACCGACTTCCGAAATTAAAGTTCTTTCTTTCTTCCGAAGTTATTTTGTACCTTGTAGTGTTTTGTTTTTGGAAGTCGGTTGTATTTTTTGTAAAAAAGTTTTTTATTTTTCACTTTTTAGTGGTACCTAGGTACCTGCGTACCCATTAAAAGCGTACCGGCGCAATGTTATGTTAAGAACTGGTGTAAACACTAAAAAAACATGCGATTTCAGCAATCCCGATCCTTTAGCTATCATTTATTGAAGAGTTCCGTTGCCTACCTCCGAAGTTCTTCGTCAGATCTTCACCAAATTGAAACGGGACCAGTCCAGGAAAATATTCTTTCAAACAAAAAATAATCATCTAAATCGGCTGACAATTGGCTAAAGTATCGCTGAACAGACATTTTTCATGGGATCTCATCATCAGATCCTAATTTCTACCTTTCATCATCAGCTCAGCAACATGAGATGATGATTACCAGGCACAAATATCTGAATTGCGTTAGAAAGTTCATGAAAAACATTGTATGTGCCTATAAAATTTGAGGGTTGCCCTCGATTTTCGTGGGATCCCATCATCAGATTCTGACATGGTGACAATGGGACCAATCGAGAAGTATACCCTTTCAGATGAAACAAAAATTTTTCAAATCGGTTCATAAATGACGGAGTTATGAGGTAACAAATATAAAAAAAAATACAACCGAATTGAGAACCTCCTCCTTTTTTTGAAGTCGGTTAAAAAATTATGGAGTAAGTATTTCAGTTGAAATGAGTATCTATCGGTTTTCCATTCAGTTGTCGTTTTTGTTTTGGTTTCCGAATAAATTCGAAAAAAAATACCATAACTGAACAAACATTGTTTTAAAAAGTGTAACGTTAAATATTCAAGTTTTTAGAGGCACTAAAATAAACTCCTAAAGCACTGCAAAACGCGTGTAACAAAAATATAAAGTAACCGGAGCATAGATTTCATGGAATTTGGAATTTACCGAGCGTATCATCTCATCTATAAACGCTGTTGCAAACTGCGAGTGGCGGTAACATACAAAACTATGTGCTTAAATGATGACAAACTATCGCGTATCACAAGATATCGTGCTCTAGCGGCATATCGATAGGATAGGATAACATATTCAACCTGTAACGTAACCACAGTTGGTACGTAACCCTCTGGTTGTCAAAAAGTGCGGGCAAAATACGCCTCTCGTCTACAGTGCGTGTTAGCAGGATTCACGTACCTTTTCGTTCGAGGACATCGACAATTTTTTCTTAAAATGGTTTTCGATCACTGTTTTGGTGATCCGGAATATGATGATAGAAAATAAAGTGAAGTTAGCGTGACGGCTGTCAAAAGAAGAAAACGTTTTCCGCCGACCATAACTAACTAGATAAAAGAACAGGAAAATGGTGATAGGGAAAAATGAATAATTCATTCAAATTGCTATAAATTAAAGCTAATAAATAGAATTTTCGTATCATCAAAATTTACAACATATTTTTTAAATGGCTTGTTTCAGTTTTTTAAACGGGTACCTACTAGAATAGACGTCAGATACCCGAGCAATAAAGGTCATTGATCAGAGGGTCATACATTTATTGACTTTCTTAATATTAAAAAACAGAAATATTGACATAAAGCTCTCCTGAATCGACACCTCAAAGTTGTGAGCTCAAAGTTCTACTACCGAATGAGCAGCATACCAAACTGAATGAGTGCAAAACTCCATGAACTCTATACTAACATAGAATGCTGAAGAGTTTGTTTGTTTCTTTTTTTGTTTGCTTGATCGCGCTAATCTCAGGAACTACTGGTCCGATTTGAAAATTTTTTTCAGTGTTAGATAGCCCATTTATTGAGGAAGGCTATAGGCTATCACGCTAAAACCAATAAGAGCGGAGCAGTAATGAAAATTGTGACGTAGACGAAGCTGCGCGGGTCAACAAGTCGTTTTATAAAAGCAATGGAGCGGTTAAAACAGAAGCTTACAGGTCACTACCTGGTAAACTTTAAAAAAAAGACGTGTGGCACTTGGAGACTGCCGCGGTATTAATTCAAGTTACACTTTGAGCTAAAAAAAAGTAAAAAGTAAAACTAAAAAGTATCACCGCTGTGCCGGTCGGAGTGGGGGGTGTTAGGATTTTTTCGTTACGGAATTTCTGGATTCGGTCTCCACTCTCAAGGCCCGCGATAGAAGCTATGCAATAGCTTAAAAAAAATATAGAATAGTATTTATTTACTATTCATTTTACCGTTAGTAATAGTGCTCACGTGAAATAAAAGGCTATACAATTTCCAGTTCCCAGAATATCTATTCGACCTATTATCTGTACCCGTATACAAAAGATCTGGCACCTAACGAGCCGTGACGTAACAGCGACAACCCTATTCACTTGAAATCAGTGTTGTATTTGTGATTTCGTTACTGGTATACAATATTTCATTTGCTTTCTGGCAAAACTTCAAAACTATACGCGTTTTTGTCCACAGTAACTAGTTGAACAATAGAGAGAAAGTTGTATGATGTTGATTATATCATATTTGATGTATAATTTAATAACGAATTAAAATATAAATTAAAAGTAATAAATCAGTAAAAAGTCATCTGCCTAGCCTTTTCCCAACTACATTGGGGTCGGCTTCCATTCAAACCGGATTCAGCTGAATACTAGTATTTTACGCGGAGCGGCTGCCTACCAGACCTCCACAACCCATTAACTGGGTAACACGGTAATTCATGGCAAGACTGGAGTCAGATTAACTGGCTTCTGACTATCCGTAACCACTGCCAACGATCTACAAATGACAGCCGGGACCAACGGCTTAATGTGCTTTCCGAGGCACGGAGGAAACTCGCTATGTTAAGATGGTCACTCATCCACAGACCAACCTTGGCAAGCGTTGCTTAACCTTGAAGATCGACCCGTGCGGCTGTTATTATCTAACCACGAGCTCTTAAACCAGTAAAAAGTATTTTATTACAATTTATCAGCATCATCATCATCTGCCTAGCCTTTTTCCAACTACATTGGGGTCGGCTTCCAGTCAAGCCGGATTTAGCTGAATACCAGTATTTTACGAGGAGAGTACTAAGAGGAAAATACGGGTATTCAGCTAAATCCGGCTAGTTTTTGCTGGGACTCGTCTAGATATATTTACTTATTCTGAAGTTTGGAGATATGATAGTTGTCTCTGATTTCTGATTCAATTATAGTAATATCGCGTCCGAGGCCAGCTGCTTAAATTTTACCTTAAAAACGATCAAAATTGCGTGGCCGTCGATGCCACGCAATTTTGATCGTTATATACTGAAGACGCATTTTTTTACTAAATTAATTGTAATTAAATAAACAGCCGCACGGGTCGATCTTCAAGGTTAAGCATCGCGTGCCAAGGTTGGTCTGTGGATGGGTGACCATCTTAACATAGGTACCGAGTTTCCTCCGTGCCTCGGAAAGCACGTTAAGCCGTTGGTCCCGGCTGTCATTTGTTGATCTTTGGCAGGCGTTACGGATAGTCAGAAGCTCGTAAATCTGACTCCAGTCTTGCCATGAAGTACCATGTTACCCAGTTTATGAGTTGTGGAGGTCTGGTAGGCAGCCGCTCCTACTAAAATACTGGTCATCATCTGCCTAGCCTTTTCCCAACTATATTGGGGTCGGCTTCCAGTCAAGCCGGATTTAGCTGAATACCCGTATTTTCCTCTTAGTACTCTCCTCGTAAAATACTGGTATTCAGCTAAATCCGGCTTGACTGGAAGCCGACCTAAAAAAATGCGTCTTCAGTATATAACGATCAAAATTGCGTGGCATCGACGGCCACGCAATTTTGATCGTTTTTAAGGTAAAATTTAAGCAGCTGGCCTCGGACGCGATATTACTATAATTGAATCAGAAATCGGAGACAACTAACTAATTCTCCAAACTTCAGAATAAGTAAATATATCTAGACGAGTCCCAGCAAAAACTATTCAACTGTCTTGTGTTTTTAAGCAGAACTATATCATTAGTGACTGAACTATAAGTACGATGGAGGCGGATTGTATAAGTTGACGAGTTGACCCGCGCAACTTCGTCTGCGTCACAATTTTCATTACTGCTCCGCTCCTATTGGTCTTAGCGTAATGATATATAGCCTATAGCCTTCCTCTTCAGAAATAATTATTCAAATCGGACCAGTAGTTCCTGAGATTAGTGCGTTCAAGTAAACAAACTATTCAGCTTTAAATAGTAGTATAGATATGATGTTCTGCATCATGTGGAGGTGGATTGTATTGCAGAGCATCATATCCATTCCAGAAACCAAACGTTACTTATCTTCTTTTGTGATACTACGTAATCTAGAAATAATACATTTAGTAAGAGAGAAGCAAAACAACTCAAAAACTCGTTTATTGACTACTTTGAAACTCCTTCAACAAAACTAATCAATGGATAGTTGAGTCAAATTACGATTCAAGGCCAACAGATAATTATATCCGCGGTAAACCGTAATTACGATAAAAAAGTACCACGAAGAACTTAGTTTATTAAAAAGTCGAAAGGTCGTTTATGAACTTTACGGATATCGGGATGTCTTTGGTGGTATAAAATCTTCTTTTTAAGCTTCTGTTATTACTTGGTTTTTCGGTTGGATAGACATACAATATTACATGATGTTATGTCACTTGTAGGACGACTGCACTACATACAGTTTGTATGCATAGTTTTGAACAGAATAGATAGGGCCGTCGGGAAGTTTGCTTATATTATGCGTTTACTATTTAAGGCTGCATTTTCGAAAAAAGCTTAAAAATAGCGTGCAGATGAAGCAGTTTTTCGTCGGCATTTACTGAGAATATACATTTGAAATTTACACGATATGATACGTAATTTGGTTTAGCCAGAATTTATGTATCGGTATCACATAATAAAAAAAAAAACACCAAATCACCTCCATTTCGAGGTGATTTGGTGATTTTTTTCTTATTATTATTGATCGTTGAGATGATACCATTTTACTCCTTTATTTTTTATCAAAAGAGTCAAAATATATATTTACATACATACATATATTGTCACGATTACGCGAGCGCTCACCAATATTGCCGAGCACGTGGCCAGTTTGCCTAGGTCTAGACGGACCGATCACGGCATCAGAAAACGTGGGATGCACCTGGATGCACCCTGTCCTAACTACATACGTCAACGTCTGTGTAATTCAATTGCAACGTGATGCATATCAATTGTGACGTAAGAAGAAAAGAAACAAAATCATGGTTTAAAATCCTTCATTTCGAAACCGTTACGTACTAAACAAATTTTACAGGAGAGCTAATTAATGATTTTTACACGACTATTTTACCTCTTAATTAAAATAATTAATAAACATGAGATGTTTTTGGCATTATGTATATATAATTTAATATTTTCTATAAGTAACTCATTTTTTTAAATAATTTAATTTTTATAGTAACTCTTTTGCGTTAATTATTTTTTTAAATAATAGAAACTTAATAGACCTGTCAAATTCATTCTGTAGATTTTGCCGATATAACTAAGATGACGTCATTATCTGAGTCTCGTGAAAATTTCGTTTAGTAACAGTTTCGAAATGAAGGTGCTATTTGCTAGTCCAATTCGCATCATTTAGCCGTTCTTTTGTATTTTGAAAGTTATTTTAATATCAAAATGTATATATAAACTTAGCCACGTACACAACTTTAATGAGTTGCCGGAAAAATTCCATTCTCGTTTTTCAGATTGCTTAATTATAAAGTTTGGCTTTTAATTGGCTTCTGAGAACTTCGTCATAACTTGACTACGCAGAGCAAACAAGTTTTGAAAGTCGTCTGTACTTAAATAATTAGAGTGTAGTTTTAAAGCTGAAGTTAAAAAGCGCTGCAATCGTTTACACACTTTTTTGTTCTTGCATGTTATCTTCTTTAATTGAGTTTGACTTAAGGCGATGACAAGAGACGAAAAACTCAATTAAGCTTGTTAAATTTAAAACAAAAGAAGCTTCAGGCTATATATCAACAACCGCACGGGTCGATTTTCTAGGTTAAACAATGTCTGCGTTAGATTCTAGAGATTTAATATAATATAATAATATAATATTCCACACAACTATCACACAACGCCATCTAGTCCCAAGTTTCTTCAGTTATATTCTAAAAATTCCTTCGTGGCCGGAAAGCACATTATGGTGATG
The DNA here is from genome assembly GCA_950371165.1 of Lacanobia oleracea. Taxonomy (NCBI): domain Eukaryota; kingdom Metazoa; phylum Arthropoda; class Insecta; order Lepidoptera; family Noctuidae; genus Lacanobia; species Lacanobia oleracea. The sequence continues at coordinate 11,560,079 of OX493385.1, forward strand.
GTTCAGGCCTTTGGTAGTCGTTACGGGAAGACAATAAAAAAGAAATATGACACCAGTCTTGCCTAGAGCTTTCGTGCTACCCATGTACCCACGCAAGCGTCCAGCCGCGCGAGCGACTCTCGCCCCGCCCATGTTGCTTTTCTTTACGACCGCACGTGTCCCTTTCAACTATAACGATAACTACTTAAAAACTACTGTAGCTACATTCTAATAACATATGCTCACAGAAAGCTCAAAAAACACACAATTTAATTTAGTTAAACATAAATTTCTCAAATTATCTTAATTAGAGGATATCAAAAAGCTATAGTACTTTTTTCTTTTCGACTTTTCCAAGAAAAGTATAATTAGTTACTTGCAACAATTATTTTATACTTTTAAAATACATGAACACCATTATCTTGATAAGATTATTTAATTTTCTGGAAAAAAAATAAACAAATCCATGAGGACTGACTCCTTTCCACGCGCGCCTCAAAGAGCTGTCAGCATTACAGACGGGGCCCGCCAGGGCCAGTGCCTGCTGGGGCTGCGGACTACCCTGGAACGCAAAGGGCACTAGGAGGAACACGGATGGGTTACAAAAAACAAGAATGGCGAACTGTAATTTCCTCATTTCTTTCTAAATATCTTGTTGTAATTGCACAGATAAAATTCCCTATCAAGGATGACAAATATCAAATAGTAAAAAAAAAAACTTAAATTAAAAAAAAATCTACTGTATTATTAACAGCTAACCTTAGCGATATACACGATTAAATGAACTATGTCGTTTGGTGATTATAGTCACCATGGACAGGTAATGCAAGATTTTTTGTAGTAACTGCAGTCCCTGTGAACGCTTGAGTGGTAACTGGGTTGAGAAGTTCAGATAGGCAGACGCTCCATAAAATAACATATTGCATAATATATTAGGTCAGTGGCTAAGGAAGATAAATATGTTTATGCCAATCTTAGACATATTTCTAAAGTAACCGAACAGCAGGTATTTTTAGCGTCTTAATTTTTCCACATTTTTTGCAAAGCTGTGGTCTACCTTTGACACATTTCCTGTACGAGGAACCTAAATATTTTCAAGACCAAAAATGAAAACGTAATTTTATATTATTGACTTCAAAGTGTTAAAGTATACTGTTACCACAGCAACATTCTGTATAGGAACGGAAAACGGTTACGTTTTTCCAAAATTAAAATAAACAGTCGTGACCCTAAAACATATTTTCTTATCAAATACTTATTTAGGATAGATATTGATATCAGGCGAATTCATCGAACCAATAAGTTTGTAAGGTTTTTCGATTTATTCCCAAGTCTGATATTTAAATCATTTGCCTATTAAATTATAGCTGTATTATTATGAGTATCGTTTTTGATGGATAGTAAAATTTAGGCGTTCTGAGAACTTGGATTTAAGAACTGTTACTAACAGATTTTAAGGTATATGGAATAATTTCAATATTGTTATTTTGGCTCTGAGTTACTAAACATATTACAAAGTTTTGCGAGTTTTCGATCCGTAGTGAAGTAATAAAAATATGGGCTCTTAAATTGTATCAAAGTGGGTTTTCGATCAATATTAATAAACTCTCTCTCTCTCTCTCTTTGTCTCTGTCATCTCTGACATAGACTAGAGTCAAGAGCAAACCCATTACAAACAAATAACAAATAATAAATAACTATATGGTCTCATTAATAAAAATATTAAAAACTGAGCTGTTAATAACCAACTATATAATTTAACTGTACGTGTGTATGTCAATGAACTCCTCCTAAACGGCTGGACCGGTTTGAATAAATTTTTTGTATGCATTTGAGTCCTGGATGGTTTAGATTCACAAATCAGCAGATGGCGCTGCAGTCGGGCAGGGCGACGTCTGTCAAGTCCGCTAGTGTAGTATAAAAAAGGGCCAAACGCGTTTTGGACTCTTGAGCGAAGGGTTCCGGTACCATCGCCCTTATTATAATCTAGTATTGTGACGTTAAAATCGAACACAACACTCCAATATAAACGTCTCTTGTATGGAGACATCCCCCCGTCAATTTTGAAACATAATTTTACTCATTTATGTTTGTTATAGCGACAGCAAAAATACACACTCTGTGAATAAAATTTCAACTGTCTACCTGTTACGGTTCATTCCGATTACAGACAGTTGGACGGACTGACAACGGAGGCTTAGTAATAAGGTCCCGTTGGTTACCCTTCGGGTACGGAACCCTAACAAACTGGCGAAGCGCGTGTGGGATGTAGGGTAGGGTTCCGTAGCTAGCCGTCCCGTCTGTCATATATATGTATATATGCCGTAAAATATTTTTTTATTGAACTGAGCATGTTGTTTGTCCGCAGCTCATCGAGGCCCTGCACCACATGCACTACAACTCACACATGATGCACCGCAACGTGTGCCCACAGGTCATCATCGTCACCAAGCGGGGCACCTGGAAGCTGTTCGGCCTCGAGTTCGCTGGTACGTGTACCTGTATTTTAATATCTAACCCACAGGGTAAGGAACCAAGGTGACCAGAGATGCCATCACTAGATGACATTTAGGTTGTGAATTGCTTTAACATTTTTATAGGTCGATTAACTGACTCCTTGGTCGAGTGGTATAGGCGTTTGCCTTGTGACCCGGTGGTCGTGGGTTCGATTCCCATGGGAAGCTTGGTTAGGACATTGCAGGCTTGGATGCCCTGGTTGTCTGGTAAAAAGATGATTCCGTGCTTCGGAAGCTACGTATAAGGTGGTGGTCCCGGCCGCCAAATGGCGGTCGTCAAATAAACCATGTCAGAGGCCCTTGAGGCGGTTTAGTAGGTAACTCTGACACCAGGATGTGTGGGGTCGTTAGACCTTACTGACCACACGAAAAGAAGAAGAAGAAGAATAGGTCGATTCAAACTTAACCGCGGCTCTAAAGTTTGCTTTACACTGAGCAGTAGGTACACCAGCCTTCACTCCTACTGTCTCATGAATTTCCTAGTGTGCAGCGACTAGCCAATAAGTTTAACTACTATTGGTACAATAGTATGCTACATAGCTACATATACATAGTTATAATTAAGCTTTTCCCGTGACATACCATAAAAGGCAGTAAATTTTACTCGTCTTACCAACATGTTACCCAGTTAATGGGTTATGGTCGTCGTCAACGTCTGATAGGAAGCCGATCCACGTAAAATACTGGTATTCGGCTGAATCCGGTTTGTCTGGAAGCCGACCCGAATATAGTTGGGAAAAGGTTAGGCAGATGACGAGCCTGGTATTTTCCAGTAGAATAATTTGAGAAATATAATAATACCAAAACAAAATCACAGGTCTCTTTTAAAGTCCATACAAGTGATGTGAATACAAATGGATATACATTCAGTCAAAAAAGTATCGGGAATGGATGATTTGTTTATGGTTCCAAATTCAAATTTTTGTTTTTTTGTAGTTGTTAGATTGGCACAACTGTTTTCCATTTTGGCGCGGAGTTTGAGTTGCATCTGTTATTTATATTAAATACAGTGCTAGTTTTAGTAATATCATATATAGTGTGTATTGCGAATTTCATAATGGACAAAAATATCGAACAAAGAGTTTGTCTTAAATTTTGCATCGCCAATGGAATTTCGTGTTCGGAGTCACTGAAAATGTTACAGAAGGCTTACGGTGAATCGACTTTATCAAAAACTCGTGCTTATGAGTGGTTCAAAGCGTTCAAAAGCGGTCGAGATGTGATGGAAGATTTGCCTCGCTGTAGGCCGTCAACGTCTGCAACTGAAGTTAACATCGCAAAAGTGATCGCTCGGCTAGTCCCAAAAGATCTGAATTTTCTCCAAAAACTCAATCGCATGAAAGTCGCTGAGGACATGCTAGAACGAGTCAGTTCGGACCCAACATTCATGAAACGCATTGTTACTGGTGACGAGACGTGGGTTTACGAGTTTGACATGCAAACTAGTCAACAAGCTTCGGAGTGGCGCCTTCCAACTGAACCGAAACCGAAAAAACCACGCCAAAGTCGATCAAAAGTCAAAGTCATGTTGACTGTTTTCTTTGACTATCGCGGTGTTGTGCACTCTGAATTCTTACCGGAAGGTCTAACGGTAAATAAGGAATATTATTTGAGCGTTATGCGGCGTTTAAGAGAGCAAATTTGACGAAAAAGGCCAGATTTGTGGAAAAAACATTCTTGGATTTTGCACCACGACAATGCGCCTTCGCACAAGGCTATCATTGTGAACGAATTTTTAACCAAACACTCAACAAATACCATCCAGCAACCACCATATTCACCAGATATGGCTCCTGCTGACTTTTTTCTTTTTCCTAAACTCAAATTACCACTTCGTGGCACCCGCTTTCAATCGATAGAAGACATAAAGGAGAATTCGCGGCGAGAACTGAACTCAATTCCGGAAGCAGCGTTTAAAAAATGTTTTGATGAATGGATTATTCGTTGGCGCAAGTGTATCGTTTCTAAAGGAGCATACTTTGAAGGTAATAAAATAAATTTGGATGAATAACAGACATTTTGTGTATTATTGATCTTTTCCCGGTACTTTCTTGACAGAGTAGTATGTCACCTCATATTATACTAATTTGAGTCACCGCAAGTAACGTTGAGAGATAATTGAGGCAGCTATCACAGTTTCAGTTAGAATGTTCAGGGGCCATCAGTTTCCATGACACGACGGTTTCGGAGAACCGGGTTCTCTGAACCCGAACACCCTTGATTGGAATGAAAAGTCTTGACGCCTGAGTTCATACTCGAATCAGTGTTAATATATTATATTCCGTGATACTTGCCAACTAGGCTTAACCCAGTTGTGTATGACCCTTGATGCCTATTGGCCTAGCTCTGTTTTATCTCCTACTCCTCCGCTGTACCTAGTTATTTAATTAATCGAGCTTCATTGACACGGCGTTTCTTTCTTGTGGTTGCCACTGTTGATTCTGGCTTTCAGAAGTTGCAGTGGTTGGGAATGTGTGGCGGGCTTATCCCAAGTAAAGATATTATAAAAATTGTATTACATAACTAAATTGTAGATGTAGAGCCTAAACAACAAGATCTACAGGCGACCCTTCTGTGTTTCCTGATCCTTATAACCTAGGGGTTTAAACAAGGGTGCGGTTTAAGTGCAAGAGTGTGGTTACAAGCATGGCTAGTCTAGGTAGGCGTGTTCCACCGTCGACCATGTCATCGCTTACCATCAGGTGAAATTGCAGTCAAACGTGAGCCTATCAATCATAGTTTAGAGATATGCGGCACAGAGAGTATAGTCCCGCATACCCCTATTGAAAAGGGATGATACTACGACCAGGCGGCTGTTAGCCCGGCGGGCTACTGCCCGATAGTTAATATTCGGGCTGATGTATATGTTCAAATCGCACGGTAAACTTTGCTTGCACGATGCAGGATTTTAGTTCGCTGCTAGTTGGATAGATGGCGTTGCGGTTCTTTTTGCTGCGATGTATATTTGCTTCGTTGGTTTTTCTTGTGGCGGCCTTGTTGCTGCTACAATAGTAAAAAAACCGGTCAATAGCAAGTCGAATTCGTGTACCTACAAAATCTGTTTTATGGTATTTTAACACTATAGACTTCTTATAAAAAAGGTAAAGATCTATTATCTCCATTTTTTCAAAAACTTTGCCTTAGTAGATTCAGAGATAAGGAAATAATATAATTAAACCCTCACACTAACCCCTTTCATTTGATATGTCACACGACATTGTTAAAATATATATATATTTTCTAGTTTGACCCCCAAAAGTGGGCCCCGTCATAATAATTTACGTAACACGTCGGTGTTTGGGTTATAAAAGTCCATATGTGTACCAAATTTCAACAGAATCGGTCCAGTGGATCCGGAGCAAACTGGCCGTGACAGACGGACAGACAGACAGACACCCAAGTGATCCTATAAGGGTTCCATTTTTTGTTCGAATCGAAACACTAAAAAACATAATGTAAACACCGCTTCATAAATGCGACCTCAACGTGCGTATAATGGACCAAATAGTCTATAATTTCACCTACATAACGATAGTTATCAAAGTCTTGTGGTATTCTCATCAATAATATCGCGTTTGAAACACCTCCAAGTAAACATTTAATTAGCTGTAGATTTGAAACACTTGCAACATCGCTTAGAGGTATTTATCTTAATCAAGGTAGTTTCGAGCGAGTTCTGTGAATTTCACTACGATTCCCGATCCCTGTATTTGAATATTTAACGGTAAATAATTGACTCCCGCCACTTTGAACAAAGGACCGCAATCTTTAGCACGTAACAACCGATCCGCTTTGAATAGGTAAATCTTTGTCGTCGGTAAAGAGAATTGATCATTTACGAATTGAAGATCGAAGTCGCTTTATATTTGCAAGAATGATAAAAACATAGACAGAATAACTACATAAATATGAAGATAACTACATAGATATTCAAAATATTTGGTAAAACAGAATTCCTCTTTATACAAAGACTACAAAATTTGAATTGAAATTTGAATTGAATTTGAAACCGAAAAAACCACGCCAAAGTCGATCAAAAGTCAAAGTCATGTTGACTGTTTTCTTTGACTATCGCGGTGTTGTGCACTCTGAATTCTTACCGGAAGGTCTAACGGTAAATAAGGAATATTATTTGAGCGTTATGCGGCGTTTAAGAGAGCAAATTTGACGAAAAAGGCCAGATTTGTGGAAAAAACATTCTTGGATTTTGCACCACGACAATGCGCCTTCGCACAAGGCTATCATTGTGAACGAATTTTTAACCAAACACTCAACAAATACCATCCAGCAACCACCATATTCACCAGATATGGCTCCTGCTGACTTTTTTCTTTTTCCTAAACTCAAATTACCACTTCGTGGCACCCGCTTTCAATCGATAGAAGACATAAAGGAGAATTCGCGGCGAGAACTGAACTCAATTCCGGAAGCAGCGTTTAAAAAATGTTTTGATGAATGGATTATTCGTTGGCGCAAGTGTATCGTTTCTAAAGGAGCATACTTTGAAGGTAATAAAATAAATTTGGATGAATAACAGACATTTTGTGTATTATTGATCTTTTCCCGGTACTTTCTTGACAGAGTAGTATGTCACCTCATATTATACTAATTTGAGTCACCGCAAGTAACGTTGAGAGATAATTGAGGCAGCTATCACAGTTTCAGTTAGAATGTTCAGGGGCCATCAGTTTCCATGACACGACGGTTTCGGAGAACCGGGTTCTCTGAACCCGAACACCCTTGATTGGAATGAAAAGTCTTGACGCCTGAGTTCATACTCGAATCAGTGTTAATATATTATATTCCGTGATACTTGCCAACTAGGCTTAACCCAGTTGTGTATGACCCTTGATGCCTATTGGCCTAGCTCTGTTTTATCTCCTACTCCTCCGCTGTACCTAGTTATTTAATTAATCGAGCTTCATTGACACGGCGTTTCTTTCTTGTGGTTGCCACTGTTGATTCTGGCTTTCAGAAGTTGCAGTGGTTGGGAATGTGTGGCGGGCTTATCCCAAGTAAAGATATTATAAAAATTGTATTACATAACTAAATTGTAGATGTAGAGCCTAAACAACAAGATCTACAGGCGACCCGTCTGTGTTTTCCTGATCCTTATAACCTAGGGGCTTATACCAGAGTGCGGTTTAAGTGCAAGAGTGTGGTTACAAGCATGGATAGTCTAGGCAGGCGTGTTCCACCGTCGACCATGTCATCGCTTACAGGTGAGATTGCAGTCAAACGTGAGCCTATCAATCATAGTTTAGAGATATGCGGCACAGAGAGTATATTCCCGCATACCCCTATTGAAAAGGGATGATACTACGACCAGGCGGCTGTTAGCCCGGCGGGCTACTGCCCGATAGTTAATATTCGGGCTGATGTATATGTTCAAATCGCACGGTAAACTTTGCTTGCACGATGCAGGATTTTAGTTCGCTGCTAGTTGGATAGATGGCGTTGCGGTTCTTTTTGCTGCGATGTATATTTGCTTCGTTGGTTTTTCTTGTGGCGGCCTTGTTGCTGCTACAATAGTAAAAAAACCGGTCAATAGCAAGTCGAATTCGTGTACCTACAAAATCTGTTTTATGGTATTTTAACACTATAGACTTCTTATAAAAAAGGTAAAGATCTATTATTTCCATTTTTTTCAAAAATTTTGCCTTATTAGATCCATAGATAAGGAAATAATATAATTAAACCCTCGCACTAACCCCTTTCATTTGATATGTCACACGACATTGTTAAAAAATATATATATTTTCTAGTTTGACCCCCAAAAGTGGCCCCCATCATAATAATTTACGTAACACGTCGGTGTTTGGGTTATAAAAGTCCATATGTGTACCAAATTTCAACAGAATCGGTCCAGTGGATCCGGAGCAAACTGGCCGTGACAGACGGACAGACAGACAGACACCCAAGTGATCCTATAAGGGTTCCATTTTTTGTTCGAATCGAAACACTAAAAAACATAATGTAAACACCGCTTCATAAATGCGACCTCAACGTGCGTATAATGGACCAAATAGTCTATAATTTCACCTACATAACGATAGTTATCAAAGTCTTGTGGTATTCTCATCAATAATATCGCGTTTGAAACACCTCCAAGTAAACATTTAATTAGCTGTAGATTTGAAACACTTGCAACATCGCTTAGAGGTATTTATCTTAATCAAGGTAGGTAGTTTCGAGCGAGTTCTGTGAATTTCACTACGATTCTCGATCCCTGTATTTGAATATTTAACGGTAAATAATTGACTCCCGCCACTTTGAACAAAGGACCGCAATCTTCAGCACGTAACAACCGATCCGCTTTGAATAGGTAAATCTTTGTCGTCGGTAAAGAGAATTGATCATTTACGAATTGAAGATCGAAGTCGCTTTATATTTGCAAGAATGATAAAAACATAGAATAACTACATAAATATGAAGATGGATATTCAAAATATTTGGTAAAACAGAATTCCTCTTTATACAAAGACTACAAAATTTAACGCACTCACTATAATACTAGGTAAATTCCAAACATATGCAATTATAGTCACACAAAAGAACTATAAATCTGTATTTTATTTTTAATTTTTACGTTCAATAGTTTTGGAAATCCAGGAGAATGGTTAATTTTCATCTATTGTCTTAAAGTGGAGTGCCTGGGGATTTCACCTTAGACTTTTGTTATCGTGATTGAAATTTAAAAATTCAAAGTGGAATGGTTAGCTAATAAATGTTAAATAAGTTTAATTATTAAAAATTATGTTTTTCATCATCTGCCTAGCTATTTCCCAACTATATTGGGGTCGGCTTCCAGTCAAACCGGATTCAGCTGAATACCAGTTTTTTACGTAGAGCGGCTGCCTTCCAGACCTCCACAACCCATTACCTGGGTAACACGGTACTTTTTGGCAAGACTGAAATCAGATTTACTGGCTTCTGACAATCCGTAACGACTGCCAAAGATCTACAAATGATAGCCGGGACCAACGGCTTAACGTGCTTTCCGAGGCACGAAGGAAACTCGGTATATTAAGATGGTCACCTATCCACAGACCAACCTTGGCAAGCGTTGCTTAACCTTAAAAATCGACCCGTGCGGCTGTTATTATTTAGCCACGAGCTCCTCTAAGAAAAAAAAAAATGTTTTTGATTTGGAAAAGAAAACTATTTTTCAATCATTCAAATATTAGATACTTATTAGGCTCTAGATTATTTTTGTTTAAGGCAACTTTACTTATTATAAAAAAACCACAGAAAAAAAGACAGTATCAGATTTACCCCTCCCTCAAAGTGCTGAGGACAATAAAACAAGGCTTCGACACTTCTATTTAAATGTAAAAACTATTTCTTCATTGACAACGGTGGAAACATGAGACTTTCCTAAATGAACTTGGTTTCACTAGATTTCAATTAAGACCCAGTATTTTAATGGTTGAGCCCTCCATCGGACGGAAAATGAGACGACGACGAGCTGATATATAGAGAAAAAAACCGGCCAAGTGCGTATCGGTCCACGCACAGTGTAGGGTTCCGTAGTAGCTTGTTATCGCAATAAACAATGATTCTTTTGTTCTTTATTCTGAATATAATATTATTATTATTATATATTATTTTTTATTATTTATGTATTAAGTAAATAAATAAATAATGTTCGTTTGTGCCTTCTATAGGTACTCGAATGAAAACGTAACGATAGCGCGATTCAGAACTCGTTGTTACACACTCATAGTAACTTTCACAAAGCTGCCGCTAGGTGACGAATTAGCGGCAGCTTTGTGAAAGTTACGATAATTTATTATGGTTTTTTTGTTTTAGATTTTGTTTTTCAATGCGTCTTTATCCGTTATAAACAAGAACTACTTCATCATATTCGCTTTAAAGGATTTATTCTATGGATTTTGTGTTTGGTACAAAATAATCCAACACCCAAGTTCATTCACGACTATTACTGCTAAACTAATGAAGTTATCTTAACCGCTATAATTTTCGTGTAAAGTTTATGACATGCATTATCATCATGAATTTTTCCAGATTTTTTAAAGCATGCAGTTTAGCTTTTACAGGGAGGGGGACGCTCTTCTGGAACAAAAAATATCACTTTATAATTTAATATTTTATAAACCTATTCAACCACAACGATACCCCACAGGATGGGGAAGATGACAAAAAAATATTCATTACCACTTTATTAGTGTATTAGTAACGGTCACTTAGTGGACAGACGGACAGACAGACATGACGAAACTAAAAAGGTTCCTTGTCAGGAGTACGGAACCCTAAAAATGGGAGAGAGAAAGTGGGTGACAGACGATCCCCGTTGCACTTATCATGCCTGATCCGTTCAGACCCCGTAAATTTCCGCAACCATTTGTTTTATTCCCATTCCTTCAGAGCGGTAATATCGAGTTCCGTAAGCTGAATTACCTGTGCCAATTAGCCGAGAAAAATCCGGAATTTTCAAGACTTTATGTCGAATGTCTCTTTATATCTTTACTGTTTAAAAAGCTTTCTTTAGTTTACATTGTTGGTATTTGAACTTGATCTTAATTGAACCAGATTCTTCCGTTTTTTTTTCGATTTCTGCACTTTGTGGGATTCGTGGTTAGCGATAATTGGGTGAGCAATGATGCACGATAAAACAGATGTCACTTATACAGTCTTAACTTTCATACCTCGTGGTTATTATTATAACAATATGATAGCTTTTAAACAACAGTAAGCATAGACTACAAATGTTATGTTACTTAATTCAAACTGCTATGGGAAACATTTGGAGGGCCATTGTCACAAGTCACGAGGGAAATTAGAGCAAAACATCAGCCAAACCTTAATAAAATATGGCACGGTCGATGTAACCCATTTTAAATTATTAAAATTAAAGTAGCCTTAATTATGAAACGAGTGATGGATAACATGGTGGCCTTAACACCGAGATTCGTACTTGCCTCGGAAAACTCATTCAGCTGATGGTCTCTCCTGTCTTTCTATTGGGAGATCATTAACGTTCGTTACTGGTAATCAGAAGCCAGAAAATCAGACACCAGACTTGCCAAGGGGTATTGTGTTGCCCTGGGTTGTGGAGGTCAGATCAGCCAATTGCCCAAAGAGCGCAAACCATCCCAGTCTTGAGCAGTCCGCATCCATCGGCGCCAGCCACCTTCTTCAAATCATTGGCCCATCGTGCCGCAGGACGTCCCACGCTACGTTTGCCCATACACGGTCTCCACTGGCAGGCAGTCGCACCATGTAAAATATTAATACTATGCTTCATCCGGTTAGGCTGGAAGCTGAGCCAACATAGGGAAAAGGAAAAGCTAGGCAAATTGACTGAGCAATATTATACCAGGCTTTTGATTGATCCACAGGCTGCATACCAAGGTAGGCAGGGAAACTTGCAAGCATATATACAAACGCAGCTGCCCACGGCTCCACCCGCGTGAAATTAGTATTTCTTACCCACGCATAATGTCTTTGTACTAAGCACTGAACCGGTTGCATACCAAGGTAGGCCGGTGCAAACACAATCCAGCGAAATGGGGATTCACAGACCCGTCGGATACTCGGATGTGAGTGCGGTGCTCCTCTTCAGAACATGAGCCATTCGTTGGAGTGCCCTTAGTGCCCATACACCTGTACTTTGGGGGATTAAATTAATGCCACCGACGCTGCCATTAACGTAGCCACCTATTGGGCCTAAAAAATCTAAGAAGTTAACCATCGACTCAAAAAGAAGAAGAATTATATCCTATGTGTTCTTCTGATGTACAGCCAAAAACAGCCATCCATCCTTAAAAACTTTCGCGTTAATTAGTATTTAAGTATGTAAGTAGAGTTATTTTGTTAGCAGTCTCATATTTTAGTTTACTGCTTGCTAATAAAACATTTAAGTAAGCAAAACGTTTCAAAGCTACAGTAAAATATTACTAAATATACATTGTAGGTTTTTAGGAGTTTCTCATCAACTTTGGAGTAGCTACTGAATATAAAAAAAGGAAAATAAATTATAAATCGCGTCTGCTGTTAGGTTGTAATACCTAATTACGTCCTTAGTTAGTTTTAAATTGATTTGCTGTGCCTAAACCGAGTCCTGTACCTATTTAATGAAGATTCGTCTGTAACTACGTAGTATGAAATAAATAAATAAAACCAATCAAAAGGGAATCAAAGTTTCTGAGATCCTGGATATTAACTCAGGGTCGAGCAAGAAGCCACACCAAAATCGAGGTCAGTTCGTTCCCAAATTTATCATGAAATACGAGGATGCAATCCGATTCTCACAAATTCTTTGTTCGCGAGGAATTCGATAAATGTACATGACATGACACATACGCCAGTCCAGCTACTTTGAACTGTAACAGTTACAGTTCAAACTGGCTGGACTGGCGAGATTTGAATTTTTCAGCACAGTTTAAGTCAGCAGCACACAATAAAATTTTCAACAATTAGTCTTTGTAGTGCAAAAGCTATTTATGAATGAGCTTAGTTGGGGATCTACTTTAAGAGGAAACATAGGCGGCGTGACTTTGTATGTAAAAAGTCGTAATTCCAGGTTTGGCTCTCGACTATTTCCTCTTCCAATATTCGACTGATTTTAGAGATATTTCATAAACTGAATAAGAAGGATATTTACTAGGTATGTCCCTATATTTTCCTTTTTGATGATATATTAACCGTAAAAGCACTGGAACCCTCAAAAAATGCTCAAAATTGCCCGATGAATTTTTTATTTTTTTACTAATGATAGGCACGCGTTTGACCGCTATCTCACCTGATGGTAAGCGAGGATGTGGTCGAAGATGGAGCACGCTTGCCTAGAAATAACCTATTCACTCTTGATTTAAAGACTCCCAGGTTGTAGCTATCAGGAAACACAGACTCCGGCAGGGAATTCCACTCCTTAGCTGTACGCACTATGAATGTGTTCCCAAAACGTTTTGTGCGTATGGGTGGGATGTCCACCATGTACCGGTGGCGCATCGCCGTTCGTCTTGTGGTCCGATGATGGAACAGGCTTGGCGGAATTAAATTATGCAATTCCGTCGCACATTCCCCAAAATGCAACCGGTAAAAAACCGACAGGCTAGCAACTCGTCGTCGATGTTCAAGACTTTGGAGCTTCGACGCGACGAGCCTCTCATTGCCGATGATCCTCTTGGCTCGTTTCTCAATCGAATCGCTGTCAACAGAGCCCTAGTGCACAAATTTGGCAACTAATCATGAAAAAAAACATAGGGACAAAGTATATGCCCTTCTTATTCAGTTCGGCCCAAAATTGGAGAAAGAAACAGACGAGAGCCAAACCTCAAACTATAACTTTTTACATACAAAGTCTATCCGCCCGCATTTCCTCTAAACGGCAACATTGCCGCCAAAAGAAAACTAACGAAGTGAAAATTGTCATACCGTATCTGCTGTGAAGGTGCGACATGTTTGAAGGCCATGGGTGCCCGAATCCGATTCTCACAAAAACTTTCTTCGCGCGACAATCGATGCGTCTTATGTACAACGCTTACGCGTTTCATCCAGTTCGAACTATACCTGTAGGCCGAATGTAATTTACCCAGCACAGATTCCATATTTAGGCCAACAGGACACAAATATCACTGCACACAATCAAATGTACAACAATAAGTCTTTGTATTACAAAAGCTATTGTGGATGAGCTTATTCGGGAACCTATCATACGGTATCTGCTGTGAAGGTCAAGTAAGTTTGAAGGCCATAGGTGCCCGTGTAAATTCGAATTACTTACTCATGGGACTTTGACTGACAAGGTTTTTTCCTGCGGCTTTCCTTGCCTTGCTATATATTTTTTTGTACTAGTTAGGATAGCAATGTCTACGGAAGTCAGTTTTTATTACTTACTAGCACTTCGGCCGCGACTTCGCCCGCGCTGCAATTTTTTCTAGAAAAATGATATACTAAAACCTTTCTCGAGAAACACTCTATCCATTGGTGAAAACAGCATGAAAATCGGTGCAGGAGTTTTTGAGTTTATCGCGAAAACAGACAGACAGACGCAGCGGAGGACTTTGTTTTGTAATATGTAGTGATGTAGTGATCATGAGTTTCGGCTTCGAAATATATTTAAAGCTGCAATGCAATGTTTATCCGAAGCCGATTAATAGTAGATAGTAATGAATTCAGTAAATCCGGAGATAATTATTTGTCCCCATCGAAATCAGTTTGTCGCAGGCGGATTAACAAATTAATGTTCACGGTAAAGGTCAACTGATGAATTTGTTATCAGTCTATATCTGAACGGTTCTAGTCGCCCTTCTCATATTCGGCGAATGCTTTCAACAATCTTATTTTTAGGCAGTATTCTGGATCTTAGATAAGAATGATGCTGAGTTTTATTAAGGGTGTCTTTTAAATTCCTTTTTTTTGAAAATCAACGCCTAGCTAGATCTTCCTTTGACTATTTGATTGATTTGGCTTACCTAGATAAAACGGCCCACTTTTTACGTAGGTGGAAATTTAAAGTTTGATGACGTATGGATAAACTGAGCCCTTGTGCTTACTATATATTATAATTACTTGGATTTCTCGTGTGTATCACTGGTTGTCTGGTCGTTTTTAGGGTTCCGTACCAAAATGGTAAATCAAATCAAATCAAATCAAATTGTATTTGTGTAACATAGGTAGTAAATACAGTTCTTTAATTTTCAAATAAATGCTTTTGAAGTTATATAAAAATACACAATATTTTATTTTCGTTAACTAATAAAAATAACTACATACATTATGAATATACAAAACCAAATACGATCAGGCGTCGAAAAATTCCTCCGCATCGCTGTCATCCGGAAACGTGCCCAGAAGACTGGCAGCATTGCCACGTTGAATGGCAATGCTAACTCTTTGAGCAAAGAACGAGCCAGCCCTCTGGTCACGCAAAGTGTCGACCAGTCGGCGAGAAATGTCCTTAAAAAGGAGACGCGCACTCGGACCCCATGACCCTAGCGTTTCGACCCCAAACGGCTCAAAACTGTAATTACCAATAAGGTTACAGTATTTGCGCCGCTTGAGGGCCTCAGCAGCCGCAGCAGCAGCGCCGGCACAGCTTGCCGTACTTGGAACATGTGATGGCGCAAGGGTGTCGACACATGTTGCGTCCCACACCAGAGGCCTACCCACCTTCCACGGCACCAACGTCATACCATCTGGTCTCTTTCCATCGTCACGTACCAAGCCACTAGGTTCTAATACTGCAGGTACGCCGGCGGTGACAAGAGTTCGACGAATAATATCATTAATGCTAGCGTGTCGTGCTATCCGGCCTGCGCTCTTGCAGCAGGAAAGGCCATGGTGTCCGAGACTGTCGACAGGTACTCCGCAGTGACACCGATACGGAGCAACACAAGGTGCGCCTAAGCGGAGACAGACCGCGATCCGAAACGATGCGTCATCCATCATAGTACCTATGGTGGATGACGGGAGTGCTTGAAGCCACAAACCCGACTCCCACTCTCCCACAGCTAACAGACGCGCGCGCTCAGCAGTATTCGATGATGTATGAATCAGGTAATTCCGTATAATACTGCAGAGCGGCTCATCCCATCGTCTCTGAGAGGTCAGGTTGTCGGGCAAATCCATGTTGGGACAAGCCATTTTCCAAGCATTCAACGCATCGGTCAAACACGGTACCTCAAAATTAACCAGTGAGGATGAAAGAATATTCCTGGTTAATGTATCAGTACTGTGGACCGAGGAGAGGAAGGCCGGTAAACTAATACTTGTAATTTTGCGGACGCCGAGTCCACCCATGCGAATGGGAAGTGTGGCTTGCTGCCATGCTCGGTCGTCCAAGGCCACATTTAGGATTGAAGAAAGTGTGTTTCTAATAATTTGGTCTACTTTTTCCAAAAGATGTGAATGTTTCCATAGATGAGAGGATCGAAGGCTATATGTGAATTTTGGTCCAAAGCAACAATATCGAATAAGTGTAAAGGCCGAATGCATATTAATTTTGAAAAGTCTTTCCGAGACATCATTAAAATTTTGTATTTTCTGTTCAATGAATGTTGGAAAGGATTCATCAAAAATTGGAGAGCCCAGGAGGTGAAGAGAATTTTTATCAGTGACTTTGATATTCGGAGCTATAGTGTTAAATTTTGCTAAGGTAGTCTGTCTGTCAATCGTTTGGGGGAGGTAAATTTCGCATTTCGAAAGGTTGAGTTCTAGCCCAATTGAACTAAATTTATCCATCAAAAAAGTTAAATCTTTAAGGACTGTGTCTACATCACCTCCTAGAGTACCGTCATCCAAATACCAAACATTAAATTTAGAATTTAGCTGCCGAATTATGGGATTAATTGCCAAACTGAAAATGACTGGCCCAAGAGGGTCACCTTGTTGACAACCGACTGCTGACCCCAAAAGGTTTTATTTATATAGTAATTTAGAAGGATGCCTGTAACATTGGTGAAGGAAACTGTAAATTTTGGGTATTTCGTTTTTAACTTCTGTCAACAAGGTGTCCCTATTCACAGAATTGAAGGCATTTCTAATGTCAACCTTAAGAATGACCTCACCTTCGTTGCTATTGAGATACGAGGACAAAGCGTGCACCGCAGCCTCACAGCCCCCTCTGGAACCGAAGCCCAGTTGTAGGGGCTGGAATTTGCTGGCCAGAGATTCACTATAAAAAGCACAGCAAATTTTGGCTGCGATGCGCCTGTAGGTAAACCCTACGGCAATGGGACGAATGCCGCCATCTTTTTTGCGCAGGGCACATAAGTTTGCCCCATACAAAATATCAATGACGGCTTCGTTCACATTGCCGGAGAGCATTAGGTTGATGAGGGCCGTCAGTTCCTTCAAAAGGGACTCACCAGCTTCCCCAGCACCTGCGCACATTAAGTCCTTCAGATGCTGAGGAGAAAGACCATCGAGGCCGCCGGCGGAGCCACTCCGGAAGGAACAGACGGCCGCACATACTTGTTGAACTGTAATTTCGAGTGAGTTTGAGTCTGGATCAGGGGGATCGGGGAAGGTGAGATCATCTGCCGGGGCGGGATGTTTGCTCTCCAGAGCCTTAAGTGACTCTGGAGAGCACGGCGCAACCACATCGCTGCTAAAGATGATCCTAGCTGCGCCCCTGATATCACCTTCGCCTAGTTTGGATTCCACATGGTGCAATAAGCCTCTTTGGGGGAGGTGTGAAGAGGAATTTGGTTCGAAACTTTGGGCCGAAATGTTGCAGTTATCTTTAATTTGGGCTGTTAGCGTTTTATTAGTTGCCGAATTTTTTTGCACATGTAAAATCCTAAATGGGAAGGTGAGCAGTTGCTCTCAAGCACTTTCTGAGTTCTCTCGGACGGCGAGGCGGACACAACGCGCCAAACTCGAAGCCACGGATGGTCTCGCGCCACGAGGAACTCTTTTCAAAACAGGTGTCGATGATTTTAATTTAGCCAGGGTTTTCCAAAGGGGTTGAGGGGGTGAATCAGGGGTTGAAGGGGTGAATCAGGTGTTAAGGGTATGATTACAGTTGGGCATGATGAAGGCACACTGTGGGGTTTGTGTTTCTTGCCCACATGTACCTTCAAGCCTCGTTCACCCTTAAAATATCGTGCTTGGGAGCAGTGGGGGCATCTCACTAAGACATCCAGCGATGTGGCAGGTTAACTAGCACATCGAACGGTATCGCGTCTGTCGTCAAAACTTAGCATAAGCCTATCTATTATTTACAATACTTACAGATTTAATCATAGTAGCAAAAAAAACTTAGAAATCACAAATGTTGCACTAAAATTACTATTTACACTGCACCACTAATACATTTTCAAACAATACACAAAACACAAAAATTTTCACAAAAAAAATATCAAAAACGTCAGTGTCAGGTTGTGACGACTGCGGCGCAGTCGCCCTCGAAGCCAGGGGCGCCCCGCGCACGCAGGGCCGTCTCCCAACTGTTGGTTAAGGCTGGAAACAGTGCTCGACCGACGGTGCGTCCTGACCGTACGTCCTGACCGTCAGCGCTGACCGTCGGTCGAAAATGCATTTAGTGCTACACTGATGGCGAACTGCGTCGCTTGTGTACAGTTCACAAGAAAATTTATTCCTTTTGTTTATCGTCGAAATCTGGAATGAGTTCTTTACAAACTTCTTGCCAAGCACTTATTTTTGCATCACGGTCTTTATAAAATACAGACGATAAATCCCATATTGCCGGACGAAGCCGCACTTCATTAATAAGCCACACATAAATTTTACAATAACTTGTTCTTGTATAAGATGAAAGAAATAAAATCAATAATTAATCAATTTTGTTACGTGTCGGCCATCTTTTCATCAAATCCAATCAAATCAAATGTTCTTTAATTAGTTCATAGTTCGCTATGTTATGCTAAGAAGCGTTCAAATATAATTGCATGCGAATAAAGATAAAACATAACAGTCAATATTAAGTATAACAATTGTCTCATTAAAAATCATATGTCAAAAATAAATAAATGTCACAATAAATAAAAATTATAAATGTCACAATATGAAGTAATTTGTACAGTCAATGCATAAATAAATAACAATAAATTACGTTATTTCCCGAACAAATAAAATAAAAAAATAAAATAAAAATAAAAAAATATTCAAATGTTTCTATAGTCAAATAAATAAGTTTACATTAATTTTCATTCAGAAATTCATCTGTCGTATAATAACATTTTTCAATCAACAATTGCCTTTTTTTTTGTGCGTAATCTTTAATACGTGGCAAATTACAATTGCTTTATTTTTTTTTTATTAGTCCAATATTCAATTTTTTTATGTCATCTGGTAGTTTATTGTAGATGTGCGGTGCCATGCCTAAAACTCTCTTTCTCACTAAGGCAGTTTTACAACGCTGATTGATTAAATAGTTTGCGTATTGGCTACGAATCGCAACATCTCATAGCGTTGACACTTTTAAAACGGTAAAACGGAACCCTTATGGTGTGATTAAGACTGTCCGTCTGTCACGTCTGAAGAACTACTTATGCAATCAACTTGAAATTTGTAACAGTTTTAGATGACGTTTGCTCAAATATAATATACTAAGAAAGAAATAAATGTGTGTACATAAATTGTTAAATAAATAAATAAATAAAAATGTATACTTACTTATTTTTTTTTTTTTTGCAACAGCGAATAAATACAGCGTCTTTTAAAAATTCAAAGAGCTACTAGGGCTTCCTTCTACGCTATTTGCACATTCTCAAACATTTTTCATTTTTTATTTAGGCCGCATAGTATTCGACTTTTGACGAAAAATGTAAAAAAAATCAACTCTCCCTAATCACAGAAGTTGATGTAATAAGGGAGCGTTGCATGTTTCGTATGATGGTACGGAACCCTTGATGCGCGAGTCCGACTCGGTCCTGACCGGTTTTTTTTTTAATCAATCGATGCTTGAACAATAGTTGAAGTACAGAGATAATGATTATGCTGACAGCTTCAATTTCTTATTAATCTGCCTTCAATATCACAATCTTTTTACACAACACTGTGAACCAATTCGTCGTTAACATAGGATAAATCTCCTTCTACAAGTTTGTTGTAAAATACGAACAAGTTTGTGCCTCGACTTATTCGATGTTCCCCTTGTTTGCCCGTATAGCTACGTGTTCGCGAACTTCAAAGCTTTCTTACCTTTGAGTCAACACAAATATGGATATTATGTAACATTCGATAAATGTACATACAGAGAAAATGCTGATATCCTGTCTGGTATGTTTGTTACTCTTTGTTGCATACAGCAACGTCACGCCTGTTAAGGTTAACCCTGAATGGTAGGCAGAGCTATAAAATGTAACCTACATTTTGTTACGTGGGTTCAGAAAGAGGTGGCGAAATGGTTGGACGTGTATTAAGGGCGAAAACCACTTAGATATGATGCTCTAAACAAAGCATTACATCGACGATAGCGATTCTCAAACTGTCAAACGCTGTCGAAATGCCACGTGATCATCCATAGAGCAACACAGGCCACCGGCGAACCCCGGCGAACCGCCGGTGGCCTGTGTTGCTCTATGTGATCATCCCTTGTATTTTCAAATAATCTTTTTGTATTCGCATTCGATGTTAGAATGGCACTTTGTTCAGAGCCTCTTAACAGGCTTTAAGATGCAACTAAACCTTGAAGAATCCATATTGATTTTCGCAAAAAAAGTAGTCATTTACCGTCTATGTGGATCCATCGTTCTAACAAAATCCATCGAAAACAATTCAACTGTTCAGGCGTGAAAGCGTGAACAAACTCATTTTCGCTGTATATAAGTATAAAACTATAAGAATAATATTATTTATTGCTGAATCGTCGTTGTGATCGACCGCGGCAAACTCGATGTGATGATCTCATCATGTTTGTTGGGCAAACTTCGAGATCGTCCAAAACAAAGAGATTTGGAAGGAGAAAGAGGAGGCATTTGCCCAGTAGTGCGACTTAAATTAAGCAAGGAATAATCCTTGTATTTTGGCATTTCGACAATCGCATTCGATGTTAGATTAGAATGGCACTTCGTTCAGAGCCTCTTAACAGGCCTTTAATATGCAACTGAGCCTTGAAGAATGTCAAAATATTATAAAAGAAATCACCTTGGGGTAAGCTTTTATCGATATTGAATTCTTGACATACCGACAGAATTGCATTTTACAGTTGTTTCAGAGTTATTTTTAAGCTATTGCATAGCTTGTATCGCGGGCCTTGAGCGTGGAGACCGAATCCAGAAATTCCGTAACGAAAAAATCCTAACACCCCCCACTCCGACCGGCACAGCGGTGATACTTTTTAGTTTTACTTTTTACTTTTTTTTAGCTCAAAGTGTAACTTGAATTAATTTCAAAGAAAAAAAAAACGAAGAAAAAAAAATACTGCATAAATATATAATTATAATTGCATAAGTTGATAAAAAATGCTATGCAATAGCTTTACCGCGGCAGTCTCCGAGTGCCACACGTCTTTTTTTATCTCTTTGTGTACTGCCTTTCAGTTTTTTTTTATTAATGATGGATTTGCTCTTGACTCTTGTCTATGTCAGAGATGATAGAGAGAAATTCTACGATGGAGCGAGCTTATTTGAATTCGTTTGGCATATTCTACTTTATTTGCTATCACGAATATTTTTATACATAGTATCGTTAACGTATGGGAATGATGAATATAAAACTACAACCCCATAGTATTTTGGTTTAATCCTATGCGACTTACACAATTTATATCATACAAAAATATTCAAATAAATATTTTGTGCGAAACGAGTATTATAGTTATAGCTATACGTCAAAAACATTCGTGGCAGGTCCTCTGTACTTGCTCAGATAACAATGCTCATTAAAGTAAAAAAAAATAATTCTTTTTTACAAAAAAATTCAACCGACTTCCAGATAAAAAAAAAACACTACAAAGTATAAAATAACTTTAATTTCGGAAGACAGTGTAAAAATTCGAAGAAACAACCAAAAACACTGATTGTATTTTTTTGTACAGATAAACTAAGGATCAAGATTTGACTTGCCAAGTTTTTACTTTTACCAGAAAATCTTAGAAGAACTTGCGTAAGTATAACATAAAGATGCAAAATAAAGCCAAATATAAGATAATGAATGAATGAGTAATAAGATAGTGAAAAATGTACATAAAACTAGCCAAGACGAATATTGAGCCTTAATTATTTTTTCGCCAAAATCTACAATCAAAGATATTATTAAAATTTAAATTTTAGCTTCCATTTTCACATTTATGTTTTTGATAGGATATAATTTACAGAAAAAATAGATGAAGAAAACATTACATAGGGTGACAATATTGCACAGGGTAAAAAAAATTGCGTTGCGTACACTTTATATGAACTAGTTCACAAACGTTCGTTAGTGAGACTTCTTTGAGTACTACGTTGGTACATCCATTTAAATTAATACCATCGTTATTATAATTATATTATGCTTGAGGTCAGCTTAGATGTCGGCAGTAGATGAAACCTAACTTACTAAACCAATCTTTTACCTAATAATCCGGCATGACCGACCCTCACCAAATGGGTTGGCGGGCTATAACCATAATTATACGTTTATTTGTACATTCAAATTTAAATAAAAAAATATTGTCAAGGTCAAAGTCAAAGTCAAATATCTTTATTGTGAGACAGTGGTTATTATAGAGTTGTTATACATAGTTGTTTTACATAGAGACAAAATTAAAGGGCAACTGAAGCTTCCTAAACTCGGACAAGAGCCTGTTATTTTAGGAGCCAATGTTCCTCCGGAACTAAAATTAAACAACAAGTATTGATAGATAAGATTAACTGGCATGTACTTATACAATGACATAAAATACAATACAATACGGTTTCGCATCAATCCATATTGATTTTCGCAAAAAAATGTAGTCTTTTACCGTCTATGTGGATCTATCTATCTTTGTAACAAAATCCATCAAAAACAGTTCAACTATTCAGGCGTGAAAGCGTGAACAAACTCACATTCGCTATATATAAGCAAAAAACTGTAAGAATAATAGCATTTATTGCTGAATCGTCGTTGTGTTCGACCGCGGCGAAGTCGATGTGACGATCTCAACATGTTTGCTGTCAACAAACTTGGCCAGAGATCGCCCAAAACAAAGAGATTTGGAAGGAGAAAGGGGAGGCATTTGCCCAGTAGTGCGACTCAAATTAAGCAAAAACAAAAGAAAACATATTTTATATTCTATGACTCATCATCTGCCTAGCCTTTTCCCTATGACTACCTAGTCAAATTTCCCAGAATATAAAGGGGCTAACTACCTAGTTTGTTCCTTCATATTCTGGGTAATTTTCGATAACTCCGACCTTGGCAAACCTCTGCATCCTATATGGAACGACTCGTCTTTTAATTGTAGAACATTTTGTAAAATTATACTGTTTCCTAAACAACATTAACATCATTCCGTATTTAGTAAACAACATTTCAAGTAAATAACAACGGTTATCTATTTTAAAACAGAAAGTTGTGCTTGTTGTTTTCTGAATTATAAATAATCATTGGTGCTGCTTTGTGGCTAAACAATAACAGCCACACGGGTTGATTTTCAAGGATAAGCAACGCTTAGACACCAGTCCGTTACCAGTTACCGAGAAGCACTGCCCACGCAAAATCCCTGGTATTCAGCTAAATCTGAGACTGGAAGCCAAACCCGAATATCGTTGAAAAAGGCCACGTCCACGTGTTTTCAACAATAACTTAGACGCCTTGGATAATGTAGAACATTATCCAAGGCGTCTTGTTTATGAAATTATTTGTATTATATTCTCAATTAGTTGAAATTTTAGCTGTTTTACGATTTTTTTTATTTATTTCGTTTTCTTTTTTTACCTTGAACATTTAACGTATTTTTTTAGTATAACTTTTTCTATTCACAATACACAATGTTATAATTTAAAAAAAAATCGCACGTCGTATTTCGGTATTTAAAATAAGTTTATATTATGTGGAATATATTATGGTTTATTTTACATTTGTCTCGCTCTTCAACTAATATTGTATCGTTGAATGTAATACTATAAAGTATCCGTTTATCTTAACAAATAAATAAAAAAAAAAAATTCTTTTACAGAAAATTGCCACCCGAACGACCCCACGGACATGATCTCCGTTCCACCGTGGTCCGTCAAGGTGGCAAAATTGTCGCAACCGAATTTGGATTTCTTGGGTAAGCCTCTTTAAACTGTATCAGTCGGCAGTCAGCAGAGTCTACTGACGTGGTATGGATCAAGGTACGCACAGCAACAAGGGGTTGTTAACACCCCTACATCGTCGCGTGCGCGCTTTTACTGTCGCATAAAAATAAATATTACCAGCGGTTTTTAAAAGGTTATTTTTTACCTCAAGAAATATACGGTTTATTCCAAAAAAAGACGAAGTTTAATAAATAAGTACTATTATTTACTCAATTAAAAACACTAGTTACACGGAGTTCCAGAGGCGAATTTTGGGAAAGCATTTTTTGAATACTTATAATATTTTGCATTATCATTCATACATCAGAAGGGATTTTTGAGAAAAGTTACTTTATTGCAAGCTTATCTGGCGCCTACTATATGCGACATGGGAAATGAAAATGTGTTATTGAAGCTGTTTTGAGGTTTTTTAGTCTTGTTTACTTTTACGTGCAAAAATTATTTTAGCAGAATCTGGCTGGCTTTTCGCAAACATTTTCATAATAGAGACGGTTAGCAATTGGTTTACGAAAGTTATATTTTTATAGCTTACAGATAAATCCAAATTAAAAATATGTTATTTCTAATGACCCTACATGGGTAGTGCACGATTCAATGCGATCGTTGTATATAGAAAAGATATAGCATATAACTCTTTTGGTACGCTTTCTGGTCCGAGTTTGTAATTATTAAAAGATTTGTGTCTGCGAACTCACAGGAAAATCCCTGGGGAGTGGGGCGGCGTTTAACTAAAAGCAAAATTAAATGTACCTATAAAACGTTTTACATTTTAATACTAGTCGGCCGGACAGTCTGGACACGATTTAAAAAGTCTAAACTGACAAAAACTGGTAAAGGAGACGTTTCATTAAGCTGGGAAACTTAGAATAAAGTAACATATTTTTCATAAAACTAAATATTTTAAATTTTCATAACAAAAAATGATTGACGTTTACGAGACTGACACAGACTCAGTGTTTATGTCAAAACAAACGACCATTTTGAATTTTTCGTTCAGAAATGGTTCAGAAGTACACTTCAGAAAAATAGATTAAATATATGTATAACTTAAAATCGTGACACTTGCTTATGATTAGTCAAAAAGATGTATAAGAGAATAATAATAGTAGTACTATAATAATAGTACAAGAAAACATACCTTTTATATTTTGTCGCCTACGTGTTATGTTTTGATGTGATATGTTTTCAGAACAATAGCAGGCTATTTTATTTTATTTTATTTGAAAGCAAACCATGACAATAATTGAAAAACGATTACTTTTTGTACACGACAAATCCTGCTTAAATTCACGAAAGAACATTTTTCCTCAATTCGTGGTATTTTTCCCTCTTTTTCGATAAATGTACATCTGATGGCCGAAAATAAAACATCTCCTTTTAGACATTTTAGACAAAATGTGTACAGCCAGTCTAGTCTGTCAATATTTCACCGTGTAAAATTGTTAGAGTGGGCACGAAGAGAACTGTTATTCCATCTTGTTTGTATGCACTGTTAACTTCACCTAAGTTTGCACGATGTGAGGTTTACAGAAGCGCATTGCAGCAGTGTACAGGAGGTCTAAAAACGCTACTTTCATAGAATCATTTGTCAAATTCATTTTCATCTTATCGCTAGAGCTTTAGGTTCAAGATTGATTGCGAAAATTTGACAGTGACGGGTAGCGCGATGTGCTTTCTGATTCTGCTAAAGTGACCTTTTTAGACCCACTGATTTATCTACTATGCACAGAGTACAAAAAATGCCTTCCCAGAAATCGATTCCAACTCGATCGCTGTTACTTTTTATTTTAACGTAAAATTAAAAATAAGTTTGAAAACTCATATACGTAAAGAAAACATTCGAAAATTAAATTTAATTCAGCCAAAATTGTTGTATAATTGGAAGCGGTAGCGGGTATTGGTCTATTTGGGTATTTCATTAATTTTGTATCATACGATACTTTCCCAGAACGTGGTTTATTTGATCAATTCTTAGTAATCTGGCCAATATGGTTTAAAAACCGATAACCTGAATATAATTTACTAGCTGACCCGGCAAACGTTGTTTTGCCCCATAAATAAACACAAAAAAAATCATAAAAATCGGTCAAGTTCGATAACAAACACTGTGATTATGATACATTAGAAGATTAGAAAAAGATGCATGCGACTTCATTTGCGTGTTTGTCGTATAGTAAAATGATGTCGCTAGGTAAGATCGCTAAAATAAGATTATCATCATATCAGCCGAAAGACTCCATTGCTGGACATAGGCCTCCCTCAAGCGTTGCCACAACGACCGGTTCTACGCGTTACACATCCATCGGCTACCCGCGACCTTCATCGGTCCACCTTGTGGGCTTTCCAACGTTGCGTCTTCCGGTACGCGGTTGCCACTCCAGAACTTTTCAGCCCCATCGACCATCTGTTCTGCGAGCAATATGCCTTGCCCACTGCCACTTTAGTTTGGCGATCCTTCATCATCATTCCTGATTTCTGATTTGATCACGCAAGAAAACTCCAAGCATTGCCTTTTCCATTGCCCTTGAGTGACTTTAAGCCTTCTGATGAGGCCCATTGTGAGCGAACAGAAACCATTGTGACATAAGATATACGAACAGTCAACTTCTAGCATTGCTTGACCCCCTTAGAATGCAAGGCATCGGCTGTATCGCCTCTTTTATTTAAAAAGCTGACAGCCCTTCGTTTTAATGATAACGCTTTTCTATACACGATGCTAAAGAAAGTTGCTAGGGTTGTAAACACGCAATAGAGCTGACACTCTATCTGGAAGAAAAGACTAACCCCGCAACGGATAGAGTACAGTTGAGATTCCGTTATCAACACTTCCCGCCGTTGTGCTTAGGAGTCCTGGCTAGGTTAGCCAGGGAAGCTACGCACATAGGTTTTGCTGTGCGTCCTCATTCTTCCGGGGATTATTGCACGTCGGGTAGCCCAGGCCTCATTTCCAGAATAAAGTCGGCGACTCATTTCTCGGTATCGAAGCAACCTCTGTACATTGGGCTGTCAAAAAGCCAACCATCCCGGTCTTGTGCAGTCCACGTCCATCCACTGTCAGCCAACTTTTTTAAATCATGGATCCATCGTGCTGACTGCACGATGACCCCTAAAAAATATCTTTTATATAAGATATTTTTTTAGGGAGCAATGACTCGTTATTATACTTATTATTATTCGAAAGGTATTTATACTTGGGTTGAGAAGTCGCGTAGTTAGTCGCATGTATATGCTGCACTGTAATTTGTTGACCATGATCATCTGTTGTCTTGAAGTTAAGTCGATCTCTGGCAAATTCATGTACAAATCAGTGAGAAAGGTAAGAGGCATAGAGCAACACAGGCCACCGGCGATTCGCCGGTGGCCTGTGTTGCTCTATGGTAAGAGGAGAAGTGGGTACAGGTCCAGCAGTACCGTCTCGGAAACTCTCTACGCAAAGTTCGTCTCTGGCATCATTGCCTGGGGATTTACAGTTTCCCATGATCCACTGAGGGGTGAAACCCGCAACGGATAGTTTTTGGCCCTGAGCTGTTGCTTCACTTGGGATTGAACAGTTTTAAGCTTCATGCTGGAGCAATCAACCGAAATCTTATTTCAGCTTCTATAACAGTTTGTTAGATACATGTGACTTTCAACCAAGTGCCTTTGCAAAGTTTTTTAGAAATTAATTATTTAAATAGAAATCACAAAATGTAATCGGATGGTAATATCATTTTCTTCCTTTGCGTTTTCATGGAAATATTTTCCTTCTTTTTCCCACAAACATTTATCAATATTATCCGTTTTAATGATCTGTCTGGTCGGTGGATTCCCCGTTCACAGAAATAATGAATTAATGTTGAAGAAACGGACAACATAGGCTTATCTTCTAAAATAACCTAACCATCTCTTGATTGTGGTGTATGCCATCGGCAATTTTTTACATTATTCGTAAAATAATTTGCATTTGAATGGCCTTCTTATTTATCATGTTCGCATTTTTCTTCTTCTCCGTCATTGCTTCAATGCTGAAGATCGCGACCACACACGACGCATATCCATGCGGTCTTCTGCAGCGTGGACCGCTCTGTGCATGCTGCCTTTACCTGTCTTCTTTATGGCGTCGGGCCTTAAAAAATGCCATTGGTTTACATATTATCTTTAGTATGCTAATATTATTTTGCGCTGTATGAATGGCGCTATTCTTCAAACAACTAAGTTAAGAAACTACTTGATGAATCAAGTTAATTCTCAATTTATTTCGAATCGCAAACGCAAATTGAAACGATTTAAGATTTTAGAACACAGTTAGAGATCCGTTTAACCAATCTATTTCAACTCTTTTCGCGACTCTTCTACCATGGAACTTCGCCAGCTGCTCGTGGGTAGTATGATGTGACCCCAGGCCCTAGGCCCGTAAAGATTCATTTTTGAGCAACTCAAGTTAAGCTTAGCAAATATAGTGCACGCCTGTTGACGATACAAAAAATGAGATCAAATACGTAACGCCATCTATGGAATCTGTCTAAATATTAGTTCGCAGTTTGTTTTATTTTTATTTATAGGAATTCATTCTGAACGATATTTTTAAGGTATTAAAAGAATCCCTTTTTTCAGTTGTCTTAAAAGTAGCACTAATAACTAAAAAATATGTTTTGATGTAATTCTCATGCTGTCTTGAGGTCAATAGACGGCATTATGGGTATCTGCATTATGTAATGTTGATTTCAAGTAAATTGCCACAATACCTTTTATTTTTATTTCTAATGGGTTTGCTCTTGACTCTTGTCTATGTCAGATGACAGAGACAAAGTCCACGATGGAGCGAGCCGGTTTATGTGTAAAAGTTATCTACATTGGTTTTGTACGTGATGCGTTCTGTTAATTATCATTTAACATGTAAGCGATTAAAGTTTGGCAAATATAAAAGCCAAAAAAAAGACACAAAATACAATAATAACATGTAATCAATGTATAAAAATATTAGCAAAAATAAAAAAGAAGGGTAATGACAATTTTAAAATATGTACAAAATTTAAAAAAAATCATGACTTTGGATTCGAACCCACACTAAGTCGTTAGAAAGGAAGTCTCTAAATCGATGGACATTTTTGAATATTGCTCAATCTCCAAAGCACACAGCGTGATAATATATAGCCTAAAACCTTCTCGTGACCAGAATGCACACAACAAAAAAAAGAATTATCGAAATCGGTCCAGCCGTTCAAGAGTTATGCGATGACCAAGGGAAATAGTGATTCATTTTTATATAAATAGATTACTGCTCCGCTCCTATTAGTCTTAGCGTGATGATATAGCCTATAGTCTTCCTCGATAAATAGGCTATCTAACACTGAAAGAATTTCTCAAATCGGACCAGTAGTTCTTGAGATTAGCGCGTTCAAGTAAACAAACAAACATACAAACAAACAAACAAACTCTTCAGCTTTATATATTAGTATAGATTTGTAGTTCGGCTCATAATTTTGTCTTCATTTTATCATCTTCTTGTTGTTTACCTCATTTTTTGCAAAATCATCTTGTTCACAATTTAGCCATCGTTGTCTTTCTCGTGCATGTTGTACTCTACGCTTTCCTTCCGACATTTTCCTCATTCCAAGCACCATACATTTTTCCTAATGAATATTAAAGCAATTATAACTAGGTTTGCCGGCAGTCTAGCCCGCGTGTCGTAAATTATCCCAAGGGAACTTGCTAGGATAAAAAGTAGCCTATGTGCTATGCCAGAATATAATGTCTGTGCCTTTCATACGGGCCCTTTCAGCTATTACGGTGTGATTGAGTAACAAACATGCATCCAAACTTTTGCATTTAAATAGTAGTAAGTAATAAGATATAATCAGCATTGCCATCGAGAGGTAGGTAAATACAGTACTTAGTAGTAATAATAAACGTAGTTTCAGAAGAAACAAAAACAATAAATTGCCCCGAGTTAATTGAATTTAATAAAAACTATCAATACATTCTTGAAGCTATTATTTTCCTCTGGTTACAAGAGACATACATGGATGTAGAAAAAAATAAATTGAATGTAATAATATTGACTGCATCCGGAGCAATAAGCCCGTATAATAATGTCAACGTGAAATGCAATAAAAGTGCGTCATGTTTTTTTATCGGGGCTTTGTTGGCAAATAAATAAATAAAATTAAATAAAAATAAGCCAGTCAATCTGACTCTAGTCTTGGCATGAACTGCCGTGTTACCCAGTTAATGGGCTGTGGAGGTCTGGTAGACAGCCGCTCTGCGTAAAATACTGATATTCAGCCAAATCCGGTTTGATTGGAAGTCGACCCCAATATAGTTGAGAAAAGGCTCGGCAGATGATGACAGCTCTAGAACGCAGTTTAGTTGTACAGATCGCATTCAGTTTCATTGGTCAAATCCACTCTGAGTTTAAATGTTACACAGTTTTGTTTATTCCGGGATCACAGTTGTGAACAAATTTGTTTAATTCGTTTTCCGTCGATAAAATTGAGCAGTTTCCCTCATTTTGATATGTGCACATTATAAATACTCAAACTGTACACAAATGTATATGTAGTTTACAAGCGCGGCGTTGTTTGTAACGATCGCATATGTAGGCTATGTTCTTTGTGTAACAGATATCTTTGAAGCAAGTTTCATAGACTTTGATTCGTTAAGTAATTAATAAACGAGTATATTAATTTAATTAATGGAACTCGTACGATCAAATGAAATGATTATAATGTCAATGTTTTTGTATCTATGTCACGAGATATTTTTGGAAATAAGTATTCGTTTTGACGATACTCTCATTTGAAGCAAGTACCAACCTACCTACTGGTGAATTTATGCAACAATTTTGGAATTTTAACGAACGTGTAATCTAATAACTTTTGATTTGATAAAAATCACAATCAAAATCATTTATATCGTTATTAATTAAAATATATTTATTAAAAAATATTTGTTAAAAATGCGGAGCCGATACCTTTTTTGAAAACCATAATAATCATTTTTTTTATCATAATAAAATGAACGGTAATTTAAAAAAAAAACTGTTTATTAAACGCAAACTACAAGCTAATTTGGGAATCGTTGGTAATTTTTCAGAGGTTAGGAAAATACTCATAGAATATGAACATGTTGTACTAAGGGATTATACTAAAATACTAAGAAATATCAATTGCCTGTTAATAAAATTTTGTACGAAACACAAAAGATAATATCTACAGGGTGGCCAGAACATTGTCGTCCAAAATTAAATTTAGGTCCCTCTCGACTTTTCATAGTTTTCGAGCTATGGATTTTTTTCTGAATTTTGAGAATTATCGACCTGATCAAATTATCAGCTTCGTTACTGTGTTGAAAGTTGTGAAAATATTGGTCTCAAATGAATTTGTGTTTGGTAAATTATGACCTAAATTTTCAACTTAAACGAATTCATGGTTCCTAAGTAGGTTTCAAAAATACGCCACACTTAAAAAAATGTACTTTTATAGGGCTACTTTGGCTGAAATTGCCTCTAAATCTTCGGACTAATTTGTCCGTTTGCCGTCCAGACTTAATGGAGAAACCTACTAATTTAAGCAAAATTAGCCCTATATAAGTACAATTTCTTTAATTATTATGAAAGCTGAAAGTTTGGCACATTCTTGAATACTTGGCAACCACCTGCTGCTAATTTTATGCTTATTAGTACATTCAGTTGCAAGAAAGAAATCTCGATAAAATCTTGTACTTTTTTATTTGGTCAGCCTGATTATTTTCAAATTTACAAAAAATAATTCATAGCTCGAAAACTACGAAACGTCGCGGTACATCATGGGGTGATTCGGATACCACACGATAAGAGGAACCTAAATTTTATTTTTAGACATCAATGTTTTGGCCATCATGTATATAATGTTTCATACATTTTCATAGGGTAAGTATTCGTCTTTGTGCAGATTACTTTTTCGATGATTCTGAGGTTCTTTAGTAAAATTGTTGATTCTTAGGTACCAGTTTTTATTCCCCAAATATTACCAATTCAATCAAAGTCGGTTAATAAAAAATATCGTTTAGAACTTAGGTCATACGCTTTATTTTTAACGTTGAAATTTTCTCTTTATTTTTTAATGTGCATGTGTAATTGTATTTTTTTTCAGCGCAAGGATGCTAATGATTGTTTCAGGGATTCTTATGGGTTTTTTCCCTAGAATCTTAGCCAAACTCTTGGTTACTGTTCTAGGCGGTTGTATCCTACTAATCTGCTTTGATTTGCTTAATGTTTAGCTCCCGAAGTGCAGACCAGCGGCCACTGCAGTATTCTGTCTGACATGTTCTCTCTTGGACTGGTCATGTGCGCAATCTTCAACAACGGAAAGCCTCTGATCCAAGCCAACAATAACCCAATGTTGTACATGAAGCAGATCGAGTGTGTAAGTATTGTTTCAATTTTAGTAGAGCGAATCGGGTCTCCAACACTCGGCTTGCTTGGTGACAGAACCCCATATTCAAACAAAGCGGATAAAAACTTTGCAATGCGGTTCGGAAACATGTTTTTGTGTTGCTGGGATTTGTTACTGAGAACAAACAAATTGTGCGAGCAACGCGTCTCCTTCACAAGCCCATGTTACTGCATCGATGTTGATCGACTTTTGTACACATGAGTATGGGGTGTCTTGCCCGGTTCCTGTTCGATCAAATCGTTTTACTTACGTCTTGTAGGTTCTGTTGATGTAACAATATCGTTATGAAGCTGTTCAAGGATGTGCGGTAGAGACCAGTCAACGAGTATTACGAAACAGATGAATTGTCTTCGGCAATTTTCCTTCTTCAATAGGCATCACATTGACTTTTGAACATAATTTCACAAATAAGGCTCTACTTACTATGAGGAGGTTCCTGAGGTATTTTATCGGTCGTTTATCTGTCCGCTAAGTAAAAGCCAACCAATGGCGTTTTGACAAATAGCGTTAATGGACAGATGAACGACTAATAAATGTCCACAGAAAGCGTGCTTTAGTAGTATGGTTCTAGTCTCAATTTAAAACACTTCTAAAATTGTTAGGGGCATGACTTCCAAATCATTCCGATATTGTGATGGCCACTACTTGACTATGCAAGAAACAGGCAAAAAATATAACAACCTGAAAGGTGCTACTTAAAAAAAATAATTTAGAAACAAAATATCCTTAATGTGGTAAATAAACAACTATCAGCCAAATCCATCGTAACAACACAGAGGGCCAATCCTACTCATTTTTAAGCAACGTTCGGATTCGCATCTTATCTCTGTCGCAGGCGTGCTATATCTGCGACCACATCATCGCTTACCAACAAGTGAGTTAGTGGTCAAACGCGTGCCTATCAATAGTAAAAATAAATACTAATATATAATAGCTGAAGAATTTCTTTGTTTATTTGCTTGATTGAACTCGTTAATCTCAAGATCGTTAATCTCAAGGTCTGATTTGAAAAAAACATTTTTCAGTGTTAGATAGCCCATTTATCGAGGAAGGCTATAAGGCTATATATCATCACGCTAAGACCAATAGTCCGATCAATTTAGACATTCGAGGTTACACTAATTCGCACCTTGCTCAAAATTGATAGAATTTTGTATATATTACTTATATATCGTTTTGAAAATCGCGAAAATTGCGTTTGTTACCTATGACCCCGAGTATATTTTTTCCAGGTTTCGGATCGATGAGGCCTTTTTAGATTTCATTTATGGCAGTGTTTTGAACAATCCTGAGCTTTGAGCTGGGTGTGAATTACCTTCTCTCCTATTTTTTGGTACAATTTGACTGGACTGCAATAGGAACGGACCAGACGAAGATGCGCCGGTCAACTGGTCTTCACTTAAGTACATTCATATACATTTTTAGACAGATTCCGACTGAGATGCAAATGCGACCGATGCTTGAAAATGTTTAGAATTGCCACTCAGATATACCCATTACCCACCCACACATTCGTATTATATTTGGGTAACAAAATTCCAGAAATAGAAACACTTGATTCGCCAAACGTAAATTGTAGAAGCACTTACCTACTCAATTTCGTACTACTCTGCTGGAAACAGGTCTTGCCAAGGTTCTGTAGCCCTCGGCTTATAACTTTCGCTTTTTGATCTAAGTACATTTCCTAGCGGCCATGTGGTATTGCTGGCAGCACTCAAGACTTTGAATTATGAAATCACGATGCAGTTTACAAAATACAGCCAAATTAATTCGTCTCTAAGAAGCTCTTTGCTAGGATCTTCCTAAGTGTAGAGTCGAGATTCTGAGCGTTTTGACAACGTTTTATCTTCGACCGACTTCCAAACTGGAATAGATTCTGTTCGGCAAACCATAAAGTCCGCTAATCTTTTTTGAAAGCATTTTTTCTCAGAGCAAGGTAGTCGTTGTTTACCAACTCCTTACATAACACGAGGGTGGTAAGGTCTGTAGGTCCTAACAGTATTTGTTATCGATTGAGTTTTCGATGATCGAATTAATGTACGCTTTATAGTAATAATAATGCTTTATGCTTTGTTTGATGAAAAGAATCGTCTTTCAGGATTCTTTTCTCCTGTCTGCTTAAGCTTTCAAATACGTAACCTCGACGCTGTTGTTCTCTAAAGATCACAGAAAAAATCGAGACATATGTAAATCCCCAAAACGAATGAATTTGCTTCCGAGTCAATATAGCGAAGTTCAAAAGTGAATTTTACGGAATAACACGGCTAAATATTATGTTATTCTAGTCAACCGTTGATGATGGCCGCCAGCTTAGTTTTCTATTTGGTTAGGTTACTTCCTTTGTGCTAACATTTTGCATAATTTCTACCACAAGATTGCGGATGTAAATTGGGTGTGACCTTTGAAATATCTATCGATTTAGAATAAGGAATACTCAACATTTTCATTTTTTCGATTTTTTTTTTTTTTTGCTTATGCTGGGTTAGGTACTGATCACTTCATGTATTCCTGCTGCTTGTTGCAACATTGTGCCACGGGCACAAAAACATAGAAGTTGTATACTCTTGAGACCCATGGGTCCGCCTAAACTTCATCAGGTGCTTAAAAATGTATACAAATATTGTAAAAACAGACCAATAGTTGATCGAACTAACGAGATATAAAAATTTCTAGAGACTAAACGAACACATCTATCTCTTTCGCCAAAACGCCATTTTCTATGGTCGCTACATGATGGGCGTCATGGCTTTT
Organism: Lacanobia oleracea; assembly: GCA_950371165.1. Taxonomy (NCBI): domain Eukaryota; kingdom Metazoa; phylum Arthropoda; class Insecta; order Lepidoptera; family Noctuidae; genus Lacanobia; species Lacanobia oleracea. The sequence goes on from OX493385.1 coordinate 11,595,437, forward strand.
ACATCACAGACCACATCAAACTTTAAAACTTTAGAATTTCGTCGCTGATGAAGATATTTTAACCTAGAGCTACTACCCTACACTAGGACTTCTGTATTGTGGGTGCCTTTACAAACATATTAACTCACATAACACATCATCCAGATCCTGAAAAACTATATATAGTCCATACAAATATATGTTCAAAAAACAAAAAACAAAAGTTTTATGTGCATGTTTCCGGTTTTTATAAGAAGGTCACAGTATCACGTCCTGGCGAGAATACTTCCGGTTACCTACCTGTAACCCTTTACTTATCTGATCATCTTGTTACCTGCACTCGAACTAAATCGCAGAAGTGAGACATCATACATATTTTTGTAACGAGATCTCATAGGACACAAATCGTTAGCCTCAATGGAAGCCGACTGCGCTGCGTTGGTCGTGTAGGTAAGGCGATTGGTAAAATATAGGAACCGGGCAAAAAGGAATATTATATCTCCACTTTACCAAGTGGAGATATAATATTCCTTTTTAAACCTCCCAAGGAACTCCTTGGGAGGTTTCCAAAGTGTTTGTGGACAAATTTTAATGTGTGGGATGTTGGTTTCGTTTCTCAAGACGTACCTAATGGAAATAACGGTATAATAATACCCAGGAATATTTTCATCGTAATAAATGGAAGGTGTGTTTATCAGACCATCATGAATGTACGTGTGTATGCACAAATCGAACAAAAAATCTTAATAAGATATTTCTTCTTTGTAAACACAAAAAAAATCACTGCCGAATTGATACGACTAGATATAATATTTTTAGTCTAGTAATTACTTTGAGTAGTAGTAACGCTATAATTTTGTCATATTATTTACGTAATAATAGTACGAAATTATTGCGTTTTCTGCGAGTCGTAAATTATCGCGAGGGAACACACTCCCGGGATGAAAAGTATCCTATAACCAGTATTCAGCCGGGAACGGTAACAACCCAGACACGAAAGGACGAACTGGCTACGAAGAAAAATTCGAAAAGCATTGTCTCATTGACAGACTTAGTTTTTTCAAATTCTAAGGTTTCTGAATAAACCGTGGTGGTATCATGTTAGGTCTACTATCTGAGGCCCCTGACCACGAGCGCTTGGTGCACATAACCTCTGACAACAATTGGGGCAAGACAATTCGCCACACTATTCCCAAGCATTAAACTCCTCAAAGCCAGAATCCAAAGTGGCGACCACCAGAGAAGCGTCAAGTCAATGAAACTCGACGATTCCTTGAAAAGACTCTAGGATCCCGCAATATAATTTATCAGAATGGAGGAGTCAGAACAATATAATTTTCAGAGCTAGGCCAATATGCGCAAAGGGGCGTTTCAAATGAGTAAATTTTCACTTTCCTCTTATCAGCAACAGATACAACATATCTTGGTCAATAGGTACAAAGAAACGTTAACAACAAACAAAATTAGTTCTTATTCAGTAGTGCTATTCTTTAAAAAACTATGGTAGAGTGAGTATAAAGTGACCTGCCTCCGTGTTTGTATGAATTGACAGCTCACTTCGTACTTCGACATGTTTACAGAATCGACCGGCTGAATAGGCAGACAGTATGTCTATTCTGCTCCACGTTTTAATTGAAAGTTCCAAAAATAAAAATTCAGAAGAATGAAGTGTGAACTTTCAACAGAATGCCAGCTCCGGAAACGAAACAGTCGATACAATATCGAGGTCGATTGATTTGTATCTTTGTTCGATGTGATGTCGAATTCAAACAAACCATTCTGTTATTCCCCAGGGGTTCTAAATCGGGGCTGGCATATGGGAAAGAATGCGAGTGAACAAATACAACAACACAACAATAGCTTAAAAGGTACAAAATTTTTAGCTAAACTAATTAAATTCTCAATAGACTTCGGGGAATTCTTCCTGCGGTTTTTTGTTCGATTTGTGTATTTGCGGTTAGAGAAGAGACTTAATTATATATTTTGGATGCGTCTAGTAGGGTTAACTCCGATGCAACAAAAGTGAAAAAAGAACCTTAAAAAACATAGCTCCGAAGTTCGTGATAAGCGATTAAAAACGGCCGATTTTTTAATTATTTTTATACCACAGACTCTTTTTAGTAAAAAAAAAAGACGTGTGGCACTCGGAGACTGCTGGGGTAAAGCTATTGCATAGCATTTTTTATCAACTTATGCAATTATAATTATATATGTATTTTATTTATGCAGTATTTTTTTTTCTTTGTTTTTTTTTTTCGTTGATATTAATTCAAGTCACACTTTGAGCTAAAAAAAAGTAAAAAGTAAAACTAAAAAGTATCACCGCTGTGCCGGTCGGAGTGGGGGGTGTTAGGTTTTTTTCGTTACGGAATTTCTGGATTCGGTCTCCACTCTCAAGGCCCGCGATAGAAGCTATGCAGTAGCTTAATAAAATATTCATTTTCGAAACCAATCTATAGGTAATGGCGACCAATCTATAGGTTGACAAAGCTCTTTTTTTTCTCTTCAAAACTACTTTGAAGTAATTTTGAGGAGAGAAAAAAGGGTGACTGAATTTAAACATAACACAACAAAACTCAAGCGGGTCACAGTTCATCCGAAGACCGATGTACCAAATAGGAATCAAATAGGCCGTCCAACTTCTGCTGCAAGTTTGCGATGTCATCTGCTTATTTAAATTGTAATAAATTAAAATGTACTTTTTTAATAATGGGAAGTCATCAAATGACTCCTCCCGCTCTAGGCAGAGCAGAAGGGAGTGTTAGACTCACTGAGGAACACCCATCCGTGTTTCACCTAATGCGTTACCGATGTGTAAAGAAGAATCAAATAGGCCGTCCAACTTCTGCTGCAAGTTTGCGATGTCATCCGCTTATTTAAATTGTAATAAATTGAAATTTACTTTTTAAATGATGGGAAGTCATCGCTCTAGACAGAGCAGAAGGAAGTGTCAGGGTCTTACTGACTAACGCCCATCCGTGTTCCTCCTAATGCCCTTTGCGTTCCTGGGGGGCTACTCTCTAAGCCCGAAGTCCGTACTCCGTAGTTTCCAATTTGTTTATTGTTTGCTGCCTTTTAAATAATTGGTCAGCTTCTTGACGTGAATTTCATCAAATATTCGGAATAAATTCCAAATATTGGGGCAATTCGTTAACCAAGAAATTGTTTCGTTTTCTAATATACGGTAGAAATTTACTTACGAATACTTTTACTGAAGTTAATGCAATGTCTTGAAAACCGTTCAAAAGATAATTTTGCGGTTTTTAAACTGCAAATCTTGGTCGTACATTGAAATGGTGGCAAAACAGAGTTATTTAAGAACATCTGATTTTGTCACATTATTTAACACGAATAATTATGTTTTGGCTAATTTGATATTCATTTTATAAGGGTACCGATATGTACCTAAATATAATTTGCGTGCAGACAACACTGAATCAATTCGTGGTTTGAATTAGTTGACGCGATATATAATGGAAGCACGTTGACGAGTAGCGGTACGGTATTGGATTGGTGGGGAACTCTATCGGAATTTAGTGGCATAAATATATAATAATATAATAAATATCAGATTCAGTTAATTTTGCCAGGAATATACAGTACCTAAGTACTATGTTTATAACTGTACTAATACCTACCTACTTTTGGTAGTATTTCAGTAGGTGCAAAGGGAATATGCATGCGATTTTTTTATTTGAATAATGAATTGAATAATGAACTTATTAACTCTAGTAAACAATCATGAAATCATTTTTTAAATACCTTCATCAGCGATGAAGTTATAAAGCTTCAAAGATTACAATTAGAAATAGAAGTCCGAAATGAATTTTGTCAAAATCCATGACGCCTATACAGCTTCCATAGAAAACGGCGTTTTCGCGAGAGGGACAGATATATTTGATTAAAATAATTATATCTCGGTTGTTTTTCGCACAATTTTGATTCTATTTTCAATGATAGTGTTATATTTTTTGTATATTTTTAGATAAACTGTTTATATAATAAATATATTTTTCATGCATATTCCCTACCATCATAGTGACGTCACGCGTGTTTTCAACGCACTACATCGTCTTCATCTTTTGTTTAATTCAAAAAAGAAAAACACGTGCCCAATATTTGAAGAAAATCTGACGGATTAATTATATTTTTTTAAAGTAAAAACAAAAAGAATCTTAAAAAGACCTCGTTCAGTGAATAATAAACCACCTTTTTTACCATTTTAGTACGGAACCCTAAACATGGTTTCAGATATTTAATAAAAAATAAGTTTTTGCATAAAAATCTAATACAATTTAAGAAAGCTTATTCATAAAAACAATCTAAGCTTCCATAAAAATGCTGATTGACAGATTCTTAATTCATCTATTGTGACTTTGAATTTGGAATTTTCTCATCATCGTTTGAACTAAGCATAATATGGTTTAAAAACTTGGTTTATTGGTAACCCTCGACTTTAGGTAGAAAACCTGTCAATCCTGGCCAGTATTTTATGACTCGTTGTTACGTCTGAAATAAAATATAAACTATTATTTGCCCTAACCACTATTATTGTCTACCTGGGCGTCGCAATCACTAATGATAATGACATTGGCATTTAACAATTACATAGAATAGACTTCTTTTCAATGATACCCACGTATCTCGGTCTCAGTTACAAGTAAATAATTGTTTCCCAGCGTCCAACTACTGAACAATAGTGTTCAGGGACCCGATCTCAATTCTCTTTCATCTTTTACTTAATATTTTGCTAAACAATGGTTTTCCTTCGACCTTTCTACAGTTTCTTTATAATTTGTAGTTCATACTGGCCTTCAGAAACATTAGCTCGTGGCTAGATAATAACAGCCGCACGGGTCGATCTTCAAGGTTAAGCAACGCTAGCCAAGGTTGGTCTGTGGATGGGTGACCATCTTTACATAGCGAGTTTCCTCCGTGCCTCGGAAAGCACGTTAAGCCGTTGGTCCCAGCTGCCATTTGTAGATCTTTGGCAGTCGTTACGGATAGTCAGAAGCCAGTTAATCTGACTCCAGTCTTGCCATGAAGTACCGGATTACCCAGTTAATGGGTTGTGGAGGTCTAGTAGGCAGCCGCTCCACGTAAATTACTGGTATTCAGCTAAATCCGGTTTGACTGGAAGCCGACCCCAATATAGTTGGGAAAAGGCAGGCAGATGACTGGCCTTCAGAAACATTATAACTATCTACTGGGGAAAACCATTTATTTTTTTAATGGTCATTTGAAAACTAACTAGCGAAGTGTTCAATTTTTTTTTTGGTCAAGTTATTTTGTCCGTGGTTATCCATTGGTTAACAATTTTGGTCACATCAATTTTATGAGTTTACGGTTAACCATTAACGTATAGTTATTTATTTGACCTTTGGGCAAGCTAAATGTTGATCGCAAAATGCACATTAACTAAATTTGGGTGTCCAAAATTGTTAATTAACTACGAATCAAAAACTCACCCTTAGACTGACTGTCCACTGGAGCGAAGAGGAGAAGAGTGAAGAAATATAACCAATGGTATTGCATAAAATCTCAGTGACTGATGCGGAGCGGAGTTTTCATCCAATTTCATTGGTTAATATTGTGATGAGATGATATTCCATACTATTAAAGAGCTCAGAACCACATCCTGAAGCAAACTGGCAACAGGGTGTGTTGCCAATTTGGTTCATTAGAAAAAGTGAAATACATGAAGGAGGAAAAAAGTCATTCGCAAGCAAATACAAAACAAGACTGGACAACCATCCTAACCAGCTCGCTGTTCAGGCTGACTGTCTAAATCGCCTGAAACGGCGCAGAACCCTCCAGGGCTCTGCGCCGTTTCAGGCGATCCATCTCGGCGGCGCGGACTAAGCCAATATATTAATATAGAGGATATTGCTATTGGGGAATATCTCCTCATGATATGATAACATTAAAAAAATATTTCATATAAAAGTTTATCCGTCACCATTCATACCCCATTAAAAATTAAAAAATAACGCCTTTAACGGATGAGTTTGAATTTTATAAAAATCTCCCATAAAGCTCACCTTGTCTGTAGAATCAAAAATTTCATTTTTTCTAGAGCTGTGCCTTGTTTTGGGGAAGATATATTTGCAGTCTCTCAATAGGCTAGTTTCCACCATTAATAAATTGCAAATCTATTTAGTCTGTCAGAGTATTGAAAAATAATGGACTCGTAATTTTTTTTTGGTAAATCTATGAATATTGACAAAGATAAAACGGATCAAAACTCGGGAGTGGGAGCTCGTGACGTCAGAACGCACTTAAAATTATACCACGGCGTGACGTATTGAAAATGTTAAAAGCGTCGTATCTTCGCCAATTTTGGTTTACGTAACAAAAGAAAAAAACGGGTCAAATATTTTTTTAATAATTCAATTGACAAGCCTATTCAACACGATACTGTATATATATATACAGGAAATAATTGTTTTAACATACTTGTTTGATTAGATACCCAAACCAACGGCATCCAAGGGTTTCGCCAAAACAAATTAAATGGAAATAAAAACTTTAAAATTGCTGTCGGTACAACTTGAATGTTTTAAAGTACATCTGGTACAGTCTTCTGGTCTCTCGCTGTGGTTTGTAGCAGCCTTGCACTTGTGCGATGACATTTAAAAAATGAAAACGTTTATTTCATTTACTTACTGTTAGTTAATAATGTAAATGTTATATGAACTTGGTTTACAGTCTAACCTTTTCTAAACATTTTTTTTATGATGAGGAGAAACAATTCTAACCACAAGACATTCTTTGCTTTTCTAGGTTAAGGGCGAGTTGTTTAAACCGCAGTAACCCATTGTTTAAATATTTTGGGCATCTTATAATGCGTTTTTCGACCGATCATTAGTTAATAGTCACTTATTTGACAATTGGTTAGCAAAATACCTACTGATCGAAAACACACTAACGAAATTTAGGTACCCACAATTGTTAACGAATAGGCTGAATAACACATTTTAACGAAACTTAACAGAATTTCAATTCCATTATAACCAATTTTTAACTCCGGATTATAAACTCGCTCTAAGACTACGTTTGGAACCGAGATTACGTTAGCCCGTCAGTGTAATAATATCTGATAGGAAAACTAAATAATAACAACTAATACAAACTTCAAAGCTACCTGGCCAACTACTAGTAGCAAAGTTTACAGTGCAAGATGAACTTTGCGATCACCTTCCTTTGTGACCATCCATTATTTTACAGACAAATTTATTTTATAAAACGTGTAACAGAATAAAGGCAATACCTCTTAAGGGGTCATTGTACTCATCATTATGAACAACTTTCACTACGGGACCAATCCAAAAATCGCGAAAAAAAATCAGCTGTTCAATACATTTTCTCGAGTTAATAATAAAATAAAAAAGCCTTATATTTCCAATTTAACAAATTAACTTACAATTATGTTGTTTCTTACCTAAACTTAATTAACAGTGGAATAAAAATAAATTGAGTAACTAATATCGATTTCACTTATAAAAAATCATATTATAAGTAGGTAGGTATCATATTATAGGCAGTAGCATGTTTACTGTACTGGAACCCCCCTCAGGTAAAGGCCTCCTCCAAAGCTTTCCATTTCTCTCTGTCTTGGGCTATTTGTTGCCATTCTGGGCCAGCATTTTTTTTAATATCGTCGTCCCATCCAGTGAACGGTCTTCCTCTACATCGTTGGCCCGGTGGGCCTTTCCATGACGTAACTTTTATAGTCGTAGTAACTTTTTTAGAATTCCCTGCCGGAGTCTGTGTTTCCCGATAGCTACAACCTGGGAGTCTTTAAGTCAAGAGTGAATAGGTTACTTCTAGGCAAGCGTGCTCCATCTTCGACCACATCATCGCTTACCATCAAGTGAGATGGTGGTCAAGCGCGTGCCTATTAATAGTAAAAAAAAAAAAGTCCATCTACTATCTTTAAGGCGAGCTACATGACCAGCCCATTTCCACTTCAACGTTTGGCTGTATTTAGACCGTCTGAAAGATTTTCAAAAAATATTGGACACGTGTGCCGCGACCCTGGAACGCAAAGGACATTTGGGCTGACAATGGTGGGTTTTAGTCAGTAAGAGTCTGACACTCCCTCCCGCTCCGCCCAGAGCGGAAGGAGTCATTTGATGATTTCCCAAAAATATAGCGGTGTACTTATTGTACCCTCACACCTCTTCAGTTATGTTTGTCCTTTCAATAGGGGCGAGCCTATCGCCATTGATCGGCCACAAATGCAGACGCAGGAAACTCCTGATCAAAATACCCCAATTAAAGCTTGTCCTAAGCGGAATCTAACTAACTCAATACCTCACTACCACTAGACCGACGCAGCCGTAGTACTTTATTTTTTATCTTCTGTTTAATAAAGTACCTTTTGCCAATACCACAGAATAAGCAGCATCTGTGACATTTCATTTTCCCGCTAAAATACTGGCCTCAACATCTCCCTAATTGCTACACTTTTCTTAGCCTCGGTAAAGTAAAAACTTATTCGAACGAGCTATCTTTATTTCTTCTTACAAGCCGTGTCTGTTGCTGAGTCCCTGATAAATATCAAAAGCTACCCTTTACAATACCTGTCGACAACGGAAGCCAATGGATTTTACTTAAAATAGTATAAAAGAGCCTTTAGATACACACTGGAAATGTTGGATAGATTTCAGGTTTTGTTCTTAACTTAGAACTTGTCTAATATCTGCAGTTTTGCTCGAGCTCCACAAAGTTGGCGATTATTGGTACTTGTGAGTAGATTGTGCGGAATTATCTCTTCAATAAGTTCGAGGTTGTTCATTCTATAAAATATTACCTACCATACAGAAGTGGGATGAATTCAATGTCAAACATTGAAATAAACTGAGTTGGATAGAATGGAGAGAGGATTAATATGAACTTTGAGGGGCATATGTCCCGGGTTCTCTACGAATTGGGAGTGTGATAAAATAATTTGCAAAGAGACATGGTTGCCACCACCATGGGTTGTATGGTTGTTATACGCAAATGGAAGCTATAACCACTGAGCTACCAAAACTCGTTTAACTTTTTCAAAATTATCAAACACCTATTATTATTTTGTTTTATATAAAAAAGTACCATATTGGATTTTACTAACGTGTTACCATGCCAGGAAAGTTACGGAAATTATACGTAAAGAACAATAATTAGAAAAGTTACATGATGTATTTGATTTAGAGTTGGCCTTATTAATTAAAAGTCCTTTCAGCAAAACAATATGTTTGTACTTTCGCAATTTGCTACTTACTATTTATTTATAATCCTTTTGCCGTTATTCATGTACACTTGAATGGTTAAAACAGTCAAAAGCGTTAAAGTCTAATTGGCCTTAACTTTTATGACTGAAATCGAAAAACTCAGAAGCATACTCGCTTTATATTACAAAAATTAATTAAATAAGCCCCGAAGTAAGCGTTCACTGACCCTCGTCGCGAAGTAGGAAAAATATACTATTTTATTTATTTAAACCAAACGGCGACTCTTTATTTTGTTATCTTTATTACAAAAAATAACACATAGAACAGAGCCCGAGGTTCTGAAAACTCGAATTCATATATTTTTTCTCATTTATTTTTACATTGAAATATTAAAAAGGATACTTTTATTTTTGCTAAACCGTTTTAATTTTTTTTCACAAAAAACGAACATCAAACACCCTACATATCGCGGCGTCTTACTGGCTATAGAATAATTTAAGTTTTACTGAGTGTGACACGGGTCTAAATGAACCAGCCAACGATATAAACAACTATGCCGCTAAATGTACTGGATGTGTCAGAATGTTAACATGTTCCGTTACAGATAGTGGCGCCATCCATTTCATTGATACCATTTAGATCCGTGTTCCACTAAGGCAGTCCGTATAATATGCGCTATGTGTGTGACAGTTGGACCAGCAAGTCATCCAAGTGCTGCCGAGGGTACCGGTGCCCCTCCAAGAGGCTGTGCAGCGTCTCCTTGCAAGGGACCCTCACCCTCGTCCAACTACTCAGCTGCTGCCACTCATCAAATATTTCAAGTGAGTTGGACTGCTAATACCGATAAAATACAAATATGTACATTGTTAGGGTTAAAGGCTCCCACATGCAGCAGCAACGCGACAAGGCGACACACTTTTTTTTTGCATAGAATTTTTCTATGGGCTGCGATGTTTGTGGTAGTCTTGAATCCAATCGGAATTGGCTGACTTACGTCATTTTGATACATAAATAGTATTCAAGTACAATAAATACAGCCGTAGTATCCGTGGAGGTTAATAAGGCACATTGAGTTTTAGACAGAGGCTGATTGAAAAACATACACATAACCATGGTCACGCTCTGGAATAAATAACACAGACAATTCCAGTCATGTAACTTAATTCATATGAAAAAATGAAAATGAAAAAGTTTTTATTCACAAAAATACATTCTACAACTATAACATTACCTCTGGCAAACTGCAAACCAGTTTGTTGGAAAATGTGGCTCATATTATTTAGCACATGCAACAGATACACACAGAAGTACAAGTTTAAATATTCTCCACAGTGAGGCTCTGACTAAATACACTTTTTACTGTATACCATTTCATATTCGCCAACACTGTTGAGATGCCTAAATTTTATTCTCAAAACAACATTAAATGATTTTTATCTACTCATGCTGTGCTAATTATTAAGTCACTATTTATGGTTGTCTCATATTAATGCAATGAACAATATTATTACTATTAATAATGATACAGAGTAAACTAAAAAGTCAAACATGTTCTGAAACTCGAATGTGCCATATTAACGGACAATAAGTCACTATTGACACAACAATCTTTCATTTCTCTTAAGAACTTATGCACGCGGCGTATTTTTAACGCACCGTCGACGCACGTTTTACGAACGTGCGCTCACGGCGCTGTAAATGACCAAAAATGAGTACTGTCTGCACCCGAATTTCGTTTAAAGCGCGTTAGCGCGCGTCATCTGCACGTCGCGTCGTCGGTGCGTTAAAAACACCGTATGCAAAGGCCCTCACTACCTGTTCACCATACTAAAAGTTTTTTTTTATAATTTAGCATACATGCATTCAGAGGTGACAATGAGATCGCTATAGCCGCCATGCAATTCCTGGATTTAGTGACAAATAAGGATCCCCAAGCGAAAGCTCATTTCTATCGCGTGACGCTCATCGAGGCATTACCACTGATACCAACGGTAAGTTTTTTAGCTCAGCGAAGTGTCATGAAGAATCACATTTAATTAATATACAGGCTGTTCCAATAGTGCGTGGTAATATTAAGGGTCTTGTTCTGTATCTGCTTCACAGTTAAGAAACAATTCCATACTGACTTAAAAAATACGATCTCCAAAAACGACTCACAAAACGACTCACAAGTAAAACAAGAGCGAGTCGGACTCGCGCACCAAGGGTTTCGTACCATCATATAAAACGTATATACACACACACACATACATATGCTCTGGTAGACACACTTTGTTTTTTTTAATCCTTTCCAGTCGCTGTTGCAAGATAAATATATATATTTTTTTTATGTTCAAAATAGTTAAACAAACGTCATCTAAAACTATTCCAAATTTTAAGTTCATAACATTAGTAGTTCTTCAGATATCCAGCTGTGACAGACAAACTCACACCATAAGGGTTCCTTTTATATCATTTTGGTACGGAACTATAAAAAGAACACTTAAAGCAGTCTGACGCCGTTGGTGGCATCATGTCTGTAATTGAACTAAAATAAACACCACCAACTTCAGATCGCTTGAAAAGTGTTTTTTTATCAACTTTTAAGTCGTTTTTGGGATCGGGTTTTAAAAAATGAGATTTTAATTTTATTTTGATATTGTTTCTTTACTAGGTTTATGTATAGCAGCTACAGAACAACATATTTTAATATAACCTCGCACTTCTAGAACTCCCTGTTCATGGAAAAATATCATATTCCCATTCATTACTTAAAGCACTTGCAGACAGCCGCAATGCGACAATGCGATAACCATGTCATTGCATTTTGTGTCAGTGTGCATTTTGTAGAAATTGTAATAAAACTGCCAAATAAAAGGCGTCACGCATCGTTGTCCCGCTAATCGTGGTCAGCTGTCTGCAGGAGCTTTAAGTCATATTTCTACGTGCGACAAAACGTCTGCGGATTATGTCTATATGGAAGCAACTTGCACAAGTCTTAGGTAGCAGGTATATATTTTGATAAAACTTACATAGCATGAATACAAAAACATAACCCTGGCTGCAGGATAAGCTAAGTCTAAGGCTAAGTTAGTTTATCTTTGCTCGCAAACTTGAGACTTTTTTTATATCAACACACCGCTACAAACATTTATCATTAGTTTACTAGTTTCTCGTATGGTGTCAGACGGAGACGTATAAGAATAATACCATCCCATCAATTCTCGTGGGTGTCGTAAGAGGCGACTAAGGAACTCGCCAGAGAATGGGCAGCAGCGTTCTCTGTAAAACGCAGCACCATACACTGCAATCGCCAACCCGCCTGCTAAGAGTGGCGGTTATGGCAAACCCGGGGCTATTGGGGGAGGCCTATGTCCAGCAGTGGACGTCTTTCGGCTGTTATAATGATGATGATGACATAGTTAGTGGTCTTGTGGCACGTGGGTTAGGTCTCTATCCCGCTAACGAAAATTTTCAAATATGTCACTATGACGGCGCAAGACTTCAGCGTTGCGAGCTAAACTAAACCACACAACTACCACTAACTTAAGGTGAATGTTACGGGTTGCTCATTGCCATTTTCCCGCGAGATGGCGCTGAAGTCAACATTTTCAGTTTTATTTTGTTTCGAGTGTAATTGGAACAATATTAAGTCGCAGAAATAATGGTGCGACAATCGGATATTCCACTTTATCGAAATTAGTCAAAATACGGCATAAAAACGCTTCTGATTCGCCATACTTCACGAAAGTAATATCTACGAGTAACTCGCTCATAGTACCGTTTACACACATTTTGACTAATTTCGATAAAGTGGAATATCTGATTGTCGCACCATTATTTCTGCGACTTAATATTGTTCCAATTACACTCGAAACAAAATAAAACTGGCAATGAGCAACCCGTAACATTCACCTTAAATACGAGTAACTTAGCTCTTGGACTGCTAGCGGCTTTACAGTAAACTTGCTACCATCACAAATTTTACATACCTACAAGATACACAGAGAATGTGGTGTGGAGGTCTGGTAGGCAGCCGCTCCGCGTAAAATACTGGTATTCAGCTAAATCCGGTTTGACTGGAAGCCGACCCCAATATACGAGTAGTTGGGAAAAGGCTAGGCAGATGATGATGATGATGACACGGTGAGCCGCAACGATTGGATTGACAGCCCACTATAAGGTCCTTTCACCTAAGTGTCCAGGTCCAAGGTGACAATTTTACAACATCCACCACCTGCGCTGAGCATCATCGTGTAGGTTTTCATATACCTATAGACATATATCACATGTTCACTGGAGTAGTTGTCTTAGTATATATTATAACTCAAACATGTCTGTTATTCCTTCGCATATTAACGTGGAAACGTTAATACGTGAAGTAATAACAGACTTAGTGTTCAGTGTTGTTTACGAACTCAATATTTATTTATTATCTCAAACAGCTTTTATAGCTCATGTTTTCCGAGCTGATATTAATACTTGTATTTACTTCTAAGTTATTTATTTACAAACCACAGTAATTAAGATTCCAGTTAGTTTCTTTCAAATATTTTTGTTCAAATTCGGTTTTTTTTAACTAATTCCGTAAAAAATAAAAGCAACTTTAAGGTTGGTGGCTCATTCAAAGAGTTTTGAGTCCAAGTCAGACAATTCTAGTGTAATATTTTATGGGGTAAATACTTACTCGTGATAATGTATTATACGAACAACTGTTCCGTTTTTTTCCGTTGTCGTTCGTTTTTACCTCAAGATTATAGTTTTCTTTGTAATGTTGAGCAAATGCTACAAAACTGCTTTAAAACCTTATTTTTAGGGTTCTGTACTCAAAGCGTAATCAACGGGACCCGGAACGGGATAGGTAGACAGTTGAAATTTCAGAGTGTGTATTTCTGTTGCCGTTATATAAAGAAAACGTTTTTTACTCGATCTTAATAACGACAACAGGCAGCAACTTGCACATTCTAGCTAAAATATGGGCTCCACATACAAGGGGCGTTGTTTTCTGAAGATTTTTGCACGATTTTAACGGCATAATAGTGGATTATAATAATGGCGATGGGACAGAACCCTACATATGCGAGTCTGACTCGCACTTGGCCGGTTTTTATTTTTAATAAAATAAGCAATATCATATCTAAATTAAAACAACCCTCCGCCATAAAATGCCAAAAAAAATGAACCGACTGGCGATTCAAGTTCATAATGAGGTCCCTAGTACCATAAAACGTTGCAAAGATTCCTTACAAAATCTTTCCCATTTTTATTTAAACTCTAGAAGACCTTTTTATTCAGTTTTTTTGTAAATTAAATAATGAGCTTGTAGAAAAGCTAAAGGTACTCTTTGTCTTTGGGTAAACCACTTGTAAACTCGTACAATTAAATGAGTCAGTATCCATTGTTATCAGTCTTCGCTTGTCGACACTAAAGAAATCGATGGCCTGAGGAACTCAATCCTTTTTCAGCCTAACCAGTCTTTATTGAAAACTCTCTTCAATTCGTTTACAAATTCTATTAATTAAGTAAACTGGTGGAACGATTCAACAGTATTGTAGAATTGCAATACAAACGCATGAGTTGAGAAATTGAAAGCTTTCGCTCCGGTTTCTCCGCACGTGATGTTGGAAATGTAATACAAAATGTTATTTGTTAGACAATCATTAGCTGAAAGCAAACAATGGCCTTAAATAAACAATGCAATGTTCCTGCAAGTCTGTGGCCATTATTCTATTGTGAAGCTGTAGACTGTCTACCTCGTAACCTTGACATTGAGTTCATCTTCCTTCCATTGTCCGACTATATAGCTTAGCTATAAGACCTTTACCTATTATCGATTCTTTTATAAATTTCTTCTAGAAGAAAGTAACGTTGGGAAATTTTCCTTCATAGGTTTCATATAAAGTCATGAAGTCCATATATGTGTTTATACTCTTTAGTGATATTTTTTCTTGGAGATATATGATTAAAACTAGCAGCTTTTCTTGTTTTGTTCCTATATTTCATTCCATATAGCGAATGTGTGGAAAGTCACCATTTCATTTTAAACTTGTGTTTATTTTTATTCCAATGCACAACAGTATAAGACAATTTACAGGGACATACTTCGACACTAACTAGTAACTTCAAACTGCGTTAGGTATAATTACCTAACGCAGTTTTGAAATTGAGTGCCAATACTAATTTTAAACAACGTTCGCATTCGCATGTCAGTCACAAAATGTCACTCAGTTTTAATCGTTTGTTTCCGTTTGATTCTTAATTAGTTTGATAAGAACCAATAGAATCACTAGCGCTGAGCGGGGCTAGGTTAATGAAGCGAGTCTATTGGTTCATAAAAAAAACATTTCCTCGCTACGCATCCTCGCACAACTGTAGTGAAAACGCAGCCTAAGCCTAACTTATTACCTACTTTTTATAATTATGAATAAGAGTTTGACAGCATCAAATTGTGAGCTGAATGCTGTGATTGGTTGATCGAAACCAACAGCCATATAGCTTAATGGACTCTGAAAAACCAAGAATCGTGATAGGTAATCAAACTAAGTAGTTTCAAGTTCAACTAATTATTTTTTTGTTGCCATGTTATAGTTAGGAGTTTTATTTTCTATTGTAAGTGTATATAGTTTGTTATTTAAATAAAGAATGTATTTCAACCAATTGGAATGACGTTTCTCATCGCACGTTCATAATTGGGAAATGAGAACTAGTCAGCAAAAGTGCAAGAATTCAACCGTCAAGACCATGTCACGACACTTTTACAATAGGAGTTCCAGAACCCTTAAAGGTGATGCTCTGTATCTGGTTTACAGTGAAAAAACAACTGCAAATTAAATAAGAAATCACTTGTATTAAAAAATTCGATAGTAGGTAGGTGACGTCACTTCTGTGATTGAACTAAAACTGAAATCCTGTTCTGAGTTCTCAGTCCTTGTGTTCGGGTTTTTTCTGAACTATACATCAGATACAGAACATCCCGCTTAAATATGACCACGTACCTACTTCTGGAACATTCTGCATGTAGTGTAGTGCAGTTATATTCGTCACATCGATGCCTCCCACAATAGTTGTTGTGGGTTACCTGCAAGAATGTCATTTTATATTTTTCAATGAAAAGTGTTCACTTTGATGTATTTTTACTATCCTGTACCACAATTGTGTGGTTTACTAAAACTTACGTGTGAAGTATCGATATGTGTGTTAATGAAATGGAACACCTAACACCTCTGAGTTTTTCTGTGTTTTTTCTCAGGGCTGTCAGCTAGGAAACACCAGCCTATAATAAAGAAGAAAAAATCCACATGTGAAAGTGTTATCTTCAAGATATTTACAAATAAACCTTTGCTTATTTTTTAAATTGTATTCCATAGTAATGTTGTATTTTAGAAACTTCGCTGGCAACACATCTGGCCCGCCCTGCAGAGTGAGGTGAAGACCGCTGAGGTGCTGGCCTCCGTCCTGCAGTCAGTCATGTGGCTAGTCAAGGAGTCGAATGATGACGAGTTCACGTTCTACATATTCCCAACAATAAAGTAAGTAAGAAGTTAAGAACTACGAGTATATTTAGGCACCCTTGGGCACTATTCGAAATAAACTACAGGTTTGCTGCCAAATACAAAAAAGAAATTCAACCGGAACGCCAATTTATGTTTTTCCGACGTAAAAACAACCGTTCAAGATACGAAAAAATCACAAACACGTTACTTTTTTTTTTTTAATTTGAAGCACAGTGCCAATTCAATCACATCGTCTCACGCCAGATTGGATTTGGTTCTATAAACTTAACTAAGCGCCAACACGCGCCGGTGCGTGGGTGGCAGCGAACCGATTGACATCTCAGTGACAACAACAATTTCATACGGTTTTGACAGTAATGACGCTGATAGAATACTAAGAATATCTCGTAAATTACTTATTTACCAAAAACAATTGTGTTTTAATTTTAAAATTGCTCCGCGCTTATTAAAGATGATTTCATTAAAAAATGGGAGGATTACGATTAATGCGAGGGTTAAATGTATCGTTATTCAGATCCTATTTGTTTACTAAATGGCTAGTAATTTTCAAAATATAATAATACATAAACCAAAAAACTTCGAAAGGGCATAATGAAGTAAAACGGGCGAAAATTTTTATCAACGGTCGTATCTGTGAAATATTAGTCTGGATTTCCAGTTTCTGGAAATAAGTCTATTGATTCTCGCTGAGATGAGATTGAGCTAATTATACGTGAAAGCCCAAGTTTTATTTAGTGAAGTGCCTATCTTTGGTACATACTAATCCAGAGCAAAGAGCAAAAATAAAAAAACTTAAAAATAACCCGGTTGCATTTTGAAAAATAAAATCTCTTAGAATTCATTTAGTAAACATATGAGTGGAAATTAAATCCTGGTTAACTATTATATTTTTATTTTTTTATTTTCTCGGGTCCCTGGAGACCCGGTCCTTTGATAGGCTTACGAGGGGCCGAAGCCAACTCGCAGAGGCCCCTTTAGACATTTATATTATATTAATTATTATCAGTCTCATCAACTCAATATTATTCGAAAACTCGAAGGACACATAATGTAATAAATCTCGAATACAATCAATTATATAGGTAATATTAATTAAATTAGCTTGTATTGGGCACGATCGAATCTTTTATGATCATAGAAATCACTAGCTTTGCTCCACGGTTACACCGTCATAACAGCGTTAGTGCTGTATTTTTTTCTTTTTATGGGTCACAGCGTTATGGTAAATAGCTTTCCTCAAGAATGGGCTACCAAAAACAAAAAAAAAATATTGTCTACTTCTGGAGGTTGACACGTTCAAACAAACTCTCCATTCTTATTTATTTAGTATCTACAATACTTCAATGTAAGCGACCAATCACGTATATTGGCTTTTCATTTCTTCCCGACTAATAAATATGTAATAGTTAATTTCTTTGAACACTGTTAAAATTATTCACAACACTCCTTTTTAGGGTTCCAAACAATAAACGGAACCCATAAAGGATCACTCGGTTTTCTGTCTCTCTGTCTGTCCGTCTGTCACAGCCAGTTTCTTCCGGACTTTTAGTGTGGCGAAATTCTCGTGGATATATTCCGTCTGGTGAGACGGATTATTATGTCGGACTCTTACCGACTAAAACCCCACAGATCCTACCGTTACCATGAGTGGGGGGCCCGGAATATATTAAAATTCACGCGCTCCCCCGACTGGTATCAGACCGCCATTTCTAGCTGGCTCCACCTCTTAGTGCGGTCGCTTCAACGACTGCACATGCTCCAATAAAGGCGCGCACGAAACTGCGCACCACGTCCTTTAGACCTGGCTAGTCAGCGACTACTCGGCTCCAAGTTAGTGCCCCGCAGGCCCCTGCTTATGGTGGCCGGAGATCGTTAAGCGCCCTTCGACGCCCAGTTGCCCTTCTGTTGCACTTGGATTGAGAGGTATCCTCTATCTCCCTCTCCACCGCCTCCTTTGCGTGCATCACCTCCTCGCAGAAAAAGGCAATGGCATCCCACGCGTTCTCGCTTCCGACCATGGTTTTAACTACCGACGGACGCGATAGATCGTCTACGCGAAGTGCCGCAACGAGGGCACAGCGCTGTTGTGCCCAAGCTGAGCATTACTCCAGAGTATGCTGCGTCGTGTCCTCGGGGCAGTCCACGCAGTGGTGACAAATGGGCATCCGCTCCCGACCTATGCGACGCAGGTACTTTCCGAAGCACCCGTGTCCAGTGAACAACTGCGTTAGTCAAAAACTGAGCGAGCCGTGCCGCCTCTTCAACCACTCTTCTATAACAGGCCTTTTATTAAAATTTTAGTATGGGTGTCACTTTTGGGGGTCAAACTAGAAAATAAATAATGTTTTTTAACAATATCGTGTGACACGTCTAATGAAAGAGCTTACTGTGAGACTTTTAATCATATTTTTTAAATAATTTAAAATACATGGTTTTGAAGTTATTCAAAACCATGAATAACCCCATTTTTAACCGACTTCAAAAAAAGGAGGAGGTTCTCAATTCGGTTGTATTTTTTTTTTTTAATGTTTGTTACCTCATAACTCCGTCATTTATGAACCGAAATGAAAAATTTTTGTTTCATCTAAAAGGGTATACTTCTCGATTGGTCCCATTGTCACCATGTCAGAATCTGATGATGGGATCCCACGAAAATCGAGGGCAACCCTCAAATTTTATGGGCACATTCAATGTTTTTCATGAACTTTTTAACGCAATTTAGATATTTGTGCCTGGTAATCATCATCTCATGTTGCTGAGCTGATGATGAAAGGTATACGTTAGGATCTGATAATGAGATCCCATGAAAAATGTTTGTTCAGCGATACTTTAGCCAACTGTCAGCCGATTTGGATGATTCTTTTTTGTTTGAAAGAGTATTTTCCTGGACTGGTCGCGTTTCAATTTAGTGAAGATCTGATGAAGAACTTCGGAGGTAGGCAACAGAACTCTTCAATAAATTATAGCAAAGGGATCGGGATTGCTGAAATCGCATGTTTTTTTAGTGTTTACACCAGTTCTTAACATAACATTGCGCCGGTACGCTGTTAATGGGTACGCAGTTACCACTAAAAAGTGAAAAATAAAAAACTTTTTTACAAAAAATACAAAAAGACTTTTTATTTATTATCACTTTATTTCTGAAGTCGGTGTTTTTGGTTATTTTTTCGTTTTTTGACACCGAATTCCGAAATTAAAGTTTTTTTCTTTCTTCCGAAGTTATTTTGTACCTTGTAGTGTTTTGTTTTTGGAAGTCGGTTGTATTTTTTGTAAAAAAGTTTTTTATTGGGGTCCGAGTCACCCGCGTCCGTAGGAGAATACCCAATGTTAGACCCTACACGTGGTCCCCGGGTGGTGCTAATCAGGTGACACTAACTGGTGGTAGGCTTCGACCGATGGCTTGTGACCACCCACTAGGCAAAAAACGTACCGCCAAGCGGCTTAGCTGTGTTCCGGTACGATGCTCAGTGTAGCCAATTCAGAGGAGTTGGGTCGAAATAGTTGTTCCAATGCAGGCAGACCAGCCAAGCTAGCCCAGGCATGGGCGTATCGGGAGACTAGTCTTGGAGGGTGGCGGGATCCGAGGCACGGTGCGCCGCTGGCCGACCGCAGATAGTTGGGGGCCCAAATAGTGTGCTAGCCACATATGAAAGGCTGCCCCGCCAACTGACGAAAAATCCCGGAATGCACCATCGTGCTGATTGGCGACCAGATGAAAGGGCCCGATGGACATTCCCGGATGGCTCGGGCGTCCCCGCAGTCTCCAGACTAGTCCCCCAAAGATGTAGTCCTGTCAGGGCGTGCCTGAAGGTTAGCAGCTTGGAACCTCATATCACTTCCTTCTCCTCAACCTCCATCACTTTTATGAACAGGAATAAAAAGACAAAAGCTGTACAGCGGCAGCACGTCCTTTCGCATAAAGTGCACCTCTCTAATATACGAGGTCTGCACTCAAATCTCGCCGCAGTCCATCACCACCTTGAGACCAAGAAACCAGCGCCCGTCGGACGTGTCATACCTGTCTTACCCAGGGTTTACCCTGGAGCAGCACTTCAGACCCCGCGCGGGCGTATGCATGTACGCCCGGGACGACATCTGCTATCGACGTCTCCGCTACCTTGAAGACTCCAGGTTCTCAACGCTGTGGGCTATAGTGGACACAGGTTTAGACAAAATTGTCTACGCATGCGTTTACCGTTCACACAGTGGTGATTTGGAGACAACTGGGCTTACACAGCACCTGAGTGAGGCGGCGGATGCGGCTCAGCAGCGGTACCCTTCTGCCCAATTGGTGTTACTGGGGGACTTCAATGCCCACCATCAGGAGTGGCTCTTCCCATACCAGTGCACAGACCATGATGGACGAGAGACGCGAAAGCTAGCGCTTGCATTAAATCTTACCCAGCTGGTCCAGGGGGCAACGAGGGTGCCGGATGTTGATTCGCACACTGCCAATTGCTTGGACCTTTTGCTGACAACAGATCCAGACCGCTATTCGGTGTCGATTTCATCGCCACTGGGTAGTTCCGACCACTGTCTGGTGAAGTCTGTGTCTGTCTACTCTCCGCCCGATCCTAGCCCAAGAGGCACCCGGCGGGTATGGCGATACAAGTCAGCAGATTGGGATGGCATGCGATCTTTCTTCGCATGTTACCCTTGGCAGCCTACTTGCTTTTCTTCCACTGATGCTACGTCGTACGCGGACGCCGTGACGGATGTGTTGCGGAGGGGAATGGAGTACTACATTCCGTTCTCTAACATAGCAATATCTGGCGAAGCTCGTCCTTGGTTTGGTGCCGAGTACAATCGCGCTGGTGCGCATAAGCACGCGGTGTACCTAGCATGGGTCGACGCTCGTACGCGCAAAGCAAATGACGTGAGTCAGAAGAAGAGAGCCTTCAACAGGGCTGCTAAGTCCTGCAAGAAGGTGTTGCGGAGGGCTCGGTTTGACCACATTAGCCGAATAGGGAACAAACTTGCTTCATACCCAGCAGGTAGTAAGGCTTTTTGGTCCCTGGCTAAGTCGGTCGAATCGAACTTCTGCCGCCCCTCACTACCACCACTGCTGAGACCCGAAGGGACGCTGGCCCACTCCGCTGAGGAGAAAGCGAACTTGTTTGCTTCTTTATTTGCGGAATTTTACGTCTGGATCCCTGGTGGCGCGACGCCCTCCGCCTCTCCTGGTGAATGCGAGTCGAGTATGTCGAACATTCGCATTCATCAGAAGGACGTCCGTAGGGTACTGCGTAACCTAGACGTGAACAAGGCTAGTGGTCCCGACGGGATACCGGCAATTGTTCTAAAGACTTGTGCGCCTGAGCTGTCTCCGATCTTGACACGCCTATTTCGCCTTTCGTTCGAGACTGGAAAAGTGCCGAAGGCTTGGAAGCAAGCTTACGTGCAGCCCGTGCCCAAGAAGGGTAGTCGAGCTGACCCGTTGAATTATAGACCCATCTCGATAACGTCCATACTCTGTAAGACTATGGAACGCGTGCTGAATCATAAGCTCCTGGCGTACCTAGAAGCGAATGATATCCTTAGTGACCGACAATACGGGTTTCGCCGAAATCGGTCAACTGGGGATCTTCTAGCGTATGCCATTCACATCTAGAGTGAGGCCATAGAGAAGCACGGGGAGGCACTGGCGGTCTCCCTTGACAGCTCGAAGGCCTTCGACAGGGTCTGGCACGATAGCCTTATTAGTAAGCTTCCTTCCTTCGGTCTGCCCGCCGGTTTGTGTGATTGGATCGCAGATTTCCTGAGGGATCGGTCTATCCGAGTGGTCATGGATGGCTGCTCGTCTGGACTGCTGTATATTAATGCCGGGGTTCCTCAGGGGTCGGTGCTTTCGGCAACACTGTTCTTGCTGCATATTAATGATCTGCTTAAACCCGGTATCTTTGGGTATGCAGACGACAGCACTGTTGCTGAGAGATACGTGTCCGACGCACGAGCTGTTGGGTCGCAGATCCGGTCTCTCCGGGAGGCAATGGTTGAGCGCTTGAACGTGTCCTTACAGGCTGTCTCTGAATGGGGCGATGCCAATCTGGTCAAGTTCAATGCTGCTAAGACCCAAGCGTGTCTATTTTCCGCCAAAAGGAGCCAATTCCGCCCAGCTCCATCTTTCCGCGGTGAAACCGTGCCGATAACCGACCATCTTGAGCTTCTTGGGGTTACATTAACATCTACTCTCAATTTTGGCCCTTACATAGAGGCAAAAGCTCAAGTGGCTGCAAAGAAGTTGGGGATTCTGGCTAAGGTGAGACGGTACTTCACGCCGGAACAGCTGCTCAAACTCTATCAAGCGCAAGTTCGATCGTGTATGGAATACTGCTCTCATCTTTGGGATGGATCTGCCAGATACCAGCTTGATGCCCTTAAGTCAATTGAGAAACGAGCCAAGAAGATCATCGGCAATGAGAGGCTCGTCGCGTCGAAGCTCCAAAGTTTTGAACATCGACGACGAGTTGCTAGCCTGTCGGTTTTTTACCGGTTGCATTTTGGGGAATGTGCGACGGAATTGCATAGTTTAATTCCGCCAAGCCCGTTCCATCATCGGACCACAAGTCGAACGGCGATGCGCCACCGGTACATGGTGGACATCCCACCCATACGCACAAAACGTTTTGGGAACACATTCATAGTGCGTACAGCTAAGGAGTGGAATTCCCTGCCGGAGTCTGTGTTTCCTGATAGCTACAACCTGGGAGTCTTTAAATCAAGAGTGAATAGGTTATTTCTAGGCAAGCGTGCTCCATCTTCGACCACATCCTCGCTTACCATCAGGTGAGATAGTGGTCAAACGCGTGCCTATCAATAGCAAAAAAAAAAAAATTCAAGAAATTAGACGAAAAATGACCCTTGTCTCCGAAACTACTAAAATTCCAGAAAACCCAGAATTCCAGAATTATTTAAACGTATATCTCTCTTCCGAATTCATTAAAATCGTGATGCCTAAACCAAATCATTTATCGTCTATCCGTAAGCGAAATATCAGCAAAAGATAACATAAAAATTGTAACTTAGATTTCTCCGTAATAGAAGATTTATTCAAACCATTACAATTTTCCGTGCAAGACTGGCTTTTCCGGATCGGGTATTTAGAGATTTCCGTTTCGATTTTATTTCCTACTGCTATTTCCTTCAACGTAGATTTAAATTTTATACTACACTAGCACTTCGCCCGCGACTTCGTTCGCGCGGGTTTAGTTGGTACTCCATGAACTTCATCTCCCCTCTACCCTCGGGTAGAATGTAAATTACTTATTAATAGAGTAAACGTAGGGTAGTTTGCCCCAACCGTAACATTTTTCTAACTTAGATTATTTTTATGTCCGTCGTAACTTTTAAACGAAAGGTCCAATGAAATAAAGTGTAATTTACATCTACATAACCAACCTTATTACTCACCAATTTAAATAGATTAAAATCAACCCAGGTGAAATGGAATAGTAGTGATTTTAGTAAAATCACTACTACCCGGGTTTTGATTGAATAATTGAACAAAAATCGGTCATTGTGACGTAACCATAATAGTAAGAAATATACCCTGTCAGACTTTTTTGTAGATATTAATGTCTTCTATAAAACTGTAGTACATCACTTTGCTATATTGTCATTAGTTTCCGCAGCGTACGCGATGTAAGGATCTTTTATGCTATTTTTTCACACCTTTGGTTACATTATCAAAGTTTTCCTACGGATTCCTCACTTTTTTGAAAATACTCTATAGCATGTCCAACAGGGATAACGCAGGATTCTAATGGTGTAAGATTTTTTTTAATCGGTCCAGTAGTTTCGGAGCCATTTCAAACAAACAAACAAACATACAAATAAACAAATCTTTATTTTTTTATTATATTATTGTAGATAGCAAACCGCGTACTTATAATAATTCGTGTAGTTAAGATAATTGGTACAGTTGTTCTTTGAGGACATACTCGTACAATTTGAAGACCTAATATATTACAAGTATAACTTAGCATACTTTTGTTTCTCCTAATTATATTTACGTATAACATTATTTACGCATATTGATATTAAAATATATTTTATGGGCATAACAAAAAACAAAATAATGTACTTCTAAAATGTTTGACACTAATACACATTTTTATACAATATTGTTCTAATGAATTTTGTAGGTAGGTTTTGGGGGTTGTATCTTACTCGTATTTTTCAACAAGCATACACCATGCATGCAGCAAGCATGCAACATGCAGCAGGCATGGTTTCTGTTACTCAACAAACAAGCATACACCATGAATGCAGCAAGCATTCAGGTAAGCATGTAAGCATACAGCAAGCATGAGTCATGACAGAAACCATGCCTGCTGCATGTTGCATGGAGCAACTTCGTACAATTCATATAAGCCCAAACACGATGGGCATAAGAGTAGTCAAGTAAAAGAGACAACACTCACCTTTATGGTTTCCATCATCATATTATTTTTACTAGCTGCAATGTATAGAATCCATCTGTACAATTCATTTGAGCCCAAACACGATGGGTGTAAGAGCAGTCAACTAAGTGAGCTACTACTTACTTTATGGTTTCCATCATCAGATCGTTGTTACCAGGTGCAATGTCTAGTGTTCATTAGAAAGATTTAAATAAACTCAAACACGACGGGTACAGGAGTAGTCAGCTAAGAGAACCATTACTTACCCTTATTATTACCATCATCAGACCTGTTACCAATTCCAGTAAATGGAACCGAACAGTTCGATTCACAGCCATAAAGTAATTATTTATCCACAAAAAAATAAAAAGAATTACTTTTCTATGCTTTGTCTAAAGAAATATTCTTGCTATGCATCAAATGACGAAAAAAATACAATAGTTCTCAATTCTGTCGGATTTTGGGTAAGTAATGGCGACGTACACGTTTGACCGCTTTCGACGTTTTTGCTCTTCATCATCAGACCCTTGTTATCAACTATGCATAATACCGATCGGAACGATTCTAACGAGCTCAAACACAACCGGCTTACTTGTATGTATGGATGTAAAATAACTTTTCGAATCTTCGTCTGCTGAAGACATATTTAAGGTCAGATTCTCTTATCAATAGCCATCGAAATCGAAAATAAAATATAGATATTCTTGCCCTACTCTAGATGAAAAAGAAACCAGGATAGGTCTCAACTCTCAACATAAATTGTAGAAAATTAATGTAGAAGTAAGTAATGAGATAGGTTTTGGCAAGCAAAAAACTGAAAAAAGATACCTTTCCCCCTCCCCCCAACCCGTCGTCGGCTCGTCTCCCACCCTCGGGGACTTTTAGTATGTTCATCTGGACACCTCAAAAAACAACTAAACCTATTTTCAAAACTACACGAATGATTCGCTCTGATAGAGGTTAATAATAATTGAGTAAATTTTCCTGCGTTTACACTTTTTTTTTTCATTTGTTTTAGGCATTTGCTGAATACCCCAAGAAGCATTCAAGCCTCTGTCACTATTCTGGAAAACTTGCATACGCTCATGAAAAAATGCACAAGGGAAGAAAATGAGGCCGAAATATTGCCAGCATTGTACAGCGCTCTGGACAGTAACACCTTCCAAATCCAGGTAATTATCAAAGCATGATTTTTTTCTGAAAACGTTGCATCGTCTCGAATAAAACTATAACAACTGCATTTACTTTCACGTTCTAGGCAGCTTCATTGATAGCTACGCAGAACATTTGCGATACGGTTGATGATAAGGTCCTTCAAGCCAATATTCTGAATAGAGTGAAGCTGCTGCTTGAGAGGAATCAAAGTGATGTAAAGATCATCAGCCTGATCCTCTGCTTCTTCGAAAAGACCGTTGTGAGACTCGACAGGAGCCACATCTTGGAGCAGGTGATTCCTACTCTGCTGGCTATGCGGCTCAGCGACCCCGATATCGTCACTCGTGTTGTTAGTGAGTATACTTCTGTACATACTAAAATGTTCATCATTCGTTTTTAAGGACACATCACATCACACACCTACTCAGACCAGCTTCGCGACGAAATCTGGCACAGCGATCTCTGCTCTTTTGCGAATCTTTTATGCCAAAGCAAAACATTATTTTTAACCAAAGCGAATTATCATAATCTACATTATCTGTTTTATAGTTTTATGTGTTGAGACGATTAAACATAATAATTACAGAACTCTACAAGAATATGCTCCTGGAAAGGAAATTTGGATTAAACACCAATGTGATGGCAACAAAAATGATTCCATCGCTTGCTCCACAAACTGTTAACCCGGCGCTGAACATCGACCAGTTTACTAATCTGATGGAGGTATACTTTCAGAGAATTAATAGTTGTATGCATGCTAGCTTCGGTGAGATGCATTAACACTGTGTTTATGACGCGCACGTCCAGATCCTGTACGACATGCTGGAGAGCATCGACCGCCAGCAGCGCTACAAGCTCAAGGCCGACAACCTCGCGCTGCCAAGCCCCGAGCGCCGCCACAAGCTGCGCCACCAGATGTCCACAGATAACATGAACGCTCCTCCTTTTAACATACCAAATTTAAGGGTCGAGCGTAAAACATCCTCCGCTGAGGATATGGCACGTAAAAACTCTATGTCCGGACCACCCCCGGCCGCAGCTAGTGCTAGCGGTAGTGTAGGCGGTTTCAAGAGTAAGCATGAGTTTCCAACCTGTAATGTAAAGACCCCAACACGAACGAGAATTATAAACAAACTTTATACAGGCACGGGGATCGGTCAGTGGTTCTTCGGCTCGAGCAATTCGACCAGTAACGACAACAACTTCCTTCGCGTTTCAAACGCTTTTCCTAACCGCCGCCTCTCGGACAATACTTTGATGACGCCCAAGATCCGTATCGCGCCATCGTGCGCCTCGTCCCCCGGCGGCACCCCGGGGGGCACCTCAGGGCTGCCCACGCGCCGCCACTCGAGCATCGGGCCGCAGGAGCGCCGCGGCTCCAACGTCAACCTGTCTCCACCGACCGTAAGTCACACACACAAACTCTTCTTGCTTGCACGCTTGTTTTGACACAAAGAACTCTAATAGTATGTGCCTACATAAGTATAATATACACTATTAATGATTTAAATTTAGTAGCTTGGAACAGGGCTGCCAGTAGTTATGGTGAGGAGTAAGGGTACGTTGTGACGAGGGTAGTGACCGTGGTTATTTCGGCAGGGCCACCAGTACAGGGGACGCGGGGGCGGCTCAGGCTCGAGCCTGTCCGTGCCGTCTACGTCTCAATGCGTCGTAAGTGCTGTGATCGTACGCGCACGCCTGCCTGGCTGCGTGTCCTCCCTGATCCTAATATTGAATGTGGAAATGTCCAGCTTTACATTGATGTGGTTCTGTTCTCTTCTGCGGTCGTGTCTTCCTCCCACACCGACTGGGACAGATAGTATTTGATATTTCATCACATTATCATTTTGCATATGCACGTGGATCGGAACCTTTCACCGCATCGCATCAATGCTACTCCTTCCAATCCTGCGAGACGCCCGAACAAACACTAAACTTCAAGAAATAATGAAGTGATGCATGCCCGTTACGGTTGCAGACTTTAGTGAACGGCGCGGTGCATGAACGCCCCCTCCGAGGTGAATGTGTCGTTGAATGCAATGCTGGGAGGGTAGCCCCTCTCGCCTCTGGTGAATGCTACTATATCCATTCTGATCATTGTTCGGGTGTGTACCTGCAGACACGTCGATTCCATTGTCGCACCTTTTCCAAATTAACCCGATTATACAATTTCAGGAAAGATTTAGAAATTATTTAAATGAAATTTAAATTTTTGTCACTCCGCGCGACTAATTGGCAATACAAATCGGTTTAAAGTACTTGAAGAGTACTGAAAAAACAATGTAGATCCAACAGTTCGGCAGGTCACATAGGTCTTCTTATGTGTTGAATGTGTTTATGTGACGCAACGCTACGCAAGTAAGGTAATCATTTGTTCATTCATGTCAAGGCTCTGAGCCATGTACTACGTATCGCTGTCTCATTTACTGTTGCTATTTGTTCTTCTTCGCAGCTTGCACGGAGCATGATCGTGAGTATATGGTTCCATTCTACTGTCGCCGCAGCCCACTGCGCAGCACATCATTGATGTTTCAAACTGTTACTATTATGTCTAGAGTACACTAAGATGTTGCCGTCACTCCAGTATTTATGTCTTACAAGTTTCCTGACTTTATTATGAGTTACAGCGTTTATGTTATATGATGTGGCAACATCTACGTGCGAGTATTTCGCTGTAGAGTAGAATTGAGTAATACTATTAATACTGAATCACAAGAATTTTCACAAGCCCACCACGCTTTAAACGCTAAATATAGACGTACGTATATTTAAATATAAGGCATGCTATAGTTGAAAATAATTGTACATTGTATATTAATAATTGTGAGTTTAAGACTGAATCATAAAAATTGTTCTTAACTGAACAATAAAAAACCTACTTTGTTGAAACTGATAATTTATTTGTTTGGGTGGTTTAGCGGTGACTTCAGCGAAAAAAAAAACAAAAAACAAATACTAAAAAGACGACTCATATTAAAATACTTTCATTATTTTGACTAGACTAATGAATCATTGTAACTTGTACTTGAGGTACATAGTCAAAGAGCCAAGTATCCACTTAGTTAACTGAGTTTTAAACCAAATTCTTCTTTATTTGATCGGATAGATGAATATAAGCCTGAAAGTATGTGTGATCATTGTTTTCCACTTATTGGGTCACTCAGTCAACCTTACGAGGTTCCTTTACACGACAATCATAATGAGTGTTAGTCAACATAATAGAGACGTAAATACATACCTAGTTATTACATGTATTCTACCTATTACATCGGCTTTTATCCACACATTCAACATTTGTTCATATTAAAGAGGTACACATTATGTTACATTTTGTATGTAGATAATATCCTCTCCTTTGTTCGACCTTTAAATATACACTTACCTAATACCTACCATTTGTCTAAAATGGAACCTAAGTAGATAGTTACCAAGTAAAACGATTGAGTTTATAGCTCGTGACCCATATATCCCAGATCCAGTTTAGTGATTTCATAATCCCGTAATAAAAAATCATGAATCCTACTTTTCACAAACTCCCACCGCTAAGTCACCCACATATTTCATGTTATATTAACATATTTATGCTGTGTAGGGCGGCTCCATGCCAAACACATCTTCGAGCGTACCGTTTCTGCTGACGTCATCAATGCAATCCATTCGCTCGCGCCGTCCCTCGGCCTGCAGCTCTCAAGGCTCCGGACTGCTGCAACAGATCAGCAGTGGCATGGTAAGGCACCTACCGAGCAGCAGTAGGCACCACTCGCACGCCTCGACCAACTGGAGCCTGCAGGGAGCCACCGCCGCCGGCTACAACGCGCTGCATCACACCGCCATGGCTGTCCGGAAATGCCCCTCACTCAATATCACCCTCACGCGTTAAACACCCACGCCTGTCCCCGGAGCGCGCTTAGAGTAGGAGTCCCGCGCCTCCGGCTCCTCGAGTATCGCCCGGCGCCCGGCGGCCTCTCCGACCTCGATCTGCCGAAAGGGCGATCCCCGTCCGGTCCCTTGATGTTTAGTAGTTTTGTCATAAATATCGATGTTGTTTTAAGTATTACCATATTAAATTTATTTGCAACTACTTTCTTAGAGGTACAAACTTGTTTATTTTCTATGCTGTCCATCAATATTGATTTTTGTTAGATTGTGAAAGCGTAAGTAATTGAAAGAGTATTCAGAAGCGCGTGGACTTTCTACAATTCTTGGGTCGAAACCGACGTCACTGATTTGATGAATCAATTCACTTATGTAAAAAGAATGTCATTAATGGTACGATGTGGGACAAACTGTGTAAGCTTTAATCAGTATAATGTGGACATATCACTTTGGGTGAAGAAGAGGTTTGAAGATGTCCATTTGTAATAAAATTTAAGAGTTTATAAATTGAATAACTTATTATAACAGTATAATGTTACCAAACTGATAGTATACAGCAAATGTTGTATAAAGGTGCTGTGATATGGTATTGTTATATTTATTAGAAACTAAAAACTACTTTAAAGTAGTAATAACTCTTTCTGTTGTTGGGCGTTAACATATTTATCAATTTATGGGATTTGAGAAATCGTTGGCTATCATAGTAAGACGGTTATGTGCCAAAAATATATTTATTTTAAAATGATGGCATGTGCCACTCGGTACTCGCGTATGTCGGCGGTCCATTCTCGAGAAAGCTTGGGAGCTCACCGGCTCAACGACAGCATTGTGAACACGTGCAAGGTACCGGACTGAGCGATGAACGGCACGAGACCGCGGTCACTCCGCGTCGCCATTCCGATACTTTGTTAATGTACAGGAACATGTTTTTGTAAACCATATCAAAGCTTTTCAGTAGAGAGGTACTCTGTCAAAACTGTAATGTTATACATGCACAAATTGCGCTAAGGTAACCGAATGACATTGTAATTTTTACCATCTAAGTACCAATTTGAAATACCTGCTAATTCTCTGCTTGTTGGCAAAAATTATACGATATTTTAATATTTAATTAAAGATATATATACCTAAAGTTTTCTTCTCAGATAAGCATTTACACTATGACTAAAAATATGTTCGACGCGTAATTTGGCGTTGCCTATAGTCTACTTCTAAAATTACGTGCTAATAAAAATCAACATTGGCTAATAGAATCATAACAGAGTGTGCGTAAAAGTTTTCCGCGAAACAAACTAATTTGTTTGAATCCTACCTTCGTTGTTATACAGTCAGCATAATATAGTATGTACAGAAAGTGGTGTGTACTTTGTACCGAACACACTTTTGGATCTGAATATTTAGAAGTCTGTAAACCCACCCTCTGTAAGCTTGAGTACATTTAGTTTGCTTTTCCGGCTTATCGGTACGTATTGTGTAGTGTTGAGGATTGTTTGCTCTGTAGCGGGTGCTAGCTAGCTGGTGTTGGGAGTCGGCTCGCGTAGAGTAGAGTAGCCTAGTGGACTAGTGGTCTAGTGGTCTAGTGCCCTGTGGTAGCGTAGCGGGCGGGCGGGGACCGCTGCCGGCGCGGTGGCGGCGCGCACTCCCGGCCGCAACATGATCTGGCTCGCGCTTTGTTTTAATATTTTCTTTTATTATGGTTTCTTCCAGTACCAGCTGTTTTCCGGACGTACATAAAGAAATTTGATATACGTTAGAGCCGCGTAGCGTTAACCGAGACCGGGTTGGCGCGCAGCTTCTCGCGGCTGCTCGCGGCGCCTCTCCTGCGCCACTTGCCGCCCGCTCGCGCCTCGCCGCTGCACGCGCTCCTTTAACCTAATAATACATGAGCTTCTATTTCTTAAAATAAATTTTATCGTTCAAAGTTACTAAATTTATTGCAATAAATCAATTACACTAAATTTATAACACATTTACTACCATATCGGTGTTATGCGTCGGCCTAAGTAACGATTTTCTGATATTCTTCGGTAAATCACAACAAATTTTTATTTTCCAATGCATGCTGACTGTCAATACGCACTTTTCTAGAACTACTAATAAAATTAAGATCAACAAAATATGTCGCAGGAAAGACACAATGATTTTTCAAATTTCTCTGTACTTACGTGATTGAGTAGCGTGCTCGCCTGTAATTTCGAAGTTGTATTCAGAACTGGAAGGACTCAACTGCACGTCACATCTCACAGTCATGACTTGAAACTTTAATAATATAATATTTATATTTGGCACAGTTACTTGCACTTCGTAACGAACAGTACCGCTTAGACTATATGCACATTTATACACTCTTTGGTTTAACACTTTATAGTTTTTTTTAGATCTCAGATCAAGTAGAAACTTACCGGTATTAAACATAATGGTATGTTGACGGGAACGAAAAAGTTACAAAAGTAAAATGCTAATTTCTTTGGGTATATAATAAAATGTAACAGCTATTTGGCACCGATAGCTGGGATTTCTCGTGTAGCGTGAGTACGTTGTCCTTAAGTAAAGATTAGAGTATTTGAGTATGTATTGTGCTCTATAAGTAAAGATAAGTCAATGAGATTTTTTGAAATGTGATAGTATTTCGTGGAAGTTCACCGGTTGGTCCAGTACTCTAATAAGGTGCCAAATTAATTAAAAATAATATAAATGATCGCGATGGAAATGATAATTCACGCGACATAATATACATACATAAATGTATCTTAAATTAAATAATTTCTTCGGAAGAAAAACAATTTCAGTCTTAATATGCGGTATACCGTGTGTAAACCTAGGTATTTAATTGCTCTTGGAACATTTATCGCATCAAAAAAATAAGTTGTAGCAATTAACTTGTGCGAGCAACGACTTTTAAACGACGTCTGGATGCTCCACAATTTATAACTAAAACGGTCGTTTGATTAAAATAAATATTTTCAAAATACAAATTTAAAAATTACTTAGTAAAAGTTTATAAATTACCTATTCAAATTGAAGTCGATAAAAACTTTATGGGTAACCCACTTTTCTATTCAAGAAAATGCAACTCGACATTTCCTTGAAAAATAATTGTAAAGAGAGAGAAACGACTGGCACGAAACACAGAAAAGACACATCATTAGATAAAAATAAAATAACTCAACAACTAGTGTGCAATGTCGCCACTTACACATTATTAAATTCTCTTGAAACAAAACTCGCACACTTTCAATTCCTTTCAGCTTTGTCAACCAACTATGTACTATATCTCTATATTGCTTACAAAACGTAAAATTGTATTATAATATCCATCTTTAAATGTAAAAGACGCTGTAACATATGATAAACAATCAAACATCATAAATGAATGATGTGTGCATAAAGATTCGTTGAATAAGATGTGGCATAGTTAGCATACTATTAAGGATGTCCAGAAAGTGAGAAGTAAACGTAAGCATGATATGTAAGGTTTATCGTATTATACTTACAGATTATTAGAAAATATTATAATTATTCTAGTTTTAATATATATTTATCATTGATGTTGTGAACTTAATAACTTTATTCTCAAAAACCTTTGCCTTCATTTTTATTGATATAGTGTTTAAATGATATATATAATACATATAATATAATATTAATATTATATATCCAGGGCTAGGTTTGAGGAGGATACAGAAGGCATACTCTGAGTACAATAGCAATCTCGAGAAAGCCGTAGTTGCGATGCGTGACAGCGATGAACGATTAATATTCAAGAAACACAGTTAAATATTAGCAAGCGTCTATTTATTTGTCAAGTTTCTTGTATATAAACTTGAAATCTTGCAAATTATGGCATACCGTAATTTAATGATGAATTGCGCTAATTTTATATGAGATGAGATTAAAATACACGCAAACTCTGCAGAGTTTTCAATTTCGAACAATGGCAGATTGATATCTTGTCATTTTGTCGAAGATGGTAAATAAAGATAACTGAAATGCGAAAGTAACCGAATTAAACATACATTAATATATAATGAATGTTCAACATAGACACAATAAGTGGACATATATACTTTATTCTATATCAGCTTGTTATAGTAATTAGATTATGTGTGCCCGTCCCACCTTTATAACGTTCATGTTCACATTTGTTGAACTACCCTCCTCCTGGCAACGTTAAGTCCGGCAGATCAATATTAATTCTTCTAAGGGTTGTGGCGTTTGCTCAGTGCTTGTATGTGATATGATTTTTATGTGTGCCCTGATTCTATGATGATATTCATATCAACATTCACTTTTTGAAGTATTCGATGTGATTCTATAAAGTAGTTATTATATACCTTATTATATACCCTTTATGATATATAATTAATGTTTTTATCAGATATTGTGCTACCTTGTGATCTCGTTCTATAAAAATTAACTTCTAACTTCTCGAAACTTGACTGCTCTCTTCTAAGGCAAAAAAATTCGACAATACTTTTTTAAGATCTTTCGTATTTTTCGATCGACGCGTAACATTCTTGGTTAACTTTAAGGCATAGAGATATTTATCATGTTGGAGCTTATCAGATTAAATTTTATGAATAGTTACGAACTTTCCTGATTCTACTCTTGTTGAAACGAAAAGACAAAAAAATGTTGCCTTAACCTTGTTGAATCTACTCTCATCATGTCGTTTAATAGACTGAGCAGTTCCTACTTGTACCTTCGTCTTCGAAAACTGTATGTTTCTCAACATATCTCTGTCCCTCTCTACCGTCACACTACATGTACCTCCTGTAGGTCCCTAACCATTTTGATGTACTTAGTGTTGGATTAAGATCCATTCATATATCAATAATATATTAAAATATAATTAATCTAAATAATAAATGTGAATGTTATTGTCGTGAATTGAATTAATATGATACCACTTATTACTATATATTTACTAATATAATAAATAAATACAATGTTAGTAGAGCAGTACCCCCGTTACAAATCCCGTATAATAAAAAGGAACCTTTTAAAATGTATCAATATGTGTCATATTCAATCTATAGTAAATGTTTAAGATAATTCAAATAAAATAAATGTTATAGTAATCAAAGCCGCACTTAGTGATTTTGGATTGTATACGGTGTATTAGATTACTTTCACGGTAATTTAGTTAGAACTGTAATATCGTTGCTGTTATTTGTCAGTACAGTATTATATGTTAGATTTTGTGTCATAGTTTTAATTGGCGCGATGCTTCAGAGATTTACCAGCTGAATAGATTATAACTTTACACTCAATTGCTGTCTAAAGCTCTTGGTGTTTAATGACGGCTAACTGAATCAGTTGCAGTAACCTCGTCGTGCGGTTCGAATCACTGACTCTATAATGAGTAAAGTAGACGCATCACTGAAGCAGCGCGTTTCCCTACACCGCTTTATATTATGTTTTGTTCGGAATACGCTCCGAGTGTTATGTTTCCATTAAAAGTATTATGTATACGTGGCTCTTGTAGTAAATTAAAGTAATAATAAAATGGTATCGTGGTTCGTTATTTTACCTCCCCTTTTATGACGGTATAAAATATAAAGAGCTGTCGTTATGATATAATCACTTGTTTCATAACAGTGGTGTTGGTTCTTGGTATACACCGTGCCATTTTAGTCGTCTTACAACAACCGACCACTTCATCTAGCCGATGACTCATCATCTGCCTAGCTTATTCCCAACTATATTGGGTTCGGCTTCCAGTAAAGCCGGATTTAGCTGATTCCCAGTATTTTATGAGGAGCGGCTGGGGGTGGAGTCAGATTTACTGACTTCTGACTATCCGTAACGACTGCCAAAGATCTAAAAACGACAGCCGGGACCAACGGCTTAACGTGCTTTCCGAGGCACGGAGGAAACTCGGAATGTTAAGATTATCACCCATCCACAGACCAACCTTGGCAAGCGTTGCTTAACCTTGAAGGTCGACCCGTGCGGCTGTTATTATCTAGCCATGAGCTCCTCCATCTAGCCAATGACAAAAACAGATTGATTAACAAAAAAATGATAAAGTTATGAACATTTGAATTATTAAAAAAAATATTATCTGTAAAGTCGGTTTACGGAAAATAATTTTACGTGATAACCAGACGTGGCTGTGTAGTAGTATTTTACATGGAGCTACCTGCGCCTGCTTGTCTGCCCTGTGCAACCCATTAACTGGGTAACGGCGAAGGGATTTTGGTTAGTTAAGGTTTAGTTTTGGTTACCTATCCACGGACGTGCAGGGCTGCAAGCGTTGCAAGAAAAAAAAACAGGGAATTTGCTGATGGCGAACACAAAACCTGTGACGATCCCACAAGAAAGACATTCGGACCGCTTTACCTACGAAAAATGCTTTCAGTTCATTTCATTTATATTGTTTGTTGCTATAGCGGCATTATAAATACTCGTAAAATACTGTTATTCAGCTAAATCCAGCTTGACTGCAAGCCGACTCCAATATAGTTGGGAAAAGGCTAGGCAGATGATGATAAATACACACTGTGGAAATTTCCTTTAAACGGTACGGTACCTATTACGGTTCATGAGATATAGACCGCTAACAGACCACGGACGGACGGACAACGGAGAGTAATGGGTTCCGTACCCAAAAGGTAACCAACAGAATCCAAAAAATCCATAATCTAATAGTAAAGAGAGAAGAACATTGAAGGTCATCGGAAACCCAAGAGGTTTTGTTTTAAAGTAACTTGATAAATAAATTGATCGATCCGACTCGCAACAAAAGCCGACCAAATGATTTTTTAACCGACTTCTTCCAAAAGGAGGAGGTTCTATGTTCGGCTGTAAGTATTTTTTTTATGTATGGTCACCGATTTCTCCGCCAATTGTGGACTGATTTTAAAACATCTTTTTTATTCGAATGCCTATACTTCTAAGGTGGTCCCATTGATACCAAGTCAGAATCTGATGATGGGAGCCCGTGAAAATCGAGAGAAACCCTCAAATTTTATAGGCACTTACAAATTTTTTCTTAAATTTTTTAACTCAGTTCAGATATTTGTGCCAGGAAATCATCATCTCATGTTGCTGAGCTGATGATGGAAGGTTTAAGTTAGGATCTGATGAAGGGGGTGTGTTTGTTCAGCGATATTTTCGCCAATTGTTAACCGATTTGGTTGATTCTGTTTTTGTTTGGAAGATTATTTTCCCGGCCTGGTCTCATTTCAATTTAGTGAAGATCTGATAAAGAACTTCGGATGTAGGCAACGGAACTCTTCAATAAATGATAGCAAATGGATCGGTAATGCTAAAATCGCATCTGTTTATTGTTCTCGTCGTTGTGTATCTTTCCGGTACGCTGTGAATGGGTACACAGGCACCACTAAAAAGTGAAAATTATAAAAAAAAATACAAAAAATAAAACCGACTTCTAAAAACAAAACACTACACAGTATAAAATAACTTTCTCTTTCTTTTTCTTTCTTTAACTTTTTCTTTGGAAATAGGTTTTATTTTTGGGAAAATGTTTTTGTTTTATATTTCGGCTGTCCGAACCTTAAAATACCAGATTTTCTTAATGGTACACCGATATCTCACTAATTTATGACAGTAAAATTGAACTTGTGTTGGAGAAGATGTCAATGCTATGCTTTCATTATACGTCCTCATCAAACGGTTCAATGGTGCTGATCAACCGAGGTTTGTGGAGCTGGAGATAGTAGGAACAAATCCAATCTACGGTAAGGCTTGAATTGACTACTACGTACTTATACCTGTCGTGAGAAACCGCTCTCCAGTGGGAATGGTGCGGCGGCGGCGTATCGTGAACGCAGCA
This sequence comes from Lacanobia oleracea, assembly GCA_950371165.1. Taxonomy (NCBI): domain Eukaryota; kingdom Metazoa; phylum Arthropoda; class Insecta; order Lepidoptera; family Noctuidae; genus Lacanobia; species Lacanobia oleracea. Next base: position 11,633,361 of record OX493385.1, read on the forward strand.
AACTTTTAGCAGTAGTGTAGTAGATTCGTACAGTGGCGTAGGAGTTAAGTGTAGCATAAAAAACGTTCAAAAACGAAATAACCAAAAACACCGACTTCCGAAATTAAAGTTATTTTTTAGTTTGTAGTTGGTTTTGTTTTTGGAAGTCGGTTTTATTTTGTTGTTAAAAAGTTTTTTTATTTTGTACTTTTTAGTGGTACGCAGGTACCACTGAAAAGTTAAACCACAAGCACAGCGTGCCGGTGTGATATTATGTTATGAACTGGTGTAAACAATCAACAGACATGCGATTACAGAAATCCCGATCCATTTGCTATCATTTATTGAGTGTGTTCCGTTGCCTACCTCCGAAGTTCGTCATCAGATCTTCACCAAATTTAAATGGGACCAGTCCGAGAATACTCTTCCAAACAAAAAAATAATCATCCAAATTGGCTAACAATTGGCGAATATTCGCCAATGTTTGTTCAGCGATCTGAACAAACATTTTTCAAGGGATCCCATCATTAGATCCTGACTTATACTTTCCATCATCAGCTCAGCAACATAAGATTATGATTACCAGAAGATATGTGATTTTTTTTTCTATGTTACTTTCTGGAATAAATAAATAAGTAAATAAAAAATAAAAAAATAAAATTTGAGGGCTTCCCTCGATTTTCATGGGATCCCATCATCAAATTCTGACTTGGTGACAACGGGACCACCTCAGGAGTATAGGGTTTTGAATAAAAAAAGAATTTTTGAAATTGGTCCAGAATTGACGGAGAAATCGGTGAACATACATAAAAAAAAATACATACAGCCGAACATAGAACCTCCTCCTTTTTGAAGAAGTCGGTTAAAAAGAGAGTTTAATTTTGTTGTGCCATAGATTGTTGTCATTGACAAAATATACAAAAATATTTTGACACCCTGTAAGCGTACTAAGCAAATGACTAGAAGACAAGAAGTGCAGTGCCGAGTGTTTTCACCTCGGACTCGAGTTACAGTGAACGAAATTGAAAAAGGGAATGGTTAGCTAATATGCAAATCCATAAAAAAGTTTACTGATTAAAAACTGAGCGTTAGCATTGAAAAAAAAAGATTTGTCAATAATTATTTAAATAGTAGATAGATAAGGCAGTTAAATTTTTGTATCAAAATTAAGGCAGCGTATTATTTATATAGATAGTAAACAGAAAAAAACAGACCAAGGGCGTGTCGAACCACGCACAGTGTACCTAAGGTTCCGAAGTTTTCTATCGCTGAGCAGAAAAATGTAATAATTTCCAGCTTATTTTAGTTAAGACTATTGAAAGTAAAACACTGAAAAAACTTAAAACACTAAATTCCAATTCATTCCAAAATTAGTACCATACGTACAAAAAAAGTTAGACACAAAAAAAACAAAATATCTCTGCCCCCCACACTAGGATTCCCTGTGCGTGGGGTACAGTCCTTCCGTACGATTAAAAAATATACAAAGTAATGCATTTGATGTATATAATTATTAAACTTTTATTATTTTCTTTGTAACACAACTATAAAGAAACAATATAAAAAACTGGCCAAGTGCGAGTCGGACTCGCGTGCAAAGACGCGAACGCGTGGGTTCCGAAAGATTTCTTTTTTTTAACATGTAATTGTAACTTATAGATTTCCCTGCATTGTATAGGTAAAGAGCTATTATCTCCATTTTTTTTTCAAAACTTTGGAATTCGTTCCGAGAAATTGTGAACTGAAATAAAATGGCGACCAATCGTAACTCTACGGCGTACAAGTGGCGTCACATCTAAACAGACCAATGAGAGCCTGTTTCTTGTAGGCTTGTGCTCTGATTGGTCGGCATTTTATTTCAGTTCACAACTTCTCGGAATGAATTCGAGAAATTATAAACTATCAAATTTTGATGCGTAAAAAGCATTTCGAATGTCCAGTTGACAGTTTATCGAAAGTTTACAATCTTTCAAGTTATTTTATAGTCTTAGTTTGCCATTTTCCGGTGACATCTAGAAATAATACACTACCGTAATTTTGATACAAAAACCGGCCAAGTGCGAGTCGAACTCGCACACGAAGGGTTCCGTACCATTAAAGTTAATTATTATTTTTAGTTTTTATAGCGGCAATAGAAATACACAATCTGTGAAAATTAAAATTGTCTACCTATTACGGTTCTTAAGATACAGCCCGCTGACAGACAGACGGACGAACGGACGGACGGACGGCCGGACGGACAGCGGTGGCAAAGTAATAGGGTTCCGTTGGGTACCCTTTGGGTAAAGTCATTCTAAAGCCTAATAAATATGAACTATTTGTATAATTGTAACTATCATTTTTTTTAAATCAAAGACCCAATTTTTTATTAAAAACTTTTTATACGGTAACCCAAATCCGAGGGTTTCACGTTTTGAACGCCCCAGGTACTCTACTAAGTCTGTTATTTCACTATTTAAAGTTAAGGAATGCGTAGATACATACATAATAACAAAATCAACTTATTTGTAAGGAAAACGAATAGACCAAATCAGCTCTAAAACTTTTTTTTTGTCGATGGCCACTCGCAGTTTCAACCTCTGGTGGTTGCAACTACTAAACCGGAAGCACTAAAACGTTTACAACATCTTGTGTTTACGTTACGTGCCTAAAATTTGAACGAACTGTCTTCATCCGTTCGGATGGAACGCATTCAAAGGGGATATCGCCTGGACAAAGAAAGATAAAACCAGAGCGGTGAGTACATATCGATTACAAATTGTTTAAATATCGTAACTCTGTGGTCGATAGCCACATCAAAGCTTGCCCGTCATCTAATTTGGGCTAATGAAAATAACAATCGTATATTTGATTGGCACCGCATCCGGCTCGTCCTCTTTCAATGCATCCGGTAAGCAGTCGGGAATCGTCAGAACAAAGATTAGTGGGTTGGGACTCCCATATACACCTACGACTAGTAGAAAGGTTAATGTAGGTCAGCCATTCTCGAAGTACCTAGGATTAGTGCTCGACAGCCAGTGGAACTTTGGCCCCCACTTTCGGCGGCTGACGCCCAGGTTAATGGGTGCCGCAGGCGCGCTCGCAACGCTGCTTCCCAATCTGGGGGGCCCGAGCACCGCCTGTAGGCGGTTATACCTAGGGATCGGGCGATCCATGGCTCTTTACGGGGGGCCCCGGTGTGGGCTTCTTACCTGACGGCCGGCAGCATCGCGATACTGCGAAGACCGCAGAGGGCGATGGCCGTCAAGGCTATCAGGGGGTATCGCACGATCTCCTACGAAGCGGGTTGTGCACTGGCCGGATCACCGCCCTGGGACTTAGAGGCGAGGGTTCTCGCCTCTCTTTACCGGTGGCGCGAGGAGGTGCGGACGCGGGTTGGTGAACCGATGCAGCGCGAGATCGAGTTGCGTCGGTCACAACTCCGCGAGGCCATGGTGAGGGAATGGTGGGAAAGGCTTTCGCGGCCTCGCCACTATCGAGGCCATCCGGCCAGTGCTCGACGAATGGCTCGGGAGGAAGCACGGCTCCCTGTTGTTTCGGGCGACGCAGGTGCTCTCGGGGCATGGCTGCTTCGGGAAGTACCTGTGTCGCATAAAAAGGGAGCCGGACGCTCGGTGCCATCACTGCACCGACTGTCGGGAGGACACGGCGCAGCACACACTGGCAGAGTGTGCCGCATGGGAGGAGCAGCGCCGTGCCCTCGTATCCAAAGTGGGACCCGACCTGTCGCTGCCGGCCGTCGCTCGTTCGATGTTGGGAGCGCCGAGTCATGGAATGCGGTGATCTCCTTCTGCGAAATCGTAATTTCGCAGAAGGAGGCTGCGGAGAGGAAGAGGGAGGCCGTGGCCACTCTCCCGTGCCGCAGTAGGCGAACCGGGCGTCGGCGGAGGGCGGACAACGCCCTCTTCCAGCCCCCGTAGAAAGGTCCGGAGGGACGGTGGACTCGGGGTCGTCCGCCGCCCCCAATCCAGCAGGACCCGAGACGGTGGCGCGTATTGTTCCAGACGCGCCCCTACTGGACGTTGCGGGGGGACCTTGCTCCTCCCGCGGGCCTGAGGTGGCCCGCATACGCGGGCAATAGCCGGGGATTATGGAAGGCGTACTAGCTCTCACAATCCTCGGCCAAGTGTGAGATGGAACACCAGGGTGGTTTTTAGTCAGTAACAGTCTGACAGACCCCTTCGCCCGCCCCAAAAAAAAAAAAAAAGGTCAGCCATTCTCAACCTGTGGCCCGCGCGCTGCATGTGGACATGTGGACTACTAAAACAGTGATCATCAATTTTATTCCTTATGCAGGATAATTGACAGAAAGCCTGTCTTCTTCTTTTCGAGTCGGTGGTTAACTTGTTTTATATTGTTTTGGCCCAGTAGGTGGCTTCGTTAATTGCAGCGTCGGTGGCATTAATTAAATCCTCCAAAGTACAGGAGAATAGGCACTTGGGGCACTGTAACATGTTGCGCATGCTCTGAACAGGAGCACCGCACTCATATTGGGTATGAAATGAGCCTCCCCGAGTGGCGTTAATATAAATCGTTCTGCGATTCTAAACGCCCCTCGCATCTTGGACAGCCAGCACTCGGTAACGCAGTCTAGTTGCCTAATCCTTTCACCAAGATGGAACCCTAAATTACTCTCAAACGGTTCTTCTCAGAGTCACGGTTAACGGCCCTTCTTAGGGCCAAATAATAGTTAAACCGTCTTTGTGCATTCCAGTGGCAATTGTCCGCGAAAGCGGCGGGATACCACATCCTGTGGCCACAAGCTTTCTTTCATTACTTGAGGCAGGTAGCACGTTGGTCTGCGGAAAGGGAGAGAGAGATCTTGACCTCTCTTCCGGCCCCCCTAAATGGGTCCAGAGGCGGCGGACTTGGGGATATCTGTCGCCCCCCATTCATTCGGACCCGAGGTGGCTGCGTGTGGTGTTCCCGTGCGCCCCTCTTTGACGTCGCCTGGGGAGTCAAACACCTCACTCCCCCTGCTGACCCGAGGTGGCCTGCAGAGGCGGGCCGGCACCAGCCGAGGATCAGACGTCGCATTAGTTCTCGCGATCCCCGGTTGGTGAGAGATGGAGCACCGGGGTGGTTTTAGTCAGTAAGAGTCTGACAGACCCCTACGCCCGCCTCAGGGCGGAGGACATCCATGAGGACTTCCCCCCGTTAAAAAAAAAGTAAGCTACTTAGCACGTTGGTATGCGCACCACAAACGCCTTAAAGTTGAAGTTGCGATGCAACTCCAGTAGCTGCACTCTTGACGCGTACTTCAGCCTCTGACTTCGCAGCGGTTCTTACATCTACTTTGTCGGCGCTTCGTCAATCCTTTGCCCCGTCACGAAGCCGTCATCATCAGCCCGGTCCGTTCCCTTCATAGGCACGGGCTTGCGGGGGGTGCAGTGGGACTGCTCACAGTGACCAACTGGTCAGATGGTCGCGTAGGTCGGGCAGTGCTGCGGGGAGGAGCTGCGGGGACGGAAGCGGGGCTACGAGGTGCGCTTGCCGCGCGCAACTCAGACTCAGCAATCGGCGTCGGCGACAAAACTGCTGACGCAAAACTCGTGACCGATGTGTCTAGGCAGTCGACACCGATAATATAAAGAACTCTTCAAAGGGCTTTAGTGTAATATCGAAAGGTTCTCGCATAATAAGTCAAAAAGCCTTTTACAGAATCTACCTAGAAATTGAACTTAGTACGAGTACTTATATTATAATATTATAAATGCGAAAGTTTGGATGGATGGATGTTTGTTACTGAATCAAGCCAGAATGGGTGAATGGATGTGGATTATGTTGCCTTGTGCTGGAAATTATTTCCCGACATTCACGCGAGCGCTTCTGCTAGCAGAAGCTTGTACTAACTAATACTTCCTAACCCTTTCCATCGTTCTTTTTGTTCTTTCTCATCATAAACAAATATTCTACCTAGGTATGATATCACAGATGTCTTACTACGGAACTAAGATAAAATAAAACCTCTGAAGCGACTATGCTGGGACGGCGTAGCGGAGTGCTACGAGCATCGGCTACGAGCGTCTACGAAGACGACTAACTGCTGCGATAGTCTTGACGATTCACTTATTAGTAAACAATATTGCAGTTTTTACCAATCCGATTTTGACAAAGGTTTCTTTCAGAATCCACTAAGTGACCTACACATAAATTTCAAAAAAAGAGCAAAGGCCTCGAAAGGTCTGTCTGGCGTCTGGGGCCTCGCAAAGATTTACCGCCCAGGGCCTCGTAAAGATTTGCCGCCCGTTAACGTAAATGTTGAAGGCCGCCGCCGCCTCTTAGATAGGTACTGAGCATTTTTAAAGGCTTGTTTAGGATTTGATCAAAGGGAGAGGAGAATCCTCGAAACACAGACCAATTCAAGTTTATCAGGCTGAGTTTCGTAAACTACCATCCATCCCTTCCAATTGACATTCCTATAACCAACTTAGATGAATACGTAAACAACCTCACAACAACTCTCCTAACTATGATCAGTCTTGTCCACTCACTATACCAAGGCAGGGAGCAAGGCAGTCCTGGTGGGGAACTAGAAAGTCACTAAGACACACGGTCACCAGGCGACTGGGGCCGTTATTCAACAACCCGTAGAACCTATAATACGCCTCAGAGGAAAGAATGACTGGAGGCGTTTATGTACTAGCATAGAGAATAGCAACCAGGTAATGAGAGTCAAAACTTGTCTCGCCGCAGGGACAGCACCTCGCCTCAAAAACCAGACAACACCTACACAACTAACGATGCGAAAACTAGCGAATTACTTCTCACCTCCCACTTCCCAGGCTGACAGAATGCAACCCAACAGTTAGGATCTGCATAGGTAAGGGGCACGAGCCACCAAGGCTGGAAGGTGGCTTCAGAAGTAATAGACCAAGATAAAATAATATGGGCAATCAACACCTTCTTGCCTTTCAACGCTGCAGGGTTGGATGACATCTTTCCGGCTCTGCTCAGATGGAGCGGAGACTCGCGGTTTTCCGTGCCTATCTAGCTTACCGCTACATCCCCTTGACATGGCGCGAAGTAAACTAATCTTTATTCCGAAACCAGGTAAGAGCGATTACACTCAACCCAAATCCTTCAGACCCATTAGACTAACCTCGGTTTTTCTGAAGACACTGGAGAGCCCGGGGGACAGAACTATTAGGAATCAAATATCGCTACAACTTTTACACCCAAACCAACAGGCCTATTGCGCAGGCAAATCAACTAAATCCGCACTCCACTGCGTGGTCACACTCATAGGAAATCCTGGGCACCTTCATTAATACGAGTATAGATCAGGAATGGCCAACCGGTCGATCGCGGCTAGTAGGTAGTCCAGTCGATCGCGGCGAAGCAAAAAATATTCATAGTAGGCTATGAATAAAAGTCTGCGCAACTATGCAAATACTAAATAGATTACGTCAATAAAATGAAAAATACTACATAAGTGTATACTGAACTTTTCTACAGTACATACAGAGTTGATACGACAGAAGGACATTAAATTAAACTACGTATACTATACGTGTTCAGTATTAATTCGATACGGTACAAAAACAAAAAGCGCCATAAATGAGAAAATTTTTTTTTCAAACAAACTAAATAGCTTGCAAATCCGAGTAAAACGCAACCACCCTTTGTAAAAAAAATGACACTGACCTTAGATACCGCTAGGTAACAAAGCGGCAACGTCGCGCGCGCGCCGGAGCGCGGTGTGCGGTATCTCCTGTGCTCGGCGGGGGCCGGGGCGGGGGGGGCGGCCGGCGACTTGGGCCTCCGCTCGCACTGGCTTTTATGTTAGGTAACGTTTCGAACGTTTTTTGCGCACAAAAACAAACACACAAAATTTTTAAATTTTCGATGTGTCCTCCATTCACATTGATGCACAAATTATACCGACGGAGAATATTGTTATTTATTTTTCTAATTAGATCACTGTCCGTCGCTAAGCACTTTAATTTGTGATATGCTAAAATAATCCTATTTTTAACTCATCAATTGTATTTACCTCCGAGGTACCTATACTTCACCCTTAATGTACCCCCACAAAAAGAAATCCATGGGAGTGAGGTCCGGAGATACTAATACTAAATAATAATAATCCTAAGTTACGTGTCCTATCACCATAAAAAACGGTCAATCACAAAAAAAAAACACTAATACTAAATAATAATAATCCCAAGTTACGTGTCCTCTCACAATAAAAGAAAGAAATACTGTCTTAAACTTATTTAGTGTCCTATCACAATAACAAAATAAAATCACAATTGTTTGCGCGCGAATTCCACAAACCGTACGTTCCGAAAAGACAGCGTCGGCGCACTGAATGGAGGCCCCACTTACCAATCGCAAAAAACAAGGATGCAAAGAACTGACCTATTTCTGTTTTTTTCAAACGCTCTACGTTTGTCGCTTTCGTAGTGAAAGTGCAAGTGTGTGTGTATTGATTGCTTCCTTGTTTGCATTGCCAATTTTTAGTGAATGTCCTTCGAAATGCGTCAGAGCGGCAACAATGCATCGTAGATTTATCGTTGTAAGGTGCATGACCTATGCTTAGACAATAATCAGCTGTTAGAAAAGATACATCGTGTTCAAACGGTGCAAAAACTTTAAAAATCATTTGCGACTAAACTACTGCTCCCATTTAATTTATTTTTGGTACAGAGCTTGAAAATGGTACCTAGTATAGGCAGTTTAAATTAAATTAAATTAAAATTAATTTATTTCAGGCCATGAAACCCATAGATAATTAATACGATAATTTTGATAAATAACAATAGCTCACATTAATTATTATGAAGGAAAGCCCCTCTGTCGTATCAACGTTGTATAATATCATATCATATAATATAAAATCTTCACTAACATTATAAAGCTGTGGTCGAACGCACTAATCTCAGGAACTAATGGTTCGAATTGAAAAATTATTTTAGTGTTGGATAGTCTATTTATCGAGGAAGGCTATGCCATGTAACATCACGCTACGACCAATACGAGCTGAGCATTAATGAAAATTGTGGCGCAGACTAAGTAGCGTGGGTCAGCTTGTAAGTACCTATCTAATAAACTTTTCATTCGGGCCCGCGGTCGATGGAGCCCGCTATGCTTCTGAGTGGTTTTAAAAAAATAACCACGAAGGGGACGGCGGGGTCTTTCAAACCCCGCCATCTTCTAACGTAACCTGTCTGAGTCGGAGTGCCCCAAGTCCCGAACTCGTAAACTTTTAACAATGTATTTCAACGCAGATATTATGTTCTGGTAAGAACTAAGTACCCACGAGCACAGAACAATCCGTGTCTGTGGTAATATACAGTATTATACAGTCTGGCATTACGCAGCCTGGCCAAGTTAGACAAGCAAAAAAACAACACAACAAGGTTACAAAAATTCGCATAGAGCTGAATATTTGTACGAATGTTCCACAGTAATATCTAAAACCTGGGAGTCTTTTGTCAAGAGTGAATAGGTTACTTCTAGGCAAGCGTGCTCCATCTTCGACCACATAATCACTTACCATCAGGTTAGATGGTGGTCAAACGCGTGCCTATTAATTGTAAAAATAAAGAAAAAACCGGCCTAGTACGAGTCGAACTCGCACACGAAGGGTTCCGTACCATGAACCTTATTTTTTATTATTTGTTGTTATAGCGGCAATATAAATGAACAATCGGTGATTTCAACTCTCTATTACGGTTCTTAAGATACAGCCCGCTGACAGACAGGACGGACGGACGGACTGACGGACAGACAGACGGACGGACAGCGGAGACTTAGTAATAGGGTTCCGTTGGTTACCCTTCGGGTACTATTGATAGGCACGCGCTTGACCACCATCTCACCTGACGGTAAGCGATGATGTGGTCGAAGATGGAGCACGCTTGCCTAGATATAACCTATTCACTCTTGACTAATTCACATATTATCAAAATAATAAATAAATAGAAATAAAACTACAATTATTATTTTTTCTTTATTAATTCCAGAAATTACTACACATGTAATAACCAATTAGGGTTCCCTTCGCAACTGGACATGGCGTCGACATGATTGTATAAAAATTAATTGAGTTTCAGCGCGTATGCGGCGTTTACTTCGCGTTAGCACAGCGTTTGACGAACGCCCACGCCAAATGCGAAGGGACCCTGACGGTCGTATTATTTATGTATTTAGTTTATAGTAAAGTAGGTACATATTAAATTGATTACTTCACAATATGAATCTCATCTACTCAATTGTTGTTAAATTAAATAGGATTTCTATTGCAACGTTCAAAAAGAACGTATAAATAGTGCATTAGAAAACAACAAGTCCACAGCCCCACCGAATAAATATCCTTGAGCAAATCACTAATATTTTTACAAATCAAACATTTTTGCATTGGTCTCACCACATGTTTACTTAACGATGTTTTTGTGTTCAATTTCAAAAATTTATTTATTCCAATATTAATTCATTTTTATAAAAATCAAAGCTGCTCTGCCAAATACTTCACAACCGCCAAATGCGTGCTAATCCAGGCCAAATCATAAAAACAATCTATCCATATGCTTAGTACACTGAATATTTACAGATACTCAATTCAAATTTTCTAAAAGAATCTGCTAATCGATACTAAAATGCATATGGTTTCAAGTTTTTATAAATAGGGCTGGTTAGGAGCTACGGAGAGCTTCCTTGGTGTTCAACTACCCTTTCTAACATTTTCATTTTATTGAATGCACGTTACAATTTTATTTACATCTATGAGCTCATAGCGTGACAGACGCCATCATACAAGTGCAGGAAGGTACGTCTCCTTCACGAAATGTTTCGTTATTATTACACAAGAGACATACTCAACAACATTATTTTGTTGGTTGCTTGTCGGTATATTATTTTAGAGCTGATTTTCCAAGCCAGATTTTATCCAACCAGTTATTTTATCTGAAAAATACCGATTTGACATATTTCTATACAAGACCTGCCCTGTCAAACTGCCATTGTTATTCCACAATTAAAAGCTATCTATAGATGGAAAAATCGATGATATTTGTTGCCCCGTGTCGCACCACCAGATTACGTGCTGCGAAATGTATACCAACCTTCATTCGGTGGGGTCATCGAAGTGTAACAACTTGACATCAATCACACCAATCACATCAATTTTGTTCTCCGTCGAGAAAACTGCAGATACAATATTGAAGTGATTTTCCAAAACTTACCAAGTCAATTATTGTTTAATTTTCAGATTTTTATGCGTTCCAATCTATGACGTATAAGTTATGAATTTGCCATACAGTGTATCACAATTCCACAAGTCACACTAAGTCCCGACGGTTTTCACTTCAAAGACACGGATGAACAATCATATCGTACTAATAGTCCATGAATATTAGGGGTTTCACCTCGGATTGAGAGATAGTCAGCATTAAACTTGCATAAACCTTTATTTTGACACCCTAAAATTTTTCTCAAATCCTCTACTTATCCTAGGGTGTCCGCGACTACAGATATTCCAAGGGCAAAGGTCAAAAAAAAGATTTTTGACACATATTTTGCAAGTATCTCGTTTTCTATGGGTTTTTCGCTATTTATATTTAACTTTAATACTGTAGAGGATTAAATTCCATAAACTTTAGTCTCATTTTTTTTTTATATGTTATTTTGTTTTCGAAAACGAGATATTTGCAAAAAATAGATTTTCGTGACTTTTGATCTTAGATTTTAATAGTCGCGGACACGCTACCATTATGTAAGCTTTGAGACAACTTTTAGGATGTCAAAATACAGGTTTATACGAGATTATAGCTGGCTATCTCAAATTCCGAGATTCTTACCTAATTTTGACTGATTTGACTGGGCTATAAGTAAATAAGTATTTAGTATTGATGATTTCAGAAACCCTATTCTTTCTTTTGCGGGGGCTGAACTTTCTGAGGACCGCTGAAAATATAATTTTATTAACCATAGTATCCTAATTTTACTGTGTAATTTAATTTCAAAATTTACTGAGTAATGACTTAGTACGTAATGCATTAGAACTTAGCACATAATGGAAATGTACCACCATAAATACAACTGTATTTTTCTATTTTTTCTTTTTTTTTTTGAATGGGTTTGCTCTTGACTCTAATCTATGTCAGAGATAACAGAGACAAAGTCTACGATAGAGCGAGCCTACCCAGAAGGCGTCTATTCACTCTAACTTTGAAAGATTAGGGTGTGTTTCTATTATGTGTAGCAAATTTATTTATGACTTTATATTGTTTCTCTTATCGTTTTTTTGAGAAACGAAATAATATTACAGCCCTTTAGGTGAGGGAGAAAGTTATATATATATTTTTTTTTATTTCCCACTAATTAGATCACAAGAACTAAACACAATTTGGAATATCACTCTTCAATTCATTCGTAGACCCCAACAACACAAATTATAAATGATTAACGCTACTAAGCGAGATACCACTAGATATAGTGCTTTTTTTTAATGTTTAGAATGATAGACGCGAATAAGTATTCGGTGCCACTAAACATAATGAAAATGCAATTATTATTTTATGTGACAAGCGTGGGATTAAGCTGTAGACATTATGGATTATTATTACCAGATTAAACACAGAGTTAAGTACCTATAGTATACACATATATAACTCAGTTTCTGGAAAGAAAGAATGTTAAAATAATATGACAAGTTATCAAACGCGCCTTAACAATTTCTGTAATTCGCTGAACGAAATATTTATCAACAGCCGTTTGCACACTGTAGACAATTTGCCACATCAATTTTGCGATACTTTTAGTTCGTGATACTGAGCCTAAGAGTTCTTATTATAACAATAAACACCGATACCTACTAACTGTTTGAATAAGGGTTGTAAATCTTCGCCTCCGCAAGTGCGGAACTTCCGCAAGAAATCATACCTCCGCAAAATTTTAGCGGGGTTGTAATATAGGTCTACTTAGCGACGATCTAACTAAAAACTAAAAAATCACCTATAAGGAGAAAACCCGAAAATGTGTTTTTGTATTTTCTTTGCCAAAATGGGTCAAATTCTGTCTTAGACTTTTTATTATTAAATCTTTTTTTCTACCTACCTACACCTCCGCATTAGTTGACTTTGGTCAACGCAACATCCCTAGTTTGAATTTATGACTTTTAGTAATTATTTGAGAACAACTATTGCTACTAAGAACTATCGTTCATGTCACGTAAGTTTTCCTCCTGAATTTGCTTTTTAATGCGCATGGCATGGAGTGTGTATTTTTAATAAGAGATTTACTGCACTACACAGTGCACAGCCATTTGTCACCTACTTCAGAACGTCAAACTCACATGACGCAAACTGTGTAAACATTCATGGTTTTTAGTTAATTATTATCAGAATAAACACAGAAATCTTTAAACATGTATAATATTTGAAAACCCATATTATATTAAACATTTAAATCTATGGTATGGTAAAATGTAATTATTAAAGATGATGAAATTGTAATAAACACCAAAATTCTATTAAAAACATTTATGGATTAAGACTATTGAATATATTTAATAAGTGTTATAATAATACGCTGATTCTATCTGTAGACATATTTATGTTAAATGGGTATTATTATAATTAACCCAGAGATAAAGTGTACTTATACATTTACGGGATAAAAGTACATGATGCAATTTTAGCAGTCTTACAACTTCATTTATCCAATGACTACTACAAATTCATTAAAAAAATGATATTTATAAACATTTGAATTACAAAAAAAATATATATTATTCATTATCATGTCTCATGACGTAGTTCGAAACATCTAGGAACGAGCGTAGTTCGAGCCTTGTGTCCCAAGGACGGCGCGGAATGGTTTGGGACATTGTTGGATAGGGTGTTTAATAATTCTAATGTATGATTTATTTTTATCGTAATTATTATATTAATTATTTATTTATTTATTTAACACTTTACGCACACAGATGTACAGAGGCGGACTTAATGCCTGAGGCATTTTCTACCAGTCAACCTTTGGGTGATGCAGAGAAAATACTAGTAGGTGCAAATTGTGAAAAAAAAAACAGAAACGCGATTATTAGTTTTATAAAAAAAAAATCTTGGCTAGAGTTTTTGTCGGGAATATTAAGTGGGCCGCCTTTTGTAAGACGACTAAAATGGCACCATGTATATGGGCAGTTATTACTATAATAAACACTGAAAACTGTAAACATTCAGGAAAAATAAACAAATACAATTCTAAATAAATAAGTCAGTATAATAAATATATTAATAATTATAACACACGAAGTTATAATACAAAAGGCATAATATATAGGTTACATCTTCGCCAAATATCAATCACCCTATGGACATTATTTATGACCGCTCCATGATCACGTATAAGTGAAATTGAGACTTGCGCGTGATCGCTGTGGATCTCTCATTTCAAAACGTCATTGATATTTGACGACAGAAAATAATCATCATTTTTCATAAATAAAACACAGAATAACTGCAGAAATCTACAATTTATATAGGTAATTAATGAAATATATGATACCTCGCTTACTTAGGCGATTATTACATTCCTAAAAATTTACTGTTACTACTTCATTACTGGTTGCTTAAATCTTTAAAATTATTTTTACTACAACATTAAGAGTGTAACATTCCGAAAAAAAAATCTACATTGTATGTATCAAATACTACAGTAGAGACCCGATCATCCGAACTTATTGTTGACTAAGATCATCAAGTCATTCTCATCATCTTTACGTAATTACATTAATACTTCTTCTTTCTTTCTTTACTATTGGCTGTAATGGATTATTTCCGACGCTTATAGCGTGCATACTACTATACATTTTGATTTGCTAGTATTTATTTGAAAGATTTAAGTCAAAGTTTATTTTTATTGCTCTTTTTAAACTTAAGTATAATATTTGGACTTAAAAATCGTATTCATCTACCCGGTCGCAATTCCATATAATCAGTCCGGATAGTTGGATTTCTACTGTACATTATATTATTTCTTGAATATATTAAACATTGAGAGACCACTTGAAACTATGAGCCCTAACTGCAAGCTGTAATAGAACACCGTAAACTATAAAGCAAAGCTACTGAGTCGAATATAATAGCTTAAGTTACGATTCACTCCTCTTCCTGTGGCGGCCCGTTGCCGTTCTCCTGAGGCTGCGGCACGCTGCTTGCCCTGAAATTGTTATTAACTAACTGTAATAAATGTACCACATTGACCACAGAAATTAAGTGTCACCAAATTACACCATTCCGTTCAAAATATTTTTTTGGGTAGCTAAGGTGTCACTTTTATAACTAAAGATTTCTATGGAGACAATCATGTTCTTGTTATAAACGTGAGTACTTGAGATGAGGCCTGAGAGGAACTTATGACGGAAGAAGGTATTTCTTGTTTAGTACTTTTTGATGAGTCACGCGAGTTTATATCAAAAAGCTCATCGATGGAAGGCCTCCCACAAGGTAGGCCAATGACCTGTTGACGACTGTGGTAATCTGCTGAATGCGAGACAACAGGACCGAGCGGTGTGGTCACGCTTATGCTTGGAATGGTGATGTTGATGAGATGAGTTTGGAATAGGCTATAGAAATAGGTATAAAAACCCGTTACAGAATACAATACTTGGCAATAATAAGCCCTTGCAATCTCAAAATGCAGCTACAGGATTCCAAGCCTAACATTGTTGAAATTTATTTGGATTCGCTGTATGAGAGACGCCCAGGACCGATCGATGTGGCGACGCTAGGGGGGTGACTAATATCAGTAGTGGACGTCTGTGGTCAACGCCAGATAAATATGCAATACCGGTCATTGACTCCCCTACATTTATTGATATAGATAGTTAATTCCAAAAACAAAATTAAAGACAAAGCTGTCCTGAATCGACATTTGTCGTGATCCTTAACATTTTCTAGTAATGTAAAACGATTCACAATTTATTGTCCAGGTACCTTCGAAGAAAGGGCAATGTCGTTTATTGCAAGTTTATCTGGCGTCGACCATAGAAACGATGATGTTGGCATACTCGTGCATACCTGTTCATGTTGATAAATCTCGCGGCAGACGTGTACCTCGTGGCGTCGTAGTCGGTCGAGTTGGCGGCGCGCTCGCGCACATAGTTGCGCATGTACTCGCGGAACGCCATGCGCATGGGAGTGTTGTCCTGCGTCTGCGCCTGTGCCGCGGCTGGCCGCTCGTTGGCAGCTTCGCGCACACTCTCTGTCAAGATAATTTAGCTGTTGATCTGTCATACAGGTGTCGAACCTAGTTCAGACTTCATCTCTTACAAAGGTTCCAGCGTAAGGCAAACAAATAACCTAATGAAACAATGTACCTTTATGAGAGAAATAAACTAAATGTTCCGTTATGTTATGTTAGAAATAACCAAAAACACCGATATCCGAAGTTTTTAGAAAATATACCTATTGCTTGGAATGATAAATGTTATGTTATGGTTATAAATGGCTTTTCAAAAATCAACAGGGACAATAAAAAATGGGCCGAGGTTTCAATCCCAAGATAACCTTTGTCTAAAGAAAAAAATTATGTTTTTTTCGCGTTTTTAGTTTTGGTCTCAAAGTGAAAGTTATTCATAATGATGAGTTCAATGACCCCTTAACGAGGTATTGCGTTAATTCTGTTACAGGTTGTATACTGAGAAAAACACATGACTAAATCTAGTTCAAAACAAAGAAAAACAACTAATTAAATTAAAGAATAAAACTGTGGCCTAACAAACAAGTTAATTGACAAACTGACTGGCAGTTTAAATTATAATTAGAAAATTGTAAGTCTAACCTTCCATAAATCCGTTGAGCGTAGTCGGTGGTCGGGTCTGACGCAGGCAGCGGCGCTTGCGCGACGGCATGCCCGAGATGTAGGCATCGCTGTACGGCTCCTGAGGCTCTTGCCGCTGGTTCTGCTGGTCACGGGTGAACACCGGCACCCACTCCTCGCCCCAATGCTGCAGAATCATCAACGGTGGTACCTGCATAGCGCCCGGCACAACCAAACATTAAGCAGTGCATGTGCAACGCCAACTAATACAGTGCCAATATCTTCGACATTACCTACCACACTGTTACGCTAACTATTATATTTTTTCGCTTTCACGTCGATTTCAACATCAATCGATTACGTAAACACGATATAGCAAACAGCTCCAAGTTCTTCCGACTTGAAGTGGGTGCTCGTTATTTATTCGGAACGATTTAAATACAGTTGGAATTTAAAATTCTAATTTGGGTAATTTGAACGTACGTTATTACTATCTACAGTTATGTTTTATGTGTGCGGTTTTCGCTTGTTGGGTTTGTGTGTGCTCATAACTTTGTACTTACGAATCGTATGTTCTGGTCACTTGCGTTGCGCGTGGGAGTTGCCGGTTCACTCCGCTCCTTCGGAGCCCTAAATAATTGTCACAAATTAATAATTTGTCCAACAAAACAAGTTTTAATTCTACCTACTGGTGAATCTTATTATATAGTCACCTTCGTTGAGAATAAACTTTTAATCGGCCAATGGTTTAGTTTGACTTTTAGAAGGATGTATGGTTTTAAACTAAATCTATAAATGGTATTGTGAATGATGACTCATGAATACAAGCGAATATAAAAGGTGTAAAATTAGCATCACGGCCTTTTGAGACCAAAACCGGTAATGTTCGCCAAAAGAGAAGTTTACTAAGCTATGGGCCGATTAAAATCTTAGTCTGCGAGGTGGCTTAGAACTCACATAACTCGATTCGGCGAGGTGACGGGCGAGTGCGGGGCGGTGTTGGAGGTCATGGTGTGCGAGGCGCGGGCGGGGGCGGGGGCGGCTGACACCGACGCAATGGCCTGGCTCACTGGCGCCGGCTCCTCCGCCATTGACACAGTACTAGACTGAGAGTTTTCGTTCACAGCCGCGGGAGTGGCTGGCGATGAGTTCGCGGGCTCTTCAGCCGCCGGCTGAGCTGCCGGCGACACTTCCATCGGAGTCGGCTCCTCATCATCCTCAAGTGGGGGCGGCTGAAATATCACCAACGTTACAGTAAGCGTCAGAGGAACTCGTGGCGAGATAATAACGGGTCGATCTTCAAGGTTAAGCAACGCTTGCCAAGGTTGATCTGTGAATGGGTCAATGGGTGACCATCTTTACAAACTGAGTTTCCTCCGAGGCTCGGAAAGCACGTTAAGCCGTTGGTCCTAGCTGTCATTTGTATATCTTTGGCAGTCGTTACGGATAGTCAGAAGCCAGTAAATCTGACTCCAGTCTTGCCATGAAGTACCGTATTACCCAGTTAATGGATTGTGGAGGTCTGGTAGGCAGCCGCTCCTCGTAAAATACTGGTATTCAGCTAAATCTGGCTTGACTGGAAGCCGACCCCAATACAGTTGGGAAAAGGCTAGTGATGCCTTTTCTGGCGGCTATGAAGTGCACAACTCGCTGCACAGTACCCCTTATGATTGTGCCACCTCACAGCGACTTGCCTCGTATTCAAGTCCGCTTTAAAGTTTTCAACAAACTGTAACCTCCTTTTCAATCACACCATTGATACATCTTTAAATAACTTACCGATGGGACTGAAACTCCTGGCCGACGGTGCAGATGCTGCTGAATGTGGGCGCAATGTGATCCCAGAGTGTTGATGATAGCATTCAGATTCTCGTTAGCAAGAATCAGAACCACTCCTTGAATGGATTCATCGAAATAGCGGATCCTGACATCCTGTAAAAATGACAATGACACTATATCCATTTCTGAAACTTAGAACTACAGTAGAACAGGCCACTCATTGCATTTTTTTTTTTAATTCCTGCAGACTATTTAACTATGCTTAATTCTAATAACCAAAAATTCATCAGGAACATGGTGTCCTTGTCTGGAAGGTTACGTTACTGACTCTAAGAAACATTCCAAATGGCGATAAATGACTGACAAAGCCAGTTTTCATACAAAAATTTACGAACTCTTTTAGCATTTTTTATTTAAAAAGCATCTGCCAATAAGAAGTGATTTATGAATAAATTAAAATGTTAAGACAAAGGCTTTCGCTCTTATAGTATTAGTAAAATGGACGAAAACTTACCAAAAATGTCCTGTAAAGCTGCCTCAATCCGTCTAGGCCTTCGACGCACAAGTGCGAAATCAGTGTGCAGAAATCAGTGTAGAGGCGTGAGAATACGGCGTAGAAGCGGGCTGCATGCATGTCTCCCGTAGACTCGGTCATGACGGCGCCGATCAACGCGGGCAGGCGCGCACGGAACAGGGAGCGGATCGAGGCGTACGCGTCGAACTCATCGCGAAGAGGTGTGATGTTGTCCTGTGCACGGTATAATGACATATTGGTTTTAAAATAGGTCGTTTTGATTTCGACGCGATTTCGTTTGAAACGCTAAGATTCTTGAGCATTTTGCGACGAAAATTGTATTTAAGGTGTCTCTTTTCAATGTTCTAGGCCTATTTTATATTACAGTAGCTTTGGCCCGCGACTTCGTACGCGAATATCCCGTTTTTTTTCAGTTGACGTAGGAATTTCGGGAAATCCTTCCTTATTAGTGCTCCCCTACACTCCCCAAGGAACCTATATACCAAATTTAAACTTTCTACGACCAGCAGTTTCGGCTGTACGTTGACTGTCAGTTCGTCAGTCAGTTACTAACGGAATAATTGTATTTTTCAGGATTTTTTTTAATGCTGTACTTTAAAGACTGCAATTTTTCCCTTAAAAATGTATTGGTTGTTGTGTTGGTTGTATCTAATTTCTGCGAAATGCAATTCCAATACAAACAATCTCAATAAACTTGTGTGATGAAGGTGTTATCCTATGCAGGTAATATTGATATCGTCGCTGAAGTACCAAAACCGCGGATGTCAAAATCTGTAACTGTTCAGGAGAGCAATAAACAGTTCAGCAAAAAACTGAGTTACGCGCTATTATTGCGGTTTTCTGTACTAAACATTTATTTTTATTTTTTGAATTACTTTTCGCCATTGGTCCAAATTCTCATGTTTGATTCGTCAAACGATGCGTCCTGCGATACTATATCGATAACTGCCTCCGTGGTCGAGTGGTTAAGACGTTTGCCTTGTGACCCGGTGGTCGTGGGTTCGATTCCCACGGGAAGCATATTTTGTAAAGTTGTTTCCAGTTTGGCTAGGACATCGCAGGCTTGAATCACCTGATTGTCTGATAAAAAGATCCCGGCTGCCAAATGGCGGTCGTCAAATAAACCATGTCAGAAGCCCTTGAGGCAGTTTAGAAACTCTTCTAAACTGCCTCAAGGGCTTCTCTTTTACTATTCAACACTGTGAAAATACTATCATCTACTTTTAAAGTTCCCATTTTGTACAAACACTTGACTTAATTTTCTTGTTTTTACACAAAAACTGCATAAAATTAAAAAAAAAATATAAAAATTCATTTTACAAAAACTGTTTTACTCTTATTCAAGACAGAAACAAAACACGGACAAAAATGAAACATGACATTTATTGATTCTGAGGCGGTACGAAGTTC
Organism: Lacanobia oleracea; assembly: GCA_950371165.1. Taxonomy (NCBI): domain Eukaryota; kingdom Metazoa; phylum Arthropoda; class Insecta; order Lepidoptera; family Noctuidae; genus Lacanobia; species Lacanobia oleracea. The sequence continues at coordinate 11,653,831 of OX493385.1, forward strand.
GCCGGATCAGTTAGTAAAGAACAACAGAAAAAACGCATAAAAAAACAATTTCAAGTAAACGTACCATTTCATTGATAAAATCGCTGAACTCGTTGACGAAGAAATCTGTAACGCCCAGGATCGAGCGGTCATTAGAATCGGCGTTGGCGCGCGTAGTCAGGTTCTGTATGTAGTTGCGCAGTAGGACGCGCAGATTCATGAACTCGTGAGGGATCAGCGCGGGCTCGCCGTTCATCGACTGCAGAGGCTCCGGCATGAACAGGTGACGTGCCTGTCAATAATACAAGTTGTGTATTTGAGCGTTCGCAATCTTTAAAGTCAAAGTCAAAGTCAAAGTCAAAACGTTTATTCCAATTAGGCCATTAAACGGCACTTTTGAACGTCATTCACATTTCAAATATATGAAGTTCTGAAGTGACTCTACTGTCCATTCGGAAAGGTAGATTCTTATGGAGAAGAATGGACAAGAAACTCCATAGTTACTCTTTTCAATTAATCTTTTACAATATTTGGTAAGTATACAATTTTTTTTTTTATATGTGAGGACCATGCACCTAGGGTATGCAGAGGTAGACTAATCAATTTTCTAAATAAGTAGGTACATGATACTTACACATTTACAAATATTGGAATGACCAATTAACAGTGTGTGAGTTAACAGAAAAATACAGACACAAAAAGAGACAGAACATCTATAAAGTTAATACATAAAGCAACCAGTTTGATTTTGTCCACAACATTGACCGTCCTATGGAGCAGGACCATACTACATTACTCATGTATAAAGCTGAAGAGTTTGTTTGTTTGCTTGAACGCGCTAATCTCAGGAACTACTGGTCCAATTTGAAAAATTCTTAGTGTACTCTTAGTGTGTATTCTTAGTGTGTGTGTGTGTGTGTGTGTTTGTGTGTGAGGGTGTGTTTGTGTGTGTGTGTGTGTGTGTGTGTGAGTGTTTGTGTGAGTGTTTGTGTGAGTGTTTGTGTGTGTGTGTGTGTGTGTGTGTGTGTGTGTGTGTGTGTGTGTGTGTGTGTTATGGCTATATATCACGCTAGACCAATAGGAGCGGAGCAGTAATGAAAATTGTGACGCAGACGAAGTTGCGCGGGTCTACTAGTGCTAATATATAAAACTGCAGAGTTTGTTTGTTTCTTTGCTTGAACGCGCCAATCTCAGGAACTACTGGTCCGATTTGAAAAATTATTTCAGTGTTAGATAGCCTATTTATCGAGGAAGGCTAAATATCACGATCACGCTGAGACCAATAGGCGCGGAGCAGACGAAGTTGCGCGGGTCAACTAGTAAGTAGTAAATAATGAGCTAAAGTGTCTGCGAACAAATCAAATTACTGGATAAAGATAACCTCAATGAATTACTATAAACTCTTCCTCATGGAACACTTACAAGATTAAACATAATCTTGAAGGTATGTTATTAAAAAATGTTATATATATATATTATTTATTAAATATATATATTTAATAAATAATAATATGCGAAGATACATAGTGCTGTTATCTACAACTGCTGTAATTAAACGAAAACTACACTAACCTACACTTTTTTGTCACAGAATATGACGTTCGTACCGATGCGCGATGGTAGTTCTAGTGAAAGTAATAGGTAGTGCGGGGTACTTACAACAGCCAGCAAGAAGGCATTGAACCAAGACTCCTGAGACGGAGCGCTGTTCAACAGGCGTACGATAATAGTCATGTGCTCCTGAAATCAAAGAAACGTACGTGAGTCAACAATTGAAAGTCGAATCAGCTTTATCCGGGTTTATCTAATCTTAACTATCCTTACTAATATTATAAATGCGAAAGTTTGGATGAGTGGGTGGATGTTTGTTACTCAATCACGCCAGAACGGCTAAACGAATCTGGATTTAATTTGGCACAGAAACACGATACACGATAGCACTTAGCGCTCGCGTTGCGTGGGGCGTTGGGCGTGCGACGCCCCAGGCACCTCCTCAGGTGTCGCTATGTTTTACCGTGAACGGAATAGCTGGTTGCAACATTGCGACGCCGCGGGCCCCGCCACAGGCTCCGCCTGCATTTCAAGCAAACGCGTGTTAATTCGCTTCACCGTAACTTTTCTCATACAACGACGTATTTTTTATTTAGTGCGGGCCGCGTCACCACACGCGACGCTCGTCGCTTCGCGATTTCGTAAACCAGCACTTAGGCTACTTATCATCCCATAAGTATGTTCCCTAGGCATAATTTTCGACTAGCCACTGGCCAAAGCTAGTAATTACATCATCATATCAGCCGAAAGACGTCCGCTGCTGGACATAGGCCTCCCCCAAAGGGGGGGGTTAGCCATAATCGCCACGCTAGGCAGGCGGTTTGGCGATCGCAGTGTATGGTCAACACAACAATTTGAGGAGCTCGTGGCTAAATTAATAACAGCCGCACGGGTCGATCTTCAAGGTTAAGCAACGCTTGCCAAGGTTGGTCTGTGGATGGGTGACCATCTTAACATAGCGAGTTTCCTTCGTGCCTCGTCGTTACGGATAGTCAGAAGCCAATAAATCTGACTCCAGTCTTGCCATGAAGTACCTGTTACCCAGTTACTGGGTTGTGGAGGTCTGGTAGGCAGCCGCTCCGCGTAAAATACTGGTATTCAGCTAAATCCGGTTTGACTGGAAGCCGACCCCAATATAGTTGGGAAAAGGCTAGGCAGATGATGATGATAATAGTGTATGGTCAACACCATACAGAGTTTTACAGAGAATGCTGCTGCCAATTCTCTGGCGAATCCCTTAGTCGCCTAGAAATAATACAACACTTAAAATTCTTAGTACAGACTTCTGAACAGTTGCATTTTGTGTTATCATGACATTTGGGGCTAATGCTGATGATTTTAAGTAATATTTTCCGGTAAAATATTTGATACGGTTACCAAAACGCTTTAGTAGTATTTAAGCTGATACTGAGAAACAAATAACAAAACCGAGGAAAATTTGAATGGCAATCTGTAATACTGTAACTGGGTTGCGGTGGTCAGATAGATGTAAAATACTGGTATTAGCTGCATCCGGTTAGAAGGGAAGCCGATCCCAAACCAGTAAAACCAACCTTACTTAAAATGATTCCAAATTCACGTCACAATATCATCTCAAACAGCTACAATGTCAAAAACCAGACAAACAGTAGGGACATTTTGACTAATTTTTGACATTGTTTTAACGCCTCTATGTTCCCTAACATAACATAGAGACGTTTTCGACGGTTCGGTGCGAATTAATCTCTCTCTACCCTACCAAACCTAAAGTGAAAACACACGAAAAGTTTAGACAACCACTACACATTGGCGCGCGCTAATTTGTATGAAAATTAATAGTTAAATTCACATGGACCCTATTTTGCAGTCATTATCGACCGCGTCTGTGATACCGACCACAGCGCAGCCACGTCGCAACCACAACGCAACCACTAGCGACACCGCGTACTAGCGGCCGACCACATCGCTAACATATCCCCATTTTGTAAGTACCAACCACAACGCAACCGCAAGAATACGCAGCGACACTATAGGGAGCGTGAAGAAACTATAGGTGGCAGTACAGAAATGGCACTGTCAAGTATAATATTCGAAAAAGCTACGCTAGATGGCACAGTCTTCTTCGTGAACGTTCCCCTAAACTGGGCGTGTATGAACCGCAGGTGGCAGCACAAAAGCGTCAATGTCAAGTATTCTGACCTTCAAAATTTCGAATAATTATGCGACTCTAGATGGCATAGTCAACGTCGTGCACGTTCCCTATCCACACGTAAGCTTCGCCACCTTTTGTCGCGAGGGTGTGGTGTGGTCGTGGTACATGTTCTAACATTACGTGCTTTTGCTGCTACTGCACTTTCGGATCGTGAGACCAGGGCGGGAAGTCACGACATACTTACCGAATTTGATAAAGTCACCTGTACACAGTCAATGTCGAAAGCATTCCACGATCAAAATCAATGGTATGATCCGTGGGTCGCGTTTAGGGCGGCCTTAGGACTTAACGACAAAATTCGGACGCTACGCAATCGTTATCTATGTTGAGACTGCAGGCCCAGCTCTGGAATCGCATCAATAAAATAAATAAAAGTGATTTTTGTTTCTTTTTACTTACGTCATTGATGTGATGGTTGCGATGCATCAGGTACTCGATGTGCTGCGCGGCGACGCGCTCGGCACGCGCGCGCTCTTGGGCAACAATCTGTTGCTGCTGCTGCTCCCTACGATACAACAACAATAACACATAGTTTATTTTTCTCATAAAGGTATACAGTCAACAAAGCTATTCGGTATGCAGGCAGCTAACTTGCAACTATTTTAAACAGTGCTGTGAATGTGCCGAATAAACAATTATTGTACACCACACTCGTGAGTATGTCATAAGCTTAAAAACTTATAATGTTGTAAAGTCATTAGAAATAAATATTGGCAGATCCAGTGGAAAAAGATATATTTTTGCTTGTATAGCAAATAGCTGTTTTGACTGTACATTGTTTCATTTGGTAATTTATTCATAACATACATTTTTGCCAACGCTAGAACCTTTGTGAGAGCTGAGTCTGAACTAGGTTCGACACCTGTATGACAGATCTCCATGCTCACACACCCTTTAAACATTTTCATAGTTTACGGCATCAATCAGATTATACATAGTACTATTAGCAAACAATTTTGATAGAAAGGTAAGTCTATATAACAAAAGTGTGGTTATATTAGTAATGTAAAGTGATATTATTGTAGAATTGTATGTGTAGCGTGTGAGGGTGTTGTGTGCATGTAAGTTTTGTGGTTCGTGTTTATTAGTACTAATTATGGTAAAAGGTAATCTCTAGATTACCTTTTGTAAATAAACTAAATGTAAAAGTAAATGGAGTCATGTAGATTCTTTTATAAAAACTAGCAACCCGCTCCGGCTTCGCACGGGTTTAAGAGCATTTTGTTTAAGCTCCCAGTCGAAATGATTTTTTGGAAATTCTTCAACAATCGTCAAATTATAGGTAATTTAAACAAAAACTTAGTTTATTAAACATCTTTCCCACGAATCACTCCGTCCATTCGTAAAGACCGTACGTAAAGCTATCTATCGTACAGACGGACATACGCGGCGGAGGGACTTTATTTTGTAATATGTAGGGATAAAATATGACTTTAGTGATAAGTACATTGAGTAAGATTGATCTCATCATATCAGCCGAAGGAGGCCTACTGCTGGACACAAGACAGAAGATTGATCTATTCACACAATAAACTATTTTATTTATTTTCTAACCTGCGGCGCTGCAGACGACGGCGGGCATGTTGGCTGTCGCAATGCAAGAATCTGTCGTAAATCAAGTTGGCCAGGGACACAGCCTGGGCGCGCGTCGTGGTCGTGGCACGGCGCAAGTGCAGGCTCGCTATACACAGACCAATTTGTTGTTTAGCAAGAGAGAATTAATACTGAACTTCTACATAATATTGCTGCCTGGACTGTAAAGGTCTGATCGGCAGTATCTGAATTAAAATACTGGTATTTAGCTGCAAACATAATTAAGAAAAGGCTAGGCAGATTTATTCGTGGCTGCTTAATCAGCTTTGTCTTCGTGTGAGGAAATGAACCAATAACGTAAAACCAAGCAAATCAGTGCGGGTATATAACTGTCTTGAATTTTTGGTTTACGGAATATCGATTTCCTTATAAAGTTTTCCTCTTCACCAGGCAAAGTGAAGTGCATGCTTGTCCGGGATAAAACCGAGCTATTTTATAGGTACGGCTTGTTTCTTGAGAATTCAAAAGAAATTTTTCAGCATAGAGATAAAATCAAAAATAACAAAGACTGTCTGACCACATAACAAACTTACGTTGAGCATTCTGTGTGTTCGATTCCTGAGTGGTGTTCGTGCCCGTAGCGGTGTTCGTGCCCGTAGCGGGCTGCTGGCCTGTTGCGGCCTGATTGTTTTGAGCGGCCTGCGCGGCCTGTGCGGCCTGTTCAGCAAACTGGACCGGATTGGGAGTCCACACAGGGTTCGGGCCTGTCGGATTGGCCAATGCCTGAAGAACTGGCCCCAGTTGAGCCGGATTCTGCTGCGTCGGAATGTGCAAGGTGACTCCTTCCACCCCGGGCACGAGCCCCTGACGAATCACTGACGACACGATGTTTTGGAGCAAATCAGCGCTTGGCGGCCCGCCCCACGGCATCGGCGCGAGATATACTAGGGAATAAACATTTTGATGTTATAATTACGAATTGTGTGAATGTGAAATCGTGGCGAAAGTGGGAATGTGATGTGACGAGCTGGTTACGTTTGCGGATAAAACTTGGCCAGAGATCGCGCAAAGCAGAGGTTTGTAAGGAAAATCGAGTCTTAGTCCCGCAGTCGGACACAAACTATGCTAGGGAAAGAAAATATTAAAAATTTAGCAAAGGCTTGCTGTTATTTATAAAGAAATGGCTAGTCTAAACTTTTTATAGTTTGTTGAAATTGAAAATAAAATAATGCTTAACTGAATGATGAAAGAAAGTATTATTTACCTTCACCCACGTTGCCTTGTAACGTGGCTGCCTGTGGCTGCGAACCGTTGTTGCCTGCAGTGGCATTTCCCCCAGCGGCATTGCCCCCAGCAGCATTGCCCCCAGCGGCATTGCCCCCAACAGCATTTCCCCCAGCGGCATTGCCCCCAGTGGCATTGCCCCCAGTAGAGTTGTTATTATTGCCGGAGACGTTGCCCAGTCCGACGGCGCCCCCGTGCGGTATCTCCTCCATACTCATCACGACTTCTACGCCACCAAGACTGCCAGTTTGGCTCAATCCTCTAAATAAATTCTCAAAATCTACAACAAATACATGAGAATTAATACAATGAATTACATTCGGACTTATTAAGCAATCTATTTACTGGTTTACAATTTACTGATCTAGATACCGTAATAAAGTAATAAATTTACCAAAATATTGAGGAATATTGATCATAGACTGTAATTTCATTACTCTATCAAAGATTGAGCCGGTGGCATCTACTCGTAGCTACGCGACAAGAATGTCTAATTGAGATTAAAGGCAGAGATATACGCAGTCTCGGAGAGGGGAACACCCAAATACTCCGAAATATTTTATTCCGAATTTTGGTATTCCGATTTTCAAAAGTCCGAATTTCATAAAACCTAAGAATGAAGTTTTCTATCGAAAGTTGTAAATGCGATTGGTTTGTTTTCCGATTTTCATACGTCCGAAGAATCAAATGCTCGATGGGTTTTAGGTACGATTTTCATTACTTCGAATAAACTGCTAAAATTAGTAGTTTTTGAACTTACTACGTTCAAAAACCCTAACGAATATTTGTAAGCATTTTGAACTTTACATTAAAATATTGGCTTAAACAGTCAATAAGTTTTACTACAGAAGTCGGTTGAAAAGTGACAGAAACGAATCGCCGTAAAAACGACTCTTCGTAGTCTGCCCTACCATTAGAGGGTAGGGCGAGGGTGTAATTTAAGCCCGCGTAGGCGCGGAGGGGCGAGGCGGCCTGCAAACTGAGGAGCAGGAGTTTAAACCATCTGCGACGATAAGTTCGCGGGGCCCACCGGAGCCTCGCAGCCGTGACAGAAACTATGCCTCCTGCATGTTGCATGTTCGCTCGCATACTGAATTCTTGTTTGCATGCTGCATGCTTGCTTGTTATTCGATCTATTGGAATATTTGATAAGTCGGAATTATGAAATTGGTGTTTTGGAATTCGTGGTCTGCCCTACCATTAGAGGGTAGTGCGAGGGTGTAATTTAAGCCCGCGTAGGCGCGGAGGAGCGAGGCGGCCTGCAAACTGAAGAGCAGGTGTTTAAACCATCTGCGACGATAAGTTCGCGGGGCCCACCGGAGCCTCGCAGCGCTGGAGCCGTGACAGAAACTATGCTTCCTGCATGTTGCATGCTCGCTCGCATACTGAATTCTTGTTTGCATGCTGCATGCTTGCTTGTTATTCGATCTATTGGAATATTTGATAAGTCGGAATTATGAAATTGGTACTTTGGAATTCGTATTTGTGACCGTCGGAATAAAGTTTTTCGTATTAATTTAGTGTACCCCTCGGAGAGGAGGTCCCCTTATATAAAGACTTACCGAGCAGCACCTGGCGCCGGTTGGCCTGGCCGGCGGCGCCCTGCCCGTCCTGCCCGCCCACCACGGCGGCGGCGTTGGTTAGACCGTTCAGCAGAGCATTCTCTAAGGGGAACGCGATTGGGACCCTCGTCTCTATCTCTACTTGATATGTGATGGGATCTGGCTGAATGTTTATATTAACAGTCGGTTGGGTAGTCCTACCGGCGTGAGCAGTGGCCTGGCCGACTTGATTGCGCGTTCTGTTCGAGTTCGTGTTCGTGTCTGACGCATTCGCAGATGTCTGTGTGGCTGGAGCCCTTGCGTTTCCATTGCCGGCGACAGGCAAATTGTTGGCTTGTGGCTGCGCTGCGGGCGTCGCTGCTGCCTGAGGCGCTGGCGGCGCTGATGGTGTTGTCGGAGCTGATGGCGCTGTGCTTGCCGTGGTCACAGTGGGTGTTGACGGTGTTGATGGCATTGTCGTTGTTGCTGGCAAAGTCGGCGCTGCTTGCGGTTGTGAGCCTGCTGGTGCTCCTGTCGGTTGATGACCTGTGTATGTTGCTTGCTGGGGCGGCGAGCGCCTGTTAGATTGAACCACATTGATGTGTGCCTACGGAAACATCCATATTTGAATCATAACATTGAAACATGCACGAAATGCGGTCAACAATGGCGTAACAGACATGAAACGTGTACAATCAATTGCTGAAACCGCCCGCGCGACCAAACGCGGAGAGAATCAGAGTCGCCATATATAAGTCGATGCAGCATCGATGAATCAAATAAACCAGTTGATCACTGGTGTTGAAACTATAAGTGTCATCGTGCTTTAGTCAAACCGGGCATTTTTGCAAGAAAGAGTTCTGCTAAGGGCTTGTATAGTAGGTACGTACCTGCATCGGGATGGGGTGGCGAACCACGCTGACTTCGGACGTGAGGCGCGGGTTGCGCTGCCCCACTTGGAAGTTGATGTCGCTGACGGCGTGGTAGGCGTGCGCGAAGCTGTGCATTGTGTCCGACACCATGTCCACTGTGCGTTGTGCGCTCACGCGCTCTTCTTCCGTGAACACGGGCGGCTTTGGGATTGAAATGTCATCAGTTATGCTGTTATGAAGCTGTGAGTTGATTATCCCACGAGAACGTGCTATCGGGATAAAATGCCATCTGTGTTGTTACAAATTTAATTGATTCAAAACTCATAGAATTGGATTCACATTATTTACTGTTATGGAATGCATTTTTACCGTCTAAAGACTTCTTAGATATGAATGAAGTATTTCAGAGTAAAAAGGATAACTTTGAATGCTCTTTTGGACGCATTACAGTCAAATAGCGGTGCAGTCATTTTCCCCTTGCTGCAAACGCAGTCGTAATGTGACGCCCACATTTGTCTTAGCTAAACCCAAGTTTCCTTCTATTTCTGTTTCGTCCCACTGCAAGACGAAGGCCCACGACTCCTGATGTCTCCAAAGCATTTAATATGAAACACAGTACTCACCTCGGGATTATTAGCTGCTCGAAGCATCCTGATGTAGTTAGCTCGGTAGGGGGCGAATTGTTCCTGAAGTGTTTCCAGTTCTTCGAGCAATTGCCCAAGGTCGCGAGGTCGAGAGTGGCGGGCGCGTAAGGCTCGGATTGCCCTGTAGCTCCTTTCGTGGGGAGGGCGTGACTCATTCAAGTATATCATAATATCAGTCATCATCATCCGGTGTCTGATATTATAATATTTTAGTAATATGTGTTAGTAAATTAGAAATGATGTGCGCAGATCGGGATGGGTAGGGCAATTTCATAACGGTTTCTTAAGCGAAGTTTAGATAAGCTGAAATTTATATTTGTGTCCACATATTTATAATTAATTTAGAAGGTCGTTATACAAATTACACTCCCTATTCTGATCTACAATGATGGATGTTAGATAAAACAGCAAGATGATGAAGCTTCTCCTGACGTCTTGAAGCTCACAGTCAAATCGAGTTTGATAGAACTTCAAATTGGCATTCAATAGTTGCCAGCATCAAAATTGGCACAAATTGTCGTCAAACTCGTTTTTTTTTTAAACTGGAAGACGTCGGGAATGGGTAATATTGACCATAGATCGTCTAATAGAAAATTGCTTGCCCCTTCACGATCTGTATCAATCGTTTCTTTTTTTGGCAGTTTCGGGACTCTGTAATAAAGTTGTTCATAAGGGTGAATACAATGAGCCCCTTTAAGATTCGTTTATTTAGATTACTTTCTTCTATTACTCTTTGCATGTAACAAACAACAGTACTCGTACTTATGCAATTTTTAATTAGATTATCTACAGTTTAGAAAATGAAAAAGCTATTATGATAACGATTTTAATTAAGCACAGGAACAGTAGGAACTGTCCTTAGAGAAAACAAGCAATTATTACAATACAAAAATAATTTCATATACTTACTGCTGCACTCAGGAAGTGACTTCAAAAAATCAATCATGAACTTTGATAGAACCAATATTTAAGTCAGACAGAATCATACGAAACATTAAGGGGTAGGCAGAAGTGTACATTTATGTAGCTGCTATGGGCTCCGCTTTCAGTCGAAACGGATGGATGGATATTTTACATGAGGCGACTGTCTTTCTGACCCCCACAGCGCAGTAGCTGGTTATTATGATACTCTTTAGCCAGACTACTCAGTTTCTGGCTTCTGAATACCCGACTGTCAAAGATGTTCCTCACAGTCACACCATTACTAAGGTTTTATTGGGCTGAGTTTATTTATTATCTAAGCCATATGTGAAAATTAAATAAATAAATTAAAAAAAAACAACCCGAAAAGCTTCGCGTGCTTTCTGAGGCACGTAGGAAACTCTGGGCTCCGCTTCCAGTCGAAACGGATGGATGGATATTTTACATGAGGCGACTGTCTGTCTGACCCCCACAGCGCAGTAGCTGGTTATTATGATACTCTTTAGCCAGACTGCTCAGTTTCTGGCTTCTGAATACCCGACTGTCCAAGATGTTCCTCACAGTCACACCATTACTAAGGTTTTATTGGACTGAGTTTATTTATTATCTAAGCCATATGTGAAAATTAAATAAATAAATTAAAAAAAAACCACCCGAAAAGCTTCGCGTGCTTTCTGAGGCACGTAGGAAACTCTGTATGTAATGGATGGTCAATCATCCTTGGACTGACCTCTGATATTCCAAAATGTCTAATTATGACGGCACGGTTGGCGCAGTGGTTGAGTTGATTGACTGCTGCGCTGCGTGTCGCAGGTTCGATTCGCGCAAGGAAAAAAATGTATGGCCTACAGATAGTTGTTCCGGGTATGGCTGTTTGTGTATGTGAGTTTGTATGTTTGTAAAACGCATTCACGATACAGGAGAAATTCCTAGTATGGGGCAAAGATTTTTATATTTAAAAAATGTTGATCAAAGTTAATGACTGATTCAGTTCAAGTGACGTACCCGAGTACCAAGACAAGTGTCAACAAAGACTTTTGTTATGCAGGCCCAATATTAACTACCTTGTGCCAATGGTCATTGTTTTATCGTGGGTACTTTCCTCTTAAAATTAAACACATCTGTAAGATGTTTAAGAAATTGGCTGCTAAAAATTAAACACGATTAAATTTAGATGGAGGTTACTTGGTTAGGCTAACTGCATAGTTTCTGTTTTGTTGACTGCAGACACATATATTTTACTAAGGGCCGATTCTTCAACCGTCTAAAAGGTTTTTTTGTAAAACTAATATGGCAGTTTGACATAATTTTCTGTCTGTCATATTAATTCCTTGAAATAAAGTTATGAGACTATTGAAAAATCAATCCTAAGATAAACGGTTACAATTAACAACATCCAGGCTAAACGCAAATCTGTTGAGAAAAACGCAGCAGATTTAGAGCAAAATTCCTTTGGACGCAACCTGTTTTATTCGTTCCCAATATATGTATAGTGGTTGTTACACAATAAATAAAGTTATTATGACTGAGAAAAGTTATGCGCATGAAATTCGGCTGCGTATTACGGTCAGATTTTTGCCTAGCCTTTTAGAAAACGTGTACCCACCTTCGTCGCGCATTCTGAGCTCTTGCGGCTAAATCAGTGGTTTCATCACCATTTTCGTCAAGTATAGGTTCGGGCTGCATTCAATCATACAATAACAAGTTTAAATATCATAAATATTTTCATTACATGATGTTAATAACATGATGTATATTAAATGAGAACAATTCCGCTCCAATATAATGATGATAAGTTACACATGTACATTTTTAATATCTACTCGGCTGGCTGATGATTTGCAAAATGACTGCTCATTAGGGTTCCGTACCAAAAGTGTAACCAACGGAACCCTATCACTATGCCTTCGCTGTCCGTCCGTCCGTCAGTCCATCTGTCCGTCCGTCCGTCAGTCCATCTGTCCTTCCGTTCGTCTGTCCGTCTATCAGCGGTCTGTATCTAAAGAAAAATAATAGGTCGACAGTTGAAATTTCACAGAGTGTGTATTTCTATTGCCGCAATATCAACAAATAATAAAAATTCAATAAAATTAACAATTTAAGGGGCTCCCATACAAGAACCGTGTTTTTGTTCGGTTTATGGTACGGAACCCTTCATGTGAGAGTCCAACTCACATTTGGCCGGTTTTTTTTATTTATAACGATGAATCAAATCAGCTGTAATTAATGGCCGTTATTTTTTTTCGACAGATCAGATCAACTTAACACGTTAGAGTAAAGATTCCTTTACATGTCGATCTCATTGTCATTGTTAATAACACATCTGTTACTGACATTTCTTTATTTACAACAAACAATGATCAAACTAATGATTAATTATAAATTAATGACGATTATGAGTACATACATACTAAAGGCTATTTATCAAACAATATATCAACTAAGCCTCATAAGCTCACTAAGGACTTTTGGAAGTGTTAACACAAAAAAACGTATCCACACAAGAAAAACACGCTGTAACACTATGGCGGAACAATAACAATGAGATTCTTAAACAAAAAATTGCTCTGATTGAACTGAAACATAAAAGTATTGTTATTTAGAAAAGTTGTCAGTTTAAGTAAGTGCAAAGAAAGGGAAGATTTCCGTAATTTAAAATGCACGACTATCAATCCTCAAATTCATCCGTTATTGGTAATTGACTGAGAGACTGACAGAAAACGAACAGCCGAAATTACTGGTCGTAGAATCCTGAAAATTGGCATGTAGGTTCCTTGGGGAATGTAGGGGAGCACTAAGAGAGGATTTCTCAAAATCTTACAAGAACGGGAAAACGGGATACGCGCGTACGAAGTCGCGGGCAAAAACTAGTTGATTACATAAATTCAGAATATAATAAATGACCGAACTCATCAAACAATTTCAAAAGTCGGTGGGCTTCGGAGAACCATTTAAATGTGCACTGCATGTGCGTATTTGTTTTTTCAAGGATCTGGTAGAGCTTAACCTAAAGGATCATCACACTGCCTGTGTTTACTGTGATTTATAGGTTAAGTGATTTTTTTTTAATATTTTTTTTATTTGAGACTACGAATAGTTATTTTATGTACAGATAGGTGGGTTTGCTCTAGAGTCAACTCTAGTCTAGGTCAGAGGTGACAGAGACAAAGTCGGCAAAGGAGTGAGCTTACCCAGAAGAAGCTTGTCCACTCTGAAGACATTAGGGTCGAATGTGTTCGAAAACACAGACGCAGGAAGAGTGTTCCCCCTCTTTATTGAGCGCATTATAAAAGACCAAAGAAATTTTGGCTAAATACTCCGACTTCACGGTATTTCGATGAATAAAAGTTTTCTAAGGTCGACCATAGTGTTACAGGTTACCTAAATACACCACAAAAACTATGTTATCAATAAAACACATGACATGCTCGACTGCCAGACCGCAACAACAAAACAACAGATTACCTCGTCGTTCTGCGTACCGCTTGCGGGTTCAGTATCCATTTGCTCTGTGGGACTGTCACCGGTTGCTGGTGAACTCCTATTTTCCTACAGTAGGCACATTGACAACATAAACAACTATAAACGAAAATAATTCTATCTATTTATCACAGAAATACATAAATATTTTATAAAACTACTACTGATGCGTTTTGTAGATTCGATGTGCTTGTCATAGTCAGTCAATAGTCAATACCATTGACTGACTATGACAATGTCACTGGATAATTGTAAACTTCGTAAGATAATAAATCCAATTTTACGTCATGGGTATCAATTTTATGGCTTTGGAGGTTGCTAAAAATTAAAATGAGCTCAAGATGAAATTCCAGAATTGCGCCGACGTAAGTAGCAAAATTTTTCATCTGGGTGTAGCAAAAACTACTCACATCACAAATGAAATTAAAAACCAAACCCACATAGGACTCCGGGAGGTCCATTTAATTCGTACCTATATTGCAGGGGTCGCCAAATGGAGACCGCGCGCGGGGCGTCGCGAGGGCGGGGCTTTTAAAACATAAACATACGGAAGTTTCGAGTGAAGAGTAGCATTTTCGAATATGAACTTCATTAAGAATAATTTTGATCACGACTTCTGACTGATGAACATCTCGAGGATTTAATGTCAATAGCTTGCACCAATTTTACTCCAAACTTCAGAAAGATAGTCCGCATCAAAAAATGCTATTTTTCTCATTGATTAAAAAATACCTTTGTTATTTGCGTAATTACATTTGTTTAATAATTATTTTTCTATAAAATGAGGTGTGGACCGCGATGGTCATTACATTGCCTAAAACGAACCCGAGCGAAACTTATTGGCGACTCCTGCTATATGACGTACACGTGAGTCCTGCAAAAGCTACCACCAACACAGACCAATGTGTGCCATTTTTACATATTAATATCACACCGAGAGTGATACATTGTGGGCCTGCGGGTCTAAAAAGGCCACTTTAGTAGAATCATAATATTAATCACACAACAATCTGTCCAATTTCATTTTCATCTTTATCGTAAACGCATTAGGTTCAAGGTTAATTGGGATCATTTGACAGTGACGGGTAGCGTGACATCCTTTCTGATTCTGCTAAAGTCGTCTTTTTAGGCACTTGTCTCACCGCCGGCGAGGAAGCGACTAGCTATCGACCATTTGCTCGCTAAGAAGAGGGACAAAAGATATAAATCTCGTGTGAGTAAAAGAGACACATACATTCATAGTCGATAGTTGTGAGACAAGTGCCTTAGGCACTTGTCTCACCGCCGCCGATCAGCGAGTAGCGAGTAAAGCTTTAAACTCGAACTGCTTTTGTGTGACGGGCTTTTACTCGCAATACTCGCTCCAGCCCGCACTATAGGTAGAAATTACCACTAGAGGTAAGAGCCGCTCGCCGGCAGTGTGAACAGCCAGCTATCGACTATGAATGTATGTGTCTCTTTTACTCACACGAGATTTATATCTTTTGTCCCTCTTCTCAGCGAGCAAATGGTCGATAGCTACTCGCTTCCTCGCCGGCGGTGAGACAAGTGCCTTAGATCCGCAGTGCACTGGTTGGTCGTCAATTTATGTAAATTCATAATTTCTTGGAACGACACGAAAAGATTATCCTAATCTAATAAATAAATCACATGTCACAGTGTTTGTTATCAAACTCCTCCGAAACGGCTTAATCGATTTTAATGATTATTTTTGTGTTTATTTAGTAGGTCTGCGAATAGGCCGTAGCCTATTTTTTTTATGTCTATGGCAAAACAACATTTGCCGGGTCAGCTAGTTCGAAGAATGTTCAGTTCACAATGTATCGCGAGTTTATAATCACTCAAGATATTTTACAAACTTATGGAGTTCGCAATCATCCGGTGACAGCAACATAAATTCAAGACTAATCATCGAATCCGCAGTACGAACAAAAGTTACTCGATATCTCACAAAAACAACAACATGCATAGAAATCAAGACCATTTCGAAATACTATAATTCATGCAATTCAAAAGTATTACCAGGTAGTAGTATGTTAAAAAGTTTAACTAACATTTGAACATTCCATAATACTGAAAAACATAACCTGTCAATGAATTTGTTAAAATTAAATTCTGTATCATGTTTGTTAATAATTACTTAATTAGTTAGCAAAATATTTATTTCGTCTAATTTCCAAATACTTTTTCGTCAACAATAAAACTGAATACGACAATGCGGCACTTAGGCACTGCAGTGTCCAACTGTAATAGAATAAGCCCTCACGGTAAACTCAGTATCCCCGAGTACAACATGGTTAATTGTGTCACATGGGTCGAAACAAGGCTATTATTCAACTAGTGTTAGAAAAGGAGAAGGATAGACAGGGACATAACACGATACGGCCATTACTGCAAACACTAAGTGTTAAAATTACTTATAAATAATAAAAAACTGCATTACTACACCTTATTTGTATTGTTACACGATGCATTATCATTAGTTCCTTATTTGCTAAGTCTTACCTCTCCTTCGACATGTGCTCTAAGGGAGGCGAGCGATGTTTTGATCTCAGCTATCATCCGTCGGATGAACTCGAGTCGGCCGGTGGTGGGTGACATCGTCATGGCTTGTTGTTGCTCCATGATGAAATCAGGAGGGCCAGCGAGCGACTCGAATAGTAACAGAAAATACAGTTTAGTATGATATCAATACTTCAAGGATTCACAAGGTGACAAGCCACATTTCGTAGGCTATTTCTGTTAATGCATGAAGAGTAGACATCGGTAATACGGGGTGAATAGAAACAAATTTTTAATATTATTTTCACTTGAATGCCACATTATTCGTTTCTAAAAACTCATATTGATTTAAAAATTTGGAGTCCTCAAACGCTACAAGCAGAATTTAAATGAGAAAATCGCCTTCAACGTTTTGTTTCTATTCACCCCTCTTTTCTATAGGTAGCAGAACGAATAGTAGTATTGGAGTGGACGAAAATGCGGCCTTACTAACCAGAACACTTTATATTATCAGGTGTATAAAAACTCAAGCTTGACTGCACATTATATAGAACATCTTATTGAAAGGAGATTTAATAAAGAAGAGATGTGAAATGTCATTTCTCGTGATCACAAATTTTGTTATGTAGTGTCTTCTGGATGCAAATGTATTATTACTATCTACAAGTGTATGACTGAGCAGTGAAAACGCTACTTTAAATTATAACAATTATTTATTTGTTTAATCAGGTCCATATAATTATTAACAATAACTTATAAATAATGTTAGTACGTAGTTATTATACCGGGTACCGATTGGTCAAACTTAACATGAAATGTAACACAAAAAACCTTACTAGGTAATTTTAAATTTATGCAATGCTACAGTATAAAAAAGCAAATTTGTTTCAACTTAAATTACATTTCTCTTATTACTTTTTATTTGTGCTGTTTCGGTCGACGTCATACAGTATACGCCGGCTGTCGCTGAAAATCAGCGCTGTAGCTGTCTCGCACACAAGTTTCCAGCATTATGCTGAGCGATGGCTTTTTGCATGACGCATATTTTCCCTACTTTTTTCTTTTTTGGTTTTTATAGTATGCATCATACGGGCTTAACCAAACTCTTATTTCTTCTTTTTATATTTCATATTGCGTTTAACAAATCTAAACCCGGCGCGAAATAGGTAACTATCGCAAACAAGAGACTAACCATGAGCCTCCTTATCTGTTGCTGCATATTAGAGGTGCCATTTTGACTTTCTGCTCCTGCGCTGGCATTCGGAGTACTAGGAGCACCCTGTCGGGTCTCAGTACTGGGAGGTGCACGCTGAACCAAATGCACTACCTTGCCTTGGACATCTGAAATAAGACACATGCTAATACATTACTTACTTCATTTTTTTTAATAAAAGAAACAGTTGAATTTCACTTCATCATCAATATCTCGCCCTTAATTTACTCCTCCCACTGTATTCAGTTGGGGTCTACCTTCGAACATGAATACACTCTTGATCGAAGCGGTCGGCGGCAACTCAACATCTATCAATTGTTTCCTTGTTCTCAAACTAAACTCATCATCATCCATATGTATGCTAACATTTTCCTCATTCTCCCGTATCATATGGCCATAACATAACACGACAACCAATTTTCAGTCTCCAATGCAAGTTGCTGCCAAGTTGAACAACACTTGCGAGAAATAATCTCATTTTAGTACAACTTGGATCTAACTTTATAGGCCAGTCACCGTAGACAGATTAAACGCGTTAGGTTAGATCCCAGTAAGTTAGGCTCCACCCATCTCAAAAGACCTTTGCTAAACTACAATTTCGAACTTTTTGTAAAAACTACTTTAAAAGTATCCTGATTGACTTTGACTGAGAAAGTCAATCAGGGTACTTTTAAAGTAGACAAAATTGGCTACAGTTTAAGTGTAACTGTTACTGTTACCATGTTAGCAGTGGACTGCTGTAGGTTGACGTTGACAATAAGGGGCAGGGCTCAAATGGGATTCAAAATGTGAACAAAGTTTTTTTTTTTTAACTATGGGCCGCTCGACAGAAGACTATTTTCTTTATAAGGCAACCAAAAAGCGCTCCTTCAGCGATCAGGGCAAGGCCGTGCCGACGACGCGCCGCCACCGCCGTGGAAAATTTACCTCCACACCGCCGACGTCAAAAATCGCCACGGCGGCGGCGCTCACATCTAGTGTATACTACTGGCATCTATCCTAATAATATCCCAAAAAATCAGGACAGTGCAATTTATTGCGGCCTTATGTTGTTGTTTTAATGTTTTAATGTTTAAATAGACTGGGTTATGAATAAAAAAACTGGCCAAGTGCGAATCGGACTCGTGTGCAAAGGGTTCCGAAACAATTTCTTTTTAACCGACTTCTTCAATAAGGATGAAGTTCTATGTTCGGCTGTATATATATTTTTTTTAATTTTGGTAAAGACCTGATGAAGAACTTCGGCGATGGAACTAAATGATAGCAAATGGATCGGGATTTCTAAAATCACATGTCTGTTGGTGGTTTATACCAGTTCATAACATAAAATCACGCCAGCACGTTGTGTTTGTGGGTTAAATTTTTAGTGGTACCTGCGTACCACCAAAAAGGGAAAATTAAAAAGAAAATATTTTTCCAAAAATTAATACCTACTTCCAAAAACAAAACACTACAAATTAAAAAATAACTTCAATTTCGGAAGTCGGTGTTTTTGGTTATTTTTTTGTAAAGAAGTTTTTTTTAAATGTTATGTTAACACTACAGACTTCTTATTTTTCTTAGCCGCATTTTTTTTTTCAAATTTTACCCTCAGTTTCCGAGATAACCCACCCCACCATTCCTAACCGATTGGTCATTTTTGGTCTAATTTCTTAAATAACTTAAAAACTGTTTGTTTTAAAATTATGATAAAATCATTTATGCATAATTGTACTCATATTCTTGCAATAAATACAATTTTTAACCGACTTCAAAAAAAAGGAGGAGGTTCTCAATTCGCTTGTATTTTTTTTTATGTTTGTTACCTCATTCTTATCTCCGTCATTTATGAATCGATTCGAAAAAATCTTATCATGTGAAAGGATTTCCGATTGTTAGCGTAGAAATTTCATCAAAATAGGTTTAGCAGGTTGATTTTAAATTTTTTAAATTGCTTGAATTCGTTTACATTGATGGTTAACATATTTTGCCATCCAAGTAAACGAAATTGCGTATTTTGCTTTCCTGCGACTTTTCGGTGGTGTTTTTAGGTAAGGTTGGGTTACCACTGTGCTAAAAAGTAAAAAATATAAAGGTTTTTTAAGTACGTAAAGGAAAGATATCAAGAAATAACCAAAAACACCGACTTCCAAAATTAAGCTCATTTTATTATTTGTAGCTTTTTTATTTTACTATTGATAGGCACGCGTTTTTATTTTATTTGGAAGTCGATTTTTTATGTAAAAAAGTTTCATAGTCTAAATTTCTGTTAAGGCGTACCATATTCTGAGAGTCTCTTCTCATCCTGTAGTACTCTGCCGCAGAATATGAGTCGCTGCAGGCTGGGCTCGATGCCCATTTGCTCCCTGACCTTCTCCTTAAGTTGTTCCACCGTGATCTGGAAAGGATCAAAATAAAACTTTGAACTCGATGCTTCACAAATAGCTTTACGAAACCATATTCTTACGAATGTGTTGATTTCAACTATTTATTACGTTTATGAAGATTAACAGAGCAACTGAATAATTCACAGTCAAATTAAAAAAAAAGATATTAAATCATAAGGGTTTTGGAAATAGGTCGAATCGACAATACAATAGTGATACACATGTGTAATAAAATGTTCGTACAAAAACTATCAATGACGTAGATATTCAAGTACTTTATTCAATAGGTTCTTGCCCCACCATCGTCTTACATCTTATCACCTGTTTTACACTATGATCTAACACCTAACAAGAACAAAGATAGACTCTAGCCAACAAGTCCTACAACTAAAACCAAACAAAACAGGTTTCAGTCAATTAGTAAACATCATAATCATACTTGTCTTCTAAGGAAACCCTATCGTTCATAAAGGTAATAACTGGAACTAAAGAGCAAAAAAACAAAGTTGCCACAAATATCCTTCTCATATTATGTATAGAAACTGAAACGCCTAAAATATTTTCTAAGGGCATAATAACAATAGTGTATAAGTGCAAACCTGTTACTAACAATTTATGGATCTCAATAGTTGTCCGAAATAAAATGATTTTACTATTATTATTGTTGTTTTTTTAATTTCTCGGGTCCCTGGAGACCCGGTCCTTTGATAGGCGTACGAGGGGCCGAAGCCAACTCATATCATGTCTAACGGCATCGTTAGACATTTATTATTATTTATATTTAACATTAGTAATTTAATATAATTCAGTCGCACTGAGTTAAGACGCAAAACATGATTGATACGCAGCATCAGGATAATATGGGAAATAATCTTTACGTTTTATGGAAAATAACCAGCAAGCCAGGGTTAATTAAGCTGTTATTGGTTTCAGGCGTAGGCCCACGCCAATTGGAAATGCATATAGGTATTCGAATATAGGTGTAGGCACAAAGGCAGTCGGGAGCAGTCGGCAGTCGGGGGAGGTAAGGCCGCCGCCCGACAGCTGGCTGAGCCCGGGGCCGTTCAGCTAGGGTACAGTATAAATATGTTGGCCAGGGGACCTGGATCGATAGCGCGCAGCCGAGCGCACTTTTCGATATCTATACGTACCAACACATCTACAAATTATGCATCCAGATTCGTAATTGAAACTGACGGCTATATGGAGAACGACCACGCCTGAACGCTACCCCACCGAAAGGTGGCGGGCGACGGACCGCCCGCTATTCACATAAATATGAGTACTCGAACAATTTTTTATCAATAGAATAGCAAACACGTGGTTATCAGAAACCTATCAGAACCTTTGACCTTATAAACAAACTACAATATTAGCGATTAGGTTAATAATAACTTACCTATATTACGTAATATTGATTACTATTGAGCAAGAAAAAAAGTCTTTAAAACTTGTACTGTACAAAGGTTTAGGTATTTAAATAAAGGTAAACAATCTTGATGTCTTTTTAGTTAGAAACGAAGTTTTAAAATAAAATGCAACTAATTTCAATGTAAATACAGCAATAACGATTACTTAATCAATCGAACCATTAGTTGCAGTAGTTTATTTCTTCAATATGTGTTTGTGCTAAAAGTTACATCAAGATTTTTTACCTTTATTTAACTACCTTAATCTTTCTAGTATAGTTATTTATCTGTATTATTATTTGACGTAAACGTAGCGTGTACTTCGAATATACTTAACTAACTTATACTTATAACTTTTAACAAAACCATACAACCGACTTCCAAAAAAGAAATACTACTCTACAACTATGAAATAACTTTCAATTTCGGAAGTCGGTGTCAAAAAGCAAAGAAATAACTAAAAAACTGACTTCGGAAATTAATGTTTATTTTATACTATGTGGAGTTATTTTTTTTTGTAAATTTATTAAATTGTGGCCTTAGTGCGTGATTTTTAATGATTTTCCATACTAAAAAAAAATACATTTTATTGTAAATGAAAGAAGCGATTTTAATGAAACTTTAGACACGCTAAATGTCTCAAAAGTTAGTTTAGAACTCTTTAAGGGTTTAACAGTGTTCATTTGTTGTGTGTTTCATTTTTACAGTATTTCATACAAACTCGCTAATTCTTATTCTTGGTAATTAATGAATATCCAAGACTTTAAAACTTTCTAGAAATAGAAGTTAGGGAGAAAGTGAGAGCCATTTTAAGAAAAAAAATCACTATTTCTCTCTAAACACTTTTTCTTCAATTTAAATATCACCAAATTTTTAAGCTTTTAGTTAGCAGTCAGTTTGACTAACAGTTAGTCTGTGACTTTACCTCTATGAAGCCTTTACCAGTAGCAAAAATTTTATTGTTTTGTAAGTTTTTTTCCCCACCTGTTACCGGGCACAACATCTCAAACCAGGAGTATAAGAGAAGGTACCAGGAATTCACGTAATGGAGTTATTATTCATACAGACGTGAAACTTTTCGCGAGTTATAAAACGTCTTTACCAGTAGCAAAAACTTTTATTGTTTTGAAAGTTTGTTTTTGCAGCTACGTAACTCCCCAAAATTAGGCTTAAAATAGGGTCACGATTTTTTTCCCCACCTGTTACCAGGCGCAACATCTCAAAACAGGAGTATAAGAGAAGGTACCAGGAATTCACGTACTTAATGGAGTTTTATTCATACAGACCTGAAACATTTCGCGAGTTATAAAACGTAGTTACTAGCCTCTGTCCCTATCCGGCCTGGTCTGCATTTAATCAATAAAGCAACACATACGTAGTTGTAGTAGATACATTTAGCAGAGCGTCTAGGTTGTGAGAGTTGATGCATGCGCAGTACGATCGCCAAGTCGATGTGATGGAGAGGATGGGTACGACGCAGCCTAACCCACGCGGTTTGCATGGAATCGAAATAATGAAAGCTAGGGCTCACAGCTTATTATTAATGTCTTCGCTTTATTTGCACTTTGCTTACAGAAATTTAAACAGAGCAATTTAAGACTTTCGCAAGGATAGTTGGTTCTTTTAGAGATAAATATACTATGACCGCCAATTAACCTTATGGTTAAGGGTTATTAGTGTTCTTAACGAGAAAACAATCAACAGTCTGTAGCAATGCAGGCTTTAATTATGGTGTAGTTAATAGAACGCACTATTTCTAGTCAATTGGTACACAAAGATAAACCGCATTTTATGTCGACTTGTTTTTTTTTAGCTCCAGAGGACTGTTAAGGTGGATGCTCCAGGGTAGCCCACGAAATTCAAATATTTTTATGTTTTTTGCAATTTGCCGGTCAGTGTGAAGCTGTATGTGGACCAAATACGTTATAGTTCATGTAGCTCGACAGAATGAATATTTCAGAAATAATCATTATTTCGAACTACATGAACTTAGAGGGCTATATTGATGATTAAAATGGTTATAATTCTTTAGATAAATACGCGTTACGGTCGCGGATCGCATTTGGTCCACATACAGCTTCACACTGACCGGCAAATTGCAAAAAACATAAAAATATTTGAATTTCGCGGGCTACCCTGGAGCATTCACCTTAAAGAGCTACTATTTAGGATGTCTGCGAGCTTACTGCATTTTGCAGTTGGCGTGCAGCCAGTTTCGGAGGTCGGTCAGTCACTCTCGCGTTGCATAAAATCGAAACGTCACTACTTTCATACTATCTTGAGCGAAATGATAAATTTTATCGAGCCGTTTTCGTAAAACCTTGTCTCTGAAATTATTTAATTTCACAAAACTGCTTGAAAATCCATAGCCCAACGGGCTCATCTATTAATGCAACTGAACTACTTTACTAATAGTAGATACCTATTGGTCCTTTGAGCTTTCGAATACACATAAATTTTACTAAAAATGCATAGAAATATTTTAATGACACCATTAAAACATTTGAATGGAGTACAACAACAACTTATCACACTGTGCACTGTATACACCTACCAAGTTGCGGTAGGCTTATTCTAAAATACAAGATTAATAAATCAAAACTTCAGCAGAAATCAAATATATATTTATTATGTAGTAGGTGGGTAGGTTGGAATTAACGTGTGTTTAATTTCACACGAAAATCAATAGAAGAGTTGGTTTCAAGGCTGCATTGATTTGCTGTGGACTAACATGTCTGTTTGTACACCTACCTGTGTTTATTTAAGTGTTACCTGTTTGAATTATTGTTGGCAAAGTCGCAAGCACAGCAGAAACATAGGAAAAAGTAATTAAAAAAAATTGTAGATCATAATAGCATACTGTCAAACTCATTTCAAGCAATATGATTGGCTGTTTGTATTTCATGAAGTGACAGTGAAGTTTTTATACTGATTAGTATTTCAGACAACAGTGGTTCACCTGCTAAAGTAACCAAGTATTTGAAAACACGCTTTACAATCTAGGGCCACACTTTGGTAAACATACATGTAGGTATTAAAAACTAAAATACAATTTTAATCTAAATAAACGGAATGTTTTATCAATTACTGGCTTTAGCCACGGGTTCGCTAAAGTAGCCTCTAACCATCTCTTCTATTGCTGTATCAAAATTTATTAAAAACTTAACCCATTTTCACGCTCAGCAAAAAAAAACATAGCAGGAGCATTGTTTAAATACTATTAGGTAGAACTTACACAAGCAAAACCATAAAATATATAAAAATACTATCTAAGTACACACAAAAATATTTTATGTAATGTCTCAATTGGTAACACTAAATGGCAAGTAGCAAGTACAGCAAGAGCAAAATAAAATCGACAATAAATTAACACAAATTAATCATTTAAAGTAAAATGCAAAAGCAGGATAAACAAAACATATGTTTTAAATTAGGCACTTATGCAGCATGTAATATACAGATAAGACCTAAATTTTATTGCATCAAACTTGAAAATAAAACTCCACTTCCAAACTGATTTTTATTTAATTTTTTCTAAAAATAAAAATCAGTTTATTTTTTTTTCTAAAAATAAAAATCAGGTTTATTTTTTTTTTCTAAAAATAGAAATCAGTTTTGATTGAGATTCAAAGCAATATTTTTCCCAGCCCTTCTTTACAGACTTGGTACCAGACGTTTTATGACACAAACATAGCTTTTCTAAGCCAAGTTCCTAACTTCTATGAAAAACGTAAAGTTATCGGTTGACCTCTTTGCCATAGACAAATGAGAATGTTAACAATGACAACAAAGTGGACATTGATAAACTATTTGCAAAATATCTTTGTCTCATCTACTAGCAATTTCTGAGTAATCACTATCCACTTAGTTTATAACTGGGCCATGTAATCTTACCATTATCTGTGTTTTGAGTAGACGTTACGACAACCATCATAAATTACTACATAGTATAAAACAGACAGACAGCGGAAGCGACTTTCGCTTCCGCTGTCTGTCTGTCCCTATGTATGCTTAGATCTTTAAAACTATGGAACGGATTTTGATGCGGGTTTTTTTTAATAGATAGAGTGGTTCTCGAGGAAGGTTTTAGTATATAATTTTCACCCGTGCGAAGCCGGCGCGAGTCGCTAGTTACTACTATTGAAAAAAGCCCCACTTGCAGAAACCAGAGTAATTCATATAAATCAGAAATAAATGTTAACAAAAGGTTAAATAACAAATATTTAAACATAATAGCTCCAGGTTAACAACTATCTCAGAGAACAAAGTAAGTCTGGTTTATGCAAGCGCACCATGACTGTTAAAACTTAACTGTCTCATTGAAATCAACTTTACAAGACAGGACACTGGACAGTCACCACAGACAAAATGGGAGCATATTATTTACACAAATGGATAAAGGCAAATTTCCAATCAGGCCGTACTGGCTCAGGCTGTCTGATCAAATTGTATAGGCATGCCTCAATATCGGTGGATAATATCGGATGCGTTATTGCGATATTGCATCCGATTCCTTGCCACACAGCTACCTTTAAAATCATCCGATATTTCTAGCTGTTAGTGACAAAAATTCCTCGACTGGTGATAAATCAATATCTAAATTATAGAAAAACTCAGCCACTTCTAAATAACAATAAATCTTTCTTGTGGATCATACAAGATCTATATTGATATTTAAAATTAAAAGTAAAAAAAACAGTAAAAAACATAATGCGCGATGTTAAAAAAACATTTTAATAAATATGTTGGAAAAGTAATTATGATAAAAAAACAACGGGTTAACTCCGGGAGTGCCGGCAGAAGTGAAAACTTGAAGACGTGCTTCTCTCCCTCCGTCTTACGAATTTTCGATCAGGTCACGTGTCCTGACGCGAGTTTAACATTTTTTACCCATCTCAAAAAGTGCATAACGCCGCTAAAGAAGTTTTCACTTCAAAAAAAACAAATAGAATATCAGTCGGTTAAATCAAGTTATTGAAGTATTACTAGTACTAAGGTTATTAACGCAGATGAGTGCAGATCATATATGCATCCTAATACAAATTTTCTGAGAAATCATATCAGAATATTGCAGGTCTTTATATACAAAATGAACTGAAAAAAGATATTGCAATACAGTGTAAGTCTTTATAATGTGCATCTATGAAAATGAGAGAAACTATGCTTAATTTTATCGAAGGATAAAGTTTGGAAAAAAGAAAGTATTGAAAAAATCAATTTTTTATGAATATTATGGATTTTTATTTAAATTTGTTTGCAACTGTGACCCAAGTGTAAACAAAACTGTAACTTTTAAACTGATTTGTGATAAAAATATCACGTTTATTTTCAATTGAGGGTAGTTCTACTCCAATATTTTTATTTTATGAGGACGTCTAATTACTTTCAATTATTATGGACTTTGTTTTATTGTGATAAATCATTTGGTTTAAAAGTTACATAGTTTTGTTTACACTGGGATCATAGTTGCAAAATATTTTTAAAACTTTTAATATGTCTTCTGTCGTTAAAATTAAGCATAGTTTCCTTCATTTTCATATGTGCACATTATAAAGACTCACACTGTAAAATAAGGCATCCCATATTATCAACAGATGATAATGCTCACACCTGTGAGGGAGAAGCATTTTTGCCATCAAAGTAACTCCTACATCTGAACGAAAGGTAAAAAAAAAACATATCTTCTTAGAAGGTAAGATAATATTTCTGATTTGCTTTGCATGTTCACATAGAGCTTACACAGGATGGCTAAACTTAATGGAGCCTTATTTAGTTTTGCTACACTGGGCCTTCAAAGCCCACGGTGCCCCTAAACCCTGCTGGGCCTCCAAAGCCCACTGGGCCTTCAAAGCCTACTTACTGGACCTCCAATGCACTTAGACTGCCTCTGAACTTCAGTCATAATGTCTGGCGAGTAAACAAAACCCTATTTTTTACTTCACATCCCAATTAGATAATAGTATTTTTGATTTTAACCCAACTACCTAGTCACTGTGATTTCACAAAGAATTAAAACTGAAATGTTGGAAAATAGGTCATGGCAAGTTATTATTACATGAGGATTTTCTATTTTGTTTATAAATGTATTTGTCATGATTTTTGTGCACCTTTTTAGAAGGATTTTGTTACTGCCACCTATAACAAAAGCATAGCAGCAGGTAATAGGGTTACACAATCCGTGGCATTACCTATCATTATGACAATTCAACAACATTCAGTATGTGCCTTACGCAGACAACATATCCTTCAACATCCTGTGGATTGTGATAGAATGTTTGTTGCACAATTTTGTTTATTTTGGGTTTGTTTTATTTCTTGGTTAACAGCTAGAATATCTTGTCTGTTATTATTCAGCCACTACTATATGTATGGAAGTAGTAGTACTAATGGAAAATGAAGTTTCTTCTTTCGAGAATACCCATCAGTTACAACAGA
This sequence comes from Lacanobia oleracea, assembly GCA_950371165.1. NCBI lineage: Eukaryota > Metazoa > Arthropoda > Insecta > Lepidoptera > Noctuidae > Lacanobia > Lacanobia oleracea. The sequence goes on from OX493385.1 coordinate 11,681,752, forward strand.
AGTTTAATTTGTCCATTGTGTTCACTAAAACTTTTTGAGTACATTGCTTTAATACAATACAATATATTTAACCTAGGTATGTACATTTTACCTTTTTCTCTAACCCAGATGTTTGAATTTAAAACTTACAGCTTACTTAGATTTGGCCCAAAATTTTGAGCAATAGGAACCTGGTAAACACAGTGTGCTGTGTTCCGATTGGTTAAGTGTGGACAAAAGAAACCCAACTCTTTAAAAGTTTCTTTGGAACTTATTTGTTTATTATTGAAGGTCTGCAAGAAAGGCAACATAACTGTGTTTCATGGGTTATAAGTTGTAACTTTACCTCGATTTATTATGAAATAAACCATAACTAGACCCAATATCTACAATCACTCATAGGATTAACCTGAAAAACTTATACATTGCTATTGGCGAGTACCTGCCAGATTTATACCATACGTATTTGTATCATGACACTGTACAAAGAGCGGAATGTGAGCTAATATGCACCACAATTTGAGTAAGGAGGTAAATAGTTTAAAGCATAACTCGAAAACATGTTGGAAAAATATGATCAAAATAACTTACCTCATCTTCGACTGAGAACCGGTGGTTATTAGAATCCAATGTCTTTATCGTAAACTCAATCATTTTTTACACGAAACATGAACGCCCATAGAAGGCAGATAAATTGACGCGTGCCTAAAAACAACAAAAACCACGTTTTGAAACGTTTCCGTTTGTCCACTTTCACACCCGAGATATATTCCACAATAATTATATCGATTACTCACGCCTGTCACAATGAATTTTTAACATATATTGCTGACGATTTAAAATAATTTTTAATCGGATCGGACTATGCATTTGATGCCTGATGGTGACAGCAATCAAAAGACAGAGTTGCCAGTTCACCAGTTTTAACACTGGTAAAATGAATATCGCCAAACAAGTCCAATGTAACTTGGTTCTTGGGTATACGGGTGGTAGACGGCGAAACGAGGAACTTGATGTATTGAAATGTACTGAACTTGTCAAATGTTTGACATTAGCTAGAACAGGTACCGCCGTTACAAAAGACCAAAGTATACTGGACTTTGGATGCGTTGTGACTACGGAAAATTAAATCCAATAACAGTTCAGTTACAATTGCTACAAACTACTTAATTTAATAAATTTTGCTTAGCAAAATATAATTTTATTTTAATAGATCATACCAGCTTTTGATGTAAAAAAACATTAATCAATACGTGCGCCAATCGATACATACGGTTTGCGTAGAACTTAATGAGCAGATAAGGCAAGGAAAGTTAAAATTTTGAGGTTTTGCACATATTAGAATAAGATATAATATGAGTTCTTTTGTTAAACTCTTTTCATGTAAGTCAGTGAAAGAGTTAAGTAGTTGACTAGTGTTCATTGGTTCAATTGAGTTCATACTACTTGACACTCGATAAACCATAAAGAAGAAAGCCCGTTTTAGCCCTAGTGGACATCACCTGATAACTTTTCTAAATAACTGTATTCATTTAAATTATTATTTCTGATAAATGCTATCATTGAGCTATAGTAGGCAATGATTTGACAAAATCTATGCAAAAAATGAAGTCTCCTGCCCTTTAAGTAAGTAAGTACCTACATACATATAGATAAAATAAGAAAATGACTACTAACTTGCGGTAGGTAACGGTAACATTGTAAATGCTTTCAAATCTGACTCTGGAGATGCATTCCAGTCACTTACCTCTATTATACAAGAACGCCGGATTGCAGACGTCACTATCAAACTTGAAGGCATTTGATTTTAGCCATTTTGGCGCTCATAATCATAGCAGTGTGAACGTCCGTGAATCTAATATGATGGGACAACCTTCTATAAATAAATACTTTTATGGATTTATCGATCGTGCGAGTAATTTATTACGTAAGCGAAAATAAATGCCACTCCCACGTATTTTTATTATGCTTAATTTCTAAGTAAGCATAATTTCTGTAATGGTTAATTAGAAAATATTTTCAGTCAGATTGCAAACTCTAAACTAGTGGATAGCGTGACAGTAAAGTTGTAGCGCATGACTATCAGAAAAGCGAGCTTTAAATATGGGTAACAACATATACTTAAAACTAGTATATTTGAGCAAGTATCTCCTCACTCAAGTAAACTAGTTTTACCGAGCTGAGCTGGAGTCTCAATATTTCGCAGTATGAACCAAAAACGAATGAGCTATTATATTGCAATTTGGCTCTAACCTTAATTCAAGTGGAATTTGTATTCTTCGTGAGCTATATCTAACTACTGAAGGAAAAAAAAACACAATAGCAAAAAAAAATATTTTAAATCATTGGCGAGATAATTTTTGACATGATAAAAATTCCGCACCTTTTTATCAGTTTTATATTTTTTGGTATTAGTATGTACTTATGTATTTAAGTAGTGATAATATGTTTAACAAGAATACGAAAATGGCACGCAAAATTATCCGACAGTAAAATATTCTTTAATAAAATGGTCCTGCAAATCTAAAACAACCTACCCTAACCTACCCCAACATAATACCCTTACAGCTAGCATAAATGTCATAGTACTTTTGTAATTAATACTGCTGGAGAATTTCGATTAAAATTACTCACTATCGGAAAAAAAATCTTCGATATATTATCGATATGTAACATTCACACCCCTATTTAAAAGAAACGTTTGTGTCAACATGTCAAATTTAGTACCTTAAACGCTCGTGAGGGGCGCATCAAGACGGCATCAATCACCTGTCGTATCAAAGCTCAAAATACCCGCGAAATTTAAATTTCTGTCGCTTCTTCGTAGTTACGTAGCTGATTTTAAGTATTTAAATAATCTTATAAATATCATAGTACTCTGAAGTAATAGTTGATTAAAATGAATAGTTAATTCTATATACGCTAGAGCCCAAAGCTGAAAACGTGTTACTTGGATTTCGCGGGTTATCCTGGTGCGTTCTTTTTGAACGATTAATTCATATTTGATTTAGATTTTGAGTATTTTGCCCAGATAAACTTATTACTATATGCAAAGTAATCGATGTTATTATTTAGATACATAAAAATGTAGCAAAACATAATTTTTTATCCATTTTGTTTGTTAATTCGCTGCGTATTAAACCGCGTTTCCGAACGTTTTAAATATGAAGCTACAAGCACTAGCGCTATCAACAGTCCGTTTACAGTTATTTTACCTATGACTAACGACCTTAAAAACACGGAAATAAAGTCCACTGTGATATGAAATCAAAGGTAAACTACGAGATGTACTATAAGCAGTAGATATGTGATTAACGATAATTGGCCGCCACCCTGGTAGCACAAAATCAATCGGTCTGGGACTTTTCACCTGCTAGGTCGTTTGAGATCGTAAATATAAGAAATTGCTAAAATTTAATTGGAGTGCTCTCTACTTCCTAATCAATTATCTTGTATCTTATTGCGTTATTTTTTAAACTTGTGCTCAAAAATTAAAATGTCGTCTGGGTCATCTAATGGCGACAGGCGCTCGTTGAGGGGCAAGACCCCGCCATCCGGCTGCTCAGGTATGAGAATTTCTATCTATGCTTCATGATAATTAATTATTTATTGCACAATAGTAAGTAGGTAGTGCGTATAATGGAGGGGTGTAAATTATTAGATGCATTTTTTAAATATGTAAATTGCGAATTTCCTTTTGTTACATAAATTGTTGATGAAAAAATAAGTTCTTAGAAACTGAGATAAAATAGTGCTTGCAATTAGAATTTTTGAAATTGGAGCTTATATGGCGGCGGTGCTGAGGTACGGGGGGAGGGGGTGTGGTGGATTTTCTTCTTGCTTCTGGTCCAACACCCAAGCAATGCACTCTCGAAATCATACGTAGGTACCCTACTTAAAGAATGTCTTATGCCTTAGTTTTAATACTTAATAATCCTTATCTTGTAGAAACATATTTGTTACGCCTACGGTACCTTGTTTAAGGAATAGTGTAGGAAGGTATATAGGTATTGTAGGATTCTGGATATCAGGGTCTTGAGACGAAGGGTAGCGGGCGCGGGGGGCTGAGGGTGATCGATAGAGCTAGACTAGCATCCCCGCGCCCTTTGGTCCTGCGCCCTGTTCCCTACAAAACATGGAGGATGCGGACTGCAATGACGCAATCCGTAACCAGTATGTAGTAACCTACAAATTAATTTATTATTAGTAATTTTTGTGTGGTATCTCACACAAAAAGCTACTCATTATGTCGGTACCTATGGACCTGATTTAATTTGCTAGTTTGGTTTTATGGTTCAATTCTAAATAAGTAACTGGATTCTTTTTGTATTTAATTCAGGGCAAAAGGATGTTTTATTGTGTAATAATTACATAGTCAAAAATAAAAGCGCCTGCCATTTTTCGAATAGAACTTGCTGCAGATAGTACTTTTGCAAATTTGGTCCTGCTTGGGCGATAAGGCGCTGGATGCTGCAATGACAAATACCCATGTGTATCAAACAAAGTTTTAAACACACTTAACTACTCGAAAAAAGTAAAAAGGAGAGAAATAACTTTATAATGTGAAGTTTCTTTTTTTGAGCGCCATGTTCGTTTTTTAAGGAAAGGCAATCTGCCAAATAGCCTAATATTAAAAACCAGCTGACTCGGAAAACGCTGTTTTGCCATATAAAATACCACATAATTATGACATATTTTCAAACATATCAAATATGCCAAAAAAAATAATTAAAATCGATCAAGCCGTTTCGGAGGAGTTACACATCCCGATGGAACAATTGACGATGATCTAATACTTCGACTTCTGAAGTTCTGATATATGCTTTGTTAATCTATACAAATAATAAACGTACGGTGCTGCCGGGCGGCTCTTTGCGACAAATTTGAAGACGCCCTGAGGCACCATCTGAGTCAGCGCATGAGTCGCTTTGACTGCAGTTCGTTTTGTTTGTGGCACAGAGCGCAGGAAAGTAGGTGGGACATAATTTGATTGATACACCATTGACGCACCCTTCGTTAGCCTCGTAGAAATATTTTCTTACCAAATAACAATAGTACATACATCTGCCTACTAAGGTTTGGAGTAGCTACAGGCAAATTCGACAATCCAGGAAGAAGTTCACTAGGTCGTAGGGAGACTATGAGGGCAAAATTTCTCCCGAGTCCTTTCACAGGTTGCAAGGGCCCGTCCGGTTATATGTTTAGGGCCTCAGTTCTTAAAAAGGGCTTTATAATCGCTGCGTTGGTATTTAGGCGCCAAAAAAAGGAAGTATTTAATCGGATTTCTGTAAATAATTGGTACCCACAGTAAAGTTAGTTACCTACACAAAAACACAATAATAATCTACACTCTCTACTCTAATATTATAAAGAAGAAATATTTGTTTGTTTGGATTCAATAGCTCCGAAACTCCTGGACCGATTTGAAATATTCTTTCACTATTAGAATCCTACATTATCTCTGATGAACATGGGCTATAGTATATTTTCAAAACAGTTAGGGGCCCGTATGAAAACTTCGATAATGTAACCCAAGGTGTAAAAATATATCCTTATATGCGTACGCTGCGGAAACTATTGATAATAGAGCAATGTGATGTACTAAAGTTTTATAGAAGAAATCGATATCTACATAAATTCGGCGAGGGTATATATCCAACCATCATGGTTAAGTCAAATGACCGCTTTTTGTTCAAATGATTCAACCAAAACCCAGGTGGAATGGAATAGTGGTGATTTTGGTATCATAATATTAATCCTTATCCATTTAAATAGTTCGATAATTAAGGTTGGTTATGTACATGTTAATTACATTTTAAATTATTTAAGTCAAACCTTTCGTTCAAAAGTTACAAGTATAAAAATACTCTAAGTAAGAAAAATGTGGCAATTTGAGCGAACTGCCCTTCGTTTAGTCTATTAATAAGTAATTTACATAATATTACCCTATTAAGGGGGTAGAGGGGAGATGAAGATCGTGGACTACCAATAAATTCCGAGGGAACAAAGTCGCGGGCGAAGTGCTACTGTAAGGATATAAATAAGTTTGTAGAATCACTGAGCAGTAGCGTAACTAGCATGGGTGATAACTGGGGCGAATAATGTGGTGTCACCCCACAAAATAATGTACCCAAATAATTATGAGTGGTGCGTTTCGTTTTGAGTACGGCAGTCGCACGCTATTTTTCGGAAGGGAGGTGTTCCATATGTGCTGCAGGTCTTTAGAATGTTCTTACATCACACTTACTTTTACACCTCACCTTTAACGGGTTGCAATACGTCACCCGTTAAGGGAAGACAACTGACCGTAACAAAAAGTTAACGAAAAGTTGAGTGTCACCCCTAAATGCGAACACCTCAGGAACTAAAGTATTCAATGCACCTCGTCTCAGAAGAGTTAACTGTCTTTTGATCATTCATACCTACTTAAAGAAAAGAATTTTGATATATACGGAATAGCTCATGAAATTAGAGAGTGTAGAATCAAAAAACGTTCACCCCACTACCGGCAGGTTTCGTTGCATCAAACGTTTAGGGGTGACACCCGACAAAGACAAAAACCTGTCACGAATGGTCGGATGTCACCCCTAAACGGGTGTCACTCGGAGCGGCCCCCCGTCCCTCCCTCGCTATGCTACTGTTACTGAGACATAAATGTCCAATTGATTACCTTATATACCTTTCAAAACTGATAGGGTCACAAATTTCAAAAACCCATATCTAAATTGGATTACATTGGATGCCGCAACCACTAAATTACTCTGGTCTACAGAGGTTCCATCAGATGGGTCATCGTATGGTTGGCTGCGCGAGGCTGTGCGAATGTTCGACTCTGCTGGAAGGTCAGCCCGTGCGGCTCAGTTGGCACTTCGCTCCGCATCGGCCTTTCTGCGGCCGGCGGAGAATTTAGTCTGCGCTTCTGCGATTCACCTTGGTTCAGCAGCGAACTGTCTTCACGCCGCATCGAAAGATTTGTGCTCGCTTGCGATGTGGCCCGACTCACCGGTGCCCGGGCTCTTTTTTGCGCTCCACGTGGCTGCTAAAAGGCTGTGCACAGGTGCCAACGTCCTCCAAAAAAGCTCTAAAACGTCACCGCTCTGCAAAGCGATGCGAGCTACTGCAATTTCCCTTACTCTGGCCGCAGCTTCATTCGAAGAAGGTCAGCGACGACCTCTTGCAGCTCTGCTCCAACAGATAATTTTAATTATTAAGTCTAATTTGTAATGTAGGTAGGGTTCTACTGTTTTGATTCAAAGAGTTCGTATATAGACACCTTTTTGTCGTAAATATCTTATGAAAACCGGATAAGTGAATCAATTCTTTAGAACGATTCTAATTTGGGGTGAGGCTAAACGAGTTTAATTTGTGACTCGAGACTTACACAAAAGTCTAGCTTTTGAAACGAGGCGACAACGATGAGTAGCGTGACCAAATTGAATTTAGTTAATATGAAATAAAATTTCACTCGTTTGACCTCACCTTAGTTGCTTGATTGCTACGCTTTAGTAGGTACATGTAAACCATTGACCACTTAGATCTTGCTGGCCCCTTATAGATATGGACAAACTCTTGTGTTTCTAATTAAGTTGGGGTCGGCGGATGCATGTTTTCTTCATTCATCTTTTAGCCTTCATAGCAGCATGCACCTGCCTGCGCCTTTCTGAGGGTCTGAAAAGGCCACTGTAGCAGAATCATAATATTATCACACAACAACCTGTCAAATTTCATTTTCATCTTTATCGCTAAAGCTTAAAGTTCAAGGTTGATTGGGAAAATTTGACAGTGACGGGTAGCGTGATGTGCTTTTTGATTCTGCTAAAGTGGCCTTTTTAGACCCAGCTCTTATTAATTATAATTACACCTCACAGCATGACGTCACGGACCCTGATTCGTAGCTGCATCAACTTAGTGCAGTGTGTCATTTTTTGTTAAGATTTTGGCAAGTTACAGGTACAAGGTGTTACCAAAATAATGCGAAACCTGAAAAGGGCTCACTGTACTCATCAGTAGGAATGAACAACTTTTGTTAAGGGATCATTCTTGAAAACGTAAAATGAATCAACTACCTCCTTAAAATTATTTTGGTAAAACTCATCAAAATGTACTTCTAAACTATTTTTTTGCGTTTCAGAGTTGGTCCCATAATAAAAGTTATTTCTTTATCAATTCTGTTACACCTGTGCGTGTTTCTGCTAAACCATCATACATTTGAAATTAAATAAGAAGATTAATGTCATTGTTTTTAGATATAAGTATGACTGGATACTCTAAACAAGCTTAAATAGGTTTTGTTATCAATTAGTTACAATCGAGCATGTATGTCAACAGTACCTTTCTGACTGCTACTTCAAATGGCCGGCGCACATAATATGGCGGAGCGCAGCGCAGAGCATTTTTCACAGTCAAACTATTATCGACATTGTTTTGATATAAATAATATCTATATTCAATTAACATTTAAAATATGTGCGCCGGCCCTAAGTCTTGATAGACAGCTGGGGATCAAATAATTATGAGGCAATAGGAACCAGGGTTCTTGCGGATGCGGAGTTTTAGAAGCACACATCCGCGGATGCTTGATGATGGATAAATTAGAGCAAAGAAAAATGAGTTTTATATTTTGTTACTTCCTTAAAATTAAATTTTAAAAGCAATTTGGAACAATTTTCAATAGAAATTAAGTAAGTAATTAGATTAAACAAACCTAACACACTTCTTTAAGCTTACGATGTGTTCTTCCCTCCTATTGGTCAGTTAGTAAAAGAAATCGTCGCATCATGAGTTCATGACATTCGCATCCGCAAAACATTCGCATTGATTTAAGGCGATGCAGATGTCTAAATCAGGACCGATGTTCTACATTAAATAGTCATGTAGCTAATACTATCTGTTCTCATTGTATTTTGCTCATCATAACATTTTCGTGTGTTGAGACCAGGCAAAAATCCCTTGCGAGATGAGATTTATTTTTGCCTGGACTTCGAGATCATTTACCTACTTCATCATTGCCAGATAGAGTTGATGTTCGATATAAGTCCGGTTGTGCACGACAGGTCTACCGACTAGGCTTGAAAAGCGCTGACAGGCGGCATGCTTGTTACCATGTCACATCTAGCGAAGTTAAACAAATGATCTAAAATGTACGAAACAGGCCGCACTGATACACGCGCAGTGCGGCCTGAGTTAAAATTCTAAAACGTTAGTTTCACTTCGTTACTTAGCAGGAGGCTGTCGAAGCTCCTGAGCCAATAGCGAGCCACCTATCAGCGCGGATGTGGGCTGAGATGGAGCCTGAATGAGTTGCGCGGTGCGGGAGGTGTGTTTGACGGTTAGCGGACGAATCGCGTTCACGATAATTTTCCACGAGGCTCCACTGCATCGCGCATTTAATTCAGACATCGTCTCAGTGAAGCTGGAGGCTTTGAATAATTAGTTTTGTAAATCTCTAGCTGCGCTCCAGGCAACGGTGTCGAGTTCGCATCACCACGGACGTGACAGGTCTCGCTCGCGTTCCCCGAGTCATGGGTCGCCCCGTGATAATGTCCAGCCCTCTGGACCCTCGCACTCTGGAACTTCGAACGCTGAAAGTTCGCGCGAGGGATCCTCGCGTGACGGAGCCCCACGCAGTGCAACCCCGCGCCTACAACGTAATGTTAAGATCAGTCATATTCTGATCAAACACAAGAAGAGCCGTCGCCCCATTGACACCAATGACAAGCCTGTCACCCGCACTAAAGATGAAGCCATGAGCATGGTGATTGGTAAGTTTATGTGTTTTGTTTGTTGTTCACTATCTCCCCCGACAGGTTAATTCCACAGTAAAAGGACTTTCCGTTCTCCCGTGTACAATTTCTTTTTCTTCTTTTTTTATTTTGACAAATTACAGCATTTCATTTTTAATTAGGTATCTACATAGGTACCATTCTTGAACAAAAACTTAAAATTGAGTTTCCGATTGCTGAAAAACAATGAATCAAATATTTTCTTTTTATGAGAACCTTACGGGATATTTTATTGAACATCACATTTTCTGCGTTCCAGATATCCACGACAAGATCGCCAAGGATCTCATTACTTTTGCTGATGCTGCATTTTCATTCTCCGAGTGCGCATCTGCCCGCCGTCAGGGGGACATCCAGAAGCATTTTCAAATCGGACGCGTTAAGAAGACCTTTGAAGACGCTGCATTTGATTTGGCTCCAGGGCAAATGAGCGACGTTATCGAATCCAAATCTGGATACCACATCCTGCAGCGCCGTGAGTAAGCAGACTAGGATTGCTGAATGATGACAATTGCTGACAATCCAGAGGCCATAGACATAATTTTAAAATTACTTAAATTACCTACTTATAATTTACTAAGTAGCTACTTATACACAAATATTTCATCAATTACTTACCTACGTGAAATATTTTATGTACCTACCTGCTGTAAAATAATGGTTGTGTTTATTTAATTAATTTTAATAAAATAGAATGCGTTGGGACAATTTGGAATAGAACGTCTGATGATATTTTTTACCAAAAGCAGTGGTATTTTAAAATTACGATTCAGTGGCTTTCGCTGGCGCTAAATGTAGCATTTTGGTAGAAATGATCATCTTTCGGCATAATAAGTAGGTTACCCAATGTTCTCATAGCCCAGGAAATCTGCGAATTAAATCATAGTGAAAGTTTTTATTAAAAATTATTATGGACCGCGACCCAGCTACTGATTTCTAAGACAAAGTTTCTCCCAGACGATAATGGATGGCGTTTTGAGAGCTTTATCATGGAGTTCTGTGAATGTCAGTTGCAATACGGTGGGTGGGTTTACAAACGGCAACCTCCCAACCACGTTGAAAGACATTTTTTTCAGTCATTTCCTCCCGAAAGAAAATTGTGTCAGATTAGGTATAGCTAACCCAATATCTTGCAGGAAACAAAACGTCAGCCGGTTGTATCTCAATGGAAAGGGCATCAGCTAACGCCCTGAAGGGATCATCTATCGGCTGCCTAATTTCACCAGATGAAGAGGTTTCCCTCGGTATCTTGCCAGCTGATTTATTTTATTACTAACAGAACTATCAGCTGACAAACTTTTATCCGGGAGGAAATGTTAAATGTGTTGAATGTGAATGTGTTGAATCTAAAGTTATTCGACTTTATGCTTCATTCTCCGATTAAAGGATTAATTTTAGGAGCCCTTGATATTGGATTAGCATTCTGAAGGAAATGTCTGAAAAAAAAAGAATGTTTTTTCATTGTGTTTGGGAGGCTGCACCCACCGAATCGCAGCTTCACAGAGGCCCATAATAATGCTCTCTTAACCATTTACAAGTTATCGTCCGGGAGGAAATGTATGACAAAAATTTGAGCCTGCCTTGTGGTCTAGGTATTAGTGGCGGCTCTGTTTAAAAAATACATAAAAAATTGGGTAAGTAGATAATGTTTAATATAATTACAAAATCTCTAATATTTACAAGATATAATAACTGACGCTAGAATTTTGTTTGATATAATGATCACTTATCTAATACTTATAATAAATGATTGATGAAATAACGATGATTGATATAATAAAAAGAAAAAATAAAAATTAGTTTAAATATCTAATTTTTACAAGCATAACATACCTACATTGAATATAAAACCGTTAGATATACCGCTCAAGTAACATAAAACCTATTTAGTCTAATATGATAACGACTAGTTAAAAAAACAGCAGAATTGCATAATGAAATACACATTATAACTTAGCCTGGTCAATTTATTTTGATAAGTGATTTCTGTCACGCGAAAGCGAGCTTATCGTCGCAGATGATTTAATCGCTCGCCCCTCCGCGCCTACGCGGGCTTAAATTACACTCTAGGGGTATGGCAGACAAGACTACGCGGAGTCGGTTTTGCAGCGATTCGTTTCTGTCGCTAACTTTTGTAGCGCGACATAATTATTGAATTTTAAGACAGTATTACAGATTTTAAACGATAGACCTAAATGTTTTGTTAATTGAAATTGTTTTCGATTAAATTAACATTATATCCAATAACATTATACGAAATAAGTTTTAGAGTATAATATGAATGTTATATGTTAAGAATGTCAACAGTTGGTATATCTCACGTTTATTATATCTTGTGAACGTTATTGAATTGAAATTATACCAAATAACTTTATATGACATGAGACACATTCAAAAATCGCCGTCTAAACTACATACTTACCAAGATTGTTTTTTTTTGGCGACATTACTTATTTAAAACAATAAAATCTTCATGATTAACGCTTAGGTTATACCTTGGCGTTATAGAAGTTATTGAGTAAAGCGCATACTTTTATAGTTAAACTGCGTTCATAAAAAATATCTTGTTTTCCTGGGTTATCTTTTGACTTTGAGGTATAACTTCTTATATGAAACTTAAAAAAATATATATTTTGCTTACCCATCAATGTGATAAAAACAAAGATCTGATAAGTTATTTTATTTTGTACAAGTTAGATATTATTTGGAGTTTGTATTTTTAGTAATCTCAGTTAGAGTTAGTTAAGTACTAAGTCCAACCAAAACAACTCAAGACGACTGATATCGTATACTCGTATTTAAGCTTTTTTACTTTAGGTTAGAATGATAATTATTTTTTATCAAACACACAATTGTTTTTATTTGAAACACATCAAAAACTGTACCTACTTGGTTTCTTAGTATCTAGTATGTTTCAGGGAACTGTGAAAGAACTGACGTAGCGATTTACCATTTGCACTTAGATTGTGTGCTAAAAACTAATACTAACACTGCTTTTTACTTGGGTAATCCATTTCTGTCAAGAAATCGAAACAAAGTGCCATTCTATCAGCGAATGCGACTGTCAAAATGCCAAAATATAAGGGATTGATCACGTGTATTTCGACGTTTGTTGTTATAGCGGCAATATAAATACACATTCTGTGAATATTTCAACTGTCTACCTAATACAGTTCTTGTATTACAGCCCGCTTACAGACAGACGGACGGACGAACGGACAGACGGACAGCGGAGGCTTAGTAATAGGGTTCCATTGTTTACCCTTTAGGTACGGAACCCTAAAAAGTCGGAAAGTTGATAGGGACAGGGATCTATCTAATTTAGGAAGAAGTTTATCAAGAAATGAATTATTATTGGGGCAGTCAAAAAAAAAACTCGTATTCTTCAAAAATTACTTTCATCCAACCCACAAAAGAAAGCGAAGAATCTCTGAGCCGAATTTTGTGGAGAAACAAACCAGCGTTTGTCAATCCTATACATTTATGACGTTTTGACAAACGCCTTCGCCATGCTACCGCTGACAGAATGTCACTTGCCTAGAGCCTAGGGACCGCTAAGGACTCATTATCTGCATACACTTTTCGTTCTGGGGCGTTTCTGGTTCTTTCTCTTCTGTGGCCTAGGTGCGAGTTTTTTTACCGTAGGAACTCGATTGCGTTAGCGCTAACGTCATTTTGTATTGAAACTGATCTCAATATCTAATCTGGTTTAATCTTAATTTATTGTAATTTATTTACTATATATTTTTTTTTATTTGAATGAATTTATTAATTATTTCTTTTAATTTATACTAATTGATTATTATTCTTGATTATTATTTTTTAAACTCATTGACATTTTTATTTTTAATTTTAGGAATTGAATTGTATTTCAAAAATATTTATAAAATAAAAATGCGGAACAACTACTGCTCGTTCTTTGCTCATTTGCTCAAAGAATTAGCATTGTCATTGAACGTGGCAATGCAGCCAGTCTTCAGGGACACGTTTCCGGAAGACAGCGATACGGAGGAATTCTTCGACGCCTGAGTCTATTTGTTTTTGTATATTCATAAGAACATATTTTATTGAACTGTTATTTTTTTAATCTGTATACGGTGTGCAGTAAAGACAAATACCTAAATAAATAAATAAATAAGCAGGGGTCTGATGCCGATAACGGAAAAACATTTTTCCGTAAAATTTTGTCAAAATTTTTACTATCATAAGCGAACGTTTACGTTAGCACGATCGAGTACGTTAATAAACTACTTAACCCTCGGCACTAAAAATCTCAACCATTGCTATGTGCCAACGAATTTTTTTTTATATACCTAAGTAGGTATCTAATATTGTATCCCTAAATTTTTCTAGAAATTTTACAACTTAAAACTTTGGGGTTTTAATGATAGATTTTTAAAGAGTTTAACAGTCTGATCATGATGGTATCATTTAGATTCTTTGTTTTTGTAAAAAAAAAAAACAAGAACATGGCCCTTTGGCCCCTTGAATTAACTTAAGTATGTCATTTTTGATCTCAGTTGTATCTACTTTGTAATTTAAAATTTTAGACCCAACTTTTAAGCTTTAAGACGACTCTTGTCTCAAAATTAAGCTTATTTACCCTTATATCGAAGTATTATTTTTACCTACCGTTTACGGTACATTTAAGTAGGTATTAATCGTAAATTATAACTTAGACATATCTGTAGCCCCGCCACGAGAAGCTATAAATTTAATTCAATTGTTTCAAATGTTTCATCCATTTATGTCAGACGTGTTCCATTGCCACAAAATATTTGACGACGATAACGGTAGCCCGCGAAATTCAAATTTTCTTACGTTTTTTGCAATTTGCATGTTAGTATTAGGTTATATGTTGATTAAAGTATGATTCGCGGGCGTAAGAATTATGTATTTTCAGTTTTTTTTTTTTTGTAACGGGGGAAATCCTCATAGATGTCGTCTGCCCTGGGGCGGGCGGAGGGGTCTGTTAAAATCTTACTGACTAAAACCACCCCGGTGCTCCATCTCTCACCAACGCCGGGGTTCGCGAGAAATTATTTGTCTTTTCGCGATCCCCGGCCCTGGTGCCGGCCCGCCTCTGCGCTCCACCTCGGGTCAGCGGGCGGAGTGAGGTGTTTGACTTCTCTTGCGATGTCAAAGAGGGGCACACGGGAACACTACGCGCCGCCACCTCGGTTCCGTATGAATGGGGGCGACGGCCATTCGCGGGCTACCTTAGTGCAACCACCTTAAATAACGATAAAATATAACCCCACCCAGGGAAATTGGTCGTTAGTTTTGTAGGTACTACACGTATGATACTTTGAGTTGACTGAATTTAGGATGATTAATTTGTTATCGCTACTTAACTTAGTGGAAGTTCTTTGTTTACAAAATTCATAGCTTCTCGTGACGGGTATTTAACTTAATTATAGAACCCAAAAAAATATAAAAACAAAAAAATAACTGGATGAGATTGTAACGTTACCTTCTTGTGACCTGCTTTTAGTAGGTACCACCATAGGTCAAAGTCAAAATCAGACTATAGATACACATACCTAAATTACCTGTCTGGTACCATCTCATCCATAAAAAAAATAACCCGATAGGGGTTACATGTAATCTCTAGTAGAATTATCTTCTCCGTCGATTTAGCATAAATGTTTGGAAAAATTACTTAACGTACTATTTAGCGGCTTCACAAGGTCGCATATACGAAATTGACGAATTTAAAAAAAAACGTGTTTCATGTAAGTGGATAAAAGTATGAATAAAGGATAAAAAATCGATGTTTTTCTCATTTTCCATGATATCTTTAGGTATTTTGATTTCCGAACCATTTCATTGGTTTAACATGCTATTTTTACACTAAGTACTTACAGACTTCTTATAAGATTTTCTGGTATTTTTAGGTATAGAACTATTATCTGCAATTGTTTTCGTTCCAAAAACCTTCAAACAGAAATCTATCATTGGGTTTTGACACTACTTGCCACTAATAGGATAGCCTCTATATCCGATGACGAGAATTAACTCATAAAATTCTTTTTAATAAAAAAATTTTAATCCGGAAAATGAATGGTCCCTGAGGATAGGATCGCAGACTTACGAGTACCTAAGTAAGTAACAAAATGGTAATAGTATCTAACTAAAAAGGTATATAATAGGTACATATTTATTTATTTTAAACACTTTCAGCACAAAAATGTTCAGAGGCGGACTTAATGCCATAGGCATTCTCTACCAGTCAACCTTTGGGTAATGCAGAGAATAGTCGTAGGTGGAATAAAGAGAATTTAAAGCGATTCAAATACAATAATGAACAATATACAAATATAAACCATACATACAATATAAATATATAATAAATATACAAATCAACAAGATAAATATTCAAACGAAATACTAAAACAATTAAGGCGAATAAGTTAATGGGAAACATTAGCGCTGTGATGATACAACTGCCAACTTCTTACGAATGTCTTCACGAACTTTAACTTTGAAGGATAATCGGTTGGTGGCCATCCTGAGGGAGCTTGGGGGAGCGCATTCCAAAGAGAAATAGACTGAACGAAGAAAGAAGAGTGAATAAAGTCCGTACGGTGAGTGGGACATTGAAGGAGACGGTTGTTTGATGAGCGTAGATTTAGATTGTGGCTGGCGCAAATGTATTGAAAGTGAGGGGCTAGATAACTGGGAGAGTTGGGAGAGACAAGATATGAAAACAAGGTAGTTAGAGCCCTTAGCCTTAGCTTTACCGTTTTTTTTTTACTAAATCTTGCCTAACATCAAGTCATAATCTACCTAGCCTTTTCCCAACTACATTGAGCTTTCATTCAAACGGGATTCAGCTGAATATCAGTGTTTTACGTGGAGCAGCTGCCTACCAGATCTCTACAACCCATTAAATGGGTAACATGGTACGCCTTGGCAAGACGGGAGTCAGATTTATTGGCTTCTGACAATCCGTAACGACTGCCAAAGATCTACAAATGACAGCCGGGACCAACGGCTTAACGTGATTTCCGAGGCGCGAAGGAAACTCATTGAAATCATGTTAAGATGGTCACCCATCCACAGACCAACCTTGGCAAGCGTTGCTTAACCTTCAAGATCGACCCGTGCGGCTGTTATTATTTAGCCACGGGCTCCTAACCTAGCCTAACATCGAGTACTTATCGTACCTAATTTAGGTATGACAAGAATCTAAGTAGTAGGTACCTTTATTCATCAAGTTTAGGTACTACAAAATTCTTCTAAAATACATACTACTCTGTCAAGAAAGTACCGGGAAAAGATCAATAATACACAAAATGTCTGTTATTCATCCAAATTTATTTTATCACCTTCAAAGTATGCTCCTTTAGAAACGATACACATGCGCCAACGAATAATCCATTCATCAAAACATTTTTTAAACGCTGCTTCCGGAATTGAGTTCAGTTCTCGCCGCGAATTCTCCTTTATGTCTTCTATCGATTGAAAATGGGTGCCACGAAGTGGTAATTTGAGTTTAGGAAAAAGAAAAAAGTCAGCAGGAGCCATATCTGGTGAATATGGTGGTTGCTGGATGGTATTTGTTGAGTGTTTGGTTAAAAATTCGTTCACAATGATAGCCTTGTGCGAAGGCGCATTGTCGTGGTGCAAAATCCAAGAATTTTCTTTCCACAAATCTGGCCTTTTTCGTCGAATTTGCTCTCTTAAACGCCGCATAACGCTCAAATAATATTCTTTATTTACCGTTAGACCTTCCGGTAAGAATTCAGAGTGCACAACACCGCGATAGTCAAAGAAAACAGTCAACATGACTTTGACTTTTGATCGACTTTGGCGTGGTTTTTTCGGTTTCGGTTCAGTTGGAAGGCGCCACTCCGAAGCTTGTTGACTAGTTTGCATGTCAAACTCGTAAACCCACGTCTCGTCACCAGTAACAATGCGTTTCATGAATGTTGGGTCCGAACTGACTCGTTCTAGCATGTCCTCAGCGACTTTCATGCGATTGAATTTTTGGAGAAAATTCAGATCTTTTGGGACTAGCCGAGCAGCAACATGTTTCATACCCAAATGATTAGTTAAAATGGTACGGATCGACTGGTGAGATACAGAAAGTTCGGCGGCTATCTCTCTCAGAGTTGAATGGGGATTTGATTTTGGAACCATAAACAAATCATCCATTCCCGATACTTTTTTGACTGAATGTAAGTAGGTAATTGGATGCAGCTATACGGTTAATTATCTGCAATGATACGAAATTGGACCGCATTATACATAAATGTTCTATAAATTGATTTTGCTTCATAATTTCATAAAACTAACATAGGTACTGACTTGCGGGTCTAAAAAGACCTCTTTAGCAGACTCAGAAAGCACATCACGCTACCCGTCACTGTCAAATTTTCCCAATTAACCTTGAACCTAATATGACAGATTGTTTGGTGATTTATGTAATGATTCTAATATGTTTTTTTATTAAGTGGCCTTTTTAGACCCACTGTACGTTAAAACTGTTTCGGTTTTAGGGTTCCGAACAAAAAACGAAACCCTTATTATAAGATCACTCTGGCATCTGTCTCTCTGTCTGTCCTTCTGTCACAGCCAGTTTTCTCCGGATCCTCCAAACCGATTCTGTTATGGATATGATATATGATTACACATGGATTTCTGTGACCCAGACACGTACGCGTAAATTAAGTATATTTTTTTTAGTATGGAGGTCACATTTGGGGGTCAAACTAGAATTTTCAAAAAAAAAGATTTTTGAACAATATCGTGTGACATCAAATAAAAGGGCTAAGTAACTAGATTTTCTTCAAATTTTTCCGAAATATAAAACAGTATACCTATATTACCATTGGCCAGTGCTCATGACGTCATGAGTTGACGCCAAACTGTTGAGTCGTTCCGAAATATACTTGCAAGTACGTTGACGTCATAAATTGACGCCATATTGAAAAAATCCTCAAAGTCGGATGCACACACGCCTGTTTATCGTTTGATATACTAATACGTCACCATTGACATTTGTCTCACCAGTACACTATGGTGGCACACTAGTACAATAAGTATACGTCGGATTCATGAGGTCATGAGCACTGGCCAGTTTGCTGGGTTGTATTTCGGAACACACTCTTTTACTATAATGCGAAGGCGCCAACGGCAAGAAATAACTTACGACACGATAAAACAATATGACAACTTTGAAAAAGAAAAACTCCACAGACTACCAAATAAAACCTCAACCCACTTAAGCGGTCACAATCAGGAACTAAAGCCACATTGTAGCCACACAACACAACACGACACTCTATCATAGTTGTAAAATTAGCAATATCTTATCTCCATCTCTGTTCATCCTATACAGAGTCAGCGGACCACTTTGAAAAAAGCAAGAGGCGAACTCACGTTCCACATCATGTCGTATTCTTTTGTATCGTATTATACAGAATGATCATGGATACAATACACCGTCCGATTATACAAATTTTGTATCCAAATATACAATCTGACAGCCCTCTGTCGTGTCATGTGTCACCCTAAGTACCTACCTACGCGTACTTAAGGGCCCCTTATCCGAAATTTACGTTTCTAGATCGAGTTGTTTTCAGAGAAATCACCATATATAAATTCGTAAAAAAATATACAGTAAACATGTGAGATCTAGTGACTTTTTTGGTTAAAAACACGATATTTAACATTTTGATCGATAAAAAAAAAATCAGGAAGTAAAGTCGATTTTGAAAGTATTTTAAGTTGTATGAGACTTGTGGGAACGCAATTTTTATGAAAATTTAACATTTCATTTACTAATCGGGCTTGACAGGGATATTATTGGATAGATTTATAATATGGCACTTATTTTTTTTTGTATTAAATAAATACGTGAAAAACGGCTCGCGCGCACCGCGCTAATGTCCTGCCGGGAAATGGGAAAAGGTGCTGTCGGGAAAAGGGGCCCTTAAAAACAAGACGCGTAGAGAAAAATTTCGCCGAGTCATAAATACCTACGTACGTACGTTACGCGTACTTGCTCGTACGTCTATCACCCACTTCATACTTTTCCTGCAATGTAAATCTTATTTAGGCATAGCAGGATTTAGAAAAAAGCAATCGATAGTATTATTTTGAAAAAAGAACAAATTATTTCGGCATGCTCGCTCCATCATAAACCGCATCAACCGCTTTCCATCAGGCGTGATTGTGGTCAAGAGCAAGCCCATTCGCATAGAAGAGTCAAGAGTTTCACATGGCTAGTAAAGATGTGATCAACTCCATCTATCTTACACGACCGAAGTTTTAGTGAAGGATGTTGCTTTAAGTTCGTTCTCATGATAATCACTAGATGGTGTTAGTTGTTTCATTACAACTGATACTTGTTGATACTTCTTCCTCCCGCCTCATTTACTTCATATTTAGTTTTGTTTGTTCACTTTCATTGTTTTCGAAAAGATGTTCGTAATTTTCTTAGAAAGTTCCTATATAAAGAGATGCAAAATTTGAAAATTTGATAAGTAACATCTTAACAGCATATAATGAGGTTTCACCCTTGACATTGAATGTGAGTGCAGTGTCTACGTCCAAAATATTGGCCCACATATTGAAGTGTCCCAAATGCCCTTCCACCTGTGGGTCTAAAAAGGCCAATTTAGTAGAATCAGCCAGCACATCAAACTACCTACACGAGACTGTAAAATTTTCCCAATCATCAATTAACTTTGAACCTAATGCTGTCGCGATAAAGATCATAATGAAATTTGACAGATTGTTGTATGATTAATATTTTGATCCTAATATGATCCTCTCTTTCTCTCTTTAGTCGGTCCCTCACTGCTGAGGATCGTAACTCCGTTTGATTCCGTCAACCAGTTGTCTCCATCGGTCCCTTTCTGTAGCTTGGTGGAGTGCGTCGCTGACAGGTATTTTCAACTCCTCCGCTATTTGGTCCGACCTTCGCCTGGGACTTCGACCCCTAGGCCTTTTTCCCTCGATTTTTCCGGTCACTATAAGGCGTTTCATATTGTCGGTATATATGCGTGCAACATTGCCAAAATACCGCAGTAGGTACCTATTCGTTGTAGGCAGGTTGTAGATAGCCTGCTCTGCAGCTGTATCTGCAGCTTTGAATGTTCACGTCTCTGCACTGTATAGAGAAGACGAGGGTGCGGACCAGCAAGTCTATTCTGTAAGTAACCATTTCGATATCGAGCTTCACCTGAGTGAGATAGCTCACAAAGTGTACTTTATTGCACACAGCATATAGAGGTCTTATGTTTATACTCACAGAACAGAAACTCCGTGTTTATACTCACCTCGGATTCCGCTGTCAAGACACGTAAATGTTGTTACAGAATAGGGGTACAGCTGTATTTTGGTTCGGTGGGTGACGTTACGGTCTTTCCAAATTTTGCTCAATTTGGTCATTGCAGATTTGGCCTTGCCAATCCGTGGTGATCATTGATCACCAACAAATAATATGGGATACTATGATCCTACTCAAAACACACTATTTGTTCTAAAATAAGGTTTTTTTTTTCTAAATTTGGGCACCAGTAGCGTAAAATAAAGTGAGCGGTCCATGGATAACCCACATGGGAATAGGTGCTAAGGCAAGAGGAGCCCAAAAATGTTAGCAGACTATTGGACACTTAAAGAGATCTAGGTACCTCATCATCATTATATCAGCCGAGACTGCTGGACATGCCTCCCCCAAGCGTCGCCACAACGACCGGTCCTGCGCGTCTCGCATCGCGGCTAGAGATCTAACCTGACGATAAATATTCCTTCTCACCGAGAGGAGGCTTGTGTCCCAGCAGTGGGAACATTATAGGCTGATTATGCTTATCATCTGCCTAGCCTTTTCCCAACTATATTGGGGTCGGCTTCCAGTCAAGCTGGATTTAGCTGAGTAATTACCAGTATTTTACGAGGAGCGGCTGCCTACCAGAGCTTCACAACCCATTGACTGGGTAACATATGGGGTAGTTTACTATACGGCCCTTGTTGAAACCAGAACAAATTTCCGTGCGTTCAAGCGATTTTGCCATACCTAAGTATTACTGGAATCAAAAGTTGCTCACAATTTAGGACCCATTAGTTTAAGTGGTAAGATATAATCCGTGGTGCTTGGCAACTGGGCTTAACCCAGTTGTATTTGTCCCTTGGTGCCTATTGGCCTAGTTCTATTCTGTCTCCTGCTTGATAAGAAGGGAAGTGGAAATTATATATATTTTTTTCCTACTCCTCTGCTGTACTTTTCTGATTAATTTCGTTGCAGGATCCAAGACAGTTGAATCGTTTCTCCGGGACTCGTCGGGTTTCATTGGCTCGGCGTTTTTCTGGTGGTCGCACTGTTGATTCTGGCTTTCAGGAGTTGCAGTGGTTGGGAATGTGTGGCGGGCTTGTCCCAAAAAAAAAAAAAAATGACTGGGTAACACTATACTTCATGGCAAGACTGGAGTCAGATTTACTGGCTTCTGACTATCCGTAACGATTGCCAAAGATATACAAATGACAGCCGGGACCAACGTTCCGAGGCACGGAGGAAACTCGGTAAGTTAAGATGGTCACCCATCCGCAGACCAACCTTGGCAAGCGTTGCTTAACCTTGAAGATCGACCCGTGCGGCTGTTATTATCTAGCCACGAGCTCCTCAGGCTGATTATGCTTATGCTTATGCTAAATATTCCCCAAATTCTGATTTTAAAATTGCAAATTACTTTTCTTCTTCGAAAACAACGTTTTCGCTGTATAAATTTCTACAACTGTTGCACAACATTTGAGGGTCAGTGAAAAAATAAAAAAAAATGATTTTCATTTAATTTTCAAAGTTCATTTTTATCACTCAGTGTATTAAATGATTCCATGATTGATGTTATGTGACTAGCTTCTGCTCGCGACATCGCACGTGCACTGTACTTTTTTTTCCTGTTCCCTTAAGAATTTCGGGAAACTACACTCCCCAAGGAACTTACATAATGTTATATGTTTATTAGGATTTACTGAAAGCCAATAAAAAGCAATACCTTTTCAAAAAGTTTCTGCATAATACTTAGACTGCAGAGCTGATTGCCAAAAAAGCAATACCTACAAACCTACAATTTTTGACTGTCTTCGAAAAAGGAGGTGTTTTTTTATTATTTCCCGACAAAAAATAACCCTATTTTCAACATTTTATTACTTTTGTTTGGGTCACGAAGATTAAATGTGTAGGTACCAAATTTCAACAGAATCAGTCTAGTAAATTCGGAGAAAATCGGCTGGGACAGATAGACAAACGAGTGATCCTCTAAGGGTTTTGTTTTTCCATATAGAGGTTCTGAACCCTAAAAACAACCTTAATAAAACAACACCCATCCAGATTCCACAGTACCTATAAAATTCCTGCTCTTGAAGAACTTGTATGAAACCAGCGCATGCTTTTATCCACCGTTTATAAATGTTGGTCTCCTCTCTCTCCTCCGTTTTGCTTTTCTAATTTATTCCGTGGTGTGATCGAAAATAGTTGAATCGTTTCTCCGGGACGCATTGATCATCATTCCCTGCATACTTTTTAAGGTTCCGTAATCTAAGCCTCCGCTGCCCGTCCAACCTTCTGTCTGTCAGCGAGCGATATCTCAAAAACCGTAATACGTAGTTAGACATTTTCACAGAGTGTGTTTATATTGCCGCTACAACAAATAATAAGATACATATTAAATAAAAATACTAAAGGGCTCACAACAGAATCGTGGTTTTTGTTTTCGGTTTATGGTCCGGGTAAGAGTTCGACTCGACTTGACCGGCTTTTTGGTACTCTGGCTTTCAGGAGTAGATGTACCTAGTTAACTACTTGGAAATAGTGTGACAAGTTTATGTAAACTGGCTATTTTCTCCCTACACAGCACTTTTTCATTTGATTGATGAGTGATCATGAACCAATTATAGGTAACCTACTACTATACTATGTACTAAGAAAGAAAGAAAGAAGAAAACTAGTTTATTTCAAAGTAGGTACAAATAAAAAGGAAACTTAATTCTAAAACAATTACCTTGCGTGCCCCGCGTTTACGCCAAATAGGTGCAGTACTACTTACATAGTAAACCCTATCAATTTACAAAACCTAATCAAAATACTACTTGATAAAATGATAACTGTTCAGTTCGGCGTAATAAGAAACAATAATTCTAAGTGTACCTATCACTCTAATGACCGTGGCCCAAAAATGATATCGCTTGCAGAACCGGTTTTCAATAACAGAGCTAACCCTGCATGACTTATCTACCTACCTACTGTGAAAAACTTAATCGGTTTGTTTATTTTAAAACTAAACAAAGTTCCTCGTCCATGTTCCACGAAAGGTTAGGCAGAGGTGAGGTGGATGACCGAGGCTGCGTTTCCATCAGCAGAGATGACGAGGGTGCCCAGCGAGGGATATGTTTTTTAAGAACTAATTAAAATCTCTTGCACTGATCGCGAAAACGCCGTTTTCTATGGTAGCTGTATAGGCGTCTTAGACAAAGACGTTAAAAGACTTCTCTTTCTAATTGTAATCTTTAAAACTTTATAACTTAACTAACTAAAGCTAACAAGTATTTAATTTTGCAAATCAAAAAATCGCATGCATATTCCTTATAGAAGATTAAGGTCTACTGAGAAAAAAACCCAATGACAATGTTCCAGCAGAAGCTCTGGAGATGAGTCGTACATGGTCGCGAAACTCAGCAGTGAAGAAACGACGAAGAAGAAGAAGATCAATGACCTCACAAGGTCTAACGTCATTGCGGTCCTGGAACGCAAAGGTCATCAGGACGAACACGGGTTGGGTTTTAGCATAGGTTTTAGTCAGTTAGAGTCTGACACACACATGAGGAGCTCGTGGCTAGATAATAACAGCCGCACGGGTCGATCTTCAAGGTTAAGCAACGCTTGCCAAGGTTGGTCTGTGGATGGGTGATCTTAACATACCGAGTTTCCTCCGTGCCTCGGAAAGCACGTTAAGTCGTTGGTCCCGGCTGTCATTTGTAGATCTTTGGCAGTCGTTACGGATAGTCCGAAGCCAGTAAATCTGACTCCAGTTTTGCCATGAAATAACGTGTTACCCCAGTTAATGGGTTGCGGAGGTCTGGTAGGCAGCCGCTTCTCGTAAAATACTGGTATTCAGCTAAATCCGGCTTGACTGGAAGCCGACCCCAATATAGTTGGGAAAAAGGCTAGGCAGATGAGATAAGTCTGACACTCCCTTCTGCTCCACCTAGAGCGGAAGGACTCCTTTGATGATTTCCCATCCTTGGTGGCAATTTTATGAAGTTGTTAAAAATTAAGCAAAGAGAATCTGCCGCACAGAATACGCGAATGCCATACGAATAATATACCTGTAATGGTCCAACTGCAGGTTCCAACTACAATGTTTGAATTTGCAGAAGTACCTAACTAACTTGTTTCAACTTTTGTACGTAATTCGTCAAAATAGGGATACCTGCAGAAAACCAGGAGATGGGTTCCACTCACTCATACATGTTTAAGCCAAGTTAATAAACCACTGAGTAGGCAGTATTTTCCAGTGGCTTCACCCGTGTAATTTATTTATATGCATCCCACGGGAACATACCACCAGGATAGAAATAGTCTATCTCTGCGGAAAATGTCATGTTCAGTTAGCGAGATATGATTGCCTTCCTACGGATCCTTACACTAAACCAGTCACATTAAAAAAGTACCTGCTTATTTTGTACTAGTTAACCCGCGCAACTTCATCTGCTCTGCTCCTATTAGTCTTCGTGTATATAGCCTATAGCCTTCCTCGATAAATGGGCTATCTAACATTGAAATAATTTTTCAGTGTTACTCCTGAGATTAGCGTGGCAAACAAACAAACAAACTCTTCAGCTTTACATATTAGTATAGAGTAATAATTATATTATAGGTATAGAAGATGTACCTACTTTACTACACACAATAAATTTTAGAGAAGGATAAGATAGGATACAATACAAGACATCAAATTTACGTTTACCTATTATAATTATATCATAATTTTTAGGGTTCCGAACACCCGTGAAAAACGGAAACCTTATAGGATCACTCGGTTGTCTCTCTGTACGTCTATCACAGGCAGTTTTCTCTGGATCTACAGGATCGCTTCTGTTGAAATTTGGTATAGGTACATATGGACTTTTGTGACCCAAACAAATTAAACAAATTTTTAGTGGGGGGTCATTTTTGGGGGCCAAACTAGAAAATTAAAAATAAAAGTTTTTAATCTGTATCGTGAGACATATCAAAAGAAAGGGCTTATTATGAAAGTTATGTAGGTAAGTGATTATATTTTTTTTCATAATTTTAGAATAAACAGTTATGAAAGTATTCAAGAATTTAGAACAAAAATGATAATTACCCCCTTATCTCCGTAACTAAAAAAAAAATAAAAATACAGATAATAGTTCCATACCTAAAGATTAAAGGAAAAGAAGTCGCTTGTTAAAAAAAAAAAAATAGGTTCGGAACCCTTAGTAAGCGAGTCCGACTCGCACTTTGGCAGTTTTTTAAACACCTACTACTTACCTTCACAAGACACCTGAGTCTGCAAAACCTGTTCTACATAGCGACAGAATATTACATAACAATACTGATGACCGTTATATCAAGTTTTATATCGCCTCGTTATTATTACATTCACTATAATATGTGGTCATCACTCATCAGTTGGTATCAATATCTTTTACAAAGTAATTTAAGTCTTTGATTGCCATCTGAGATCAATGTATCTTACTAATCCGATTTTTAGATAAGTGTGGACCATGTACCGATGGACACAAGTTGAGACGTGTGCCAGTTCGAAGCTACTTCGTCACGTGCATTCAGATATCTAGACTTATTTTGAAATGATCATATTAAATACTTAAGTACCTAGATAATTATTATTTGTTCTTACTCGTCCGCTTTTCTTGTAGTCGTGCTTTACCGGTTGCTGAGACTGTTGATACTGGCCTTCAGGTGTCGGAGTGGTTGGAATTCAGTGTGAACCACTGAATTCCAACATGCAAATCAGCTAGTAATCCTTCAGGTGAAATTAACACAAGATGTGCCTACATTTTCATGGTAAATTCTGCAAGATTACCCTTCAAGCAACATCTCCTAAATCATGGAAGTTCCTATACAAAACATTAGACATTGGTAGGGACGGACGAGGAGGACCTGCATAGTGGAACCATTCGATCCAAAAATAAAATACCAGACTATCTTTCTTTCAGTTCTATATTAAACCAAATAAGGTGTTACATCGAATTTCCTACTTATAAAATGCTTAGTGAGCTATGTTTTATGCGCGTCTGCTTGTGTACTAGGCTCAGTCCTCGGCACGATATCTTTATACGTCTCCAGTAGGTAGCGTATGCAGTATTCCTCGAATATTAAATAATTAATTCGCCTGACGTCAATGGGGACGCGTGAGCCGCAAAGTGGATCGAGGAGCAAGTGCATCAACTGAATAATTGGACCGCGAGGGGACACACGCAATGACCTCGAATCTCCTGCCACTAAGGATCATGATCGTCAGCATCCGACTCCATCGGAAGGTAAATAAATCACGCTACAGGCTTGGAACGGAAAACTCGAGAGCTAGGCTATCATCCAATATAGAGGAGCATCTTCGTGACGATCGTGAATCTTTTGACCTTCACTGATGATTTTTATTTGTTGTGAAGCTATTATTTTCGCTCGCTGAGTTCTTTACGTTTTTAGTAGAGGAACAATTGATCGATATTTTGCTTTCACTTGAATTGCGAACGTTATTACAGTTAGGATCAGTTGCATAGCTATTTTCATACAAATATCTTGTCATACTAACGTTGTCTGAGGAGCTCGTGGCTAATTAATAACAGCCGCACGGGTCGATTTAAGGTTAAGCAACGCTTGCCAAGATTGGTCTGTGGATGGGTGACCATCTTAATATACCGAGTTTACTCCGTGCCTCGGAAAGCACGTTAAGCTGTTGGTCCCGGCTGTCATTTGTAGATCTTTGGCAGTCGTTACGGATTGTCATTGTTGAAGCCAGTAAATCTGACTACAGTCTTGCCAAGAAGTACCTACCGAGTTACCCAGTTTTTTTTTTTTTTTTTTACTATTGATAGGCACGCGTTTGACCACTATCTCACCTGATGGTAAGCGAAGATGTGGTCGAAGATGGAGCACGCTTGCCTAGAAATAACCTATTCACTCTTGATTTAAAGTTCAAGTTAATGGGTTGTGGGGGTCTGGTAGGCAGCCGCTCCACGTAAAACACAGGTATTCTGCTGCATCTGGTTGGACTGGAAGCCGACCCCAATATAGTTGGGAAAAGGCTAGGCAAATGATGATGATGATGACTAACGCTGACTAGACAAGTGGACTTTGTTCAATTTATTTATGAAAGCAGTTTATGCCACTGGATTTACAATGTTGTGTAAAATTACGTTTTTTAGTTTTATTTCTGTCTTAATTAATTTAATTTAATCATTTGTTTGGAACATTGATTGATCATTGATGAACTTACTCACTATGCTAGTAACTAATTTAGGTACAAATACATAACATTATTATCATCATAAAATCATATAAAAATATAAACAAGGTTCAACTAACATTTGACTAATTTATTTATATTATTCTAACTTATTTATTTATATTATTTTTAGGGTTCCGAACATCCGTAAAACTAAAAAACGGAACCCTCGGTTGTCTCTATCTGTCTGTCTGTCTATCCGTCTGTCACAGCCGTTTTCTCCGGATCTACGGAACCGATTCTGTTGAAATTTGGTGTACATATAGACTTCTGTGACCCAAACACGGACGCGTTACGTAAATAAATATTTTTTTAGTATGGGGTCACTTTTAGGGGTCAAAATATAAAATAAAAAAAAAGTTTTCAAGCTGTGTCATGTGACATACCAACAAAAAATCTTACTGTGAGGGTTTTAATTATAAATATTTTTTTCATAATTGTCCAGTTTTTTTCATTTCAAGAAACCCGTTGATTAAGAAACTGACTTATGCTGCCGTTGAAAAAAATTCCCGTTACGTACATATTTTTTATTTACCGAAAGGACTCATGGCATGATTCATTTTTGAAAATCGATTGTTCTCTAACTATACGAGTACTTACCTAGTTATTGGGCTAAACCACAGATTCCAACCTCAAACAGTTGGTAAAACCTATGGGAACGCGAACAGCACAAAAGCATCAATAATAGTGATGAATGTTTGCGAGTATCTTGCTGTAAGTAACTAGGTTCATTGACTCATATATATAGGTACTTACCTACATTTACGGACTTTCTTAATATCAAAAACAGAAATGAAGACATAAAGCTGCCTTGAATCGACTTGTATCGTGATCCTTTACGTTCTCTATTAATGAAAAACATTTCATAATTTATTGTTCGGGTACGAAGGGATATTAGGAAAAGATTGCATTGTTAATTATCTTGCGGCTACTACATGTATGTATTTCGACAACAGCCAAGTTTACCAAGCATTATATTTGCCGATGATGAGATGTTTCATAATGTGCCAGGTCTATGTAGGTACATTACATCATAAAAAAGAAAAAAATCCATAAAATTCGGGAAAAATACATTTATTTCATTTAAATGTTTACTGTTGTGGTAGTTAATTGATGTTTATAAATTACGTTTATCGATTTTCAATATGGCGTCGCAACGAGTTAGTTACAGATCATAGAAAAACAACTGTCAGCTGTCATAACAATGTTACTTCAGTCACTTTCGTCTCGTTGCCGGTAAATACTCGTAAATATGTCAGAAATAATTGTCAAACGTCATTAATCAATCAAAATGACAGCTTACCGCCATGACGGGATTTTGTTGCGTGTTGCAATTTCAAGTGTAATTTTTTTTTACCTGCAAACAAAGCTATTTTAAAGAAATTTTACAGTTGACAGTGTTTTAAATGTATTTCTCTATTTTTAAGTATCGTGTACATGAACCTGGCCCAGGCTCCGTACATTTTGGAACATCTCCTTTAGTTTCTAACAATGGTGGTGAAGCCTCAGATAAAACTAGATTACTATATAGTACACTAGGTATGTGTCCATTTATGAGACACTTGTCTGCCTTTGAAAATATGCGAGCAAAAAAACATTTTCCACTGCATTTTTTTTTACAGTTTTTTCTGTTTCATTGTTTATCCTTTTTCATACGGCAAAAGTGCATCTAATGACATGAAAAAACTCTGCAGTTCGTAGTACGGGCGCATCGTAGTGGCATCTTATTCATTAAGGAAAATCCAAAATAACTGATCCATAGTCTCTCATTGCTACAAATATAATGAATAACTGCAGACAAGCAGTTGATTTTAACTGCACAAATAATACAAACCAAACCAGATGATTGTGCATCGGTGCATGTAATAATATAAACACTGTGATTCATGTGTCTTCTATGCCAATTACCTACATCTTTACGGAGATCAGTGAACATTATCAGCTTGTTACGAAACAACTGAAAGCCACATCTATAGGCACTAATATTATGAAGTTGAAGAGGGTTTATTTGGTTCAACGCCCTAATCTCGTGAAGTACTGAAACTGAAACGATTTACCAACAGTCGATTGGTCCGATTTTGCCATACCTATTACTGGAATCAAAAGTAGCTCACAATTTAGGACCCATTAGTTTAAGTGGTAAGATATAATCCGTGGTGCTTGGCAACGGGGCTTAACCCAGTTGTATTTGTCCCCTGGTGCCTATTGGCCTAGTTCTATTTTGTCTCCTGCTTGATACGGAGGGAACTGGAAATTATATTTTTCCTACTCCTCCGCTGTACTTTTCTGATTAATTTCGTTGCAGGATCCAAGCCTTGAATCGTGCCTCCGGGACTCGTGGGTTTCATTGGCTCGGCGTTTTTCTGGTGGTCGCCATTATTGATTCTGGCTTTCAGGACTTGCAGTGGTTGGGAATGTGTGGCGGGCTTGTTCCAAAAAAAAAGTCGATTGGTCCATGAAGCGTTGCTCACCATTATCTTTAAAACTGATTCGAATGAAAAAAACTGGCCAAGTGCGAGTCGGACACACGTACAAAGGGTTCCAAACGAATTTCTTTTTTTTTAACACTTGAATTTTTATAGATTTTCCTGTAATCTATAGGTTAAATCTAAAGATTATTATCTTATTTTTTTTCAAAATATTAGGCTTAGTAGTTTCGGAGATAAGGGGGTACTTAATGGTTATTTTTCGTCTAATTTCTTGAATAACTTTAAAACCGTTTATATTTAAATAATGAAAAAAGTAATTAAAACCTTCACAGTAAGCATTTGATATATCACACGATATTTTTTGTTTGACCCCCAAAAGTGACGCCCCTACCAAAATTTTAATAATTTACGTAACGTTTCGGTGTTTGGGTCACAAAAATTTACAACAGAATCGGTCCCGTGGATCCCGTCTGCATTCCTCCAAAAAAAGGGATAGCTATACGACTTACATAGCTCTCTGTCTCACAGCAAAACCAAGATGGGTACCTACGTAACAGTACCTATATCTACTTATGACGTGTTAAGCCCATCGTGCGGGCTATAGCCCCTGACCAGTAGCGGCCATGAATTTTAGCGAGCCGGCCCACGTAGTTATATGTAGGTATAGCAAGCAACATTGTGGTTACTGAGTAACAAAACAAAATTTATGATCACTTACCTACCTATCAGCGATATAAAGTACATAGTTTAGTATTCGTATCTCGTTCATACTTCACGGTTATTTATATCTTGGATAACAAAGACCTTGTTCACACTAGTCTGCACCGGATAAAATGATTTTTTATTGTAAAGATAAACTTAGAAAATTATTTGGCACATTGTACTTGCCCGGATAAGAATTCACAAGCTCAAGTTGGTCAATACAGGTTTTGAGTCGGCTATTTCAGAGTCGGATCAGCGGGTCTAAAAAGGCCACTTTAGCAGAATCAGCACATCAAGGTTGTTGAGGGGCTCGTGGCTAGATAATAACAGTCGCACGGGTCGATCTTCAAAGTTAAGCACCGCTTGCCAAGGTTGGTCTGTGGATGGGTGATCGTTTTAACATACTGAGTTTCCTCCGTGCCTTGGAAAGCACGCTGAGCTGTTGGTCCTGGCTGTCATTTGTAGATCTTCGGCAGTCGTTACGAATTGTCAGAAGCTAGTAAATCTGACTCCGGTCTTGCTATGAAGTAACGTGTTACCTAGTTAATGGGTTGTAGAGGTCTGGTAGGCAGCCGCTCCACGTAAAATACTAGTATTCAGCTAAACCCGGCTTCACTGGAAGCCGACCCCAATATAGTTGGGAAAAGGCTAGGTGATGATGAGTTAGCACATCAAGCTACCCGTCACTGTAAAATTTTCCCAATCATTTTTGAACCTAATGCTTTAGCGATAAAGATGGAAATGAAATTTGGCAGATTGTTGTATGATTAATATTATGATCCTAATATGATTTTACTAAAGTGGCCTTTTAGACCCGCTGTACCACGTCCAATTCCGCCATTGCCCTTCCGTCATCATATCAGCCAAAGGACGTCCACTGCTGGACATAGACCTCCCCCAAGTATCGCCACAACTACAGGCCCTGTGCGTCTCGCATCCATCGGCTACCCGCGACCTTCAGCAAGTCATCGGTCACTACACCCTTACGAACATACAACCTGTAACAGAATAATCGCAATAAGGGGTCATTGTACTCATCATTATGAACCGCTTTCACTATGGGATCAAAACTGAAATCGTGAAAAAAAAATCACCTTCCCCATACACTTATTAAATGTGCGCATAACTCCAAAATGTACTGAACAACTTGAACAGCTGTTTCCCTCTGAACATCAGGACGGCAAAAAGTCGGTTGTCGTTTAAGGTGAAGGCTCGTGAGCATATTCACAAGATGTTGGAAGAATCACTACATCGCTAATTCGTTGGTTTCGTGTTTTCTTAATAACGTTGTTAGTTTTGTTTATTAGTATGTATGTATCTATGTATTTATTATAGATTGAATTTATTTATCTTCTCTCTGATTGTCTTTTCTTTATGTTGCACCTGCCATGCTGTCTCTGCACCACCCTAAGGTCGACTGGTAGAAAATACCTACGGCATTAAGTACGCCTTTGTACAGTGTTTCACTAGTGCATAAAGTTTTAAGAAATTTTTAATAATAAATAAACAAAAACAGCTGACTTTTTTCGCGATTTCGGGATTGCTTCCTTAATAAAAGTAGTGAGAACAAAGACCTCTAAGAGGCATTGCGTTTATTCTGGTACACGTTGTATAAAATTGATTAATTTTATATCTTTAAAATATTAGCCGTTATCATCAAATATAAATTGCCTAGCACAGAATTTAATGATCTATCGAAGTTTCCACCAGTTTCCACTATGGACTCACGCCTTAATGCTGGTAAGTACACAAATAATTGTTAATGTATTAGCCGAAGATAATAGGTACATAATAAGTTGGAGAATCTTCCTCGCCGCGACTTATCATGTCACTCGTATGACATACAGGCGTAAATAGCAACAAGCAAATTGTTCAATGTTCAAAGCAACGGTTTTTCGGTTGTAGTTTCAATATGTATGCGATATAAATGAGTTTTGATTGTTCGTATGGCATGCCTTTTCCTAACTCGGAGTCTAATGTCACCTATACTTACTTTACATACGATACTTTATGCACGGTACGATACTTTGTGACAAGGAAAAGCATTAGAATGTTATGTATTTATGGACTTAGTTCAGTTACGACAAAACTTAAAAATACGCCTGTATGGCTGTATGTCATGCGAGTGACGATATCATTGCAGATAGGTAAATGCTACCTAGGTATTTATTTATACAACGATTACTTAGTACTAACTACTGTATTTATTTACCTGAGTACCTATAATTATTATATGACACACAGACACGTTTATCTTTGTTTTAGGTAACTTTTCATAACTTGTTATACTCAACGTTGAAAGAAAAATTGTATTTTAAAGGTAACTAATTTATTTAAGTGTAAACTTCTTTAAGGTGGATGCTCCAGGGTGGCCCGCGAAATTCAAATATTTTTATGTTTTTTGCAATTTGCCGGTCAGTGTGAAGCTGTATGTGGACCAAATGCGATCTGTGAATGAATATTTCAGAAATAATCATTCTTTCGAACTACATGAACTTAGAGGGCTATATTGATGATTAAAATGGTTATAATTCTTTAGATAAATACGCGTTACGGTCGCAGATCGCATTTGGTCCACATACAGCTTCACACTGACCGGCAAATTGCAAAAAACATAAAAATATTTGAATTTCGCGGGCCACCCTGGA
Source organism: Lacanobia oleracea (assembly GCA_950371165.1). Classification (NCBI taxonomy): domain Eukaryota; kingdom Metazoa; phylum Arthropoda; class Insecta; order Lepidoptera; family Noctuidae; genus Lacanobia; species Lacanobia oleracea. Next base: position 11,715,792 of record OX493385.1, read on the forward strand.
GCATCCACCTTAAGCGCTTTGAGCACTTTTTGGATTCATTGATTTTGTGTCATCGTCGCCGAACGCTTTCCATCTACACTATCTAATATTATAAAGAGGAAAGATTTGTATCTTAAAAACTACTGGACGGATTTCAAAAACACTTTTGCCAAAAGAAAGCTACATTATCACCGAGTTACATAGGCTATAGAATATTTAAAAAAAGTTAGGGATTCGTATGAAAACTTCGATAATGTAACCCAAGGTATGAATAATCGGCCAAGTGCGAGTCGGACTCGCACACGAAGGATTCCGTATCATAAATCTATTTTTTTTTATATTTAAGTTGATTGAATGAAAGGTAAATTGCGGTTTCCGATTTATGACGTATTGAAAAAAATACTACTAACTAGATCTCGTTCAAATCAATTTTCGATGGAAGTTCATTACCATGCTAATGAATTTCATTACCATATTTATTTTTGTTTTATCATTCTCTTATTTTAGCAGTTACGGGGGGGGACACATTTTACCACTTTGGAAGTGTCTCTCGGGCAAACTATTCAATTTAGAAAAAAATGAAATTAAAAACCTCAATATAATTTTTGAATACCTAACCATAGATACCCCACACGTATGAGTTTAGTAAGAAATATTTGTTAGTTAGTTTTCACTTCTATTCTCAAAGACTGCACGATTTTATTTAGCGCATATTGTTAGGTATATATCTTGGTGAGGGATTTAACATTGTTATACAACCTGTAACAGAATAAACGCAATGCATCTTAAGGGGTCATTGTACTCACCATTTTGAACAACTTTCACTATGGGACCAACACTGAAATCGCCAAAAAGAATTTGACTCCCCCATACATTTATGTGCTCATAACTCGACAAATGTACGAACAGCAGATTTTTTTTTCGCTATTTCAGATTTCGATTGGTCCCATAATAAATTGTTCATAGTGATTGATGAGAGCAGTATTCGATCGTGTATGGAATACTGCTCTCATCTTTGGGATGGATCTGCCAGATACCAGCTTGATGCCCTTGAGTCAATTGAGAAACGAGCCAAGAGGATCATCGGCAATGAGAGGCTCGTCGCGACGAAGTTCCAAAGTCTTGAGCATCAACGACGAGTTGCTAGCTTGTCGGTTTTCTACCGGTTGCATTTTGGAGAATGTGGGACGGAATTGCATAATTTAATTCCGCCAAGCCCTTTCCATCATCGGACCACAAGACGAACGGCGATGCGCCACCGGTACATGGTGGACATTCCACCCACATGCACAAGACGTTTTGGGAACACATTCATAATGCGTACAGCTAAGGAGTGGAATTCCCTGCCGGAGTCTGTGTTTCCCGATAGCTACAACCTGGGAGTCTTTAAGTCAAGAGTGAATAGGTTACTTCTAGGTAAGCGTGCTCCATCTTCGACCACATCATCGCTTACCATCAGGTGAGATGGTGGTCAAGCGCGTGCCTGTTAATAGTAAAAAAAAAAAAAATCGATATACTTTATTCGATATTTATGTCTACTTTATTTTGGCATGATCAAGCCAAAATTTTCAATGATGCCCTTTCAATGCTTAGCCTGTGGATCAAAAGTTATACGCATTATCGTTTGATATCATGAATAGGCAGGATTATGAGTAGGTAAGCCAATGGTTGATATCACGTGCCTCGGATAAGGGAAGGCGGATATCATTAAAGAAAACTTGTGAGTGCATATATTGTGTTAAAGACAAACGTTGGTGAGGAAAATTCTTTTTGAAGTTACTTTTATTATTGTGAATAGCTTACAACTTTATGACCCGTAACGGCTTAAAAATGGGCCAGAGTTTTTTCATTAACTCTCAACGAGTTAGTAGTTACATAAAACGGGACAATTATTGTTTAAAAAAATTTTTGTTATTTAACGTCGTATTCACTGATAGTTTTTGGCGTATTTGGGCCTTCATCATCATCATATCAACCGAAAGACGTCCACTGCTGGACATAGGCCTCCCCCAAGTGTCGCCGCAACCACCGGTGCTGAGCATCTCGCGTCCATCGGCTATCCGCGACCTTCACCAGGGCCCTGTTTAATAAACTGACGTTTCAATTCCCTGTTTAATAAACGTTACAAATTGTAAATTGGAATTGTATTTTACAGGTCTACAAGTTTCTGTTTTATAAAGAATACAACTTACAAATTTACCATGGTGGAAAACGTACAAAATTGTAAAATTGTAGTTACAATTTTACATATTTTTGTTTAATAAATATTTTCTCTTTACAGGTGAAAATTTACATATTTGTGAGGAAATCTGTTTTATTGAACGCATAATTGTAATTACAAGTTTACATATTTTGTAAATTGTAGAACAAATCTGACAGGTGGACTCACCTTATGTCAGAAGTTTACATTTTATACCCCAATTTAATATGAGAAGAAATTTATTTAGAAATGGTTCTAACGACTAGTAGTGGTGGTGATGAATATTAGACAGAGGTGATTTTGATATAGTTCTCCATGACTTTCGTTATGAATATAAAAACCGGGCAAGTGCGAGTCAGAAAAGATTTTTGTATGATTTTTTTATTATTAGTTGCTATAGCGGCACTACACGATCCGTGAAAATTTCAACTGTCAACTGAAGGACGGACAGCGGAGGCTTAATAATAGGGTTCCGTTGGTTACCCCTTGAGTACAGAACCCAAAAAATAGAAAAGTATTCTGTAAATCATATGCTAAACCCAATTTCTAAATATTTTAAATTCTAACATTTATGAAATCTACTCTCGATTTAAGAATCTTCAACAAAAACTTACATTTTATCCAATTTGTAACTTACAATTACAAATTTGTAGGTACAATATTGTCATCTAAATCTGCAGTCGTTTTCCGCACATGTAAACGTTTATTAAACAGCACTTGTAATGGTAATGTTTGTAAGGTATTATATATATATATACTTGTGAAATTCTTACATAATTGTAAGTTTAATTAAACAGCACTTGTCATACAATTTAACAAATACGTCAATTATTTACAAAATTGTCGGATTGTAACGTTTATTAAACAGGGCCCTGGATAAGATAGACACAGAAAATGACGTAGAAAATTGGCAAATATGAATAGCAGTGTGTGAAGATTTTGGCGATTAATCTTACCTTTATCTATCTTATTATCAACCAGGGCTTTACACACCCTGGTATGTCCTGAGATTCACATGGATGGTTGACGCACAAAGTTGGGAAGTATGGCAAAAAGAAAAAAAATACCGGCTAAGTGCGAGTCAGAGTATCCTAGCAATACCCAATTACCCAGCAATGAGGAACCGTCTAAATATGACGATGATGAATTCAACTGAAATGTTGAGAATTTTATTTCAGCTAAAAGGGTTCAAAATAAAAATGGCAACAAGGTTTTTTCATTGTTTTGACGGCTTAGTTCCAACGATTAGTAAGAGCCACTTACAGACGTCAAAGTAAAACCAGCGTGAAACATATATTAAAGTTCTACGTAGGTAGTTTAACTTGCCATACCAACCATTAGCTCCATTCGTTCACCACTAATAGTGTTAATTTAGCAAGCAGCTAATCAACAAAAGCACTCAACTAACTAAGAAACTGAAGAAAACCATTTATTTACGGTTATAATTGAAAACTATAATCGTTTCGCTTTGACTGACAAGAGAATACTCGCCAGATGTATTCGTATATATGTATATTGTATGTACATGGTTCATTATATGACATTGTGTTTGTTTATGTTAATGAGTTTCATTTAGACTTAGTTGCTAGACGTGAAACTACAATAATTTGAAGACGTTGGCCCTTGTGCTTTAATTATTTTTCTCTAAAATGCTTGGAAATTTGAGCATTATTTTGACAACCTTCTTCGAGATAAATCGAAATTGCTGTACTGGCCAAATACATGCAAGCAGCTGCCGTTCAAAATGTGTATGAAAATCCATAATATCTGTCGTATTTAGCGGTCAAATAAATTACATAGTAAACTCATATCTGTCTTTAATTTAAAAATGGAACGATGTTTTACTCCGAGACATGGCAGTCAAGCAGTTAACTTACCAAAGGTTTTATTTATAATTCGAACTGGCTTGCAAATTGCAAAAATATAAAGATGTTTATAGAAAAAAAAAAACAAAGTAACATTGTGTTCATTTTTGTTTCACGCGGGAAAAGTTAGTGGTTCGTTGTTCGTCGATTTTGAAAGTAATTATATTTTAATTTTCGCGCATCATTTGAGAATAGTACTGGTCAAGCCTTGATCGTAACTAGTTATTGATGGACTTACATGTGTGCCTCGGCTTCGCCTCGGCCCACATTTACACGTTCATTCGTCGATGCCTCTTTTGCTGGCCGCTGCAGTAATGTACTATAAACGAAAGTAGGCTAATGTTGAATACGGTTGAGGCAGTTCTGGATGAATTTACTTTAAGTATTTTTCACAAACATGCTTGGAAAGAGCATTATTTTGACAACCTTCTTCGAGATAAATAGAAAACATGCGAGCTGCGGCCGGCAAAAGTTTTATGAAAATACATATTTGTCGTGGTTTAGCGGCCAAATATAGTACGTTGTTATCCTAGTAGGGGAAGCAACTGATTTAGTTCCGAGACGGGCGCTTTTCATTACGAATACAAGGAAAGGAAAAATAAAAACACGAATTAGCTAAAGAAAAAAGTCATATTGAATCTAATGAACTCAATACATACCCCTCGAAAAAACAAATACTGCCGCTTTCCCGTCTATTTTTTTTCTGTGACCGGCCAGCTTTTCAGCCATTATTTTACATTATCATCATTGAAAAATAGTAAATATTTTGCCCAAATATATGAGAAATAGTTGAAAGTAAATTGTAATAAAGTCATTTAAAAAACATAATTGTTAATAATCATGTTTACGTTATTTCAATTTGACATCACGTTGTAATTGACTGGCTGTATAGAAAGTTGGATAATGTTCAACGAGTTTTTTTTATAATTTGGCGGCTGTCAGTTGCAAAACGATTCTCCCTAGGGCTGGAAGGTAATACTTCGAACCCGCTCCTCAGGCAACTTCAGGCCTACTTTTCCAGTATGAGTAATGAAAAATTACATATTAAACTCATACCTGTCGTGCAATTTAAAAATGGAACGATCTTTTACTCTGAAATATGGCAACCAAGGAGGTATATTATCAAAGGTTTCAGTAAAATTTTTGGCCGCAAATAGAAAGCTGTTTATTGAAAAAGAAAAACAAATGAACACAATAACGCGAGAAAAATTACTGTTGTTCGTTGTTCGTCATTGATTTTGAAAAGTAATTGTATTTAAATTTGCGCGCATTATTTGAGAAAAGTACTTTACCACAACTAGGCATTGATGGACTTACGTATGTAGGTATGCCTAGGCCCATATATTTACTCATTCGTCCATCAATGCCTATTTTGCTGGCTGCTGCAGTAATGTAAGTACTATAAATCATTGTGAGATTCGTACCCAACCTTCAAGGTTAATCATCGCTTGTCTTGGTCGCTACGTGGATGCATACCGGTCAGCTGATGATTCCTACTGTCATTTTTCTTTTGTTCACATTTCTCGCAGAGCAGCGGGTCTAAAAAGGCCACTTTAGCAGAATCAGAAAGCACATCACGCTACTGTCAAATCTTCCCAATCAACCTTGAACCTAATGCGTTATCTCTTGAGCATAGGTTGCATATAAAATACCGTTGAAGATGACTCCGTAGTTGAAATATGGCAAAACATTGTACTTCATTGGACCTTTTACCAGTATTTACCTATATGTCTGACGTACAAGGACGATTAATAGGTACATTCGCGTTGTGCCAATCAACTCTGTGGAGATGTCGCGAACGAAGTTGCAGTCACAGGTCGATGACCTTCTCACTTCTGATTCGTGTTCATGCACACTGCGTTAGCCAATGCAATGTTTATGCAACTTATAACTATCGGGTTCGACTTCGAATCGGACTATAAGTAATCTAAATTGTTTGTGGACTTTTTACTTTCCGTTCTTTGATTTTGTCTTTTACGTGTAATAATTTATCACGGGTAGGGTTGCCAAGTCCTGCGACTGCAAAGCCGAACAGACCAAGCAGGACCCTGACATATTGGTAAAATTGGATCAAAAGGCCGGACACCTTAACTTACTCAGATTTTTGTTTAAAAAAATCTTTTTGACCTAAAAATTTAAATAAAAAACTTTTTAACAAAAAAATAAAACCGACTTCCAAAAACAAAGTTATTTTTTACTTTGTAGTTTTTGGAAGTCGGTTTTATTTTTCACTTTTTAGTGGAACGCAGGTACCACTAAAAAGTGAAACCACAAACACAGCGTGCCGGCGCGGCGTGTTGTTATGTTATGAACTGGTGTAACAATCAACAGAAATGCGATTTCAGAAATCCCGATCCTTTTGCTATCATTTATTGAAGAGTTCCGTTGCCTACCTCCGAAGTTCGTCATTAGATCTTCACCAGATTTAAATCGGACCAGTCCGAGAAAATACTCTTCTAAACAAAAAAGAATCATCCTAATCGGTTAACAATTGGCGAAAATATCGCTAACAAACATTTTTCATGAGATCCAATCATCAGATCCTGACTTATACCTTCCATCATCAGCTCAGCAACATGAAATGATGATTACCAGGCACAAATATCTGAATTGCGTTAGAAAGTTTATGAAAAATATGTACGTGCTTATAAAATTTGAGGGTTTCCCTCGATTTTCATGGGATCACAAAATCAGATTCTAACTTGGTGACAATAGGACTACCTCAGGAGTATAGGCTCTCGAATAAAAAAAGAATTTTTAAAATCGGTCCAGAATTGGCGGAGAAATCGGTGAACATACATAAAAAAAAGATACATACAACCGAACATAGAACCGAACCTTTTTGAAAAAGTCGGTTAAAAATTAAAATAACTTTAATTTCGAAAGTCGGTGTTTTTTGGTAGTTTCTTCATATTTGAACACTGACTTCCGTAATTATATTACCTATATATTATTATACTTTGTGTAGTATTTTTATTTTAGAGTAAGTTGTGTTTTTGTTAAAAAGTTTTTCATTTTCACTTTTTAGTAGTAGGTAAACAAAATATATACACTTAAAATAAGAAATCCTAACTAAAATAAGACGTCAAAAAATTCGCCCGCATCGCTGTCCACTGAAAGTGAGCCCAAAAGACTGGCGGCATTGCCACGTTGTATGGCACTGCTTATCCTTTGTCCGATGTAAAAGCCAACCCTTTGGTCACGCGAAGTGTCAACTAAGCTTATAGAAAGATCTTTAAATAAGGCATGAGCACTTTCAACCCCAAACGGCTCAAAAATATAATTGCCAACAAAGTTGTTAGTAGTAAGTAAGTAGAGTATCGACACAAAGTAGCGTCCCATACTAAAGGCCTACCCATCTTCCATGGAAACAAAGATATACATCAGGTCGCTTGCCATCGTCGCGTGGCAGGCCATTGCGTTCTAGTACGGCTGGAACGCCGACGGTGACAAGAGCGCGTTGGATAATGTCGTTGGCGTTTGCGTGCCGTGCAAAGCGACCCGCACTACGACTGCATAAGAGGCCGTGGTGCCCGAGGCTGTTGACAGCTTCGCCATAGTGACAGCGATGAGGAGAACAACACGAGGCGCCTAAGCGAAGGGAAGCAGCGAGGTGGAAAGTAGTATCGTCGAACCAGGTGCCTATGTTCGGCGACGGTAGTGCGTGAAGCCAGAGGCCCGACTCCCACTCACCCACAGCCAGCAAGCGCGCACGCTCCGCAGTGGAAACAGAAGTGGCTATTAGGTTACTCTGAACTTCTCTGCAGAGCGGCTCATCCCACTGTCTCTGGAATGACGGGTTGTCAGGTAGATTTAAATTCGGGCAAGCGAGTTTCCAGGCATTCATAGCCTCGGTGAAGCACGGCACATCAAAATCAATCAGTGTGGAAGCTAAGACATTCCTGATTAACTTATCAGTGCCATGAACCGAGGATATAAAAGCCGTTAAACTAATACTAATAATTTTGCGCCGAGGCCTCCCATACGAATGGGAAGGGTAGCTTGAGCTCAGGCTTGGTCATCTATGGCCACATTTAAAATTGAAGAGAGTGTATGCTTGATAATTATGTCAATTTTTTCCAAAAGGTGAGGGTGCTTCCACAAATGGAAAACATGAAGGAAATATGTCAATTATGGACCGAAACAGCAGTAAAGAATAGGGGATATGCATGAAAAAGACATTTATCATCTTTACAGTTTATCTAAAAATATACGTAAATATAATACTAACAGTGAAAATAGATTCAAAATTAATCGAAATACAAAGGAGATATAACTATTTCAAATAAATATATCTGTTCCTCTCTCGAAAACGCTGTTTTCTGTGGCAGCTGTATAGGCGTTATAGACGATGACGTAAAAGTTTACATCGGACTTCTATTTCTAATTGTAATCTTTGAAGCTTTATAACTTCATCACTGATGAAGGTTTTTAAAAAATAATTTCATAATTGTTTACTAGAGCTATTAATTATTTCATTTTGCAAATAAAAAAATCGCATGTATATTCCCTATTATAGTGATGGCCGAACGCATGTTAATTTTTAATAATCTTTCCGAAAAGTCATTGAAATTTTGAAATTTTTCTTCGACAAAATTGGAAAAGGAATTCTTAAAGGTTGGCGACCCAAGGAGGTGAAGAAAGCTTTTGTCCATAATCTTGATTCCAGCTATTGCGTTAAATTACGAAAGTGTAATTTAGCGGTCAGTACCGTCAGACAAAAATAATACACATTTACAAAAGTTCAGATGAAGTCGAATGAAGTCGATTTTTTACAAATTGTAGATCATTTAATACTAAATTTACATCGCCTCCAAGGGTTCGAAACTACCTCACCATAAAATTTACAACAAATCTTGGCTGCCATACGTCGGTAAGTAGTTCCCACGGCAATGGGATGAATCCCGCCATCTCTCTTGCGCAGGGCACATAAGTTGGCCCCGTACAAGACGTCGATGACGACCTCATTCACCTTGCCGGAGAGCATGAGATTAATCAGAGCCATGAGCTCCTTCAAAAGCAACTCACCAGCTTCCTCGGCGCCTGAACAGATAAGATCCTTTAGGTGTTGCGGACTAAAGGCGTCGAGGCCGCCAGCAGAGCCACTCCGGAAGGAGCAAATGGCTGTGATCACCTCTCGACCTGTAATCATGATCATCCACTTGGGGAGGATGTTTGCTCTCCAGAGCTGCGAGAGTAACTGGAGAACACGGAGCCACCACATCACTACTGAAAAGAATCCTGGCTGCTCCGCTAATGTCACTTTCCCCTAATTTAGATTCGATCAGATGGAAAATACCTCTACTCTACTAAATGCCGCCGGGAAATCGCTTTAAAACAGGTACATTGTTTTTTTTAATTTTGCAAGTGTTTTCCAAAAGGGGTCAAAGGATGTAGCTGGTGTAGAAGGCACGGAAGATGAAATAACAGGGTCTGAATTTAGTGCATTTTGAGTTTTATGCACCTTCCCAATATGCACAATCAGACCCCGCTTACCTTTAAAAATCGTGCCTGGGTGCAGAGAGTACACCTCTCTAGGATGTCTAGTAATGTCGAAGGTTGAACGGCACTATCTTGCAACACAACATCACTGCTACTACTTAGCATTTAATAAAGCTAAAATTAAATAGCTACGACTAAACCAAAGAAAAAACACAAGAAAAAAGGTCAAGTGATGATAGCAAGTGTCAATTGAGAACGCGCAGTCGCGCTGAGACTTGTCGTTGGCAGCGTCCTAGGCAACCGTTGCTTGGCGACACGCAGACCCGTCTTGCCCCCAGCGTCGTCGCCTCCAGATGACGTCGTCGACGCTTTCTTCTTCTAACAACAGATTTTTCGTCTCCAATCTGATGGAAAATTATGATGCAGTCGACGATGAAGCACGCTAGCCTTATTATCACCGCGAGTTCTTCAAGAAATACTTTCTCTCATGCTGATTAGCAAGCAGTTCCATATTAAAATGTAGTTGATAAATCCGACCGTTGCAATCACGGAATATTCCAATCTAATTAATAGGAATATTATATTTATTTAAAAAAAATTAAGGGGAACCAATCAGACGCCGTTTCACAAAGATCAAATTATATTTCACATCTAAATCTGTAGGCTATTGCATCTAGACGAAAAAAATGAGGTAACAAACATAAAAAAATAACCGAATTGAGAACCTCCTCCTTTTTTAGAAGTCGTTTAAAAAAGTATAGCTTATGTCGTTGCATTATTGAAAATGACTCGTCATCATAAAACCGTCTATGTATACTGATATAACACAAAATTAATTAATTACTCTTCTTTATCATGCAAGTTTTAGTGAAAATCTTTCTTCTTATCGTGTGGGCAGTAAGATCTAACGACCCTACACACCCTAGTGTCAGAGTTTCTAAACCGCCTCAAGGGCCTCTGACATGGTTTGACGCCCGCCATTTGGAAAATAAAAGGGGACTGATAAAATTCAAAACACCTAACAAAAGCCGAACTGGTCGGACGCGGTCTAATTTGGCCGAACACGCTTTGTCCTGTTTTATCCGGCCGCCTGGCAAACCTAGCCACAGGAATCATACGCGTGATTTGACTTGCAATTTAGCCTAGCCATAATCATAAAAGTTTCATCCAAATCTGTTTTGATGGATTTAATAAAAACAAAAACCGGCTTTCACAATGCTTAGATGGAATGACCATTGGAATAACAATTTTTCTGTCGACCTTATTTTTTAATTTTTTATTAGGTATTTGCACGAAGTAGTTCCTGAAAAACGTGAAAAAAGTAAGGATATTAGTTGAAATGTCAATTCCGTGTCCGGGTAAAGAAAAAAGTAGGGAAACGATTAGATTCTGACAATAATACCTAGGTTCATGATCATCAGCTGTAGGCAACAAAAAAGCTTTCAAAGGACTTCAAGAAAAGGAGGAGGTTCTGTATTTATTAGATTTTCTTTTTTCGTTTTTTCTGTGAAATAAACTTGCAAAAAATAAAGCCGGTCTATTTTTACACCACTCAAGTTTTAACGGTGTGAGATTTAAGTCATTCCATCTTGATTGTATGGATTACCAAGAACCAAGGTTACAAACATAGCCAAACTAAAATGGCAGTGGGCACGGCACTTTGCTCGCAGAACGGATGGTCGGTGGGGCCGAAAAGTTCTGGAGTGGCGACCGCGTACCCGAAGACGCAACGGTGGAAGGCCTCCCCCAAGGTGGACCGATGCCCTGGTGATAGTCGCGGGTAGCCGATGTATGCGAGACGCGCAGGACCGGTCGTTGTGGCGACGCCTGGGGAGGTCCATGTCCAGCAGTCTTTCGGCTGATATGATGATGATGATGTATGAATTGGACAGGTCACTGCGAGTTCACTTCGCCTTAATTTATAAGGAAGGGGAGAGTTTTATACAGTCAGACCCACAGATTTTGGTAGGTGTTCAATAAAAATGCACGATATGAGACGATCCATTTTGTCTGTTTTCCACTAAACTATATACTTAGAAGCAGACTCGCGCAACTTCATTTGCGTCACATTTATTTTTTCATAAATACTCCGCTACTTTTGGTCGTAGCTTGATGTTATTGCCTATAGCCTTTCTAGATACGTGTGCTATCCAACACAAAATTTACCCCGCAATTCAGTCCGATTATTTCAGCTCATAACTCTAAGAAGCTCTTAGTCGGTTTTTTGGTTATTTCGTTTTTGAACACCGACTTCCGAAATTGAAGTTATTTTTTACTTTGTAGTGTTTTGTTGTTGGAAGTCGGTTTTATTTTTTTTGTAAAAAGTATTTTTAATTTTTTTTTGTGGTTCGCAGGTACCACTAAAAAGTGAAACCACAAACACAGCGTGCCGGCGTGATGTTATGTTATGAACTGGTGTAAACAATCAACAGACATGCGATTTCAGAAATCCTTTATTGAAGAGTTCCGTTCTTCACCTAATTCACCAGTCCGAGAAAATACTCTTCCAAACACAAAAATAATCATCCAAATCGGTTAACAATTGGCGAAAATATCGCTGAACAAACATTTTTCATGAGATCCCATCATCAGATCCTGACTTATACCTTCCATCATCAGCTCAGCAACATGAGATGATGATTACCAGGCACAAATATCTGAATTGCGTTAGAAAGTTTATGAAAAACATTGTATGTGCTTATAAAATTTGAGGGTTTCCTTCGAGTTTCATGGGATCCCATCATCAGATTCTAACTTGATGACAATGAGACCACTTTCAAATAAAAAAATAATTTAAAAAATCGGTCCAGAATTGGCGGAGAAATCGGTGAACATACATAAAAAAAATACATACAGCCGAACATAAAACCTCCTCCTTTTTGAAGAAGTCGGTTAAAAATGGGAGTTAAAGGAAACTAAACTCTTGTATAGTTTGAGAAAGTACTATAAAAGGTCCTACAGTAGCCAGAACATCATTATTTTGAGACGTGCACCACTGTTACATAGATTTTATTGGACTGTTTCGTCATTTGGAACGCTGCTATAAAATTATTTTGTTACTGAATCGAGATCTACACGCGCCACTTCCGAATAAAAGACACGTTCTTTGGGGTTTTATAGGACCAAGAACAGTTATTTACAAAACGTTCTATGGTCTATAGTACTAGTTGTTGCTTCTAGGGCCCCATACTAAAAATTTATTTATCTACGTAAAGCACGCTTGTTTGGGTCACAAAAGCCCATTTATGTACGAGTATATTCCAAATTTCAACGGAGGTCCAGTAGATCCGGAGAAAACTGGTTGTGACAGACGGACAGACAGACACCCGAGTGATCCTATAAGAGTTCCGTTTTTTACGGATGTTCGGAACCCTAAAAACGCTTTGTTTTATACTATGTGAAGTATAGATACTAGTTTATTAATAAGATATCAAGTACAATCACATCAGATTGAGAACCTTCTAACCTCCCAACGCAATCTCGAGAGTAATTTGAAAGCTTTGGCGGCTCAAAGTCTTGGTGGTTTCATCATCATTATCATATACGGAGATAAGAACCAGTAGGTAGGTACCCTCATCCCGTTTGATGAGCTTAATCAAATATTATCTGTGTATATGTTAATGAAGGTTATCGTTAACTTCTTTAGAAAGTAGCCGATGACTGGTGCTGCAACATAATATGAATGTTGTGTCACCTTCTTCAAGTAGACGTTATTTTTAATTTATAAATGCACTGTAAGAGTAGGCAAATAGATTTAATTGCCATACAATTTAAGGTGCCAATGCTGCCAGTCTTACAGGCACACTTTCAGTCCAATCGACAGCGATACGGATATTTTTCGGACGCCTTATTTTAGGGTTAATTTAGTTAGGAGTCCATATTTGTATTACATAGTTGGTGTATTTATTCAAACAGTTGTAAACCTTAACAAGTAAAAATCACCCTTGATGATTAAAAATAGAACGTAGGAGTTCATATTTGTATTATATAGTTGGTGTATTTATTCAAACAGTTGTAAACCTTAACAAGTAAAAATCACCCTTGATGAATAAAAATAGAACTTAGGAGTTCATATTTGTATTATATAGTTGGTGTATTTATTCAAACAGTTGTAAACCTTAACAAGTAAAAATCACCCTTGATGATTAAAAATAGAACTTAGGAGTTCATATTTGTATTATATAGTTGGTGTATTTATTCAAAGAGCTGTAAACCTTTACAAGTAAAAATCACCCTTGATGAATAAAAATAGAACTTAGGAGTTCATATTTGTATTATATAGTTGGTGTATTTATTCAAACAGTTGTAAACCTTAACAAGTAAAAATCACCCTTGATGATTAAAAATAGAACTTAGGAGTTCATATTTGTATTATATAGTTGGTGTATTTATTCAAAGAGCTGTAAACCTTTACAAGTAAAAATCACCCTTGATGAATAAAAATAGAACTTAGGAGTCCATATTTGTATTATATAGTTGGTGTATTTATTCAAACAGTTGTAAACCTTAACAAGTAAAAATCACCCTTGATGATTAAAAATAGAACTTAGGAATTCATATTTGTATTATATAGTTGGTGTATTTATTCAAAGAGCTGTAAACCTTTACAAGTAAAAATCACCCTTGATGAATAAAAATAGAACTTAGGAGTTCATATTTGTATTATATATATAGTTGGTGTATTTATTCAAAGAGCTGTTAACCTTTACAAGTAAAAATCCCCCTTGAAGAATAAAAATGTAACTAGAATTAAATCATAACTTTTTAATAGCGAATGTTATTTACGGAATAACAAAAATAATATTTGCTTTTTACGGAATATTGTGGAAAAAAATATAATATAGTAAGTAAGTACCCACACATTTGTATTTATCATATATTTGGTGTCGGTAGGTTAATTTTAAAATACTAGATTCTAAGATTTGAATAAGTTCCTACTTTAGGTTTTGAAGGTTTTGATAATAATTATTATACCTAATATAAATGTTAGCAATAACTTCAACTTATATCGAAATCCACTTTTTTAGGTAGATACCTAACGGACAAGCGTTGTACCTTAAACCTTGTAGCACCCAAAACTTAATTTATTGGCTTGTTAGTGTAATATTTTAAATGCAGACTTTTAAACGTAAAAACCTATAAAAATACATTAGAAGAAGAAATAAAATACTCGTACATATTTTATCATTTTCAACGTTTCAGGAAGGTCAATAGTTACAAAAAGCCCAGCTTTCGAAAAAATCGCCTTGTTTACCTAATTAGTCTAGTCAACAAGTTATTTTTGTTTCATTTAGTAGAGTAAGAAAAACAATATGAAGTAAAATTGTGATTGTTTATTACAAATGGTTTATTATTAAAAACAATGAAAAATTAAATTAATTTAATCTTTTTTCGTTTTAAATAAATACATTTTTAAAAAACAAAAATCCTAAATAAATTTTTAATATTTTTTTTAGATAAGGTCTAAAAAAATATATGGTTTCTTAATACTAATTATAATAATATAATAATAATATGTAAATGAATAAAAAAAAATGTAAATGAATAAATAGGTTTTTGAGCAGTAAATTAATCATCATTTTCCATAAAAATTAGGATTAAAAACAGTTATCTTACAAATGTACGTATTTAAAACGCATTTGTTTATAACATTTTTCTAAATATTTACAAATATAAATTAACAAAAACGAAAAAATCTAATTTTTCAATGATTAATTCAAGTTTTTAATTTTGAAACTACGTAAATTTTTACAACGGGGATATACATATTCTGAAACATTTTAAGAATAGCTCCATTGAAGGAAAAATCTCAGATTTATAGTTACTAACTGTCACATTTGCAATGTTCATGCCCAAGCAGAAGAAAAGTGTTAGTTAACTGTTGCATAACTAATTGAAAAATCGCGATAAAACAAATCTGCCGGCGGATTATTGTTCATTCAACTATCTAGTAAGTTCCTGATTTTTTTCATTTTTTAATTTTGATATTTAATATGTTTAAATCAATTTTAATTTTAAAGTGGCCGAAGCAGGCGTGGCTTGCGAAAGGCAGAGTACCCGTTGTCGGTGGTATTTTCACCCCTCTGGGAAAGTTATAAATATTGGTCCTACAGATCCGAGAGCACAGACTTTTTCTTAGGAAATTACCACCTCTTTTCGTTAGATTTCAAAAATCTTAATTGTATTTTGAGATATTTGAAAAAAAATCCTTTTTATTTTTTCAGTACTTAAATTCTTTTTAAATTTTTCAGTCTTTTCGAGTGATACTTAATTTTTTTCAAAACTCATCTACATGCTCTTCCGAATGGAATTCATAGTTTACCGAGACTGCTGAAAAAAGTTGACCAAAAAAGCACTTGTTAACTAGACTAAATTCCGCTTGAACGATCTTGTTATAAACAATGAATCCAAACAAAAACATTTACTTGAGAATCTAGTGTTAACTTTTACCAGCGAGGTAAATTACTTAGATACGCAAGGTCGACTGACGTAAACATAATCTAACAATATATTAAGTGAACTGGTGAGTGCAGCTATCTTACATACCAAGCAAGATACTCGTATAATCTTGACTAACAGTAAACGAATAGAAGTCATTCAAGAGGTAAAAAAGTTAATGTTTATAAAAGGAATGGTTTGAGTATAACGGGCATAGAACCACTGTAGCATAGCCTTCCCGGCGCCATTTATTTTAATTTTTTTAATTGTTAAATGGCGAGTTTACCTTGAAATATCTTTTTAACTTGACACTTTAGGGCACCATGTTGCTACTGCTACCATTTTTGTTTGTTTAAGTGTTCTCTACCCAAATGCATAAAAGATCACGCATGATGATGATGATGATGATGAGAGTGTGCCGCAACTTTGAAAAAAAAAATCAAAATGGCAACTGAATGAAGCTCTGCCAGCTTCCATAGAAAGAAGTTCGAAACCCTTTTGTGGATGTAGTGGTATATGAAGGAAAAAACAGACGATGGAAGGATTATGTATGAGAGATGATATGCCTAGAAGAGAGGTGACCATTCAGATGCCAGCGAATAGAGACGTACTTATAGGAGTAAAAATCATGTTGTACCGGCACAAAATGGTTGATTTTTTTTTAGTACAGTGACCCCTTAAGATTTATTGCATTTATTCTGTTACACGTTTTATAAAAAGGTACTTTGTATTCCTACATGATTGGTATTCTGTATAACCGTCTATCATTTGTTTCCCATAAAATGTATGTACCTACACAATGCAAGCTTCTTTTTTATTGCATCAGATAAGCATACAGATAAACTGCCTTAATTAACAGGATATAAACAAATAATTTTGTTTTTATACCATGATCCAAGTTCACTGCATTCGTCTTTGAAATACAAGGGATTTTCCTCGTGGACTAAACTGGTTTATTATCTTTGTATATTTTTGTGTTAATAGCAAGTTTCTTTTGTTGTTTTTACTCCGACCCCAATAATTGGATAAGGAGAGGAAGAAGAAGAGTATATTTCTTTTGTTTTTTTTTTTAAACTGCTTATAGCCTTCATAATTGGCGCGTGGGACACTCCAACGTGTGGCTTGTATTCTTATCACTGGAGCACTGCACTCACTTACTAGATACCCAACGGGTCTATAAAACCACAATTCGCCCATACACCTGCACTTTGGGGGACTTGATTAAAGCCACCGAAACGGTGCGGCAATAGGGAATATGCATGCAAAACCTCAGTGCAAAACTTAATTAATTATCTTTACAGTTTATCTAAAAATACCCAAAAATATAATACTGACAGTGAAAATAGAATCAAAATTACTGGAAACCGTAGGAGATATAATTATTTTAAACATAATATCTGTCCCTCTCACGAAAACGCTGTTTTTTATGGCACCTGTGTAGGCGTTCTAGACGATGTCGTCAAAGTTTAGATCGGACATCTCTTTCGAATTGTAATCTTTGAAGCTTTATAACTTCATCGCTGATGAAGGTATTTAAAAAAAAACATGATTGCTAATTAGTATTTAATTTGGTAAAAAACAAAAATCGCATACATGTTCCCTATTAACGTAGCCACCTACTTGGCCCAAACGGGCTAAGGGGTTAGCAATCGACTCGAAGGGAAGAGGAACCTTCGTATCTAACTCGCTTAGCTTAAGGTGGATGCTCCAGGGTAGCCCGCGAAATTCAAAAATTTTTATGTTTTTTGCAAAGAATGAATATTTCAGAAATAACCATTCTTTCGAACTACATGAACTTCGAGGGCTATATTGATGATTAAAATGGTTATTATTCTTTAGATAAATACGCGTTACGGTCGCAGATCGCATTTGGTCCACATACAGCTTCACACTGACCGGCAAATTGCAAAAAACATAAAAATATTTGAATTTCGCGGGCTACCCTGGAGCATTCACCTTAAATGATTCCCTAGAATATGAATGCTTTTCAACCATAGGGGCCTACCCTCCCAGTTCCAGTTGTTAAAACATCTTATAAGGATTGTTACAGGTACTTTAGTATAGATATAGATTTCTATGGTACCTAGGTACACCTAAGTATAAGATTAAGGCGTACATCACGACCGGAAAAGACACTTACAACTGCAGTAAAGTATCTACTCATTTCACCGTAAGTACCACAGTATAATTGACATGATAAAGTGTAATATGCTTTTACGATAAAATCCCCAGTTGCACGCACGGCATATCATGGGCACTTGAGCCGTGAATAGATAGAAGAGTACTTGCAAACAATTGTGTCCATGCACGTAATGCATATTGCACTTCACTAGCGCAGTAATGTGAGTATTGTTGCATTGTTTCACTGACATTTTAAAGGACAAAGTGATTATTTTAACTATGTGAGTTGTTGGGTTGTTGTCTCGGGTATCCCTTGTACGAACATCTAGCAAAATAATAAAATATGTTTCAGAGGATTACAAAAAAAGTGCTAGGTATAAGTACAGCGTCAGTGAAATGGATTGTCAAAAAGTTCAAAATGGATGTCATTTACTTGCGCTATCGTTTCATCTGACATTTCTGTAACAAAAGGAACGAATTCGCTTCGCAGTGGCGGGTTTACGCAATAGTCATCATAAACTTTTCATCATAGATTTTTATTTACGAGAATTGGCCTATTGGCTAATTTGGTATTTTCACAAACTCATCTTAGTCCATTCGTTTGGTCCTACTTCTACTCATTCAGGGATTTACCTGTAGTATATTGAGTTAACTTTATTTTGTAGCTATTTTCATCGGAATATGTATTTATTTTGGCTAGATGATAACAGCCGCACGGGTCGATCTTTAACGTTAAGCAACGCTTGCCAAGGTTGATCTGTGGATGGGGGGTGACCATCTTAACATACCGAGTTTACTCCGTGCCTCGGAAAGCACGTTAAGCCGTTGGTCCCGGCTGCCATTTGTAGATCTTTTTGGCAGTCGTTACGGATAGTCCGAAGCCAGTGACTCCAGTCTTGCCATGAAGTTCAGTGCTACCCAGTTAATTGGGCTGTGGAGGTCTAGTAGGCAGCCGCTACTCGTTAAATACTGGCATTCAGCTAAATCCGGCTTGACTGGAAGCTGACCCCAATATAGGTGGGAAAAGGCAGGAGGCTAGACAGATGATGATGATGATGATTTATTTATTTAAGCATTAAATACTTACAGCTAAAACAAACAGATCAGTAAATAAAACTATCAGCCAGTTACATTTCTCCACTTATAAAAAACAGAAAAGGTAAGTAGTAACTAAGTTCTAAGCTCAGGAACTAATATTTGCATTACAAAGTTGCTCGCACTACAAAACGATTAATAGAACTAGACTATCAATGTTTAACATCTTATATGAAAAAGTTTCGGCTTGGGCACCTCCTGGCTATGGACACTCTATTTGTGACATTTCATGCTTGAACGCAGTCTATTAGTTCTGCCTATATTTTGTTGAGGCAAATGGCACACGTAAAGGTGGATTATATCGTTTAGACTTCCTGGAGGTGTTGAAATAGATTTTTGACAAAATATCGGGGACACAGTCAAATATCTCGCGGCGGTTGGCTAGAGGAAGAATGTGATATTTTTTGCAGAGATTAAGGTAATTTACTGAGTGATAAGGAATTTTCTGATGGTAACTAACATAAATATCATATAAATCTTTTTGGATGCTCTCAATTCGGTTAATATAAAAAGTTTTGGCTTGATAGAAGCACCTGGATAATCGAATTATGAAACCCAATGATTTAGATGCCTTAGCGACTTGATTGCATCTAAATGTACTTCGAAACTGAGCTTGGAATCGTAATGAACCCCCAGATCACGGATGGATTTTAATCTAGGTAGAATTTGATGACCTTATATACATACAAGTTCCGGCAATGATTGAGCGCCTCCGAGGATACGTAATAACTGAACATTTACCAGGATTCAGATCCAGCTTGTTCCTTTGACAGTAGTCCTTCAGGCGACACAGATCATTCTGGAGTGCCGTTACAGATATTTACGACGATATTTTGACATAAATTTTCATGCCGTCTGCAAAACACAATAGTTTGGATGAACGAAGCAAGAGTCAATGTCGTTGATATAGATTATAAAAAGCAGTGGGGCGAGCAATGAACCCTGCAGAACTCCACTAGGTATAGGTACCTAGATTGACATTGTTGTTGAGAACTACTGCTGGGGACCTTGTCACAAGGTAAGACAAAAACCAACTGAGTAGATCGCCGCGGATTCCAATGCCATTTAACTTAGACATGAGCATGCTATGTTCTAACGGTCAAAAGCCGTATTTATAAACAACATCAACCTGCTCAGGATCAGGCTCCCTTTCAGAAAACCTTATTGGAACCAGCTAAGTGAGGATTTGAGAGCAAAATAAACCTGGTCATATCATCAATATGGGCCTGTAGTTCGTTATATCTGTTTTGAAACCTTTTTTATGTATATAGCGTTACAAACGCAGATTTCCATATTTGCGGTACTTCACAACTGTTTCAGGATTTTTTAAATAGAATCGAAATAGGTTGCGCTATCGAGGGTGCACAGCGGACAAGAAGTTGCGATGGGATGTTATCTGGACCAGCCGATTTACATGTGTACTAAGCAAATTAATAATTTCATCAATATTTATAATGATACTGCTGATATCAGATAATGGGCTCGACGATTCGGTAGAATGAAAATCTGAAAAGATAGGGTGGCCAACACTGGTATTGAGAAAAGTAGAATGAAAGTATTCTGAAAAACCCCGACAAATAGATTCCCTGGTCCACTAGAAAAGAACTTTAATTTCTGAAGTCGGTGTTTTTGGTAATTTTTTTCGTTTTTTGACACCGACTTCCGAAATTAAAGTTCTTTTCTTTCTACTGAAGTTATTTTGTACCTTGTAGTGTTTTGTTTTTGGAAGTCGGTTGTATTTTTTGTAAAAAGTTTTTTATTTTTCACTTTTTAGTGGTACCTAGGTACCTGTGTACCCATTAACAGCGTACCGGCGTAATGTTATGTTAAGAACTGGTGTAAACACTAAAGAAACATGCGATTTCAGCAATCCCGATCCCTTTGCTATCATTTATTGAAGAGTTCCGTTGCCTACCTCCGAAGTTCTTCGTCAGATCTTCACCAAATTGAAACGAGACCAGTCCAGGAGCATACTCTTTCAAACAATAAAAGAATCATACAAATCGGCTGTCAATTGGCTAAAGTATCGCTGAACAAACATTTTTCATGGGATCTCATCATCAGATTCTAATTTATACCTTTCATCATCAGCTCAGCAACATGAGATGATGATTACCAGGCACAAATATCTGAATTGCGTTAGAAAGTCCATGAAAAACATTGTATGTGCCTATAAAATTTGAGGGTTGCCCTCGATTTTCGTGGGATCCCATCATCAGATTCTGACATGGTGAAAATGGGTCCAATTGAGAAGTATATCCTTTCAGATGAAACAAAAATTTTTCAAATCGGTTGATAAATGACGGAGTTATGAGGTAATAAACATAAAAAAAAAAAATACAGCCGAATTGAGAACCTCCTCCTTTTTTTGAAGTCGGTTAAAAACTACACAAAGCCAATTTAAATCTGCGTACCGTATTTAGCCAGCTACTTTTTTTTTTACTATTGATAGGCACGCGTTTGACCGCTATCTCACCTGATGGTAAGCGAGGATGTGGTCGAAGATGGAGCACGCTTGCCTAGAAATAACCTATTCACTCTTGATTTAAAGACTCCCAGGTTGTAGCTATCAGGAAACACAGACTCCGGCAGGGAATTCCACTCCTTAGCTGTACGCACTATGAATGTGTTCCCAAAACGTTTTGTGCGTATGGGTGGGATGTCCACCATGTACCGGTGGCGCATCGCCGTTCGTCTTGTGGTCCGATGATGGAACGGGCTTGGCGGAAATAAATTATGCAATTCCGTCGCACATTCCCCAAAATGCAACCGGTAAAAAACCGACAGGCTAGCAACTCGTCGTCGATGTTCAAGACTTTGGAGCTTCGACGCGACGAGCCTCTCATTGCCGATGATCCTCTCGGCTCGTTTCTCAATTGACTCAAGGGCATCAAGCTGGTTTCTGGCAGATCCATCCTAAAGATGAGAGCAGTATTCCATACACGATCGAACTTGCGCTTGATAGAGTTTGAGCAGCTGTTCCAACGTGAAGTACCGTCTCACCTTAGCCAGAATCCCCAACTTCTTTGCAGCCACTTGAGCTTTTGCCTCTATGTAAGGGCCAAAATTGAGAGTAGATGTTAATGTAACCCCAAGAAGCTCAAGATGGTCGGTTATCGGCACGGTTTCACCGCGGAAAGATGGAGCTGGGCGGAATTGGCTCCTTTTGGCGGAAAATAGTCACGCTTGGGTCTTAGCAGCATTGAACTTGACCAGATTGGCATCGCCCCATTCAGAGACCGCCTGTAAGGACACGTTCAAGAGCTCAACCATTGCCTCCCGGAGAGATCGGATCTGCGACCCACCAGCTCGTGCGTCGGACACGTATCTCTCAGCAACAGTGCTGTCGTCTGCATACCCTACTTAAATATTTGCTTATTTTTCTTTGTCCACGTTAAAATGATACTAGCGATATTCCTGTTAACTGATGGTTGAAACAAATACAACAGAGAAATATCTTTGATGAGGCTGGTGTTTCATAACCGACAACTTTAAGAGGAAGCGCGGGAGGAGATACTTTGTATGTAAAAAGTCATACTTCGAGGTTGGGCTCCCGTCTGTTTCCTGCTCTTATATTGGACCGATTAAAAAGATATTAATATATTCGTACACTGAATAAAAAGGACCTACCCTGTGTTTTTATGTTTTTCTTTTTGATGGAATATTAACCACATGAGCACTAGAACCCTCAAAAACTGCTCAAAATTGTCCGATAAACCGCTGTCAACAGAGCCCTAGTGTACAAATTTGGCAATTATTAATGATAAAAGAAAAACAAAGAGACACAATATATGTATCTTTCTTATTCAGTTCGTTAAGTATCTTTCAAAATCGGTCTAATATTGAAGGAGGGTACCGGCGAGAGCCAAATTTCGAATTACGAAAAAGTATATTCACACGCATTTCATCTTAAGAAGGAACAATGAAAAGAGTTATCGAAAAGTACCCTCCGTGCGGGAACTGCGCACCTGAACTTTTGGAAGGAATCACTAGTCCAGTTGTGTATTCTTCTGTATTATCTTTAGACAAAGTATCGGTAAAGGAAAGCATATCGTGAGGAAACCTGCACCCCAATTGCTTAACTTACAAAATCTTATATTCTTTTACCATCGCATGGAATTACAGATACATAACTTCGTCTGATCAAAAACAACAAGAAATAAAAATTAAAGGATGTTAAGCCAGAAATCCAGCACTCGTGATTAATGCTCGTGACTCTTATTTATGAAAACAGACCTTTACTCAGTAGTGGGACAAGTACCAAACTGGTTTATTATTAAAGGAAAGGAATATAATAATATAGGTTGTAGGTAAGCGAGAAACCGGGCTTTATTTACTGACGGCCTTATTCGTACTAGACGGAAACACCGTTAGATTAGCTCATAATTAATGCAATGGTTGACGTAATCTAATTGCTATTATAATTTAATCAATGTTATTGTAAACAAAACTAGTACTGCGTATTTATGGCAAGGATACAAAAGCAACAACAAAAATAAAGGCCATGGCATATTATAACGGCACAGCTGCAGCACGGTAATTTACTCGAATAAACTCTAGCGCTGTAAACGAGCCGACCGCGTGCTTACAGCGCGCCGACACCGTGTCGCCAGCGAAACAACGTCGAACTTCGAGCTTGCACCTAGCGGCCGGCGCGTAGTTAGCGCGCTGGCGGCTAGCCGAAGCCGTTTGCTGCTGTTCCGTTGCGGTGCCATTATAATGTGCCATGGCCTTAATTCTTGCGTCCTTTAACAAGCCACCACCAATCCCTGGGGAGCCAAACTACAAGCTTGAGCCATCATAATTTTAACAGCAGAAAGACAAGTGACCCACGTCCGACCGGTCCTATGCCATTATAACCAGTATTGTCTTATGTCGTTCCGTGAGACTAACTGTGCCTCTCAATTACTGAATAATGTAGTTTACATTAGTAGTAGAAAACAGACAAGACAATCAATAGACGCAGTACTTCAGTAGGTTACTTTCGTAATGCTCTTTCTTCATAAAGGTAAGTAGTATCTATTTCGGCAAAAATCGATAGTGAATACGTAGCAGCAGCATTATTACCCAATAAATTATTGGTAATGCCCATTATTTTGTTGCCCCATTTATTCTTGTTTCTTACCACAAAGTACTCTGGTACCTAAACACGGCATGCCTTATTTTATAAATGGAGATTCCCAATAAGTAATCACCCCGAGTTTTAATCGGAAAATATTTACTAACAACGAAATAAGGAGAGGTTATGTAGTTCCAAGGTACTTTCAGAACTTGTTCAAAATTTAACTTTACTCAGGGTGGAGTGGTGTCCTTCAAACTGGGCATTTACCTGAATCTTGGGATTCAGATGTATTCTATGTCAGAATCGGTGCAACTTAGTTCAAAGCAATCGATTCGGTTGAATACTGGCCGTAAACCGAGCGACAATAACATTGTGTGATAATATAACCAGGATTTATCTCCAACCAGTTAAGGCAACGACATGAGGAGCTCGTGGGTAGATAATAACAGCCGCACGGGTCGATCTTCAAGGTCAAGCAACGCTTGCCAAGGTTGGTCCATGGATGGGTGACTAACATACCGAGTTTCCTCTGTGCCTCGGAAAGCACGTTAAGCCGTTGGTCCCGACTGTCATTACGAATAGTCAGAAGCCAGTCGTTACGAATAGTCAGAAGCCAGTTAATCTGATTCCAGTCTTGCCATGAAGTACCGTGTTTCCCAGTTAATGGGTTGTGGAGGTCTGGTAGGCAGTCGCTCCGTGTTAAATACTGGTATTCTGCTAAATCCGGTTTCACTGAAAGCCGACCCCAATATAGGTGGGAAAACCTATATTGGGTTTTCTTTGGATTTTTGTTGGATGATGATCATCATCATCAGGCTGATGATGATGAGTTAAGGCGACGACGTACGCCAGCGACCTTGAGGGAACATAAAAAAAAATATAAATTAGAAATGAATTAATTTTTATTCTTCACTTTTTAGTGGTGCTACTTGGACGATGTCTTCGTCTACGCTGAAATTGAAATACGCAAAAATGCTCCTATCATTAAACTACTGAACCAAACTGAATCAAATTTTTACGGGACCAAATGGCAAGTAAACCGCATCGAACTAAAAACAATCACAAACCTCGGAGTAATCGGTGTACATACATAAAAAAAGAATACTTTTTCCTCCTTTTTTGGAAGACGGTTAAAAACGCGCACTCGTTTAACACCTGCGCTAACCACATTTCAGTAGTATTTTTTTTTTGTATTTACCTTATTATTCTATCTAAGCCTTTCAAATAGACGTATATCAATATGTAGATAGTTAAATTGTCTTTGAGATAGTGTAAATTCCATTAAAATACACCCAGAATTTTTGGTTCGATTGTCGTTTTTATGTCCATGTTAGACATAACTTACTACTTACAAATTAATTATACTATGTTGAACGAATAAAAAAAAAACAGTCTAATACAACATATATTTTTTCCAAAAAATTACGAAGTTAATAGGTACATGAATCTCATTTTAAAATCAGCTACTTTCCATACCATGACCGTAATGTCTTCATGATGTAGACAGTAAGAGAGAGACAGAGCTATACAGTATGAATAGTACTCCACAACTTGAAAAATAAAAAAAAAACATTAAAAGGATTCTTGTAGAGCAAGTGGCTAAATAATAATAGAACTTCATGGTTAAGCAACGCTTGCCGAGGTTGATCTGTGGATGAACCATCTAAACATCGAGACTCCTCAGGGCCTCGGATAGCACGTATTCTAAAGCAGTTGGTCCCGGCTGCCATTTGTAGATCTTTGGCAGTCGTATCGGATTGCCAGAAGCCTCAAAATCAGTCTTGCCAAGAAGTACCGTGTTAACCAGTTAATGGTTTGTGGAGGTAGCCGCTCCACGTAAAATGCTGGTATGCGGCTGAATCAGTTTTGTCTGTGGAAGCCGATCCCAATACGGTTGGGAACAGGCTAGGCAGGGAGACATAGTTTTCTTGCAAATTAGTCTTTGGGATGAAGGTTTTTAATTTAAAAATATATATTTAACTATAAATAAGACATTTTGTGAGCTATCTAGCTTAAAATGGAAGAGAAATAAAAGATTGAGCAGGTAAATTAACTGTTGCCCTTTTCCTAATAGCTGGCTTAGCTAAATATCTCTAGATAAAGGTTTAGGGACATAAGGTTAGGTTAGATCGTCCAAGCCTGTATCTTGATACAGGCTTGGACGAGGAGTTGCTGATCCCAGCCCGACATACAATAAGCCAAGGCTAAGGCCGCACTACGGTTCTTTCCCGCCGCGGTTAATCGCAATACCGCTCGAGAAGTAGGTACGGAAAAAAGTCGCTGGAAAAAACTGCAAGTGCGACCGCTTGCATTAGTATCCTTGACTCACTCACAATATCACAAGATTAAAAAAACGCGGCGGTTTACCCGCAGTGCGGCTTAGCCCTAAAGCGGGTTTCAGACTATGATATAATATAATAGCATATAGTTCAATGCACTACAATATCGCTCACCATACATTTATTTAGAACACGATAACACTTAGCTAAAATAAATGTTACTGATTTGCTTGAAATTTTGTACTATATAGCAGAATAGTATAGCGTAGTCTGAGAGGAGCTCGTGGCTAGATAATAACAGCCGCACGGGTCGATCTTCAAGGTTAAGCAACGCTTGCCAAGTTTGGTCTGAGGATGGGTGACCATCTTAACATGCCGAGTTTCCTCCGTGCCTCGGAAAGCACGTTAAGCCGTTGGTGCCGGATGTCATTTGTCGATCTTTGGCAATCGTTACAGATAGTCAGAAGCCAGTTAATCTGACTCCAGTCTTGCCATGAAGTATCATGTTACCCAGTTAATGGGTTGTGTAGGTCTGGTAGGCAGCCGCTCCCCGTTAAATACTGGTATTCAGCTAAATCCGGTTTGACTGGAAGCCGACCCCAATATAGTTGGGAAAAGGCTAGGCAGATGAGCATAGCGTAGTCTGAAACCCGCTTAAGACTAGTTTCTAACTAGAACTGTGTCGATATCCATTTATGTAGTAACACACAACATCGCACATAGGTTTAACACGATTTGAACACTTGAACTCCGAATTCATTTGGGTGTTCAACCTATGTTTGAACACCCAAATGAATTCAGAGTTTTATGGTAAAAACTTCATTCCCTAGTTATAGTTACATATTTGTTGTATTGTAGCTTATTTCGAACGATAAGTTCAAAATCCATATCACTGCGGCTGTTCTATTGAACTAGTTTCTTCTAATAATGCTACTACGACCACATGCAGGTCAGCTATATTAGTTTCTCGGCGTGCGACATACGGGTCAGAATATAATGTAAGTAATCGTTCTGAATCAATACACACCCAGACAGTTAAGTATGATTTTTAGCTACCTAAGTGGGTTTTCTGGGGAAAACATAATCTTTTTACATCATACAAATATAAGATGGCCAAAACACATGTTTACAAATTTAATTAAGATTCGGTTGGTTGATAACAAAATGAGAAATATTCATCTTTTATTCTTTAAGATTTACCACGCCACCACACGTCTTTATGTACAGATCTGTAACAACGCACTTCGGAAACGGCCTCGGGACACTTAACAGATTTTTAGTTATAATCATGCATTTTTCTAGTAAAAATTTCATGTTTATAACTGAAAATAAGTAAGATAAGTAGCTAATACGATGAAACTTTGTATTAAAAACGTTTAAAAAAAAAAATAAACCGACTTCTAAAAACAAAACACTACAAAGTAAAAAAATAAACTTTAATTTCGGAAGTCGGTGTTTTTGGTTTTTTCGTTTTTGAACACCGACTTAAGAAATTAAAGTTATTTTTTACTTTGTAGTTTTTTGTTTTTGGAAGTGGGTTTTATTTTTTGTTAAAAAGTTTTTTATTTTTCACTTTTTAGTGGTACGCAGGTACCACTAAAAAGTGAAACCACAAACACAGCGTGCCGGCGTGATGTTATGTTATGAACTGGTGTAAACAATCAACAGACATGCGATTTCAGAAATCCCGATCCATTTGCTATCATTTATTGAAGAGTTCCGTTGCCTACCTCTGAAGTACTTCATCAGATCTTCACTAAATTTAAATGGGACCAGTTCTAGAAAATATTCTTCCAAACAAAAAAAGAATCATCGAAATCGGTTAACAATTGGCGAAAATTTCGCTGAAGAAACATTTTTCATGGGATCCCATCATCAGATGCTGACTTATACCATCCATTATCAGCTCAGCAACATGAGATGATGATTACCAGGCACAAATATCTGAATTGCGTTAGAAAGTTTATGAAAAACCGTGTATGTGCTTATAAAATTTGAGGGTTTCTCTCAATTTTCATGAGATCCTCAGGAGCTTTCGAATAAAAAGAATTTTTAAAATCCGTCCAGAATCGGCGGAGAAATCGGTGAACATACATAAAAAAATAAAATAAATACATACAACCGAACATAGAAACTCCTCCTTTTTAAAAAATCGGTTAAAAAGGAAGATGATGGGGGCGTTGTATTGAGTAATTTTACGATTATTGTGAAAACATGTTTACTTTCAATTGAGGGTAGATTTTTTTCCACTATTTTATGGGGACGCCTAATTACTTCCGATCATTATGGAGTTTGTTTCGTCGCGATAGATAATTTATTTTAAAAGTTACACCGTTTTTTTTACACTGGGGTCACAGTAGCGAAAAAATTTAAAAAACATGCACAAAAAAAAATAAAAAAATCCTTCATTTTAATATGTGCACATTATAAAGACTCACACTGTATTTCTAGAAGAAGTATGATCTTATACAACTTTTTGTAAAAAACTAACTTTAAATTCAGGTAGGTAGATAAGTACCTATTTTCTGTTTTTATTACATAAGATAAGTTAATACCTGTTTGAGTCTTGTTTTGTTTTCGTCCTCGGAATCAGCTGACTCGGTCTGAGTGTGCTGTTGCTAAGGTAAAGCTGTTTTAATTCCGGATGCTGATAAGATAGACAGCTGTTAATAGGTAACTTTTAGAGATACAAATGTAATTGCTTTAGTGATAACAGTGTCTTTATTGATTTCTATCTCGTTTAGGGTCTATAGGTGTTTTGGTGGAACAATTATTTATTCTAGAATAATGATATCAATTATTTGTCTAGAGTAAATACTTAACTGTTTCATTAAGGGCCGATTTAATAAGTTATGCGTAACGAATAAATATGGCGGTTTTATAATGTTAATTTTTTTTTTTTTAATTATTGAGGAGCTCTTGACCATCTTAACATACCGAGTTACCTCCGTGCCTCGGAAAGCACGTTAAGCCGTTGTTCCCGGCTGTCATTTGCAGATACGGAAAGTCAGAAGCCAGTTAATCTGATTATTTGACTCAATAGTCTTGCCATGAAATACCGTGTTACCCAGTTAATGGGTTGTGGAGGTCTGGTAGGCAGCTGTTCCGCGTAAAATACTGGTATTCAGCTAAATCCGGTTTGACTGGAAGTCGACCCCAATATAGTTGGGAAAAGGCTAGGCTGATGAATGTTTTTTCTGAAATACCTACAAAAGCTGTTAAACTGCCATTTTAAAACCTCAGGAAAAAGTTATCTGAATAAGACAAGTTAAAGAATCAGCCTAAACATTCCGAAGTTTGGCACACTAGTTGTGCCAAACTTCGGAATGTTCACCTACCTACAGTGCAACTATTTTCTTAACATTCCTCGGAAATCATCGCATTTCAGAATACAAAAGCATTCCCTCCCATTTTTCAAATAAATTAGGTACCTATATGTAGTTAAAACATTATTAACTCTATACCTATAGGTACTTCCAAGTTGATTGAGAGTGTTCGGTCTGCACAAGTGCAAAAGGCAACGATAGAAATCCGATTTTATTTGGATGGGGGACCCTCACTCCTTCCGCTCAGGGCGGGGCGGACACTCCATTCCGGACTCTTACTGACTAAAACCTATTCGTGTTAATCCTAATGCCCTTTGCATTCCAGAGGGCTACTCTCTAAGCCCGAAGTCCGTAGTTACGGGCTTAGTTGTTGGCATATATTCTACTCCGTATCACATAACCACTAAGAATGAGTGATAACACGTTTTGACAGTTACTATCAAATCGTATTGTCGTTCATTCTTAGTTCGGGTTCGGGACTAAGAATGAACGACAATCGTAATGACGGGAATCGTAATTCTATCGAATAAACTCAACCGTGGCGGGGGGAAGTCCCTGCGCTTAAATCTCGGAGGGCTATACCGAACTGCAACCGACTAAACACACATTTCATCCTGCAAACCTGACTTAAGAGTTCAAGGTATAGGCTCTCGCACGTGTTTTTCTCAAAAATACTAGTGATAAAAACGATTATGCAATTAATGATAATATAAATAGAATATCCGCAGTCATATCTACAACTTTATATGGCTCTATCAGATATTTATGTAGCCAATTGTATTGGGTACCGCGAGATTATAAAGTGAAAATAAAATTTTACTTTTACACGAGTAAAAAAGTAGATACTACCAGAAAGCTATTCCTAGGTTAGTGAAAAGTTTTGAAATTCATCTCAGCTTCAATCATTGTCAAAATGTAGTGAATTAGCTGTTTTGACAGAAAACGAATACGATGCAAATTAAGGTGGATGCTCCAGGGTAGCCCACGAAATTCAAATATTTTTATGTTTTTTGCAATTTGCCGGTCAGTGTGAAGCTGTATGTGGACCAAATGCGATCCGCGACCGTAATGCGTATTTATCTAAAGAATTATAACCATTTTAATCATCAATATAGCCCTCTAAGTTCATGTAGTTCAAAAGAATGAATATTTCAGAAATAATATATTGATGATTAAAATGGTTATTATTCTTTAGATAAATATGCGTTACAGTCGAGAATTGCATTTGGTCCACATACAGCTTCACACTGACCGGCAAATTGCAAAAAACATAAAAATATTTGAATTTCGCGGGCTACCCTGGAGCATTCACCTTAACGCTCCAAGAATATAGACACAAGAATTTTTGCTCCTGGCCTGGAATTTTCTGAAGTGTGGGACAGGTGTCACATTGCAGAAGGTCCACTCGTTATTTTAATAAATAAAACAACTTTATTTGGATGAGAATATACATTTTTACATTCCTAATTTAAAAATATTTTTGCCAGACCCTTCTAAAGTTGCGTTTACTAACTTGTCTGCCAGTAACTTGCAGCCAAGGAGGTCACATTATGATAGTAACTGTGCTAGAAAGGTTTAGAAACTGTAGTGAAATAAAGTTAAACAATTTTGATGTGACTTTTTACATAAACACCATAAAAAAGATTAAAAAGACATATCAAGATTATTTAACTTTTTTTTTAATTACCTAAACCTTTCTAGTATACATCCATTTCACGCCAGTTATTTAATTTTCTTATGTGTAGCCATTGCAATTAACTACGCACACATCCAGATACACAAATTCCTGATGAAAACCCAGTAACACTATGCTCATGCTTAGCAGTAACGCCTGTGCTGTGACTTAACCAACAAAACAGCAAATAAAGTTCCCATTAATAAAAATAATCTCAAAATTCAATCTTTAAAATGAATACGTTGGCGCAACATGAGCTAATTACTTCACTAAGGTGACCTAACTAATTAAAAATATTTAACAGGTAAAGTTTTTATGCACAGGCACTTTAAAATACTCGTAACAAAGCAAAAACATATCTACTTCAAAATCTATGTAAGCGAATACCGACTAATACTGTAATTTTTATATTAAGTTAGCGAACGTAATTCGTATTCGTGTGCTATTTTTGCTAGCGGTACTTCATTATCTTTCGGTAAAAGTGAATAAATATTGTGATTGTCATTATATCAAGATTGTACCTACACACGAGGAAAAATTTCGCCCACGCCATGGGCAAGTGATGATTAATCAAACATTATCACAATCCCGTGGCTGCGCGGGCGCACGCCCTTTCTGCGTGATATTTCCGCATTCAGCGGGCTTGTACCTACTATCACTCGGTTCTCACAAGTTGATGCTTATCGAGCACCCGATAAAAAGTATAAAATGTTAATGACCCTGCCTTAGTTTCGAGTGAGTGACAATGATATAATATCACATCGATAATAAATTGTAATGACGCACGACGAGTGAATACGATCGTAGTAATTAGTACCATGGTAATAGTAATTAGAACAGTTGCTCACTAAACTGACTTCAACATAGTCTCAACGGTAAAATTTTGACCGAATACACACAATTGCACACTTTGCTACAGACAATTGAACCGATGAATGCGAAACGCACAAGACCGCTTGTTGTGGCGACACTTTGGAGAGGCCTATGTCCAGCAGTGGACGTCTTTCGGCTGATATGATGATAACGATGAACAACTGTTGAACTGCTGTATGTAAGTAGTAGTATTTATCATATTTCAACAGTTACCTACCGTAGTAGACTCATATTTATTATACATTTCGATATCAAGTTTAAAAATTAATTTTATCATATAGATGTTGTAAATTATTGTGATGATTTAGTAATTGTAAAATTTACACTTAGTGAACGGGTGATAAAGATAAGTAGAGAGAAAGGTTAGTTCGGCGTTCATAATTTAATAGTGAAACAGTTGCTGTTGTCAACTTAGATACAAGGCATAGAAACGGACAGAGTTCGCGAGACAAAAGTAGAGGATATGAAAATTTTAATAATATCTACAGACATTTATTTTAAATTGAGCATAACTTCTGTACATATAAGTATCAATCCTGTTCTGTTTATAATACAAGTATGTGTGTAAATAGAATTGTTTGATAAATGCTCGCTTTACATCAATGATGCGGGCTTTAGGCTATTAATGTGACTATCCAGTGGACAGTGGTTATATAAAACATATAACTTTACAATACAATTTTATTTATAAAAACTTCAGTTGTACATTACATCAATGTGGTCTCGACCCATTGAACTAGGACAACCTGAATGACAGGGTTCGAGGTTCATTCGATTACATGGATCAGAGTGAGGAAGCTTAAAGACAGCGATTTACAAGAAATAATAGAATATAAACATAGGTATCATAAATACTTAGTATTACCACCTAATCTTTTGTGGCATTCTATTTTTTTCACTGAGTGAACCCGGATTTAGACTATAAAAACAACAGGGTAAGAGCTGTATTTGTTAGTCTGCCAGATAATCCAAATAAGCAACTTGGGTATCAACAAACGTCAACAAATTGTTTTTTATCAACAACAGTCAATGGACTTTCATGATTGCGATCAACGTCAATCGTCATATTCCTGAACGACTGTTCATTATAATATTAATTGAATGCATGTGTTCCTGTTATCATAGTTCCATCGCCAGTATCAGTCAATTATTCACTATCGTAGTATAAATACGAACGTGTGCATAAATTGATGTTTGCTACTCAATCACGCTAACACGGCTGAACGGATCGGGATAAAATTTAGCAGAGATCTACATTATAGCCTATATATAACTTGCATATACTTATGCTACTTTTTATCCCGTGGGTATGTTCCCTTGGTAGTTTACGACATTCGCGCGGGCGAATCCTCTGACAGAAGCTAGTTTTAAAATATTCCGGATATGTAATTTGCCATGTCATACTTTTAATGAATTGACTGAAAGAGGCAGTGAACACAACGTTTGTATTAACTATTCTGTTTACATCGTCCTGTAAACGTTTTTAAACTGAATGTGATGTTTGCATGATGCTCGTTCCAATTATGGCATATACTGCGGTTTCTATTTACTCTGTTGTGTTTCATTTATTCGTGTCAGTCATAGTTCAAAGATAAACAGATACTGGTAATTGTGGTATGTCAGTCATTAAGTTAAACTCTCTTTTGTGTTTTTTTATAGCTTTGTTTGTTGTGGACATTGGTCGACGTTGAATTAGTAATTTTTTTCGAGTTTATTATTTTTAAGTTCAAATATATCTACAAGTGGCAACACGACTTTTCATTTGAGAATGAGCCTTACCTTGTTTGCACTCTTTACATAAATATGAAGAAAAATAAATGCATTAATTAATAACTAGCTCAATCAGCCGTTTAATTGGCTGCCTAACCTTTTCATTGAGCGTCGCCGTTTAATCAATGGAGTAAATGATATCGAGCCAATTCGTCTAATACAGCTTATTATAATGGACGGGTTGGCAGGTGGTTAAGCCGTTGATAGAATAGGGTGCCGTGTGACAAAAATATAATATGAAACTAGCTTCTGCCAGCGGCTTCGCCCGCGTCAAATTTGAAGTCAAAGCTAACTGGCTGCGATATAACGATTACTTTATGATGTGGTTACCTGTGCATTTATGATTTCCATGGGAATATTTTTGGCAGTTTGCATACAATGAGAAAAGTAGGTATTTTAAAGGAAACCTATATCCCAGTATCTGATCTAGTGCAAGTAATTAAACGATGACACTAGATTCCAATATTCCCTGATAAAATACCTAGGTACAGTCGGTGATAGCAATTAACTGACCCCTCCTAAAAATTACTCGATGATTTTGCACCCTCTGCTCATAACATTAAAGGTTATTCAATATGTATGAGTTTATCAGATTAACACTACTCGATGAACAGAAACAATAAATAATTTTGGTACGCAAACATGAGCTTTGAGATGTTGGTGTTAGGTATTTTTTAACAGAAAATATGTTGGTTTCGAACTCACAACCACGTTCTTGTCAGCTCACTTCAGCTACCACTAGGCCACACGAATATAGTAAATGTCGTTGAAATTAGCAATAATATTACAAGTTAAAACAATATTCAAGATCATACCTACCTTAACACTGCGTGTTTAAGATCAAATTCAAATAACTATTTTATTAATCCTAGACGTTGAACCAGTTGATCTAGTTCGATAAGATTACTGGTAACAAGCAGAAGGTTCAAATTCGTTTAATTTTTAAGGGGGTCAGTTGATTGCTATCACCGACTGTACTTTTCTCATTGTATGCATAGTTATAAAAAAAAATACGGTGACACTAACGAATAACAACACAGAGGAATTATGTAAATCCTGAGTAATTTAGGTATAATTTCAATGTTACAGTCATTCTCAACAATTAATATAAATAGCGTAGGTATCAGCTTCTACTACGATGATGAAACAAAATCTACATAACACTTAAATAAAGTAGTTTTTTTCTAGGTATAGAATAAAACATGACAAGTTTGCCGACGGTAGTTTCTGGGACTTTTAAATAAATTGCTCGCGACCAAACAACCTTGAAATAACTGTCGATACATTAATGCATAGACATTTTATTTAACTGTATTTTTCCCTATAATTCTGAATGGCCAGCTGTCTCATAGAAAACGACTTTCATAAAAACAACTTTTGATTAAGATGTAATTTATTTTTTTCCTCGACAAGATAGGACTATTAGTGTTTTATTTTATTGTATCCTTATACAATAAATACATACCTAAACCTACCTACTTTGCGAGGTCACCTCTTCCTCTACCCTTGCTATAGAATTCTGTGAAGTCTATGTTTAAGCTATCTGTTCAATTTTACCCAGATAACGGATGTAAACGTCTAACAATAGTTCTAGTTCTTTGTCTAAGATATCCTGTGCTCCCAGGATCGCGTGGTTCAAACTTGGCGATAAGATGTCTCCTTGAGGGATGCCGAGTTGCATTAAAGTAAATTTTTCTCTCACACCCTCATACTTGGTTCAAAAAATACATTTCGGACATTTGCGGACTGAATAATACACATCTCGTGAATGTACATGGAAGATTACTGCACTTTAGACGAAAAGGAATTTGGAATTGATAAGCAAATCATGCTTCACAATGTCAAAAGCTTCTTAATAGTCTTTAAGCAGATTTGTTCACATGTTCTGTTGCATATACTTGTCCTTTTGCCAAATACTACACGGTTTTCTAAGGAACTGTGGAGAAGAAATATTACGTAACAATATTCATGTTATTAGGTGTGACAAAAACCAGCGGTTCAAAGTCGAATGAACAACAAACGAATAAAACAGCAGGAGAAAAACATAATTTGTTTAATGGGTATAAACAACAACAATATCCTGTAGAATTAAAGTCAATTAAAAAGGGCATTCAGTGGGTGCGTGACCACCAGACTGCCAGGCGACAATAGGCACTACGGACTTAGTACCTTAGTAAAAAGAGCAAGCGTCATTGATTGGTAAGGTCGCTTTTCTGTCATGAGGTCTACTGGCAGATAAATCGTTAACTTAATATTCGTGTACTTGAAATGTTTTTCATTGTTGCTTAATATATTTTACAATGCCTGCACAACACCTAGTTGCTATCCATAGTCACAAAATAATATCTAACCTTAGTGACCCAAATTGGTCGTATATCGAAATGTCTTATCCGAAGGTCAAACAGCCCTTTAATAGGTCGTTGTTTCATATCTCATTGCATGACGTACAGTACTGTTTACCAGTTCTTACAAAATAGTCCATCTGGTTATTATGTGACGTTATTAATAGAACTCAATGCTAATTATATTGTAGCTGATTGTGTTAATCCGTTATACATTCATGCTTGGTTTTAATAATGAAAATATATTCAATAATACTTTTTTTTTAGTTATGTGAACTAGTTTCAAACCTTCAAGTAGTTTGAAATTGATCATTGTCTGAAATAATAGTGTTTGATTTCAATGTCAACAACTAGTTATAGTTTGTTCAACAAGTTCTAGACCAAGTTTACTTTAGCATACTGAACTCATGTTCAACATGTTGACTTTATGTAACGATCGATCTTGTTTTAGTTGGTAAGTGATCACTTCTAAGTAAGTTTCAGATTGAAGTGGAGAAGAACATAGAGATGATTGTTTTAACATTGTCAGAAGTTTGTTATGGATTATTATTTAAGAATTTTCATGAATAAATAAACCAGTAGTCGAACACCACTTTTTTACTCCACATTCAGCGTATGATAACTACATTGGTGGTAAATTCTCCTTCTGCTTTAGAGCGAGGCCCCATTAGTGCGTTGCGCTGCGTTGCGTTGCGTCGCCGCTGCGGCGATGCGATGTGGTGTGCCAATGAGGCAGAGCTCTAATGTCCATGTTTCACGACGCGATACAAACACGATTTGGTCGGACAGTCTGTCCATCCATCTGCCTAGAAATAAATCGAAATATATGGAAATCGACGCAGCGTCACCGCTGCGACGACGCAACGCACTAATGGGGCCTCGCTCTTATAATCGACTTTTGTTACTCCTGATTTCATTCTCAGAGACGGTCAGCCAGAATTGTGCCTATCAATACAGTGAAGAAGACTTTTAAATTATAAACTATCTATTGACTGCGACTCCGTACGCGCGTATCCCGTTTTTTCCCGTTCCCATAGGAATTTCGGGAAATTTTGTCTTAGTGCTCCCCTATACATGCCATATTTCAGCTTCCTATGATCAAGCTTTAGCTGTGCGTTGTCTGTCAGTCAATCAGTAACGGAAGAATTTTATATAAATAGGTATCAATATATAATATAAAGAATCAAACTGTATTTCTCAATCCATATCAGAAATATTTGTTATTAAAGAAATAATTAATTATCTGGCTTAGGTACAACCTGTAGTACTGGTGTAGGTCATGATACCAAGTAATAAGTATCTCCGATCGCGTGACGTCTTATATCAGAAAATCAAAAGCCCGTTCTAATAATAATACTCGTATATAATATATCTGCAGTTTATAATAAAATGGTTAAATGCAATTCAGTGCATAACGATCTCCAGATCAAAAGTGTTCAGTTGAGACATTATCATATCAGCTGAAAGACGTCCACTGCTGGACATAGGCCTACCCCAAGTGTCGCCACAACAGTTTGTTTGTTTGTTTGTTTATTTGCTTGCTTGAACGCGCTAATCTCAGGAACTACTGGTCCGATTTGAAAAATTCTTTTAGTGTTAGAAATCGTATTTATCGAGGAAGGTTATAGGCTATAATATATCATGACGCTAAGACCAATAGGAGTGGAGACGAAGTTGCGCGGGTCAACTAGTGCTCTAATATGATGAGTAGATTGTGCGCGGGATGATGTAAAAGAATTTGATGATAGAACAAAATAATATACTGCAGTTTTAGATAACACATCAATACCTACGAAAAAATCCGCGATGGTATATGTCTATCTTTTAAGGTTGACTCACAATAACATTTTTATGATAGAAATTTTAACCAATGGAATTGCAAAAATCTCCGCACCACGTGAGTCACTAACATTTTGACTGACTTGATTGGTTAAAATTTCTCCGTTTCTCCGCTCCGCTGCCTCGCTCCACTGTAATAGAGAGGCACCCTAACTCTCGGCGACGAATTAGCTAAAATTCATAAAAATGATCTTTACATTAATCAGATTTTTTAGATTCTGATGTTAAATTAACGCTTTGGGGTAGCCATCGCGGGCAAAGAAGTCCACGGGTTACATTGTAGAATTTGGTATGTCCAATCAGGTTAATTGAAATTGTATGCTTTCATTTTATGTTCCATTAATCCTTTTCTATAATGTATAAAAGGTTAAAAGCATCTTTAATCTTTGTAATAAGACTGTATTTGTACCTATGATATTGTTGGGTAGTTTAAGTAAACAGACGTAGTCTTGATAAAAAAACTCCTATCAATGAGCCATCATGTCACTGTGCAGATGAGTAATCGACAAAGTACACTAATACAATCTTTTTCCAAGTTACCGGTATATATCAATCAAAGACACGGTTTATGTAAAAATATACATATTCCCAACGGGATATAAAAATCTGCGATTTCTTACATTTTGCCTAGTTATGTGAGCAAAATGTTCTTAACAGTGATTATTATGTAGCGTGAAGTTGTGAACAGCTTGCTCTGCTTCCATAAATAACAAGTGTGTGAAATTTTATATTCTTTTTAATTGCTCTATGTTTACTCTATGGATCCGATATAATCATACCCACTTGAAAGGCCCGGTTTTTGGGTTCTTCCTTTATCTATTCGGTAGGTAGATATTCAATGATTAGATTACTCAGATATTTATTAGAAGTTAGCAGCTGTAACTTTGCATCAATGTTTTTTTGATTTTACTGTTTTTATAGTTGTTGAAAGTAAGCTTCCTTCTGGGTAAGCTCGCCCCATCGTAGACTTTGTCTCTGTCATCTCTGACCTAGACTAGAGTCAAGCGCAAACCCATCATTACAAAAATACAGTTAAAGGATAGATAAAAGACCGGTAAAGTACCTACCTCAGAAATAAGGGGTAGGTACATAAATTTTTTTTTTATGAAATATCATTACTGTAACTATTATTTTTGTCCAAACACGACACAGTAACAAACCAATGCTCATTACCTTTAAAGTGTGATTTTAATGACAAGCATTTAAAACAACTGTTTCTATATTATAAGTTGACTGTCGCGGTGATGAGAATAAAAATTAACTAATCAACAAGTTTTTTGCTATTTATTCCGTAACTATTAAGATAAGATTAAAGATTTCATTTCTTATTGTAAATTTTTCTTATTTAAATTGCCGCGACATGCAGTCTACATTAAATAAAAAAGATCATTGTTCAAGAGATTAGGTAGTACCTATCATTAAACAGTGCCAGTTGTACAATATTATGACTTAGATCTTTATGGCTGCATGGATCACAACCAGTTCATTTAAAACGTATTTTCATTAAAGGCTTTCCTAGAATCCGCTTGCTCGTGCTCATTTAGTGTCAATCATTTGAGCTTGAAGATGATAGGATTAAAGAAGGATCTAGTCAGTCAACAAAAAAACTTCCAAATGAAAAACTATCTTAACAACAGAGTAGGTATGCATAAAAGCAAAATATAAAAACTGGACATTTGCAAGTCAGACTCGCGCACTGAGAGTCCCGATCGAATTTTGATTTTTAAGGTACATGACCTACGGAATTTCATAAACTCATCATCTGCCTAGCCTTTTCCCAACTATATTAAGGTCGGCCGGTTCCAGTCAAACCGGATTCGGAGTATTTTACGTGAAGCGGCTGCCTACCAGACCTCCACAACCCATTAAATGGGTAACACGGTATTTCTTGGGCAAGACTGGAGTCAAATTTACTGGATCTCTGGAACTACTGGTCCGATTTGAAATTTTTCTTTATCGAGGAAGGCTATAGGCTATAAGCCATACAGGAGCGGAGCAGACGAAGTTGCGCGGGTCAACTAGTAGAGTAGAGGTATAAATGCGAAAGTTTGGATGTGTGGATGGATGTTTGTCTGTGGTAGATGTGTACTCAATCACGCCAGAACGGCTGAACGGATCTGGATGAGATTTGCACAAAAGCTACTTTTAATCCCGGGAATATGTTCTTTTGGGATAAATTCCGAAATTCACGCGGGCAAAGCCAGTTAATATAGGTACCTAAGTAAATCATCATCATCCATCAGGCGTGATTGTGGTCAAGAGCTAGACCATTCCTAAAAAAAAAATAAAAAAAAAAAAAGTTAATTTAATATTAAACCAGTAGTTCAAGCAAACAAACAAACTCTTCAGCTTTATATATTAGTATAGATATTACGTACTACCACGAATTGTTTCACGTCTACAAAAACAACCGTTTAGCTGGCAGAGGGGGAAGAAACTTGACTCTAGCAAAAATTTGCACTTTAAAGCTTAATATTTCTTAAATGGTTTTCACACCCTTTTTTTTCAAGATTTTATTTTACCACTATGGCGGGACTAATACGAGTACTAACTACCCATACCAAATTTCAACTTTCTATTGCTAGGCGTCTCTGTGCTGAACCGCGGGCAGACAGACGGACATGGCGAAACTATAATTTATTGGTTCCTTGTTGACTACAGAGCCCACAAAAAATCGCTCTTTGGTTTGTTTATTTCTGTAATTCTGCATCTCATATTCTACAATTTCCAAAATTTGATTTCTTTAAATAGTTTTCAACAAACTTATTTTTCGTCTGCTTCAATATTTTCTAAATTTAAAAACACCACGAATAATTTGGAACAAAACGTCGCTGTTTTGTTTAGTTGCTAACTAAATTTTTACTTGCAATTTGCTACTTAATTGTGTGTTTACATGTACTAAGTCACTAAAATTAAGCCATCAGTTGTTAATTAAATTTTAAGTTGCAACTTGCTACTAAATTGTGCGTTTACGTGTATTAAGTTAATCAAAATTAACTTAAAATTTAGTTACCAACGGACCTTATTACAAAGCCTCCGCTGTCCGTCCGTCTGTCTGTCTGTCAGCGAGCTGCATCTTAAGATCCGTAAAATGTATAAGGCAGCGATTATTGCCGCTATAACATCAAATTATAAAAATTAAATTAAAAATGAAAGATCTCTTACCTACAAGAAAATATTTTTTTCAGATTATGGTAAGGAACTCTTCGTGTGAGAGTCTGGCACTACTACTCGGCCAGTTTTTTTTTACTCCCCTTAGTTGGAGGAGCTCGTGGCTAGATAATAATAGCCACACGGGTCGATCTTCAAGGTTAAGTAACGCTTTCCAAGGTTGGTCTGTGGATGGGTGACCATCTTAACATACCGAGTTTCCTCCGTGCCTCGGAAAGCAAGTTAAGCCGTTGATCCCGGCTGTCTTTTGTAGATCTTTGGCAGTCGTTACGGATAGTCAGAAGCCAGTTAATCTGACTCCCTGAAGTACCGTGTTACCTAGTTAATGGGTAGCCGACCCCAATACAGTTGGAAAAAGGCTAGGCAGATGATGATGAGTTGTGTTCGACGTCCTTCCGCATGTGTCTTAGGAGTGACGACCTTCGTCCGGTCTCACCTGGCGCAACACAACATTCATGCAACGTGGCCTGCATTTGCGGGCCATACCATAATAGGCCTCTTAAATACATACAAAGTACATAAGGAAAACCTGCTTGCAACTAGAATCACACTTGACCGAATTTGTTTACATATAAAATGAAGGTTGCGGTGATAAGGTGTCCTTTACCTTTATCAGCTACTCGGTACGTTGGCCAACTCTTATTTGAACTGTATTACGCTATTGATACAGACGATCATGTGTTTGTTCGAGGACATACTTCTGGCCTACTTCTGACCTACTTCTGATTTACCCATTTTCATGCTGATAGATTTTTTAGCGTTCCGTACCCAAAGGGTAACCAACGGATTACTAAGCCTCCGCTGTCCATCCGTCCGTCCGTCTGTCAGCGGGTTGTATCTCAAGAATCGTAATAGATAGACGGTTGAAATTTTCACAGATAGTGTATTTCAATTTTTTTTTTAATATATATAGGCACGCGTTTGACCACTATCTCGCCTGAAAAAAAAAGCAAATAATACTTAAAAATTAAGGTCTATAGTGCAGAATCCTTCGTGTGCGAGTTTGATTCGTAGTTGGCCGGTTTTTTTTACATAATTTTTGAATGAAGAACAGTATCTATAATAATAATAAAGCTGATGAATTTGTTTGTTTGTTTGGTTGAACTCGCTAACCTCAGGAAATACTGATTCGAATTGAAAACATATTTTAGTGTTGGATAGCCCATTAATCCAGGAAGGCTATGCATAACGGTTACGGCGCGGAGCATTAATGAAAAAAATTGTGACGCAGACGAAGTTGCGCGGGTCAGCAATTTTATTAATATTGTTAATTAATTTATTCAAAACTATAGTAGATTTATTTAAAGAGTTAAACGTTTTCCTCTAACTAAAGTGGTTAAGGTTGCGTCTTCTGGCCTATTCTTCTTAAATTTTTGGCGATCTCATGTTAATAATTTTTTTTTATTCACAATAGATTGAAAAAGTTATTTTGCTGAACTAAGACATGTGTGTAGTTTATTTGTATCAATCTTTTGTTGTATCAATATTAGTTTTAAAACATAAATAGGCACAGCATTTTATATACGACTTCTATTCTTCCGATGTAACCATAATTTTGTAGTACATCAGCTGCAGAAAAATGGATTTAATTTTTATGACTCGTGCTGATTTTTGTTGTTTTAAATTTTTGTGGACAACTTTTATTTTAATAGTTATTTTATTTTAATGTTATGTTAGGTATTTTGAACTTGATCTTAAATTCTATTTATCAGAACCTAGTTGACATTTTTAAAATTAGGTAACATTGTGCTGCAACACATAAAAATCAATATGCCTATTCAGCAATCTAGCGGCTTCCAAGATACAGGCTGTGCCTCGTTTGGGGTCCACGGCCACTTCTGCTTCTTCACTGTTTATTTGTTTTAATTTCTTTTTTTTTGTTTTATTCCTATCTTTGTGAATTGTGTATGTCACACATTGTGCGTGTCAAATAAATAAATTGTTATTATTATTATTCTACAGAAAATAACATCCAATGGACTAGTTAGATAAAGCAATGTGCTGCTGTTGTAGACCAGCTGATAAATAATTATATACATCTTCAAACAGTTATGTTCTTCAATTGTTTTATTTACACTTTGTCAGTAGTCATTGGCACAGTTTCCGAAGTCAACACTTCTTTGTTCTCCATTGTTAGGCACTCGAGATAAAGTCCGGGAGGTCGATTTCTGTAAGGCCAATATGTCATCACTCTCTGGTGAAAAATAACAGTTCATAACACGTAAAACACGTCAGAAAAATATATTGTTTTATTTTTACTGTCAGACGTCGGAAACGTTTCGATGTAATCTTTGTTTGGAAATTCGACGTTAATATTCCATGCATTATCTATTGCATACAGTAATAAAGCTTGATAAGCTATTTTTAAATACTCCCGCGAATACAATGAAATTAATCGATACAGTTGTACCTATGTCATAAAGTGGTTGATATTTTACAGTAGTTTGATTATTTTAAGACTGGTAAGTTCATTATAATATTTAATATTTCTGTTTTCTAATATCACATGTTTTGAATGGTTACATTTCCTGGACACCTTATAATTGAAGAAAATTGAAGTAAATCTTTCCGACTTGTAAAATTTGTAGGTAGAAAATTCCATAACAAAGTCCCATTCGAAAAAGATGTAAAATTAATACCATAAAATTAAAACATCAGTGAAAAGTGTCGTAAAGATAACGAAATTAAGTAACAATAATAAATAATCTGGACTCGGCTCTATCTATCTTGGCTATATCTAAGAATAATCTTGAGTTGTCGACACGTTTGATGTGGACTCAGGATCATAGTACCTATAGTCGTTTCAGCCATTGGCTTAATTGCCAAGAGTCTCAACTAATATCTTAGGAGGTTCTCTTTAAGCAGCTGGATCAAGGTGCTTTGTTCAGAAAGTGGTAGTTCTGTAAAAGGCTCGCATTGTTAGGAAGTTTGTCTCTCTAGATCACCTGCAGTTTGGAACCTGTTCCCTATTGTTTTCTTCTTTTTTTTTTATCATAAATTTCCCTGAAGCAAAAACTCATTGATTTGCGTATTAAGCCCGTCTTAACCTACGGTGCTGAGATCTGAGGCAATTCTACTAATTGTCAAGCAATGTCCCCGCATTCGAAAACTGACAAATATTTATGAAAATTAAGGCTTTTTTTAC
Organism: Lacanobia oleracea; assembly: GCA_950371165.1. Classification (NCBI taxonomy): domain Eukaryota; kingdom Metazoa; phylum Arthropoda; class Insecta; order Lepidoptera; family Noctuidae; genus Lacanobia; species Lacanobia oleracea. The sequence goes on from OX493385.1 coordinate 11,760,414, forward strand.
AGTTTGCGACTCACATACGAATGCGAACGTTGTAGTAGAATTGACCCTCTTGTCACTCACCGAGTGGCAAAAGTTCCACCTTGAGGTATGCTAAAAGGCAATGCAGCGTAGTATCCTAGGTTTATAAAGAATTGATAGAGTGCGCTCCAAAATAGGTATCATAGACGTGGGTAAAAAAGATGCCAGGCTGAAATAGAACTGGGCGGGTCACTTCGGCCGCATACATAATGGCAGATGGGTTAAAGTTTCCTTGCAATGGGTGCCAGAAGATGGACGGCGTCTCCAAGGTCAGCCCAGAAAGCGGTACGGATTTGATATGGACACACACCGCGAAAGCTGGTTCGAGGTGGCGCAAGAATAATGTCTCTGGTAGGATATGGAGGAAGCCTTTTCCCAGCAACCGGACACAGAGGGCAAATAATATGTAGGTATATTTTACTGAACAAACGACAAAAACTAGCCAAGTGCGAGTCGGACTCACGCATGAATTGTTCCGTACGTATTACTATTTCTTTATTATTTGTTGTGCTCGGTTAAGCAGTAACCGACCCTTTTTTTAAGGATGGGAAATCATGAAATGGCTCCTCCCGCTTTGGGTGAAGCAGAAGTGAGCGTCATACTCTTATTGACTAAAACCCATCCGTGTTCCTCCTAGTGCCCTTTGCGTTCCAGAAGACGGTGCCTTTTTCGAACAAAGTCCGCAGCCTCAGCAGACACTTGCCCTAGCGGGCCCCGTCTTTTGCGCTGACAGCTCTTTGAGGCGCGCGTGGAACACAGCGCGCTGTCGACCTGAGCCTGGTTCTGATCAGACGGCGAGCCACCCAATGCTCACCGTCCGCAGGTCCGCGCCTACGGTGGTCAAGTATCACCCTGCGACTCCCGACGCCCGGGGCGTCTTCTTCTGTTGCGGTAGCTGGGGCGTGAAGCAGTAACGTGTTAAACTGCGAGTGGTACCGTCCAAAAAATATGATTTGTTGATATAGCGGCAACAGAAATACACACTCTGTGAAAATTATTTCAACTGTCTACGGAACCCTAAAAATAACGAATGTCTATAACAACACGTACAAAAATACTTGATTCCCAACTCTCATAACAATTTAATCTGAGCATGCGAGACGAGACTGACATTTGTTGTAGATAATTGTTGAGCGGTGATAAGAAACGCGTCATCACCACTAGTTGGGTCACCGGTTCAAATCCTGTTTGTGTTTCTTTCTAATCAAATCTAGTTTTATCGGCGAATTGTCAGACAGGCAAGAGTCTTTAAATTAAATATTACTGTTTATTTAACATACAGCACTGTTGATTGTGGGTCTATATTCTACCTCTCAGTTCTTTTCTTAGTCGCCAAGACAACACACGAGTGATCCCATAAGCCGGGTTCCGTTTATCAAATGTCAATTTTACTGATAGATGTTTAATCAAGTTTGAGTTGCGTGCAGGAAAATATTTTATTTTAGTAGAGTATAGGGAGGGATAAGGCATTAAATTCTATGCTCCCGAATCCTTGCCATACCAACTTAGGATTTTCTTCTTCTTAAGGCTTGTATGTATGCCAATGACCTTGTGTATACAAACGGAGCTAACTACACTTCTCTCTACTCTTCGCACCACTCCACTATCCGTGTTTAATTTTTTTATAATAAAACAAATACATATTTTTAAAGTAACAAAACCAAGTTATTTTCTTTTGTATTGCACAGCAGTAAATTTTTTTTTTAGTCGTTTGTTAAAAAATGAAGGAGTAAAATGGTTTCATCTCACCGGTTTAGAGGTGATTTGTTGTTTTTTTTTGCTATTATGTGGTACCAATACATACATTCTAGTTACGTGCAATATCATTTAGATTACTACCTATTTTTTTCAGATGTGATTTCTCAGTAAATGCCGACGAAAAACTGATTCATCTGCACGCAATTTTTAAGCTTTTTCGAGAGAGCGCCCTTAACGTGTGGGCAGTAAGGTCTAGCGACCTCACACACCCTAATGTCAGAGTTTTCAACCGCCTCAAGGGCCTCTGACATGATTTATCATTGGGATGTGATCATCATCTAGTATCGTGTTTTTATGAATAGGTTTGAATCGCTTAAAAAAGATATAAATCTTATTTCTCATTTACTTAATTAAACAATCAAACAGAGTTTTGCTACTTAAGGTCGTGTGCATGAAACGTCTCATTTTTGCGCACTACTTACAAATATTTAGAGTAATAAATTCGTGCGTGTGCATAAAATAATGCATGATAAAACGATGCCCATTTATTTGGTTTTTATACGTGTTTGTAAATAATTTCGCGAATTTATTAGTCTCATTTCATTTTTGATATTTAGTAGTTACTTTAGGTTACCTTTACATGATTTATTATATAACTAAGATATTGAAATAATAAATTCCTGACTACGTAAATTAATAAAAATATGATAAAACGATAAAAAAACAGCAGTTATTCAATCCAAGCTTTCCGAATAATACCGAACGGTGGAATACTGGTTATAACTATCATCCTATTATTGCTGCGCAGAGGACACTCCTCGGAACTTCCAGCTGTGTCGGTCCGGCACTAGTGTAAACTACTGGTTGACTAGCTCGTCCCGCCATTTTCTGAGTGGTCATTCAGCTGGGCATTTCGGGGCACCACACATAGGTGGTTATTTGATTCACAGCTACCATGGTACAGCAAGTTAGAATCTGCAAGATTCAAAATACACGATTTACAATAAAATGTGCACACCTACTAAGAATTGACATATCTATAGATAAAACATTTATTTTATACAACAATAAAAAAGACAAAAAACAGGTTATAGTTATACAGGAATTGTAAGAAAAAATATTAAAATATTTACATAACAAACACATTGAAAGAAAGATAAAAATCTTTTTTTAATGTTTTTGTGCTGTGTCTATGACAGAAGTACTCAACCAGCATGCTAAGCATGTGCCAGGCAAATACATGACGCTGATATTCTTCTGATCCCGGTGCAGACATATGGACGCCAAACAGACAAAGAACAATTTAAAACTTGAGTAAGTAAACGGTGAAAGAGTGATTTTTGGTGTTATGTAACATTACTCATCATCATCATCTGCCTAGCCATTTCCCAACTATTTTGGGGTCGGCTTCCAGTCAAGCCGCATTTAGCTGAATACCAGTATATTACGAGGAGCGGCTGCCTACCAGACCTCCACAACCCATTAACTGGGTAACACGGTACTTCATGGCAAGACTAGAGTCAGATTTACTGGCTTCTGAATATCCGTAGCAACTGCCAAAGATGTAAAAATAACAGCCGGGACCAACGGCTTAACGTGCTTTCCGAGGCACTGATGAAACTCAGTATGTTAAGATGGTCACCCATCCACAGGCCAACCTTGGCAAGCGTTGCTTAACCTTGAAGATCGACCCGTGCGGCTGTTATTATCTAGCCATGAGCTCTTCAATTATGTGACATCACTATTCTTAGATTTATAGACACGCTACCCAACAACCGGCCAAATGCGAGTTGGACTCTCACACGAAGGGTTCCGTACCATAAACCGAAAAACACGTTTCAAGTATGGGAGCCCCCTTTAATTCTTAATATACAATCTATACAATAGAAATCAATAATCATAATATTCCAACGGTCTAACTATTACAGTTCTTGAGATACAGACAGCTGACAGACAGATAGACAGCGGAGGCTAAATGATAGGGTTAAGCTGGTTACTCTTCGGATATAAAACCCTAAAAATTGTAGTTACAACTGTGAATAATCATTGGCATTGTTGCATATTATTAGCTATCTTCTCAAAATAACGCTCATGGCGACGGCAGAATACCCGATAAGACAATGCGTTGTTAAACACTCGACAGTCTTTATCAAGCCGACTATATTGTCTATCTAAAACTGATTAAGCTTACTCTAATCTAATCAGTTTAGCCTTTGTGTATCTTCTTCTTCGACGCGTCGCACCTACCTTAGGCTTTTTAACTTGTTGTTTCATAAAACAAACTGGTATAGTCAATTTGACTAGCCTTTTGTAGTGTTGCCGCAGCAAATACATTTAACATTAACAAAAAAATAATTGTTTAATTCTTTAACTCGATTTTTAAGGGGGCGCGGTGGTGCAAAAGCAGAACAGTGAAAAATGCGTTCGATACTTAAAATCAATTTAAATAGAAATTGATTTTAAGTCTCAAAAGCTAAGCGGAAGTGAGTTCCATAATCTAACTGCATAGGCAGAGAAAGAGTAGGAATAGTAGCTGGATTTATTCTTGGCAAAACTAGTGCCACATGTCTGTGTGTCTGGTTTTATAAGTAGCGAAACGCATCCAATAAAAACAAAAAGGCACACTAGGTAGATACAAAAACGGTTATCATTCCACTAAACCACCCAAACCCATAGCGATTCATCTTTTGTTTCCATATTCTGCAATAGCCCTGCTCCAACCGAGGATTGTCCTTGGGTATACTTTCACAGTGCATACAGGGATAATCGTCGGTTGGTGTCCCATTCCATTTGAAATGTCTAACGGGGCCTTTGGCTTCGACCCCTCGTACATCTACCAAAGGACGGTCTCCAGGGACCCCAGAAAAATAAAATGGCACGTTTTGTAGATATAATCATCTAAAGTGTTTCTATAATTCTCTATACTAATATTATGAAGCTGAAGAGTTTGTTTGGCTAATCTCAGGAACTACTGGTTCAAATTGAAAAAAGTATTTATTTGTTGGGTAGCCCATTTATCGCGGAAGGCTACCTACAGGCTATAAAACATTACGCAATGACCAACATGAAAAAATGTGACGCAGACAAAGATGCGCGAGTCAACTTCATATTAAAATAAAATTGCGGGAAACACAAAGTTTGCTTGGTAACACGTAGGTATCATAACTATTTGTTTTCTAGCTATAGACTGTGTTCGACTGTAATCAGCATCATCATCATCATTTCAGCCAATTGCTGTCTACTGCTGAACGTAAGCCTCCAAAAGGCGCCAACCATCCTGGTCTTGAACAGTCCGCATCTATCCGCTGCCAGCCACCTCTTCAAATCCTCGATCTATTGTGCCGCAGGGCGTCCCACTCAACGTTTGCCCATACGTGGTCTCCACTCTAACACATGTCTGCTCCATCAACCTTCTGTCCGTCTACAGACATGGCCAGCCAAATTCCACATCAATTGTGATACAAATATTAAAGAGAAAAAAAAACAGTCACAAACACTCCTTCTCTAGAACATTATGGAAAGCTTTTCAAAAAACTAATAAAAAAGATTGCGTACCTTATTGATAGGTACCTATATTGCCTATCTTATTGTATAAACATATTGTGATATGATTCAGCCAAAATAACTAAATCAGCTGTTGTATTAACGTCAATGGATGCGTATTATCGCTGTTGTTAATATTATTGATACATTATTATTTGGGTTGACGAGACCTCTTGGACATGTGACTCAGAAGAACACAACTCGTTCGCGTGTAAGCGGACTCTGAAATATACCGAGTTGTTTGCTATATGATACGGGAGTTTTTTAGTACTAAATATAACTTTTATTTAATGATAAATACAGATAAAAAACTAAATGTACAATTGGGATAAAAACCGGCCAAGTGGGAGCCGGACTCGCACACGAAGTGTTCCGTACCATAAATCTTAATTTTTATTATTTTTTGTTATAGCGGCAATAGAAATACACAATCTATGAAAATGTGAACTCTCTTCCTATTACGGTACTTGAGATACTCTGTCTTGACAGACAGACGGACGGACGGACGTACGGACAGGGTAGGCTTAGTAATAGGGTTCCGTTTGGTTACCCTTTGGGTACGGAACCCTAAAAATGGGAGGACAAGAACTCATTGGGCATCGAAAAAATCGTTGGCAGCATTTGAATGGCAATGCTGATTCTTTGGCCGGAGAAAATGACGCCCTCGTGTTATGTGGAGAGTCGACTAACTGCTTGTTGATGTGTGCACAAACACTTGAAACACAGCCCTAACATATATAATGAAATGAAAATGTAATTACTTAAATGTTTTTTTCAGATTAACATCCAATTAAAAATAAATATTATGCACTTATAGAACACAATAAATCAATAAAGGAGACGTTCACGTACTTAGATGATATGTTTATAGTTTCGAACTCATGTAGCTACTAATCTGATGGGTCTACCGCTTTGGTGCGATATAGTACCAAATGCTAAGGATGATGTTCCAAACGGATTAAAAACATTTTTTTCCGGCACTTTTGATTTTCGGCCCAATATGAATGGTCTCTTTTAGAAGCCGCGAATTATGTTATCGGCGTATGGTAGACTGCCACTTTTGATGAAGAGGGCTGCGGGACTTAAAAGGCCACTTTAGCAGAATCAGAAAGCAAATGACGCTACCCGTCTCTGTCAAATATTCCCAATCAACCTTGAACCTAATGCGATAGAGATAAAGATGAAATTTAATTTGACAGATTGTTGTATGATGAATATATGATTCTAGTCAACTGTGTGTGGACTTTTTAGGCCACCAGCTAGTCTATTCTGTAAGTAACCATTCCGATATCGAGCTTCACCTGAGTGACAAACCTCACAAAGTGAGCTTTATTGCACACAAAATAAAGGTCTCACGTTTGACGTAATTTGAGACTCACCTCGGATTCCGCTGTCGAGACACGAGAATGTTTTTACAGAATAGGGGTACAGTTGTCCCAGTCTCGCGCTTCGGAAGGCACGTATAAGCCGGTGGTCCCGGCCGCGAAATGGCGGTCGTCAAATAAACCATGTTAGAGGCCCTTGAAGCGGCTTAGAAACTCTGACACTAGGGTGTGTGGGGTCGTTAGACCTTACTACCCATACTATAAGAAAAAGAAGACCGCGGCCACCAAGAACTTGGCGGAGCGATGTATGGCGGAGCGTGCGGCGGCCGAGCGGCTCCTCAGGAGCACCCTTGCAGAACATGGTGCTCGCGCTGCATCACAGAGGGAGTCGGAACACGGCGCACCACGCGTCGTTGTACTCCATTCTCATTTCGCTGACTGCAGCCTTGTTGTAGCCTAACTTGGTATTCCTATTCTTAAACATATAATGTCCAATACAACTTCTTTCGGCTTTTTTTCCCGATTAATGTTGTACTTTACTGACCTCTTGGGTTACAGGTGGCCCAATCACAAAAGAGCTTCATTTGTATGTACAGGCACTTATGAATTATGTAGGTTAGATTACAAGTTCTTACCAAGATAGCATTTTACAGGATTATCATCATCTGCCTAGCCTTTTCAAAACTATATTGGGGTCGGCTTCCAATCAAATCGGATTTAGCTAAATACCAGTATTAATGTGACAGCTGGGACCAACGGCTTAACGTGCTTTCCGAGGCACAGAGGAAACTCGGTATGTTAAGATGGTCACCCATCCACAGACCAACCTTGGCAAACGTTGCTTAACCTTGAAAGTCGACCCGTGCGGCTGTTATTATCTAGCCACAAGCTCCTCCTTTTTTCAGGACTATCCATAATTTATCTTTTTTGGAACATTCTTATTTTCAATATTCCGATACAAGATACTATAGAAACTTAGAAGAACGCCTATGACTGACCGTGAGAAGTCGTTAATAAATTAGTACTAATAATTAATTACTCAGACAGATTAGTGACGCGTTTCCAAAAATCAATATCATAATGTGCTCACAATTTCCTCCAACAGACAATTAGTTGATTGAACTATTATCTTGGGACCTTAATTAGTCGATGTTTACCGTGTCTCTCGCTCACCCACGGCATGGCAACTACGCCATTTTGTGGAAAATCTTACTCGAACTAGCGTTAAGTAAGTGAAACCTGAATATACATTCATACCATAACCATTACCATAGATTACATTAGCATTTTAGTCAGTTTTGACATTTGCACTTGTCAATTTAGTCTCCGGGATTAAACAACAGACTTAAATAGGTATTACAAATGTGAAAGAAACTCTGACTCTTTTTACCTAACTCGTCTTAACGGCTGAACGGATTTGGATGAAACTTTTACTCTGGTACTGGTCACCTGGTCTAGGAAACTGCAATGTTAACGCGGGCGAACCCGTGGGCAGAAGCTGGCGGTATAATAAAAATAATGAGTGATCGCCCGAATCTGTGGTCTAAATTTAACCCTAATTCATTAAAACGAAGTACTCGCCAGAACTACTTGACTATACTACTCTCACTTTTATTAAGGAGAGTTACAACAAAGTCAATTCTTTACGTACCTGTTAATCGATCAAACAGTGGTGTAGGTCACGGACATCGATAAATGTTCTTTTGACAAGTATTTTTATAACATTCCCTTGCAGATATTTATTTATCATACCTTGCTAACATTTATGGCTAACATAGCCCCTCATTCACAGTCGGTGGTAACAGCACTTACCACAGTTCATGTTTTCACAATTTATCGAGTATATTTAAGAGGCCTCTGCGAGTTGGCTTCGGCCCCTCGTACGCCTACCAAAGGACCGGGTCTCTAGGGACCCGAGAAAGTAAAAAAAATAAATAATAATAATAATCTTTATTTCATAAAATACAGATAAACATGTTATATATAAAGACAATATGTATAAGCTTTGGTAGTACACAATGCAATACAATACAAATCTAAGTACTGAAATCTGTACACAATAGGGAAAACCCTGCCTCTCAAACTAGGTAATACCTGTATCTTGAGAGAGTGATTTAGCTTAGAATGTGATGCTAAAGAACAATAGTAGACTTCGTCGGTCTACTAGAGCGATTGAAGAATAAAGCTAAGTTAAGTACCTATATATTTTAAGTTTTGTGTATATGGGTGTGTGTGTGTGATGGTGTGTGAGTGTATGTGTGATGGTGTGTGCGTGTGTGTGTGGGTGTGTTGTGTGTGATGAGATACGTAGGTAGTTAGACGACATACTTAAGCAAGGATTCTGTTTGTAGATAGTCCTGTTCCAGTAGCCATTCCGTTAATTTTGATTTCATTTCATATTTGATTAGATCGATAAAGTATATTTTTTTGGGAATTTGTTTATAGATGTATGTACTTAATGTGTAGTATTGGTGTTTAGCGAAGGTGGTTTTGTGAGGGTACTTAAGGGTAGTTTCCTCCTTTTTGTAAGGTCAGTTGGGGTTTAATCCTACGGAGTGTGCAATCCGATGACATATAGTAACCCGGTGCATACCTCTTGTCCTAGATATCAGAGAAACGTTCAAGTGTCCCGGAAACCTCTAAACAAATTTGAGAGATCGGATCACACTTCCATCCTATCTCTCCGTTTTCATACACACACACAAATAAGTTATTCAAACAGCAGCTATTATGCAGTGTTTTCAACATAGTCCAGGGTGAGAATTTTCACAGCTAAACCACACATTAGGTATAATATCATGGAAAAATCTCGTTTCACGGTCATCAACATACATGAGATCAAACTTTATACATATTTCTGGGCACATGCGACTCGTGCATGATTTATATATTTCGTGACATGGGTGTTAATAAGTTGTTACCTGTCGTCAGTTCGCTCCGGTTAGCTCTAGTTACCATTATCGCGTGTATTTGACCACAATTTAGTATGATTGGCGATCGCAAGGACAAACACACAAGCGATTAGAACATACGGGCGTTATCACCGGGGACGACTTTGCAAGATCATTGACACGGCTTACATCTATACAAACAAGTGCAATGTAGACCTTTTTTCTAGAATACGTTGAAATCTGATTCTTATTTTGCTTATTTTATTTTCTTTAGCAGCGTTGTGCACTTTTTTGAGATGGGTAAAAAAATGTTAAACTCGCGTCAGGACACGTGACCTGATCGAAAATTCGTAAGACGGAGGGAGAGAAGCACGTATTCAAGTTAGTTCCCATAATCTACAGTTCAAAAAGTGAGTCAGTTTCAGAACTTAAACCCATAAGGACGCTTAAAAAAAACAACGGGTTGCACTCCGGGGAGTGCAACCAGTGGTTTTTTTAAGCCGTCTTGCCTCCAAATATTTGGTGTTACAATTAAATAGTAGTCTTTAGGTTTCCGTACCCAAAGGTAAACAAACGGAACCATATTATATCATCAACCATATTATCATTTGCCTGCGCTGGCCGTTCGTCCGTCCGTCCGTCCGTCCGTCCGTCTGTCTAACAGCGAGCTGTATCTCAACTACCATAATAAGTAGACAGTTGAAATTTTCACAGTGTGTATATTTATTGCCGCTATAACAACAATAAAAAAAAATTAAATTGAAATTAAAGTAGGCTCTCAAGAAACGTGTTTTTTTCGGGTTATGGTACGATACCCTTCGAGTTTGACTCGCATTTGGCTGATATTTTTAATAAATCTGGTTATTAAGAAGGACTTTGCCCAGCTGTGGAACTGTTCTAAGTAAAAATTAAAAACCTATTTGCCTACACACACAACACACGTATGCTTTTTGGTTATGGAAAGTAACATGAAAGAAAAATGAATTTTCTTATTTTGTTTTCAAAGCGAAATCAGGTATTTCCGTCAGAATACTGGGAAAAGATATAAGAACAAAAGATAGAAATTGCAATTTTCCTTTCTTCTCGCAGCACGTAGAGTATTTACAATCAACTTGGATGGGGTATTTCAGTAAAAGAACAGTTGGTTTATCTACAGATAAAGCCAGAAAAACGAACTTATGTCTTTGTTCCATTGAGCAAAATTGGAACCCATTACATGCTTGATTCTAGACATTTGATAAGATGGTTATAGTGCAGTATTTGTAAAGGCCGCTACTTTGAAGCCGCGTATTAGCTGCGTATGTACGAGTATGTCACCGGAAAATTGCAAATGTTGTAAAATTGTAAAATATCGCGTGAAATTGTAAAATATTTTTTCTTAATTAGTCACGGACATATTGGTAACTATTGAATATGGGTGGGATTTATGTAAACAAAACGATTTTTTCATAATATATCGAGAAATCATCATACTAATATTATAAAGTGCAATGGAGAGAGCAATGCTCGGTGTTACTCTGGTGGATAGAATTCGCAACGAAGTCATTCGCCAGAGAAATAAAGTCACCGACATGGCGCGTAGAAATAGATCAGCACGCAGAAGTGGATGAAGGTGGCTGGCAGCGGATGGATGCGGATTGCCCAAGACCGGGATGGTTGGCGATCTTTGGGGAGGCTTACGTTCAGCAGTGGACGAAAATTGGCTGAAATGATGAATATTATAAGGAGGTAAAATTTGTGATGTTGTGAGTTTGTGAGGTTGTAGGGGCTAATCTCTGGATCTACTGAACCAATTTTGCAAATTCTTGTATCATTAGAAAGCCACGTTATTTGTAAGTGTCAAAGACTATATATTAACCCGAATAATACTGCCCAACGAAGTGGGTACGGGTAAGCTAGTAATCTAATAACGATTTATTAAAATCTTACGGAGTTTGCAATTTTCCGGTGACATTATACAAGTATATACGCATTTTCTACGCAAATGACATAATAGGGGGGAATATGTCACTATGTACTTGTAAACAATCATGAATTTTTTTTTTTAATACTTATAATTTTAACTAAGTCATTACTAACAACTTAAATAAACATTAACATCTGAAATAAAGATATTTAATATAATTTATAAATATCTTTTTAATTATTCATCAGTGATGAAGTTATAAAGCTTCAAAGAGTACAATTAGAAAGAGAAGTCCGATATAAACTTTGTCGTCTATGTCCATGACGCCTATACAGCTGCCATTATAAAACAGCGTTTTCGCGAGAGGGAAATACTTATATCTCGTTTGTTTTTCGAGCAATTTTGATTATATTTTTACTGTTAGTATTATATTTTTGGGTAAACTCTAAAGAAACAAAAAAAAATCATGCATATTCCCTATTATGTCATTAGCGAAGAAAATCAGATGGCTAATCTCTACCCAAGCTAAGGCGTAGCAGTTTCGTAGCATTGGCGTAGCAGCAGTGTAGCAGCGTCGCAGAAGTATCGTAGCTCTGGCGTAGTAGCTGTAGTAATGGTTATGCATAAGAGTGTCGTGGCTTTGGCGTAACTTCAGCGTAGCATTAGCTTTTGCGCTGCCGCTGGTTTAACATTGGCGTAACAGTTCGTATAAGAGTGTATCAGTTGTCTGGATGACGTTAATTTTACAAGTTGTTTTATGTTACCTTGGTATTTTTAATGTATGCTGATGATAATATGATAATACCCAAAGAGCTTTCAACAGCACATCACTGAACACCGTGTTTATAAACAAACCTATTTATTTATTTAATTAATTAATTAACATACGTGTGTGTGTAGGTAATATCACAATATTTCTCATTAGCAGAGTCTGGGAACTGAATAAAGAAGTAAATACAAACGAGTGTAAAAAAAAATATGTATAATTTCCATTAAACATTATGAATGATTATATTTGTATGTTTTTTTCACAGGGACAAATTATTGTTAATTATGGTCTGAAAAAAGAATTTACAGTTCTTCACGCCATTGAGTACGATATGCCACGTCAATGAACTAAGTACTTGATATACGATGTAATGCATCAACTATTCTTGTCTCGGTCTGTGAGATTGTTTGATGAATTATTAAGCGCTTTTCAGACGGCACAGCCCACTGTGTTTGTCTACATGTTTGACAAATTACTCGGCACTGTGTTTGTGTACTCTCAAACACTAAGTTTGCCTTACATGGATCGTAAGTTATTCTGAAATGTGGTGGCACAGCACTCCTCTGTACACTTGGGAATAGCGAGAGTTTATTCGTCCTTCCTATAAATAAACTCAACAGTTGTAGTTTCAGAGAATATGTTTGTGTAGCAGCATTGTCTAAACTTCTAGTATGCGAATAATTAAGTAGCACTAACAAAATAACATAGGTATCATGTACACTGTTGAATAACCAACGAGCACTGGTTGGAAGTTATTGGTGACATGAATTTCTCCTAGTTTAATCGCTGCTGGATCTTTTCTTGTAAAATTTACTGCATCCTAATTGTATTATAAAAAGTAATAAAATGAGGATGTCGTTAATATTAGAAGGCATGACACAATTTAATTCAGGCAATAGTAAGAATTAAAGGTCGTTTAAAACTAATTGGTAATTTTAGAGAACAGGTATTGAAAAGTGCGTTAACTTTTAGTTCGGGAAGATATAAAGTTAGTTCCTTCGGGAAAGGCCGGGCGGGATGAGAGAAGAATCTTTTCCCAGTTTAATAATGAAATTATTGTTCTTATTAAGTGGATATTGTTTTAGTCTTGTCTAATGAAGAATGTAGTGAGGATGCTCACTGGGTTCGGTTATCATCAGCCTTGATGAGTTGTTATCTGTCAACAATCGATACACACGAGCGAGGAGCGCTGGTTATGTTTTTTTTTTAGGTTACTTACGACGTGTAACAGAATAAACGCCTAAAAACGGATAATTGTACATGAGTACAATCAATCATAACAAACGTTAGTGAATGATGACATTATTAACAACTTTTATGTGACAAAAAAGTCATATGTTCAATAGGTATGTACACTGCGCAAATGACGTTTTTTCCGATTTAGGGGTTAATTAATTCCATGCTAAAAGTGGTTCATTGTAATGAGTAAAATGACTATTTTTTCAGATATTGTGAAGCGATTTTTTTACAGAAAAGTGGGTCATAGGACATCGCTGTAGTAGTTTTTTTTAACGTAAATCTTCACATTTCATTCCTGAAAAATAAATTAGATAAGAAAGAAATATTTAAATTAATGTATTGTTATGATTTGACTTTCACTTGAATTGATTTGAGGACAAGATTAGTAAAATGTACCTATCAGTTGCAATTCCGTTTGTTTATCTTCATGAATCCAGTAAATTTTAATGAACAGTTCATTTCAAATAGTTAAACTTATAAAATATATTCTGAGCTTGGCTTAATTTGGATACAAGTTTCACTTTTAATTTCTCAAATTCTCAGTAATTAAATTAGATCACTGCAACAACTTATTATCTTCATAGAAATTAAACAAAAGTTAGTGAATATTATATCAGTGTGTCTGCCCGCGCACTGGTGAAAGGTAAATTAAAGCCGGCGAGGACTGAGGGCATTAATTTTTCATTTCGGATCCAGACGGGCGAAATGGAGCACTTTATGGATCTAGTGCGCAAACGGTGGGGTGGGTTTATTTTTAGAGTGCTGACTGGGCTTTAATTCAATTATTTAGAAATTCTTTATTACGTCGTTCCCTCACTGTCGAGGATGATCAGGAACATATACGACGTTTTCCAAGTTTTGCGATCTTGTGCAATGTGGACCACTCGGAACATAGTGTCTCTGACAGACTTCAATCATCATCATCTGCCTAGCCTTTTCCCAACTACTTTGGGGTCGGCTTCCAATCAAACCGGATTCAGCTGAACACCAGTGTTTTACGTGGAGCGGTTGCCTACCAGACCCAGACTACCAGATAATAACAGCTGCACGGGTCGATCTTCAAGGTTAAGCAACGCTTGTCAAGGTTGGTCTGGGTATGGGTGACCATCTTAACATACCGAGTTTCCTCCGTGCCTCGGAAAGCACGTTAAGCCGTTGGTACTGGCTGTCATTTGTAGATCTTTGGCAGTCGTTACGGATAGTCAGAAGCCAGTTAATCTGACTTCATTCTTGCCATGAAGTACCGTGTTACCCAGTTAATGGTTTGTGGAAGTCTGGTAGGCAGCCGCTCCGCGTAAAATACTGGTATTCAGCTAAATCCGGTAATCCGGTTGGGAAAAGGCTAGGCAGATGATGAGTGTTTTTTTCAGCGACATTTTCGCCAATTGTCAAGCGATTTGGGTACCTAATGCTTTTTTTGTTTGAAGGAATGTTTTCGAACTGATCCCATTACAAATTAGTAAAAATCTGAAAAAAGAAAAATCTAAGAAACAAACAAAACACCGACTTCCGAAATAAAAGTTATAATACTTTTTTTGCATGCGTGAATACTGAGACGGGTCGCTAGTAATATAATAATTAAGATTAAATTACTAAATGTTACGAAATCAGTAACTTTGATAACAACTAGTTAATATAAAAGCCTGACCCATGCTTCCAACAAATAGTGATACTGATTTACTGAATCTATAAAATTTTTGTAGATAATCGTTATCGATAATCACTCAATCCTCAGTTTTACGTTTTGAATAGCCTGCAGCAATCAGTAACTGTGCTATTTGGCTCTCATGCCAGAATGCTGTTAGAACAAAGGATTCACTATACGTATAATTCAATTTATTTTGCTGCACCACCAAACACAGTTTCACTCAATATTCATTTTCTGCCTCGCCTCGGGAATTCAAATTTTATTAAATTAATCAAAGTATAAATTTTGTACTAATGTTAAAAACCTGAAGAGTTTGTTTAAACCTCAGAAGCTACTTGATCAAATTGAAAAAATATTTTACTGTTGGATAGCCCATTTCTCGAGTAGGGCTATATAACATCACGCTACGACAAATAGGAGCGGAGCATAATGGAAAATGTGACGCAGACGAAGTTGCGCGGGTCATCTAGACAAACACAAAATCGGCTTGTATTTCCTAAGGGCTGGGTAGACCTCTGCCTACCCAGCTGTGTACTCTATCCTGTAACACCATTTTTGTATCTCGACAGTGGAATCCGAGGTGAGTATCAAATTACGTCAAACGTTAGACCTTTATGTTGTATGTAATAAAGCTCACTTTGTGAGGTTTGTTTTAGCTCGATATCGAAATGGTTATTTACAGAATAGTCTAGCTGGTATCAGACATCTCTGTGTTTGATACCTACACTTACGTTTCTCCAACCAAGCAATAGAGGGCGCATTGGCTTGAATCAATCATCATCATTTCAATTGGAAACGTCCGGTTTTGTGCATCTCGGCTCTCACTGGATAGTCGGCCCGGCTATTGCCCTTCACCAGATATGCAACTCTGAATACTGAAAAAATCTATATATATTAGCCTCCATTTATTTTGTGCATTTGGATATCGAACCTCTATAGAACCCAAGAGGCATACGTGCGAAAATTGCAACATGCGATTTATGTATATTTTTATGTAACGTCGCGTCACTTGTGTCTTATGACATGAAAGAAACAACAATGACTTCAACAGATGCTACTCATCATCATCTGTACGGTAAAATTGAACAGTAACTTGACGATCAATCCTGCTTAGTAATACATCGACCACTCTAGACAAGTCGACGTCAACGTTGCCTGCTTGTCAGTGAGGCAGTAACATGGCCGATTAGTCATTCTATGAGCGGTAGTTTCCTCAAAACGACGGCTTATCCAAAGGTCATATACTCGAACGTTGTTCGACCTTTGTGCATTTTAATAGCGAAAATACTGGTAACTGTTACGTTTTAAACTGAGAACATAACAAAATACGTTTTATGAATTACTAAGAAATTTGTGTTTTGTGCGTAGTTAGAATTTTTTTGTGACGTCGGTGATATAGCGATGATTTACTCTCAAGTAAAGTTGCGCAGAGTTTAGACAAGTGACAATATGTCAGCGGTATATCACCGACGGTGACGGTGACTGTCAAAACGTCAAAAATATATGGAATTGACCAACGCTGTCGAACTTTCGTGTGATCAATCCCTTATACTCGTACCTATTTTGGCATTTCGATCATCGTATTAAGTAGATAATAGAATGTCACTTCGTCTAGAGGCTCAGGACACCGGGCTAGTTGCGGAGATAGTTGCTAGAGAAAGGCTCTAACCAAGGATAAGCTAAAGAAACTACCTCGGCAATGGACAGAAAGAACCGGAGCATTGGGTGGCTCACCGTCTGATCAGAACCAGGCCCGGGTCGGCGGCGCACTGCGATCTCAACGCGCCTCAAGGAGATGTCAGCACGGAAGACGGGGCCCACTAGGGCCAGTGCCTGCTGGGGCTGCGACTTCGTTCGAAAAAGGCACCGTACCCTGAATCGCAAAGGGCACTAGGAGGAACACGGATGGGTTTTAGTCAGTAAGAGTCTGACACTCTGACACTCCCTCCTGCTGTACCCAGAGCGGGAGGAGTCATTTGATGATTGCCCATCCTAAAAAAAAGGGGGGGGTGAAAGTAGTCAAGAATATTAACAAGTTTTCATCCTTAACCACTTTCTAAATATAAACCACTTTCAACTCGACAAAATATTTTTTGTTCTTTTGCTAAAAAATATTAGCTGATCACTCGACCAGCTAATTTTTATCTATAAGTATTTTCACCCCCAGAAAGATTTGCAACGAATAAAACGTCAACCTGTATGCTTAAGGCTGCTCTCTCGAAAAAACCTTAATAATAGCGTGCAGATGAAACAGTTTTTCGTCGGCATCTACTGAGAAATTACATTTTTTTTTAAATAGGTAGTAATCTACATGATATGATTCGTAATTTAGTTTAGCCAAAATGTATGTATCGATATCACATAATACGAAAAAAAAATCACCTCCAAATCGTTAAGATGAAACCATTTTACTCCTTCATTTTTTATCAAAAGAGTATAAAAAATACGAGTATATTGACTGCTTTGCAATACAAACGAAAATAATTTGGCTTTTACTTAATTTATACTTTTTTAAATGTATACAAGCCTTAACAACCAAGTTTATTCTGCTTCCCGCTCAACGCCCGATAACATGAAATTATGAAAGATCATTAACTTAAGTGACAAATCTCGACGTTAAGCACGCTCACTTCACGTGAAGCTGATTCCATTAAATCCGTGAGTGAAGTTATTTTCCACACGAAATGTGCGACACTCTCCGATTCCCAAGTCACGAGGTTTTCTTTGTATTTCCAATTAAGTTTCGTTAGTGTCATCGTGAAAATGTTCAAAATATCTTAGCCACAATAATATGTAAATTTGTTGAATGAATATTGAGCATTTATATGTTGACAATCTTGTTTAGCGATTATACATGCATGTAGGGCGAGGGTTGCGTGCCCCTAGTGTTATGATTAACTTCTTAGCTTTGACCTAAATGCTCGTTATTAATAAACATTTGGAACTAGAGATTGACACTAGTTGTGATTGTGAATTGATTGAAAACAATAATATAACCTTTGACTTTACGAACTTTTCTGTTTTAAATTAATATTATGACGTAGAGTCCCTAATTAATACCTGTACAATCAAAAATGTAGGTAGATTGGAATGTATCTTCTTTCTTTTTTTTTTTCAGAGGTATTTATCTATGCAGCCTCTCGGCAATCATAACGGCTTCGTCTTCAGTTCGTGCGTCTTTTTCGCCTCGGCAGCAAAAAAAGTTTTGCATCAAAATGTATTTTATTTATAATTATAAGTTTTCAATTAAATTCCTTCATGAGATTTCGCAATTTCTGTATACGGTGTGACCTATATTTTTATAATAAATATTTACTTCAGTTGCTGCATACATAAGTAATGACTGGTCGTTCGATGTGCTTTTTTCGATCAGTTCGATTATAATAAAGAGATCAAACTGTTTGTTTTGGAGGTAATCTCTAGAATAATTGATAACAAAACCTAAAATTAATTCGCTTATAAAAACCTTCACACTATGTACACCTAAGCTAACTTACTTCATTACTTTTTCCCAGATATTTTTTATAAGGTCGGATATCTGCTGAATGCGAGACACAAAATACCGGTCGATGCGGCTACATTTGGGAGGCCTATGTCTAGCAGTGAATATCTTTCGGCTGACATTATTACTTGATTGTTACAATAAACTTGCATATACGTAACTCATGGGGCCCTCTAGGACCCAGTGCCTGCGGCCCTCTAGGACCCAGTGCCTGTGGCCAGGGCACGGGTTGCGGAATTTGTTCGAAAGAGTCAACGCAGTCCTGGAACGTAGGAGAAACACGGATGGGTTTTAATCAGTAACAGCCTGACACTCCCTTCTTGATGATCCTTAAAAAAGAGTGTAGGTACGTACAGTACCCGGCGATAAATATTGCACATCGATCTTCGAACCACATCATAATCAAAAGCGTCCATTGCCAAACGAAATGGCTTTTTTGGTCTCCCTTTTTTTTGGAGTGCTGAACTTAATTTCAGTAGAATGTGTTTCAGTACTGACTTCGTTTAATATATTGTTCAAAGTTTTTCTTGAAATTCCGGTGGCAGAAGGTCGATGTGCAATATTTATCGCCGGGTACTGTAACTTCAGTGCAATTTTCGATCAGAATCAAACTGACGCACCTTGCTTCCAGTCCAGATAAGAATCGTAATCTAAACAAATTAAAACATAGCTCTTTATGGTTTTACATCACGGATACAAAATTGAATAAAAAAATTTATTGCGTTCTAGAAGTGTAACCGAACTATGCTGGTTTTAACTTCAATCTTGTTGATTACACAATTAATTTGATTAATTAAGAAATAAAAGATTCTGGTCTGGTTAAAAGTGGTTGTAACCTAATCAATGAGTTGCCTCTTGACACCGTCATACCGACGGTACGTGTGACTTATCTTGTCTCATAGTAATCTGGGGAATGATTTTATTAATTACTGTTTATCATTGTACACGCGCTACAATACCACTGGTTTTAGCTCGTTTTTAAATAAACACAGTAATAAATTAATCTGCGGTCATATACATGTTATATACTGTAGATACCTTCCGGATTCCCGTACCTACATAATACAAGATGATTTTTTGACACAGGGTAGTAAGGCCAGGTATTGTATATCAAATGGTATTAGTTAGGTACAGGAAAACGACATTTTCTACACCATAAAACCATTTTTTATGCCAATCGATACTGGTTCTAACCAAAAATAAAAAATCGTTTGAACCGAAAGAGGTTTAGTAACTATTAAAGCTTTCTGGTCGTAGAAAACTCATTCCATACATACATAAATACAGTATTGGCAGCTCACGGAAAAATGTCGCAAAAAGTATTCTCTTTATGCAGAAGGCGTATTTGCAGCGTGGACAGTCTGACTCGTGAATGTGACCTCGTCTGACCTTTGACCTACATTTTGAACTTTTAAAATTATATATTTGTGTTTCAGACTGGTGCAGTTTTTTAAAGTTAATTTACGATATTTGCACAAATAATACGATAGCAGGAAATAACGTAAATGAGTCATTATTTTTTAAATTTTATTTATAAGTTGAACTTAGAAAAGTGCTGTTTTATCTGTTGTATGCTGACTGGTTTTAAGTTTTTACTAATTTAAAGGTTAAATCAGCTTAAGAACTACAGACACAGTGGACTGAGCGGCGATTATCATAACTTTGTGCCAACTTTAAGTAGTTTAGTTTTTTTTTAGATTTTCTTTTTAATCAGCCAGATTTGCGGAATTCGTTTGAAAAAGTCACCGGTGCCCTGGACCACTAAGGGCATTAGGAGGAACACATATGGGTTTTAGTCTGTAAGAGTCTGGACACTCCCTTCTGCTCCGCCCAGAGCAGAAGGAGTCGTTTGATAATCCCATCAATAAAAAAAGAGACAGATAGTCCTGAAAAAGACACTAGGGTATATTTTGCTCAGTACCTAACTGACTATAGAACCAGCTACGTATCCATATAAAATATTCTTTTATATGGGTCGGCTTCGTCTCCTGTACTTTGCGGCTGTTTCAATATTTAAAAACGCACCTGACTGAGTACCTTTCAATCGCTTTATTCTTTTTGTAACTAAAAACCTCACTCATAAATCAAGCGCTGAGAGTGCTTTGTTTCAATTTGTAAATAATGTCGCCAGGGAATAAACCCGAAGTGAAATACTTTTTAAAATGTTCTATTATAATAATTAAAATGTAAATTATTCGGCCACTTTTTACAATGTGCTTTACTACAGGCTCCGTTCTGGCTTGCGCCTGGGCCATCTATGCCTGGCCTAGGCATTGGGAAGCGCTTCGTGGTATATTGTGTTCAGAGATGAGCGAACTTGGCCTGACTATATAAGTAGACTGCGTTTCCTCAGACGCTTGCCATCGACCTTTCCAGCAACCAATACTAGTACTACTCGTACTACGTTATGCCCATCCTTCCTTGGCCGATAATCTGCAGCTAAACAACTTGCAAATACTTATCGTGAAAATGTTGTTTTTAAACCAATGTACGTTGTGTATGTATGTTGTATGTCTATTGGTGTACTTATTTCTTACCACCAACCAAAGTGAAGATAATAACAAAACAATAAATTCCTTTGATTGAGTCATGGAGTGGCGATGAAAGCATGCCATGTAGTCACACCTATTTTCCGATATGCTTAAAATATAAATAATACAATTGCCGTTAGATTAGCATTGATAAATTTCTTTAGAGCCAGAGTTATAAAAGCCGAACGCAATAAAACATTGAAAATGTTATCCACAACAACAACTGATATTTTTCAGGCATGAAACATTGTACTTGTTGTGGATTATTTTGTTGTTAATAGTAATGTACTATTAACAACGTTAAATTTTTTTTTCCACGAGCTCGATAATGACAGCTGCACGGGCTGATCTTTAAGGTTAAGCTACGCTTGCCAAGGTTGGTCTGTGGATGGGTGACCATCTTAATACCGATTATATCTTAACATACCGAGTTCCTCCGTGGCTCGGAAAGCACATTAAGTCATTGGTCCCTGCTGTCATTTGTAGATCTTTGGCAGTCGTTACGGATAGTCAGACGTCAGTAAATCTGACTCCAGTCTTGCCATGAAGTACCGTGTTACGCAGTTAATGGGTTGTGGAGGTCTGGTAGGCAGCCGCTCCATGTAAAATACGTGTATTTAGCTAAATCCGGCTTGACTGGAAGCCGACCTCAATATAGTTGGGAAAAGGCTAGGCAGATGAATAGTACATTAAGTACATTACTGCAAGAGGCATTGACGGATCAAAGTGTAAATGAGGGCCGAGGCGTAGCCGAGGCGAGGCACACATACGTAAATCCATCAATGCCTAGTTTTGACCAAGGCTTGTATAGTAATTTTCTCAAATGATGCGTGGAAATTATAATTAAATTACTTTTCAAAATCAATGACGAACAACGATCAACAATAAATTTTTCCCGCGTGATACAAATGAACACAGTCATATGCATTTGTTTTCTTTTTCAATAATCAGCTTTCTATTTGCAAGCCAGCTCCAAATTTTCATAAAACCTTTGGTAAGTTACCTCCTTGGCTGCCATGTTTCGGAGTAAAAGATCGTTCCGTTTTGAAATTACACGACAGATATGTTTACTATGAAATATATTTGGCCGCTAAACACGACAGATATGGATTTTCATATAACTTTTGCCGGCCGCTGCTCGCATTTATTTGGCCAGTACAGCAATTTTGATTTATCTCAAAGAAGGTTGGTAAAATAATGTTCAAATTTCTAAGCATGTTTGAGAAAAAAATAATTTGCATGTATTCAATGACGATCTATAAAATCTATACGTAATCCTTTTCAGCCTTTTATGTCTGGAGGCTTAGGTACCTATTAAGTTTGGTTTGCAACTTTGCATTGTTTTTATGCTTGAGCTGTCAGATTATGATGGCGTAATGGAGTGTGCTAGCTTACAAGGGGCAAATGATTTAGTTTATAGGTTTTACGTGATACCCACGTTATATTATTTTCTTTGTAACAAAACTTTGCATACCTACTATTGTATAAAGGCGAGTTCTTCTAACTCAGCAGACAGATGTGTGGCTGGGGAGTTTGTTGACCACTTCTTCTCCACAGCTGAAACATTAGGAAGTGGTGACGGGCGGGCGTTTTGGGGGACTGATTATTTGAAACGTTGACGTTCAAAAAGTGCTGGCACTCGGCCTAATTTGAATTAAATGACTTTTGATTTGATTTGATTTTAATGTTGATTTTCAGCTCTTTTTTACCTCACCGTATGAAGAATAAACTAATTTTAAATTATAAGTACCTTCTTCGATACGAATAATTTATATCAAGTTAAGACACTTAATTTGATTTAGTTTTAAGTCACGTTATATTGTTATTCTTAAAAGTAGACCGAAAGAAACACTATATTGACGTGGAAATTACCAACTTCTCGCTCCCCTTCCTACACAGGAAGAACACAGCTAAAGAAAGTATTTCTTTAGCTGTGTTCTTATTTACCTATTTACAATAGGTACACAAAGATAAAACATTTTAACAATCAATTAACTAAAGTGGATAAATACGATATACTTTTTCTGCCCCACAAAAAACAAATTCAGAACGACTGATTTATACCACTTACCGCTACCAACTAGTCAATACAACGTGCCTCGGCCACTACCTTCAATAACACGAAATAAAAACAACTGGTTGCACTCCGGGAGTGCCGGTAGAAGTGGAAACTTGAATACGTGCTTCTCTCCCTCCGTCTTACGAATTTTCGATCAGGTCACGTGTACTGACGCGAGTCGTCTTACGTTTTTTCGATCAGGACACGTGTCGTGACGTGAGTTTCACATTTATTACCCTTCACAAAAATAGTGCACAACGCCGCTAAAGAAGTTTTCCCTTTAAAAACGGGCTTTGTATGAAAAACATTCTGTATGGAAAACTGACGCAAACAATTTGACATACGAGTACGTGCCGCGGCGTATCGGCCCGAGGCAACGCAGCTACGGATGCAATTCGTCACATTGTGCTATCTAAAATAACTTTTGTGCCTATCGTGGTATGACTGTAGAGAACTAGGCAAACAATAAG
The DNA here is from genome assembly GCA_950371165.1 of Lacanobia oleracea. Classification (NCBI taxonomy): domain Eukaryota; kingdom Metazoa; phylum Arthropoda; class Insecta; order Lepidoptera; family Noctuidae; genus Lacanobia; species Lacanobia oleracea. Next base: position 11,784,013 of record OX493385.1, read on the forward strand.
TTTTTCTACAGCGTAGGTATTAGGTATGGTGCTGTGCCCTTTGCTGGCTGCCCGTGGAGTGTAACAAACTTACATCTTATCGTCTCATCTTAAAATGTCAAGAGAGTATCTAGTACTCACAATCAGATACGCTATTAATTGATATGATGGAAAACCAAGCAAAAGGAGTATATTAGGATCGTTGTGTAGTTTCTTTCTTCCTTCACTTTTGCATTAAAACAAACAGCTCACAGTCTACTGCACGACAGAGGCTTCCCCCAAGCGTCGCCACATGAAGCGGTCCCGTGCTTCTTGGATCCAACAGACGCAAACAATTCGCAATCCGCAGCCTTTCGTGGAAATCATACAATACTTAAATATGGGAATGATATAGAATGACTTGCACGATCAAGTGACTGCAGTAGAAAAAGAAACCGGACAAGTGCGAGTCAGGCTCGCCCACTATTCCGTACAGATTTAAAAAGACCATATGTTTTTTTATATCATTTTAAATGTAAGTATAGTTTTCTATTTTTTCGCTACTCGCTGCATGCCAACTCGTTTCGAGTCTTAAGCTTTACTCGCTTCTCGCTGATGGCCGGCGGTGAGACAAGCGCCTAATACTCGTATGTTTTGTATGAAGATGAACCGGGACAGCTGATAGCATGATTGCAGGGGCTCGTCAAACGAGTGGCTAGGATCGAGGTCGACCCCCGCTTGTAGCAATCACGTCTTGCGAGGGGACCCGCTATTTTCTCATTGAGACCCTGGCCTTTCACGATCGGGAAGGGTGGACGGGAATGTTTACTCTTGATTTGACTAGGTTTCTTTATGTCAAGTGACAGTTGAACACGGTTGATGGTAATCCGAACTAATATTTTACGAGAATAAATATGAAAGTGAGTTTATTTGTTACCTCTTTATGTTGTAACGGCTGTCCAGATTTAGACAAAATGCAGCACAAGGGTAGACCATGTCCTGGAATAGGACAAAGGATACTTTTTTTATCTCAGGAGTTCGTTTCTTTGTGATAATTTTCGACTTTCACGCGGGCGGCAGCTTGTAGGTTAGATACAAATAACCTTTACTTGGAGGCTTGATATTATACTATGTTATAAAATACTTAGCTAAATTAGGGTAGGCATTTGGTGTGGGATGCAACATGTGTTTGCATGTGTTGTGCGACACCCTTGCGCTGGGGCGGCCGCTGCAGGTGCAGTAAACCTCAAACGGCTCAAAAATAACAACTTAATTGGGAGTTACACATTTGAGCCGTTTGGGGTTGAAACATTTAGGCCATGGGGTCCGAGTGCGCATCGAGTCTTTCGGGATATCAGTAAACAACTTGTCGACTGTTCACGTGACCAGAGGGCTGGACTTTTCTTCGGCCAAAGAATCAGCATTGCGCTTCAACGCGGCAATGCTGCCAGTGTTCTGGGCACTTTTACCATTGACAGCGATGTGGATTATTTTTTTGATGTCAAATGATTAATTTTATTTTTATACGCGTTTGTACATAATTTTTTGTTAATTAGTGTAGTTTTTTAAGTGTGCATGTATAAAGTTTGCTATAATTCATAATAATCTTAGCTTACCTTATCTTACCTTGAAATATAAATATAGTCCTTACCAGACAAAGGCCCAACCTTATAAAAACTACAACGTGCTTGAGAAATGAAAATTATGAAAATACACTATTCTTTTATAAGGTTAACAGACTAGATACCAAAAAGAATTCATAACAAATCCTTTATAATGGAAATCTATTGTTCGGTATACCTAACGTTAACGCAGCTTACAACGTGAATAATATAAAATAAATATTGTATAATGTTAGGCGAGGTACTCGTGGCTAAAGAATAACAGCTGCACGGGTATATTTTAAACAACGCTTGCCACTGTCGGTCTGTGGATGGGTGACTATTTTAACATACCCGCTCCACGTAAAACACTGATACTCCGTTAAAAAAAAAAGGTGGACTGAAAGCCGAACGCAATATAACTGAAACAATGCTAGCCAGATGATAGTTTTAAACGACCGAACAAAATATGTGAGAAATCAAGAGTTGTTGGTTACTGGACGTAGAATGGAGTAGAACAGGTCCAAAAGAAACAAGTTTCTACCTTCATAATCTCAGTTGAAAGACGTCCACTGCTGGATATATAAGTATCCCCCCAGCCTCTCAGTCCCTCAGTAACGGAAGATTTTTATATATATTTGGATTGATTGCCACATCAATCCAAATATACATAAAATTCTTCAGACAATGCACTGCCGGAACCACTGATTGTAGAAAGCTGAAATTTGACATGTAGCTTCCCTACACTTCGTAGGGAAGCGTGGTCCATCTTTGACCACATCATCGCTTACCAACAGGTGAGATGGTGGTCAAACGCGTGCCTATCAATGGAAAAAAAAACAGGGTAGCACTAAGAGAGGATTTCCCGAAATTCCAACAGGACTGGGAACAAAGTACGAAATCTCTGGCAAAAGCTAGTTTTGGCGCAGATACTGCTCAGTAGCTGATTTTAAAATAAACGGTTACATTTGACTATTTTTTTAATAATTTGATACATGAAAATTTTGTGTATTCGTTCAACATAGTGTAATTAATTTGTAAAGTATAGATATAAAAAAGAAATTTGGACTTCAAAACCGCCGAGCGTATTTTAATGGAATTTGCTGACCATAGTGAGTTTAGGCAGGCCAAAGAGACTCTTCCTTAATAGATGACCAACTCACAAAACAAGCCCTAAGACTGACTTAAAAACAGTTTCGTACAGTCACAGCCGTAACAACTGGCCACGGGCCTTTTTAATAAACACCTCTATGCTATAGGAGTCATTGACAGCCCACTATGCAGAGATAGGATGAGATAGCAGCATACCTGCTTCTTAGCTGCCCTGTAGTCGCGGTACCCAGGTACCCTCTGTGAGATAGTTGGTAAAACCAAGGCGTTGCTGACCTTCCTAGGGGACTGGGGTGGATCGAATGACACATTTATCCCACCTGCACGCAAAATACGCGCTTAGACGTGGAGTGGCCAAAACCAGCTCATTTTACATACATTTCAAGGAATTAGACTTTCTCAAAGTCTTTATCTACATTTTGATGTACCGCTTTGTTTTAGTCATAAAATAATAAGGAAAGTACAAAAACTACTGAATTTTGGGTCACGCGGGTGTGAAACGAGTGCGCGTTTTGATTTTCCAAAGTCGCCGGCGTATGTCGTCGACAACTGAGCTTCGGGACATATTATAACAGGGCCCCTAGTCTGCTAATTTTTATAAATTCGTCATTCCAACACGATGCCATTGTCATTTTGCTAAAAGTTCGTAATCTGCTAAATTTATAATGATCCTTCACTGATCGTTCAGTAGCATGTCAGTGGTCTCGTAATGAAATTGTAGTGGAATGACAGTGTCGTATTGCCATTATTATAAAACCCGTTTGGAGAAATAATTTTCGAAAAACTGCTATTAAATTTGAACATTAATTTATGCCAGATTGCTATTGTATATAATTTTACATATTATTTATTAGTGTTCTATGAAATCTGAAGTAGTAACAAAGTCGTAAATAGCAAATACGTAATGAAACTCATTTATATTTTATCCGTTTTGCTGTCAAAGTCAAATGTGACATTAGTGACATTAGGTACTGTTTACTTTACTGACGTCGACGACTGTTTTTATTTGTTTTGAAGGGACCGGTGTTTTGCAAAGAGCTAATTGAATTTTAACGTGAGCGTCATTAAAAAATCAAATAATTAATAGATTTGTTTATTGCTCTTTTTTACTTCTCAATAACGACATCATGAGACTGTGCATCAATTGCGGAATAGCAACGGAACGCTGCAATACAATAGGAAGGTGAATATTGGAAATGGATCATTCTTCCTATTGTACAGGAATGGGTGGGTTAGTATCTGATATTTCTATATCGTAAACATTTAACATTTTTGTACGTAATATTTAATGTAAACAAACTAAATGGTGTAATAGGTTCTGTTAAGTTTTCTTTTAATGGTTTTATTTTTAAAAATTAACCAGAATGTGCAACAAATTCAAATTCAAAACATCACCAATCCAGACTAAATCTGTATGGTCAATTACAACCTATTCTCTCTCTCAGAGGGGAGGCCAGCGTCCCTTCAATGGAAATGTAATATGGCCACTTATGTTTACCAAAAATAGCCACTCAGATATTTATTTCTAAATGCTAGTGCTAGACCTAATAGTCGAATGAAAATTGTTTGTTTCAGATAAATGAAAATGACTTCATCTTCCAAGCTTGCTCTTGATGAAAGTAGACCAGATGGAAATGAACAGACACTAGGACACCAATGAGTGTTATTCAATGTGGATGTTGTCTTCTGAAAAAAGTTTGTCCTCATCAACTTTTACAGTACAGAACTGGTACAGTGCAAGAGTGTAATATAATGGATTCTGCCGTGCTTGGTTAGTTTACTAGTTTTATTCACGGGTTATGAAAAACATTATTTAGTTTAGTTTTGTTAACGAGGGCATAGAGAGTGTTATTTTCATTATCTATCTATACATATATATAAAGCTGAAGAGTTTGTTTGTTTGTTAACTTGAACGAGCTAATCTCAGGAACTACTGGTCTGATTTGAAAAATTTTTTCAGTGTTAGATAGCCCATTTATTGAGGTAGGCTGTAGGCTGTATATCATCACGCTAAGACTAACAGGAGCGGAGCAGTAATGAAAATTGTGACGCAGATGAAGTTGCGGGTCAACTAGTACTAATATTATAAAGCTGAAGAGTTAGTTTGTTTACTTGAACGCGCTAATCTCAGGAACTACTGGTCCGATTTTAAAAATTCTATCAGTGTTAGATAGCCCATTTATCGAGGAAGGCTATTGGCTATATTATCACGCTAAGACCAACAGGAGCGGAGCAGTAACGAAAATTGTGAGGCAAACGAAGTTGCGCAGGTCAATTAGTATTTAATATTAGTCAAGCTCTTAACATCAACATTTCTCAATTGCAGGATTTCATTAATTCAGTCATTTTCAAAATGGGCACACACATACACAATGTCTCTGTGTAATGGCTTCCTGTAATGTGGATAAATTATTTTCAGGTGGGTGTTTCAAGTGTGCTTCTTTTGATGGGTGCGAGCAAATAGAGCATCCCGGTATTTCCATTCAGGCCCCTCACCATCTGGGGCATCTTCATCAGCTGTCAATGAGCGGAACAGTCAAGACATTCCTCATTTAGAAGAACCTACTTACACACATATTATGATAATCCTAATGAAAAAGATGATTAAAACAATTTACTTACTGCTATGTTTTATTTTTATTTTAATATAATACTATTTCTTATTACTGTACCTGATATAAGTTAGCACCCTATTAAATACAATATAAGCAAAAGCAAGCCAGAAGTGATGCACATGGCCCTTGTCTAAAAATATAGTTTTCTGAAAACTTCAGCTTAAAGAAACTGAAAGCCTGAGCACTTTTATAAAAAATCATCATTATAGGATGCAAGCACTGCAGCATAGCTGCAAGTGCATTCTAGAGTACCTATATAGTCTTAGATCTCTATAACGACGAATGTTTGATAATATTTAGTGTAGGAAACATAGCCACAAATATGCATTTTTCGTTTGAACGAGCTAATCTCTGGAATCAGTCAGATTTGAAAAAATATTTTTATATTGTTAGGCTATACGGGAACAGAAAAGAACGAGATATGCGCGTACAAAGTCGCGAGCTAAAGCTAGTAACTACTAACTAGTATTTAAAAATAATAACCTAAAATATGGGCAAATATTATCTGATTTGGTCAGTGGGTCAAAATTGGGCTCGTCAAACCTTCCTAAATGCTCTAATTTATGGCGAAATCCAGCTCTGTAACGCCAGGCCCAAGTTTTTATGGAGGTACGGTTTCTCCTTTCGGCTCTCATTGAGTTTCCCGAAAACCACTGACACCTGGCGCTTGGCTACAGCAGCCGCACCAATGAAGGGCGAAGTTTGTTGTCCAAAAAATATTGGATATAAAACGCCGGTAGAATGGCGCAGTGACTGGAAAAGCAATGACTACACAATTACGTAGGTCACTGATCGATGGAACTGTCAAAATTTTAGCAGATTACCGCATACGACTGTCATTATGTACGAGATTACCATTTTATGCCATTTCGTTCAGTGGAGTGTCAGTGATTGTTCATTGGAAAGTCATAATGACACTATTATGTTAGTAGATTGCCAAACTTGTCAAAATCAACAATTATGAGATCAGTGATCGACCATTCTGACACTATTGTAATAGCAGACTTGGGGCCCAGGAACAGTGTTCATACTTATGAAAAGTTCAGATTAAAAAAAGTATCAAATAGACCAACATAAAACTTTTACTTTTTCTTCTCTTGTACATTTAATTAACTAGTTGGAAGTATGTACGATAGCTACATCTATACTCTATGCTAATATATTAAGCTAAGAGTTTGTTTGTTTGCTTGAACGCGCTAATCTCAGGAACTGCTTGTCCGATTTGAAAAATTTAGTTTAGTTAGGTTACTTATTTTAATTTGACACCATGTTCTTTAGCAAAAATAATCCTTATGATGAAGCCTTTCGATCGGTATGATAAAGCTACAGGGTAATTTTTTTCTCTTGTAGTGGGTTCGATTCGCGGTTCAACCATGTAATTATTTAAAAATCTAGGAATGCAGTTTAAATTAAAATAATGTATTTTTTCAATAAAATATTCCATCTGCAATATTCAAGGTACTTTCCCTCCATGTGGCATAGCTGTGAGGCGCCCTGTATACGTTTGATTCAATAATGCCGTCGTCATGAAAATATAAATAGCTTGTCATTAATGTACTATCCAGGGCAGGCTGCGCTTAACACATTAACTTATGTGACCCCTACTTGTGGCGGTTAAAAAAGTCACAAGTAGTTGAGTGTATAATACATAACTGTAAGTAAGTAGTCCACCTAATTTAACATAAGGTAACTTAAACAAAATTTACCTTATGTTTTTTTTACTATTTGCAAAAACGCGCTATAAATGCGGAAAGGCTGTTACAACCAAGAGAACTCGAAATCGAGGGCGAGCGAAGCGAGCTCGCTTATTTTAGTACCCGGAGTCGGATCAGTTTTTGTATATCTAGTTCGATTAGTTTAGCTTTATCAACTTATGCCTGAAAACGAGAAAACATGATATATCTTATCTACATTAACGACCTGTGTAGTGCTTTGCCGGGACAAGAGATACTCATGTTTGCAGGCGACACAGTTCTGCATTTTCACGGAAAGACATGGGAGCATATTTTCCAAGTGGCAGAAACAGGGTTGACTAACGTAACTGAGTGGCTTGAAAACAGTCGCCTGTCTCTAAACCCAAAGAAGACAAAGTTCATATGTTTCACCAAGTGGGTATCAACTAAAGCAGGAAATGACTTCACACTCAAGATACACTCATACCCTTGTAACAGCGACCTAAACCGCTCCAATTGTAAGTGCCCAGTGCTCTCACGCGTGGAGTATTTCAAATACTTGGGCGTAATACTGGACGAGAAGCTCACCTGGAGCGCTCAATAGCATCACTGTGGCAAACCACAAGCTTCCAATCAAAACATACAGAGCGTTGTGTGAATGCTTAATTAGGTACTGCATATGTGCGTGGGGTGGTGCTGGTAAAACCTACCTTATTGCTGCAGAAAGAGCTTAACGGGCGGTACTGAAGGTCCTTATGTACCTACCATTTAGGCATCCAACCGCATCAGTCTATGAAAAAGCCGAAAAATCAATAAGAACATTATATATCTTGGAAACTGTTAGGAGATACCACAAACACACCATCCCCGACTCCCCGGGTCAAGACCCGCCCGCACACACTACTCTGCCATGGTACCACGTTTTTACAACGCTTTTAACAAGAAAGCAAAAACAAGGAAACTGAGCAACCACGAACTGAAAAAGGCTGTCTTGGAGTGGCTTAAAATTCTAGACTACGAAGCCACAGAAAATATATTAAAAATGTCAAGTAAGGTGCCTTTCTCACGCAAAACTCAAACAACACACGCAGATACTCACAGACAAACTTTAAAGTTCATGCTAATTTTTATTTTATTTTATACATATAATTTTATTTTATTATTTTCACCATTTTAATTATATTATTCAACTTTTGATATTAATTCTAATTTCTGACATTCTTGTTGGTGAAGTGATATGCACATAAAGTGAGCTGCTTGTGTTTGTGTCTGATTGTGTTGTGGTTCTGTGTGTCAGTCCATACAAACAAGTTAGAATGATACTCACTCCACCAAAGTTTATACGGGTGAGATGTTGACAAAATAGACCGGTTGTTGTTCTAACTTTTGCTAGGGATGGACAACTCACATCACCTTAGTTTTAACTGTGATTTTATTTGAAGAATCGACCGGCTGTATAGAATTTAAGGTGAACCGATGTCAAGCGACAATAATGGCATAAAACCATAATTACGTACGTAATTTTACTCCCTCTAAAGTGATCCGATGTTGTGTAGTGTCCATTTACCGTAATTGCCGTTCGTGAGTGCTGCGCATTAAATATGGACTTGATAATTTATAGGCACTGCAACGATATATGGAAAGCGTCATCGCCTTGCAATTTCCCGACGGTTTGTACTCCACTTAAGTGACACGTATCAACAGCATAAAAGTCATTATTCATGTAGATATGATTGTTTACGAAGGAGATTGAAACTAGATTTCGAATGTTGAAAATGTTTGTATGACTATTTATGGTGAAAAGGCCGTGTTTTTGTTTCACAAACATCTAAATTGATAAGTTATTTTTACAAAACAGCTACGAAGATTTAAATTTACACAGTAAAAAACTAACTCTGCATCATACAATGAATGAAACATTAGTCTTTTCGTAAGTGTTCAATTTTAAAAATTAGGAGGGAAAGGACATGTTAAAAACCTTTACCATAATTCTGTTTTTTTTTTTAATATTTTAAATATTAGAATAGAACGGACACTTTATAATTACGAAAACGTTTTAAAATGTAATTCACTTCGGTATTATTCCCCGGCGCCATTATTTTCAAATTGAAAGCACTCTCAGCGCTTAATGTAGGTATGTGTAAGATTTTTGTTACAAAAATAATGAAGCGATTAAAGCGCTGTGTGATACGAGCAACATCGACACTGACAATCGATGAATGAACCTTTTTTTGTGTGATGAACCTTTGAGAACTTTTACTTTGAGACCAACCCTGAAAACTCGGAAAAAATATCAGCTGTTTCATACAAAATGCAATATTTAGCCAAGGAAAATGTATGAAACGTCTGATATTTTTTCGAGGTAGGTCTTAAAGTAAAAGTTGCTCATAATCATGTGTACTTTCACGACTAAGAGGTTGTTGGTGTTTTACAAACCCTATATAATGCATTATTTAGAACACGAAAAGTATATTCACGTCTCTGTTGGTTCTAAGGTAAACGATGTATGGACGCATGACGCATAGCAATATCCTTTAAATAACAATTTGAAATATTGAAGGAAAAACACAAATACCCCCAGGCACGAGCAAGATACTCGATCAGAATGATACAAGATCTTAAAGTACCTTAGTATGAATAAAAATGTTTTACTTTCGCCACCTTCAATCAATAATAGTATAGGCACAGTATTAATGCCGTGTTATAGGCGTTATGAAGAATGCCCTATTGTTGCGCTGTCATTCCGAATCCTGCTTCGAATGGCGTGTTGAATGTTTTCTTTCATGCCCTCTACTAAATGATACTTACCTAAAACAATACAACCACATTATGATATAAACGGAACTGCAGGGACAGGATGACCCTGCCAGGATTACGGAATCTGTTGAAAGAGGCACCGCGGCCCTGGAACTCAAAGGGCACCAGGAGGAACACGGATGGGTTTTAGTCAGTAAGAGTCTGACACTCCCTTCTGCTCCGCCCAGAGCGGGAGGAGTCATTTGATGATTTCCCATCGATTATAAAAGGGACAGGATGACCAGCAACTAGACTTATTTTGGGTGAAACTGGTTCCCCACAGACATTCCGCTTATTCATTTTCCAGTCGTCCCTAGGTTTGGTTTAGTAACTACAGACAACATTTTAGTCTTGTTGTCAAGTTAAACACTAATATCTGAAGATCACTGCAAAAATTAGCAAAATCTCAGCAGGTGTTCTTCTTCAGTACAATTCTGTCTAGAATGACAGAATTGTACTGAACCCTTTGTTTCATGTTATTTCTAAATCCGATTCTGTTTGGAGGATTAAAATATATGTCTTTCAACGATTCCATGATATCTACATTGAATGATTTCAAGATGTCTCCTCATTATTAAGTTAAATTAAAATTAAACCGGTCAAGAGCGAGTCGGATTCGCGCACCGAGGGTTCCGTACTTTCAGCTTCTCATGACGTATTTTATAGATTAGGATTACAGTTTTACCGGTTGCATAGAATCGATTTATTATGTACTTGCACTTCGCCCGCGACTTCGTTCGCGCGGGTTTAGTTGGTACTCCACGAACTTCGTCTCCCCTCTAACCTCGGGTAATGTAGTAATGTGTACTTGAAACGTTCATTAAGATAAGAGGGGGTTAGGATTGAACAGAAAACTGTAGAGCAGAAATAAAATATGAGAATCCCGGCGAAGACATATGGAAAGCCACTTGAGCTTTGTGCGAAATTCAGAAATGTGATCATATTTGGGCAAGACAAATATAAATCTTATGCAGAGGTTTTGAAGACGCTCAAGTTTATCTAGTTGTGCCTGAGTAAGATCGAGATAATTGACATCAGCATAGTCAAGGACGGGAAGCAGAAGGGACTGTGCAAGCGCAGTTTCAGTGGCAGTGGGATGAAAGTTCCGTACCCGTCTAAGGGACCTGGCAGATACAAAAATTTTGCGGCGAACGTCCTGGAGCTGCGGACCCCAAGATAGATATCTGTCGATCCAAACCCTAAAGTTCTTAACCTTCTCACTTATTGGAATAGTAGTTCCGTTAAATTACCTAAACCTGGGGAAGCTGTGACCAATTTACTTTTTGAATCATCCAAGAGCTGCCAACAACCTGACCTGGGTCTTCGACGGATTAACCTGACCCATTTGCCTCAGTCCACTAACAAACTGTAGCCAAATTATTGTTTTTTTTGCAATAATTGAGGGGATAAAACGCCACCCTGAGGTACACCGGTAGTTGTATAAAACCAGAAAGAGTTAGATTCTTTTAATTATGTTTATAGCTTAATTGAAGTACCAGCTACAATATCATATTCTACTGCTTGCCCATTCCTTATGTATTTTTCTTTTTATTTTGAGTTAAATGGTTTTTCGTTATTTAGGTACCTAATACCTAAATAACGAAAAACCTAAAAATTCAAACAACGATTTATTTTCGGCCATATTAGGGGGGGTTCAATTTGTTTCATTTCGGCCCCCCTATCAGCACCTGATGAAAAACGTCGAATTACAAATAACCCTGTAGGTATACGTAGGTAAGAGATAGATTCTTGTCTATCTGTCTGTGTCCCGTCTGTCACAGCCGATTGTTTTGGAATCTACTAGACTAATTTAATTGAAATTTGAAAATAGTAATCTTCTATGACCCAAACAAAGAAGTACAACGAAAACAAATTAATTTTGAAAATGGGGTCACAATTAATTTGGGGGGGGGGGGAACGGAAAACTTAAAAAAAATTATTGAATTTATTTACGGACGATAATTTTACTTGATTAACGTCATAAGAAAACTCTCTCGATTGTCCCGCGCTCTCGCTTGCACGCTCGGCTCAGGCGAAACGTGACACTTGTTCGTGCATGCAGCTGGCGTTCATCGATTTATAAGACGTTATCACGTCAAAAAGTTTTTGCAACTATTGTACCTTGTCACGTATCGAAAGATAGGTATTATATATTAGGATAAATGTGAAAGTCTGTACGTAGGGATGTTTATTAATCGACTAGCTGAACCGGGCAACATCGGCTGCATCACGTTAAAAAAAAACCATTCGAACCAGAAGTTTCCTCGGGAAATGTAGGAGAGTACTAACATAGGATTTTCCGAAATTCCCACGGGAACGGGGAAAAAAACGGGATATACGCGTACAAAGTCGCGGGAAAAAGCTAACTAGCTTTTGCCCGCAACTTCGTACGCGCATATTATCACGTTTAAACATAAACTTATACAATTACTAGCTTCTGCCAGCGGCTTCGCCTTCGTGAAAATTAGAATTTAGAAAACTCTTTCCGCTTCCGGTTTAAAGAAACTTTATTCCCAATAAAGACATAAGTCACTTACTTGAGAACAATACTAAAAATTTAGATTACAATAATTATGTTCGTCATCAGTATACAATTAGATAGTTACCCATCCAATGCATTCATTTCTCCAGAAGTGATCGACCCGCAATTATGTACTGGCTAAGTTGAGTTTTGAATGCATTGTAAGAGTTACATTTCTTATATAGGACGGTAATCTATACTAATATATAAAGCTGAAGAGTTTGTTTGTTTGTATGTTTTTTTGTTTACTTGAACTCGCTAATCTCAGGAATTACTGGTCCGATTTGAAAAATTCTTTCACTGTTAGATAGCCCATTTATCGAGGAAGGCTATAGGCTGTATATCATCACGCTAAGACCAATAGGAGCGGAGCAGTAATGAAAATTGTGACGCAGACGAAGTTGCGCGAGTCAACTAGTTTGTTATAAAGCTGTTTTCAAAAATATAAAAAGTATGCCTATGTCCTTTTCCAAGGTCTAATCTATCTCTGCACCAAATTTCATCCAAATCCGTTCAGCCGTCGAGACGTGAACAGGTAACAGAGAGACAGGGTTACTTTCCCCTTTTATAATAATTAGGTATGGGTAGTAGGATTATTTGGATAAGAGTCTCATCATCTGCCGAGCCTTTTCCCAACTATATTGGGGTCGGCTTCCAGTCAAACCAGATTCAGCTGAATACCAGTGTTTTACGTGGAGCGGCTGCCTACCAGACCTCCACAACCCATTAACTGGGTAACACGGTACTTCTTGGCAAGACAGGAGTCAGATTTACTGGCTTTTGACAATCCGTAACGACTGCCAAATATCTACAAATGACAGCCGGGACCAACGGCTTAACGTGCTATCCGAGGCACGGAGGAAACTCGTTACATTAAGATGGTCACCCATCCAAAGACCAACCTTGGCAAGCGTTGCTTAACCTTAAAGATCAACCCGTGCGGCTGTTATTATTTAGCCACGAGCTCCTCCTATCCTATTTGGATAATAGTCTAGTCCAACAAAACACTGATCATTTCAATGACGCAAAGTTTTAGAAGAAAGCACTTAGTTATTTTTTAAGGTCTATTTATATTAGAGAAACTATCAACCTTCGATTTGAATTATTCTAAACATTATGAGCGTTATCATAACATCTCAATTTCTTCAAAACATTTACTTATTGGAGACTGTCTATATCAAATCTCTGACGTTGAACCAAGTGGTACTAGTAACTTGTTACGTTGTTGTGAGTTTGAAAAATCTGCAAGTACGTTTTCCTTTTGATATTCCGTAATATCTATTAGGTTTGTCCTCTGAAAAAATCTATTTAGTCCATGAGTTAGGTTATCAAAAAATATATGGCCCGTTTTTAGGGTTCCGTGCTTCAAAAGGAAAAAAACGGAACCCTTATAGGTTCACTTTGTTGTCTGTCCGTCAAGAATTTTTATCTCGGGAACACTTGGAGGTATCCAGATGGAATTTAAACCATATACTCAAGTCTACGGTCCCTTGAAGCTGTAAAAAAATATTTTTTATAAGTTAACATAAAATAAAGATATGCCACAAAAAACGAATATTACGACACTCTCATGGGAATCAAAATTCATAGGGTGTTTCTCGTTGACCTAGAACTATTTGGCAAGTAATGATGTCTTATACTACAGGTATAGGGTAACGTCTAGAAACTATACATTTGTGATTAAATCATGAAAATATAGCCTTTATTTAAAGAACGTAATCAATCATCGAGCTTAATACACCACTAAAGGGATTTAAAATTTCGGTACTTAAAAAAAAATAAGTGTTGTCCCGATTAACTTTTAACGTTTATTTCATCAAAATCGACCCACAAAATCAAAAGATATTGAATTTTTAATTTTCCTTCCTGATGCGTTCTAATAAGTTAGAACGCTATCTATTGAGAAAAAATAAAATGCACAAAAGCATGAAAATAACACCATAACAAATTGTTGAGTTATTTGTCAAACTTTTACGTACCAAAATAATAGTGAACGTATTAATTAATTAATATATTATCGTTATTAATCGTAACATACGTTCTTTAACGTCTTCCGCTGCCAAATACTTTGTCTTGTTAGTTTACGAAATGGTCGATAGATGGCGCTGCACTGATGACGCGTTTTTCTGAATCACTGTGTTAATTTTCCATTTGAGAACGACCCTCACATGATTTGTAACAGCGCAAAGTGTATTACGACGACGTATTACTTACGTTAGGTTTAAAATTTTGAGAAAGTTATACTTAAACAAAAGAAACTAAAATATTGGTTGTCATTTGCTTTCGCTTATACTTCTTATTATTTATTCCTGAATAATGTTTTATTATAGTGAAACATATCAACTTGAGAAAAGTTTGTGTTATAAACGAGCGATGCGTGTCATTACACAATTTTTGGCATAATTAGTGGAGTGAGTAGGCACGTGTAACATTGACGTCCATTGAGAACATCGTAAAGCAAACACATATCCATTACTTTACGCCTTTCATCGAGTGTTAGCAAACCATATGTTCGACAGCTATCTTCGTAGGATAACGGAGGCTTACAGAGGCGATAGGTGAAAAGGTTAACAATTTTTTTTTTTAACCTGCTCTATTTGGTTCTAATATATTATGTATTGGGGGACCTAATAGGGGACGCATATTCCAACACACTGCGCACATATGCAAAATATACCGATTTAAGAGCCCCAATGTTGTTAAATACCTTGCATAACCAAAGAACAAATCCTAGGTTCTTGTAAGCTTTTGTGCTAATGAGGTCTATGTGCTCAGAGAACGCTAATTAGCTGTCAAACATAACTCCTAAGTCCCGAAATAATTTATCTTTATTTATAATAATTCCGTTAAAATTGTGTCAGTGATCAATTGGGATTTTTTTATGTGTGCAACTAATACATTGACACTTAGTGACGTTTACTGTGTTTTTTTTTTGTAATAATTATTTAAACGATTAAGATCCTCTTGAAGGGCCTTACAATCAATAGATGACATTATCTTACAAAATGTTTTTTTTTGTCATCAGCGTACATTAGGTGTTCCGAGTGTTCAAAACAATCAGTGATATCAGATAAATATGCATTGTAAAATAAAGGTTCCAAGTGCAATCCCTGCGAAACACCGCTGGGGTTTTCAGTAAAGTTGGAACGGAACTACAGCCTGTGATCTTTTGAATAAATATGACTGAACCTATCGTAAAAGATCCCTTCGTATGCCCAGTCCATATAACTTACTGAGCAAGATGATGTGATCCACACGATCAAAAGCTTTTTCAAAATCCGTGTAGATCACGTCAACTTGCCCACCGTTATCCGTGTTCTCATGAACAAAATTCGAAAAACTGGTTATATTCGAAACAGTCGAGCGCTTTCTTAAGAAACCGTGTTCCTTGCAAGAGATTCCTTTGAGTATATGTGGATAGATAGCGTTGTATACCAATTTTTCAAATACTTTGCCAATTGTGTTTAGAATTGAAATAGACTTGTCGCTGTCTATTACGCAACATTGCAAATTCGTTATAGTCGAGCAAGTTTGCGAACCTTTTCCAACGCGAGTGTGCCTTATTTTTTTCATTAATTATATTAATTAATGATTTGCTATACCAAACTGGATATTTACGTGATCCTGACCTTCGATTAACGGGCACATATTTATCAATCTGCGTTTAGATTGTTTCATAAAAACAAAGTAGGTACAGCATCATTTATTGATGTGTTGTCCAAAACTGAGTGCCAATCAATTTTCGAAAACTTTTCATTTAACATGCTGAAATTAGATTTGCTGTAATTACGTTTAGGAGTACACAACTCACGCAGCGGAAAAACTGCAAGGTCTGATATTTCAATGGTAATTACTGGATGAGGTAGGCCAGGTTTCACAAGGGGTGATAGACATTCGTTTATTTTTAGAGGCAAGTTAGAGAAGGCCCAATCAAATGCCCCTTGTGGCAAGACGTTGTATTGTGTAAAACCTAAAAACGATAAATCATTAACAAGGCGCATGGCCGCGTTCTCTACTTCGACGCCACCTTGTTTCAAAAAAGTTGGCCCACTTGTATCCCATTTTATGCACGGAAGATTAAAATCGCCCACAAGTAAGTAATTATATGTATGAGTGCTATGAATGAATTACATTCGCTACTCCTTGCAAGATATAATCGATATCTGAGGGTATGCGATGAGCATCCGGTGGTACGTAGGCAATACTTACGCAAAGATCAGCTGTTGCTGACAGCGCGCGAGCCGGTGTAGCTATTGTCAACAATTCTGTTGCGAATGAGTTTCGCTCGTGCATTAACAAAAACAAAAAATACGAGTCCATTATTATTCATACATACATACTTATTGGCTCAAGTAAACAATCATGAAATTATTTTAAATGCAATTTTAAATGCCTTCATCAGCGATGAAGTTACAAAGTTTCAAAGATTACGATTATAATGAGAAGTCCGATATGAACTTTGACGTCAACGTCCATGATGCAGGGACAGATATATTGGTTTAAAATTATTATATCTCGTTTGTTTTTTGAGCAATTTCGATTCTAGTTTCGCTGTTAGTATCAGGCATTATACATAGGTATTGTTGTATATTTTTATAAACTGTATAGATAATAAATATGTTTTTTCATGCATGCCTATATTATGTCGAGGTGACACTGGAAACTGAGCACCAGTATTTTATATGGCGCGGCTGCCTATTTGACTTTCACAAATCACTAACTTGGTAACATGATTCCCCCTGAAAAGACTAGTAGTAGATTTTCTGGCTTCTACTACCCGTAATACAAATAGCCGACCCGTGCCCACTCTGTTGGGCGGTATTTTTCAGTATAAGCAGCTTCGCCCACGTGGTCCCTAGGAAACATACTCCCGGAATAAAAAGTAGCCTATATGCTTTCTCAGGCTCTAGACTATCTGTGTATTAAATTTCATTTAAATCGGTTCAATAGTTTGGGCGTGAAATCGCGACAGACAGACAGAGTTACTTTCGCATAATTATATAATATTAAGGTAGAAGCGCCAGGAATGGTTATTTCATGAAAAAGTCATTCAACAGGGCTTAATGAACTTAGGAGGGTTATATTGATGATTCAAATGGTTATAATTATTTAGACAAATAAGCGTTACAGCCGCGAATCGTATTTTGTTCAACTTAGAGCTTCACACTGACCGGCAAATTGTAAAAAAAACATAAAAATATTTGAATTTATTAACAAAGTACTCGTAGCTTTCTATTGGTAATAGAATATTCAAAATCGGTTCAATAGATCCAGACATTACCCCCAACAACCTCACAAACTCAGAAACTTTACCACTTTGTAATATTAGTAGGTAGTATTGTTCTAGGATTCGATGGAAGCGAGACGCGCAGCACCGGTCTTTGTGGCGACGCTTGGAGGAGATCTATGTCCAGTATTGGACGTCTTTCGGCTGCTATGATGATGATGATGATGATAGCTTAGTATAAAAGTAAGTATAGATGACAGTCGGTACCAATAGATTAACGTGTTTTTGAGCCACTACAGACGGTATGCAGAGGCGGCTTTACCTATAGTGCAGGGTGTGCGGTGCAGCCGGGCGCAGGAGTGCCGAACGCCGCTTGCAGCGCGCCGGCGCTCTAGAAAACCTTGCACCCGTATTAGGACAGGCGCAAGGTTTTCGATTTTCTATCAGAAATTTCTGACGTCTGCACTAACGCACTCGACTCATACATTTTGTTTTAGACCCCGAATACTATCAAACGCGTCAGAATTTTGACGGTACCTGTGCGGGGTCTAGAAAAAAATGTTCAACAATTTTCATCGGACTTTGAACGGTCCATGGTGCTTCACGACGACGTGGGCAAACTCTTTGTAAGAGTAGCTGCAAAACACTTCGTCGGGCATCTAGTGGGGTTAGGCCCGGGTCTAGTGGCGAACCAGTACGGTTTCCACAAGAGGCACTCGACGGTGGGCGGCAGCGTAATCTGCTAGGCTGATGAAACGCTGGTCCTGGCGCTGGGGGGATCGCATGAAGCGGTGGCCAACGTAATGACACGCTGGGTTGCGACAGCCGTTGAGAGGATTCGGCAGTTGTGTCTCGAGCTGGCCCTACACAAGTCCGAAGCCAAGTGCTTTCATGGCCATCGGGATCCTAAATAACGGTAACTCCTTACGCCTCAGCTGCCACAATAGAAGAAAACGCCCCGGGTGTCGGGAGTCGCAGGGCAGTTCCCGGCCACCGTAGGCGCACGTCTGCCGACGTCCAGCGCTGGGTGGCTCGCCGTCCGATAAGAACCAGGCCTGGTTCAACAGCGCGTTGTATTCCACGCGCGCCTCAAAGAGATGTCAGCATAATAGACGGGGGTCGTGGCCCTTGAGCGTAAAGGCGATTAGGAGGAACACAGACGGGTTTTGGTCAGTAAGAGTCTGACCTCCCTGCCGCACCGCCCTGAGTGGAAGGAGCCATTTGATGACTTACATTCCAATCATTAAAAAAAATAATTTCGCTGCGCACTTACTAGAGGGCGCCAGGGTATTGATTGCCCACGGGGGCTCAATAGGCTAGAGCCGCCTCTGACGGCATGTATTGTATGGTGACCTTCCACGGACCAGCCTCGTCAAGCGGTGCTTAACCTGGAAGATCAATCCGCGCACCTGTTATTATTCAACTAGATTACAACTATATTATTATTCTCTTGAAAACCTTTTATTTTGCAAGAAGTGTGCTCGATGATATTTAGATATTTGCAGAAATTAGATACCTAGACCTACTATCTTTTTCATTTAAACTTTAACCCAAATTAAACGACTTACCCATACAGATTACGTTTAATGTTTAAAATGTCCTCCCTTATTGATCAATTTCGGTTTTGGTTGAGCGTTACTCGTATAATTGCGTCACTGAATCAATAAAGCATATTTATTGATTCTTTGCATAAAAAGGTTCTCGTTCATCCATTATTCCGTATGATGCCAATGATCATGTCGGTGATAGTGCACGCTAAGGTATCCACCTGAGTGCCTGCATCAGTTCACACTGGTGAATTATGTTATTAGTATGTATTTATTTAATTATGATCTATTTCGTTTTTATACGAGTTTGTACATAATTTCGTGATTACTAACTTGCAAGAAAGTGTTTAATAACCCGTGAAAATTATATTGTTATTGTTTGTAAACATTTTTGACTGCAGTGTGTAGCAAAGAGTCCTAAATTCAAAAATTCAAAATGTAGAATTTTGAATGCTAATGCTTTTTTTCTTTACTAATGCTGCCAGTCTTCTGGGCACGTTATCCAATGACAGCGATGTGCAGTAGTATGGTGGGCGCCAGATAAAAATTGCAATAACGGTCAGTGACCCACATACTCCCCGTACCCTCCCCGACTCCCGTACTCTCCGTCTTCTCGTACTCTTAATATCAAATACAGAAATTAAGACATAAACCTGTCCTGAATCGATTTCTTCTCTAGTACTGAAAAACGGTTCATAATTTATTGTTCGGGGTAATTTATTCCCTAACTAGTTGACCCGCGGAACTTCATCTGAGTTACAATTTTCAATACTGTTCCGCTCCTATTAGTCTTATTATTTATTATATATAACTGAATTCTCTGTTAGTTCTATATTTTAATTTAATTCCGTCTGCCTATTGCGTTTTCTCGGAAAAGTCACAGACTTTTTCAGGAAAACTACTAAAATAACGTCATTAAAATATGTCGTTAGACTGTAGGACATTGTAAAGTGGACAGCACTTCAACTTGTCACATGTACTTGTTAGTTGCTCTTAAGGTTTGTACACACTGGAACATGCGCAACATTATTTCAGGAACCTTTTATGTATCTCAATTTTGCTAGCCACCTTTTTAATGTGCAGTGTTACAGGCTACAGCGAATGTTCCGTATTTATGGTAACATGTTTCCGGTGTGAACTGGGCTTTAGCTACACGACTTATATCTAGTATATTCTGTATGACCACTTTGATTGTGTTTTTTTTTTCATTACAGCTGAGCATGGCAATATAATTTTCAGCCGACAATCTCATTTACTAAGAGATTATTGTAGTCTTTTTATTACCAGATTAGCAATATTCATTCTGAAACTTCTTTATGTATTTCTTTTGTTTGAAATTTCTGAAAACAGCTATATGTTTACTTACTTGGCAACAATTTTTATGTGACTGATAATACTTAATTTAAATTTTGACGATGTGTTTAGCTACTTAAAAATTTCATTAGTTTCATTGAAATCCAGATAATAATTATTGCCTATTTAATGGGAAAATACTGGTATTCAGCTAAATCCGGCTTGACTGGAAGCCAACCCCAATATAGTTAGGAAAAGGCTAGGCAGATGATGATTTAATGGGAAAATCATAAGTAAATTTTATATTAATTAGGTAGTAATTGCTCTGATCATCATATTCCGGAAGGTCGATCGTTTGGAAGGCATTCAACGCTAATTTTTAAGGTACATTCAATTCCGTTCGAGTATATTTGCCTAATTATGTCACTCGCTGCAGGATATTTCATATTCTGCCTCTTTATGAGCGCAGAAAAATCATCGATTTGGCATTTTTGTTCGGAACCATGAATAGATCAGTTGATATACCCGAGTTGGTAAACAGGATAGGACTAGGTACGTGTACCTTGTGCATACCTACGTAGACTTCACCTAGTGGCCACAACGGTGGTGAGAACTTCTTACAGACAAAACTCTTATCTGATAAGAGCAAGTCGTGCTTTTAATGCGGCCTGCCGGGAAATTGACATCGACCTTTTTACCCGACTGCGAAAGAAGAAGAGTAATGTTTTTCGAGTGTATGTATGTATGTATATTTCTTAGGCACGCCCTAGAGCATAAACGACTCGATGGATTTTAGCTTGAGAGGTGTCATTAGATTCGTATTTATCTACTGTGAGAGTGACACTGGGTATATCAAAGGAGGAGCTCGTGGCTAGATAATAACAGCCGCACGGGTCGATTTTCAAGGTTAAGCAACGCTTGCCAAGGTTGGTCTGTGGATGGGTGACCATCTTAACATACCGAGTTTCCTCCGTGCCTCGGAAACCACGTTAAGCCGTTGGTCCCGGCTGTCATTTGTAGATCATTGGCAGTCGTTACGGATAGTCAGAAGCCAGTAATTCTGACTCCAGTCTTGCCATGAAGTATCGTGTTACCCAGTCAATGGGTTGTGGAGGTCTGGTAGGCAGCCGCTCCGCGTAAAATACTGGTATTCAGCTAAATCCGGCTTGACTGGAAGCCGACCCCAATATAGTTGGGAAAAGGTTAGGCAGATGATGATGAATGACACTGGGTATATCAAAATGAAAAAAAAAAAACAAAATGGCGGATTTTTGGCGCCAAATTATGACTTAAAATATTTTTTTTTTTTTTCAAACCATGTCGGGTGCGGGGTATCAAGATACTCGGGCTCGAGGAGACAGTTCCAAAAAAGTAACTCACCAAAATGTAGGAAATAAAAAAAATGATTTTGTCAAAAAACCCGAGTTCAATCACTTTTTCAATGCCACCAACTGCATCAGACTGCTTGAAAAGCGACTTGTTTCGAACTTTTTAGTCGTTTTTAGCGGTCGGGTTTATTGACAAAATCATTATTTTTAAATAAGTACTGGAATCAGTAAGTTGAGGCGAACTCTGTGCAATCATTTTGTCACGAGCATTTCAGGTGGTACAAATTGTTACTTTCCAGTTTATTAATTACCTACTCTTAATTTATTGTACCTACTATTAACTAATATCAAAAATGTATTAATTACTATTTAATTACTTATTTTCCGTGACTGTTATTCATCTTTTATATTTCCATTTTATCTAATAGTTTTTTGTATCAATTTATGAAAAGCATCGAAGTTGTTTTTGGATGTGCATATAATTATGTAGTGTCAGTAGTGTACCTACCTCTTTTGTATTTTATTTTCATCATTAATTTGTTAATTTGTGCTATAGGTAAGTGAAAACTTGTAATTGGCCTTCGTTATATTAGAATAAGTATAAGCATACCGCAGTAGGAAGTTTTCCAAATATAATAAAATAAATACCTACAAATAAACATGAATATTACAAATCGTAAGTAATATCAGATGTTTCAGAAATCCAAACTAAAGTACGCTCAAAGTGGATCTAGTGAAGCGATCATACGTAAACATTTTTTGAAATGCAGCGAACTCCACTTGACAAAGTTTCAAAAGTTTTAAACTGCGCTCCATTACCTGTCCGTGACGACCCAATTCAAATTAATGTACCTTGAGCGGGAAGACCTAACTATGGCTGGGAACGCGGTGGGAGACGCTCCCTCGCGGCATAGGCCGTGAATGAATTGGTGACAGTTTGACATGCAGTACTAACAATGTATGGACAAGAGCGCGCCGTTCCATTTTATGACCTATACTGTACAGCCTAAGGAATAGGATAGCGTGCTTCGCGTGCACATTTGTACGCAGCGGCGTGCTCCCACCACGGCGCAGGCGCGGGGAGATGCGCGCGCATATATTCACCAGCGCTTCGCCGGAACACCAGTCAATCCTTAGATCGCCAAGCGAAGCGATCGAATCAGTTGAGCGTACCGATACATCGCACTCGAACAACACTACACTCGTTCGCGCGCGTTGCACAGCGTTCGCGTCAAGGGATTTGCATAAGGTACTGTAAAAAAATATTTATTGATGAGAAAGGGCTTAGGATTTTTTTTATGTATCGGAGTGCGTTCGGTGTGCATGTAGTGTGGAGGTGCGCGCCGTGCTCGTGCCGGTGGAAACTCCCCGCCAGCACGTGCCCGCGCGGTGCACGCGCACCACCACCTCCGGCTGCAATGCGAATTGCATCAGCTCCGACCAAAATATTTGTAGTTGACACCTAATGCGCTCGCGGTCTACCTGCTTTGCGAACTTTTACATGGCGAAATTACTAAAACAAATCAAGCTCAGTCGAACTGCCTCAAATTTATATAACATGTTACGATTTCAACTCGTAACTACTCTCATATTTACATCCACATTTATTTATAACCACTAAGTTTATCATGAACTAAACTCATGTGTAATGCACATGAGTTTGAGTCAGAAAAAGTTGTTAGCGATTCGTACGGGTTCGTTTGGAGAAAACTGGATTTCTGTAACTGGTAGGGCAACTGAAACCTGTCTAAGTGATAAAGGACAGGAATTATTTGAATACTCGCAAGTTGTAACTTAACAAAGTTCTTATACATGAACTGTCTGAACTAAAACATTTAAAAAAGTGGAGTTGTTTAATGATGTCGTAAAAAATATTTTGGCTATGTTTTGATAATTCTATGTCGAATGTAATATTAGCAGCGTAATAAAATTTGTTTCGTCTTTATGCTAATTTACTGAATAACGATGTAAACAATGAGCGAGCAAACGTTTCGGAGTGGAACTCTTAGCTGCGAGTAACTAGTTACGCAGAACAACATCGGTTAGCATATTAGCATATCTAATAATAAGTTTCTATGTACTCGGTAATGTTTTCAAAGCAGCCCTTAAGTTCTTGGTTTGCATATAAACTTCATCGTAGTTACGGACATTTATCGCAGTTTATAGTTGAATATTAAACGATAGCACCACATGTTTGTCGAGCGGAGAGTGAAATAAAAACATGTAGGGTGTCAGTTGCTGATAAGAAGTCGAAATAATCGATGGAGGACAGGGTCACCGTGTTATTAGTAGATAGATAGTGCTTGGCTGCCGACAGTACCATAGAACGTCACTACAGGAACTTGGGAGCCATCGTACTATGCCAAAAGTGGATTCAAGTAATGTGTTGGCACTAGTAGCCCTACTTACACTATCGGGCATCATAGGCGCGATGTTATGTGTGTATAAATAGATGCTTATCGTTATTGGCATGTGTTAAAACATTACCAGCTACTCGCTAGGCTCGTGGAGTACAAAGACGTGTACCTACCTATTCATCACGGATTTGTGCAACAACTAGTAACACGTAAAATGCAACCGCTAGGTAGTTGAATGTCAAACATTTTTTGTGTTATCCATGTAGGTACCTACCGATCTTACTAAATTAGATAGTCTTTTTTTGCTACTGACAAAACCAACTAATTTTTTTAATTCCATTCCTAAAAAAGATCGTAAAAGTTCTTAAAAGAAAATCTTAATGCCTTTTTCACAAAAATATCCACTAAAGTTTTTATCGTAAGAGTTTAAAAAAGTACGTAAAGTAGTAGTAATGCCAATTAGTCAATGTTTTCATTTACAAATCAAAAACCCCGGTAAAGTTATCAATAAATTATATCTGTAAGTGGTACCTATTCAAAGTTTTCACGGAGGAGCATCAAAAGCGTCGTAAACTCTGAAAGCTATCTCTCAATGCCACAAAAACTTTTTCTCATACATATACACAGCATACTTCTGAATTTAGGTTTTTCAAGAGTAATAAAAAAAGTGTATATGTGCCGGATACGTATCGCTGCGTGTTTCAGTTCGTCTTCGTTCGGGCGAGAGGTCACTCACATTGAGAGTGACGAGCGCTATCGTATACGGGCGCTCGCTTCAGGGAACTCCCGAGCAATAAAAACAAAGAAAATAAATGAATCATTCCTTCCTCTGTCCGTCCGGTAAATAAACTAATTTATTTTTGGGCCCAAAACCTTCAATCGATCGTTTAGTTCTATTCTCGTTCGCGACCGGCTAGCGATGTTGATCATTCGGCTTTTCATCGAAACTATTTGTACAACTGACGAACAGAAATTTATTGAATCTGTATGTGTTTATTTTGCCCTACCCTTATTATTACAATATTCTATTTACTAGACCCTTCGTCGAAGGAAACTATGTCAAGGGCTTTAGCATAAGTAACATGCACGATATCGCAAGTAATATTCGATAAAATGTTCCAATTCTCAGATGATTTCAATGTCGAACTCAAGTTACGGACGTTGGCATCGTGAGGCCAGTAAAAGATACTCAAGTAATACCTTATTACTAATATAACAGAGAAAGACGACAATCATCCATCCATTGACAAAGACGAATCTGTTCATAAAAATATGGACAACACTATCTACCCGTAGTACACTTCCAGAACGTGCAATTAGCATGTTACTTTCATTTTATAATTAATTGAATACCTTACTGTAAATCTATCGTAAGTTTCGCTACGGAATTCTAATAGAATTTTCTAATCATTCCCGACTTTTTAAACTAACATTTATTTCGAACATACGCAACTTCGAACGCGTCACATTTTTCATGAATACTCCGTTCCTATTGGTAATGTTTATACCTTCCTCGATAAATGGGCTATCGAAAATTTCCAACACTAAAATATATTTTTTTGTCGAACCAGTGGTTCGCGGGATTATAGTGGTTAACCAAACAAGTAACCAACCTTTCAGCTTTATAATAAAAGTACCTATAGATTAATGATATATTTGTAAAGTGAACACTAACTTGATTAAACTATATAACAGTACATCTGTTTACATCGATACTTTATAACACGTGTACAGTAAACTTGCATTAAAATGAATGGTTTTAATGAACTCTTCACTTCAATGGAGACGATAATGGACCGTCCACACGATACCTGCACACTTCCACAAACTACTATAGAATTTTGTCTGTGTAACGAAGTCTGTGCAGATTATTCAGAGTTCAGTCTGTACAGACAAAAGTATGTATCGTATGAACTCGCCATAATGCACTCAAGCTACGTCACTAAGTACATCTTATAATCACTAAGGACTAGCTAACCGGGCAAACGTTGTTTTGATAAAAAAAATAGCCTACGACCTACCAAAGACACACAAAAAAATCAATAAAAATCAATCAAGCCGTTTCGGAGAAGTTCGATAACAAACTTTGTGACACGAGATTTTTATATATTAGAGGATTATATATATAATGCTGAAGAGATTATTTGTTTGCTTGAACGCGTTAATCTCGTTAACTACTGGTCCGATTTGAAATATTCTTTAAGTGTTAGATAGCCCATTTATCGAAGAATATAGGCTATATAAAATCACGTTAAGACCAATAGAAGCGGAGCATTAATGATATGTGTGATGCGGACGAAGTTGCGCGGGTCAACTAGTAATTAAATACTTAATGAGTTCTTAATGTGATTGCTTCTCAACTAATTTACAAATGACAGTTAATTATACTTAAGTGAATATTTGCTCTAATTGTTTTTTGATGTCTAGAAGGGAAGTTGTTCCACAATAGGCTTCCGTCACTACGTTCTTCTTCTTCTCATCGTATAGGCAGTAAGGTCTAACGACCCCACACACCTAGTGTCAGAGTTTCTAAACCTCCTCAAGGGCCTCCAACATGGTATTGTCGGTCGCCATTTAGCTGCCGGGACCACCGGCTTATACGTGTCTTCCGAAGCACAGAATCATCTTATTATCAGACAATCAGATGATTCAAGCCTGCAATGTTCTAGACAAACTGGAAACAACTTTACAAAGTATGCTTCCCGTGGGAATAGAGCCAACGACCACCGGGTCACAAGGCAAACGCCTAAACCACTCGACCACGGAGGCAGTTGCAGTTCACTACGTGAGAATGATGATAGCTGTAAAATAAATCTATAATATAATAAGGTACTTACGATAACTTATTAAAATTAATGAGAATTTCATCTCGTTTTGGACAATGGAATAAAAAACATCCTTACAGCAGATGAACATGCTGCAATTTTCTGAAAATACAATTCAGTTATTTTAATTAACAGAGACCATGTTTCCAAGTAGCAGTAAAAGCAAGTCACCTTTAAATTGAAAAAAAAAGATACACTATGCATACTTAACTGTCTGACCCAATTACGATTCCGCGTACAGGCCTTGTAGTGCCGCCGGTGCCGCGTTGGTACAAAAAGTACCCATTTAAAACGCTCTGGTACAAAAATAATTATTTAAAACGCAAGGTACCTAATTACCCACTCAGCTGTTTATAAGCCAGTGAGTTCCGGAAACATTTGCGTCGTTTTTATTTACGGTAACCTCGACTTTAGAATTAATAATTTTTAATTAATATACAGCAGTGTCCTTGGATCTTGTGACAAAAAATCCGTTCGGTGAAGTCGTGCAATCTGAGTCTTTCGTGTGGTCAGTGTTATCGTGCTAACACTTGTATTGAATGTTATCAGTTAGAATGTTGTTGATCCCTTGACCCAAAAACAAATGCGATCACTATTGCGTAAATTGTTACTAATCTAGTTTCCTGCGGTAGGTACTATAATAGGGTCATTATTAACGCTATGACGAAACGATATACGACACAAATAGTGTCCAACCTAAACAATAATTCACTCTTGACTTAAAGTCCCCCTGGTTGTAGCCATCAGGAAACACAAAACTCTGGCAAGGAATTCCACTTCTTAGCTGTACGCACTATGAATGTTTTCCTAAAATGTTTTGCGCATGTGGTTGGGACGTCCACCATGTTCCAGTGGCGCCTCACCGTAGGTACCTACGTCTTGTAGTCCGATGATGGAACGGGCTTGGCAGAATTAAATTATGCAATTTCGTCGCACACTCCCCAAAATGCAACCAGTAGAAAACCGACGGGCCAAAACTCAGCGTCGATGCTCAAGACTGGGAGCTTTAACACGACGAGCCTATCATTGCCGATGATCAACGATCGAACTTGATAGATTTGGAGCAGCTGTTCTGGCGTGAAGTACCGTCTCACCTTTGCTACGATCCCCAACTGTTTGGCAGCCATTTGCCTCTATGAAAGGACCAAAATTGAGGGTAGACGTTATTGTAACGCCAAGAAGCTCAAGTTGGTCGGTTATCGGCACGGTTACACCTCGGAAAGATGGAGCTGGGTGGAATTGGCTCCATTTAGCGGAAAAAAGACACGCTTGAGTCTTAGCAGCATTGAACTTGACCAGATTGGCATTGCCCCATTCAGAGACAGCCTGCAAGGACAAGTTCAAACGCTCAACCATAGCCTCCCGGAGAGACCGGATCTGCGACCCACCAGCTCGTGCGGCGGGCACGTATCTCTAAACAACAGTGCTGTTGTCTGCAGTTGTTCTGACGTGAAAGAGTAACAAAAATCCATCCATCCATCAGTCATTACAAACTTTCGCGGTAACTTGTAGTAGGAATTTTAGTGTCTTTTAGTTTAAGTGCGCATAACTCGACAAAATATAAAAGTCAAAGTCAAAAACGTTTATTTCAATTAGGCCATTAAAAGGAACTTTTGAACGTCATCATTACAATTAAAATAACAGTGACTCAACTGTCCATTCGGAAGGGTAGATTCTTATGGCTGAACGGAAAAAAAACTCCATAGTTACTCTTTTCAAATCAATGTTTTACATGTGATGTACAAAACTTTTGTTAATATATATGTGAGGACCATGAACATAGAGTATGCAAAGGTAGACTTATTAATTTTCTAATTAAATACATGGTACTCACATATTTACTAATATTGTAACCATGAATTAGCAGAGTGTGAGTGAACAGAAAAATAAAAACCCAGAAAAAAAAATAAAGGTACTAGGTAGGTACTGAACAGCTGCTTTTTTTCGCGATTTCGGGTTTGGACCGGACTACGGGATCAAACCCGATGAACAACTCTTCGTTCATAATATAATGATGAGTACAATGACCCCTTTCATGTATTGCTCTTATTCTGGTCTACACCTGTCTATAGGTACGAACAGGAATAATGTAAGTTACATCTGGGAATAATAAATGATATAGTGTTTATTAGAATTACTGACGTTTATTTATTTATATATGGTTTATTGTATCTACAACAAAATACAAGAAAAAAATTAAAAAAACAAAGAAAACCTTAAACTTTAAAATATACACTTGGCGGCCTTATCGCATTCCGCGATCTCTTCCAGGCATCCTGGAATGGAAAGAGATAGCCTGGACATTAAATTAGCCCCATTTCATGTCCAGGCCATCTCTTTCCATTTGGTGTAAATATAATAAACAATTTATAACGTTTATAACCGAATGCTTTTTTTATTTACTAAACTAAACCAGTTCAAGGGCCCGCGCTAACGTTTAGGTTTAAAAATATAAATTAACTGTTGTTTCATAACTCGATAGACGATAGGGTTGCCAACCCCAAGCAAAAACTAAGACATGAGGTTCAAAAAAAAGGCAACAGGACGCCGTAATTACGAATAATAAATTAATATTTAGTGAAATTAGGTAGAATGACATTCAAGTAATAAGAAGTTTTTTGTAAAATTATTGAATGACATTAAATGACTTGAAAACAAGTCAAACAAACACTTTAGTTTGTAATCTTTTCACTTCGGTAAGTGTCTAATAACTTGTAATATATTTATTTGTAGTACCTACCTATACTTTTCCTCCCCACCAATTTCCTTCAGTATCATGGCTTAGTGATGAGATATGTTCTGTCCAAGATGTTGCTTAAAAACTATCCAGGACATCCCAGAACACTACGAAAACCAGGCCAGGACATGTCCTAGGAAAACAGGACGGTTGACAATGGCAACCCTAATCTACGAACGCTTCCAAGCCTGTTTTTCCACCAGATGTGCTATGCAACGTTGCTATGGATGCGTTTGATATCCACCAATCATATTTATTGGTCCACATATCGTAGCTCTGGAAGAAACTGATTCAACTAAGCTACGCTTTTTATATGGTAGGATGTGCTGTGGATGCATGCTATGGATGCGAGCTATGGATGCGAGCTATGGATGCGAGCTATGGATGCGTGCTATTGCGTGACTTTCCTATTGTCGATACATCGCATACCTCGAGCTGCGCATCTTTCTCGCACAGCTACATAGCTTAGCATCAGTAGAAACGGTTACATAGTTTCGTAGCGTAGCTTTTACATTCTCGCAACATAGTTCCATAGCACAGCTCTGGTGGAAAAGAGTATTTATCCTTATATACATAATAAGTATTTTGTTTGTGTTATCGTAATTATAGCTGATATTATTCTTTGTTCTTATAATGCAGCTGATTAACTTAATTAATTAATTCAATTCCAAAGATTATTTTACACTTAGATATTAATAGAAGATTACACTTTGAAACTGTGTTTTATCTGTCTGACTGAAAAATATGATCACTACCTATGTATTTGAAAACCGCGCAACATGATCCAACAAAAAAAATCTTCCGTCTACATCAGAGGAAGAAATCTTGGAAGGTTTAAATATTCAATCGCTGTCAGAAATATCAATGTTATTAACTGTATATTATTACCAAATAATAATTATTATGCAATAAAGCATCGAACCGCACACTGTGTTTCGGCTACAGCGTAATATCTTCGGGTCAAGACCATACGGCTGTCTCGCAAAAACACTTGATAGTTCCAGTTTTGTTCATGACGAAACGAGTTGGACAACCAAGTAAGTTCACATTATGTTTCTCGACCTATATAACAACGATAGTGACATACTCAGTGACGTTTACAAGAGAGAAAGAAAAACCACGAAGTAGGCACAAGCATTCGCGGATTACTTATCAGCTCCGTGCTACATTCCCACTGCATTTTCTGAAAGAAGGCTATTTCAATTTGTACAAGGACTATTGTAATTATCGTACTCCTGATAGTTGTCGTTTTTAGCGTCTTTCCTTGTTCGTTTATGCATAAAGGTGATAGCTAAAAGTGCATACAATTTAGATCGTATTTCACTGAGAACTGCCGTGAGAATGTTGCATTCAAACATTAAAGTTTTCCACAGTGCAGCCACCTTGAGACGTATTAATACACTCCGGAATCATGCGAGAATTACGGCAAAGTGCAGTATCATGTTCCTGAGAAATGAATACAAAAGTATTTGAACTGCATAGATATCAATGACCGAATTATTCTTGATCTTTACTAGCCGCGTTTATCTCCGATCTTTAAATAAGTGCGTAGGTATCTATGGCAGTGTTATTTTCTTTGTTAGCAACGACTTTGGAAACGTACTAAGAATGAGTCATTGCTAGATGATACTGAAAGATACACAGCGTTTTTCAGCGGTTACAAAAGATAAAACTGACAAATAAAGGGCAGTTGCCTAGCTATATAAAAATGTTCGTATGTAAATCTCAACGATAAGTGGTATTATAGACGTAATTGTATGTATAAATCTCAATATTATTATGGACGGGAATGTCTTTCCGTGTACATTACTACGGAAACAAGAAAAGAAGAAGGATTTATTTGTGTAGCATCGGGACCGGCCAGTTCATTCACGCGTTACATTTTTTTTGCCACACGTGAAACAAATATAAACACGTTCTAAATACTAAAGACGAACCCACCCGTCGGCGTCGGCGTCGGCGTCAGGTCGCGAGCAATGTGAGCATCAGCTGAGCACTGCGCTCCCAGCGGCCAAACACTCGCGCGCTGCGTGAAACAGTCATCGCCCTCCTTTGATGACAAGGCCAAGGACTTCAGAACTGTGTAGGTAATAAATACTAAACAAAACACAGCTGTGAACACAACACACTGACTAATGTCGTAGGTGTCAATCCAACGCATAAAGTCTTTGTGAGCCCATCACTGCCGGGTACTTACGCATGAGCAGCACATAGCTACCAACGTGACTCGTAGGCAGAAAAGAACAATACTACTTACTGCCACTAATCAGTAAAATGTCACGTTCCGACTCGTGATCCATTGTGCTGCAGCCACGGACAGCATATTAACGACAATCACATACTACACTTTTAATAACTCTCCTCGACAGCAATGTATTCGTTCTCACAATGAAAAATTGCGTCACTTGAGTTATCATCACATAGGCGTAATACAAATGAGCCATTACATTAACCCACATAGATATAGTCAGAGACATGTAAAATGTCAACAATTGATAACGACGAAGTACATAACGGCAGATACGAAAACATCGATGTATTGTAACTGTTTCTGAAAACAGGAACGGCCATGATGAATGTTTTATAAATAGTGCGATTTGGATTTTGTGTTCATTTTCTTTAATGACATTCATGTAGATCGTATGATTTGGTCACGTTCTCCGACCTAAGTATACATTCAACGAGGCAATGCTGCAGCCTTTTGGACACTTATCTTAATGACAGTGATGCGGGTGAATTTTTTTATGTCATGCACGTATGACTATGAACACATTCTCCCTACATTAGATTTGTGCATTGCATAGCAACTTGATGTTCATAATTTTTATTGTATCTATGTGTTATTGACTAGTAGGCAGTCCTGCTCATTCAATATAATGAGTACGCAAAAAAAAATTAACAATATCTTTCTATTATTTTATTAAGTCGGCTTGTCATTCAATTACACTACGCCCTTATTCTCAACGACATCTATATTTACTTACTTATTATTAATAATTGTCTCATTATAAATTGTCCCTGTTACATAATAGTTGCATTGGTATCAATTATATTGTTCTCTCACATTAACTATCTAATCTATCTATTTTATTAAGGGCTTTTAGCGTAGTGTTACATAAATTTACATGCAAGTAAATAGTGAGTAAAGTGCACGTATCATGCCTAGACATATAGATGTATATGTGAATGTAATTAGCACTTATAGTCAAACGCCTCCTTGTGACACTGGTAATAACTGGAAGAAAATCGTTTCGATCTTGGAAATGTTTACTAATCGTGCACAACATGTTTATTCAAAAGATTCACACTAACATCATTTACACAGCCAGTTTTCGTCGTGTCGTAGGTAGTCTTGTTGAAAAAAGGAAAATTAACTGAAGTGCCCATAAAGGTTTTCACGGTCAATCAGTGTGTAAACGCGTAAAGTAATAACCATAATATCGAGCACTCTGCCTAATGTAGGAGCCTAATCAGGAATTAATGACGTAAACTTTAGGCTGCGGTGTATATCAAACAAATTCATGCTAATGGCTATGATGCTATCGATCGGATTGCTTAACCTCTACTTCTATCTGTCGGTTACGAAAAGGGCCGAAATATTTACCGAGTGATAATGGTATGACAGGGATTGTTTGCGTTGCTTTTTTTTATTTCGTCTATAGTACTCGATATTACGTTTCCGCTTCTAAATAATGTTTAATCTGTGTACATGTCAGTCACTATGTCTAATATCAAACTTGTTGGTTTTCGTCATCAACGACATCATCGGTTGCGTAGCAATAGCGTGGATCGTGGAAGAAGCCAGCAGGTATTAAGAAATTTTCCGAGCAAACGGGAATTTTCCTAGATACACAACATTTGCCAATAGAATTCATTTGCGGTAGCAGATTCCTGGTTTATGTATTTGTACTACGTGCGTACTAGTGACGCGGTATCTTTTAGGGGGAACGTAGCGAGTATTTAGTATTTGAGCCAAAAGACTAAACGTTTAAGAAAATCTTATTTCGTTTTTTAAGAAGTTTAAAATCTTTCCTTTGTTCTTGTAACTCGTAATAAAATAAATTGTTAATTATATTTTCGTCGTACGTTTTCCTTTATCGCTAGTTGTTTATATGGGCGTCAATTTGTTATAATCGCCTGCGTCGCGACCCGCGTCGGGCAGAGGCAAATACTTAGTATTGCGTGCGTCGGGTTCTGTAGTTTTCGACAAACATACGCGCACCGCGTCACCGCTCTTTGGGCAACGCGCCAATCGATGTCGTGGAATTACCATCGTTAGGTACTTGTATGTCAAGGGTCTGTTGATTTCATCGACGCACAGGTAACTGTTGCCCAAGAAACAAAACAATTTTATTTACGTTCCAAACAACATTATTGACTGGCTTGGTTAGTTAAATATTGAATGAATGTTTTATTTATTTTTCGTAATAATGCACCAACCTACAAGTAGGTCTATCAAAAGTTAGAATCCAAATTAAAGAATTAATTTTGTTCAGAAATACATTTGATTAACTCATCAAATAAAAAAAACAATGTTTTAATTTTCTTTGTCACGTAGTTACATAAACAAAAGTGGACGCGGAAAGGAAGTTGCTTCCGGAAAAAACTGACATCATTATTATAATTTTCATTCATCCGTATTTAAATCAAAGATGACATCTTAAACTTAAAATTTTAAATGACTTGAATACATGTTTCTTTAAGATGAGCTTATAATTTATTTATAAGACTAATCTATCTAAATGTCAAGGGAAACGTATATTAAGTAATCAAACTAAAGCCGAACGACTAATCGTCAGTTCCTTTGTAAATAGGTAGAAACGTTTCATATGTAAATCGGAAACAAGATGACCCGGTAAACTTCGTACCATCTAAAAATTATTTGATTGTTGTTACAATTACTTTTTAGGGTTCCGTAACTCAAAAGGAAAAAACGGAACCCTTATAGGATCACTTTGTTGTCCGTCCGTCTGTCTGTCATGACCCTTTATCTCGGAAATACGAGGAGGTATCGAGTTGGAATTTAAACCATATACTCAAAAAAGATACGGCCGTTTATACCGCAAAAAACTAATATTTCGACACTCTCAAGGGAATCAAAATTCATAGGGTATTTCCCGTTGACCTGGAACTATGAAATTTGGCAAGTAATACCGTCTTATACTACAGGTATAGGAAAAAGTCTAAAAATTTTACATTTGTAATTAATTCATGAAAAATATTGTCTTTATTTAAAGTATGTAATCAATCACCGAGCGTAATAAACCACGATTGGATACAAAATTTTAGTACTTAAAAAAATAAAGTGTTTTCCCGAGTAACATTTTAGCGTTTATTTCATCAAAATCGACCCACAAAATCAAAAGATATTTTGTTTTTTTAAGTTTAGGAAGGAATTTCATCGAGTGCTAAAATAGATAATTTTCATTGAGACTCCAGATAGTTCCAATGCATTTTTTTACAATATTTTAATGTATAAACAAAACATACCAACACAAGTCATCGCGGGTTTAACAGTGGTATGGAATTTTGAGCTTCTGAGTTCGGTCCTATATTTGACAGATCAACTGGTTTTTTTTTTCTAAACTACCCTTCTATTGGAGCGAATAAAACCAACAACAAAAAAAAATGGTCCTGCCGTTTTTGAGTTTTAGCGAGAGTAACGAACAGCAATTGTTTTTTTATATATAGGATATATAGTTTCGGTATTTTCACTGACGGTACATTTGGTTTCCTGTTAAAAAATCTAGTGATATTAACTAATGTTATTTACAAATGTTTCCTCCGAAACAACAGGATATTATTAACACTATCTGTCATAATTATAAATATTTATATTTTGCTGTGCTTTATTATTTATTATCGTTGTTTAGTGTAGGAGTTAATGTGGTCTTTTCGTTGTTACAGATATATACGTTTTAACAAGGCGTGAAGATGGCTGATACTCTCGGAAAAATAGGTAAGCACTTCTTAATATTTTTTTTTTACAAAATAACGTCAGAGTAGATATTATTTATTTATTCAGTTTTTGTACATCCATATTAATACATATTACAAATGCGGTCTGCCTGTCTGTTTGTTACCTTTTCACATCTTAACGGCTGAACGGATTTAGATGAAAATTTTAAGGAATAATACCAAGGAGACTTTTATCACGGGAGTATGTTCCCTTGGAATAAATTAGACATTTACGAGTACAATGACGCCTCTGGCATCAGCTATTTTTTTACAAAAACTTGGTTAGATTGGTACCTACTTACTCGTTATTACACCACTGAGGCAAGTACTCAATTTTGACGTTCGCTAACATTACCACTCTGCATTTTAACTACCTTGGAAGGGGCCTTAACCTTCAAAGGTAGTCCCTTCCGAGGTAGTTAGAATGCAGAGTACTCAGGTACAGTGTTGGTTTCAGACAGACTGAAACTGTTATAAGCCTGTGCTTAGTCAAAATAAGTACCTGCCTCTTGTGTTTTATTTGGGAATTACTTATGTGAATGGAGTCTTTTATTGTTCGGATTCGCTTCCTAAATAACTGCAGAATAACAAAGTCATTCAACAATTCTCTGTAAGCTGGTTAGTGGCTAGTTCTGGATTATAGACTAGGTACAGTCTATCTTTGAGTCGTTGATTAAATACATTAATCTATTCAGTCATATATCTCTGTTCATTTGTTGAATTTTTGATTAAGACGAATAATAATGTTCAAAGGGATTTAATACCAAGGACAATGTAGTGTCAGTTTATATTGTGAATGGAATATTATCCCTACCGCAGCTTGTAACTCACACCTCGTGACCTCATCAAAGGGTTAACTATCTGTCTTTTAATTTATTATCTCTAGTCTCCTTTTCTTTCAATAAGTTTATTTTTTTTTACTTTTAATAGGCACGCGCTTGACCACCATCTCAACTGATGGTAAGCGATGATGTGGTCGATGATGGAGCACGCTTGCCCAGAAGTAACCTATTCACTCTTGACTTAAAGACTCCCAGGTTTTGTAGCTATCGGGAAACACAGACTCCGGCAGGGAATTCCACTCCTTAGCTGTACGCATTATGAATGTGTTCCCAAAACGTTTTGTGCGTGTGGGTGGGATGTCCACCAGTACAGTACGGATATGACGTCTATATGCAATAATCTTAAGGGATCATTGTACTCATCGTTGTGATCAACTTTTAGTAATAAAATTAGAATTAGATAAGTAACGTAAGTTTTGTAAAAGCTATTAGTATTGGAAATTGACAATAACTATTTGATCATTGCTAAGATGATGTTTTTAGTTTAGAATTATGTGATTACCTACATAAAAACTCAGTTTTACTTTAACCAGCCATTCACAACTCTATGTAGATTGTCGATAGAGTCCAGTTTTGAGCTCAGACAATGTATTATTAATCATGTTTTTATTGAACAGATAACCCGAAGATATTGTCGGGCCCAGTGCTCACCAACTCTCCCAATGCGGTGCTGTCGAAGACCCTGCTGGGCAGGTACAATGACCTCCCGATTCCCGCGGATAAGATCCTGGCGACCTACATCTGGATCGATGGCTCCGGAGAGCATCTCCGATGCAAAGATCGCACCTTGAACTTCATTCCTAAACAGCCTAAAGGTGAGCGTACTATTGTAACAATGTTCTGTAAGAAAAATAAAATTGGTGTCTGATCACCTATAACCGTTATCTTAAATGTTTATTTATGACTAGGTTGACCCGCACAACTTCGTTTGCGTCACAATTTTCATTACTGCTCCGCTCCTATTAGTCTTAGCATGATGATATATAGGGACCTACCGTCCCAGTTCCAGTTGTTAAAACATCTTATAAGGCTTGTTACAGGTACTTTAGTACGAGCGTAAAAATACCAAGTCAGACCTATTTAATACTAGTAGACCCGCACAACTTCGTCTGCTCCGCTCCTATGGGCCTTAGCGTGTAGATATAGCCTTGCTCGATATTAATGGGCTATCTAACACTGAAAGAATTTTTTAAATCGGACCAGTAGTTCCTGAGATTAGCGCGTTCAAGCAAACAAAGAAACAAACTCTTCAGCTTTATATTAAGTATAAATAATTTGAAATGATATTATATGACATTTGAGATCATAATACATATTTAACGTTTGCAACTCATTATTTCAATACGTGGCAGTTACTCCAGTAAAAAAGTCCTGCAACTAAAAACTCGGTCATGGTTTAATTTATTCTAAAGACTAGAAACACGAGTGGATGGAACATGGCACATCATGCATCACACATGTTTCATTACATCCTCATTAACTAACTAATTAGCAGA
Organism: Lacanobia oleracea; assembly: GCA_950371165.1. Classification (NCBI taxonomy): domain Eukaryota; kingdom Metazoa; phylum Arthropoda; class Insecta; order Lepidoptera; family Noctuidae; genus Lacanobia; species Lacanobia oleracea. The sequence goes on from OX493385.1 coordinate 11,821,897, forward strand.
GTTTAGGTAAACTGTTCAGCCTTCAGCAAGAAGGTCTGTAGACAAGTAGGTTTTACAAAACAAAACGTTTTGTAGGCTAACAAGTTGCAATTTAGTATTATGTTTGTCACTGGAAAATTGCAAATGTCGTAAAATTGCAAAGTATGGCGTTAAATTGTGAACAATTTTTATATATTGAAAACTATTGATTTTGTATGGGATTTATTTTATGGAAAACGATTTATTCACAATATCGATTTATTCATAATTTCGTATTAAGAAATTTTGATGCAATAAAGATTAAAGATTATTTTTTTTCGGTGACATTTGTAAGTTTTCGTTTGCAAAAACAACCCTAATTAAATATATTGCCTACAGTGCATCTCGCAGTCCGAGAAAAAAGAGGTGTTTTTATTCTTCTGTCTGTTTTCCAATAAAAGATTCATCTTCATTTATATAAAACTACACAAAAAGATATCTCATCCAGTAAATCACGCTGACATCTAAGTACCGAGTAAGCGATCGCTCTTCTAGGAGTAAGGACTTTTTGATGAAAACTTAAAAGGTTTCAAAGCAATATTGCCCACAAGCAGTCGTAGAAATGTTACGATAGATTTCATTCAGTATTCCTAGTTTCATTGGAAAGTAGTTGTTCACAATAAATTACGTTTTATATAGTTCTGTAATAATATCAGTTTAATTGCATTCCTCACTATACATTGGTATCTATTGTTAAAAAAACGACTACAGGAAATTGTTCGTTGGTACCTATGTGTAGTTTATATTTTCGGAACATGCGTAGGTAACCTACAAATTGATACCATCTGTAAATATTTTTCTTTTCCCGTTGGGTATTTTGTGTCTCGCGTCATATTCCAAACGTGACGTTACACAGTCACACCTCATACGCCCAAAGCTGATGAATAGTTTAAAAGCTACGAAGGAACAAATGAACAACCTTACACGCATACATATTATTAGGTATAATTATTGCTGAACTCATAACCCTCTCCGTAGTCAGGTAAAAACCTCGTCTCAATGATGATCTGTTTGCAGACCTGCCGGTCTGGAACTTCGATGGCAGCTCTACTGGACAGTCGGATGGGCACAACTCTGACACCTTCCTGGTCCCCCGTGCCATTTACAGGGACCCGTTCAGACGTGGCAACCACATCCTCGTTATGTGCGACACCTACAAATACAACATGGAGCCCACAGGTGCGTTAAACCAATACAATTCAGGATTCTTTTTCAGTTTTTCGATAATAGAAAAGGAAATGTAGAAGTGTTTCAAATGTATGGAAGAAATTATTGGGAAAATAATTATAATTATGTTCGCCAGCCTGACAAATGACACCAGCCGGTCTATTCTGACAACATCTCACCGTGTAAACATAGGCGGAGTGAGCGGGAGGTTAAATTACTAAATGGTCATTCCATATTGTTTGTATGTTTTGACAGCTCACTTGTCGTTCACTACGCCACGACTACGCCTAAGTTTTCACTTCGACATGTTTACAGAATAACACAGTAATCTTTTCCAGGGGGTATCGTATTAACCAGCCGGTCTATTCTGTCGTCCTCACCGTATACATACAGGTGGAGTGAACGACAAGTTAGTGAGCTCTCATTCCATATTGTTTGTATGGTTTGACAGCTCACTTGTCGTTCACTACGCCTAAGTTTTCACTTGACTTTCCGACATGTTTACAGAATCGTACTGCGGTCTTGCCCAAGGGGTATCGTGATAAATAGTTACTAGGTTATATACAAAATACTGGTACATATTCAACTGCATACCGTTAGACTAAAAGCCGACCCCAACATAGTTGGGAAAGGCTAAACATATTCATTGTTGTTTTGTACAGGCCTTCTGACTTTATTTCCAATCTTTGTCTGTACGCGCCGCAGTCAATCGAGGCGAGTAGTCACCGTGGTTTACAATCACAATTACGCACAAATGGTAATGGTTTGACAGCATGACCTGCGCGTTGATTTTGTAACTCTAGATTAAATTAACGCACACATTCTCCTAAGGAATTATGTCATTTAGCGTCTCACGCATGATCGGATTTCATGTAGGATATTGAGTTAGACCGCTCTATTATTGTATTATATTGTTCTACCATATTATATGGTTACCATGCCATATTGTTTTAATTAAAGACCTATATGCTCCAAATAGGTCTTTTATTAAAATTGGTTGGTAATTCTAGTTGAATTTCGCAGAGACTAATCATCGCATCAAGTGCGCTGAAGCTGCCGAGAAGAGCAAGGATGAGGAGCCATGGTTCGGCATTGAGCAGGAGTACATCCTGCTGGACGCCGACCTGAGGCCCTTCGGATGGCCCCCAGGTGGATTCCCCCCACCACAGGGCCCCTACTACTGCGGTGTTGGAGCCAACAAGGTGTTCGCCAGGGATCTGGTCGAGGCACACTACAGGTAACTACAGAACTTAAAATTGTTGCTGTTCCAAAAATATGGAATATGGCACTGATTCGTAATCTCCGCATTGAACCAATTTACTCAGAAAAGTAATAAACAACACATGTACGTTTTAATTTCAGATGTTGTCTGTTTGCTGGCGTTCCTATTTCTGGCACCAACGCTGAGGTCATGCCATCGCAATGGGAGTTCCAAGTGGGGCCCTCCGTCGGCGTGTCCGCTGGCGACGATCTCTGGGTCGCGCGCTACATCCTCAACCGGCTCGCCGAAGAGTACGGAGTCATCGTCACCTTTGACCCCAAACCAGTTCCAGACTGGAACGGCTCTGGTGCGCACACCAACTTCTCTACCAAAAAGATGCGCGAAGACAACGGTATTATGTAAGTTTCTACCTTGTTTGTACGTTATAATTATGCCTTTAAAATGGCATTCAGTTTGTATGTACGAGACAGGTGTCCTTAAATGGTAAACCGGTAATACCTGCAGTTCGAGAAATCGATTGCCTCATTCGATAAGTCGGTCGCATTTCCTTTTAAGAGGCACCACTTTTTTTCAGTGTTTGTATTTTTTGGCCATAATTATACCTGGATTAACCTTGTCTACCTTTAAATTCTTCTAATTAGATAATTTTATAGCGCCTACATTCGTAAGAAATTTTTACTGAAAGTTTTCTGGCGAAAGAAACGCAATATTTAGTAGGTAACATGCCATATTCACTGGACTGGCACTGTTACTAAATATTGCGTTTTCAACAAAAAAGCAAATCACCTAGTTACTAGATATACCTATGGTCTAGTAAAGAGGTGATTTTAATATATACCTGAATCAGCTTCATGTGGGTATTAACGAATTCGCTTTCGTAATTACAGAGAAATCGAGAAGGCGATTGACAAGCTGTCTAAAGTTCACATGAAACACATCAAGGTCTACGATCCTCGCGGAGGAAAGGACAACGAGCGACGTTTGACTGGTCTCCACGAAACAGCCAGTATTAATGACTTCAGCGCCGGTAAGTTGACAAACTGATTGCTGCTTCATGAGCTGGCTCGAAGTATAACGATTGGTCCGAGCAGGAAATTTATGTTTTTTTGTTTACAGGAGTCGCTAACCGTGGCAGCAGCATCAGGATACCGCGGACGGTGGCCGAGGACAAGAAGGGGTACTTGGAGGATCGCCGACCAGCCTCCAACTGCGACCCGTACTCAGTGATAGACGCTCTCATGCGCACGTGCATACTCAACGAATAACAGCGGCGCCCCCTCTGCCAGGACACTCCTGCTCCACGTGTCAGCTAGCGCGCCTCAACAAACCGTCTATTATGTTCGTGCCTGGTTGCCAACGCAAGCTGCATGTACCTGCACCACATGTGCATTATTAAACCCTCTTCCATTTTAGTGATATACATGTACCATAACACCAAGTAACATTTTAATAGACGTTTACCTAAACAAGTAATTATTACATTCACTAGAGACGACTAATCGAATAATGTACGGCCTATAGGTATTCAATATAATAGTTTATTAAATTTACAAAACAGATAACTAATAAAATGATAATAATTACCGACACGTGATAGAGGTAGTGCGTTTAAAAGGACCATATAAGATATTAATATATTGTATAAGTAGGTAAATATTTCTACGAATATTATGTGATATTTAAAAATTGTTATTTTGATGTTAAATAGTTTAATTGTATACAAATAACCACATATCATTATTTTTAACAAATTCATCTAATGCATAGTTGCAAATTAGTTTTAGTAAACGAATAACCTGAAAGAACACATGAAATGCTTGACATATAATATACTAACAAGAGAAATAAAATGATGTCCGGGATAATAATGTTATCGTGTATAAGAATCTACCAGTATATTAATGTTAAAGGTAGTTAATCGTGCAAAATTACATTTGCATAAATAGTTAGAGTATAATGTAATGAGAACCGCAGGAGCCTTTCAAGTTCAAGCACTTATGAAGTATGTATATCTAAACGTGAACACCATGTACACTCGTGTAGAGCACAAAATATTATATTCCTATCGTCTGAATAAAATTATTTATGCTATTATATGTAAAAGATGTTTAAAATTGTTTTGCATGCATCGGAAATTGGTATGAATTAACAAATTGTAAGTGTATAAGAAATGTTGTTATAAAATACGAGATATTATGAAAAATAAAGATACTTTGTTGTACTAATTATGCTTTAATTTTATTATTGCCTTTTTGCGTTCCCTACCTCTTGGTAGTCTCTCTATTCGGTGCTCCTGTGCGGCGCGCATCCTTCGGCTAGCCGCGACCCTCACCCGGCCATCGGTCCAGGGACCCTATAAGTACAGTCCTACAATAAGGCATAGTATTCCATCGTCTCTTTATGAGAATTACCGATGTCTAAGCGAATGTTCATCTCCGAAATGCCCATCAGACAAAATATATCATCCTTGTTAAGTAGGTACAGCTTTTTAAGCCGATTCTAATTAAGACATCATCTGCCTAGCCTTTTCCCAACCATATTGGGGTTGGCTTCCAGTCAAGCCGGATTTAGCTGAATACCAGTATTTTACGAGGAGCGGCTACCTAACAGACCTCCACATCCTATTAACTGGGTAACACGTGTTACCTTAATAGGATGTGGAGGTCTGTTTACGGGAGTCAGATTTACTGGCTTCTGACTATCCGTAACGACTGCCAAAGATCTACAAAGCAGAGCAGATTCTTATTAAGTATAAAATAAAAAAATAAGGATCTAGGTACTTATCAGTGTATAAACTAATCGTGTGATTAAAAAGGTTTTAATTAATAGGTCATCATCAGCCTAGCCTTTTCCCAACTATATTGGGGTCGGCTTCCAGTCAAACCGGATTCAGCTGAATACCATAATAATGGTTTTAATTAATAGGTAAGCTTAAAAAACGACGGAGCTCTTCGAGAGAAGGTAGGAATGAAATACTAAACTTTCATTACAAAAGGGAATATTTTGCAACGCCATCTAAGTTGATTGCAGGATACTATTAAGAGCACTAGCAAAGACTAGCAACGACAAGTCAGTGATACTCCGTGTACAGGCGTAAGTCTTCGTAGGGCAACATAGATGTCGCCAATCATGCCCGCAGACCTAGCACTGCCAAGCGATCTAGACCGTACTTAGTTTTGACAGCTGTAAGCCCGTCCCAGACATGTGCGTCCGTTTGAAAACAAAGCTGTTTCGAAATTCATGTCCCAACTAATTTATTATTATCTACTTGGAGGACCGGGCACAGATTTACACCAAAACCTATGGCGCAAGTAGACAAAACAACATAATTGAATTTTTGTGTATTAATTTTCAGTAAATATTACAAATAAATACATTGATAAGATGAGAAATGAGAATATGGTATGTCCAAAATAAAGAGAATTCATCAAACTCGACATACTGCAATCTGTCCACGTCTACGCTAGCGTCATTCTGGAAGGTTTTTGAACTGTTAAGTGGGTGGTAGACGTACGAACTAATAGTACGGTTTTTAAGATCGCGAGCTTACTCGGCTCGACGTCAATGACAGGTGAGAAGCAAAGAAAATAATTCTGTTAATTATTAGTGTGAATAGCTTCGAAAATCAGTAATTTTGCAACAAATTAGCACTTGACATGTCACAAAACAAAGTAATGGCCCGCAGCTTGCGGCTCGCGGCTCAGACAGACGTGCGAACCGAGGAAACTTCAAACCTTTTGGATCACCAACGAACTTACTCGGCGGTTTTTATGTACCTACGTACGTGTGCTTACACACGAGCGATAAGTAACTACTTGCACGCAAGTCTGTCACCAACTTTACTTACTGCTTATAGCTGGACACTTTTTGCACTTGTCGCCCATGTAAGATCGTTCTCCTCGTCTCTATACTCTATGCTGAGACTGAAAGACTTAAGAAGATTTTAAAAACTGCGGATGTATCCTTTAGGTGCCCCACTGCGCGCGGTCCGTTCTGCGGTCCGTTCCGCGTCTACACACCAGCACACTGTGAGGTCTAAGTAGTGTATATTCTGGAGTTCAGCAATCTTAGCAGTGAAAACACGTCGCACGCTCTTTTTCTGAAAATCAAAATCACAAAGAAAACGTTTTTCTCTCACTTCGATTTCGTCGGCAGGGGCGTAACTACAGAAAGTGGCACCTAGGCCACGCATCATTGTTGCGCCCCTTCGTAAAAACAAATTTAATACACCATGTTAAAACCATTATAAATCTTATTTTACCTATACCTTTTCATAACGAAAGTAAATATCGTAAATGACACGTTCAAAAGTTGGTCTTACAATATTCTGAAGATTTTTAAACGCTTATGTGATATAGGTACCTAGGTACCTATTTAGAAAGGTTATTTATCAAGTTACTCGATTATGGTTAATAGGGAAGATGCAGATTTAATATTTAACAATATTTTGTGAATAAAATGTAAAAAAGCATAAGAGAAGGGCCAGTGCAACGTTTATTTATTCCAGTTAATATTGATTTTTAACAATAATTACAAATTTAAAGTAACATGAAACGGAACGTGTTTTAATACACCAATCAACGTCTGGTGACGTCACTCGTGTTAGTTTATAGTCCAAGATCCCAGGGCTCCCATAGGTACGTTACTTATTATCAAAATATTTGAGTAGTAGAGTAGTGCCAGTGTAATTTTAACGTACGCTTGCTCTCCATCCAATAGTAATTTTTTTTTTAGTTATGTAGGTATGTCAAAAACCAAAAGTCTATAGGAGGTAGTTTTGCAGTTTTTTTATACTTTGTAAATAAACTATGTCCAAAAGATAGGTACTTGTGAATAGGATCTCAATTCTCAGTGGAGATAGCGATCAGATCACTATTACAATGACTAATTAGTCTTTAAATGTTTACTAAATTACTAATTATTTAAGAACATGTATTTTGTAAAAAGCGCGAAAATTATCTAGTCGTTTTATAGCTAGCATCTGATGATAATACTTACAAACTGGCGGTCGCGTCAACTCAAACTATCAGGTAAGCGAATTTTCAAAGTACCTACATACTGACATTATTCTATTCCACACATTTTGTTACTGAAAAAATAAGTAAGTTCTGGAAGCACTAGGATCTTACTCTATGATTTTGAATTATGACAATTCTTGACCAGCCAGTGACAGACATGAGTCACGTCATTGTCCGTTTTCGCGCGAAAATTTTAACTGTCTGTTTAAAAACGCAATTTTAGCAATAAATTTAAGCGTTTTCATTTTTTATTTATGTGGCAGTCTATTCTAGACGGAGTTCTTTAAAATGATAGCAAAAATAGAAATATCGCATCCCTATTATGATTTTTTCAGGCCCGTGTTTTGTAAAAAGCGAAAAATATTTCAGTGGAAACAAAACGCACATAGACGCATATTTAATCCTTTTAAATGTGGCTTAAGTTACCGTTTCTATTAAATCTTTAAGATTTAGTTATAATTTTAGCTGCAGCTCCATGAAATTACGACAAAAAATATTGATAATCAATACATTGCAATATCAAAACGTATCGAAAAAACCGACTTTCAAAACCAAAACACTACAAAGTATAAAATAACTTTAATTTCGGAAGTCGGTGCTTTTTTGTTTCTGGAAGTCAGTTTCATTTTTTTGTAAAAAGTTTTTTATTTCTCAAGCTACTCGATTATGGTTACACAGCGTTCCGGCGTGATATTATGTTATGAACTGGTGTAAACAATCAACAGACATGCGATTTCAGAAATCCCGATCCACTTGTTATCATTGATTGAAGAGTTCCGTTGCCTAAGTTCTTCATCAGATCTTCACCAAATTAAAATGGGACCAGTTTGGGAAAATACACTTCACAACAAGAAAAGAATCATCCAAATCGGTTAACAATTGGCGAAAATATCGCTGAACAAACATTTCATGGTTTCCCATCATCTGATCCTGACTTATACCTTCCATCATCAGCTCAGCAACATGAGATGATGATTACCAGGCACAATTATTATCTGAATTGCGTTAGAAATATCTTGAAAATTTTTTTATTAAAAAATTAATAAAATTTGAGGGTTTTCCTCGATTTTCATGTGATCTCACCATCAGATTCTGACTTGGTGACCCAGTGAGTTAACCCAATCCAGCTAACCTATTTTATTTATTGACATAGCTATTCTTCGTTAGATTCGCTAGTGCTGATTTTATTTTTCTAGTTGTTAACTGGACATGAAAAATACATAGGTACCTACATTGGCTACTGGTTGTAATAAATACATTTTTTGTTAACTCGACACAGTGCCAAGAGATAAAAACATGGCAAACACAAAGTTACAATAACCTTAACTCTGTTTTTGAGCGTTCTGAAATCATTTAGTTTAAGATTAGATAAAAAAAACAACTATTGTGTAAAACAATGCAAAGTTTGAACAACCGGCAAGTGCGAGTTGGACTCGCAAACGAAGGGTTCCGTACTATAAACCATAATTTTTATTATTTGTTGTTATAGCGGCAACATAAATACACAATCTGTGAAAATTTCAACTGTCTACTTATTACGGTTCTTGAGATGCAGCCCGCTGACAGACAGACGGACGGACGGACAGTGGAAGCTTAGTAATAGAATTCCGTTTGTTGAGTTACCCTTTGGGTACGGAACCCTAAAAATTATATAAACGGAAAACGACTTGGACGCTACTTATTTAATAAAGTATGTTTAAAATCGTCACACTTATTATTTATTATAGAGCAATTCTTTATTGCGAACACATTCAATGAGATTTTCTTCCATTTTGGGTACCTATGATTTTTATCTCGCACGCACGTGCAACCTCCTGCGTAATCTTCTGGCGCACAACCGCATCTCGCACCCACATCGTCCGCGGACGTTTTCGGCTGACAAAAACGTCCAGGGAGCCAGAATTCTATCGGACGTCCGACCGCTCAAGGACAGCTTAAGGTCGCGTCCGCGGATGATGTCCGATAGCGTGTAAAGCTAGTCTACTCTGTAAGTAACCATTTCGATATCGAACTTCACCTGAGCACCTAAGTGACAAACCTCACAAAGTGAGCTTTATTGCACACAACATGAAGGTTTTACGTTTGACGTATTAATAAGTACTCACCTCGGATTCCAATGTCGAAACACGAAAATGTTGATACAGAATAGGGGTACAGTTATTTAAGTACATTCATTATCATTATACATACAGATCTACCTCTAAGTCGCGTCCATAAGCCACGGCTTACCACCTTTTGTAATCTGTCCATAGAGTATTGTGATCAATATGTTTATGTCATAGATATGTAGTAATAGGTAAACAATGTCAGTGTCAACGAAACCGAGTGCTCTGCCTTTGCTCTACAGACAAATTTCACAAATTATAAATTATTTTTAACAATATATAGTGTAGGTTTATTTAAGTTTGTGGCTTATAAGAACAGTTAGTTAAAATGAGCGCTACTACTGCTTCTAAAAAGCGACGTGCTCATAAGGAATCGGAAAAAAGTGAGTACCTACTTTCGAACTGAGACCAATAAAAAAGTTACAAAGTACCTAATATTTTATGTTTTTGTGTACTGTAGTCCTTTTTATTTTAATTAAATCGGTTATTTCTAAAACCACAAGCAACACAATCAATAGGTATTTCTCATAAAACGAGTTTTAAATGATTTTTTCTACTATGTAGTACTTATTTGATTTTTATTAGATTGAAATGTCGAATAATTACAATTATTTTAATTAGCAATTAATCAGTATTAATTAACTAGCAGACGTCACGCGGTTTTACCCGCATAGTTCCCGTTCCCGTGGGAGTACCTACAGGGATATACATATTCATTTATTTGGGTAATATAATTAACTTAGATGTTACTCCCTGATAATGTAGCTGTCCATTGCTGAAAGAATTTTTCAAATCGGTCCAGGAGTTTTTAAGTTTATTTGTTACATACCAAAATAAAAATATTTCCTCTGTATAATATAAGTATAGATGAAAAAGACCTGAAAAACTATTCTTGACTTGGGTTAAGCAAGAAAAAGGATTAGTGGTAGGTATACAATTGAGAAATAACAATCTTACTCATATTTTTGTTACTTATTATTGAAAATTAATCTTAAACATTCTTTCAAGTTTTAATTTTCATGTTTTCTTTTAGGTAGGTATATGGAATGTGCTCTTCCAGTATGCTGTCCTGAACTTGTTTAAAATCATCTTATTTTTTACCTATGCATAGGCTCTCTTTAAGCATAAACCTGGGCTGATGGAAGTGAAACCTTAATAACAGCATTATAATGTGTTACTAGTTTTTGTCCACAACTTTGTTTGTGCATATTTAGTTTTTTCCTGTCCTTTAGGAATTTCGGGAAATTCTCTCTGAGTGAGGTCCGTAAGAAGTGTAGGGTTGAAAGAGTGCCAGAATATGCATCTCCCTTTATGGCGTTTACAGCAGAAAAAAAATATTTATAAAAAATGATGTTTGGTTTTTGAATTGACCAATTCAAATGTGTTAAAAAAGTGATAGCAATAAGTTTCAGTGGAACGTTTAAAATATTTTGGTGATAATTTAAACATACAGAAGAAAATTTTTACCATGTAATCAAAAGTTGCTTGTGACATAAAAATTGTTATTAGAAACATGTTTCATAAAAACTCAAAACTAGTATCTATCAGGATATCACAGCACACAAAATGTATTTTCATGTATTTATTCTATGTTTTATTGTAAATACACCAAAAGTAAAACAAAAGAAAACTAAGACACATACAAGGGGCGGTCTGAGTGCTGATCTCTTCCAGACAACCTAGGATGGAAAGTATTTGTCCGGACATGAAATGGGGCTGTCATTGGCGTAACAAAAGAGATACAAACTAAATTAAAACAAAACAAAAATTGTAATATAATAGATACATACATATATATACATTAAACGCAATTTGAAATAGATACATAAACACATATATACTAAGTATACAGACAGTAAAAATAAATACAAACTGTTTTCTTTTTTAAATTTTAATTAAAAAAAGTATAAGAATGCTAAAATTATTATTGTTGATTTACAGATACTGAATCCTCAACAGAAAATGGAGAAAATATTAAATCATCAGCTAAAATGTTAAAAAGACGGAAGAAAAAGTTACCAAGCTTTCGATTGAAGGCAAAGGGTGAGAATGCTTCTTTAGCAACTGCATCTAGTGAAAGGGTTCCATTAACTCTTACAGATGTACAATATATGTTACTACACTCACTACTTGGAAGCCCCAACCTTACTGAATCTCCACATTGGTATGCATTAGATAAATGTGGAGGTATAAAAAAAACTGCTTGTCTGGTATTAGAAGGTATATCTGTTAAACAATGGGAACAATATGCCATTGAATTTAATGAAACAAAAAAAATATTTACTGATTCTGTTGAAATTTTGACACCTTCAGTTTATGGAGGTTCACTTGTAAAAGAACTCGCCCTAGTGCCATTATCAGAGGCAGAGAAGGATACCATTATTCAAAAGTATGGAAGCATAAACTTAGCACTTGAAGTGAGGAAAGATTTGATGATTATGATGAAGGCTGTGTTTCCTATTGGAGATGCAATCATAAACGAGGTCAGCATTTCTAGTGAAGACAAGTTTCCTAGAACTCAACTGGTGTTGTCAGCCTGGCAGTTGATCAAAGAAAACTATCCAGTACCTTTAAAGGGAAAATTAAGTGCTGCTTATGCTGATTATGTATTCACAAAAGATGAATATGCACCAGTTACTGTTACATCTCCAATGTTTGGGATAGACTGTGAAATGTGCTTAACCAGGGCTGGTTCAGAACTAACAAGAATATCTGTAGTTGATGAAAAGCATGAGGTTATATATGAGTCCTTAGTGAAGCCTTATAATGATATAACAAATTACCTTACCAGGTTTTCAGGTATTACAAAATCATTATTAAACAATGTAAGTAAACATCTTCAAGATGTTCAGAATGATTTACGGGCAATACTACCTCCTGACGCTATTTTGGTAGGCCAGTCTTTGTATACAGATCTGCATGCTTTGAAAATGATGCATCCTTACATAATAGACACCAGTCTACTGTATAATTTTTCTGGTGAACGAATTCGCAAACCAAAACTCAAAACATTAGCTAAAGAATTTTTGAAGGAAGACATTCAAATGGGTGAGGAAGGTCACTGCCCTACTGAAGATTCCTTAGCAGCTATAAAGTTAGTCCAATTGAAGCTAAGCAAAAGTATCGAATTTGGAGATGCAGTACATACAAAGAGAAAGAAGTTTAAGGAAAATTTAATTCATATGGTAAGAACACCACATAATGCCTTATCAATATTCAATCACATGCTGGAACAGAAGAAATCCTCTGTTATTATAGGCTGTGATGACATAACTGGTGATTACCACACATACTTAACACAAGCAAAGGAGAGTATGTCTGCACAGGTAAAAAAAGGACATCCAAAGAAGGTAAAGTTAATAACTGTTGACAGTGCGGAGAAAGTAATCTCTTCATTCACAGACTCTGTTACTGATTACAACTTGACCATGGCCCATTTCAAACTTGACATTCACAAAGATCAAGAAGTTGCACTGATTAATAAAATCAACATGTGGATAAAGTCAATATGGAATAGTCTTGAGAAATCTTCCTTATTTGTAATTGTGTTTGGAGGTACCTCAAATGACAATGGATGTGCATTAATGAAAGTAAAAATCAGTTGTTCAAGTTAGTGTATGTTATTGTTATAAATACTTATAAAGTAAATCTATACTAATATATAAAGCTGAAGAGATTGTTTCTTTACTTGAACGCGCTAATCTCAGGAACTACTGGTACGATTTGAAAAATTCTTTCAGTGTCTGTTAGATAGTCCATTTTTTCGAAGAAGACTTTAGGCTACCAATAGGAGCAGAGCAGTAATGAAAAATGTGACACAGACGAAGTTGCGCGGGACAACTAGTCTAATCAGTGTCTCCATATGTAAATCGAGAGTTACCGTGTTGCTAGGGTGAAAATACGGTGTTTCTAGATCAAATAACGGTGAATTTACTAAAAGTGTACCTTGTAATGTTTCAAAGGAAAAAAAACAACATTATTATGAAATGAATCAAAACACTATTTGCTTTTTAAATGATTAACAAACAAAAAAAAATAACATGCGAAACATGCAAAATTCAACATTAATATTATTCTGGATCAGATTCTCCTAGCACATCATTATCTTTTTCGTAAGTGGATTTATTCATTTTTGACAACATGTCGTTAGTTAGCCTGAAATCAACACAGTTTTTCCTATTTATTTAAATGGACTGCTGAGTGCTGGGTGAAAATATTCTATAATAGAGTTGCCTTTACAAAATTGTTAATGTAACTGACGTGAAATTCGTTGTAGATCTTTTTTTAGGCAGTACACGATGAAATATATAAAACAAAGTAATTCATTATGTTAATACGGTGATTTATGACACGGTAATACATTATTACCTTGACGGTAGATAACGTCTTGATTACGGTGCATCTACGGTAATTACCTACCGTGTATATATATATATGGAGATACTGAGTCTAATATATAAAAATCTCGTGTCACGGTGTTGTTTACCGATCTCTTGAAACGTATCGATTTTCATTATCAAATTTTGTGTGTATATTCAGTAGGTATGAGAATAGGTGGTAGGGTACTTTTCTTTTTGTATGGCAAAACAACGCTTGCCGAGTCAGCTAGTATGTGTATAAAAACACAGCAGAAAACTGTCGTTTATAGGCCAAACTACCCTTGTTCACGCTTAAGGTGAATGTTCCAGGGTAGCCCGCGAAATTCAAATATTTTTATGTTTTTTGCAATTTGCCGGTCAGTGTGAAGCTGTATGTGGACCAAATGCGATCCGCGACCGTAACGCGTATTTATCTAAAGAATTATAACCATTTTAATCATCAATATAGCCCTCTAAGTTCATGTAGTTCGAAAGAATGATTATTTCTGAAATATTCATTTCGCGGGCTACCCTGGAGCATCCACCTTAACCCTATTGATTAGCAAAGTAGGTCTCTTTAGGGTTCCGAACATACATCCGTAAAAAACGGAACCCGTATAGGATCACTCTAGTGTCTGTCCGTCTGTCACAACCAGTTTTCTTCAGATCAACTGGACCGATTCTGTTGAAACTTGGTATACATATCGAGTTCTGTGACCCAAACACAGACGCATTACGTAAATAAATTTTGTGGGGGTCAATTTAAAATTTTTCAAACTGTATCGGCTGACATATTAAATGAAAGGGCTTACCTAGAAAAATACATTGAATTAAAATAAATAATTGGAATAAATTGAATTGAATTAAGACTCCCTGGTTGTAGCCATCAGGAAACACAGACTCTGGCAGGGAATTCCACTCTTTAGCGTGTGGGTGGGATGTCCACCATGTACCGGTGGCTTGACGGAATTTAACTATGCAATTCTGTCGCTCACTACCTAAAATGCGCCGATAGAAAACCGACGGGACAGCAACTCGGCGTCGATGCTCAAGACTTTGGAGCTTTGACACTGGACTGACATCCGATCTGCGTCTCGGAAAAGAATAAGAGCGTTGGTTTTTCAGTCTCCAGTCTCCAGATGGTGATGGTTAGCTCGAAGGATCGCCAAACTAAAGTGGCAGTGAGTGGGCAGAGCACATTGCTCGCAGAACAGATGGTCGTTGAGGCCGAATAGTTCTAAAGTAGCGACCGCTTACCGGAAGACGCAATGTTGAAAGGCCTCCCACAAGGTGGGCCGATGACCTGGTGAAGGTTGTGGGCAGCCGATGGACGCAAGACGCAGGACCGGTCGTTGTGGTGACGCTTGGGGAGGCCTATGTCCTGCAGTGGACGTCTTTCGGCTGATATGATGATGATGATGATATACACACATCAAAAAAAGTTTGCGATTACTAGCATAAGCTGTTATATATTTTTAAATTTAACTTTATCAAGTATAATTCTTTGTTGTGTGTTTTCTTTAAATAGAAAAACCCTGTTTGAAATTAAAAAAATAAAACTAAGTTTTATTAACAACAATTGAGTAGTTAATCAGAATGTAATTGTACCAGGAATATGATAGAAAAAAAAGACTGTTTAATCAAACTTAAAAATCAATGTATTTATAAAAGGTTTATATTCAATATTATGTAACTCCTCCCCTGGCTCGACCACATGAGGAGATCCTCCTGGGCATTTGGGCATTTCCTGAGCCCTGGCACTGTCTGGGGTCGTGGCTGACGGTTCCAAATAGCTCGCTTAAGAACATAGTTAGCTGGCTGTTCACACTGCCGGCGAGCGGCTCTTACCTCTAGTTGATCACAGCGACATGAGCTATTAAAAATTGTTAACTGTTTTGAGTTTGAGACAAGTGCCTTAGGCACTATCTCACCCCCGGCGATCAGCGAGTAAAGCTTCAAACTCGAAACAATTTGCGATCAGCGAGAAGCGAGTGAAAAGTTTCAATAGTTTTGACGCTCGGCTTTCAGCGAGTGCATTAGTGCGACCAGCTTTTACTCTTAATACTCGTTCCGGCCGCACACAGGCGAAAAATCAATAAAAGTCGGACAAAACCTAAACATTCATTATTATTCTACAAAATGGGTAAACAAGGGTTGTTACGTCATAAAAACACATATATATCATTTTTAGACATTTTTATTATTCATTATTTGGTTCATTTAATAGATTTAAAACGTCTGGGCACATAGAAATATTTTTTTTTGCGATAAGTTTCCTTGGTCCCGTTATAAAAGGATCGGAAGACACCATAAGTCTATTAAAAGTGTCTTCCATGGCTAATTTTCTTGAAAACTTTCATGAAAACCGCTCTCTGTACTTTCGAACATCCTTGTTTCGACTTTCTAGTGCATTTTCGCTCATAAACCCTATGGCTATTTCAGAATTTGTATTAATATTTTGTGAAGTGTTGTTGACATATAATACCATGGGTAATTCATCACATAAAAAGATGCTGTTTTTATAATATGTTTTGTTTTACGTAGACTGCGTCCAAAACAGATGTGGTCGACTAAAAAGACAAATTTGTTAAAGCGTCGCTTACGGTCGCATAAAACTATGATTGTATATTGATAAACAAAGTCCACACTTTCTAAAAACTTTAATAACAAGGCCGTATCTCTCGGGAAGTCATACTTTACCCTTTTGTGAAGTTTAAAAATATGCAAAACAGTACAATGTCACAGTAAATATTTTTTTTAACATAAAATATCAAGCATTACTATCAAAAGTAGGTGTTAATAATTGGTTTATTACCTCCTGGAAGTGAATCCATCGAAAAAACAAAGACTTTCACGAAGCAAATTATAAAAATCGTAATAATTAAAAGCAACACTTTCACTTTTAGACACATCCGCTGTTGATCAAGTCGAACTTTGGACTGAGACCCAGGCACGTAGATAAAAAAGGGTCCGCGCCGCGTGCGCAGGTAGCGTGTATCGTCTATCAGACTTGTCGGTAAAACATGTTTTTATTCATTTGGAGTACTTTTAAGTTTTTTGGTTTTGTCCGACTTTTATTGATTTTTCGCCTGTGTGGGCCGGCACTATAGGTAGAAATGTCCGTAGTTTAGTTGTTCTCACCGCCAAGCGAGCATCGCCGAGCGAGGGTCGCTGAGCGAGTACAATCTTTCTTCATACAGTAATTCTAGGTAGTCGCTCTACTGTACCTACCTATGCGTGTGTATGCGTTGCTGTTGTAAAATACTGGTATTCAGCTGAATCCGGTGTTACTGGAACCCGACCCCAATATAGTTGGGAAAATACTAAGCAGATGAAAACACGATATTTTGACAAACTAATGCAAAATTAAATCGCCTTACAAATTTTGTTCTATAATGATTTGGTACCTACTTGCTCACTCTACTATGACTCTGTCCAGTGCTGTTCAGCAGTGCGATTCTGTAAACCTGTCGAAGTGAAAACTTATATAGACGATGTGAACGACAAGTGACCTGTCAAACCGTACAATCAAAGTGAAATGACAGCTCACTTGGCGTTCACTCCACCTAAGTGCACACGGTGAGTTGTCAACAGAATAGACTGGCTGTTCCTTACAACTTGTGTGCACTGTCACGGCCCAACATAACGTGCACGGTACTTATCACACGCTGCTCGACTTTAACTAGACCCCGTAACATCAGTTGCCGACCAGTTCCTGCCGTTTGTCGTGTTCTCGCACTGTCGCACATCGATAGGGTTTCTAGCGACGCGACGGTCATCCGCTAGGTACTGGGAGTTCCCTTGAACAATCGTTGAGTAGTGTTGTCTTGGCAAAGGTTGTCTGCCGCCATTGGCGTTTCCTTGCACGAAAAGGTGGAGTGGAGGGAATCTCAGCATAGCTTCCAGCGCCGGGATAGCCTTCATGCATGCTGCAGCCCGTAGGTAGTTGCCATGCAGGCTAGCCTTTGCATAAGTACCTAGGTAAGCAGGGCCTTTTGGAATGACGTAGTAGCGCTGACTATCAACTACGGTGGACTGCAAGGATAGTGTATGAATTCAAAAGTGAGTCACGACATTAGCGGTAGTAGGTAGCGGTTTTTTGTCCATAGAAGTGCAAGTTTATGGACACTTGGGAAACTCCCAACAGTTGGGTCATCGTTTGCAGATAATCGCCGCAATCGCATTGTGTCGACAAGTTCTATAACATCCCGACTGGCTTAATTGTGCTTGCAGCTGTATCCTGGGCTCCGAAGTCCTATTTAGGTAGGTACCTAATGAATCTATTAAGATCGGACTGACTTGGTCTGAAAAATTGGCTGGTAGTTGGCGATGTTCTTGCTTTATGTAAGCCGTGAACGACGGAAATAGCATACATTTTGGGTAAAGAGGTAATTTAGAATTTCCTCTTAAGGCATCCTCTTCGGTAAACCTACGTCTGATTACCACTCCGATGGGCTTGTTCTCCGGTAGTGAAAGGAAATAGCGTCATGCAGTAATTTTTTATAATTTACTAGCTAATGCCTGCGGCCTCGCCCGCTACCAGACGGCTTATTTTCTTTCCGATACCTCCAACAAATCTATACTCTATACTAATACTAATATACTAATAGGTATATAAAGCTGAAGAGTTTGTTTGTTTACTTGAACGCGCTAATCTCAGGAACTACTGGTCCAATTTGAAAAATTCTTTCAGTGTTAGATAGCCTATTTATTGAGGAAGGCTATAGGCTATATATCATCACGCCAAGACTAATAGGAGCGGAGCAGTAACGAAAATTGTGACGCAGACGAAGTTGCGCGGTTCAACTAGTATAATCATTATATTTTAGCCAATGTATACAAAAACTTGCCAATTATCAACCACTCTATCTTGGTGAAAACATCATGAATATCGGTGCAACAGTTTTTGAGTTTATAGCGAACAGACAGACAGACGCGGTGAAGGCTTGGGGGAGGACTTTGTTTTACAATAATGTAGTGTACCTAGTGATTAATAAAAAGGATGTCGTATCGCATGACGTAACTCTTAGTACCTGAAGGTACTACTACCGAGCCGGCGGAGGTTTGTTGTCTAGTACCTTTAGGCTTTAGGTACTATTATCGAACTATACGGTTAAAGTAAGTAAGTAGGTATTAAAGGTCACTTGGAAGCTTGGAAACATAAAAGATCGATGCTAAATTAAACTACGTACTTAATAATTCCATGGTAACAAATGTAGGTACAATGTCATGAAGTTAAAAAAATACCTCGATAAGTCAACGAAGTCACCACAGGTGACGGTGTCAAAATCCAAATTTTTAAGTTTAATATGTGCATATTGTCATGTTCACCTTGTTGCTTGCCATGTTGTTCAGTTATTAAATCAACGTTATGTACGGCAATAAGTACGTCCCCCAGCTTCATATTAATGTTCAATTTAAATCAATGAGCGTGATATTCAAACGTCATTCAATTCGGAAAGCAATTGCATAAGGGTGTATTCACGTAGGAAGCAAAGCTGGGGTAAGCGGGATTGGTTAGAGACATCGCGCTTCTAGACTGGATCGAGTTGCCGCCTGCTTTTTGCCTGAAGGCAGGGTTTTCCGACGAACTTTTACTAAACGTTCTTTTGTAGGTACTGTTACAGCCGTGATCAGAAATGTTTTCGGCAAGTGTTGTCCAGGATCATCGTCTTCAGCAAAGTAAGTACCTTCCCGCCTAAGCTTTTAATCTAGTTATACCTAGTACCTACTACACGTTGTATTGTATCTGATCTGCTATTTTACAAAGATTACCATCCGTCCAAATTGAACCGGACGTTTCCGGCTCATTTCCTTATTTATTTATTTAAAACTCTTCACAGTTTTAAACTATTATATAAATAAACATGACCAAAGTTTCAGCTTGACTAAAGAGAACTTTTTATAAAACATGCAAATACAAAGAAACAAGAAGGGAAACTACAAATTTAAATGTTAAATTGACTTTTCTTTGAAACGGTAGTTGGGATTCGTGCTTTTTGGTAGGTGACTAAATATGTATTATACTAGCACTCCGCCCGCGACTTCATTCGCGGGGGTCTAGTTAGTACTCCACGAACTTCATCTCCTCGTGTAAATTACTTATTAATAGACTAATCGTTCGAAGACGGCAGTTCGCGCAAACTGCAACATTCTTCTTTCTCAGTATTTTTATACCCATCATAACTTTGAAAAGAAAGGTCCAATTTTAATGTAATTTACTTGTACATAACCAAACTTAATTATTAAATGATTTAAATAGATAAGGATTAATACCTATCATGACACTAAAATCACCACTATTCCATTTCACCTGGGTTTTGATTGAGTCATTTGACCAAAAAGCGGTCATTGTGACTTAACCATAATACTTAGATATATACCCTCGTGGATTTTTTGTAGATATTGATGTCCTCTATAAAACTGCAGTACATCACTTTGCTCTACTGTCAATAGTTTCCGCAGCGTACGCGATATAAGGATCTTTGTTGGTATTTTTTTCACACCTTAGGTTACATTTCTAAGTTTTCATACGGAACCCTAACTTTTTCGTAAATATTCTATAGCCCATGCTCATCAGGGATATTGTAGGATTCTAATGATGAAAGAATTTTTCAAATCGGTCCAGTAGTTTCGGAGCCTATTCAATTAAAAAAAACAAACAAACAAATCTTTCCTCTTTATAATATTAGTGTAGATGTAGATTATTATACATTAATTACAGACAGATTTTTGAAAAACATAAAGTAAGTACCTACCGCTCAACAAAAAATCATAAGTTAGAAACAAATTACTGAAAAAAAGAAAAAGGAGTTTGTATTTTTTCAAATTTCTCATAATCCTCGGAACTATAGGACCAATATTTCTTACTTTTCCAGAGGAGTGAAATACTACTCTGTCAAGAAAGTACCGGGAAAAGATCAATAATACACAAAATGTCTGTTATTCATCCAAATTTATTTTATCACCTTCAAAGTATGCTCCTTTAGAAACGATACACTTGCGCCAACGAATAATCCATTCATCAAAACATTTTTTAAACGCTGCTTCCGGAATTGAGTTCAGTTCTCGCCGCGAATTCTCCTATGTCTTCTATCGATTGAAAACGGGTGCCACGAAGTGGTAATTTGAGTTTAGGAAAAAGAAAAAAGTCAGCAGGAGCCATATCTGGTGAATATGGTGGTTGCTGGATGGTATTTGTTGAGTGTTTGGTTAAAAATTCGTTCACAATGATAGCCTTGTGCGAAGGCGCATTGTCGTGGTGCAAAATCCAAGAATTTTCTTTCCACAAATCTGGCCTTTTTCGTCGAATTTGCTCTCTTAAACGCCGCATAACGCTCAAATAATATTCTTTATTTACCGTTAGACCTTCCGGTAAGAATTCAGAGTGCACAACACCGCGATAGTCAAAGAAAACAGTCAACATGACTTTGACTTTTGATCGACTTTGGCGTGGTTTTTTCGGTTTCGGTTCAGTTGGAAGGCGCCACTCCGAAGCTTGTTGACTAGTTTGCATGTCAAACTCGTAAACCCACGTCTCGTCACCTAACAATGCGTTTCATGAATGTTGGGTCCGAACTGACTCGTTCTAGCATGTCCTCAGCGACTTTCATGCGATTGAGTTTTTGGAGAAAATTCAGATCTTTTGGGAGTAGCCGAGCAGCAACATGTTTCATACCCAAATGATTAGTTAAAATGGTACGGATCGACTCGTGAGATACAGAAAGTTCGGCGGCTATCTCTCTCAGAGTTGAATGGGGATTTTCAGTCACTATTTCCTTCACTTTTGCGATGTTAACTTCAGTTGCAGACGTTGACGGCCTACCAGAGCGAGGCAAATCTTCCATCACATCTCGAACTCTTGAAGCACTCATAAGCACGAGTTTTTGATAAAGTCGATTCACCGTAAGCCTTCTGTAACATTTTCAGTGACTCCGAACACGAAATTCCATTGGCGATGCAAAATTTAAGACAAACTCTTTGTTCGATATTTTTGTCCATTATGACATTCGCAATACACACTATATATGATATTACTAAAACCAGCACTGTATTTAATATAAATAACAGATGCAACTCAAACTCCGCGCCAAAATGGAAAACAGTTGTGCCAATCTAACAACTACAAAAAAACAAAAATTTGAATTTGGAACCATAAACAAATCATCCATTCCCGATACTTTTTTGACTGAATGTATAAAGCTGAAGAGTTTGTTTGTTTGTTTACTTGTTTACTTGAACGCGCTAATCTCAGGAATCTCAGATTTGAAAAATTCTTTCAGTGTTAGATAGCCCATTTATTGAGGAAGGCTATATGCTATATCATCACGCTAAGCCCAATAGAAGCGGAGCAGTAATGAAAATAGTGACGCAGACGAAGTAGTGCTGGTCAACTAGTTGATATATAAAAAATCCAAGATGTACAATCTCGAAGCAACACATGAAACCTTCACTGTATCAATGTATCATGTGTCAAATAACATGGCGGCCGCCGATTTTTTTACAATAATACTATTCAATTGTTGTTGCGTCGTGATGGCTATTTCGACCAGTCGACTACAGGTTTCAAACAAACGCACAACAAAGAATTTATCTTGATAAAATTAAATTAAAAAAAATATAATAGCTTATGCTAGTGATCGCAAACTTTTCATGATGTGTGTACCCATGTACACACCCGGGTGATTCGGATACCCCAGGATACGAGGGACCTAAATTTTATTTTTGGACGCCTCCCTGTATAATATTTTTGTGGGCTGAAGAAGGCATATACGAGTAGTAGTAGTTATACCTACTTGCATGTAACTGTGCAGTCACCAGCGTGTATTCACCAAACTTTTCTGCGTTTATAGAAAATTCCGATAAAATGGTTTGCAGAACTAGGTATAATCTCTTGATCAACTCATCTACATAAACTAAAAATATTTTTTCGACGTGTTTGGGAGGCTGCCATTACTTAACCCACCCTCCGAATCGCAGCTGACGTTCACAGAACTCCATAATAAAGCTCTCTTAACCATCTTACAAGTTTTCGTACGGGGGGAAATGTATGACAAAATTTGAGCCTGACTCGCGGTTTTGTGGTGCAACTGAAGAAAATTTTGTCTACATAAAAGTATGCGGATTGATTTTTTATACATACAATGCACCTCTTCTTCCACCTGGCGTTAATCCCGGCCATTGCCAGGGTCCGCCTTCCGACTGAGCTTCCTCCAGTTTGCCCGATCTTTAACATCCTTTCAGTTAGGCCATTGGCTTTCATGTCGGACTTGACGATGTCCAGCCAGCGATACATGTCTCTGATAATATCAATATAGGCATCGGGAACGCCCCTGAAGCGAAGTGCCCATCAGATGAACTGCCGAGGTATACAGTCGAAGGCCTTCTGCAGGCCCGACCGATTTCCGATTCTTCATGTGGCGAAGAGCAATGCGGGTTTCATCGAGGGAAATAAGTCCAAGGTTAGGAGGAAGGTTATGGAGATGCTGTTTGTTAGACAGCACCGCGAAGTATGTACACAATCTTTGCTTAACAGAGGGCATCGTAAAGCAACTTACCCCAGGGTAAGTTGCTCGGGTGTCCCTTACACAGAGAGATTTGCTAATGTCCCGTGTAGCTTTCTCCCGGGCACGCGCCAGCTTAAAAATAAACTTTTGCCCCTCCGCAGTTTCCAGCTTGTCGTATAAGAGCGACAGAATTTTGCTGCGGGCTCTGGCTACAGCTTTTTTTGCAAGCAGTGCGCTTAGCCGCTCCATATGCCTCCTTGACATACGGAGAGTTAGACACTTGCCACTGTTTGAATAAACCCTTCTTCTTTCGAGTCGCCTCCTGCACCCCGCGGCCCATGACCCCCCCCACCCCTATATACGCCTATGATCATTGGTCTTTCCTGAAGCTTGATGAGGTTTATCAATGTGTCATCATCTGCTTAGCCTTTTCCCAACTATATTGGGGTCGGCTTCTAGTCAAACCGGATTCAGCTGAATACCAGTTTTTTATGCGAAACGGCTGCCTACCAGACCTCCACAACCCATTAAATGGGTAACAATCCGTATCGACTGCCAAAGTTCAAGTTCTACAAATGATAGCCGGGACCAACAGCTTAACGTACTTTCCGCTTACTTGCTTATCAATGTGTAAACCAAGCAATTCCCGGAAAAGAATTTGGACGTTCTTCTTTTTTCCTCCTTTAATATTTCTGTTCTTTGGAGTTGATGCAGCTCACTTTTCAAAGCCTAGATTATAAGAAATATGCAGAGAGATTTCCATACATCTTTTCCACGCATACAAGGTGGAGAGTCCGTATTTAAACGAATCTTCATTCTCAACTCTTGCAGTTACTTTTGTTAGATGGTTCATCTGTTTAGGAGTTGCTCCACAAACAGAGCATGAACCACTAGATTTTATTTGCTTTAACACTTGAGCAACTTTCCCGTCAATCATAGCCATGAACAGCTCATGTCTTACTTCTATAATATTACCTTCTATTGCTGCTCGAAGCCAAAATGAATGATTCAACTCAAGCGTTGGAGTTTAATCATTCATTTTGGCTCCGAGTTTACTTATAATGACTGAAATAAAAAAAAATACAATAAGTCCAACAGAAATGAAGTTCTTATGCAACATCATTATTATCATGGGTGTGGTTAAAATAATAAACGTAAAAAAAAGTACCCTTTGTCGACATTTTGGCTTCTAGTTCGAAATGGCGCAATAATGACGCAGGTTTTTTTAAAAGCTTTTATTTAACTTGCAATGTATGTGCATACATACATTGCAAGATGAATAAAAACATACATACATAATATGTATGTTTGTTCGGGTGGAATCTTGTTACTCAATTTTGAAGCAGATATCTTCAACCAATTGAGCTGAAATTTTGTATACACGTTTAGTTTGGATGACAATACACGATAAGTTGTGTGACGTTATTCTAAATCCAATATAGCGGACAATCCAAGATGGCGGAATAGTTATTTTTAATGCATTTCTACAATATGGTATCAAATGAAAGGGCTCGTTGATAGTAACTCGAAATAACTAAAAAGTAAAAAATAAAATTTTCCTTTAAAATTTATCATAAAAACTTGTTGCGAGGTTTGATTAATGGGTACTATGGGTAAGTAAGTACTTACGCAAACCTCGCAACAAGCTTTTATGGTCAATTTTAATTTTATTTTCTTCTTTTTAGAGCATTTAAATAAAACTGTTTCAATAACACTACTTTTGTCTAAACTCTTTTTGAGATGGAAAATATCGTTTGGTCCCATAGTGCGCCGCCGAGCCGCTGTCCGCAACGCTGCCCGCGCCGCTGCCGCTCCGCGCCCGCTGACAACGTGTCTGCGGCCTAAAGTTCTCGTTTACCGAGAGAGTGCGTCGCGTCGTCGGCGTAGCGTCTCGCGGTGTGGCGACTTTTTCCATTGCCAGACAGGCGATGCGTTCAGGCGGCCAGCACCATCACATGCACAGACACAAACATTACGGCAATGTACGATCTATTATATGGAGATGCGCGTGGTGCGGGGCGTATGGACGCGTGTGACGTCGCGGGCCTCGCCGCGTGTGACGTCGCGGGCCTCGCCGCGGGTGACGTCGTGGGCCTCGCCGCGGGTGACGTCGTGGGCCTCGCCGCGGGTGACGTCGTGGGCCTCGCCGCGGGTGACGTCGTGGGCCTCGCCGCGAGTGACGTTGTGGGCCTCGCCGCGGGCGTCGCTCCGTTTTACCTTGAATGGAGAATTGCTGAAATACCTTCGCCCCAAGTCTGCTATTTTTATAAATTCGTCATTCCAACACTTTCCCATTGACATTTTGCTAAAAGTTCGATCTAATCTGCTAATTTATAATGGTCGCTCATTGGTCTCGTAAAAGAGTCGTGGTAGTATGACATTTTCGTATTGCCATTATTATAAAACCCGTTAGTAGAAATTATTTTGGAAAACTACAACTAAAGGAGATGGGGAGAAAATGTATGGGCTCTGGTCCAAGAAGCTATTGAGTTGAGATTCTACTATACTCAAATCTACGGTCGTCTCCATAGACGACCGTAGATTTGAGTATAGTAGAATGAAAAGCACCATTGCTTTTCAAATACCAAAGCTCAAGGAAATAGCTAAAAAAAAGGTTACAAAATATAAAGTTCTTCTTCTTACTTCTACGCAAATCAATAAAGTCGTTGATTGTTTAAAGATTATGCAATCGATATTCACTACTCTTCGAGTATAATAACTACTATACTTATAACCTTCACGACTATAATCCACGGGTAAGCAGAAATGTGCTGTTGTATGCCAAAGTTCATCTTGGTTACATTAGTACTCCTTATGAGGTACCAGTGAAGGGTTCACAAGTTCTCGTCACACGGTACCTTCACGACTAATAATCCTTAAAGGACATGTTCGCCGCAGTCAAAGTGGGTTTCATTCGTTTTTAGGGTTCCGGAGTCAACAAGGAACCTTTATACAGTTTTGGTATGGGTATACCTACATATTAATCACGCCGACAAACTGGTAACACTAAATCTTGAAGAAAACAATTTTAGGTAACCTCCCTACACGTAAAGTGGGGATGTTTTTTACATATTTTCTATCCCACAGTGTGGGGGGTCGTTGGATAGATCGTATAAAAATATTGAGGGTGTACGAAAACTTAAAAAAGCAAAAGCGCAGGGTGGCGTATTCCTACTTAAAGACATGCCTAGTCTTAAAACCATAACCACAAGCATAATGTGTGCGCAACAGCCTTTAGTTCGTTGACTGATTAACACACGCAATAATAATGCATATGGCAACTCGTGCAAGTGCTTCGCGATTTATTTCTGCATAAAATTCGTAAGTTATTGGAAAGGAGTTGACAAGATTGAATCCGAAACGAAATAATAATAAATATTATCCCATACCACGCAAACACGTTGATGAAGTTTAACTTTTTTCGCTATAGGCGAACTTTTAAATTATTTTTCATAGTGAACTAGTGTTCACTATGAAAAATAATACAATTCTTACAAGCTTTAAAATGATGTGTGTCTCATTCATAGGCTCAAGTCACACCGAGATGGCAGCGAAGCGGCGAGCAGGTTCAGTGTCATATAATTTTAAACTTAGGTAGGGTAGGTAGGGTAGGTAGGGTAGGTAGGGTAGGTAGGGTAGGTAGGGTAGGTAGGGTAGGTAGGGTAGGTAGGGTAGGTAGGGTAGGTAGGGTAGGTAGGGTAGGTAGGGTAGGTAGGGTAGGTAGGGTAGGTAGGGTAGTTAGGGTAGGTAGGGTAGTTAGGGTAGGTAGGGTAGGTAGGGTAGGTAGGGTAGGTAGGGTAGCCAGCTGACGGGAGCGAAGCCGCGCGGGTCAGCTAGTCGTGTTATAAAAATATCTTGCAGCGCTATGCAAAATGCGCCCAAAATCAAAGAATAATCGGCCTATCGCCACTCGGTTTCGATAGCGACTCCGCATGTAAGGGATCGAATAAGGGGCGTAGCGAGAGCTACGTTAAAAAGAAAGACTGATGGAACTTTTAAGAATTACTTACTATATTACGTCTTCACTTTATCAGAATATTTTACAGAACCTATAAAAGACTAACATATCCCGTCATTATTTTTCTCAAACCTCATCTAATTCTTCTTAAATCTGTCAAGGCTTATGACATTGAGAAAATTATATTTTCTTTTGCTTAGAGCATATAAATAAAAGCTTTTCTAAGTTTTTTTTTATAATCTTGTTATTTTATATCACAATTTGAAGCTAAAATCAATAAGCCGTTTAGGTACTTACGCAAATCTCACGATAAGCTTTATAATAAATTTTAAAAGAAAATTTTCTTTTTTTCTTTTTAGAGCATTTATTAAATTAAAGCATACTTTTTAGTTATTTCGAGTTACTCTCAACAAGCCTTTTCATTTGATACACATATTGTAGAAGTGCATAAAAATAACTATTCTGCCATCTTGGATGTTCCGCCATATTGGATTTAGAATGACGTCACATTATTTTTCGAGTTACTCCCAACAAGCCCATTAATTTGATACCCTTATTGTAGAAATGCATTAAAAATAACTATTCCGCCATCTTGGATGGTCCGTTATATTAATATATAATAATAATAATAATATTCCACACAACTATCACACAACGCCATCTAGTCCCAAGCTAAGCAGAGCTTGTGTTATGGGTACTAGACAACTGATAAACATACTTATATATTTCTAAATACATACATATTATAGATATATAAACTACACCCAGACACAGAACAAATGATCATGCTCATCACACAAACATTTGTCCTGGGTGGGAATCGAACCCACAACCTCTGGCATAGCAGTCAGGTCACTAACCACTAGACCAACAGGCCAGTCAATATTGGATTTAGAATGACGTCACACAGCTTGTCGTGTATTGTCATCCAAACTAAACGTGTATACAAAATTTAAGTTCAATCGGTTGAAGATATCTCTGCTTCAAGATTGAGTTACAAGATTCCACCCGAACAAACATACATACATACACAATTTTAGTAAAAGCTTTTAAAATGACCGATTTTTGGTGCCATATTATGCCTTCAATAGTTTTTAAATTTTCAAAACCTATCGTGTGGGGTATTAAGATAAACGGCTCGTGGAGACGACTCCAAAAATGTAACTCACTAAAAAGAAGGTTCATAAGAAAATTGACTTTGTCAAAAAACCCGACCGCTAAAAACAAGTAAAAAGTTCGAAACAAGTCGCCTCTCAAGCAGTTAGTTGCAGTTCAATCACTGATCTGATGCCACCAACTGCATCAGACTGCTTGAAAAGGTACTTGTTAGTGAGTTAGGTACATTTATATTAGTGACTCTAGTCATTTAATTTACGCGTTAGCCATCGAAATCGAAAAAAATATGCTTGTTTTACTTCAGATGACAAAAAAACTACGATAGGTTTCAATTCTGTTAGACTTGACTTGGGTCTGATGTGACCATTCTTCTTACAGGGCATTTTAGTTATTCCCTTGGCCTTTTCTAAGCAGTTCTAACACAAAACGCACCCGAGTTGTGTTGTTAGTGTGCTAAATAAAAATTTTTGATTCATGAAAGTACATACTTTTATAATTGGTCATTGAAGACTTCGGCATCATAACGTTCTCGCCTTTGGGTCGGGCGTCTATTTGGCCTTGACTCCAATGAGTTTGCCTCCTTGCATCAATGTGACTCATTCGTGAAACCAACTAAAAGTTAACAGTTTTCAAAAAGAGGAGGATGTTTTAGTGACAAGATTGAAATTTTAAATCTTTCGCCGTTTCGCGGACCATATTTTGGCCCTTGCGGACCACCAGTGGTCCGAGAACCACAGGTTGGGAATGTATTTGACTAAATTGTACATCTCCTTTCTGCCTAGCCTTTTCCCATCTATTTTGGGATAGAATGCCAAGATAGTTGGGAAAAAGCTAGGCAGAATGATATTTTTTTAGGGTTCCGTGCCTCGAAAGGAAAAAACAGAACCCTTATAGGATCACTTTGTTGTCCGTCCGTCTGTCTGTCAAGAATTTTTATCTCGGGAACGCGTGGAAGTATCGATTTGGAATTTAAACCATATACCTACACAGCTCTACGGCACCCTGAAGCTGTAAAAAACATTTTTATAAGTTAAAATATTAAAAAAGATATAGCCGTTTATGCCGTAATAAAACGAATATTTCGACTTTCTGAAGGGAATCAAAACGCATAGGGTATTTAAGTAATACCGTCTTATACTACAGGTATAGGGTAAATTCTATAAACATTTGGGGTTAAATCATTAAAAATATAGTCTTTATTTAAAGTACGTAATCAATCATCGAGCTTAATAATCCACTGATTGGAATAAAAACTAGGTACTTTAAAAATTAAATGTTATCCCGAGTAACATTTAACGTTTATTTCATCAAAATCGCCCCACAAAATCAAAAGATATTGAATTTTTAAGTTTAAGAAGAAACTTCCTGATATATTCTAATCAATCAGACCGCCATCTATTAAGAAAAAATAAAATGCACGAAAGCATGAAAATAACAGCATAAGTTATTAGTTAAACTTTTATAACGTACCAAAATAATAGTGAAGGTATTAATTAACTAATATCTTATCGTTATTAATTACGATTACATACTTTGTCTTGAAACGAAATAGTCGATAAATGGCGCTGCACTGATGACGCGTTTTTCTGAATCACGGTGTTAATATTTTCCATTGAAGAAAGAACCTCACACGATTTGTAACAGTGCAACGTTAGTGGTCTTGCTTGAAAAATATCTGCTATGGTCCAAAATCGTTAAAATCTCAGAATTGTTCTGGTTCTTAGCTCGGAAAAAACTGCGAGACTTGATTCCTGAACTATTTATAATACGTACTTACAAATTTTGCGGAACCTTCAGTGCGCGAGTCCGACTCGCTCTTGACCGGCTTTTTATTAATAGGTGTAACATATACTAATGTTGAACACATGTTGGGAATAGGTATATTGATAAAGGGAGAAAACACTTTACGAGGGGATTTATTTGAGAATCCGATTGAAAAGTATTACGACCTTCCACTGCCTGAAAATAAGATTATAGCGACATATGTCTGGGTCGACGGTACTGGCGAGAATCTGCGTTCCAAAAATCTAACTCTGGACTACATCCCCGAAACGCCTAAAGGTAACCAACATTATTTTCCGGCTCGTGCAAAGCCACTAAGAAAAGTTATTATGAAAAGCTGAGGAATCTGCAGTTGATGCCAGCATTGTGTAATTCAAAGATGCAAATGACTGTCCCCAAAATTAAATTCTGACAGAAGAAACGTTTTGCGTAGTGGTTGAGCGATTGGCCTGTGCTACGTGTCACGGGTTCGATACCCGCACGGAAAAAAAATGTATATCCAAAAAACGGTTGTTCCGGGTCTGGCTGTTTGTGAACGCATCCACGATATAGGGGAAATTCCTAGTGTGGGGGGGGCAACGTATTACAAAAAAATACAAAATTGAACGTTATTTAGATTATGAACACGTGACATAAACAGAACTAATTCCAATGCTAGCTAAAGCTTAGGTATACCTCAAAAAAGATGGTGAATTGATTTATTAAGGTTTTAAGGTGAATGCTCCAGGGTAGCCCGCGAAATTCAAATATTTTTATGTTTTTTGCAATTTGCCGGTCAGTGTGAAGCTGTATGTGGACCAAATGCGATCTGCGACCGTAACGCGTATTTATCTAAAGAATTATAACCATTTTAATCATCAATATAGCCTTCTAAGTTCATGTAGTTCGAAAGAATGATTATTTCTGAAATATTCATTTCGCGTCTACCCTGGAGCATTCACCTTAAGGATCTAGGGCAGCGTTTTCACTCACATCTGCTTTGTAAATAACGTTGACCAATAGTCAGGTTTACCTACCTAATTAATATTAAATTTGGAAAATAAAATCGCAGGTGATTATGATTTTACCCTTTAAATTTTTTGCAGGTAATTTTACAAAAATGATAGAGAGTTGGAATAATAAAGTAATGGAAAAAATGTTATCGAAACTCACATATTCCCAGTCTGAAAAATATTTGCCGCCATACGACTACTATCCCAGAAATCTGGAATTTACCTACAAAACAGAGTGCAGATTACGAACTAAGAGGAATATGAACGTTTTTGATGAAAACATGAAAGGTGAGACAGGTAGTAGGTGTTCGTACAGCTTGTAGCCCAAATAACACAGCTATGCTGAATAAAGTTTGAGTAATAGCGATCCGCGAAACTATAAGCTGAAACTATTGTCTGAATAATGTCTGAGTAAACGTCTATTCAGCTGTCATTCAAGCAATTTGCGCACATTTCGAAATAATTAAGGGCCTGTTTTACGATATCCGAGTAACCAATACTCACCGAATAAATTCGAAAATGGAACATAATTTGTATGGAAGTATCTGCCAAGTAAATTAACGGGAACTTAATCGTAGGTGGTGAAACAGGCACTTAGTCTGTAAAACAGACATTACAGTCTGGGTTATGGCTTAGTAATGGCAAAGGGGGTAATTACTAAGCTATCACCCAACATCTGAAAAAAGCTGACAACTCTTATAGCATTATACGTTCTCAAATGCATACGTATGAATTCAGAAATTATTCAGTACTTATTTAGTTCATTTGCGTAGTACTAATCGAACAAAATTAAGAGTTAAGTTGTAAAGTAGAAAAAGCGGTGTTTAATCTAGTAGTACGTCTTTGTTCTGACACTCCATGTTTAGTTGCATTGAATAAAATCAATAACGAAGAAAATCGGATGTAAATGTTATTACCTATGTATCAAAACCATGATACACGTTAAAATTTATCTACGCAAGTGGTCTTGTCGTGAATAGCATATGAATTATCTCCAGTAGCGAAGCGAGCATGGGTGTCACCCGGGGCGGATAATGTGGTGTCACTCCAAACACGCACAATATTGTCACACCATAATTATGCCTTTGGCCTTTCGTTCTGGTGACGGTAATCGCAAGCCATCTTTCGGAAGGGGGTGGAAAAGGTGTGTCATTTGCGCTGCAGGTATAATTTTCAGAAATATTCTTATCATACTTACAAACAGAATCTCGAAAATTAAAATTAGTGTGAATATTTTGATTTGGTTTTCATTACTATCTAAAATCAATTTTGTTGAGTACCGCAAGTAAGCTCAAGAACCAAAAGAGGGCAGAGCGAGCAAACCGAACTCGAAATTTTTGCATATCACCTCGGATAGGTTTTATTTTCTTGTGATCATTAACATTTAAATAGCAGTATATTAATGGAGAGAAGAGAAAGAAAACTCATTTACTGAGAGAGGGCAGAACGCAACGTTTTTGTTGAGTTATACAGAAACGCTCGAGAACAAAGAGAGGGCAGAATGTAAGAGCGAGAGAAATGAGCTCGAAATTTCTTACACCCCACCACGGACGCGTTTCATTACGTCGCCCGTTAAGAGGAAACATGGGCGGCGAGACTTTTTACGTAAAAAGTCATAATTTTAGGTTTGGCTCTCGACTTCCTCCAATGTTGAACCGATTTAAGGGATATTTCACAAACTGAACAAGAAGGATATATACTAAGCTGTGTCCCTATACATATTTTCCTTTTTATGATTTATTAACCGTATTTAAGCACTAAAACCCTCACAAAATGCTCAAAATTGTGCGGTAAATCGCTGACAACGCCCTAGTGTTCAAATTTGGCAACTGTTAATCGGAATAGGGGTTGAAAGTTGGTAGGTTGAAAGAAAGTTTGTATGAAAAACCTTATTCCTTGAGCCAATTTTCTTGAAAGGGACAAATATTGACCAAAGTAAATGATAAAGATCGTCATTTTTAGTTTTTCACAATACCGCCAATAGGCGAATTAGGGGTTCTTAAGGTTAGGTAGGTAGATACCTAGTTTGGTGACAAATAGCCGGTCAATTCTGTAAACACGTCGAAGACATGATGCCACATGTCGATGGCTTGGGTGAAGTGACACAAAGTGACGGTCATTCCATCTTAATTACATGGATTGACAGCTCACTTCACTCACGCCTTCATTTCGATATGTTTACAGAATCGCACTGCAGATCACCTGGTGAAGTGGATTCAAGAGGACACAAGACCGGTCGATGTAGTGACGATACGAGTGTGTCTAGCAGTGGACTTCTTTCAGCTGTAATGGTGTGATGATTAATGTTATGTAGGAAGGTACTACGCAACTCTTTGTATTTTTTAGCTACCTACGAGAAACTTTCTTACACTGCTTGGAAAAGTTAAATGTCACTTGGTGCTACAAAAATAATATAAAAAGACCTCAGATTTTAATCTATATCATTACTTTTATAACAGATTTACCGATTATTTCCTACGATGGCTTCGGGACTCAACAGGCGAGAAGAGTCGATGCTGATATGTACCTGTGGCCTCGTGCGATATACAGGGACCCCTTCAGACACGGCAAAAACCTCCTCGTCATGTGTGACACGTACAACAAGAATCTAGAGCCCACGCGTGCGTAATGACAATTACTATCTACCTTTTTTTCATCATAGAGAACCTACGAATGGCGCCTGGACGGGATCGCGATCGGGAATCGACCAGCAGTTCACTTTATACTCACTCGCATCTATTTTTACACGGTGAGATGTTGACAGAATAGATCGACTGATCAGTATTGCTATTCTGTAACAACATTTTCGAGTCTCGACAGCGGAATCCGAGGTGAGTATAAACATACATAAGACCTTTATGTTGAGTGCAATAAAGTTCACTTTGTGAGCTTTGTCACTCAGCTGAAGCTCGATATCGAAATGGTTGGAAATGGAAGATTTTTGATACCCCCGCCCCCCCTTGTAACGCACCGTAACGTTTTTCTGGATCCCCTCCCTCCCCCTCTCTAAACGTTACGCAACACTCAAGTGACCATTTATGCTCTAAAGTTGCAAAAAGTTATGTTATAGTTTTCATCCTTGGTACTCGTATAATCTTAACCAGACCATAATACAATTGAGGGATTCCCCGTAAAACTTACATGAAAAGGGTTGCCAATTTAGGAGTTTTAATTCCCTGCTTTTTTATTTAAAAAAAAAAGAAACAATGTTACGTAACGTGTTGTAAGAAAGACCCCCTCCCGGCCCTGTAACGCTTCGTAACGTTTTACGAGGCAGGGGGCCTCGTAAAACGAGAACATAAGACCTTTATGTTGTGTGCAATAAAGTTCACTTTGTGAGCTTTGTCACTCAGGTGAAGCTCGATATCGAAATGGTTGGAAATGGAAGATTTTTGATCCCCCCGCCCCCCCTTGTAACGCACCGTAACGTTTTTCTGGATCCCCTCCCTCCCCCTCTCTAAACGTTACGCAACACTCAAGTGACCATTTATGCTATAAAGTTGCAAAAAGTTATGTTATAGTTTTCATCCTTGGTACTCGTATAATTAACCAGACCATAATACAATTGAGGGATTCCCCGTAAAACTTAAATGAAAAGGGTTGCCAATTTAGGAGTTTTAATTCCCTGTTTTTTTATTTAAAAAAAAGAAACAATGTTACGTAACGTGTTGTAAGAAAGACCCCCTCCCGCCCCTGTAACGCTTCGTAACGTTTTACGAGGCAGGGGGCCTCGTAAAACGAGAACATAAGACCTTTATGTTGTGTGCAATAAAGTTGACTTTGTGAGCTTTGTCACTCAGGTGAAGCTCGATATCGAAATGGTTGGAAATGGAAGATTTTTGATCCCCCCGCCCCCCCCCCCCCTGTAACGCACCGTAACGTTTTTCTGGATCCCCTCCCTCCCTCTCTCTAAACGTTACGCAACACTCAAGTGACCATTTATGCTCTAAAGTTGCAAAAAGTTATGTTATAGTTTTCATCCTTGGTACTCGTATAATCTTAACCAGACCATAATACAATTGAGGGATTCCCCGTAAAACTTACATGAAAAGGGTTGCCAATTTAGGAGTTTTAATTCCGTTTTTTTATTTAAAAAAAAGAAACAATGTTACGTAACGTGTTGTAAGAAAGACCCCCTCCCGGCCCTGTAACGCTTCGTAACGTTTTACAAGGCAGGGGGCCTCGTAAAACGAGAACATAAGACCTTTATGTTGTGTGCAATAAAGTTCACTTTGTGAGCTTTGTCACTCAGGTGAAGCTCGATATCGAAATGGTTGGAAATGGAAGATTTTTGATCCCCCCGCCCCCCCTTGTAACGCACCGTAACGTTTTTCTGGATCCCCCTCCCTCCCCCTCTCTAAACGTTACGCAACACTCAAGTGACCATTTATGCTCTAAAGTTGCAAAAAGTTATGTTATAGTTTTCATCCTTGGTACTCGTATAATCTTAACCAGACCATAATACAATTGAGGGATTCCCCGTAAAACTTAAATGAAAAGGGTTGCCAATTTAGGAGTTTTAATTCCCTGTTTTTTTATTTAAAAAAAAGAAACAATGTTACGTAATGTGTTGTAAGAAAGACCCCCTCCCGCCCCTGTAACGATTCGTAACGTTTTACGAGGCCCCCTCCCGCCCCCGAATTGCGTTACATAATACTTGAACGCTCCCTTACTTACAGAAAAGACTAGCTGGTCTGCGGCCTGCCCTAGCAGCTAGCTGGAAGCCTAGGTCCTGCCCTGGAACAGTTTTATACGCAGTCGTTTTCCCAGATAACGTTTAAAATCATTAATCTACAAAATATAAGTAGGATAAGTACCCATATTTTTTACTTGGACAGTTGGGGCAAATTGACAGACACTGGTTCGGTTCCTGTTCAGTCATGGTATTAGGTATGCCTATTATGCACTTAGTAATCGCCTCGAGTCGGCTTTGTATTTGACACAAATACGTAGATACTATCGAATCGAAAATCCCGAACAAGTGTCTAGCATGTAGCCTGACTTTAATTACCATCTTAAAAATTGTTTCATACACAGGAACTAACCATCGCGTCAAATGCGCAAATGCATACAAGAAATGCCAGGAAGATGAGCCGTGGTTCGGTATAGAGCAAGAGTATTTTTTCCTGAACACGGACGATTCCTGGCCATTTGGATGGCCTAAGGGCGGCTATCCCCGGAGAGCAGATGTTTACTACTGCGGCATTGGCGTTGATAAGATGCTCGCGAGGGACATTGTTAACGCACACTATAGGTAGGCACCTACTCAGTAGGGGAAAGTGGTCACCCTTCGTACGCAGGGCACATTCGTACAATTTAATGCCCATCATCAGGAATGGCTTTTCCCATTTCAGAAAACTAACCATGCTGGAAGAGAAGCTCGCAAGTTTGCGATATCTTTAGATCTTCACCAACTGGTTAACCAAGCTACCCGCGTTCCGGATATTGAGGGCCACACACCCAACTGTTTGGACCTTCTGCTGACTACAGATCCGGACAGGCACTCTGTTTCGGTCTGGGCTCCGCTCGGTTCGTCCGACCACTGTCTGGTGAAGTCCGTATCTTCCTGCTCTCCTCCAGATTTAAGCCCTAGATGCACGAGGCGAGTATGGAGGTACGGGTCAGCAGACTGGGATGAGATGCGACATTTCTTTGCATCTTACCCATGGCGGCAAACTTGCTTCTCGTCGCGCAGCCCTTACGACTGCGCCATCGCAATTGTTGACGTGATA
Organism: Lacanobia oleracea; assembly: GCA_950371165.1. NCBI lineage: Eukaryota > Metazoa > Arthropoda > Insecta > Lepidoptera > Noctuidae > Lacanobia > Lacanobia oleracea. Next base: position 11,858,871 of record OX493385.1, read on the forward strand.
CGTCAGGGAATGGAATATTTTATTCCATTCTCTGACATCCCACTTGGCTGCGAGGCTAAGCCCTGGTATAACGCGTCTTGTGCGCAAACTAACCTGCGTAAAGAGCAGGCATACCGGGCATGGGCTTTGGCCCGCAGAGACGGGAGCGACGGGCAAAGTGTTCGCGCGACAAAAAGAACGTACAATTCTGCTGCTAAGGATTGCAAACGGGTGTTACGGAAGGCGCGTTTTGACCATGTTGGGCGGATTGGCATCAAATTGGCGTCCAACCCTTCGGGTAGCATGAAGTTCTGGTCCCTGTCAAAATCGGTCGAGACGAACTTCTGCCGTCCTTCGCTGCCTCCTATGCAGAAGTCTGATGGAACGCTAGCTCATTCCGCGCAGGAAAAGGCAAACCTATTTGCCTCGATCTTTGCCGAAAATTCTCGCCTTGATACGGCCTCTAATGCACCATCTCACATACCTCATTGTGGCTCCACAATGCCGAGGATCACAATTCACCTGAAAGAGGATCGTAAGGTCCTTTGTGGTCTGGACGTGAATAAGGCCAGCGGTCCTGACGGAATACCCGCGAGAGTCCTCAAAAGCTGTGCTCCAGAGTTGTCTCCTATCCTGACGCGCCTGTATCGTCTCTCCCTAAAACCCGGAGTGGTGCCGAAGTCCTGGAAGCTTGCTAATGTGCAGCCAGTGCCCAAAAAGGGTAACCGTGCCGACCCTGTCAATTACAGACCAATCGCCATAACCTCCACACTGTGTACCTAAAGTGATGGAAAGGGTACTTAACAATAAGCTGCTAGCATACCTGGAAGACAGTGAGCTCCTCAGTGATCACCAGTACGGCTTTCGTCGTGGTCGGTCAACTGAGGATCTTCTTGTATATGTTACGCATTGTTGGGGCGAGGCCATTGAAAAACACGGCGAAGCTCTTGCTGTGTCGCTCGATATTTCAAAGGCCTTTGATAGAGTCTGGCATGCTAGTCTGTTGGGTAAGCTCCCCGCGTTCGGCATCCCTGCTGACTTTTGCACCTGGATTTCCGACTTCCTGAGCGAGCGTTCGATCAAAGTGGTCATAGACGGCTGCTCATCGGATCATATGGCTATTGATGCCGGTGTTCCTCAGGGGTCTATTCTTTCTGCGACTCTATTTCTGCTACATATCAACGACCTGCTGCAACTTGGTGCAATCGGATACGCAGATGACAGCACAGTCTCAGAAAGATACTTTTCCTGTGCGGGAGCCGGCAGGGAGGCAACAGCTACTCTTAGAGAGGCCATGGTGGAGCAAATGAATTCTACCTTAAATCTCGTTTCCCAGTGGGGCGACGACAATCTGGTCAAATTCAATGCTCTGAAAACATAGGCGTGTCTCTTCACTGCTAAAAGGAGTCCATTTCAGCTATCTCCTACATTCCGAGGTACACCTGTACCTGTTACCGACCGCCTGGAGCTTTTGGGCATGGAGTTGACGTCCAATCTCAACTTCAGCTCAACAATCGAGTCAAAAGCACAGACTGCAGCCAAGAAGCTGAGCATCCTAAATAGGGTAAGACGGTACTTCACATCTGGACAGCTTATGAGTCTGTACAAAGCACAAGTCCGATCCTGTATGGAGTATTGCAGCCACTTATGGGATGGCTCAGCAAAATACCAGCTTGCTACATTGGACTCGGTTGAACGCAGAGCAAAAAGGCTTATAGGTGACGAGACGTTGGTGGCTCAGCTTCACAGCCTAGGTCATCGGCGAAATGTTGCCTGCCTGTCGGTCTTCTACAGACTGTTTTTTGGGGAGTGTGCGCAGGAACTCCACGACCTGATCCCACCATCGCCCTTTTACCACCGGAATACCAGACGTACTGCAGGGTACCATCCGTACTTGGTCGATATCCCGACTAGTCGTACCCAGCGCTTCTCTTCCACATTTATTATACGCACAGCTAAAGTGTCGAACTCTCTGCCAGCATCTGTGTTCCCGTCCACATTAACCCGTCTGCCTTCAAATCAAGAGTGAACAGGCATCTTCTGGGCACGCTCTCTCCATCATAGACCTCATCTATCGCTTTCCATCAGGCGTGATTGTGGTCAAGAGCTAGACCATTTATAAATAAAAAAAAATAAAAAAGATAGGGATATGCGTGAAAAACATTATTATCATTTATTCAGTTTCTCTAAAAATATACAAAAATTATGATTTTATTTTGTAATTCTAATTATTTAATTTAAATGGTAATTTAGAAAAAAAAATGCCATTAAAATTAAATTAATCAAAAATTACTCGAAAAACGAAGGAGATATAATCATTTTAAACAAATATATCTGTCCTACCTCTCGCGAAAACGCTGTTTTCTATGGCAGCTGTATAGGCGTAAAAAAATAATCAATATCTATTCATAATTGGCGGAATGATCGCGTAACATACCCACATACAAAATAAAACATACAGTCGAATTGAGAACATCCTCCTTTTTAGGGTTCCGAACATTCATAAGAAACAGAACTGTCCGTCGGTCACGGTCAGTTTACGGACCCACTGGTTCGATTATGTTGAAACTTGGTAGGTACACATTATGGACTTTTATGACCCAAACACGCGTTATTACATTATATTTTATTTATTTACGTAACGTGTCCGTTTTTGGATCAAATAAGTCCATATGTGTACTAAACAACAGAATAGGTTTAGTAGATCCGGAGAAAACTGGCTATGACAGACAGATACCTGAAATGATCCTATAACCAGTCTCAACTTCGGCGCCACCATCGAGTACAAAGCCCAAACTGCTGCCAAAAAGCTGGGCATCCTAAATAGGGTGAAGCGATACTTTAGGCCTGGACAGCTTTTAACACTATACAAAGCGCAAGTCCGATCCTGCATGGAGTATTGTAGCCACCTTTGGGATGGCTCAGCTAAGTATCAGCTTGCCGCGCTTGACTCGGTGGAACGCAGAGCTAAGAGGCTCATCGGCGACGTAAAACTGGTGGATGCCAAGCTACATAGCTTGGCTCATCGCCGTAAGGTTGCCTGCTTGTCGGTCTTCTACAGATTGTACTTCGGTGAGTGTGCCCAAGAACTCCACGACCTCATCCCACCGGCCCCCTTCTACCATCGGACATCCAGACGCACTGCATCTTACCATCCCTACCTTGTGGCTATTCCACCAATTCGCACTAAGCGTTTTCAAACGTCTTTTATAATGCGCACAGCAAAGGAGTGGAACTCTTTGCCAGCGTCTGTGTTTCCGAAAGCTTACAACCCTAATCTCTTCAAAGTTAGAGTGAACAGGCTCCTTCTGGGTAGGCTCGCTCCATCGTAGACTTTGTCTCTGTAATTTCTGACATAGACTAGAGTCAAGAGCAAACCCATTACAAATAAAAAAAAAAAAAAAAAAAAAATATAAGAGTTACGTTTCTTACGGATATTCGGAACCCAAAAAGCTTGACACCTTGAACAGTTCTGTACTAATATCTAACGTACATACTATACAGATGTTGTCTATTTGCTGGCGTTCTCATTTGTGGCACCAATGCTGAAATCGGGCCAAGCCAGTGGGAGTACCAAGTTGGTCCATCTGTTGGGGTGCACGCTGGTGATGATGTCTGGATGGCGCGCTTTATCATGGATACGGTCGCCGGGGAGTACGGAGTGCAGGTCACCTTGGATCCTAAACCTTTCAAGACCTGGGACGGGTCTGGAGCACACACCAACTTCTCTACTAAAAAGATGCGCGAGGAGAACGGAATTGAGTGAGTATTGAAACTTCGTATCGTAACATAATTCAATTAGGTAATTTTCATGTAGGAAGAGAGACTCATTCAGAAGGCTGATTCGAAACGGCCGACGACGCAAGAAAAACATAAGTACTTATCTGTAATGGGGGCCTTTTGTCAGCTGTGGGAGTGAGACGTTATAACTTAACGAGAACTGAAACAGTTTAGTGCGGTCTTGGAGTTTAACACTCGATGGGTGTAACAAACTAGTGAACTATTGATGTCTATTATGGGATGCTTTACCTACCTACTCTTGTATGTGTGTTTGTAAATCGGGCTGGTTTCTGCAACTCCACGACTAAGCGCGTATTTTGCGTGCAGGTGGGACAAATGTGTCATTCGATCCACCCCAGCTCCCCAAGGAAGGCCAGCAACGCCTTGGTGTTACCAACTATCTCACAGAGGGTACCTGGGTTTCCGAAGTACTTAGCCCTGTTATCCACGACTACCGGGCAGCTTAGAAGCAGGTGTGCTGCTTATCATTCTCCTCCATGCATGCTCTGCATAGCGGGCTGTCCGTGACTCCTATAGCATAGAGGTGTTTATTAAAAGACTCGTGGCCAGTTGTTACGGCTGTGACTGTAAGCAACTGTTGTTTAGTCAGTCTTAGGGCTTATTTTGTAAATCGACCATCGATAGAGGGAAGTGCCTCTTTGTCTTGCCTACACTCACTATGGCCAACCCATAGCTTGTGATGTTTATCTCCGGTGCGTTTCCTTACCAGATTGCGTAAATGCCCGAAAGGCAGCGGCACGAGGGGTTCAGGTCCCATCGCTGACATACTCGAACGAACCCCTTCTGGCGAGTTCATCCGCAGCGTCATTGCCTCGGGATTCGCTGTGTCCCTTGATCCATTGAATTGTTACTTTGTTGTGTCTACCAATCTGATTGAGACGTTGGCGACATTCGAGAATCAGCCCATAGATCACTGTGTGGCTGTTCACAGCTTGCAGGACAACAGGCCATGCTGTCCGAGAGTATACGTATTGAGTGGTCCCCTGCGAATCCCCAAGCGAACGCCGGCGTTCGCTCTCCCCCACTTCATTGTGTTGTGAGTTATTCCATTGAAAATAATTATTGTCAACATACCTACACCGGTGCATTACTTAAAATATTCTTAATTCTTTCCTTTTTTTTTTCGAAGTTGGTTAAAATAGCTATACCTATATGAATCGTGACAGGTTAACTTCCCTGGATAGGATGGATGATGCCGCCAGAGAAATGCATTCAGCTTGGAACACTGTGTTGTGGACCCCCAATGGTGTGGCTATATGGACATTGAGATCCTCTGAGAAGATTCCCGCACCAGTACCTGTACCTGTTTTTGATCCATCGGGGAAGATCCGCAGCTCAGCGGGGCAGAGCCCCTCGCTACGATGATCCTCACGCAATTGGATTTTGTATTTTTTATTAAAGATAAATTGCTTGGGTACCCGGTCATCGATTGCTTTTGTTATCCGGAGTTAATTATTGAGCTATTCGAGCAGAGCGGCGTGTCGTGTTTCTTTCTTACACCAGAGGTCTAATGTTTTAAGGTGTACTGCTGCCATCGTTGCTTCCTGTTGTAAAAACAAGTGTAACGGAGGGAGTCCCAGCATGGCTTCCAGCGCCGCAGTTGGAGTATTCCTCATGCAGCCCGTTGTCGCCATGCTGGCCAGCCTTTGCATGTGTTGTAACTTGTTTACGGCTGTACAGTAGTACACAACTAATATGGCTTACCGATGTACCTGCGCAGAAGACGAATTTTCAAAGCGCGGGAAATACTATTGACCAATCGGCACGCTCCATGCACCGCACTTCTTTTTCCTGTACCGCTATTTGTCGGCAACCGCTGCAATGTTAGCACGCGCCGCGTGGCATGCACGTGACTTGCGAGTGAGACGGAACAAACAGCTGCAGTGTATTATGAACCTTATAGTAGTGATCTAAGGTTGATTGTAAATTTTAAGCATTCTTTCGTTAGTCTTCGGGCCTTACTTTCTATTCTGTGCGAACGAAGATTCACGACGCGCCTTATTAGTTGGTACCACTGTAGTTAGCTTTGTGCGTGGCCACCACACCTCGGCCCCGTAGGTTAACATGGGCCGAATTATTGCGCTGTACAGCCATAGTATTATTTTGGGAGATAGGCCCCACTTCTTCCCTATCATTTTCCTGCATTGCCAGAAGGTAATACAGGCCCTGTTTAGTTTTTTTTTATTTATTTAGGAACGGGCTTGCTCTTGACCACAATCACGCCTGATGGAAAGCGATAGATGAGGTCTATGATGGAGCGAGCGAGCCCAGAAGATGCCTGACACTCCCCAAAAAACCGAAGACCGACAGGCAGGCAACATTTCGCCGATGACCTAGGCTGTGAAGCTGAGCCACCAACGTCTCGTCACCTATAAGCCTTTTCGCTCTGCGTTCAACCGAGTCCAATGCAGCAAGCTGGTATTTTGCTGAGCCATCCCATAAGTGGCTGCAATACTCCATACAGGATCGGACTTGTGCTTTGTACAGACTCAGAAGCTGTCCAGATGTGAAGTATCGTCTTACCCTATTTAGGATGCTCAGCTTCTTGGCTGCAGTCTGTGCTTTTGACTCAATTGTTGAGCCGAAGTTGAGATTGGACGTCAACTCCATGCCCAAAAGCTCCAGGCGGTCGGTAACAGGTACAGGCGTACCTCGGAATGTAGGAGATAGCTGAAGTGGACTCCTTTTAGCAGTGAAGAGACACGCCTGTGTTTTCAGAGCATTGAATTTGACCAGATTGTCGTCGCCCCACTGGGAAACGAGATTTAAGGTAGAATTCATTCGCTCCAACATGGCCTCTCTAAGAGTAGCTGTTTCCTCCCTGCCGGCTCCCGCACAGGAAAAATATCTTTCTGAGTTTGTAGTCTAGGTGATTACTCCAGTTTAACTTACTGTCTAGGATGACGCCTAGATACTTTACCTAGTTAGACAGCTGGAGCTCTGTGTTGAAGAGCTTAGGTAGCCGGTAGTGGCCTAGTGCTTGTTTTTGAGTGAACATGATTAATTCAGTTTTCGTGAGGTTTATTGACAGATCATATTCTTCGCACCATCTTTCCACGATGCGTAGTGCTTGTTGAGTGAGGTTGCAGATCGTTCCAGTCACTTTCCCTGGCACTAAGATTGCGAGGTCGTCAGCATAACCTATTGTGTAGTAACGATGTGCGTTGAGTTTGGTGATCAGGTCATTAATTACCAGATTCAACAGAAGAGGAAAGAGCATACCTCCCTGCGTGCAGCCGAAGCAGTTGGCTCTGATAGCCAGAGGCTGCTCTCTGGCTATCAGAGCCAACTGCTATTCTTCCTCAAGGCGAACCACTAGTACCTGTTCCACACCGTGTTTAGAGAGGGCGGCATTAATGCTGGAAAAGTTTGTCTTGTCGAAGGCTTCTTCGAAGTCTATGAAATTGCCCAGGCAAGACCCTTTCTGATGAATCGCTTCCTCAATTTGGCTCACCACCAGATAAAGAGCGGACTCTGTCGACTTACCCGAGCTGTATTCGTGTTGGTTACGCATACAGCTTTGCTTGGTAGTATAGATGCAGGCCTACTTTGCCGTCTCCTTCAGAGACAGTAAGGTGGCGTGGTCTTGAGGAGGAGCACAACGGTCGTGTAGATCCTCAAGGCAAGTCTTATTCCTTACGAAATGGTATGGTGCCTTGAAAAGTTGGAAGCTTTTGATGGCCCACTGAAGTTTATCCAGCGAGGCAATGGCCGTGTGTTGAACCTCCAGCCACTTGCGGAGTTGAGCCATCGCGGTCTGGCTGTGGTGGAGGTTAGCTTGCACGGACCTTACAGGCCGACAAAAGGGTCACCATCGCAGGCGAGACCCTCCTCGTCACCCTCTAGTCGCAGCCCGGCAAACATTGTCGCCCTCGTCGAAACCGTCCCCTCCCGGGTCCGAAGCCGGTGACAACATTACGTCGTCCGGGTCCCTTCCCCCGATGAAGGGACGGCACCTACGGTGGCTTGCGGGGACGCAGCGACATCCCCATCCAATGGTCTCCCCTGCGTCTTCCAGCGGCTGTTTCATGATCGGGTTCCCGACGGGGACGTTGGCGACGTGATCGGTTTAACTTTGCTTTGGGAGCTTTGTGTCCCCGCCTGCGTTCGTGACGCCGCTCCTTACGCGTCAGTCTTTCCCTCCTCTTACCCTGACTTGTAGGAGCTGCTGGACCTGAGGGGTCCGGACAAGAGCAATAGACTTGTGGAATGGACTTTTTACCCTTGCCCTTACTTTTACCTCTGCGGGTAGGCACCTGCCAGGCGCTTGCAAATACGTCCTCGGTGCTGCCAACCGCCTCCGTGTGACCGGAGACTACTGTGACTTGGAAAGTGGCTTGAGGAGCCACAGAAAGAGTGGAAGGGTGTTTAGGAAGGCTACTTCCGGCAGAAGTGTTAACCGGCCTTTTTTTCGCCTTTTTATGTTAAGAATCGGTACTGGTCCCATGCAGCGCCTTTCTCCCTTGCTTGGAGAGGGACTTTTTGGTCTTAGCTACGGTTTTCGCCACAGCCGGACCGGCGCCCGCGCTGGCTGGCGCCCACGGCGTGAGCCGCAGGACATCCAGGGACGATCGAGGCACGAGCTTTGCCAGCTTTCGCCGACTCCACTCCTGCGGTATTTTTAGTTGGCTTCAATCCGTTCATATTAAAAAATTACAAACTTTATCTTTCTGGCTCCCACCCGCCATGGAGCCCGCACCTGGGAACATCGCACTACTGTGAATGCGAACGTTAGGATTACCAGGAAGATATAGGTGCGCAAGGCTGGTTTACAGCGCGACAGTTGGTGCTCGATAAGGTTGGCAACTAATCAACCCTCACTTATACTCACCCTTACCTACAGCTTCGGCCGCCCGAGGGCGATTTCCGTGGACCCCACGCACCTCACCTGTGGCCCTCTGACAGGGCACTTTGGCCATTTCCCTATCCTTGGCTAGAGGATAGGGCCACCGTTTTGCTTGAAATCCAGACCAAAGGGGGCGTGTTGCCTCACGGACACATTACCGCCAGTGCCGATCGGCTCAACCCCTCCAGGACTCTTCATCCCCGCTTATAGCGCTCGACTGCGCAGGTCCTAGCGCAGGTGACAAAGTTCTTCTCCTCCTCTCCTTTAGTAAGTGGGATTTGGGATGAGACTGAGTGGATAGCCCGCCGCTCTGCGGGTCACCCGGTGGTTTCAGTTACGTCTATTTCGTAAGGAATTAGACTTGCCTTGAGGATCTACACGACCGTTGCGCTCCCTCTCAAGACCATGCCACCTTCCCGTCTCTGAAGGAGACAGCAAAGTAGGCCTTCATCTATACTACCAAGCAAAGCTAAGCAAAGTGTGTCGTTGTGCAACCCTAAAAGCATACATACAGACCAATACCTACTCTTTACTAATTAATGTATTAATTCACATAGCAAACTTAACTAAGATAAAACGCTAAAGCAACAGCGGTGGCTTTTGCAGTATGGTTGATAGCAACTGCATGAGAATAAACAATAAATATAATATCATTGCGAATAAAAATGAATACCAGCTGTGGACAGCTGTATGTTAATGATGAAGCCCAAATTTCTCATGAATCCGTAAATAACGACGAAAAATAAGGCAAATAACGACCTACACTATATACTTACTAACTAATTGCAGAGAAATCGAGAAAGCAATTCGCAAATTAGCAAAAGTCCACATGAAACACATCAAAGTTTACGATCCTCACGGAGGGAAGGATAACGCAAGGCGTTTGACTGGCTCCCACGAAACAGAATCTATTTCAACGTTTAGTGCAGGTAAATAACCACTCCTAAGGGTCTTCCGCTACCGCTTCAACTGACACGGTGACTGAGGTAACTGGCCTGTGCGGGAGAGGTGTGGTCAACTAGTCATGTGTTGGGAGAGCTTCATCATTTCCCCCAATGGCGGGCATACACAACCCTTTCACAACTCTCAGTCACCTCAGGATCTGTCTCATTTTTGACTGAGACTGATCGGTAGGCCTATAATTAAAGGATCTCTCTGATTCTACGATGTAGGAAAGAAAGTCTAACAGCAAAAACCCTAACAGAAGGCAATTAAAAAATGCAAATCTTCTTTTACGGGTATCTGTGCAAAATAGCTACATACTTACCTCCAAAAATTGTTGATAGGTGTCGCGGAACGTTTCTGTAGTATCAGGATACCACGGACTGTGTCCGAAAACAAGAGAGGATTTTTAGAAGATCGTCGACCAGCCTCCAACTGTGACCCCTACCGAGTAATAGACTCTCTGATGCGTACGTGCATACTCAACGAATACTAAACTTCAATTTACAACAGAGTTGAGAGCAATAAACCAAACGAAAATTTACTCAATCTCATAATATGTACTTACACTTCAAAAATAATTCTATTGCAACATTGTGTGCGTACCTACATAATAAAAGTTTTGTGCTAAAGCTGTTTCATATTATTCTTGCCTGAACAACCGGCAGCAAGTTCGTAATGCTCCCGTAGATGTCATTGCTTGCGGTGGCGTCGGGTGTCGGGTTACCTTCCCTCAAACATGGCTAGGGGGTGATCTATGCTTTGAACAATGGCTGATCTTTGCTTAAGACCTAAGAGTGTCTTTCCATCAGAAATGTGCTATGCCGCTATGCTACGAAAATGTAAAAGCTATGCTGCGAAACTGTGACCGCTTCCACTGATGTTAAACTATGTAGCGAAGTGAGTAAGATGTGCTATGCACAATGCACTATAGTATAGCACATCTCTCACATTACATCAGCAGAGATGTGATATGCAACGTTGCAGTAGATGCTTTAGATATCCACCAATCATAATATAAACGTCATAATTAAGACCAAATCTTGTAATTGAAAGATTCTACCACACAACAATATTTTAAAGAAACTAATAAGATCTGTATAGCACATCTCTGGTTGAAAGGCACCCTTATGGTCGGGAACCGGGTGCTCCTTGTGGTGACAGGTCATGGTTTGTTTTTTATTATTGCTATCCACAATAGCCCAGGCAAATTAGGGTTTCACCTCTGAATGAGAGATAGTCGGCTATAAAGTTGTATAAACCTTTGTTTAGGTACCTTCAAACTTGTCTCAAAACCTACTTATCGTAGGGTGTCCGCATTGGCGTATCTAGGGATTTTTTCCAGGGGTGGCCTGGCCTCCAATCTGAGATGCGACGTTCAAAAAGAAAAATCGTTGCAGTGTGCCCGATCAAAAGTAGAATATTAGGACAGTCACAGTCAGGAGGCCCAGGTAGCTCCCCACAATCCTGGTGCCCGGGACGATATAAGTTACTTTGTTGACTGATGCAGGAAAGCCTAAGAATTCAGAAAGTATACATAGAATACAAGAGAGAGCGAAGCGAGCTCAAAAATTTTTAGACTCTTAATCGGATAAGTTCGTAATTTTTGCCTCATACAGGAAAGGTTAAGAACTGAGGGATTACAAAATTCAAAATAATTCAGAAAGTGCATATACACTGGACAGCAAATAAACCGAGCCACCCACTACCTAGGCACTCTAATTCGATTTTCTCAAAAACTAAAAAACCTACAATTATCAAAGTTGTACCTACAGAAAGTGCATTTCATGGTGATTAAAATGAAAGGAAAGGAAATTCATTGGGTTTAATCAATATTTCAGTGTTTATTAAGGATTTTACAAAGAAGAGTCGTTTTCCAGTCGTGACAATCGTTAGTAATGATAAAGTGGAAAAAAAAATTAAAGCCAAAAACAAAGATAAAATAAAAAAAAAGTTTTTGACCAATATTCCGTATTCTCTCCCCTTGCTCGGATAACTGCCAGCATCCTTGTATTCATCGACCTTACGAGCCTGACGATAAAATCTTGAGGAATTGTATTCCACTCCTCTTCAATTGCGATTCGCAGCTCTGGAAGCCTTGTTGGAGCAGGTACCCGGGCTCGAACCCGACGTTTCAGCTCATCCCATAAGTGTTCTATCGAATTCAAGTCCGGGCTTCGAGCTGGCCAGTCCATCGTACGAATGCTGACGTCGCGTAGATACTGGTTCACCACATGAGCAACATGAGGCCGTGCATTATCATGCATCAATTGCATATCCTGTCCGATATATCCTGCGTAAGGTACCACATGGTCTGCGAGGATTTCAGTAATGTAGCGATGAGAAGTCAGTCCACGTGTACGGCCCGTCGGTTCGATGAAAACTAACGCTGTATGTGCTGTTATCGAGATGCCGCCCCAGACCATTACAGATCTTCCTCCATAAGCAACAGTTTCCTCGATGCAACACTGAGAATAACGTTCTCCAGGGCGACGATATACTCTCTGACGTCGATCACTTCCCTGTAGACTCACCCTGGTCTCATCAGTGAAGAGTACATTACTCCACTGCTCTAATGTCCAATCCCTATGCTCTCGAGCAAATTCAAGTCGTGCTCGACGGTGTGCTATCGTTAATGCTGGGCCTGTTGCAGCTCTTTTTGGGGTCAGGTTCCGTTCAGCAAGTCTCCTTCTGACGGTATCTGAACTTATGACCACTTGGCGTTCGTCACGCAGACTTCGTTGGACTTGAAATGCGTTGAGGTGGCGATTTCGCAGAACAGTAAGGTGGATATAACGAACATCTGCTGCTGATGTAGCCCTAGGTCTGCCCGAACCTGGACGGCGATCGAATGCTCCAGTCTCTAGGTATCGTCTGTAAACTCGTTTCACCGAAGATCTGCTGATTCGAAGCCTTCGAGCGACTTCACGTTGCGCAATGCCTGCTTGAAGTAATGCTACAGCTTGAGCTGCTTCTTGAGATGTTGTATCCATTATTAATCGAAAAAAGTAGCAAAAACACACGCGTCTGAGCAAACGATGGACAAAAACTAAAGAAATGATAAGAAATATCCGACTTCCCTCATTGTAGAGAAAAAGAACGCTAATTTCAAACTCTGGTGAAAACAGAGCAAATCGTTAGCATTGTGTTTGTTACTTGATTACAATGTGAGTTGACGGTACTTTCGAATTAATTTGTAGTCATTTTAATCACCATGAAACGCACTTTTTGTATGTATAACTTTGATAGTTGTAAGTTTTATACTTTTTGAGAAAATCGAATCAGAGTTCCTAGGTAGCGGGTGGCTCGGTTTATTTGCTGACCAGTGTAGAATGCAAGAGCGAGCGAAGCAAGCTTGAAATTTTTGTGCCCTTTATCGGATAGCTTTCATTTTCTGTCAGTAATATCTGAATATAAGTAACTTTAGCCTCGTACAGGAAAGGTTAAGAACTGAGAGGTAAAATGCAAGAGCGAGGGAAGCGAGCTCGAAAATTTTTGTACCCTTTATCGGATTGGTTTAATTTTCTGTCATTAATATCTGAATGGAAGTTACTTTTGCCTCACACAGGAAGGGTTAAGAACTGAGAGTGCGAAATTAAAGAGCGAGCGAAGCGAGTTCGAAAATTTTTGTACCGTTTATCGGATAGTTTTGATTTTCTGTCATTAATATCTGAATAAAAGTAACTTTTTGCCTCATGCAGGAACGGTGAAGAACTGAGATATCGCAAAATTCAAAAGCGAGCGAAGCGAGCTCGAAAATATTTGCACTCTATTTCATTTTTTAAACTAAAAGTTCAAGAATTTCATGTTTGAGGTGCTGTATCTCTACGCCTTTTTAACCTACATAGATATGGTTTATAGTGAAACTGAAGCAAATTTTGTCTACTTTAACAGTATGCGGATTGATTTTTTAATTATAATGCACCGATTAGAAGTTAAAAGCCAAACTCTAAAACTGGAAGTTTTTCGAGCACCAAACTGTACACCTGTACACTATTGGCATCTATCCTAACAACCGTCTCAAAAAATTTGGAATTGAACAGGATTGTGCAATTTAGTGCTATCTTAGGTAGATAGCTCGATTTGTTCAACATAAATTCAATTGGATTCAAATACGTTGGGTAGGTACAAACTGCAAATAATCAACTCGAATGACATTCAGATATTTATTTATTTGATAACATCAAAAATCTCGAAAACGACAAATCAACTAAGAGAATTTCTAAAATTAACAGATGCATGCTTGCATGATCAACGAAGTTCTGCCAAAACGATCCAATTCGCAATCTATATTAGATATAAAGCTGAAGAGTTTGTTTGTTTGCTTGAACGCGCTAATCTCAGGAACCTACTGGTCCGATTTGAAAAATTTTTTCAGTGTTAGATAGCCCATTTATCGAGAAAGGCAGGCTAAGTTACAGAAATAACTACATTTATGTTGACGGTTGATTACTGAATGGTCACACTGCCCTGGTGAGAACTCTTTAGTTTACCGCGACGACGAGAGAGTCAAAGTTAAAACCCGCTCAGCGGCACTCTGTTGGCGGGGGACACTCGTTCGCAACTGCTTTCAATTTGCTCGTTCTGCACGCTTTTCGCTTACCTATCGTCTGTATTGGGTTCAGAATACACAAAATGAGACAAGTTTTTTTTGCGAGTTCGTTCGGTTTGGCAGATTTGGGCCCATAGCGTAGCGACATATTCGACGAAAATAACGCGTCAAAATTTGCGCCTGCTTTGTTTACTACGAAATCAGTTGCGCGAAATTATTTCACCATGATTTGTCATGAGTAATTTTAAAATCATTGCAGGCGGATAACCGAAACGGGACGTTAAAAAGGGTTTTACTTTAAGCCCTTACGACATCTGCAAAGCTGCTAAATGTTGCAGTGGTATAAACCCACTATGGCAATGCTTTCATTTTGTCAAAATTCATTGCATTATTTACGCTGTCGAGCCTATCTGTTCCAATGGAGTCACAGTTTCCTTAACTCTTCGGATTGTGTTTCTTAGGTGGGCTGCTGGTTGCTAAACAGATTCATTCACCTTTGGGCTTCCATTGCATTAGGTTTGGAAGAGTAACTCTTACAAGATGTCACATGTTTCCCGGAGCATTCACGCTAATTTTCCGTCGCGATTTTTCGGCGGATGTGTTGCTAGACTAAGTATAATGCATAATAAAACAGTAGTCTCAATAATATTTATGGCATAGAATGTACCCAGTTTCAAGTAAAGGAACCTAAGTAATTAAAAATACTATGAGACAATCATGTGTGAACATCACAAAGATAATATAAATAAATTCGTAATCGTCAGCTTCGGCACTGGATCGGCATGGTCTCAACTCGAGCCATTCTGGGACGCTATGAAACTGTGAAAATCTAGTGAACCGCATGCGATTGATGGTCCACCAGGAGTCACTGCGCTTATGTCGACGGGAGAATGCATAACGTCTTTCACTTGGGTAAATTGCGAATCGACTTTTCATCACTGCAGAGACTCCAGAACAAAAATGGAGATGAATTCAAAAGCCTGTCATGGTCTACAAACAAGATGCAGGAGCCAATTACATCAACCATGTCAGGGCAGAGCACAACAACTCCATTTCATGAGTTATTCACTCCATCCAAGAAATCGTGGAACAAGTTGCGAGCTTGCGAGGTTGATGCTAGGTTCACATTACCGCGTAGGATGTGTCGTGCCGCAGAATACACCAATCAAACATATCTGTTCAAGAACCTACGTCATCACTAAAAGTATTGTAGCTAATCAACTGCGTCAGATGGCGCCACGACATAATAATGATAAACCGGCTTGACGGGAAGCCGATATGTGGTGAGGCTATGTTGATCCAGTACCGATCTGATCAGTTCTCGACGTGCTTTAGACATAAACCACCTATTGATCGGTTTAAGGTGGTCATTCACCAGACCACCTTAAGTGACCACCTTTAGTAACAATACCGACATGTACACATAAAGATGTTTGTTTATACTGTTAAACTGATTTGAAAAAATGTTTATGTTAAAATCTACTACGAGTACATATTCCATGATGCTTTTTACAAAGTGCTCCTTGTACACCGGCCGACTAGATTTGCAATAAAATTCCGTAAGTTTTCATTTCACTTATACTGCTCCTGTATAGATTCCATACCACAACAGCATAGTGCATTGAGACCCTAGTATCTCGTGACAGTAATATCTTAATATGTAATTCTAATCAACAGATTGAATATAAATCTATTATAAATTGTCCTTACGAAAACTAAACACACACTAATTCGTCGAATCACTCAATACTAAAAGACAGTTATGGTCAGAGATAGCTTCGCAAAACCTGCTCTCGGACTACACATGATAGGAAGGCGAGACTATTTCAAGCCCGCACTCGTTTGCCTCTCACTTACGGAGAGCTATGTTTGTAGCATAACCATGGAGAGTAGAGGGGGACTATCTTATAATTTAACGCATTTCGCAAACACTTTCATACATAGAAAGTGTCCGTCGAAATGCATTAAATTAGGGTAGCGCTACTATCGCATCAGGGTTCATTTCAAAATGAGCGCCAAAATAAAGTAGGATAGAAAAATAAACAAGGAAAGAACAACTTCCGCTTCGTTATTATTACGTTATGTATGGCGCAAGTAAGAAACAAAGATACATATTTACATTTTTGCACATTAATTTTCAACGCTTAATGAGTAAATAAGATATGAAATAAATACACTGATAAGATGAGAAAATGTTATGTTCAAAATAAAGAGAAGAGAAGTTGATCAAACTCGGCACACTTCAATCCGTCTACAACTGCTACACTCATACCATACCCTGCAGCTACGCTAGCGCCGTTCTGGAAAGTTTTTGAACTGTTACTTACAGCTTACAGCTAGACACTTTTTGAAATAGTCACCCTTTTAAGATCGTTCTCCTCGTCTCTATACTCCATGGGAAAAATCATACGCGCGCGAGTGTGTGTTCCTGATCACTTGTCAATCAATCCATATAATCTAAACACCTATAAAATTGTATGTACTATTGTAAAATATTAATTCTATTACAATATCGATGAAGCTACATGTACAGAGGTACTCTGTACATTCTAAACAATTAGCCCACAAAAATAGCACACAATAAATAACATCCATCCTGTCGGCGATTATATGATGTATACCAATTTCAAACAGCTAGTAGTGATTTTTTTCTAAACTGTTTTCAGTTGACAAATCTCTGTTCTTCGATCTCTTCTAATATTCGAATTTATTTACATCAGCATCAATTGTTTTCGTAGCGTTTCGAGGTCCATTTTTAACGCCAGTTTTTCGTTGTTGTTATCATTTATCGTGGTAGATATTATATTTTTTACAGCGATTTGCACTGATTCTGATATTATTTTTTCAGTGTTATCCCCTTATAATATCTTAATTCTACTTTAGGGTCAATGCCTCTTTTCCATTGTGTCCGCATAATATAATTACTTTTATTTATAACTATTAGTGATGATAAACAATGAAATGGAATCTGTTCTCTATAAAAACTAATTGATTCAGGATAATGTACACCGGGAATTATCAATATATTATAATTTTTATTATAGTGCCTTAGTTGCAACTCTGTTTTTTGTCCAAGATTTTTGCCATGTTATTTTTTGCATATCTTGTCGGTTGTTGGTTTGATAGTGTTATTTGCGGTAGGTAACACAACAATAAATAGAAAACAATAAAGCATAAAGAATCAAGTCATAGCAGCATCAATACTTAAGCGAGAGACGGTCCTACTACGTGCGCAACGTATGGAACGCATTATGATATTTGGGGGGCTAAAAAGGCCACTTAAGGAGATTCATATTAGAATCACAATATTAATCACGCAAAAATCTGTCAAATTTCATTTTCATCTTTATTGCTATCGCGTTAGGTTCAAGGTTAATTGGGAAAATTTAAGAGTGATGGGTATCGTAATTTGCTTTCTGATTCTGCTGAAGTGGCCTTTTTAGACCCGCTGGACTCTTGTTTTTACATGAAAAACTTTACAATAGAAACACACTTATCGTATGTTGCAGTGCACACGTTGAGTACGTGGGACCAGTTTGTCTGTAGATTTAATGTTTATTATAACAACTACATATAATATACATAACCGACATAAATAGAAGTGTGGCCAAATATATATGTTGTAGATCATGCAGTTTTGTTATTTATTTGTTAATGATCTGCAATATTCAGATGAGCATTAATTTATGATTAGTAGTATTATGCGTATATCCACACAAGTAGACATGACTAGTGTAACAAGTTGATAGTAGAATCATGTATCAAAATATTTGTTCATTATTCTGGCAACGGAAATAGGACGGACCTATGTACCTTTATCATGATTTTTAGTAATTTTTCCAAGTTAATAAAAAGCAGTTACCAAAGCAAAACAAGTTATGTGGCAGTCTGTATGATGCGCTCAAAGCCTCTGTAAAAGTTTATCAAATAAGTACTTGCTCTGAACAGTCAACTGAATGCTGAAATTGACTTAATATTTTCACACGGATTGAGTTATTATTATTGACATATCATTATTAAAACATGAATAACAACAGTTGTTGTATAAGTCAACTTATCATAATAACAATAAAATGTATAATATTTTTGTGGTTTTACCGCGGATATATCTCATATTCCGTTAAAGTAGTGTTATGAAAGATGAAAATAACAGCTGCAATAACAAAACTACACGCATCGCGTTAAATAGTACCTACTATGATTAGGAATTAATATTTACACTGGAGGTGAACAGCTGCCTACGCTCAATATAAAGAGCCTGTACATTACAAAATAGCTTTTTACATACTATAATACATGGCGGATGCTGCGCATCGCATTGATGTCGTTCTCCGATTGCTCCATGCCGTCTAGACCTGAAGGCCTAAATATCTCCGGTTTTCATACCAACAAATAAATTTTGAAACATTGCAACTTCAACAACAAATGTTTTAGAACGAGATGTTCTAAATAAGCTATAACTGAGGTTAAATCCTATCTTCGTCGTTCTTAGGGAGCTTCACTCGGATTATAATATAATTTTATTACAACCATTATAATATACTTCTATTACGACTATATTTGCTACGACTGATGTTTATAATACAGTGGGTAAATAAGTCTACTCACGGGCATAGCCTCAAATAAATATGTAGGTCATAAAGGAAAACATAATTCATGCCAATTATATGATTCTACAAAGTTCGGATTATATTACAAAACAGATCAAATTTTTACAAAGAAGTAAACAAAAAAGAAGTATATCCTTAACTATATCAAATTGCATTATATCTAATTTACTTATTCATATTCTAATAATAGGAAAATAGCTTAGATGTAAGAATCTTAAGGGGGATCTGGGGTCAAACGGGTATATCTATTGTTCATGTTTATACATTGTATCCGATTTGGATAAGCTCGATATACGTCTCGATAGAAGTTTTCTAATAGGGATAAAATTTGCTTATAGTTAGGGGGCTACTATAATTTACTTATTGTACTAACACAGAGATTTATACGTCTACAAAGAAAAAAATTAAAGTTTTTGGCTTTTGAAAAGTCCATGCGTGTAGCGGCAACGGCACTGTTCGACTGTATGTACAATTGCGCCGTGAGACACTCATAGCTACCTGCGCAGGTAGCTATGAGTGCAGTACATGGCCGCCCAGAAAGCCAGGCCGGCCACCACGATGGCCGCAAGCGTGCAGCTCATCAGCACCACGCAGCAGCGCCGCTAGTCACGCACTCGAGGATCGATCTCCTCGAAGAACTCCATTAGTTAATTGTCCGGGGACGGGGAGCTCGGCGGGCTGTTGGAGTCGCGCGCGGCGTAGCGGCCGCAGTTGGTGATCACTACGTTGGCCAGCTTCTTGATGGGCTCGTATGGGCGCGGGTGGACTAGCAGCTCCTTCAGCAGGCGCAGCCCTCCCTCGGCTTCCACCAATGTGCAGTACTTGTCCGCTGGAAATAGCAATCGTTTGTTTTGCAACAAGAATTTACTTTGAAGTCCTTTAACTCCAGAGTTCTAAAGCCTTTTATTTTGTTGACCTCCATCTGTTGTCCCATGTCAAGTTACTTTATTTTATTTTTTTATCGTAACCGTTGCCGTTCAAAAGTGTCTAATGCAAAATGAATTGACTTTTATAGGCAGTTGTTGCCTGCAGTTACAACTTGACAGCTTGACAGCATGTTTGATCAGGACTTTACAGTATGTAACTAACGACCTTACTACGCCAATACAAAATGATAAAACTATATTTCTAATATTAAGGTGGATGCTCCAGGGTAGCCCGCGAAATTCAAATATTTTTATGTTTTTTGCAATTTGCCGGTCAGTGTGAAGCTGATTGAGCTTGATGAGCTGTAACGCGTATTTTTCTAAAGAATTATAACCATTTTAATCATCAATATAGCCCTCTAAGTTCATGTAGTTCGAAAGAATGATTATTTCTGAAATATTCACACTGACTGACTTCACACTGACCGGCAAATTGCAAAAAACATAAAAATATTTGAATTTCGCGGGCTACCCTGGAGCATTCACCTTAATATTTGAGCTTAGTTCCTCTAAAATGGCTTCTCATTAAAATCTCTGATTTTCCGAAGTAATTGTAAAGTGTTTCGGGTACGAATAAAGCACATCCATACTAATGTGTATTATAAATGCGAAAGTACTGCCTTCTGTTTGTTACCTAAACGCGTCTTAACGTCTGAACAAGTATGGCTGAAACTAGGCACGCAGATATAAATAACCAGCTGTCCTGGCATAGGATACATTTTATCCCGGGAGTTGAGAGGTTAACTTCTTTTGGGATTATTATCGACTTTCACGTGAGTGAAACCGAGTTTCCTCCGTGCCTCGGAAAGCACGTTAAGCCGTTGGTCCCGGCTGTTATTTGTAGATCTTTGGCAGTCGTTACGGATAGTCAGAAGCCAGTAAATCTGACTCCAGTCCCTCCTCGTAAAATACTGGTATTCAGCTGAATCCGGCTTGACTGTAAGCCGACCCCAATATAGTTGGGAAAAGGCTAGGCGGATAAAGTGAGCGAAGCCGCTAGCAGCAGCTAGGTAATAATATCGTTAGAATAGTTCGTCGAAATCCACTGAATCAGTTCTTGAATATTTAAAATACTTACGGTAGACAGTTGTCAAGTTGGCTAGAGCCCACACGGCCCAGTGCTGGCACTCCGGAGTGTGGTGCGCGTTGAGCAAGCTGAGTATCGGCTCGAACGAGCGGTAGTTGATGTTGCGCTCGGCGCGCAGGTCCCAGCGCTCCACCGCGGCGGCCACGCGCTGCAACACCAGGTCGCGGGCCGGCTCGGCCACGGTCCACGCCTCCGGCCCGTCTGAGGCCATGTGCGCCAGCACGCCGGCCGCGTTATAGCTCACCTGCGGGTCAATACTCCAGTTAGTTTGCGCCATGCATTAACATGCTTCTCCACCAACTCAGGCATGGCCGATAATGTAGATTACGTTTTAGAGTCCCACGGCTGATTGCATAGGCTTATCAAGGCCGAATTTGGTGGCGAAGCACCTTTAGATTACTTATTTCTTTTTTTATTACGAATGTGAGACGCGGCCCAGTACAAACCAATTTGGTGAGTTGAGCCTTGTTATGGACAAGGATTGTCTTTTTTATTTTAATAGTTTTGGATGTTACACAAATCATTATGTCCAATGGCAAAGAGTACTCTATTAGTTTTCATAGTTTTTGTGCTAAAATCAGGTGCCACAATAGCACTACGAACCTTACTTAGTCAGCCACCAGACTTGTAACTAAATTTTTATCTGTAGCAAAAGAGACTAGTTCAAGAAAAAAACCGCTGTAAAACTCAGTCGGTAACATTTATTGTAAATATTTACTCAAATGTCGATAGGAGTACGTCATCCGTCGCTTTTAGTTCAAGCCGAAATAAAAGGAAGTAAAAATTTTGTCTTTTTATTATTTAAAGCCAATCGGTTGTTAAGAAATCAGTACACCGACAAAATTATAATTATTGAAATGACGCCAGGTGTGCTCGTCTCATTGTAGACCTTATCCGTCGATGTGGAGGAAGTCAGAACTCCTTGATCCTTGGGTATTCGTTTCTGGGGTTTCGTTCTCGAGCCGCGGCATAAGTCCATGTCATATTATAAGTGTCGTTATGTCAGACTAAGCACAAGGGCGCGGTCCCATCAAAAGCTTTCAGCTAGTTTACTCTACTTCTAAACTAGATACTTATTATTTCCATTTATGTCTATCCTTGTAGATCTAATTGCAGCTCTATTTAATGGCTTTGGATAAGACAACGCCCTCAGACCTATATTCCAATTTTTATAAATATGTAATTCTTATTAATCTTAGCAATAACTTATATTCATAGATTCAACTAAAATTGTAAATGATAAACTATGCAAATTAACACAATGAAATCTTCAAAATTACATCTAAATAGGCCAAAACATTGCGTCGCATTGCAAAAATCTACGACGCCGCACAACGCATCTTGAAAATTTCCGCTACGCCACGTTCAAATTTGAAGCGCTTTAACATCATTATTAATCATTATTGTTAGAAATGGGTGCACCCAGTTCTTCATTTTCTATTTCTTGATTCGTCTTAATTCCCTTTTCCCGACAGCACCTTTTCCCTTTTCCCGTCAGGACACTAGCGCGGTGCGCGCGAGCCGTTTTTCACGTATTTATTTAATATAAAAAAAAATAAGTGCCATATTATAAATCTATCCAATAATATCCCGTCAAACCCGATTAGTAAATGAAATGTTAAATTTTCATAAAAATTGCGTTCCCACAAGTCTCATACAATACTTTCAAAATCGACTTTACTTCCTGATTTTTTTTTATCGATCAAAATGTTAAATATCGTGTTTTAACCAAAAAAGTCACTAGATCTCACATGTATCTATACTACATATTTTTTTACGAATTTATATATGGTGATTTCTCTGAAAACAACTCGATCTAAAAACGTAAATTTCGGATAAGGGGCCCTTAACGCAAGCAGAAGTATGACCCGTGTAATGCGGTTCATGTCTCACTAGAAACTGAATTGAGGGTTGCGTCTTGTCGTACGATGTCGTATGCGATGAAATTTTAACTTGCGTCATCGCATTGTATTGCTGTGCGACGTCGCGTCGGTTATGCGATACGACGCCGTAACGCAGCGTTGTGGCCTCGCCCGTTGGTTTTTAACATTGAATAGGTAGCAAACAATATAGCCTAAGAAGGGTAATGTTGGTGAAACCAAAAAAAAAATCACAATATAACGAAAAAGCAATTAACAAAAAAGAAATGCAAAATGAGGTCTAACATAAAAATTGGTACCACATTAATTGTAGTAGGTATATAGATAGACAACATCTCGACCAAAATACTGAAGCTCAGGCGGCCTTCAATAACACGTCAATCGGACTGTAATAGGTTCAAGTAGGTAACATAGAAAGTAAGAATCATTCCAACAGTTGACATTCAAAGCTGCGGAACTAAATAAAATCTATTTTTAACATTCAGCATTCTAAACTTCGTAATGCCTGGCTTCTTTTAGCTTCTTTTGAATTTTTTTATTTTTCTGATTATCTGAAGAGCTCCGAAACCAAGTATTATATTTAATAAGTTACTTTACCCTATATCATTTGAAAATTATAAATATTGAAACACTTTCCACAAAAATAAGCTAACGAAAACATAATCTTGGCTGGCTAATAACTTAATAAGTCACAGGAAATTTCCGTAGAATAGGTACTTAGCGGAATTGTAGGGGTGGCAAACCTCGTTAGTCACGCCGAGCCACCTGCCGTCGACGAGGGGCGAAGGGCCCAGGCGGAGCCACGGACGTTCCAGAGCTCGCCGACGCTGCACTCGTAATAATGCAACGTTTAACGTAATTTATAAAAAAATAAGTGATCGACTTACACTTAACAGTCACATTAATAATAAAATTAATTGTGCAAAAAACTCAGCTGGATTAGTATTTTAATTTGCCTAGAAAAAGCAAAAATGCTCTGTATTATGTGCAATTTAATGTGTACCGGACGGGCGTGATCGACTGGAACGGGGTTGTGATGGGGTAGGTCTATCCTTCTTCTTCTCCTCCGATGTGAACTGTGACCGACCGACTGCGTCCAGCCGCGCTGACGTCCTGTACCGGGAACTGAGGTTCTCCGCACCACACGTACAACGTTCTTCTATTTTGCCAATTACTTGCTGTCTTCGGGGTAGATTGGGGTGCAGGATGAATGCTTACCAGGGTTAAATAATAGGCAGGAATTTGACAACACTGCAGCTAATGGTTTAAGGGCAAATTCGCGAGTACTGTGATTCTATTAAGAGCGAGGCCCCATTAGTGCGTTGCGTCGTCGCAGCGGTGACGCTGCGTCGATTTCCATATATTTCGATTTATTTCTAGGCAGATGGATGGACAGACTGTCCGACCAAATCGTGTATGTATCGCGTCGTGAAACATGGACATTAGGCCTCGTTTCTGGAGACGCGTGGCTTCGAGCGTCGCGTGCGGAGGCGCGACCCGCACTAAATTCAAACTTACGGCGTTGTATGAGAGCGTTTACGGAGAGGCGTTTTTACACGCGTTTGTTTGAAATGTAGCATTATTTGCGGATGACGACGCCGCGTCGCACGGGGCGTCGGACGCAGCGCCGCACGGGGCGTCGGACGCAGCGCCGCACGCGGCGTTGGTCGCAGCGTCGTACGCGGCGTCGGTCGCAGCGTCGTGCGCAGCGCCAGTTTTCTTGAGTCCTGGGCAGTCTTGTTCGAATAGTAACAACGAACAAACGTGTAAATACGTGTAAATGTGTGTGTAAATGCCGCGTCCACCGCCGCGTCCACCGCCGCGTCCGCAGCTACACTTCACGCGACGCGCCATGACCCTCGGCTCCATGAACGAATTCGTACTTAATCATATGTTTGTTTTTGTGCGTGTGAAGACGCGGACCGCTGCACGCGCCGTCTCTTTGTGAACGCAAAAAACGTCCAACGCAACGCTAGACGCCGCACTGCACGCGACGCGCGAAGCCACGCGTCTCCGTAAACGAGGCCTTAGAGCTCTGCCTCATTGGCACACCACATCGCATCGCCGCAGCGGCGACGCAACGCAACGCAGCGCAACGCACTAATGGGGCCTCGCTCTTATAGATTCTATATTTCTTCTGCCGGTGACTACTAGTTTCTATTTTTGAACAATATACTAAGGTACGAGGTTACCTTAAGGTGTGTCCAAACATTGAGCAGCAAGAGCGCGGCAGCAACACGCGGCATTTGTAGGACACATTTCTGCCGCGCTCTAGTTTGGACAAAGCCAACTAATGTTTGCGCGGCAGTACTGCGCGGCACAACCAAGATATGCCGCGCGCTTCAGTTGGCATCAGAACTAAAATGAAAGCGGTACTTTTTGAATATCATTGTTATGAGTATAGTAAGTAGGTCTAGATTTACAGCAATATTGGTATACATTATATTAATTATTAAAAGATTATAACTAACCCAATCCAGTTGTATTGCTTGTTTTTTCTCTATTCCTTTCTCGTCTATAGGAACTTAAAAGACTTTTCATTTTAGCCTTTAATTCCTTCTTGGGAAGATCAAAATTGTTGGCTATTTCATTCCACAAGTCTTCACGTTTATTTTTATTATGGTATTCCTTTTGTCGAGGATCCCATAACTCTTTAAAAGATCCATACATTTCAATTAAACGAATCGATGTTTCGTTGTCCATGTTTGTGCGCAGAAATACGTCCAAACACAATTACTGCCGAATGTTTACTAAGAATGTTCGCGCGCGGCAGGTAGCCAGAAGCGTTCGCGCGCGGCAGTCGTCTAATCACAGCGCGGCGGGCCGCGCGCGGCAGCCGCGCTCGATTGCCGCTCGATATTTGGACACACCTTTACGGTAACGAGGCCCAAAAACCACTAACCGTTTCGGTTTTATTTAGTTGTACATTTTTACTATAGTTCACACACATTTCTGGCTATATCTAGGTCTATTCTAGGTCTGGATAGGGGTTGATGCACCACTATGCAAATCCCCCGAAATTCCCCGTCGAACGGGGTGGAAACCAACCCTTCAACCCTGCCCACTAGTGGGCTTGTTGCATTTAACATTTGCTTAAGGGTTGATTTCCCGGAAAACTGTGCCCCATGGGCTATGAAACTATCTATATTCGGGTAGGTGCATCATCCCTCCATCCAGATACACAACTTATGAAGCCACCCCTCTAAGGAGGTACTGTAGGTCAGGATCCCGGAAGGGGATAAAAATCTGTGTTTTTCCTTTTTTCTAGTTTGCGGCTTTATGCCTTGCCTGACCATGAAGATGTGTACATATCTGGATAGGGCTGAGTGCCAGGTTTCCAGTGCCTATGGTTTAAGACCCATATTCCTAGATTTTCTATAGGCTTAGTAACGAAGGTGTCTGTAAGTGGTGGTTTTCTCTATCCACCCTACTCTATTCTCCTCTATTCTTCTCTATTTTCCTCTATTTGTGTACCTTCGTTTTGGTTCATTTCCATCAACTAATCAGAACACGCCTTCTGGGTGCTATCGGGAATGTGTAGGGGAAATGTGTAGCCATACCTATCTGTTTTAATTTTCTATGAAAATAAGTTTTCCCCAGAACATCTTTTACGTGTTTGGGGAAAAAACGACAAACATACGGTTTTTAATCGATTACATAGCTTATAAACTATCACTATGCGAGTACATAAGCTCCTAACTTTTAAGTACATAAGCTTACGACTATCGGTACGATAAGGCTGTCTATGCGAGTTACACAATGCTAAATGCTCCGTCGCGAACATTTCTCCCGCCGTGCAGCGCAGTGACGACTCGTTGCGATGTCGGCGCGGCACTGCATCTCGCCGGTGAGCGACGACTGTAGCTGCGTCGCCCGTTGCCACGGTGACTGTTGCCTCGAATCTCGCGCGCGCGACGCTCGTCGCCCCGGCGACTGTTGCCTCGAAGCTCGCCGGCGCGACGCACGTCGCTCCGACGCTCTGGACCATTTCGGTGGCGGGATCAGCCTCTTCGCCGGACGCTTAAGAGTGCCGCCGGATATGCGCACCTCAGCGGTCCGGAACTCTCCATCCGCTCAAGGGAAGACTGCGGTGATGCGGCCTCGCGGCCACGTGTTGCGAGGCAGCTGGCCGTCTGCGATGAGCACAGGGTTGCCCACCTGCAGACCAGGGCCACGGCTGTGGCGCTCGCGCCGGTGTTGGAGCTCGGGTAGGTGCTCCCTCACCCAGCGGCGCCAGAACTGGTCGGCGAGCGCTTGTGAGCGCCGCCAGTGTTTCGTGTTGTCGACGTGTTGCTCGGTGAACACGCCGGGTTCGGTGCAGTCTGGCCGAACCACCGAGTAGGAAGTGGTTCGGCGTGATGGGTTCATCGCCTTTGCTGGACTGATACCTATTTCAGCGGGCGGCTGTTTACCGCACTCTGCCTCACACAACAGTGTGGACAACACCTCTTCGTTGGTGTTTTTCTGTGAGTACGGTTTCTGTGTCGAGTGACTGATTACAGTCGACTCGTTTTATCCATACTTTTTGGAGCATTTGCTTGGCGCGTACTGTACTATTGAGGCTACGCCAAGCACTATTTCGGATGCCTCTTCTTGGTGGGCACGTCCCTCTCCAAGACGCCCCTCGGTGGACGCGCTAGGGTCAGGTTGAAACCTAGCGTGTCTGCACTTGGTCTCCAGATTAAACCAAGTATCTGTGTGTCGCCGATATTGACGACTTCTGTTTTTGCTTGCGACGGCTCTATGTTTTCTGTGACGTCATTCGATACCCATTTTTTAATTTTAAAACGGACCTGTTGGTGTATTTTCTTCACCGCTTTCGCTATGCGCGTCACCTCTTCTGTGGTTCTGTAGCTATCCAGGCTGCTTCTGGATGCTGTTCTATCTTCGTGCTTCAATTTTTTGCGAAGATAGCTGTGGACGGTGAGCTTGCCGCGCCGAATATGATTGCATCACTCGATATTCGTCGGGCTCCCTTTCTTCTGTTGCCTCTCCACGGATATTGGAGGGCGTCTGTTGCCTCTCCACGGATATTGGAGGGCGTCTGTTGCCTCTCCACGGATATTGGAGAGCGTCTGTTGCCTCTCCACGGATATTGGAGGGCGTCTGTTGTCTCTCCACGGATATTGGAGGGCGTCTGTGTCTCTCCACGGATATTGGAGGGCGTCTGTTGCCTCTCCACGGATATTGGAGGGCGTCTGTGTCTCTCCACGGATATTGGAGGGCGTCTGTTGTCTCTCCACGGATATTGGAGGGCGTGTGTCTCTCCACGGATATTGGAGGGCGTCTGTTGTCTCTCCACGGATATTGGAGGGCGTCTGTGTCTCTCCTCGGATATTGGAGGGCGTCTGTTGCCTCTCCACGGATATTGGAGGGCGTCTGTTGCCTCTCCACGGATATTGGAGGGCGTCTGTGTCCTCTTCTCGGACTTTCACCTGCATAAACATTTCGGTAATATCACCGGAAATGGTTATGGGGAATCTGCGGAACCTCATCATGACGCCGGGCAGCGACTGTAACAGGTCTGGTCCCGTGAGTAGGAAGTCGTTCAAAGACATTCCATTCGATTTAGCTGCGGCGTCGTGTACTATACGGAGCTTCTCTGGCTTCATTGGGTTGAAGACATCGAAATAAGGTAGGTACCAGGTTATTCCTGGTGTACTATTTTTGGGCGCTTTCTCGGCGCACCCTTTCTGTAGGAGCAAGTCCATCTGTTCCGTATATCTATCTCTAAGAGTCGGATTTCTATCGAGTTTCTATAGAGACAAGCCGCTTGTGGGCTGTCCCATAACTATCGGGCATTTTGAATTTATCTTGCTTCCATAGCATTGCGGTTTCTATATGCCCATTTTCTATCTGTTTGGTGTGTCGTTTCAAGATGTCTTCTGTGGGTCTATGCGGCCTTCGGCTCCAAGTTGTTTGGCAAGGTCTTCGTCGATCAATAATACGGTTGATCCATCGTCGGGAAGGGCGAACGTAGATGCCTCTCCCGCCGGTCCAATCCCCCGGACCGGTACAATCTTGAGGTAGGCATGACTCGACTATGTTCGCAAACTGGCAACCACTTCTTGTGGTTCTTGCTTCTGTTCGAGGACCTTCGGCATTTCTGCAGTCGCTTTGAGCTTCTTTGCTAGCTCCCA
Organism: Lacanobia oleracea; assembly: GCA_950371165.1. NCBI lineage: Eukaryota > Metazoa > Arthropoda > Insecta > Lepidoptera > Noctuidae > Lacanobia > Lacanobia oleracea. Next base: position 11,887,634 of record OX493385.1, read on the forward strand.
TCTCCTGTCGCTGTTGTCTTCTCTGAACTTCCGACAGTCGCGTTCTATGTGCCCATCTTTCCCACATACACGGCATTTATCGGCCGGTTTCTCTGTTGCTGTGTGGGTTCTCTGTGCTGTACGTCTGCTTGATAGGCCCTCTGTTGCGTTGAAATTCTCGGCGGGAGCAAAGGCGCTACAGAAGCGGGCTTGTTCAGTGATGAATTCGCTGAACAACGAAAGGTCAGGTAACGACTGATACTGTCTTTGCCTTTTGAATCTTGCTGTATTCTTGGCATCATTGAAATTTTTTCGAGTTGTTACATAAATGGCTCGAAACGACAACCATTCTGTGTGTGCAACATTGAAGTTCGGTAAGGTCATGATGACCTTTGACGGCGAGGAAGAATTCTGTTCTGTTTTTCTGTCAGCTAGCGATACTATAGCTGCTGTAAGGTCCGTTTTGAACGGCTGTAATCTGTTTTTCCCGTCGTCTTCTATTTTCTTCGGTGGTGCCGTCTGTTTAGTCACTTCATCGACTTTCGGCTCTAGTTCCGGTACTTGCGCTCGACGAGAGTCCACTATCGGTACGGAGTCTAAAGGGGGAGACGGTTGCTGCTCGCAGCTTCTATCTATTCTATTTTGCTCGCAGCTTCTATCTATTCTATTCTGCTCGCAGTTTCTATCTATTCTATTCTGCTCGCAGTTTCTATCTGTTCTATTCTGCTCGCAGTTTCTATCTATTCTATTCTGCTCGCAGTTTCTATCTGTTCTATTACGGATGTCTCCCTCAGCGGTGTTGGTCTCTCTCTGTTCAGGAACAGGTTCAGCTGCCTCTTCCAGCCAGGAACGCACGTACTCGTCGTTCGAGTTTCTATCTTCTATATATTCGTCGTCCGATTCTTGTTCGGCTCTCTGAAGTGTTAACTGTGCAAGCTCCAACTTAATCTTGAGTAAGTCTTCGCGTGCCTTTGTGACTCTTCTATAAGACCGCGTCGTCCTTCCCACGGTCGACGGCGGCTTGTCACATTCGATACGTTCGATACGTTCAATACGGGCGTCACCCCGGGTAGTCACCGGCAGGGTTCGGCTGTATGTTCTATCTGTCGTATAAGATAAGGCTTCAGTAAAACTTGAATTAAACTTTTTTCTTCAATCTGTTTCTGTATTCTCGGATAATTCTTCAAAGTCCCCAATCTTCAAAGTCCAGAGTTACTCTGAATTTTCTGAGTGTAAAATTATCGAAGTCCAAATTCTTCAAAAATTTTCTATGTCCCGAGTCGATCTATGTTTTCTAAGTGTAGAATCTTCTCAAAATTTTCAAAGTCTAAAATCTTCAAAAATTTTCTATGTCCCGAATCAATCTATATTTTCTAAGTCTCAGTATGAATCTTCAAAATATTTTTTAAGTGCCATCTTCTATGTTCGAAAAATTTTCTAAGTGTCGGATTCAATCCTCAAAAAATTTTCTAAGTCCCAGGTTTGGTCTTCAAAATCTTCCCAAGTCCAGGTTCAACTTTCAAATTTTCTCAAAGTCCAGGATTCCTTAGAAATGTTCTAAGTCCAGACGCAATCCTTGAGTGTTTCAGGAAAGTTTTCAAAGTCCAAAGTTTCGGGGTGAGTCCTTAAGGGTGGCTCCCGAAGGGTAGTTTTCTTCAAGGGCAGTCTTCACGATGAACCACGATGCTGAGCTTGAGGCTTCCAAACTGGGACGTATGTTGACGGATAGCTTCGGATCCGCCTCAGGGTGAGTCCTTAAGGGTTGGTTCTTGAAGGGTAGTTTTCTTCAAGGGGTAGTCCTCACGATGAACCACGATGCTGAGCTTGAGGCTTCTTAACTGGAACGTATGTTGACGGATAGCTTCGGATCCGCCTCGGGTGAGTCCTCAAGGGTTGGTTCTTGAAGGGTAGTTTTCTTCAAGGGGTAGTCCTCACGATGAACCACGATGCTGAGCTTGAGGCGTCTTCACAGGAACGTCAATCGACGACTGACTTCGGATCTGTTTCGGATGAGTCTTCAAGGGATGATTCTTGAAGGGTTGATTCGGGAACGGATACCAATTGACATACTGTTAAGAAACAAGATACGGGGTGCGTATGTTTGGCTCTTGTGCCAAACTATATCGAAGGGCTTCGGCTTGAGTCTTCAAGGCTTGTTTCTTCAAGGGTTGATTCTTCAAGGGATGATTCGGGAACGAATACCAATTGACATACTGTTAAGAAACAAGATACGGGGTGCGTATGTTTGGCTCTTGTGCCAAACTATATCGCAGGGCTTCGGCTTGAGTCTTCAAGGCTTGTTTCTTCAAGGGTTGATTCTTCAAGGGATGATTCGGGAACGAATACCAATTGACATACTGTTAAGAAACAAGATACAGGGTGCGTATGTTTGGCTCTTATATCGCAGGGCTTCGGCTTGAGTCTTCAAGGCTTGTTTCTTCAAGGGTTGATTCTTCAAGGGATGATTCGGGAACGGATACGTTTTGCCATACTTTTAAGAAACTAGATGTACGGGGTGCGTAGATCCGGCTCTCGAAGGACCAAAAAATGTACCGGACGGGCGTGATCGACTGGAACGGGGTTGTGATGGGGTAGGTCTATCCTTCTTCTTCTCCTCCGAAGTGAACTGTGACCGACCGACTGCGTCCAGCCGCGCTGACGTCCTGTACCGGAAACTGAGGTTCTCCGCACCTTACGTACAACGTTCTTCTATCTTGCCAAGTACTTGCTGTCTTCGGGGTACATTGGGGTGCAGGATGAATGCTTACCAGGGTTAAATAATAGGCAGGAATTTGACAACACTGCAGCTAATGGTTTAAGGGCAAATTCGCGAGTACTGTGATTCTATTTATAGATTTCTATATTTCTTCTGCCGGTGACTACGAGTTTCTATTTTTGAACAATTTACTAAGGTACGAGGTTACCTTACCGTAACGAGGCCTAAAAACCACTAACCATTTCGGTTTTATTTAGTTGTACATTTTTACTATAGTTCACACACATTTCTGGCTATATCTAGGTCTATTCTAGGTCTGGATAGGGGTTGATGCACCTCTATGCAAATCCCCCGAAATTCCCCGTCGAACGGGGTGGAAACCAACCCTTCAACCCTGCCCACTAGTGGGCTTGTTGCATTTAACTGTCGAAACTGTTACAAGTTTTGAACTTGTTTACTATTAAGGGTTGATTTCCCGGAAAACTGTGCCCCATGGGCTATGAAACTATCTATATTCGGGTAGGTGCATCATCCCTCCATCCAGATACACTACTTATGGAGCCACCCCTCTAAGGGTGGAGGTGCTGTAGGTCATTAACCCGGAAGGGGATAAAAATCTGTGTTTTTCCTTTATTCTAGTTTTCGGCTTTATGCCTTGCCTGACCATGAAGATGTGTACATATCTGGATAGGGCTGAGTGCCAGGTTTCCAGTGCCTATGGTTTAAGACCCATATTCCTAGATTTTCTATAAGCTTAGTAACGAAGGTGTCTGTAAGTGGTGGTTTTCTCTATCCACCTTACACTATCTTTGAGTGTGAAATGTCTATTATTTGTGTACCTTCGTTTTGGTTCATTTCCATCAACCAATCAGAACACGCCTTCTGGGTGCTATCGGGAATGTGTAGGGGAAATGTGTAGCCCTACCTATCTGTTTTAATTTTCTATGAAAATAAGTTTTCCCCAGAACATCTTTTACGTGTTTGGGGAAAAAACGACAAACATACGGTTTTTAATCGATTACATAGCTTATAAACTATCACTATGCGAGTACATATGCTCCTAAGTTTTAGTACATAGGCTTACGACTATAGGTACATGGGCGCTATCTATGCGAGTTACACAATGCTAAATGCTTCTCCGCGAATATTTCTATGACTATGTGAGTATATAAGCTCCTAACTTTTATGTATATAAGCTTACGACTATCGGTACATAAGGCTGTCTATGCGAGTTATACAAAGCAAAATGCTCCGTCGCGAACATAATGTATTTGATCATTTGCGTGGTACATGACGAGTGAAATGTTTGTGTGGAACCTATACTTACAGCATTATTATTCTTGAAAATATACTGTACAGTCAACAAAGCTAACAGCAGCTAACTTGCAACTACTTTCAAACAATGTTGTGAATGTGCTAAGACAATTATTGTACACCATACTCGTGAGTATGTCATACTCTTACAAAAAGTTATAATGCACACATTAGAAAGAAATATTGGCAGGTTCAGTGGAAAAAGGAATATTTTTGCCTGTATACCAAATAGCTTGTTGACTGTACACCGTGAAAACTTAGGCGAAATGACCACAGTGACAATGACAGTTCTGTGACCTAAGTTTTCAAGGCAAGACGTTTACATAATAGACCTGGTTAGACCATAATAGACATAGTTTACATCGTTGACGGCAGAAGGGCAGCTACTTCGATGGCGCCAACACTTTGAGGAAATCTTCCGACTGTCAGCAGCATCGACACCTGACGCTCTACAGGTCAGTTTCTCATCGCCACGGCTCCTCAACATCAACACTAATAACTGCGGACATGCTTGCCGTCAGCCATCGTAGCATCCGCTGTTTACGTATTGACGACTTTTATTGAAAAGATCTGGACCGCTGAAGAACTACCGGGTAACTGGAGAGGTATTACGTTGCTGTCGATACCCTGTAGTCTTCTATATAAGTATGAAATAAAAAAATCAATTTATCGATTTTACTCAGAGGAGGCCCAACGTAGTTGAAGACCTCTGTTCTAGCTTACCTTTGGTGCTGAAGCACGGATTTTTCGGGTTTCTGCATCCAGGCGTCACAATTATTCTTTTGTATGTGCTCGGTGACCCACAAGATTAAAGATTTTTATAAAAATAATGCATTTCTTTTCTAAATTTTATGTAAATTTACAGGTACTCGTAAAAGAAACACCGTGTTTTTAAGGTTTCGAACATTCGTAAGTTACGGAACCCCTATAGGATCACTCGTCTGTCTGTCTGTACGTCTGTCTGTCTCTGTCCGTCTGTCTGTCTCCGTCCGTCTGTCACAGCGAGTTTTCTCCGAATCTACAAAACCGATTCTGTAGAAATTTCGTGCACATATGAACTTCTGTGACTCAAACACGGACATGTTACGTAAATAAATTAATTTTGAGTATGGCTAACAATTTTGGGAGACCAACTAGAAAAATTCCAAAAAGTTTTTAAAGCTGTACAGTGTGACATATCAAATGAAAAGGCCTTGTTGTGAAGATTAAATTATTTGGAGGAATGCGGAGCAGAGAGTAAAGCCCCGCAAACCTCGATTATAAAGGAAGAATCCTCCGAACAGGCAGCTGTTATGCCTGGCGGGCTACTGCCCGATAGTTGATATTCGGGCTGATGTATATGTTCAAATCGCACGGTAAACTTTGCTTGCGCGATGCAGGATTTTAGTTCGCTGCTAGTTGGATAGATGGCGTTGCGGTTCTATTTGCTGCGTTGTTGATTTGCTCCGTCGGTTTTTTCTTGTGGCGGTATTGATGCCGCTACAATTATATATTTTTTTTTTCATAATTTTAAAATGTACATAGTAGAAGTTAAAAGTATCCAAGGAATTAGACGAAAAAGGACCTTTCGCCCCCCGTAATGTGCATCGGTTTATTTAAAATTATATAATGGAAAAAAAAATACCCTTCCTTGGCAGTCGGGTAAAAGCCAACTATGTTTTGGATGGCCGAAGAATAAAAAAATATTGAATTAAATGAAGTTCCGTTAGAAAATTTAAATGTTTGGTTTCCGTCGAATACAAAAGAATCGATTTTAATTGGATGTGGCTACCTTAAAATTTAATACAAACTTACAAGATTATTCACCAGCACTATTTACAACAGGTTATAGCTATAATCAACGTATAATGTTCCCATTACTGGGACAAAGGTCTCCTCTCTGGGTTGCAACCTGCCACGCAGCCCAGTGCAGGTTGGTGGTCGACAAAAAAGGAATTTAGATGTTTGTGTCGCCCTCGAGTTCTCTTCGCTCGATCCGTGGCGCGTATTTTATTCAATTTACATCTTATGCTTTACATTTACAGTACAAAATAAATAAAACACGGATATTAAAAACTTAAAGAAGAATGGTCATTTCTGACCCAGAGTCCGACAAAATGAAAAACTATCGTATTTTTTTTTTTGTCATTCAAAATAGAGCAAATATATTTATATTTATTTTTTACGATATCGATGACTAACGCATAGATATTATTATGTGAGGTTTTGAGTATTTCTTTAGACAAAGCACATTAAAGTAATTCATCATCCACTTTTACAAGTACGCCTGTGGTGTCTGCGCTCATTAGAATCGTACTGATGGGTACCATGGCATTCACTGTAGTAGGTAACAAGGGTCTGATGATGGAAGCCGTAAAAGTTCGAAGTGGCTCTCTTAGTTGACTACTCTTATACCCATCGTTTTTAGGCTCATATAAATTGTAAAGGTGGGTACTATTCATAGTAGTTGTTACCGACAACAATGAATAGTGCTCAACAGGATTCAAATGAGCCCAAATACGATAGCTATACATTCAGTCAAAAAAGTATCGGGAATGGATGATTTGTTTATGGTTCCAAATTCAAATTTTTGTTTTTTTGTAGTTGTTAGATTGGCACAACTGTTTTCCATTTTGGCGCGGAGTTTGAGTTGCATCTGTTATTTATATTAAATACAGTGCTGGTTTTAGTAATATCATATATAGTGTGTATTGCGAATTTCATAATGGACAAAAATATCGAACAAAGAGTTTGTCTTAAATTTTGCATCGCCAATGGAATTTCGTGTTCGGAGTCACTGAAAATGTTACAGAAGGCTTACGGTGAATCGACTTTATCAAAAACTCGTGCTTATGAGTGGTTAAAGCGGTGTGATGGAAGATTTGCCTCGCTCTGGTAGGCCGTCAACGTCTGCAACTGAAGTTAACATCGCAAAAGTGAAGGAAATAGTGACTGAAAATCCCCATTCAACTCTGAGAGATAGCCGCCGAACTTTCTGTATCTCACGAGTCGATCCGTATCCATTTTAACTAATCATTTGGGTATGAAACATGTTGCTGCTCGGCTAGTCCCAAAAGATCTGAATTTTCTCCAAAAACTCAATCGCATGAAAGTCGCTGAGGACATGCTAGAACGAGTCAGTTCGGACCCAACATTCATGAAACGCATTGTTACTGGTGACGAGACGTGGGTTTACGAGTTTGACATGCAAACTAGTCAACAAGCTTCGGAGTGGCGCCTTCCAACTGAACCGAAACCGAAAAAACCACGCCAAAGTCGATCAAAAGTAAAAGTCATGTTGACTGTTTTCTTTGACTATCGCGGTGTTGTGCACTCTGAATTCTTACCGGAAGGTCTAACGGTAAATAAAGAATATTATTTGAGCGTTATGCGGCGTTTAAGAGAGCAAATTCGACGAAACAGGCCAGATTTGTGGAAAGAAAATTCTTGGATTTTACACCACGACAATGCGCCTTCGCACAAGGCTATCATTGTGAACGAATTTTTAACCAAACACTCAACAAATACCATCCAGCAACCACCATATTCACCAGATATGGCTCCTGCTGACTTTTTTCTTTTTCCTAAACTCAAATTACCACTTCGTGGCACCCGTTTTCAATCAATAGAAGACATAAAGGAGAATTCGCGGCGAGAACTGAACTCAATTCCGGAAGCAGCGTTTAAAAAATGTTTTGATGAATGGATTATTCGTTGGTGCAAGTGTATCGTTTCTAAAGGAGCATACTTTGAAAGTGATAAAATAAATTTGGATGAATAACAGACATTTTGTGTATTATTGATCTTTTCCCGGTACTTTCTTGACAGAGTAGTACTATATAGTAGCCTACTGAGAGATCTACTATTCACCTTTCTAGTCTGCATCACCAAATTCTTGTTACTAACAGCAATGGATAGTGCCCATAAGAACGATTTATTTGAGCCCTAACACGATGGTTACACTAGCAGCCAACTAAGAGATTCATTATCTACCCTTCTGGTCTCCATCTTCAGATCCTTTTTACCAACAACAGCGAGTGCCCATCAGAACGATTGAAATAAGCCCAAAAACGATGGTTATGCTAGTGAGAGTGTGTGAACACTCAAAACCATAAATATGCATGTTTGCCAACAAATCGAAAAAACAACCTTATTTCTCTTATATTTCAGACGACAAAGAAACTAGGAAATGTATTATTTCTGCCGGAATTGGGTAAGGGACGTGACCATTCTTCTTTGAGTCATGAAAATTGCATTGGTATTGGTACCATGAGGTTCATGATTCGTTATTATGTAAATCTGAAAATTACGTGATTAATCCTACATGTGAAAAAGGTCGTGTTGTAGATAGGGCTAAAAACGGCACATAAAATATAGTCATGCAGAAATATCAATTAGAATAGAAGGTAAGCCTATAATGTCCCCATTGCTGGCTTCTCTACGTGTGAGGAAGTGAGCTGTAAGCCAGCATGCGCGCCCCGAATTCAGAAATTAGTCGTAATACTTGAAATTTCCACTTACGAGAAGTTTAGCATAATTAGCCTATAATGTTCCCGTTGCTGGGAGACAGGCTTTATCTATGAGAAGAAATGGGCTGTCTCCAGCAAGTAGACCCAGAATTTAAGAGTTAGTTGTAATATATGTAAGTGTCGGTTTATCAACCATTATTAAATCGTAGTATCGTCGTAATATACGGCTGTCTAGGTTCGTATTAACCATGTATAATTTTTCTATTATGAATTAGTAAACGAATAAAACTACTATAGCCTCGTATTTTTTTTAAAGTATGAAGCTACTGAACCCGGTAAGGTTTAAGGAGTTTCTCAACAGAGTAACGAACGCGAGGAATACCTACCGCGGTAATATGAAGATGCAGATCTTGACGAAGGAGAAGGAGAATTTCATGTTCAGATCAGTTGTTTTCTCTGTTCCTGAATACGGCCCGTAACAGAGATGTTACAGTCCGCAGAGCGAGCTGAAAAACAGAAAGCCATACTTTGCACTCCGCACCAAAAGGTACAAAATGCATAGCTAAAATCTCGCTCTGCGGGCGGTAATGTAAAATTCTGTGATGAAAAAATATGTAATGTTGATCCTAACCTCAATGCCATCACTGCAGGAGTCAAGCAGCTCGAAGAAGACAGACAAGAACAGCTTGTTCATCAGTTGCGGACGCAGCAGAGCAACTTCAGCCACGTTTCCTAGGAGACCCATCATGTTGCGCAGCAGCTCCTCCTTGTCGGGGAAGATCTGAAGATGTTCCAGAGAGAAGAGTCAACTGATTGACTAGGGGCTTTTGAAAATTGTACCGTATCATACACAAAAACAATCCTGTAAAATAAAATATTACCTTAAGGCAAGCAAGGAAGTATTCCATGCCACGGTTCTCCAAGAAACGCTGGCAGTTCTGTGGAGTCTCATCAGTGACGTTCCACATGGTGGACCAGGCCACCTCCAGCACGTCATCGCATATACGGCGCTCCAGGCGGTCAGAGATCAGGTTCAGCATTTTCTGAAACAATCAATTATCGATTGTGATACGCCATCTTCTACATATCGGCTGGAAAAGTATCATGTCACGATAAAATGTATTTGAGCCAAATAGAGGTAGTAAAAAAAGCCCTAATCTTCCAGCGAAGAACAGTGCTTTGTTCTTAGTAGGTACATAAAATGCTTATGCTACGTCATTATTATTATTTATTTATAGTATCAAGATTCACGAAAAATCTTTCTTATAACTATGCCCCACAAAACCGTTTACACGATTTGTCTGCGGGAACGGAACGAACAGTTGTTACAAACAAAATATCTTACAACTAGTAGTGCAGACACGTATAATTAACTAACAGAATGAGTAAATATTATGAATCCCAGACCGACAGTTACTTGCTACAGTCAAACTGCAAGTAGTTTTGGGAAATCAAAAACTTAACTAGCGACTATCACTTTATTCCGGTACCACAAGACCTTATCTCGTGACGAAACAGAAACAAATGAATACACGTTGACGTAAGAATTCTAGTTAGTAGTAGTGTGCCTGACTGCCTACACCATGCACCGGGCGTCATTAAAGTAGATTTCTCATAAGTTGTTTGAAAATAGCCTTTATTTTCATACTCCTTATTTCTATAACTATAAAACACAAAGCATAGCATTTCAAAGAATGTATTATATATACACGTGGTCTATCTATTATATTTTTTTAAGGTTTTGAACATCTTTAAGAAACGAACCCTTATAGGATAACTCGGGTGTCTGTCTGTCTTTCCATCTGTCAAAGCCAGTTTTCTCAGGACACAGTATTCAAACTATTGTGTGACATATCACATGAAAGAGCTTAGTGTAATCTATACTAATACTAGCTGACCCACGCGGCTTCGCTCCCGTCAACTGGCTACTACCCTACCTACCCTACCTACCCTACCTACCCTACCTACCCTACCTACCCTACCTACCCTACCTACCCTACCTACCCTACCTACCCTACCTACCCTACCTACCCTACCTACCCTACCTACCCTACCTACCCTACCTACCCTACCTACCCTACCTACCCTACCTACCCTACCTACCCTACCTACCCTACCTACCCTACCTACCCTACCTACCCTACCTACCCTACCTACCCTACCTACCCTACCTACCCTACCTACCCTACCTACCCTACCTACCCTACCTACCCTACCTACCCTACCTACTATAATTTGAGATTTAAACTATCCTATCTCTCAAGTTGGATCGAACTGCACATGGTGTGCGAATTTTATTATAATCGGTTAAGTGGTTTAGGAGTCCATTGAGGACAAACATTGTGACACGAGATTTATATATATTAAGATATTAAGCTGAAGAGTTTGTTTGTTTGTTTACTTGAACGCGCTAATCTCAGGAAATACTGGTCCGATTTGAAAAATTATTTCGGTGTTAGACTGCCCATTTATCGAGGAAGGCTATAGGCTATATATCATCACGCTAAGACCATATATATCATATATATAGGATATAGATCATATATATAGGAGCGGAGCAGTAATGAAAATTGTGACGCAGACGAAGTTGCGCGGGTCAACTAGTATTTTTATACTTTTCTCATAATTTGAAAATAGTTTTGAAGTTATTCAAGAAATTAGACTAAAACTTACCATCCCCCCCCCCCTTTATTACCGAAACTACTGAACCTAAAATCTTGAAAAAATGCAGATAATAGTTACCTACAGATTACAGGAAAACATATAAGAACTCTTGAACTCTACAGTGATAAAATAACATGTTACAAAAATTAAATTGGTTCGGAACCCTTTGCACGCAACTTCGACTCGAACTTGGCCAGTTTTTTTTTTAATAAACCCCCACTACTGATAGAGGGCGCTGGTAGTATTCATAAACGCTGAAGTATTGTGTTACTGTCGTTTGGTTGGTTTTAATTTTGTCCTAACAGTTTTTCCTCTTTAGTTTCGAATCCCACTAGATAAGTTAATCAGTAAACCCTACTCTTTTGGATTTTCAGTTTGATTTCCGTGATTTTATTTTTGTTGTTCATAAAAGTTCTAGTCAGTTCGCGTCGCAGAGTAGCGTGCCTGACTACTAACAGGATGTTCAGGATAACCTGCAAGGCAGAACAGCAATATTTTCAAAGAAAACTGTACTTGCGCGTGCTTATCTTAAATTTAAAAATAAATGGAGGTATCCGACGTTGGTCTTGAGAATTCAGATCTTGAGCAGCTCTTGACTAAATAGTAACAGTCACACGGTTCGATCTTTAAAGTTAAGCATCGTTTGCATGGTCGGTCTGTGGATGGGTGACCATCTTAATACACCGGGACTCCTCCGTTCTTCGAAAAGCACGCTAAGCCGATGGTCCCAGCTGTCACTAGTAGGTACTAGCCAGTATCTGGTTTGTGGACTACAATATATTTCAGGGTGATTAAAGTATCGTTAGACTTGACAGCTTGATTTTCAAATAAATGTCCAAGTGACATGTCACCAAATTGTATATTGTCTAAATGTTCAATTGTTTATGCTTCACAAGGGAGGGGACACACTCGCACGTTTCGTTTTCTTTTTTCAGACTGTCCAACACTGATGGGGCGCCGGCGGCGCCGCTGCGACATTACCACGTTGCGCCGCCGCACCGCTCGTGTGCCCGCCGATACGGTAAATTCTTTGCAGTACGGCGACGCAACGCGTCGTGTGCTCCGACATTAACGTGTCACGTCTTAAGGTGGAAGTATGTTTAACAAAATACTGTATGTTGAACAAAATACGATTCGCGGCCGTGACGCGTATTTACGAGGGTGGATTGAAAAGTTCGCGGCCTCAGCAAGAAAACAATATAAAATACTAGCTGACCCACGCGGCTTCGCTCCCGTCAACTGGCTACTATACTTACCTACCCTACCTACCCTACTCCTGAATTTTCTTTGCTATAAACCTCACGGAGCCCGAGACCTTTCCAACGAATGCAAAACCGTGGAAATCGGTTCGTGCGTTCTGGAGTTATAGCGTCAGGAAGGAAAACCCGACTTATTTTTACATAGTAGAGATAAGCAAAAGTAATTTTATTTTTCCACTTAATGGCCACATAACTCTATGCACTTCTTCCATCTGGTTTCCAACGCCTGTATACTGGTCATAAAAAAAGTTTCTTCAAGGCCTTCAAAAAAGTCACCCACCGCAGCTTCGACATCCTCCATTCCATCCATTCCTCATTTGATGAAAATTTTTGACCGCCAAGGTGTTTTTTTAGGTTTGGGAATAAATTAAAGTTTGAAGGTGCCAAATCAGGGGAATAGGCGGGATGGTGCAGTAATTCAAAGCCGCAATCACGAATTTGAGCCATAGATTCAACAGACGTGTGAACGCGTGCATTATCCTGATGGAACAACACTTTCTTGCTGAGTAATCCTGGCCTTTTCTCTTTGATTGTTTCACGCAAGCGACGTAAGAAGATGCAGTAATAAGCCGAGTTTATAGTTTCACCTTTTGCAAGGTAGTCTACCATGATGACACCCTTAGCATCCCAAAAAACTGACGCCACACAGCTGACAAAATTGTTTTGGCTTTTTTTGGAGTCGGTTCATCAGGTTTTTTCCACTGCTTGGATTGCTGTTATGACTCTGGGGTGTAGTGGTGTACCCAAGTTTCAGCCATTGTTACAAATCTGGCCAAAAAATCTTATGGATCAGCCTCAAACATTTCCAAACAGTCGCGAGAAATCGTGAGGCGTATTCGTTTTTGTTCGACTGAAAGCAATCTGGGTACCCACCGCGCAGAAACCTTAGAAAATCCAAGTTCATTGACTATGATGTTTTGTGTTCGTTCATACGAGATGCCAATAGTGTCTGCAATCTTCCTGATGGTCAATCTCCGATCTGTCAATATCAGATCACATATTTCCCCGATGTTTTCTTAAGTCGTAGACGTCATAGGCCGGCCAGAGCGAGGGTCATCTTCAATACTCTCTCGTCCGCGTTTAAATTCAGCAACCCACTTTTTCACAGTCGTATACGACGGAGCAGATTCTCCCAATGTTGTTGACATACCTTCGTGAATCTCTTTTGGAGTTAGTTTTTTTTAAACAGGTGTTTGATGACCGCACGTTGCTTAATTTTCTCAATTCTTTGAAAACGCTGCACAAAGGTTCAAAAATTCAGTCTAATTTAAATACAGTTAATGCTATTGCGATAGAATTTTACAATTTGACAACCAGAGAGTAAACTAATCGAATGAGGTCAGTTACATTAAAATAGTTTAAGTATTTATGTGTTGAGCCGCGAACTTTTCAATCCACCCTTGTATCTAAAGAATTATAACCATTTTAATCATCAATATAGCCCTCTAAGTTCATTAAGCCCTATTGAATGGTTATTTCATGAAAAAGTCATTCACCTTAATCAATAATATCGTCATATAAAAACGCCAAAGATAGTCCTCAGAATTATTAATTGGGACTTGCCTACGTAACATCAATAAAATGATGTTATTTTTCCTCGTGACCTTTTTTAACCTTCTAAAGAATTACCCTTAATATTTTTACCTAATGAGGAGAGATCAGAGTCGAAACCACCTACGCTACGCGTATACACGTGTCTATTGAAAGAAATCAGAAGAATGTATAAAGAAGGTACTAAACCGCGACGACTAAAAGCCGTTAGTAGCTACTATGCGATGTTTTCATGGCGTTACATGACGAGAGTAGCGACAAAACTTGACCGAGACGTGACCACGACTATGCCTAAAATACATGACTAAGAAGTATAAAAGCTCCTACACACAGTGCCGCCGGGTTTTTGCTCAAACCGTATAAAGACGCCAAGCATCACTTCAGTTGCGACAGTCGTGTAGAACGCTAGTGAAGTGCACATTTGGCGTTTGTTACGATGAATAAAGAAATCAGCACTGCCATCAGAGTTGTAATTTTTATTCAAATAAGAAAAAAATATTAGGCGGCCGTGTGTGCGGCAAGCACCCGCCTGGAATACTATACCTGGAATAATATAAGTATTGTATGTAGGAGCCTTAAGAAGTAATATGCATTGATAAATTTATATTTTAGGAACCCAACAAGAATTGTTTCCTGAGTAAAAAAATATGATTCTATTTAGTCCGACAGATTATCGAAAAATATTCGAAACGTACTTTTTCTTTTATCATATCAATAAAACACTATCCGGTAAAACGTCACACGAGTTTTAACGCACTGTGTCGTCTTCACTTTTTGTTTACGTGACAAAGAAAAAATACGTGTTCTATATTTTTGGAAGTCTATCTGACGGACAAATTAGATTTTTTTAGTCAACTACCCTACGGGGGCGTCCCGATCCTCATATCCTAGCCTCCATGTCGAATGTGCGTGTAGCTAGGTACCTACCCATTCCAATCACTTCGGGGAAAACGGACGTGGCATTATGTTTAAAGTCTTATATTTTCGAAGCCTCTAATGTCAGGAAACATAATAACTTCTTCAGCGTAAATCTACGTCGCCATATGGCGTAAAAGCAAATTTCATTAAAAATTTAACGTGATGCCAGTATTTCCATGAAACCCGCATCGATTGCTACTACGCCGCATACTATATGAAGCTTCGAGAAATTGCGACATCATTAATGGCAATTTCTTACCATTATGTTGCATTAATTCTGTTCTAGGTCTTTTTGTATACATTAGAGCTGAGCTATGCTTTATTCTATATAGGCGTAATAATAAGGCTATATTTCAACGAAAGAAATATGAGGATCACCAACTCTCGAATGAGGAAAATGTAAAAAGTTTCAGTACCTACGCAATAGAACTACCATGTTACTAGTCTACCTACTGAGCATTGAGAAAATACATTTTAATGGACGACCGATACTGACATTGCGGAGGAAATAGCTATACGTTCTATTCAGTCAACTGACTATAGATTCAAACTGAAATCACCGTTGCATTTCTGCACAAGAGCAGGTTTCAGGCACGCGCTATGTTTCAGGGGCGAGGTCGAGCTACAAGGTTCCTGTCACACACAGTCTGTAACTAATATCTATTTCGAAAACTATCATATCGACGCTTTCCGCTACAAAGGGCGTATTGACCAATTTGGGCAAATTTACTTTTTAATGCTGTCTTACTTATTTTTCACGCTCTTTCTATCTGTGTATTTACAATTGTGCTATGGTGAAAAATATGGTTTTTACTACCCAACATTTTCTTAACGCTTAAAATCTCATTTTCGATAAATCAAGTCGTAAAACACATTTCTTTTATATTACGACAGCAAACTTGGTGTATCTAAAAACAAACATATTTTCTTGAATGTAAAACGGGGTAAAACATGGTAACAAAACAAATTGTGACTTACGCCCTGCAAAAAACATACTAACAACACTCTTGATGTAATCACAAACAGTTGCCAGTGGTGCAAAGCGAAGAGATTACCAGAGAAGCGCCCGACTGAAGATCTACCGAGCGTTAGACTGACGCATCATCAGTTCCCGTTCTCTTGCTCAGCAGTGGATTAATTTGGATCGACGCAAGTCACAATCGAGAGAAGTGTTGAGAAACGTTGGGGAGCTTTATTCACTTGTCTTACTTCCATAGCCATTCACTTGGAGCTGGTGCCCTCTCTCAGAACCGGCTCTATGATCAGAGCAGCCTGGCGGATGGCAGCGAAAAAAGTAACCCCAAAAACTAGCTAGCACACGATGATAACTGAATACATAGTAAATTCCAGACCTCTCATACCCGTCAGCATGGATCATGAAGACGAAGAAAGCCTAACCCCGAACTATTTACTACTGGGGAGATCGTGTAGAGCAATGGCTCTGGGAGAATACAACGACACAGTTAATCGAAAAGCGAACCGGAGAACTATCCAGGAGACGATGGGGCAAAGATTACTTACCTCTCCTGATGCCGAGAAAAATCAAAGGAAGAGAGACTATCGACCCTAAAGTAGGAGACATCGTGCTAATAGTTGAGGCCACGCTGCCACGAAATTCTTGGCCTCGCGGCGAAGCATCAAGACGTACCCTGGACCAGACGGAAGAACCAGAGTGCTGGACGTGCGGACATCAGGAGCATTGCTTCGACGTCCAACGCGACGGACTATCGCGATAGTTCTTGCTACTTCGTCGCTTCAAGGAGATGAAGTCCTGCGCAGCGTGGGGGAGAATGTTAGCGACGTAACTAACATTTGTCATTTTAGAATATATAAGGTTCATAATAATTAGACTACTTACGATATGTTTGCTTACTTCGCTTACTGAAAATAAGGTACTCAATAAATATAAAGTTTTGTAAAATACCGTCAAATAAAATGAGAATCTCATCATCTGCCTAGCCTTTTTCCCAACTATATTAGGGTCGGCTTCAGTCAAACCGGATTTAGCTGAATATTAGTATTTTACGTGGAGCGGCTGCCTACCAGACCTCCACAACCCATTAACTGGGTAACACGGTACTTTTTTTGGCAAGACTGGAGTCAGATTTACTGGCTTCTGACAATCCGTAACGACTGCCAAAGATCTACAAATAACAGCCGGGACCAACGGCTTAACGTGCTTTCCGAGGAACGCACGGAGGAAACTTGGTATGTTCAGATGGTCACCCATCCACAGACCAACCTCGGCAAACGTCGCTTAACCTTAACCCTCTGCGACTGACGTGGCTCAATTTTTACAATTCAGCTGACGTGGTAGTACACGAGACACCATTTCAACAGCAAATATTTTTGTAGAATTAAAGTATGCAGCTAACTTATTCATATTTATTAGATTTCTAGCCTATTTTATATGTTAAATTTACTTGAAATAAAAAAAAAGAATTTGTATTTTCAAAATTAAACAACGTTTATTTACTTAACACAAATCAGTCTATAAATTTCTACTTAGACATTTATGACATACAAAAAATACAAAATTAACTTTTTTCAAATTTAACATTATACATTTTAAAAGTTCACAATTACATTAATCAGTCTAGGAAAAATGAGATACATTCGTTGGTCAACTTAAAAACTAGAGAATTTCAAAATCACAGCTTTGTTTGACAATTTATCACACAGTGGCTTGGAACACTGAAGGCAAATTGGCTTCGAACAATCACAGCAACGGTATTTAGTTTGTCTTTTTATTTTTGTTGGACAAACGTAACATAATTTTTTGCCACTTAGTGGAACAGACCGAACTACTGGTGGTGGAGGGGGGGTATCCTGGCCTAAAACTCTAGTGATAGTCATTCGCAGCTCCCTTGGCAATCTTTCATTGTACACTCGGTTTTTCATATGATCCAGCACTAAGTCTCTGGCCATATTCAATAAAAAAGTTCCTCTCCTCATTTTGCCATCACTGTCAGTACAACTTTGATACAATACAAAGCTATTTACGCCTGCCATGTCCAGAATCCTTTGAAAGATTGCCATAGGCCAACGACGAGATTTACGACTGCAACAATATATCGAGCACTTTTTATCCACCTCGTCCACTCCACCTTTTGTATGGTTGTAGTCTGCAATCATAACTGGTTTTCCTGTATCTTCATCAATTTCTTGAATATGGTGAGAAGAAGAATATATATAATATAATAACAGATATTGTTTCCTGTAGCCTGTGTGTTATTCAGTGATAATAATATGTATATAATTCTATTAGGGAAAGAATTTAAAAAATCGGCTTACTATTTTTCGAGTTAATTGATTACAAACAAAAGCACAAATCTATCCTAATTGTAGTATAAGTATAGATATAAAATATTTTATGTAAACGATTTATTTTTATGATAATTGGAAAATAACGCGAAATAATACATCATTTAAACCTATTGGCTGACGTGGTTGTTTAGGAGACACTATGAAGATATAACCATTTGACTGAGGTGGTAGTCTCGTGGACACTTACTTTAACGCTGACGTGGTAGTTTCGTGGACACCTTCCTTCCGCTACGCACGCGTGTGCTCACTGCGACCGCCCGCCGCAGTCTGACCGACGTGCGAGCCCACTACAGTAAGGTACTCGCAGCGGCGGCGCTCAAATTTGAAAATTGCCGGTAAAAAACGGGATTTTGTATTTCGCGGTGTCTGTTGGACTACCACGTCAGCCGCAGAGGGTTAAAGATCGACCCGTGCGGCTGTTATTATTTAGCCACGAGCTCCTCAAAATGAGAATGTCATGTAACTTTTATTTCCAACACTTGGCAGCGGTGTCCAAGGTAACGATCGAGGGAGTTGTCCATCGATTCGAAAAGATGAAGAAGAACATACATAAGCAGAAGCATGATGAAACTTTACCGTACGAGATAAAAATATCCATCCTTATTAATAAAATAGCTCAGAGTCATCGCATTAGCAATAATAACAGGGTGTATCTACTCTACATATTTTGCAAAAAAAATGGTCTTTACAACTGCAGAAATTACCCTTGTATGTATTTAACTGTTTTTTTTACTGCAGGCATTTGTTACCAGGCTATTTAATAATGGGTGAACAATTGTAATTAAATGAGGCAAAATACGGCCAAAATTTAAGAACTTCTTTCCCAGAACTCACATTTATAGGTATTAAAAGCAAAACAGTTATATAAGATTTATTTTTTTTGCTCCTTGCCAATAGTATGGGATTTGGAGTTACGCCTTTTGTATTTTGTAAGCGTCGATATTCGTCAACAATTTTTCAACTCATAAGTATACCTAGGTATTAAATTATAGCAAAGGCTATCGGTTACAAGACATGAATTCAATAATAATTGTATCATATTTGTGTCATGGTTTGTATGATTTCCGGTAGAATATGGCGAAGTAACTGAATATCATCTTATTTGAATTCAATTTTCACGACGACTTCGTTGCTGAGGATATTTGAAACGAATTAGCTAATTAATTGACCCCTATGCAAAGAAGACAAAGTGCTAACGAAAGCGATCACCCTATCATTGCTGCAACTAACGGATGCACCGTGTGCATACTGACACATTGGATAAGTGTTCTGAAACTGTTACGATGGTCCTTGAGTACCTACCCGAGAAGCGACACAAACAAGCGATGATCGCTTTCTATTAAAACAATTGCTATCATGGAACTTCCTTCTCATTCAGAACGTGATTCGTGGCTTGTGTCTGGTTTCTGAGGACCCCAGATGCATTTATTGTTCCAAGCAGCAAGAGCCGTTGTTATACTTGACCGATAGAACCATTACTTTTTCGGAGTGGAAACATGACAGCATTAACACCTCTTTATTTTATTTTATTTTAGGAAGGGAGTGTTAAGACTCGTACTGACTACAACCATAATGCTCTTTGCGTTCCAGGGTCTTGGTGACTCTTGCGCAAAAAGTCCGCAAAACATACAATACTCATTTGATATTATGACTTGAATATGAACGTGTTTTATGTACGAGAATTGAAATTCTCAACAGTCAATGGCTACTAAATCGTGAATTACTGTTTGTATTGTCTTTTCAGCGAATACTTCCGAGTATTCAGAAATGGACAGCAATAATTTAACTAGGGCTAAAAATACCCCAGGTAACGGCAATTTATAACACTTAATCCGAGTGCCCCAGAAGGAGAGTCATGTTTTTAATTATCATCATTATCATATCAGCCGAAAGACGTCCACTGCTGGTCATAGGCCTCCCCTAAGCGTCGCCATAACCGCCGGTCCTGCGCGTCTCGCATCCATCGGCTACCCGCGGCGACCTTCACCAGGGCATCAGTCCACCTTGTTCCTACAAGGTGGCCTTCCAACGTTGCGTCTTCCGGTACGCGGTCGCCACTCCAGAACTTTTCGGCCCCATCGACCATCTGTTTTGGGAGCAATTGTTTACTTGAACGCGCTATTCTCAGGAACTACTGGTCCGAATTGAAAAATTCTTTCAGTGTTAGATAGCCCATTAATTGAGGAATGCTATATCATCACATATCACACATATATATATCATCACGGTAAGACCAAAAGGAGCGGAGCAGTAATGAAAATTGTAACGCAGATGAAGTTGCGCGGGTCAACTAGTCCTAAATAAATGCGAATATTTATCAATAATGGTAACACTTTCAACATTTTTCGACATAAGTTGAAAACCATGCGGCCTAAAATAAAAATAATAAAATGTTTAAGAATGTGTAAACAGCGCTCTTTCAGTATGATACCCCACATGCCCTAGTAGCCCCACTTTGAATTTTTAATAATCCCTTTCAGCTGTTGTAAGACAAATACATATATTTTTATTTCTTACTTATTTGCAAAATAGTTGAACAAACGTCGTCTAAATTCTATTCCAAATTTAAAGTTCATAGCATTAGTAGTGCTTCAGATATTCAGTGTTGTGACAGACAGACAGACTTAGTCTCACCATAAGGTTTCCTTTTTTACCATTCAGGTACGGAAACCTAACAAAAAAAAAGTGTTATATTTATTTTTCACGAAGATGGTATGGTTTCTTGTGTAAACAAAAACAAGTTGCTCAAAAGAAAAGTTAAAAAATCTTTGAAAACAATAAAAAGTTTTTATTATTCCTAGTATTGTAAGGGTCTTTCCAAAGTGTTTATAAGAAAAGGTGGAAGTTTCTTTTCGAGGTGTGACTAAGTCAAAGAAAATTTCACAAAATGATAAGCCCCATTACGGTCTTGACGTTCCTACGTCACGCAAGCATTCACTATATTCGCACTTCATACATTCAGTCAAAAAAGTATCGGGAATGGATGATTTGTTTATGGTTCCAAATTCAAATTTTTGTTTTTTTGTAGTTGTTAGATTGGCACAACTGTTTTCCATTTTGGCGCGGAGTTTGAGTTGCATCTGTTATTTATATTAAATACAGTGCTGGTTTTAGTAATATCATATATAGTGTGTATTGCGAATTTCATAATGGACAAAAATATCGAACAAAGAGTTTGTCTTAAATTTTGCATCGCCAATGGAATTTCGTGTTCGGAGTCACTGAAAATGTTACAGAAGGCTTACGGTGAATCGACTTTATCAAAAACTCGTGCTTATGAGTGGTTCAAAGCGTTCAAAAGCGGTCGAGATGTGATGGAAGATTTGCCTCGCTCTGGTAGGCCGTCAACGTCTGCAACTGAAGTTAACATCGCAAAAGTGAAGGAAATAGTGACTGAAAATCCCCATTCAACTCTGAGAGAGATAGCCGCCGAACTTTCTGTATCTCACGAGTCGATCCGTACCATTTTAACTAATCATTTGGGTATGAAACATGTTGCTGCTCGGCTAGTCCCAAAAGATCTGAATTTTCTCCAAAAACTCAATCGCATGAAAGTCGCTGAGGACATGCTAGAACGAGTCAGTTCGGACCCAACATTCATGAAACGCATTGTTACTGGTGACGAGACGTGGGTTTACGAGTTTGACATGCAAACTAGTCAACAAGCTTCGGAGTGGCGCCTTCCAACTGAACCGAAACCGAAAAAACCACGCCAAAGTCGATCAAAAGTCAAAGTCATGTTGACTGTTTTCTTTGACTATCGCGGTGTTGTGCACTCTGAATTCTTACCGGAAGGTCTAACGGTAAATAAAGAATATTATTTGAGCGTTATGCGGTGTTTAAGAAAGCAAATTCGACGAAAAAGGCCAGATTTGTGGAAAGAAAATTCTTGGATTTTGCACCACGACAATGCGCCTTCGCACAAGGCTATCATTGTGAACGAATTTTTAACCAAACACTCAACAAATACCATCCAGCAACCACCATATTCACCAGATATGGCTCCTGCTGACTTTTTTCTTTTTCCTAAACTCAAATTACCACTTCGTGGCACCCGTTTTCAATCGATAGAAGACATAAAGGAGAATTCGCGGTGAGAACTGAACTCAATTCCGGAAACAGCGTTTAAAAAATGTTTTGATGAATGGATTATTCGTTGGCGCAAGTGTATCGTTTCTAAAGGAGCATACTTTGAAGGTGATAAAATAAATTTGGATGAATAACAGACATTTTGTGTATTATTGATCTTTTCCCGGTACTTTCTTGACAGAGTAGTATACCGAATTTTTTTAGAAATGCTGTAAATAACAAGGAATTTATCGCCAACACTTGATTTTTTAGAATCTATATATCGGTAAAACACGATTAAAAGAAAAAAAAAACTTTGAACGGTATTTTCGCTTGAATGTCAAATTTCATTTAAAAACTATAATTTTTTTTTAAACTAGTATGGATTTTAAAATGACAGTCTTTAAATGCTGCAAGCAGAATTAAAATAAAGTGAAAATCCCCTTCAAAGTTTTGTTTCTATTCACCCTTGTGTTTCTATTCACTTCGTTTTACGTTACCTACATGACAAAAAAACTATTTAAGGCCAGTTTCAACACAAGGGAAAAGGTAAACTTTATCGCTCACATTTCAATTCACTTATTTAGTTGCACACAAATTATCGCTAATGGCGTTCTCAATACACAATCGCAGAGTTATAGCTGAGCCAAATCGCTGGCATTAACTCCTTAGAGATAGGAGAAATCGATTGAAGGAGCAAGAGCAGGTGCAGTCAGATATCTTAATTCACATTCTCCACAAGGAGCCAAATACCTTTGCACAAGTACACTCATTTATTTGAATTAACTATTACTGCATACTTGGTCAAGAAAAATTAGTTCATCCCAATTATCATGAGCCTACTTACTGTAAAGGCTGGTTCGAGGTAGCTCGAGAAAAGAACACCTGGAATGACATAGGGGAGGCCTTTGCCCAGCATCAGCAGTGGGACAGTATAGGATGGATAATGTATATTACAAAAACCACACCGTCCTCAGCGAATTTTGAATCGGATACCATTGTCACACAACCTATTTGTTCTATTTCATTTGTAATGCGATAACGTTATGGTATATGATGGTCTATCATAGACAAAGCCCAAAGGCATCACCGCTATGCTGAGTTAATGCAGCCATCTTCATACATACTGACATTTATATGATCTGCACTGACACGCCCTAATCTCAAAGAACCATTTTATGGCATTAGTACAAAATGAAGACGGCGCGCAACAAGTTATTGCTTACGTAGGGAAGTGATGCAAATGTAGAAGTTGCCAAGGACCTCCCTAAAACAGCTAAATACCTCCTTTTTCTAATTTAAAATCTGCATAATAAACCTCTACTTCCTCGAACCCTTACAGGAAATCATCTTCAGCACCTATCATGATGATTTAAATGGACCCCTAAAGTTTTTTATTTTACCCCTCCCTATCCCAATTAATGCCGGTGCTGCAATAATTGTTTAGCATCAAGTGGTCAGCCACAATCGCAAAAATCGCATAACTGCATAGTCTATTACTTTAGCAAACTGCAAACATCCATCTCAATCCAATTCAGATCAGAAACGAGTCATAGGTATGCATAACAGTGTTTATTTGAGCCCAGACGAGCTCCATCGATCCGGTAGCACACATTCACCTACACATGTAGGTGACGTCTATAACTGCATGACGAGATTTTAAATGTTGCCGGGCGCAATAGCGATAGGCGGCTCAAGCTTCCGCGGGGTTCACACTGCGCGCGTGGTGGTAGAGGGCGCGGGGCGTGGCGCTGATGAAATGCATAAATCAATAACAGCCGCGCAACTCCCTAGGTATCCTGCCACGTCGACAACGGCCTACCTACCTAGTGTTAGATGTATCTCAATGTCACTTGTGTCTACTACAGAATCATTCCGGATAAATTTGCTAAGCCCTCTTTAATTCTTATTTCAGCAAATACAAGTACAATCGCACTTAGATGTAAGATAATTATAGTAAAGTCAAATATGCTCATTTGTAATCAATAAATTCATACAAAGAAAATTGTTGAAATAGCAAGAGCATGCGCTGCATTAAGTTTTGCGCAAAGCAAGTCAGTTTTTTAGTCGATTTTTGGTTACAAACGAATGTTAGTTGTGTTAGCGCAAATTCTTAGCTATTGCAAATATATGCGACGACGCCTGTTGCACAAAGAGCGCGTCTGTCAGCATCAACGCCCCCTGAGTACAAAATTGCAAGACACGTCAACTAATAAATTGTTAACTGGTGGCGTACGTATAGAGCGGCTGTAGTGTCGCTTCCTGCAATTTGGACTAACCAGTGCGGTGCAGAATGCATCACTCACACTGCAGATCCTGTATTATCATTCTATTATTTGAATAGAAATAGTTCATGATGATCTAGAGACCGCAAGTATCAGTCGCAAGCTACATTAGGTTAAGGTAGGTAGGTTACAAAGTGCAATAAAAGTGACTCAAACCTCGGAAATCTTTATAACGATATCAAGAAATAAGATATTTGTTAGGTTTTTAAATTCATTTTTTTTTCTAAAGAATGCGTGTTTTGGAGTAAGTGCAGAAGAGTTTCCTGCAAATTAGTTTTCGATGCTGAGTAGTAAAACCAACGTTGGAAAAACTTGTTCCGAACGTGTATGGCTCGAAATCAGAACAAACATTTTAATATTTTATAATGAAAATATTAAAAAATAGGAATATCGATTCAGAAGTCGATTTTTAACTAACGCATTTCTGGTTTTGAGTTCTTTCAATTACACCGTGTATCCTAAAAAAAAGTTAATTTAAATAGAAAAAAGATGACGACCAAAACAGACGAACATTTGCTGCGCCGATCCCAATCAATTTGGGATAAGAACAGGAGCTGATAACTGGCTGTTAAAAAGAAATAAAATAATAAAAAAGTACTTACGCCAATGGCTCCTTGATTGCCGAGGAAAGTCTTTTGCTTGCCATCAACCTGACAAGCCAGTGAGTTTAATAAGTAGATGGCGATACGTTGAACGAAACCCTCTTGGTTTACATCTGCAACTCCGTTTAAAAGAATCTGTACCACACGCTCGTACTCGAACAGCTGAAAAGAAAATGTTACTTAACAACAAAGGACTAAATGAAATCTAATGAACACGATATCGACTTCTATTCTTGGTATTCGAAAGTTCAAGTGCATTTTTAAATGCACTCCCAATTTGGCACTGGTTTAGTAACAAGTGTTATCCACTTTTTATCATTTGCCAAAATAATATTGAGCCTTTGATGATGTATGTATGTCTTTCAATCAAGGCATACATACATCATCGTTTGAGAGTAAACCGAATTAATAAGCAAGTAAATTTATCATTGGAAAAACTGGAAAATTCAAGGCTATGTTCTAAAATTGATCCAATTAGTAAAGTCTTTAATTGGCGAGACATGCATCATGGGTCTCAGACAAGATAATAATAAAAACTTAGTTTAAAACGCAGTTATTCATTCGAACTTTCAGATAAACTTTAACTGTGATGAAAATGTAAGAAGCATCGCAATAAATCAATGCTGTACATAGTGTGAGCCAGTTAGCCACCCACCGGCACCGGTGCAACAGGGCGGGAGGGGCAGAGCGGGGCGTGCAGGCGCGGGGCTTCAGCCTCAAGCCGGGCGGATCCCGGGAGTTCTCCGAAATGGCTCGTTGAAAATTATATCATGTGAAAATTGCATGTCCCTATTTTTTATCTCGTTAACACACAAAAACACGAAGCCCCAACACGTAGCACCCACACACTAGAAATTTCTCCTGTATCGTGTGTGCGTTAAAAAATATATAAACTCACATACACAAACAGCCAGACCCGGAACAACTATCTGTAGGCCATACAAATATTTTTTTCCGTGCGGGAGTTAAACCCGCGAACCACGCAACGAAGCAGTTGCTCAACCACTGCGCCAACCGTGTCGTATTTGCGGGTCTCTTGAAGATGTTGAATTACAAATATTCCGTCAAAACTTCTGCATATTGCAACCGGTTGGAAAAAGTGGTGGTTGATTGATACAAAAAAATCTGCCATTATGCCATTATATTAATCTCCCTAAATTGATGCAGATCTAAGTAGGTAGTAGAATTCGAAACCAAATCTGAAAATATCGATTTTTAGGACGACTGAACACATTCTCGACATTACTTTTTTTCCGATATAAAAAAAAAAACATTGCCTATGATTCTACCTATAATAATACCAA
Source organism: Lacanobia oleracea (assembly GCA_950371165.1). Taxonomy (NCBI): domain Eukaryota; kingdom Metazoa; phylum Arthropoda; class Insecta; order Lepidoptera; family Noctuidae; genus Lacanobia; species Lacanobia oleracea. The sequence goes on from OX493385.1 coordinate 11,914,069, forward strand.
TCCTTCATTGAATTATTAACTTTGTTCGATCGATTTTACCACGAGGAAACGAAGGTTGCAAAATCCAACACATGTTTTGTTTCTCAGCACAATAATGAATAAAAATAGATGGGGTACCGGGCTGTTAAAATGACACATCGAGTTTCAAAATCAATCAAAATAGATTTAATCAAATTAAGCTGAGAGCCAGCACTCAGCAATGTCATTTTTTTTTAAAACAGTCCCCCAAAACACCCACCCGTCACCACTTCGTAGTAATTTGGCTGTGAAGAATAAGTGGCGCGACAAACTCCCTAGTTACGCATCTGTCTGTTTAATACTGAGACTGACACGAAGGGTAGTCACAAGGCTGATAATCAGCCTTACTAAGTATGTATCGTATTTAAAAAGGTCAAAAAGGCACTCGCTCCATTTAAAATATTGGTATTCATCGTAGAGGTACACCAAATAGACTGGATGCTGACCCCAAACGTAGTTTTTATGAAAGGCTCGGTATGTGGTGATAGGAGTCTTATGACTTTAAATATTGTTAGTTTATTAGTTAATCCATTTTTTGTTTTTGTTGTATGACCTGTGCGGGTCTCAAATAATCATTTTTCTTACTTTCTTCATCACAAAGAAATGAATGATACTGACGCTATAAAAATCAAGCTATTATGAAACTCGATGTGCTACAGAACAGCAGTGCCACAACTTACCACGTCGAATGGGATCTTGAACTGGCACAGAGTGAGGCATCCATTCCTCATCATGGTGTCGTCTCCGAGATGTGCTTCCATGCCATCAAGCAGCGCCGTGATAATGCGCCTCTTCAGCTTGATGCCAATACGGTCTTTTTCTTTCCCCTTTACGATGTAGAACAGGGTGGCACTAAAATGTGCACAAAAGTTTTAAGTCGCATGTCTTTGACAATTTGTGGAGAGTGATAGGTAGTGGTTGCGATACTATCCCGATTTTTGAGTATTCGTATGTCTTCCTAAATGTTTTTTTAGTATTCCGCCTTTTGTTAAATCTGACATTCAAAGATAATTTTGTCAATAAAATCTAGGATGTGAATACAATTTTAGCCTGTCTGCGATAATGTATGATTAGGCTGTAGGTATTATAACACCTAGGCCATTCATATTATTGCGGCTACTACGACTTTATTGCTACAGAAGATAGCTACTTATTTATTTTTATAAGTACTACTACTAATGCAATAGGTAATTAAAACTTGTAGGAATTGCAGACTGAACCTAACGTTTGAGACGAAGTTAGTCATCATCTTATCAGCCAAAAATCGTCCACTGCTGGACATAGGTCTCCTCATCGGTTTACCTCCAGAACTTTTCGACCCATCGACCATCTGTTCTGCGAGCAATGTGCCCCCTGCCCACTGCCACTTAAGTTTGGCAATCCTTCGGGCTATTTCGGTAACCTTGGTTCTCTTGTGGATATCTTCATTCCTGATTCGATCACGCAAGGAAACTCCAAGCATTGCCCTCTCCATTGTCCTTTGAGAGACTTTGAGCCTTCTGATGAGGCTCATTGTAAGCGACCACTTACGACGAAGACGAAGTTATCTAGGTATTATTGGAAATCGGTTTTTTCCAGGGTTAACGTATTGATCGAACCAACGGCGATGAACTATAATTAGCTGAAAAAGTTGTCTATCTGTTTCAAATCAAGATGATATACTTCCGAATGTAGTTAACACAATATTTTTTGTTTACTAAGCGTACTGCTTGTAGAGTTCGAGAACAAACGCAAAAATTATGAAGCAAAATCAGTGTTTTCTTTTAAATCAAAACATTAAAACAATGCTCATACGCTGCAGATTGAAATCAAACGTCCATGTTGATGTTATTATCCGGTGTTTCTTCAGCAAAACAATCTAACATCGTCTACGTTATTGACTTACCTTCCTGAGATCTGGATGTGTTTCTCCATGACATGCTGATCCATGGCGTCGAGGACGACGCACAGGGCGCGGCCGACGTAAGCATTATTCTCGTACCGGAAAAGGTAGTACAGGTCGTTGAGGACCCGAGTCAACATGGCTGGCCTCTCCATGTAAGCCCGAGCGGCGGTAAGGATTTGCTCTTCATTGGCATCCCCCGTGATCTAACGGAAAAATAAAAAAATAACATTAATGGGAATTGGGTTAAGGGCTGATTTTACAAAATATAACAGTCGAAGGAGTGATTACGTTTTTGGATGGCAACTAAAGCACGTGGCTTTAGTTGCCAACAATGATAAGTGGTCACTGCCACCGAGGTATGGACATCTCAATACCATCTTTGCCATCACATAGGCAAAGCTTGAATGCCCAATTACCTAAATATACGAGTTCAATCCCAACAGGAACAAGGGCGGAAATATACGAGTAAACAGCAGTGTTAGGTTGCGTTTCCACTAGAGATGTGCAAGGATGCGTAGCGAGTGATGTGTTTGTTAAGGACCAATAGACTCGCTTCACTCTGCGCTGACGCAAGAGATTATATTGGTTCTTGACAAACGCATCCCTCGCTACGCATGCACAGTTTTATTCTGTACTCATCTCATCGTGAAGACTTAGTTCAAGTGAACTTGAATTGAGCTGTCAATTCATTCAATCAAAGTGGAATGAAACCTCGTTTCAAGTTGACTCCACCAAAAATTTCACGGCGCGATGTTTTCAGAATTAACTGCTCCCTAACCAAAATAATTTACAGTATGCAAAATACGCGCTTAGAAATTGACTTGCAGAGACCAGGGTGATGTGACAGAGTTTGCACTTACCCGGGCGAGCTCATCGCAAATATATTTTCATGTTTATCAGAATCTCCTTTGAAGTTTCTTTATTTTTACTATGACAAAATATGAGAATTCCGATTTAAGGTAAACAACAGTTCAAAATTGATCCTATTATACTTCGTATTCAGTGTGCGAGTGCTTAGTTTATTGGTATTTTCTAATTTATATAAGAAAAACTGATTTATTTATTTATTATTTATTTATATATGCTTTATTGTACACCAAAAAAGAAAAAAACAAAGAATACCTTAAACTACCTACCACCCACCTACCTACCTATTACCTTTTTCAGCTGCTTTTTTGTAAATGTCAGAAACTGCCATAATGTCCATGTTATAATGAAAAGATGTGCATTGATGTCACTGCCATGATTTAAAAAACTATCCTTAATTATGTAACATATTTGTTTACTAAGGACTACCTCGATGACACAATCAGTCTCACTCCAGCAAGTAAACTGCTCAGAAAGTGCGTCAAAGTCGAAATGCGTCTCTCGTTGCCACTACTAACTCCGTATCTATTGAAAATCCGAAATTGACATATCTGTAAGTCATTAAGAGCGCGACTCCCTTCTTACTACGGACATTGCATTTTAGAAAGTTACAACTCAGTCGCATCTATCAGTTAAAAAATCTCTTTGACTTACTACAAAACAATGACTGAGATGAACTTTTAGATGGCACTTTAACCAGCTTTGACATAACTAATTGTGGTAACGAGATATATGCAATCATGATGACACACAGAAAGGCCAATCTCTCAAGTTATTTTGATTTGCTAAAATCAAACTTCTTTGGCTGTTCTGTTGCTTAACCTTTAGGATAAACAATGGCCGAGAGGTTAAAGGAATCAACAAACGCTTGCTAAAATAATAATGCATATTTTATTTTCAGTTACCTATATTTTAATAATCTTTCTAGTTATATAATTCCATGGCATTAGAATCATCGCTTTCACATGTGAAATTATGTAAAGTGGGAGTTAAGTCTTATAAGTTCACACAAACATAGGTATAGCGAGTTAGGCCACTACTATTTTGTTTTTTTCTTCCTTAATGGCAACTGAGCCGGTTCCAACTTACTATTTTGTTATTAAACTATATAGTGGTTTGACAGTATTTTTGTAAAAGATAAACTTCAAATACCTAGTATTAAAACAATAGTATCAGAAGTGGCAGTTACATCCATTCACGTCTTTAGAGAGGGAAATGTGATGCATAAAATGATAGAGTTCAATAAAAAAACATGAGTATTATTTGTATTATACATATTTCCGTAAACTTGTCAAATACTGTTAACAATGAAAGAAAATAGTAAATTCAAACATAAAACTTCCTATCGGATTTTATAATCAACTAGATTTTGCTAGCGACTTCATACGCGCATATCCCGTTTTTTCCCGTTCCTGTAGTAATTTCTTGTAGTAACACTCCTCAAGGAACCTACATGCCAAATTTCAGCTTTCCACAACCAGCAGTTTCGGTTGTGCGTTGTCTGTCAATCACTCAATCAGCCAGTAAGAGAAGAATTTTATATATTAGGATTACATTCCTTATATTAGTTTCCTAATTTTATATATTCCTAATAAAATTTGTCAAAAACAGGTTTTATCATTCTGTATCATTTACTAACTGATATCAAATGGAGAGAACAGTTCTGTTGTTGAGTGTCAACAAACTGATTTTTGATCTCTTTTGTGGTAACTTTTGGAGATTTGTTGTAGTAGTTGTTTGAAGTATATTTCTTTACATACTCGTATGTGCCAATATTAACACACCCATTTGCAGGTTGCTTGGAGCAGTTCTACAGACTGATTTGAGGTGAAGTTCTCCCAAAATTATATTTTGTTTGAAAAAAATATATTTTTTACTGGTTTTTTGTCAGAAGTTGTGTTATAAATAATGCATTCAGGTGTTACTCTGTCATAATCAATTAAGACGACGACATACGCCAGCGACCTTGAAAGAACAAAACACGGACTCGTTTCACACCCACGCAACCCAAAATTCAGTAGTTTTTGTACTTTTCATATTATTTTATGAGTTTAAAAAAATGCCATATATCAAAATGTAGATAATCAAATTGTCTTTGAGAAAGTGCAAATTCCATTAAAATACGCCCGGCCGTTTTGATCTTTTTGTCGTTTTATGTAACATATATTTTTTCCAAAAAATTATGACTACCCGTTTAGACGTGATTCTCATTTTAAAATCAGCTACCCTCTCAGTAGCTGATTTTAAAATGAGAATCTGCACCTTAAACCCCAAACAATACACTTATTGGTCAGAGTATAGTTTTGGATATATGTTTCAATATTGTGCATTCATACTAAGGCATCCAATTTATTTTTGATCAAAAATTATTGCTCTCGTATTTTAATTTTTATGGCTTGCAGGGCAGGAGCAGGTGTATGTAAGAAGTATTTTTTGCCTTTAGAAGTAAGCCTTTGAGGTACAATAATTTTCTTTTAATTCTTTGAATTATTAATAAAAGATCTTTAATCTTAAATTCTAGTCCTTGACCCACAAGTAACATCTCAAGCAATATCTGCTTACATTATTAAGACTAACACTTTACTACAGATTAAATTCAATCTGATACAAGAATAAAACTTAGCAATGTTTACACAATTGATCATTGCCACTTGGTGCATCATAACAATTACTTAGAAAAAAAGGGTTCTGTTTTTTGTTCAGAACCCTAAAAAGGGCCTGGACACATTAATGTGGCTTATGATGAGACCTTTTGTTTGTAGATGTTGTTCTTTGCATATCTAAAACAATTATATTTTCATTTGTTCCTGTCTGTGAGAGCCTTAATGCAGCATTATTGCAATCAGAGTTGTATCTATACTAATATATAAAGCTGAAGAGTTTAATTGTTTGTTTGCTTGAACACGCTAATCTCAGGATCTACTGGTCCGATTCTTTCTGTGTTAGATAGCCTATTTATTGAGGAAGGCTATATATCATCACGCTAAGACTAATAGGAGACAGAAATGTGAAGCAAATGAAGTTGGGCGGGTCAACTAGTAAACAATATGACAGTTGTGGGTAATAGGTAATATTAGCTCTCTTAGGCACTTAATCTAGGAAGTAGGCTACAACACAGTACATGGGTACTGTTGACTGCCACCTCGCAGTGACCCAGCAGCTAGATGTTTCCATTCAAAGTGCCATTGTAATGTAGTCACTAGCATCTTGTCTCTGACTTCATCTGCTCAGACGCCTTGTAGGTTGGATTTCCATTAATCCCTTCTTAGTGCTCACCTACATTATGGAAGGAAGCCTTGTGGAAACTTTAATGTTCCTAGTCTTAGTAGTTTCAGCTGTGCGTTGATATGTCAATCACTCAGTTTTCCTTTCATATAATATTATATAGACTAGCTTTAGCCCTCAACTTCACACGCGCTTCCCGGTTTTTCCCGTTCCCCTATGAATTTCGGGAAATACTCTCTTAGTGCTCTCATACATTCCCCAAGAAACCTATATGCCAAATTGACTCGCTTTACGACAGTTAGTTTTGGCTGTGCGTTGTCTAACTATCTCGGTCATAAATGCAAGAGTTTTGGTTATGTTAATGGCAGTTGGGTATTTTGGCTGATATCTGAGACTCAATGTTTCTCTAAAAGAAATTCCAGAATGGCTCACAAGTACTTGGAGACCATTCAGCTATATCTGGAATGGCTGGGCATCAGAAAGGTTCCCAGTTGTATCAATTTCTATAAGTGATGGTGACAACTTACTATTCCCATAGGCAGTCAGCTTGTTCTCCATCCAGTACTGTCATAAAATCAGAGATTGTAAATAAAAGAGAAAAAGTACACTTACCACTTTAGCTGGTATATCATGCCGTTTGCAGGCTCCATGATGAGTACCATATAAACCGAGGAACTCCAGCGGGTGGTTCACTCGGCTCACCAGCCCGGGAATGTCGCAGCGCACCTCACACTCCATACCATCAGCAGCTCCAACTGCTGCAGCTCCAGTGCCCGCCAAGTTTGTACCCGATATATCCAATGACTCCAATTGTTGTAGGTTCTCAACCAGTTGGGTCAAAACTTCGTTAGGGGTGAAATACTTCCCATGTCTCTCATTTGACTGTGATATATCCAAATGCCTCAAATGATGCATCCCTGATATCCAATCAATTAGATCTTTAGTCCAAGGGACAGCATGCAGTACAAGGAATCGTAGATTGTTCATCTCATTCAGTGCCCAGATGGAGCCAGCTGATGTACACTCGGAGAGGTCCAAGTGAGTCAAGTGCTGTAGGGGCTTCAGTAAAAGCAGTGGAAATATTGCCAGACCCCGACGTTGGATTGTGAGCCTCTTTAAATTTGGGGCATTGATGATGTATCCTCGCTGCCTATAAATGCCCTCATCCTGAGGGAATACATAAGTCAATGGGCCAAACTTTAATGAGAGCAAGTTCTGACTGTTTGTACTGATAATTTCCAAGGATGATTGTGATAGATACTCGCATTGGTTTAATTCGACTTCGAATGGTTTGTGCTCCATCATACAGCGTAGACCTTCGTCGGTGATGCGGGAGTTTCGTAATTTTACAGTATTTAAGCGGGTGCGGCATTTATCGCGAAACATATTCGCAATATTGTCGTTTATTCGGTATTTCTTCTGATATGCGCGGATGAATTTCTCGCATATCTCTGCTGGTAATATCACGTCGTCTTTCAGTCGACGCCATCGAGTCTCAGGGTCGAAGTTGGTAATAGTATTCAGATTCACCACAATAAAGTCCATGCAAAGATCAAACAGACTGTCAGGATAAGAATCATAGGAGGAGTCGTGCAACGTTATTCCTTGATCGTCCGTCATTTTTGCTGAACGAAACTGTTGGCTGTTCACTGTATTGAGTAATGAACGTAGGCCCGCGGTGGCACCATGTCGCAAATGTAACACACACTGATCCTAGGTGATGAAAATTACCTTAGAGTCCATTATGATGACTGATCAAAGTGGCTGTTAGGTCTGACGACGGACCAAGACCGACACACTTGCTTACAAGGCAACGGGCTGGCACTATTGTGAGTATTTCGCAGTTTTCGCACAACGCAACAAGAAAGTCAATTGAAGTTTTTTTTTCACTGGCTGGGTACAGATTATACCAGGAAAATTCAGTTTGCATAGACAAGTACAGAATGCTCAGGATATATGTTTTTACGTTTATGTGGCTTTCCTATACAGTATTAGTCTTTATAATGTGCATATACGAAAATGAGGGAAACTCTGCTTAATTTTATCGACGGAATACGCATTATAAAAAAACGTAATATTTTTTTTTTAATATTTAATAGTTTTTTTTTTCTTTTTTCGCTACTGTGACATTGGCGTCACACGTAAACAAAACGGTGTAACTTTTATGATACGTTTACACGCTTGCCATGGTTTGGCAAGCGTCTACAAACTCCAAAGTCTTTACAAACGTTTGGATGCCATTTACACGCTTGCGAGTGCGTCAGTGTGTTCCGGACAGGCAAGCATGACAGACGTAGACGTTAAAGTTGTGAGGCCTCGAGTAAGGTCATAATCTTGTTGTAAGACCAATTACTACTCAGTATCTGGATGATGGTTTTTTTTACGACGTTTTCTAGAAACTGGCCAAGTGTGAGTCGTACTCGCGTGCAAAGGGTTCCGAAAGAATTTCATTTTTCTTAACATGTTTTTTAACACTATAGACTGTTTATAGGTTTTCCTGTAATCTATAGGTAAAGCCTCCAAGTCCTGTAATCCTCTAATTTTTTCAAAATTTTAAGTTCAGTAGCTTCAAAGATAATTCGGGGGAATGATAACTTCAAAACCATTTATTTTAAAATTATGAAAAAAAAAATTAAAACCCTCACAGAAAGCTTTTTCATTTGATATGTCACACGGTATTGTTAAAAATCTACTTTTTTACGGACAGACAGACACCATGTTTTGTTCGGAACCCTAAAAATAAAACCTAGCTAGCTAGATCGATTTATAGCTCCCGAAGCATACTAAATTTCATGAAAATTGATGGAGCCGTTTCCGATATGCCATATATATAATAATAGGGAATATGCATGAAAAATATATTTATCATCCATGCAGTTCATCTAAAAATACAGAAAAAAATTGATTTTTTTTTTTGAATTTTGATTGTATTTTCACTGTTGGTATTATTACCAACAGTGAAAATACAATCAAAATTACTCGAAAAACGAAAGAGACATATATAATTATTTTAAAGAAATATATCTGTCCCTCTCATGAAAATGCTGTTTTCTATGGCTGCCGTATAAACATCATAGACGATGACGTCAAAGTTTACATCGGACTTCTCTTTCTAATTGTAATCTTTGAAGCTTTATAACTTCATCGCTGAGGTATTTAAAACAATAATTTCATGATTGTTTACTAGAGCTAATAAGTATTTCATTTTGTAAATAAATTATCGCATGCATATTCCCTATTGCTCGTTTAAAGGTATTAGATGATCGTAGCATAAACTAAAGACGTCCGTTCGGTGCGTGCTTGTGACCGAAACTAAACACTAAAAATTTCCTTTGATCTGTGTTCAAAAACCGGCACTAGTCCTGATCGGAGGCAAGCTCACGCTAACTCACACAAACTATGCCAAACGTCCCGTTTACACGCTTGCGTTGGTGGACGCTGGCCAAGCCACGGCAAGCGTGTAAAAGTACCATTTAAACTAGAAAACGGGATATATCTAAACGATTATCCCGATGAAACCAACTTCATAATGTACATAAAAGTTGGTAGGTATAATTAAAAATTAAATTTGTCTTTCTTGACCTCTCCAAGGCATTCGAACTAGTTAGTTATGATAAGTTATGGGAGAAGCTTGTTAAGTTGAATATACCTAGCGAGACCGGTGTAGACGCCGGTGGAACCAAAAGGTTCCATTTGCGACTCAACGCTGGGGTATTGGAATCTCAATTTTGATTGGTAAGAAAATCAAAATAATCGAATTAAGTGGGCGAATTCCTTTTTTGAGCCGTATAAGCTAGAGTGTGGTGTTAGACAAGGTGGACTAACTTCGCCAGTCTTGTTTAATATTTATATTAATCAGTTGATTGATTGAAGAACTGTGTGAGCAGCGCCACTGTGGGTTGCTTTATTGACGGTATGTCAGTCAATAATCTGAGCTATGCGGACGACATGGTGCTGCTGGGTCCTTCAGTCAACGTGATAAGAAGATTAATTAAAATCTGTGAAGTGTGCGCGGCCTCTCATAAGCTCACTTACAACATTAAAAAAGTGAGTTCCTTATTTTTATGGGGAGAAACCGAGTGTCGTCCGAGATTCCTTGGATAAAACTCAATGGAATCCCTTTAAAACTAGTGTCAAAATTCACGTACTTGGGTCATGTGGTGACGGAGGATCTCTTGGACGATGCAGACGTGGAAAGGGAGCGTAGGGCGTTGTCAGCACGTTGTTCGGATGACGTGAAGGTTACGCTTTTTAAAGCGTATTGTCAAACCTTTTAAACGGGCAGCCTGTGGGTGAAATATACGCAGCGGACCTATAATGTCCTACGAGTACAGTATAATAATGCCTTTAGGGTACGGTTGGGACTCCCCAGATACTGTAGTGCATCTCAGATGTTTGCGTGTATGCAAACTGACGACTTTTGGCTCTTATTCGCAAGAGAACCGCGTCTACAATGTGTAGGTTAAGGAGGAGTACCAACATCATCCTGAGGACATTACGTGACAAGCTGGACAATCCAATCGCTGGGCACTGGATGCATACGCACCTGTGTACCCTGGGTCGAACGTTTGGTAGGGTCTGGTGATAGTGTTGATTTTTTCTCTTTTGTTTGTTTGTTTGGTGTTTTTAATTTAATTTATATTTCAATTTAATCTTTAAAAAATTAATTTAATTTAATGTAACTGTGGTTTGTTATAATTTTTGCTAAATTTCCAAGTTTGGTTTTAATTCAACTTAAATTTTGTTATTATTTATTTGATTTGGATTGTTATTGTCCGAAATAAATGTTTTTGATTGATCGGTCATCATGAAACCTTCTGATTTCGAGTTCTGCCTAGACTGCATCGCTATCCGACCAGAATCCAATCGAAAGCCTTCATGATTCAGCAATTACTTGAAGGATACTGTTAGTGTTGCCCCGCACTCTGCTTAGTAGAGAGGCATAGAAACCATCAACCCGAGCCTCCATAAACATACCCGCTACAAAGGCGGGGCAGCCCTAGCACCATCCTGAATCCATTAATTATCATCCCGAATAAACCATCCTTAAAATAACAATAAATTGTGCGTTCGGAATGCCATGACTAAACACTGAACAGAACATGTTGTGTTAGAGTTATGGACATGCGATTTTGACTATTGGGTAGCTAATACAATGGAGAAAAATTTAAAGTAATAAATCGAGATCGAGGCGACATATCGAGAAACTTTCCTATTAGTGTAAAAATTTATAAAAAAAACACAGATTTCTGGTTAAAAAACATGTTTATTTTCAATTGAGGGTAGTTTTTCTCACTATTTTTATTTTATAAGGACGCCCAAATTAATTACGATCATTATTGTTGGTTTTATCGCGATAGATCGTTTAGTTTTAAAGGTACACCGTTTTGTTAACACTGGGGTCACAGCAGCGAACAAAATTTAAAAATATATATGTGCATATGCGTTTTTCGTCGATAAAATTTAACATAGTTTACCTCATTTTCGTATCTGCAAATTATAAAGACTCACACTGTATAATTCTTTACATTCTACAGACACTAATGGGAAGGCGCACCTTTTATCCCGCTTGGTTGCGTCTTGGTGACTGTACCTTGCTTTGACATAAGAACCGTCAACTCCTTTACATTTTTTGTAAACACGACCAAACTTTTAGTTTTTTTTAATCAAGCATGCCTCAATGCAGTGTCTTAAATTGTAAAAACTGGGGAGTTAATCTGTCCCCCATAGAAAACGACTTCAAATCGCAACCACACACTTGATAACAGACGTAAATAAGGCACAGTCACTGGAAACGCCATTTACTTCTACCTTTTAGTGTGCCTCCCCGTTTATGACATATATGATAATAAAAACATTAAGTACATGGTAAATAATAATTTTGAATTTCGGGACTATTTGACATTTGTTTATGGATCAAAAGTGGCGTCTCTTTGTCATTTTCATAATGACAAAAAGAGAGAACGATAAAATGTGTTTTGGATCGATTCGCTGTCATTCTGTTTTGACGTAATGTTGGCAGTTGGATGACAGTTGTCAGTGGCGCTACTTGTCTAGGCCCGTGTCAATTTAACGTTGCGACTTTGGTAAACTGAGCCTTATAGAGCTAGTTTACAAAGCGGTGTAGTGACTTCTGTGTTTTAAAATACGAAAATTCCACAAATTTGCCTTTCGAGTCCCATAACTAGCTTCTGTAGAAAAACCATTTACTGTTTATACATTATATCTTGAGTAGAATAAATTCAGGGGATAATAGTAGTAGTGTGTTTGTCATATCCTCTGTCTTTTTGAGAGCTCTTTCTTTGTATTTAGGTCTTCAAGGAGTCATTCATCATCCTTCCATTTTATAAACTGACACTTCTTCTTTTCGAGTCGAAATCAAATTAAAATTTGTCGGACCAGTATTGCGCAACCTGTTCATTTCTATCATTGGCCTCATTTAAATCTTAATTGCGCACGAGGATCAACTAAGGAGGTGCCGTATGTCCTGTGAAGTGGCTCCACACTGACATTGCGTTTGGGATGGATGGAGAATGTTTCATTTGGTCAGATTATTTTTACAGCATCGAACCTGAGTGCGCAAACGGTTAAGAGAAGATCCGTTTTGATTCTGAAAATAAAAACCACGTATCTTGTCTACTTGTTCTTTTGCTTAAGGTGAATGCTCCAGGGTAGCCCGCGAAATTCAAATATTTTTGTTTTTTGCAATTTGCCGGCCAGTGTGAAGCTGTATGTGGACCAAATACGATCCGCGGCCGTAACACGTATTAATCTAAAGAATTATAAACATTTTATCATCAATATAGCCCTCTAAGTTCATGAAGCCCTATAGAATGATTATTTCATGAAAAATTCATTACTACGTTGATGTGGCTTTCCTATATAGGTAGTATGTCTTTATAATGTGCACATACGAAAATGAGCGACTCTAGCTATGCTTAATTTTATCGACGGAAAACGCTCAAAAAATGATGTCATATTTTTGTTTTTAATTTTTCATGGATTATTTAAAAAAAAAAAAATTTTCGCTTCTGTGACCCCAATGTAAAAAAAAAGATCGTCGATCGTTTTTTAAACTAAACGATCTATCGCGATCTCGATATATGAGTCTCGATATATTAAGATAGTACCCATTTATAGGCTTATATGGGGGAGCCGGGTGGGCCGCGACCACCCGAGAATCGTCTGAGGCCTACCCCAGGATATATGGGGACCGATTTTAAATTCTAGGCTGGACACTAAAGTTCTGAATATAATCACACAAATCAATCAAATGAAAAAATTACCACCGAAAGACCTATAAACTAACTTATTGCCTAGGTACATAATACACAGTCATTTAAAACATCTAAATTTTTCGAGGTGTTAGGATAGATGCCTATCGTGGTCGTGGTGGTGGTCAAATCGTACCAAAACCTTTCAAAAATCAATATTTTGATATTATACCTTGCGTTCAGTGCCACAAAATCGCAGCGTGTAATCCATGTCGCATTATTCAACTCTCGACTTCCATTCTTTATTTTTAACCGACTTCTTCAAAAAGGAGGAGGGTCTATGTTCGGCTGTATGTATCTTTTTTTTAATGTATATTCACCGAAATCTCCGCCAATTCTGGACCAATATTAAAAATTCTTTTTTTATTCGAAAGCCTATACTCCTGAGGTGGTCCCATTGTCACCAAGTCAGAATCTGATGATGGGATCCCATTAAAATCAAGGGAAACCCTCAAATTTTATAAACACATACACTGTTTTTCATAAACTTTCTAACACAATTCAGATATTTGTGCCTGGTAATCATCATTTCATGTTGCTGAGCTGATGATGGAAGATATAAGTCAGCATCTGATGATGTGATCTCATGAAAAATGTTTGTTTAGCATTATTTTCGCCAATTGTAAATCGATTTGGATGATTATTTTTTTGTTTGGAAGAATATTTTCTCGGACTGGTCCCATTTAAATTTGGTGAAGATCTGATGAAGAACTTCGGAGATAGGCAACGGAACTCTTCAATAAATGATAGCAAATGGATCGGGATTTCTGTAATCGCATGCCTGTTGATTGTTTGCACCAGTTCATAACATATTATCCAGTCGGCACGCTATGTTTGTAAATAAAAAAACTTTTTAACAAAAAGAAAACTTTTTTTAAATAAAAGTCAGTGTTTTTGGTTATTTCGTTTTTGAAAACCGACTTCCGAAATCAAAGTTAATTTTTACTTTGTATACAGTTTTTGGAAGTCGGTTTTATTTTGTATTTGATAGAAATATTTATAGTCTTTTTCTAATCAACCCAAATGTTCACGGACATGGACCCCTGGTGAAGAAGAGGACAGTAAAAAGCAGCTCTTACCCTTCTTGTAAAAATCTAAACTAGATAGATTCTTAGGCTGGGATGCTAAAAAATTTTCGAACTCGCTTCGCTCGCTCTTAGATACGTTTCCCATTTCTTCAGTTTGAAGCTAAATTCAGCAATATTCACCACCGTAATCCCCACGGTATTTTCCACAAGAGCTCAAAGGCATTGTTGACCGAGGCATCATAATTTTTTTAAAGGCCTGTTTTATATGAGTACAATGGTATCCATCGATTGTGAATTAATCCGAAGTCGGATTTTCTCGAATCATCACTTCACTATCACTACATAGTATAAAACCAAGACGCTTCCCGCTGTCTGTCCCTATGTATGCTTAGATCTTTAAAACTACTCAGAGAATTTTGATGCGGTTTTTTTTAGTAGGTAGAGTGATTCAAGAGGAAGTTTTATATGTACACATGCATAATATAATACTGATAATTTTGGAGCTCTCAAATGTGATGTCGTAAATAAACACTAGTTTTGCGCTTACTTTGCAAGCGGTGGCTAAATCCTACGAGATAGATCATACACCTTAAAAGGGTTACAAAAAAGTCCGCGATGTAACATGACATATATATCTCATAAATCCTTATCCAATGAAATACCTTTAAAACATTGTGGCTTTAATATAGATCAATATGGCCTTTTACGACATGTAATTTAAATGAATAATTTAGAAGAGATAACAGAATCAGAATTACGCGCGACTGAAAATATCATTCTCAGCGAAACATAAATGGCGCCGCGGGGTAACAGTTGATCACTTTCACCATTTTCAGCTTTTACTTTTTCGTAAAAAGTAATGCATTATTTTAGAGGTTTTTGCTACTGACTGGTGGAACGCACTGGTATACCCCTGTTTGAGTACTGCCTCTTCTGGTGGTCCCTACAGGTGTATGGTGTTAATCATTATAGATTATCTTCATTTATCGCAACTTCCGGGGTCGCAGGACTTTCTAAACAGTGCACCGGGGTCCTGGAACGCAAAGGGCAACCGAAAGAACAGGGTAGTTTTTAGTCATTAAGTCTGACAGTCCCTTTTGCTCCACCCAGGGCGGAAGGACTCGTTTGATGATTTTACCACCAAAAAAAAAATGGAATTATCGTAAAATAAAGGCACCCGTGGCAGGCGTTACAAAATCGTTTTACAGTAAGCGAACTTATTTTTTTTCTAAATTGGTCCCGAGTGAAGCCGGGGCGGGTCGCTAGTTATGTTATTAATTTAAACTTACTATTTTTTTTTGACACGAGGTATCTTTTTTTTTTTTACTATTGAGGCACGCGTTTGACCACTATCTCACCTGATGGTAAGCGAGGATGTGGTCGAAGATGGAGCACGCTTGCCTAGAAATAACCTATTCACTCTTGATTTAAAGACTCCCAGGTTGTAGCTATCAGGAAACACAGACTCCGGCAGGGAATTCCACTCCTTAGCTGTACGCACTATGAATGTGTTCCCAAAACGTTTTGTGCGTATGGGTGGGATGTTCACCATGTACCGGTAGCGCATCGCCGTTCGTCTTGTGGTCCGATGATGGAACGGGCTTGGCGGAATTAAATTATGCAATTCCGTCGCACATTCCCCAAAATGCAACCGGTAAAAAACCGACAGGCTAGCAACTCGTCGTCGATGTTCAAGACTTTGGAGCTTCGACGCGACGAGCCTCTCATTGCCGATGATCCTCTTGGCTCGTTTCTCAATTGACTCAAGGGCATCAAGCTGGTATCTGGCAGATACATCCCAAAGATGAGAGCAGTATTCCATACACGATCGAACTTGCGCTTGATAGAGTTTGAGCAGCTGTTCCGGCGTGAAGTACCGTCTCACCTTAGCCAGAATCCCCAACTTCTTTGCAGCCACTTGAGCTTTTGCCTCTATGTAAGGGCCAAAATTGAGAGTAGATGTTAATGTAACCCCAAGAAGCTCAAGATGGTCGATTATCGGCACGGTTTCACCGCGGAAAGATGGAGCTGGGCGGAATTGGCTCCTTTTGGCGGAAAATAGACACGCTTGGGTCTTAGCAGCATTGAACTTGACCAGATTGGCATCGCCCCAATCAGAGACCGCCTGTAGGGACACGTTCAAGCGCTCAACCATTGCCTCCCGGAGAGACCGGATCTGCGACCCACCAGCTCGTGCGTCGGACACGTATCTTTCAGCAACAGTGCTGTCGTCTGCATACCCAAAGGTACCGGGTTTAAGCAGATCATTAATATGCAGCAAGAACAGTGTTGCCGAAAGCACCGACCCCTGAGGAACCCATTAATATCCAGCAGTCCAGACGAGCAGCCATCTATGACCACTCGGATAGACCGATCCCTCAGGAAATCTGCGATCCAATCACACAAACCGGCGGGCAGACCGAAGGAAGGAAGCTTACTAATAAGGCCATCGTGCCAGACCCTGTCGAAGGCCTTCGAGATGTCAAGGGAGACCGCCAGTGCCTCCCCGTGCTTCTCTATGGCCTCACTCCAGATGTGAATGGCATACGCTAGAAGATCCCCAGTTGACCGATTTCGGCGAAACCCGTATTGCCGGTCACTAAGGATATCATTCGCTTCTAGGTACGCCAGGAGCTTATGATTCAGCACGCGTTCCATAGTCTTACAGAGTATGGACGTTACCGAGATGGGTCTATAATTCGACGGGTCAGCTCGACTACCCTTCTTGGGCACGGGCTGCACGTTAGCTTGCTTCCAAGCCTTCGGCACTTTTCCAGTCTCAAACGAAAGGCGAAATAGGCGTGTCAAGATCGGAGACAACTCAGGCGCACAAGTCTTCAGAACAATTGCCGGTATCCCGTCGGGACCACTAGCCTTGTTCACGTCTAGGTTACGCAGTACCCTACGGACGTCCTTCTGATGAATGCGAATGTTCGACATACTCGACTCGCATTCACCAGGAGAGGCGGAGGGCGTCGCGCCACCAGGATCCAGACGTGAAGATTCCGCAAACAAAGAAGCAAACAAGTTCGCTTTCTCCTCAGCGGAGTGGGCCAGCGTTCCGTCGGGTCTCAGCAGTGGTGGTAGTGAGTCTCTCGTCCAGGTTTTCCCGGATTTGTCCTAGTTTAGAAGGCGTCCGGGAAGCGTCCGGGCGGGATTTGAAAAAAGGGTCCCGGTAAAACCCGTACACCACTTTATGTGTTCGGAGAATCCTGATTGAGCTCTCAGTAGTCTTTAACGACTTTATAATTTAATTATTGTTACATTTTAGGCATGAGTTGTGTTTGCGACTAACCATCATAATAGGTACCTATATATAAGTCGCGTACATAAGAGCCTTTTTTTACTAATGATAGGCACTCGTTTGATCACTATCTCAACTAAATGTATCAGATTTGCCTTACCGAATCTTAGAAGTAATGATTGCGACATAGTATTGAACAAGGAGAAACTTGAATTCGTCGAAAACACGGTTTTCCTGGGGATTACGTTTGACTCAAGGCTACAATGGGGTCCTCATAATATCTCTTGCGGGACGGCTATGTTCAGCAGCATACGCTGTCAGAAAAATCCGTCAATTTACTGATATAGATATCGTGAGGCTGGTCTATTTTAGTTACTTTCATAGTATCATGTCTTACGGTATCTTATTATGGGGACGTGATGCAGACATCGATTCTATATATATCCTGCAGAATAAAGCCATCAGAGCCTTAAACAATCTTTGTCGGCGTGATTCCCTAAGGGAACTGTTTAAGGATATCAACATCATGACGGTACCTTGTCAATACATTTACGAAAACATTATGTATGTTCGAAAAATCTTCATCTTTTTAGCAAGATTAGTGACAGGCATAATTTTAATACTAGAAATAGGAACAAATTAGAGCAACCCCAAATCAGATTGGCTGAAGTACACACATCTTTTATGGGGTACTGTGTTAAATTTAATAATAAAATACTATTTGATACTCTCGTACTGAATGAGACAAAATTTAAAGCATGAATAAAACGCACACTATGTAGACAAGCGTATTATAAACTGGAAGATTATATCCTCGATAAAAATGCTTGGATAAATGCCGGTCCTGCTCCACAGTTACAGCTGCTTGGGTCCACTTGTTAGGTTTTTATATTTGGAAGAGATGCTCCCCTCATTTTTATTTATTTATTTAGGTACTTACATAATTATTATAAACAGTTATTTATCCTTTTTATGTAAGAACTTAATCGTTGTTTTTATTAATTTATTTTTAATTATTTGGTAATTGACAATTACACAACACATAGTTTTGTGTAAAGTAGAAGCATATTTTTCAAATTTTGTAAATGTGAGTACCTACCATGAAGCCATTTACATATTATGAGATTAGTTATAGTTTTACTTGTTGGAAATGATCGAGCATGGTGGTGGAGAGCATGTCATGCTCACTCAAATGTCTCGCTGATGGCAGCGCGTGGGTTGGATCATTCGGTTCCCTTCGAAATGGTTGAGCTGAATGGTGCCTATACACGCGTCATGTTCGTGAACGGGCGCCGTCGGTTGAGACTGGTCATCTCTTATCTGCCATTGGCTGATTTTAATCTTTATCTTTTAAATTCTTAAAATAAGCTTTTCTTTCTCTTTGCGTTGTCCTCACATGCAGCAGCAACAAGTATAATATGTAACTTAGAATTTTGTAAAACAGAACATGATTTAAAAGAATGTCCGTGGAATTTCTTGCACGTTCTTCTCCATAGAGATCTACGCTTTGGAACGTGCAAATAGCTTCCATGTTTTTGACTGACCTACCTTGACGTTTCAAAAGTGCTCATTTGAAATAAAATGCTTTGGATCTTGATAGTGTTAAACTGTATGTTGAACAAAATACGATTCGCGACCGTAACGCGTATAGGTATATCTAAAAATTAAAACCATTTTAATCATCAATATAGCCCTCTAAATTCATAAAGCCCTATAGAATGTTTTTTACATGAAATAACCATTCTATAGGGCTTCATGAACTTAGGGTTTAGAATTCACCTTAAAAAAGGAAAGTTTGAAGGTTGTCATTGTTCTAAATTTTAGTCGTTTCTCCGTTCATTAGATGCTTTGTTTAATGCGGATTCGTCTATACTGGATATCCAGTACGGTGCCATATTTTTCTTAGGTTGCGTCGTTCAGTTATTTTTTCTTTAATTTTTTTAGGGTATTTATTCGTTTGACATGAGTCTGTGGCTGCTACATGTATTGTTTTGTTGAGGCTTCTTTAGTCCCTTCTATATTAGGTATCTTCTATTATTTTGATTTGGTTCAAGAGCTTCATTCATCGTTACGACGTCGGTGGCGCCTTCCAATTTGTCGCAAAGTGCCGCGATCGACACAGAGGTTTACCTCTTTAAGAAGTATCCCATTAGGGAAAAGAATCCTGGCTGCTCCACTAATGTCACCTACATTAGCGGAGCAGCCAGGATTCTTTTCCCGACCCCCCTAATTCGGATATTCACCATTACAGGTCGAGAGGTGATCACAGCCGTTGGCTCATTCCTGAGTGGCTCTGCTGGCGGCCTCGACGCCCTAAGTCCTCAACACCTAAAGGACCTTATCTGTTCAGGCACCGGGGAAGCTGGTGAGTTGCTTTTGAAGGAGCTTACGGCTCTGATTAACCTCATGCTTCCCGGCAAGATGAACGAGGCCGTCATCGACGTCTTGTACGGGGCCAACTTATGTGCCCCGCGCAAGAGAGACGGCGGGATTCGTCCCATTGCCGTGGGAACTACTTACCGTCGTATGGCAGCCAAGATATATTGCAAATTTTATGGCGAGGTGGTTTCGAAAAAATTTCTGCCTTCAGTTGATTTACGGCTCCAAAGGGGGCTGTGAAGCTGCCGTACACGAATTGTCGACCTACGTAAATTCTGGCAAAGGGAAAGTCATCTTAAAGGTTGACAGGAACACCTTGCTGGCAGAATCTATAAAAAATCCCCGCCCTTGAGGGCGATGTAATTTCGGTTTTAGATGATCTACAATTTTTAAAAACTCAGTTTCATTCAATAGGACTTGATTTGAACTTTTCTAAATGTGAATTATTTTTATCTGACAGTACTGACCGACAACTCACACTTTCAAAATTTACCAAAATCAAAATTATGGACAAAAAAAGCTCTCTTCACCTCTACGAGAATTCCTTTCCCAATTTTGTCGAAGACAAAATTCAAAATTTCAATGATGTTTCGGAAAGACTGTTAAAAATTAAAATGCAATCGGCCTTCACCATTGTTAGTTACTGCTGTTTCGGCCCTAAATAAACATTTTTCCTTCGTGCTTCCCATCTACGAAAGCACCTTCACCTTCTGGAAAAATAGACCAAATTATAACGCATACACTCTCTTCAATTTTAAATGTGGCCATTGACGACCGAGTTTGGGCTCAAGCTACTCTTCCCATCCCATATTTTGCCGGTTTTTATATCCTCGGTTCACGGCACTGAAAAATTTGTCAGGAATATCTTAGCTTCCACACTGATTGATTTTGATGTGCCGTGCTTCACCGAGGCTGTAACTGCCTGGAGACTCGCTTGCCCGAATGAAAATTTACCCGAACACCCTTCATACCAGAGACGATGGGATGAGCAGCTCTGCAGAGGAGTTCAGAGGAACCTAATTGCCTTTGCTGCTACTTCTGTGGAGCGTGCGCGCCTACTGGCTGTGGGTGAGTGGGAGCCGGGCCTCTGGCTTCACGCACTACCGTCGTCGAACATAGGCACCTTGTTCGACGATACTACTTTCCTGCTGCCTCGCTGCTTCCCTTCGCTGAGGCGCATCCTGTTGTTCTCCGCATCGCTTTCACTGTGGCGAAGCTGTCAACTGCCTCGGGCACCACGAGAACCTCAAACGGCGGAAATATAAGTAGCCTTGTTGGCAATTATATTTTTTGAGCCGTTTGGGGATGAAACTCTTGGACCGTGGGGTCCGAGTGCTCACGTTATTTTTAAAGAACTAGCTAAAGGTTTAGTTGACGCTACGCGTGACCCAAGGGCTGGATTTTGTCTCGGACAGAGGATAGGCATTGCCATACAACGTGGCAATGCCGCCAGTCTTTTGGGTTCCAGTCGATAGCGATGCGGACGAAGTTATTGATGCGATATTATAGTTAAGAGTTTTATTTTCTATTTTAAGTGTATATTGTTTGTTATCTGAATAAAAGAATTTAGGCACGCTAGAATCTCGGTAAGTTAAAATTAAAATGGTCACCCATCCATAGACCAACCTCGACAAGCGTAGCTTAACAGCTTAACCTTGAAGGTCGACCCGTGCGAAGACTTATCGACTAACAATACAGATTGTAAGAATATCCGTCATGGTGTTATTTTTTGCTATACCTACTGACCGTCGCGTTAATTCAATATGGGTTGGGGTCACATTCCTGCGGAGAATCATGAGTATAACGCCATCTATCGACAATGTAGTTGAACTGTCAAATATAAGATCGAACTCAGAAGTTCACAATTGTTACGATAAATAATGAATAGATACTAAAATGTTCGCTTTTCTTTTACTACATATTAAAAGTACCTATAACAAATAAATCAACAATATATTTTGTGTTCTTTTCACACATTTGTTACTCTATTTTTTTCAATAAATGGCATTGCAAGTATCTGTCTCAATGAAAACTACCTGTTTTAGCGCCCGATGAAATTTCTCCCTAAACTTAAAAAATCAATATGTTTTGATTTCGTGTTTCGATTTTGATGAAGTAAACGCTAAATATTACTCAGGAAAACACTTAATTTTTGTAAGTATCTTAATTTTGAATCCAATCAGTGGTTTATTACGCTCGATGATAATTACGTACTTTAAATAAAGACTATATTTTTCATTATTCAATCACAAATGTATAGTTTTAGTCTTTTCCCTATACTTGAAGTATAAGACGATATTACTTGTCAAATTACATAGTTCTAGGTCAACGGGAAATACCCTATGAATTTAGATTCCCTTGAGAGGGTCGAAATATTCTTTTTTTTCGGCATAAACAGACGTATCTTTTTTATGTTAACTTATAACTGTGATTTTTTCACAGTGTCAAAGGGAACGCAGACTTGAGTATACGGGTTAAATTCCAACTCGATACATCTACGCGTACCCGAAATAATGGGTCTAGACAGACAGACGGACGGACAACAAAGTGATCCTATAAGGGTTTAGGTTTTTCCTTTTGCGGTACGGAACCCTAAAAACATCCCCACTTTACGTGTAGGGAGGTTTCCTAAATTTGGAGGTGTACACCACAGTAGAGTTGAGTATAGTAGAATCTCAATAGCTTCTTGGACCAGAGCCCATACATTTTCTACCCATCTCCTTTAAATGGCATATTATTATCTATCAAGATAAAGGGCTCGAGGAGATGATTCCAAAAATGTAACTCACTAAAAAGTAGGAAATAAAAAAAATACTTTGTCAAAAAACCCGACCGCTTAAAACAAAATAAAGTTGCAGCAAAAGTAGCAGTCTGATGCAGTTAGTGCCATCAGATCAGTGATTGATTTGCATCAAACTGCTTGAAACGCGACTTGTTTCGAACTTTTCAGTTGTCTTTAGCGGTCGGGTTTTTTTGACAGTCAATTTATCTTTATTATTTTGTGTTATAGTGGCAATAGACATACACACTCGTGTGAAAATTTCAACTGTCTACCTATTACGGTTCTTGAGAATTTGAGATACAGCCCGCTGACAGACACACGGACGGACGGACAGCGCGGAGACTTAGTAACAGGGTTGTGTTGGTTATCCTTTAACTGACGTTTCAGTCTTGCCAAGGGGTACCGTTTTACCTAGTAAATGGTTTGTGAAGTTTAGATAGGCAGTCATTCCATCTAAAGATACTGTTATTCACCTGCATTGAGACCCGGTAGCGAGCCCAATATACGTGGGGAAGGCTAACCAGATTGAGTATAGGTTTACTTAAAGGAGCTTTAAATAAATAAATGAAAGTGGTTAGCACCTTATATCTTTTATTAGTAATTGTTAATCGACATTTAAATTACACTAACAAAATATCTAATCTTAACAAATTATAGTAGTTAATTACATAAGTTAACTTAGGTAGGTACAGTTTCGTTCGAAAAGCTCGAAGGAAAAGCAATCTATGTACTTTGGCTGACAGGCTGGTAAGTTTGTTATTTTTAAAATTTTCAACTAATTTATTTAATTTAAGTGGACCAAACCAATCTCAGTAGTAAGTAGGTGACACTTTTGAGATAGTTTCTAAAGGTTTCTTTTGCTTTTGGTCACACTTACAACGAATGTTGGATCAGACATCCACATACACAATATCACGCATCCAGAGTTCCAGACATCCCGACAGCTACAATAATTACACTGGTTTATCAGGTTTTTGTTGAGGACTGTCGAATAACAGGGAAACCCTCTATGCCTAACGACAAATACCTTATAGCGATACAGGTAATTAATTACTTGCTAAGGCCCTAGAGCTTAAAATGTTAAAAAATAAAAAACCCAAATTCTATAAGGCAATCTTCTTCACAGTAATAAATAAATATATTATCACATAATAAACGCAATATCTAAAAACAGCTTATTGTAATAATTACTAGTAACTTTGACCAACACTGAAATCGCGAAAAAATAATCAACTGTTCCATACAAATGTAGTTGATTATTTTTTCGCGATTTCAGCGATCAATTTTGCCGAGTTATCTGCGCGCACATTAGTTGTAGGCGCAGATTCTCGCACAGAACTCGACAAGATTGTATCGAAGAGCTGTTTATTTTTAATTTTTTTCGATTTCGGAATTGGTCCCATAAAAATTGTTCATAATCATAAGTACAATTAATTACCCCTTTTCATGTATTGCGTTTATTATGTTACACGTAGTTTGTAAAATGCTTTGTCCAGACTGATGTTTAAAGGGGTGAAATAGGGGATGAATGTTTCTTATTCTTTGGGCAATATACTTGAAACTTGGTACGATTACTGGCCAAAATATTAATAATGATCTTTCTTATTCGTTTTTCATAACTTCCTGCAAATGACGATTTAGGGGGTGCTAAAGGTTGTATGGAAGAATCGTATTTCTTGGGGCATTGTACTTGAAACCAAGTACTAATACTGGCCGAAGTAAATAATATAAGTTGTCATTATTCGTTTTTTACAACCGAAAAGACGATTTACGACGGTTCAAAGTTTGCTCCTAATTTAACTTGGGCTGATAACATTTTCGTTTTCGTTAATAATCTTACTAGATTTTAGTCGGTTTTCCCCGTTTAATAATACAGGTTTTCATATCGTCGCTCAGGCTAAACCCTGGAACTAGAAAGCTTCATATTTTGTGTACCAGGACTGAATGAATATTTCGTAAAATCACCCTCCAAGCAGTGAAAAATCAGGATGCAAATTTTTGTTTGTAGCCAGATTTACATGAAACTTAATCGAAAAAGGTGCTTGATTAATTATATCGAGGGTCATTGATATAATTAATCATGCACCTTATTCAATATTTTCTAAAATGTAACTCTTTAAAGAGTGAAAAGGGGCGGTAAACTATGATGCAGACTATGTCCTGGAATTTGAAATAGGATACTTTTTATATATTATACATTACTTATAATAAATATTAGGTATGTTCTTAAAAAAGAAAATATTTTTCGCGCTATCTATTAATAGTAGAAAAAAACATAGGTTTAATTTTCAAAATTATTCGGATTAAGGAAATTTTCCACGTCATATTTTTTTCTTTTCATAATTTCCTAAGGTTTGTCCTGCAGTTTCATACGAATAAGGGTCGATTTATCATTCTTCAGATGTCTTTTATTTGTGCAATAAAATGCGTGTATCATTTCAATCTTCAGGTAACAGTTGTCAAACGATTGATAAATTGGCCTATAGTCAGTTTGAATAAAGTTCCTACAAATATACTACTAGCAAAACATCACAGTACAAGTGGTCGTTCTGCTAAAACAAGCTATGGGTTAAATAGAGAGACGCAGTTCGGCGTTTACGCTTGCCTCTGTCTAACAGCAGTTTGTCGTGATTCTGACGGATAAAACCGCTATGCTAACATACTTCTCTGTAACTCTAGAAGCACAAGGATAAGAGAGCACAGCCCTATGCTGTACTTTCAACGTAACATCACTGATCATAGTGTCATACTTACAAGTAAATACAATAACTTAATTACTACCTACGCATCTTTATGAAGTTATTTACTTCTATTATTTTATCTTTGGTTGAGACACTTAGGTAAAAATTTCGAAAAATATACAGTAATTTATTTATGTTAGTAACATTTATATTAAAATATCTAAAACCTTTTGCAAAACCAGTGTTATTTTGCATACATACATAGGAATATTCATGTAGGATTATACTTTAGTAACTGTGAATAGGGGTGATCTTCTCTACAATTTTGGCACAAGTAATTTTCTATTGTTTAATTTAATCATAAGCAATACAATAACACTTTTCAACCAATTTATATACACGCCCCTTATATTTTGCTACGTTGTAATTTTACCATTCAGATAATACTTGCTACATATTAAAGTCAAATTCGGAATAGGATCATTTTTAGGATACACTGTCGGTGTCTGTGTACCTAAAGCATCGTCCTATTTACATCGCAGACCTAACAGAATGGGATGGTATCTATCTAATTCAAAATTGACATGCACCCGACCGAACCAGAAGACACTCTGCCCTAGCCTAAATTATTGGCAGTATATTGTTAAGGCGAAGCAATCAATTCATAGTCATCGGCGTGCGCGCGCCACCCGCGGCGCTCACTGCGGCGAGGCGTTCAAGTCGCGGAGGCGCAGCTGATCCACCAGCGGGTGCGTCTCGTCTCTCCGCTCGTCGGGCCACTTCACCACCACGTTGGTGTTGGCGGGCGGGAGCGTGACGGGCGGCTCCACCACGACGGGCAGGCCGCCCTCGCGCTCGGGCAGCACATGACCGAACAGCGCGCCCACGCGCCTGTATAGCAGCTGCGGCACGAGCGGCGAAGCGGCGTCGCGCTCCGCGCCCGCTACCACGATTGCGGGCGGCGTCTCCTGCGGCAGCACGTCGTTGAGCGCGCGCAGCGGCGCCGACGCGGTGCTCGGCGGCGCCATGCACGTCGAGGCTCCATTGATGCGCGCATTCAGGCTCTCCAGCACTGTGATCAGCTCGTACAGACGATCGTCACATAGGACAGGGTTATCTGTAATATAATATCCCATACTTTTAGTGGCAACGGGACACTGAATATTTTTCGCTTGCTTGTAAGTACAACTAACGCTTCGGGACACGAGCACATGCAATCATTGTATCTTATTTACTTTTGGACTCTAAGGCCCACTTGCACCACAAATTACTAAATGGTACCTAACAATATTTGAAAATTTTAAACATTATTTTGTCTTTGTCATCTTCAAATGATTCACAGAAACAAAGCGATGTTATTATACATTTTGCGCTAAAAGCAAAAGTGACGAAAAGATCGTTGGTGCAAGCATGCTTAATTTGTGGAAAAGAATTCGCAAAGGCTGAATAATTCGTTAGGGCAGTAATATACAAGTAGGTACATTTATTGCTAATTTAATAACAGTTAAAGTAAAATTCGCTTTGCCTTTTTATTTTTACCGCCCGCAGCATTGAATACAAGCCAGAACATAAAGTTATCCTTATTAATACTCGTATTATTATAAGCCATATTCTTTTACGCGTAGGTACCTAGGTATTGTTAATGACAAAGTTCTAATTCTATGGGAAGCCATACGTACCTTGAAGGTAAATCTTTAAAACGCTAGGAACTCCATTAATAGTACATCGAGATTTTGAAACGACGTCGTAATTAACGGTTTTAATTTGATTGAACGACAAATCAGCCATACACAGGGACGGCAACCCATGGAAGTCTTTGTCGAGCAGAGTGATATTGTTGTGATGCGCTAACAGTTCCTCAAGTGATGGCAAAAATGTCTGGAAACAAACAAACATTTTACATTAAATTTCGCTAAATTGTTAATGAAGTTCATCGCTACAGCTTTAACACTTTTTAATAAACACGAATGATTCGCATAAGCTTGCCAGGCATAAGAACGACATTGTGATTGCTCCAGTATTCAAACAAACCTTTGATGTTTCTTCTAGCGTTGTTATGTGGTTATGGGACACATCGAGCAATCTTAGGTCTTCCAAGCCAATGAGGTCGTCAGGTGAAATTAGCTGAAGAAGATTATGGCTTAGATTGAGCCTCAAGAGGCCATGCAACCCCATCAGTGCACCGCCCAAGCTAAGTATGCGGTTATGGTCCAACCTTAGTTCCAGGACGCGGGTTTCAACGTCCACTAAATTCTGTAAATTGAATCATATTATAATAAGTACATTATCATTATTCAATTATGAAGAGCGGTATTAACCGGAATATTTTACAAATTATTTACCTCCATGTTTCCTGTGATAAGGCTTATCCTATTGTGGGACAGATCAATTACAGATAATCTTTTCAAGCCTTTAATTTCTTGTAGAGAAAACTCTGTCATGTAATTATGAGTCAAATTTAAATATCGCAACGACTTCAAACTCTTTAAAGAACCATTTAATGACTTGAGTTGATTGTAGGCAATATCCAATTCAGCTAATTTCTCTGCTTCAGTGAATTCATCTTCCGCTAGCTGAAAGAACAAAAGCGGTTATTAACATTACAGAGAACAATTTACACCCCCTTTTTGCCATTTTATCATTTCTCTTGTCCTTCAGAAACCAACTTAGTTTTGGAGTCGCGATCGATACTTTATAGTCAGACCAGTCAGTAGTCACTCCTTTTCTACAAATAGCATTTTGATATCTGTCCGTCCACTGTTATCTACTTTCATTCTCAAAAATTTCGTCACGCCATTTTCCTCCTTGATTAGTCAATTCGAGACCGAAAATTTAAATCCATTACATGGAATATTGGATTTGCACACATATTTTAGTTCAATGGTGCTACTTCCGAACTTCCCAAAACATTCCTAATCATTTCTTATTATATCCATAACAGGTAACACCACACGTCCCTCTTAGCATTCTCCCTTTTGAGTCCAATTATTCAGATCCATACAAAAAGAAGACTAGGTTAGTAAAATTTTAGATCTTTCTCAAACAGCGTATCATGTATCATTCAGCCGATAGAACTCTACTCTAAGTCCGAAGAATACAATCGGCGTCAGTTATGTCTTGCCTTTGTGGACTATGAGAAAGCTTTTGACTCCATCGCGACCTGGTCTGTTTTGGAATCTCTGCAGCGATGCTAAGTCGACTGGCAATATATCCAAGTGCTGAGATGTCGTTATGAAAACACGACAATGGCCTTCCAAATTCAAGACCAGCGAACTAAACATATCCCACTACGTCGAGGGGTGCACAAGGGGACGTTATTTCCCCGAAATTGTTCACATATACATAAGAGGATGTGTATAAGTCTGGGAAGAACGCGGCATTAACATCAACGGCGAGTACATCTCACACTTGAGATTTGAAGATGACATCGTCATCATGGCTGAATCGCTGCAGGACCTGCAGCAGATGCTGAACGACCTAGTTGATTCTTCTGTACGCATTGGTCTCCGGATGGACTTGGACAAAACCCAGGTTATGTTCAACGAACACGTTACCCCGGGACCGATTGTTGTCAATGGCGGTGCTCTTGTTCGAGAATACGTGTAACTCGGGGAAACTCTGCAGTTTTGGTAAGAACAACTTTAAGAGAGAAGCTAACAGAAGAATTCAGCTGAGTTGGGCAGCATTTGGGAGGTTTCGCCGAGTCTTTTAGTCACGAATTCCACAGAGCCTAAAGACTAAGAGTCTTCAATCAGTGCGCCCTGCCTGTTATCACTTACGGAGCCGAAACGTGGACACTCACGGTACGGCTGGTCCATAAATTCAAGGTCGCTCAGCGAGCTATGGAACGGGCTATGCTTGGGATCTCTTTAAAAGATCGAATCCGCAACGAAGTGATCCGACAGGGAACCAAAGTTGCGGACATAGCTCACAGAATAAGCAAGCTAAAGTGGCAATGGGGCAGGCCATATTAGCTGTAGAACCGATGACCGTTGGGGTAGACAAGTTCTTGAGTGAAGACTGCGAATCGGCAAACGTAAGGTAGGACGTCCTCAGGCTAGGTGGAGCGACGATCTTCACAGGGTGGCTGTTAGCGGCTGGATGAGAGTTGCCGATCGAGCCAAATGGCGTGCACTTGGAGAATCCTATGTCCAGCAGTGGACTGTCATAGACTGATGATGATAGAACTCTACAGCTTGCACCAGCCTTTCACTGCCTTTGGGTACTCTGGCGTTGTTACAGTGCTTTTCAGCTCCGTGCATTGCCTGCTGTCACCTTGGTTTCATTTCTGACTCAAGCTTGATACCTACTGATGCGTGAATGAATGCGCAAAGCGAAGACTCTCGACGAGACTGTATTGCGTAGCTCTGTGCTTGCCGGAGTCAGATTCGCCGAATACATCTTTGTCAAACTTACACCTACACAACTGGACAGACGAGCAATCGTCAACAAAACTACAGCTGCGCCAGTATTAAATTTGAAACCCTTTACATAAAATTACTAACGCTTTCAATTTTATTGAATGACAGTCCTATCCTCATTAATCTTCTAGATTTCTGTAGTGCTCCATCCAACAACTTGATATTGTTTCCGTAGAAGTACAATGACTCTAATGAAGGCATTTGTTTCAAATCTTTCGGTAAGTTTTGTAATTCATTGTGGGCAGCATGAATGAGAACGATTCTCTTCGCTTTCTGAAACAAAAACATTACGAGGTAATTCCCATTTTATCTACTGATTAGTCATTTTGGAATCCACAGTTGTTTTAGGTATACTTACGACTGGCAATTCATTATCTATGGATTTTAAATTATTCGCATTAATGAATATCCATTCCAAATCATCCAGATCTCTTAGAGCTCCATTCAGTGAACTAAGTTTATTGATTCCAAGGTGGACGTGCTTCAATGCTTTGGGGACTGCATCCCTCTCAATTTTAGATATTTGGTTATCTGCTACCAGCAAATGTTCCACTTCCTGTATGTCCTTTAAATAGAAATTATAAATGTTTGTTAAAATGTAACATCAAACAATCACATAGGGATGATTCGTAAATTATTATTTTAAGTTCTCACGTTATTTCCTATCAGAAGTCGAATGTTTAGTTACCAATAAGTATCGCTATACTTTTCGCCATATTTTATCGCTATATATTTGCCGTTAGCCCGCAGGCTAGCGGCAAAAAATAATACGGATAACATTTTCTAGAGTGAGCGAAGACCGCCAAGCCAGCTTCCTTTTTTTTTTGCTTTTTTTTTTTTTTTTCCTTACCAAAATGGTAAAAAGGAACCCCCTTATGATGCGACTAAGTCTGTCCGTCTGTCACTGCTGGATATCTCAACAACTTTTATTAAAAATATTTTTATTTTATGGTCAAAGCCTAAATGGCTCAATATATTTAATTATATTTTACATTTGCCTATAAAACACTACGAAACCCTGGAAGGTGATCAAGAAAATGCCAGACTGAAGAGTAGCAGCAGTAAACAAACAACATATTAATTTCAAACTAATCATATTAACTTCAAATACACGCTGTTGCATTTGGGGCTATCGCCAACACATTATATTTCTATTTATAGAACACAGATAAAAATATGAATGACTGCTACTATTATTATTCTGGTGGTGAGAGTACTTTTTTATATGGTTACAGTTTTGTTTCCCTTAAGTCATCTTACCCTGAAGTCATCTTCGGTGAGCTTGGTGATCTTATTCCGGCAGAGGTCGAGGGTCTTCACGTGCGGAAGGTGCTGGAGGACATGCCTCGGCATCTCAGTCAACGAGTTGTCAGCCAGGCTGAAGAAGTCCACTAAATCCAATTTGGTGAAAACACTCTCTTTCAACTCACTGAAAAAAAGAAAATATAACAATTACCATTTGTATAAAACATGGAGACTACGAGTCAA
Organism: Lacanobia oleracea; assembly: GCA_950371165.1. Classification (NCBI taxonomy): domain Eukaryota; kingdom Metazoa; phylum Arthropoda; class Insecta; order Lepidoptera; family Noctuidae; genus Lacanobia; species Lacanobia oleracea. Next base: position 11,945,361 of record OX493385.1, read on the forward strand.
CCAAAAATTTGAATGAATATTTTTTTAATTTCAGGTGTAGATCAGAGTACCTATGTGATAAACTTGATGTAAATATTTACATAAATACTTAAATGCCATCATACAACGCGTGCACACGAGGTGTGTGTACATCTGCAGTATTGTGGATAACCCGGCACGGTAACTGCACATGATACCTATATCTAACTACAATACATTTATTGTAGGCAAGTTCATTTGATAATTTACCGTATTCTTTGCAAGTGCCTGGTTTTAAGAAAACTTTACTGATATTATGCCAATATTTTTCTTCTTGCTTAAACATTATATAAGTTACTAGTCGACGCGCGCAACTTCGTCTGCTCCGCTCCTATTGGTTTTAGCGTGATGATATATAGCCTATAGCCTTCCTCGATAAATGGGCTATCTATCTAACACTGAAAGAATTTTTCATATCAGACCAGTAGTTCTTGAGATTAGCGCGTTCAAGTAAACAAACAAACTCTAAGCTAAGCTTTATATATTAGTATAGATAAATATGAACATAACGACAAAGCTCTTTAAAACTTCGATATGTCATGTTTTTATCAATATTAATTTGGTCAATCCTGCGACTCTTTTTCCACGATGACACAACCTCAAAAGTTGTGTTACAATTTTTATTAGCGTCTGCAGCGGCAAAAAAAAATACCTACTCCTAGCACACAAAGGTATCCTGTTTCCCAAATACGGACATCGTCTACCCGTGTGCCAAGTTGCATCAAACTCTGTTCAGCTGTTACTTATGTCGTGGGAATAAGTGTGTTTGTTACCCACTAACATACAGTGTTACAATGCCCATTTTTAAATATTAGTTTCGATGGATTTCCTAATATGCAGTTAATTGTATTATATTACTATCTAAAATGTTTTTATTAAAGCTATTACGTTATAAATAAATTGATAAGCCCTGTTGAGAAAAGTATCAGCTCACGCGAGCGCACTCAACCGAAGGGTAAAAATAATTCTCGAGATAAATATAACTTTTTATCTTACTTGATGAGCACGGAGTCTATTGTATCAAATATTGTTGTTTACTAAGTATAATAGTTCTATCAATTTATGAACATAATCCATTAACACACAATGGTTTCTAATGTCACTATCTCATAGTAATTTTAAAGTGCAGTCGGAGTAAATTTTACATAATACATATCTAGCCATAAAAATAGTTCAAATAGGTACGCAAGGTAACTTTTTTTGATAAATAATACCCTTGTTTCTTTGCGTTTCATATTGTAACTGAATCTCCCGCTTCTATAATGGTACCGTATTATTCGAGGGGATAAAACAGTGTTTTATGTCAGGGGCATCATATTGAATCCGAAACGTTATGAAGGATCCGAGAGTTAACTCTCGAGCGTCCGCCCCCGCTGCTAAGAGCAGGCCGCGTGAAGCAGTACCCCCGACAATAATATTGTACTGAATTTCATATTAATATAATGACGTACTTAAGGGGCTTTGATTTTTTAGTACTTTTAATGTGATATGTTGAGTATGTCCCTCAGGGATAAAGGTGTCTTTGCCTTAAGAGCGCTTTCACAATTTTTCTTGAATTTGAGCGTTTGATTTGAGTTTTGATGTCTGATTATGCTTTAGATATGGCACAAAAAAAAAACAAAAATACGCCTAAGAAAGTTTGATAGTTTATCTTGGGAGTGTTCTAAATAAATATATCAATTTGTTCACGTACATCAGTAAATTTCTTGTCGCAAAGGGTGTTTCATAAAATTACGCTTTTGGGAATCTTTTAATGCTTTGGTACACCAAAGGTATAATAATTTAATCAATTTTAAAAATGTCCATGATACAACTGTACCTTCTACTTTGGAATGATCAAATCTATTTGTTCCGATTCATGCATTAATACACCAAAAATAATTCTGTAAAACTGAGAACTATTGTCAATTTTCCGTACGAAACTATAGGTTTTATCTATGAAAGTATAATCCAAATTCAAATAAAAGTTATTTAATAATTAAGGAGGTATTGTCATAATGCATGAAAAAAAAAATTGGTCTATTTAAAAGTAAACTCTTATTTTTAAGCAATTGTTGTATACAGCCCCACAATCACTATAAATCTCGGGAAACGCGGTTTGTAGCTTCAGTACGGGGCAAGCGCTCGATTTTGTAATAGCGCCCTTAAGCTACCTTCAATAGTTTAATACCTCGCTGCATTAGCAAATATTCGCTGCTTAAAAAGCAGATTGGTGACGGAGAGGCTAAAGAAAATATGGATGGATTGTGTGAGGAGTAAGATGAAAGAAAAGGAAGACAGCGTGAGGTTGAAAAGACCGATTGGAGGTAAAAACGCCTAAATTGCGCTGATCCCAAGTTAAGGGCAAGAAGTTGATTATGATATTATGAAAAGCTCACTCGTCTTTTCCCATACAATAAGGCACCAACTACGAAACGACAAAGTGCCAAGATCGAATTTTACCTCTTCCCGACTTTTCTGATCGCTCCTTTTGCTTCGTCTAAAACAATAATTAATAATTAGGCCAACCAATTTAGGTTCCTTGTACGTACCTACAAGTATATTCTATATCTTAGGTCAATTCTGTACAATAGGTAAACATTTTCATACATTGGGCTAAAAAGTTGCCAAATGTTCCTAACCGTCCGTAGGTGCCGCTCGGTGAATTACAGGAATTGGGATTTCTACCGAAATATCCTTATATTGGTTATTGATAATGTGCATCAGATAACTGATACCCGAATTAAGTGCATCAAGAGATTAGAGTGCATTGTGTATTTTCTTATCTCACCGAGCCTAGGCCACACCAAAACCACAGCAAAAGTGTTTCGGACATTTTAAACTATATTATTTTTTATTATGTCGCTGGCGATATAACGTCTACCTATCAAATTCTTGAGTAGGTCCGAAAAACTTTCCTTAGATTTATTTTTAAAAATTGTTCGGATTCTATCCTTGTTTATGGGTACAAAAAAGGATAGAATCGGATCCTATCCTTTTTTATGGGTACAAAAAAGGATAGAATCGGATCCTATCCTTTTTTATGGGTACAAAAAAGGATAGAATCGGATCCTATCCTTTTTTATGGGTACAAAAAAGGATAGAATCGGATCCTATCCTTTTTTATGGGTACAAAAAAGGATAGAATCGGATCCTATCCTTTTTTATGGGTACAAAAAAGGATAGAATCAAGTTTTTGCTTGAAATGCTGAACTCTCTCGAAGTAAGGCGTAATTATTTTTTATTCATGTGTGCCTGTCGAGGTCTTCGGGGTGAATCTGATTGCCCTGAATTGCTATCTCAGTTAGTAAGGTTGTTTGTTTCGCTCGTGCCTAAACAACAGCTAAGGCAGTGAATACACGGACTGCTAGCTGTTCCTTCTTCACACACTGTGTCACGAGCTAACTCGCCACTAGTTCGTGCGCTTTTTTTGCTCAACGCTCTTCTAGCTTCAACACCGGAGTGTGACTTGTTTACTGGGAGATGGATATATGTTATAATTTGCACCGTGCAACGCTTTGCATGTCATTTGTCATATTCTTCAATGTCGTGTAAATAAATAAATTACCTAATTAAAATGCCTAGCCAACGATGATAAATATACAAAAATATAATACTAACAGTGCAAATAGAATCATAATTACTCTAAATACGAAGGAAATATAATTATGTTAAACTATATATCTGTCCCACTCGCGAAAACGCTGTTTTCTATGGCAGCTGTATAGGCGTCATAGACGATGACGTCAAAGTTTTCATCGGACTTCTCTTTCTAATTGTAATCTTTGAAGCTTTATAACTTCATCGCTGATGAAGGTATTTAAAAAATAAGTTCACGATCGTTTACTAGAGCTAATAAGTATTTCATTTTGCAAATAAAAAAATCGCATGCATATTCCCTATTACAATAGTACGTTTGAGGCACCTCGAATGTACTTATTTCTCCTTAATCCATTATCGTTACTCCACACATCCATCTCAACATTCACATCTTCGCTATTACAATTTATTTTCATCCGTCTTTTTCGCAAGTTGTTCTAGTGACCTGTCACTACTTCATCCATCGTGTGTTGATCCGGTACGTTACGTCTGGGTCTATATCGCCATCCACCTGGACAAGCGACCAGAATTAGCCGGTATAAGCGGTCCGGTATAACCGTATAAGCATAGCACTGGAGACATCACAGTAATCGCAGAATAGGTATTCTGATTTGGTTTTGCTCAATTTCAGGCTAACTTTCTTTTGTGATATGCTATGCTAGTGTTACGTTTGGTTACGTTACGTTGGTAACAGATAAAAACAATAGTCTTATTTTCGCCAATCCTTTCGAGCCAGCAACGCAGCGAAGTTTCGATCGGTAATAATAAACGATCTGTTATAAATACAGAAACCGGGACATAAGATAGTACACAACGTTCAGCAAAAAAAAAAACTATATTATTCTTAATTTATTACACTTAGTTTGTTATTCTTATACGTAATTTAATAAATAACACTACTTAAGTGTCTGTTATCTATTATGAAACAATGCCAATAATTTGAGAAGATTTAAATACTGTGAGAAAGATATTGCGGAGATGAGGTTGCATGGTGGACTTAGTGCATGCGAGTAACGCGAGTAACACGAGTTTAGTAAACACCTAATGTGAAGAGGTCAACGTTCCGGGGTTATCAATGAAGAGGCGGCGCCAAACGGTCGCATCGTCGGCCGAGCGCCGCCGCCGCCGACACCCTGCCGGCCGGCCACCCTACCACGGAACCACACTACAACGGAACCACGCTACCGCGGAACTGCGCTGACGCGCCACCACGGAACCACGCTACCAGGATACCACGCATCACCAAACGTTTTGACACAAATTAATGGTAATCAGTCAATCACATTAGTTATCTCCCTCAATTAAACATAAAATATGATTATGTACACATATTATTTGTGTTATTACGTTAGCCCGTCTGCCTACATCGCAGTGGTATCTACAAACCCTCTATGATTTCCCACTTAGGATGACGTAACGTCGTTAGATTACAACTAAAGGTCCAACTGCCGTTTGACCTGTCATTTTCCTTAACACAGTAAACTAATACTTTCTCGAATGTTTATTGTTAACCTACTCGTACATTGCTTTATATTTTCGTTTCATAGTAATAATTATATCTGGTTCCTGGTTCCATTGTCTGGGACAAATCCGTTCGACTGTCGGATATCCGTTCTACCTCATTTCCGCATCAATCTCAAATTATTTCCTGGGCTTTTGCCCTTGTATATTCTACGAACGAAATAGCAAGATGTGCAATTTGCAACTTTCTATGGCAAAGTAAGCACTACGTAGCCTAATAAAAGCAGCTTCCTTTTATCAAATGATTCTCTTTCCGCTCTGGGCGGAGCAGAAGGGAGTGTCAGACTCCATCCGTGCTCCTCCTAATGCCCTTTGCGTTATAGGGCCGCGGTGACGAATTCCGCAACCCTGGCAAGCACTGGCCCTAGATGGCCCCGTCTATTATGCTGAGATCTCTTTGAGACGCACGTGGAACACAATGCGCCATTGATCCGGGCCCTGGTTCTGTTCTGATCGGACGGCGAGCCACCCAAAAACGCTAGCCGTCTGCAGGCCCGACGTCTCCCGACGTCCGGGGCGTCTTTGTTGCGGCGGCTGGGATGTGAGGTTTGCCTCTACCTCACGCGGTCCGCCTCCTCCTTCGCTAGCATTACTGCTTTGCAGGAAGGAGGTGACCGCTTCCCATGCCTCTTCACTCCGGACCATGGATTGAACTAAAGCCGGACGCGAGAGGTCGCCGCCGCTGATCGCCTCGACGAAGACAGAGCTGTGCTCCGCTCAAACAGGGCAGAATTCCACCGTATGCTCCACCGTGTCCTCCGGGCGATCCTCACAGTGATGACACCCGGGCTTGTCCTCACGCCTTATCCGAAACAGGTATCTCTCGAAACATGTACCTGCGTCAGGCGGAAGGTGAGGATGCCGTGGCGCCTCTCTAGCCACTCATCAAAAGAACAGCTACGTACTCGCAGTTTTATAGAAAGTAAATATATAAATTCTATCTATCCATTACCAAGAAGGTATACCACCTTCTTGGTCATTGATAGAAAATATCGGGTTTTTTTTTTATCTTTGGAGTAAGCCCAGAAAATATAAGACCTAAATTATAAAGGATAAAAAAATAATTAAGTGCCCAATTCATGAGTGATTATTATTTTATTGGATACTAGCGGACGTCCCGCGTAGTTCCCGTGGGAGTACGGGGATAAAATACGAATATAGCCACAAGTTAAAGATATACCAGTAGTTCACGAGTGAGCTATAGTTTTCACAAACCCCCTCCCCCCTTGTCCTGTTGGTCCGACGATCCAAAAATGTACAAAGCCAACAAGTTTTTGCCTGAGCCTCACGCAGATTTTGAACATCCATCTTGTTCGAAGAGCTAGTCCAAAATTTATTATAGATTTTTGTTTTCGTCGTATGGTAGGGGTGGGTTACGGACCCCGTAAACACCCCCTTTATGTACGACCATGCAATGGTTCAAAGTTACAGTTTTGACAATTTTTAATTCACTAGCTTTTGTTTTTGCCCGCGAATTCGTAGGACATGTCCCGTTTCCGTAGGAATTCTCGAATTCGAGAAATCCTCTCTTAGTGCTCCCCGACACTCCCAAGGAACCTACATGCCAAATTTCAGCTTTCTACGGCCAGGGGGCTAAAAAGGCCACTTGAGGAGAAACAATCATATTAGTATCATGACATTAATCACGGAACCATCTGTCAAATTTCATTTTCATCTTTATCGCTAACGCATTGGGTTCATGGGGAAAAAATTGACAGTGACGGGTAGCGTGATGTGGTTGCTGATTCTGCTAAAGTGGCCTTTTAAACCCGCAGAAGTTGCACCTGTGCGTTGTCTGTCAGTCACTTAAAAACGGAAGTATTATATAAATTGATTGATTGATGATTGTCTGTACTGGGACTGGGGAAAAACATAAAATGTTTATTTTGTTTTATTACGTCGAATAACCAAATAAAGGCAAGGCCTATACGTTTACTACGTATTGTAACTGAAACGAAGACGAGAGATAACGAATCGCAAAATATCAATTTGGCAGGACTTTGACATGCAATGGACCTACCTACCATAGACATACTTTATTAATTGGAAGGATTCAGGCCTCTTAAAATAGAGGTCTAGAAATCCATTTTTGTTTGTAGTTACTAAAAAGGATAATAGCAAACTTACACGAAAGTACTAAAACTACGCAACTCATCAATTTCATATACAAAAACTAACGACATGTCTTGCTTGCCTACATCGTCTACTTAGGATTCGCGCAGCATTTTACTTCTTTCATTCCCCCTTGTCGCCCGTCATACTATCATCTACTCACTTTTTATTTATGGTTTTTTATTTTTATTGAGGAATGTGCTTGCTCTTGACCACGATCACGTCTGATGGAGAGATATGAAACGAGTGTGCCCAGAAGACACCTGTTCATTCTTGCTTTGAGTTCTATATGTTGTCATGTTTCATTTTCCTTAATAGCTGACCTACAATCTCTTCCAAAATATCGAAGAAAATATTGTCCATGACCTTCATATTTTCAAAGTATGTATTTCATTAAAAAGATAAAGGATTAAGTACCTATCTTATGGACGTGACCACGAGTCCGCTACTTGTTGAGTCGAACGATGGATAATTGACGTTCTCGCTTAGGCCAAAGGGTAATTAAATTACAAAACGGGACCAGCATATATGCTATTAAACGAAGCGCTAGGCTCTGCTGACGGACAAAGCGTGATTGCACATATTACATGTAGGTTTATAGTTTTTTTTTTAATAAATTGTTTTTTGAGAAGCTGTTTGTGTGTATACAGGTCTGCTAAAAATTGCATTGAATCCCAAGTAATTAGTAAGCGAAGAATCGCGACAAAATGGCAAGAATGGACTCATGCGTTGTGCCTATGTGGTCTGGACCATCATTCCTTGGCAAATGGATGATCTTTTTCAAGGGTGGAAATAATGATACGGAAACAATGAGCATAAGAAAGAACTTGCATAAAGGAGATGTTCCAAAATGTATGGACCCTGGGCCAGGTCCTTGTACACTGTACTTAAAAATAGAGAAATATATTTAAAACAGTTCTCAATTGTCCAATTTCTTTAAAATGGCTTTGTTTGCTGGTAAAACAAAAGAAATTACACTTAAAATTGCAACACGCAACAAAAACCCGTCATGGCGGTAAGCTGTAATTTTGATTGATTAATGACGTTTGACATATATTTTTGACATATTTATTTCCGGCAATGAGACTAAAGTGACATTGTTATGACAGCTGACAGTTATTTTTCTATGATCTGTAACTAAATCGGTGCGACGCCATGTTGAAAATCGATAAAAGTAATTTATAAACATTAATTAACTACCATAACAGTAAACATTTAAATGAATTAAATGTATTTTCCCGAATTCTACGGATATTTCTCTTTTTATGAGGTACACATAGACCTGGCCCATTTTGAAACATCTCCTTTATTTAAAATAAAAACGATAGACTACGAAATAAAACGAGTATATTAAAGCAAGCGTGCTCCATCTTCGACCACATCATCGCTAACCATCAGGTGAGATGATGGTCAAGCGCGTGCCAATCAATAGTAAAAAAAAAGCCGGCCAAGTGCGAGTCGGACTCTCACTAGGAACGGTTTTGTAAATCGAAAAAAACTCGTTTCTTGATTGTGTGTCGCTTCAATTTTTAATTTAATTTAATTTTTATAATTTGTGGTTGTACATTAAAATGCTGGTAGACTTTTTAGCAGTGAACTGTATCTCCAGATTATTTGTAGATAAGTGCTATGTTGCTAGCCATTAAAAACAATGAATAAAATTAAAAATGTTGCTAACATATAATTGTATGGTTTCGATTATTCTCAAACAGTTGTTATAGCGGCAATACAAAACTGAAAATTCCAACTGTACTCCCTACTGACATACCGACAGAGGGACGGATAGCAGAGGCTTAATAATAGGGTTCTGTTGGTTACCCTATGGGTACGAAAATAGAAAGTTCGACAGTGGCGCCAGAGACAGAAAAGATAAAATGGAATCATTTGTCTTGGTACTGTAATCTGCTGAAGAAAGATGTGAGAAATCAATAAAATGTTGATGGATGGAGAGGGAGAAAGCCATCGAACATAAAAAAGAGCGAAATATCATTCTGTGTGTTTTGTTTGAAAATTGTATTGTAGGTGAGGACGTATTGCGCCGACACCAGTCACCAGAGTACCAATTTTACTCATTTTTAAGCGACGTTCGTATTCGCATTTCTGTCGCGATCCATCAAAATATATAGAAATTGAGGCTTTTTCGAAAGATTGTGAGTGATGCGAATGCGAACGTTGAACTTGCTTAGAAATGATTTTTCTATTTTTACAGTAATTTTAAAGAACTCTATCTAGAATAGACCACCACATAAATAAGAAATGAAAACGCTTTAAATTTTTGCTAACGATGTGGTTTTAAACCTACAGTTCATATTTTCGCGCGATAACGGACGATGATGTCACTCCTGTCTACCACTGGTCAAGAACTGTCCTATGTCAAAGACCTAAGGTTGCCTTTTCGTTGTTATAACAGCAGTGACGTCACTAAACGCTGATTGATGTTTTTAAATGCGTTCCGTTTCATGTAACTTTAATTCATTATTTTTGTTAAAAATCGAATAACTAAAATAAAAACGTTGTAGCGGCCTTTATTTTACAATTTTTTTAACAAAATTTTCATAAATCCTTTATTTGCGTCTTCCCTATTGGCCCTCTGGGAACATGGACTGATGACGAGATTATAAAAAAAGATCAGAAAGTTCATGATAAACAAAACGAGACCTTTTTGACTGTATTTAATGTATAGAATCGGGTTTGTAGGCGTAGCCTTATGAAATACAATAACTGTAGTCTACGAGTTTACTACTAGTGCTACAAAACTACATACGTCTATTCAATTAATCAGATCTGTATCAGTTTTCATATAGCGATGGTTTGTGTCTTCTGTTTGCTATTCAATCTTGATGTAACTACGAGTATATTTTTGACTTTACTTCTATTTTAGTTAGATAAATAGATTATACTTTAAAATTATGCACCAAAATAGATGCTTCATTCTGCGGGTAAGATGGCGGTTAAATTAACTGCCATATTCTCAGAAAATACTCGTACATCAAATAAAAGAAAGGGTGCATTATCATGTGGAATTTGAAGGGCTCTCAGAATGAAGAAGCGAATGAAAGAATGCTACATAGATGGGCTTTTATGAATATCTTGAGTCATTATGACTGAAAGATCATATCCTCAGTCCAACTGATTCATCGGTTCTTAAAGCACATAAATGTAATGAACGGCATTGACTATTTTCTGCTAGCAAGCTCTCTCATGGCACAAGACGCGATCTTATAAACGTTTGCAAATGATTCTTCGATTGCAACATTCCGGGTTCTGTCTGCAATTCTATGGCTACAGATAACTCTTATTAGGAGAGGTAAGTACAATGGCTAGACAACCGGACAGGGTTTTAAACGAAACGGTAAAGAAGAACACATAAGATTTCGTCAGTGTATCACCGCTTTTTGTACATTTCAGGAACTATTACTAGCTGTCGATTTGCTTGAGATATTTTTAATGTTAAATATCTCTTAACTCACTTCTAAGTTACTTTCTACCTACATGAAATTTTCTATAAATTATGATTTTACTGTAAGATCAAAGCTTTAGGAGATAAAGGGTATCTAAATAAAATTATTCATATACTTAGATATCATACAAAGACGAATGAGAGAAATTACTTTCAGACCCAGAGTCCGGCAAAATTAAAACCTATTGTAGTTTTTTTTTGCCATCTAAAGTAGAGAAAGAACATGTATTTTTAGGGTTCCATAACCCAACACTGATATTCACTTTGTTTTCCGTCCATTTGTCTGTCTTTCTGGATAATTTAATTACTTTAAACAAATATATCTACTTCACTCGCCAAAACGCTGGCCTCGTTATCAACTATGCATAATACCCATAGGGACGATTGTAATAAGCACGATACTTGTAAGAATGGATGTTAAAATAACTTTCGAGACTTCGTCTGATTCAGTCATATATTATGCGTAAACCATAGAAACCATAAAAAATTGATATTCTTGGTCTACTTTAGATGACAAAAAAACTACGATAGGTCTCAACTCTGTTGGACTCTGGGTCAGAAATTACCATTCGTCTTTGTACGATTGATGAGAAATTTTATTTTATCTACATACCCTCTATCTCCTAAAGTATTGGTGCTACAGTAAAATGTTTTTAATATAATGTATAGAAAATTTAATGTAGATAATTAATGTGGAAGTGAGTAAGAAGATATTTTTTTATGGTTTTGGAGATACAAGCAAAAAACTGAAAAAATATACCTTTCCCCCTCCGCCACCGCCAGCTCATCTCCCACCCTCGGGGACTTTTAGTGTGTTCATCTGGATACCCAAAGAACAACTGTACCAATTTTCTAAACTTCCTACACGAATTACTCGCTCTGATCGACGTAACTGAGCTAATTTTCCTGCACTATATCGTAGTCTATAAGGAAAGTATGGGGAAGAGACAAATATATGTTACCTTTCGAAAAGAGATTTTTTAAACTTAAGTTTTAGATTCGTACAGCAGGTAAACAAGGAAGATCAATAAACCTACGATCATAAACAAATTGCTAAAATCTCTTACAACAGACTTTCAGACTGATACGTCATCGTCACTTCAATAAACATAGCCATTGATATTATTTGTATCACTGTTGTTGTGAATGATTTAATCGAATAGGTACATACGATACAAACCAAACATAAATTACAAGTTCTCTTTTAGTTTCATGTCTATAAAAATAATTAATTTTAATTAGAAATAATTATCAAGATAGACCAAATCTCAGCGCAGCTAATTACAACATTTACTGACCAATATACGTTCAAACATGCGTTATTAAAGTACCTACCTACCTACTTCAGAAATACATAAACAACGACTACAGTAATTTGTTAGTTCACCGTTAATGAGTAAATACAGTGAATACGACACGACCAATATGATATCATTCAATTTTACTGCTTTAGAACCGACCTTAGATAACCCCGGGCAACGTCTCCTAGATGCCATCCCCACACATCTGGAGTTCACTAACGAAAGGTTACTAATGAAATTAATAAATAATCCATTTCATAAACTACTTTCCAATTAATAAATACAAAGTCTATGTATATCCGAGACAGAACAACATAAGCCTTAAAAGGTTTGGACTAACTTGGAGAGTTTTCAATAAAAGACAAGAAAAAATGAATAATTGGGATGACCCGAAAATCTGTGAAGATCAATTGAGTGGTCAATAAGAGCCGAGCTCATGGGTCACGGGCGACTTAATTGTTGTTTTGTAAGGAATAAACCGCAGAAAATAACACATCCACCAAAACATCTAAAGAACAGGCCAAATTCTCTTCAACTCACCGAATTTTGCTTTGAGAATTATAACTAGTTAGAAATGGAAAGCGTCATTTACAGACGTGCTTACATTCTTCTGGGATTCTTAAAGTTTGCCAACATCCGATTCTTTATATTTTGTTCAGATGACCCTACAATAGCATTTACCTACTACTATATACTACTAGTGTCTAATCTACACTAACATTATAAAGAGGAAAGATATGTTTGTATGAAATGAATAGGGTCCGAAACTACTTGACCGATTTGAAAAATTCTTTAACCATTAGAACCCTGCATTATCCCTGATGAACATAGGCTACAGAATTTTTTCAAAAATGTTAGGAATCCGTATGAAAATGTCGATAATGTAACCCAAGGTGTGAAAAACATATCAAAATAACAAAATCCTTATATTGCGTACGCAGCGGAAACCATTGACAATAAAGCAAAGTAATGTACTACAGTTTTATAGAATACATCAATATCTACAGAAAAGTTCGTGAGGGTATACCTAACTATCATGGTTAAATCACAATGACCGCTTTTTGTTCAAATTATTCAATCAAAACCCGTGTGGAATGGAATAGTGGTGATTTTGGTATCGTGATATGAATTCTTATCCATTTAAATTGTTTTCTAATTAAGGTTGGTTATGTACATGTAAATTACACTTTGAATTATTCAAATCGGTTCTTTCGTTTCAAAGTTACGACGGTATAAAAATACTTTAAGTAAAAAAATGTGGTAGTTTGAGCGAACTGCCCTTCACTTAGTCTATTAATAATTAATTTACACATTACCCTATTAAGGGGGTAGTAGGGAGATGAAGTTCGTGGAGTACCAACTAAATCCGCGCGAACGAAGTCGCGGGCGAAGTGCTATTACCATATAAAGAGGGAGGAATAGGAGATGAAGTTCGTGGAGTACCTACTACACCAGCGCGAACGAATTCGCGGGCGAAGTGCTTGTTGTATCAATATAATCATAGTTGTATCAATACGATCATAGACATCTGAATAACTCATAATCCCAAGCAGATCAAATACAATTTGGTATGAATATTTTAAATACAGCTTTCTGATATTGGTTTTATTTTGTACCAAATAACTTTTTTCAGCCTTTCAGCGTTCATCTCTTTACCGAGGCTGCAAATCAAACTGTCGAAATGCCCATATTTAGATTCATCACGAGCCACTTCGCCAGCGTTTGTGAATTCCATACATTTTTGACGTTGCCTGTGCCACGCAACCGCTGACACAATGTCACTAGTATAAGGCCTTTTCTCTGCCTCTTTACTGACCATTCTAAATTCAATTAAAGCATTACATTACCATTGAACCTCATTTCTTATATTCACTTGAATCCCATGTTTCTTTATCACCTATCGATAGTTTGGATCGACACAAGTCACAGCTCTAGCGACTCATGATAAGAAAATTATCATAACTGAAAACTGTATCATTCATTACTAACAGTAAGAACTACCTAACTATAATATTTAATATATCCTACATTTTGTAGGGTAACATCAAGTTATTTGAATATTGACAAAACTGTTTTAAGGACAGTCCCCGAAAGAAAACCTCGTCATCATCATCTGCGTAGCCCCTTCCAAACTAAATTGAAGTTGGCTTCCAATCTTACCGGATGCAGCTGAATACTAGTATTTGACATGGAAGAAAGACATGACTTATTAAAATTTCTGATTTACCCCCACAAGTCCCATCAAATTAATATAAAGGTACAACCTTCTGAACAAAGGTAGCTTGCTTAAAAGTACTCTAGATTTGATGAATGATGATCCACCAGTCGAGTGATCTTTAATGCTTTGTGGTCTGTTATTTAGTAAATATCTTTACAAATTCTTTACTAAATGTCTGTATTCACAAAACCTTCTTTTTTAAGATACTTTCCGAGATCTGGCTGATCGTCTGTGAGAACTGAGGGACCACACTTTATGGGTCGTAGTTTTTAATATATTTGCTTACAAATTCCCAGATTCATTCTACAATTGTTTTAAGTCTACTACTAAATCCTAGGATTTTCATTTCGCGAATTCCCAGTGTGGTCCCTCAGTTCACACGCACATCTTTTTTTGATACTCGGGAAACCCTGAATTATTATTATGTCATGAAGTAACTTGGCCAACAAGAGGGGACCCTCTTGTTGGCCCGAAAAAGGGCTCGAAATATTGGTCAATGCGCATGAGGCTCTTCGATACTCTTGTAATTCGCAGAATACTCGTTACCTAACTCATGTCCACTCTTCTTATGTTTGCGTTTACATTAGTTGTAGTGAGTAACATGAAGCTGATAAGAAACATTACAATAATAAACCCACTTCGAAGGGAAATTTACCGAGTGGCGGTTAGATCCTATTTTCTCCAGGGGATAAAGAAGCGAGATATCGAATGAATGCCAGTTTTGATTGTTTCCACAATCGATGCGTACGCGTCGCATGATACGGAGCCGAATGCTGCGAGCCCTGGCAAGTGGCAAGGGTGCCGCCCACTCTCTCGATAACAGTCGATCCTCATCGGTGCGCGCTCTTCTTATCATAGACCTGTTGTTCTCTCATTCAACTTACACATTGTTTGTATCGTGATACACACAATTTTAATGCTATTTTACACAACAAAGAGCTTACACGTAGTACGTAGACGTTGCGTAGATTCACTACCGCACATAATACAAAAACTGCACAGAGAACTGAACTTAGATCCAATGGTGATGTTAGAATACTTCGTAATCGACTTGCCTTAAATTGTCGAAGTTAAGTTTGAGTCTTGTGATAGAAAGTCCGAGTTCTTTGATGCTGTGTTCAGAAAAATCCGGAAGCTGGGAGTAGGAGATATCCAAGCCGATTTTCGTTTCGGGGCTGAACTTGTTTGTTAAGGCTCGTGCGATTTCTTCATAAGCACTGATACGCTGACAGACCACTAAGATGGCACCAGTCCCGGCGTCCTCGCGGCGGCAGGTGCAGGGCGAGATCTCTCTCCTCATGGCACAGTGCAGGCTGGCTCCGGCGCCGAGCTGGCCCGCCAGGGCGCACAGCAGCGCGGCGGCGAGCGCGTGCTTGTGCGCGATCATCGTGTGTGCCGGTCGGGGCTGTTCGCGCTACTGGCCCGATCCCTCGCCGCTAGAATCTGTGCGAGCGCGGGCGCCGCCGGCCCACCCCGCGCAAGCGCATCATCAAATCGTCTGCACTCTGCACCTTCGCTGTATTACCATTTCCCACTCAGTTCATCGTTGATAGTCCTGCGCAGCATATCATTTAATTTTATTAATTACTGGAACTGATTATAGCCAAGAGGTCGACTGACCAGTGATTTCAATTGAGTATCTTCTACTTGGTTTTTTTAATAGAATCTTTTTTTATTTATCTGAGGCGTTCAATTGTGTTTTCTGCTGCGTATGTTTAGTAGTTTTTGATACCAATATGCTCGACCACGATAGCTGCGATATTTTAAGATGATTCGAGTGACAGCAACAACTTTTTATTTATTTAGTGATAACTACCATTAATGCGAGTTATTTGTAATTTTTGATAACATATTTTAATTATGACTCTCATAATTCGGTCAATATGTTCCTTAGACAGGATCTAAGATCCCTGTGTACAAGAACTACTTGTACCTTATCAATAGGCCAAGTTTACAGAGATAAAGATGAACTTACTCGTACTTATCTCTGATATTTCAAATAACCAATTAGGTACAATACTTTCATCTTTTATTTACATCTGTTCATTGTAGACTTGTTTTAATAAAATAATATTATCGGGTAAAGTTAGACGTCTTTTTATTTTTGTCTCTCACTCACTGAAGATGCACGAAATATACAAGAACCATAAAGCCTATCAATAGAAAATAAGTGATTAGTTATTTCCTCATTGATGAGAAAATAAACGGGGACTTTGCTCCAATTTCTGCTTATTATCAAAATAATGGTTAAACCAAATTGTTTTTATTTAAAGTTTTTCCTCAAGTCAAACGAACCACACACACACACACACACCCATTGTCGTTACGCAGTGGGAGCCAGAGGTCGAGCGTCGTCGCAGAAGAAAATCTGGAACGTAAATGCTATACACCAGGAAGAGTTCGATGATTAAAAAGAACATGAACCGCTTGGATACCGGGAATTACACACTGGGAAGAGTGGAAGGCTTTGGGGGAGATCTTTGCCCAGATATGGGACAATACGGAATGACTAAAAAAAGTATAACATAAGGTCTTTCATTTGATACCCATATTGAGGGAGTTGTGAAGAAATATGTGATCCGCCATTTTGTGGTGGCGGCCATCTTGGACTGATTTTTATCAAACATAGCTAAGAACACTTCCGACTAATTCACCTTTCAAACATAAAATATAAGATCACAATCGGTTCACCCGTTAGGGAGCTACGATGCCACAGACACACACACACACAGAGACACGTCTAACTTATAACACCCCGTCGTTTTTGCGTCGGTGGTTAAAAATAACATGAACAACTGAAACTACACACCGGGAAGATCTGGATGGTTTCGGAGGAGATATTAGTCCAACAGTGGGACAGTACGGGATGATTAAAAAATAACATGAACCACTTAAGGTGGTTGCGCTAGGGTAGCCCGCGAAATTCAAATATTATTATTATGTTTTTTGCGATTTGCCGGTGGTTATTTCATGAAAAAGTCATTCGACAGGGCTTCATGAACTTAGAGCGCTATATTGATGATTAAAATGGTTATGGCCGCGAATTGTATTTTGGTCAACATACAGCTTCACACTAACCGCAAAAAACATAAAAATATTTGAGTTTCGTGGGCTACCCTGGCGTATCCACCTTAAGAGGAAACGCGGGCGGCGAGACTTGGTATGCAAAAATACATAATTTGAAGTTTGGTTCTCGACTGTTTTCTCCTACAATATTAGACCGATTTAAAACACGAAATATAGGATAGGCTAGTTTCCACCAATGAATAAATTGCAAATTTATTTAGTCCGTCGTTAGAGTATTGAAAAATAATGAAGACGTTTTATTTTTGTAAATCAATGAATATTAACAAAGATAAAACACATCAAAACTCGGGAGTGGGGGCTCGTGACGTCAGAGCGCATAAAAATTATACCATGGCGTGACGTATTGAGCATTTTAAAAGCGTCGTATCTTCGTCAATTTTGGTGTATGCAACAAAAGAAAAAAAACGGGTCAAATATTTTTTGACAATCTAAATGACGGACTAATTAAATGTTGTCAGTGGACAAGCCTACTGTATGAATTACTTAAATATTCGATAAAAATCCAAGAGATGACAAGTAGTTACGCAGTCAGCAGTAACAAGCACGAACACTAGTACTATGAAGGCTCCTCTTTAGTTGGGAATCTAAGGAATAAAATGAGATAAACACCCATTCAAATCATATAGACTGAGATCCCAGAGTGTCTATTACCACCTTACTTATTTTCTCACTATTAAAATACGTAGGATAGACTAGTGTTAGTACTTATGTACAGTCTGTGATCAACATTATCTAACCCACTTGACTATTAGCGAATAATAGTCAAGTGGGTTAGATAATGTTGGTCACAGACTGTACTTTTAACATCCGCATATCTGCTAGCTTGGGCCGACCGACGCGACGGCCAATTTTTTTATTTGTGATGTATTAGGGATTTCAGAAGTCAATGAGGTAACTTTTCATCCTCCCAAAGCCTGGCAGACTTTCGTTGTTGGCACCTACCAAATAAACTATGCCCAAATTTCAGCCTTGTGAACTGGAACTCACTCGAGGAGGCGACCAGCTCTTAGACTATTACAACGACTAATCAGTCGTTAAAATATTATTTAATTACTAATTATTTAACAATATTCTCAAAAACATACAAAAATTCATCAACCATATTTAAAAAAAGGAGCAATTACGTTAGCGGAGAGTATTTTAAAATAGGTAAATCATCAAGATGATGGCTACTAACCGACGCTCCAAAACGCAAATCTTTGATGAGGCTCAAAAGGCTAACCAGATTAAATGGGACTGGGCAGGACATATCTGCCACAAGCTATGGGCCCGTAAAATACAGGATTGGTGGCCTGAAACAGCGAGACGGAGCCGGAGCAGACCGCGACGGAGATGGCGTGACTACTGGGATGCCTGCCCCATTCGTAAAATTGCATGGAAGCGCATGAAGTGAACCTCAGTGACCTCAGTTAAAAATAATTAGAATAAAATGTTCATCAGGTTCACAAATAGGAGATACCTAGAGGGCCCCAAGTCTGCTATTTTTTATAAATTCACGATCGATCCGATTGTCATTTTTCAAAATTCTCGTAATCTGCTAATTCATAATGGTTGATCACTGGTCGGTCAATGGTCTCGTAATAGAATTGAGTAGAATGACATTTTCGTATTGCCATAATTATAAAACCCGTTAGTAGACATGATTTTATATATTTTTACATATTATTTATTCATGAGTCATTATGTACAAGATTACCATTCTATGCCATTTCATTCAATGGAGTGTCAGTGGTTGACCATTGGAAAGTCATAATGACGCTTTTATATTGGTAGACTACCAAACTTACAAAATCAACAAATTATGAAATCAGTGATAGACTATTCTGACACTATTGTAATAGCAGACTTGAGGCCCAGGTGAATAACATCAACGAAAGATCAATTTTTATTCTATGTTTGCATTGCCTTAAGTAGGTATTAAGGATTTTGAGGAGCAGCTCGAGGCTAAGTAATAACAGCTGCACGATGTAAAGGTTAGTTTCAAGGTTAAAGAACGCTTGCCGATGTGAATGGGTAACCATATTAACATTCCGAGACTCCTCTGTGTCTTGGCCCGTCAAGCCGTAGTCGGTCCCGACTGTCATTTGTAGATATTTGCCAGAAAGCCCGCCAAGGAGTACCGTGTTGCCCAGTTAATGGGTTGTGGAGGTCTGGTAGGCAGCCGCTCCACGTAAAATGCTGATATTTAGCTCAATCCGATTTAACTAGAAGCCGATCCCAAAAATAGTTGGGAAAAGGCTAGGCAGATTAGGTACCTATGATGATGCCTTGTGTAATAAGGATTTTACAACTATCTACTCGAAAATTTTATCCGAAGCTTCAATAAAGCTCCCGCTTACACAAAATGTATGACGGAAAATCACTAAAAGCTTTAGGCTGCGAATTGATACTCGTATGTAGGTAAACACGCATATAGATATACATAATTATGTACATAGGACCGTGGAGCTCGTCGCCTAGCAACCATGGCCATCCAATTAGCCTTCGTGTTCGTGTTCATCAATATGAGGATCGATACAGCTCAGTCCGATTTCATGATATACCTAAGGCACATATAATATCTGTACGTGGACCATAGAAATAAAATAGATATAATATGTTTTTTATATTTCTATGACGTGGACAGATCAAAACGTTACCGATAACATACGGACATGCCTTCGGGAGATAGAGTGAGCTAGCGCTATCTATGAGCTGAGAGCGGAAAAGAAAAGAATCGTCAGTACCTGTGTGTGTGTTTGCCCCCTCAGGGTAGCTAAGTAAGAAAGCTCCATATGAGGGCTAAGTGCGAAAAAGGGAGTAAAAGTCATTATTTTGGCATAAATGTTCGTGAGGATAAAGCGAGACAGATTTATGTAGCATCTGATCGTTAAAAAGAGAAAGAAGTCAACAACATCATGACCGCCTTTAAATCATCAATCTGTAGTTTCCTTTCGCACCTGTTGTAGCGTTATAATAATACCTACGTAGGTTTTTGTAATAAATTGCACTTACACAAGTACTGAGGTATGACGCACATATGGGTGCGACACCACCCCTCCCCCTACCCCTCCCCTTCCACGGTACACCACTCAGTACAACACAATATATTGCGTCGTAGCAGTAATTGATCGAATAAATTTTAAACATTCATCAGCAAAGCATCAGCCAAGTTATTATGGGTTTTTAATGAAAATCAAAACGAATAACTATTATGTTGCAAGCTTATCATTGTGGTCAGGGGGTAAGGAACCTCCTGCTTATTACCTATAGGTAAGTAGGTATACGCTCCTGCTCCTGTTTTGTCAGTCAAGCCACAAATTTTATGCAGATGGATGAGAAGGATTACGACGGTACATTTATCCCGATTAGTATAGTACATTCTCGTGGGATAATTTCTGACATTCTCGCGGGCGACGCCGTTATTCCTAACAAGAACCAAGGGGCTCGTGGATCCGTAACAGAATCCGCCCGGTTTTAACTTAAGAATTCAATCTTGATATGGGGAAATTCATCTAGGAATTCCAAGTCTTGCCTAACCAAGTCAAGACTTGGAATGGGCTCCTGCAGTGCAAATCTGTAAACATGTCGAAGTGAAGGCTTGGGTGAAGTGATAGTGCGGTCAATCCATGTAATCAAGATGGAATGACAATAGGGAATATGCATGAAAAACATATTTATCATCTACAAAGTTTATCTAAAAATATTCAAAAGTATAATACTAACAGTGAAAATGGAATCAGAATTACTCGAAAAACAAAGGAGATATAATTAGTTTAAACAAATATATCTGTCTTCTATGGCAGCTGTATAGGCATCATAGACGATGACGTCAAAGTTTACATCGGAATTCTCTTTCTAATTGTAATCTTTGAAGCTTTAGAACTCTATCGCTGATGAATGTATTTAAAATTAATTTCATGATTGTTTACTAGAGCTAATTTGTAATGGAATATGCGTGCGACTTGTTTTATTTGCTTTTGCAAATAAAAAAATCGCACGCATATTCCCTATTTACTTCGCGCTCACTCCACCTGAGTTTTTCACGGTGAGAGGTTTACAGAATCGACAGGCTGCATAGTGTTGTGAGTATTCCCACCCTGAACTGCTTCAAGAACCGATTAAACACATTAATAGTTGATCCACATATATGCAGACCGTGGCCGGGATGTGGTCGAGCCGTGGGGAAGACCACGTTGTGACGGACTTCACCCTGGACGCGTCCCGGTTTCATTCCAGACGGTCGATCCTGTTAACATATCGAAGTGAAAGCTTGGGTGAACTGAACACGAAGTGAGCTGTAATTGTATCTCGATCACTTGGATTGATAGCACTTCCTGATCACTTCACCCAAGCCTTTACTTTGACATGTTTACGAAATCGCACTGCGTGTGAATCAAAGGGGATAGACCCTTTGAAGCATAGCTACCCGGCCGCCATTTTGATTTTTATTCAAAATCGCGGCGCAACGTGATACTTGTACCCATATAGATAGAGGACACTTAAACAAAAATATTCGCAACATGGTATGTGACAACTTTACCATCAAATATCTAGGCAACATTGTCACGTTGCCGAGATAATTAAAAACATCATGCGTTAGCAAATTAATTAAGTACGTGCTTTTATGCATAAGTTAAATTCAAATAATAGATCCCAGTTAGAATTAACCACCTATTGTAAGAATGTATAAATTCGTAAAAACACGTGTAAACCAGTTTATTTAGAACTTCGCAAAATAAAATCATTTCAATTAAGGGTTAAATCAATCTAATGCTGTTTGTGGCATGGAATCGAATCTAGGTATGTTTAAAGTCCATCAACTGCATCAGACTGCTTGCATATTCGTTCCTGACTGTATAGAACATGCAGAAAAACACCCTTAAAAATATGACCATGCACTTCTGGCTAGCTAAAGAAAATGGTCGAGTGGTTTAGGCGTTTACCTTGTGGCCCGGTGGTCGTGGGTTCGATTCCCGCGGGAAGCATACTTTGTAAAGTTGTTTCCAGTTTGGCTAACACATTGCAGGCTTGAATCACCTGATTGTCTGATAAAAAGATGATTCCGTGCTTCGGAAGGCACGTATAAGCCGGTGGTCCCAGCCGCCAAATGGCGGTCGTCAAATAAATCACGTCAGAGGCCCTTGAGGCAGTTTAGAAATCTGACACTAGGGTATGCGGGGTCGTTAGACCTTACTGCCCACACGATAGGAAGAAGATCACGAAAATTACATACTTGATCTATAAAGATGACATTTAGCACAGGTAGTTATGAAAAAAAAAACGTCAGCCAAGAAATGATTTTAGGAAACTCTCCCCGAAAAGCGTAGCGTGTGTTAAAGTTTATACGAAAAACTTATTCGTTAGGCCAAAATACTTCAAACTTGGTACTATTACTGTACAATTTATAACTACTGTACAATTACGGTACAATTACTCATGGATGCCGGCAGGACTATTTTCAGCGAGGTGCATCTTCAAAACCCCGCCTTGAATAAGATAGGTTTTAACCGACTTCTTCAAAAGGAGGAGTTTCTATGTTGGGCTGTTAGTATTTTTTTTTATGCATGTTCACCGATTTCTCCGAAAATTGTGGACCGTTTTAAAAAAATATTTTTTTATTCGAAAGCCTATACTCCTGAGGTGGTCCCATTGTAACCAAGATAGAATCAGATCATGGGATCCCATGAAAATCGAGGGTGCCCTCAAATTTAATAGACTCATACAATGTTTTTCATGAAATTTCTAACGCAATTCTGATATTTGTGCCTAATAATCATCATCTCATGTTGCTGAGTTGATGATGGAAGGTATAAGTCAGGATCTGATGATGGGATCCCATGAAAAATATTTGTTCAGCGATATTTTCGCCAATTTTTAACCGATTTGGATGATCCTTTTTTTTTTGTTTTAAGAGTATTTTTCCGGACTGATCCTATTTTAATTTGGTGAAGATCTGATGAAGAACTTCAGAGGTAGGCAACGGAACTCTTCAATCAATGATAGCAAATGTATCGGGATGTCTAAAATCGCATGTCTGTTGATTGTTTACACTAGTTCATTACATAACATCACGCCGGTACGCTGTGTTTGTGGTTTCGCTTTTTAGTGGTACGTAGGTACCACTAAAAAGTGAAAAAGTTAAAACCGACTTCCAAAAACAAAACATTACAAAGTATAAAATAACTTTAATTTCGGAAGTTGGTGTCAAAAAACCAAAAACACCAACTGCCGAGATCGTTATTTTAGTGTTTTGTTTTTGGAAGCCGGTTTTATTTTTTGTGACCAAGTTTTTTTTCTTTTTACAGATAGAACGAAGATTCACTTCTACTACATTCCGCTTCATCATCATCATATTCAGCCGAAAGACGGCCACTGCTGAACATAGGCCCCAAACGTCGCCACAACGACCGGTCTGTGGCGATATATATTCCGCTAGTCTAATATATATTTTTATTGCTTCATGTTTTCAATAATTTAAAGTCATGTGTCCTCTTGCACGCAAAATACTCGTTTAGTCGTGGAGTTGCGGAAACCAGCCCGATTTACATACATACATTACAAGTCATGTGCCCCCCAATACCCCTCACCGGCGCCAATGGTGCAATGACTGGCCGAAGTGAAAAAAAAAAACTGAAAAAATCTAGTTTGTCAGATAGATTTTCAAAAAATATTGAACATTTATTTTTTCTTTTTTCACGTAGTACCTTAACAAAAAATGAAGACGACACAGTGCGTTTTACGTGAAAAAAAAACAATAATAATAAGTAATAATAAATCCGCAAAATTGTGGCGAACTGTTGGGCAGTAGCGACCCCACTGACCTGATCTCCCGGGAGAAGTCTAGTTCTTCATTTCCATCTTGCCTTTATTGGCTGGCCGGAGTGAACACTGACGAGAAACAGCTCCCACCTCTTTCTTGCCTTAATCGGCGGGACTGAGTGGAGATTCGCAAGAGCAAACGTGCTCGGGAGAAGGATGTATAATCCAGTAAGATGCTGGTAGGGATCTTAACCGTGCTTCCGGGATTGTCCTGATAGCCGTGGTATACCTCTCTACTCCTCTAGCGCCTCAGGATATGTTGCCCCCTATATGTCACTTTTTGCTAGCGACCCTTTTCGGGGGGCCCACTTATTGAGTGTGCAAGTCACTCCCTGCCATTTTAAAGCCGTTTTAATTGTCAGTGGTCAGGCAGAGGCCAAAAGTTTATCCATACTAGTTAACGATTATCATAGCGTTTCATCTTTTGTTTCCATATTCTGCAATAGTCCTGCTCCAACCGGGTATTGTCTTTGGGTATACTTTCACAGTGCATACAGGGATAATCGTCGGTTGGTGCCCCATTCCATTAGAAATGTCTAACGAGGCCTCTGCGAGTTGGCTTCGACCTCTCGTAAGCCTACCAAAGGTACCGGGACCTCAGGGTCCCGAGATTGTTCAAGTAATACTAACAAATACACTAAACTATCAACAAACTAAAATATAGCATAAAAAAAATCGTCCTTAATGCCACGTTGAATGGCAATACTTAATCTACCCAAAGTAAAAGTTAGGGAAGAGTCAACCAGCCGTTTCGAAACTTCTATGAAAAGGCTGTGAGCACAAAGGCCCCACGGCCCGAGGATTTCAACATCAAACAGCTTGAAAATATAAGTGTTACCTACCAATAAGGTTACTATATTTTCGCCGCTTAAGGTTTTCCGCAGCCGCAGCGGCAGCGCCGCCGGCACAACACGATGAACTAGGAAGATGGGATGGCGCAAGAGTATCGACACAGGTTGCGTTCCACACTAAAGTCACCAAAATCTACAATACCCGGCGATAAATATTGCACATCGACCTTTGGAAAGAGACAATCGGCTAATTTCGGCTTCGTAGAGCGTTCTCTGTCGCACACTACCTATGTGACGTTTTGTCAGTCGTTGTTAGAAATA
Source organism: Lacanobia oleracea (assembly GCA_950371165.1). NCBI lineage: Eukaryota > Metazoa > Arthropoda > Insecta > Lepidoptera > Noctuidae > Lacanobia > Lacanobia oleracea. The sequence goes on from OX493385.1 coordinate 11,970,570, forward strand.
TATATTTAGAGTTGTTAACACCCCCAAATTTAAATAATTTAAAGTTGTACTATGGCATCTTTAGGAAAAAGAGGGAAACCTTTACGAGGTCAGTCACGCGAAATTATCTACAATGTTTATAAATATTTTGTAACCGAAGCTGACAGATTAAAAAAAATTAAGATTAAATGGAATTTGTTATTTTAAGAAGGTTCAAGAGCGAGTTGCAAATGCCACTGGAATTTCAAGAAGAACTTTGAACAATATATTAAACGAAGTCAGTACTGAAACACATTCTACTGAAATTAAGTTCAGCACTCCAAAAAAAGGGAAACCGAAAAAGCTATTTCGTTTGCATACGGACGATTTTGATTATGATGTTCTTCGAAGAATGGTGTATGATTTTCACTTACGATTTAATGAACTGCCAATAAAATCATTAAATAGTAATTTTCCAAAATAATTAAATACGTATAATGTGAACATGTTTTTTTTTTATTTTACCCCAACCAAAAGCCATCACTTATAGAAAAATTGGTGTATTTTATACAAAAAATAAAAATAATTATCAAAGGAAGCAAATCATAATTGTTTTAACAGCTCCTAATAGATACCGGACTGTTTGTATTTCGTGCGACAGAGATAACGCTCTACGAAACCAAAATTAGCCGATTGTCTTTTTCCAAAGGTCGATGTGCAATATTTATCGCCGGGTACTGTAAGTATGATTTGACAGCTGAGTAGAGAGGGCAGAAGATTGCTTTACCACTAAATGCGAAAGAGATTTATTTTTAAGTCTCTTTCATGTTTACTAGTTAAGCAATGTGACTTTAAAGGCCTACCCATCTTCCAAGGAAACAAGACATGCCGTCCGGTCTTTTGCCATCGTCACGAGGGGTTCTATAGGGGGGGGCCATTGGGTTCTTAGTTTTAGGTATTTGTTTCTTAGTTTTAGGAATTTGGGTTCTTAGTTTTAGGTATTTGTATCTTAGTTTTAGGTATTTGTTTCTTAGTTTTAGGTATTTGTTTCTTAGTTTTAGGTATTTGTATCTTAGTTTTAGGTATTTGTATCTTAGTTTTAGGTATTTGTATCTTAGTTTTAGGTATTTGTTTCTTAGTTTTAGGTATTTGTATCTTAGTTTTAGGTATTTGTATCTTAGTTTTAGGTATTTGTTTCTTAGTTTTAGGTATTTGTTTCTTAGTTTTAGGTATTTGTATCTTAGTTTTAGGTATTTGTATCTTAGTTTTAGGTATTTGTATCTTAGTTTTAGGTATTTGTATCTTAGTTTTAGGTATTTGTATCTTAGTTTTAGGTATTTGTTTCTTAGTTTTAGGTATTTGTTTCTTAGTTTTAGGTATTTGTATCTTAGTTTTAGGTATTTGTTTCTTAGTTTTAGGTATTTGTTTCTTAGTTTTAGGTATTTGTTTCTTAGTTTTAGGTATTTGTATCTTAGTTTTAGGTATTTGTATCTTAGTTTTAGGTATTTGTTTCTTAGTTTTAGGTATTTGTTTCTTAGTTTTAGGTATTTGTTTCTTAGTTTTAGGTATTTGTTTCTTAGTTTTAGGTATTTGTTTCTTAGTTTTAGGTATTTGTTTCTTAGTTTTAGGTATTTGTTTCTTAGTTTTAGGTATTTGTTTCTTAGTTTTAGGTATTTGTTTCTTAGTTTTAGGTATTTGTTTCTTAGTTTTAGGTATTTGTATCTTAGTTTTAGGTATTTGTATCTTAGTTTTAGGTATTTGTTTCTTAGTTTTAGGTATTTGTTTCTTAGTTTTAGGTATTTGTTTCTTAGTTTTAGGTATTTGTTTCTTAGTTTTAGGTATTTGTTTCTTAGTTTTAGGTATTTGTTTCTTAGTTTTACGTAAGTATTTGTTTCTTAGCTTTAGGTATTTGGGTTCTTAGTTTTAGGAATTTTACCTGACAGTCTAATATTTTTTTTTTTGTAAAATACCCTATTATATTTAACTAGCACTTCGCCCGCGGCTACGTCCGCGCTGCAATTTTCTTAGATCCCTAATTATTTCTTGAAAAAAAAGCCTAAGTTACTCAATGATAATGTAGCATTCTAATAGTGAAAGAATTTTTGAAATCGGTCCTGGTTTTTGAGTTAAATCGAAACAAACAAAAAATCAATTATTTCTTCCTCTTTATAATACTCATATTAGTTTAGATAGAGTAGGCAGCTTTGTAAGTTAGAGAGTTGGCGTTGAAGTTCGTGGAGTAGCGGGCGAAATGTTAGTTTTCCCATGGTGTTAAATCAACTTAATAGGTACCTACCTATTTTGGTTCCTGTATCCCTATTCTGTGTCATGTAAGGAGCTCGTGGCTAAATAATAACAGCCGCACGGGTAGATCTTGAAGGTTAAGCAACGCTTGCCAAGGTAGCTTATCAGACACTGTACCTGCTATGAACCAGATATTGTATTTATTTGTGTCTTTGTATTATTTTGCTGACATTGTATTAATTTGCTTAATGTAGTTGTTTCTGCATGTGTTATTTTCTATTTTTAATATGTAGGTACCTAATGTTCAACACAATGTAAATTGTTAATGAATAAATAAATGAATGAATGGTCTGTGGATGGGTGACCATCTCAACATACCGAGTTTCCTCCGTGCCTCGGAAAGCACGTTAAGCCGTTGGTCCCGGCTGTCATTTGTAGATCTTAGGCAGTCGTTACGGATTGTTAGAAGCCAGTAAATCTGACTTCAGTCTTGCCAAGATGTGTACCGTGTTACCCAGTTAATGGGTTGTAGAGGTCTAGTAGGCAGCCGCTCAACGTAAAACACTGGTATTCAGCTGAATCCGGTTAGACTGGAAGCCGACCCCAATATAGTTGGGAAAAGGCTAGGCAGATAATGATCCCTATTCTGTGTCATCAGGTGAGTATCAAATTCGTATAAACAGAAGACCTTTGTGTTGTGGGTAATAAAGCTCACTTTGTGAGCTTTGTCACTCAGGTGAAGCTCGATATTGAAATGGTTATTTACAGAATAGACTAGCTGATGTTGACGACAGTGGTATGGAATCTCCGGCCGCTAATACATTACGTGTTAAATAAATCGTTTTACCCCTCGTCGCCCTTTTTTTAAGGATGGGAAATCATCAAATGACTCCTCTCGCTCTGGGTGAAGCAGGAGGGTGTATCAGACTCTTACCGACTAAAACCCATTCGTGTTCCTCCCAGTGCCCTTTGCGTTCTAGGGCTACGGTACCTCTTTCGAACAGATTCCGCAGCCCTAGCAGGGTCTTGCCCTAGCGGGCCCCATCTTCTGTGCTGACAGCTCTTTGAGACGCGCGGGGATCACAGCGCGCCGTCGACCTGGGCCTGGTTCTGATCAGCAGACGGCGAGCGCCCCTTGTCGCCCTGCGGCCTGAGAACGAATACCTTTGAAATAATTCAGTTATACAGAATTAACTAGTAATTCATACCAGCATAAGTACCTATCTAAATAGGTACCTAACTTATTAATAAGCAAGCCAAGCAACTACTAGGCTGGTCCAACAGTAATTAAAAAAACAGTCCATATTTCTAAACTAAAGCTGAAGAGATTTTTTTATGTTTGAACGAGCTAATCTCTGGAATCGGATTTGAAAAAATCTTTTTGCTTTTGATAGCCCGATTCTTGACGAAGGCTATAGACTCTTTAACATCACGCTAGGACCCATAGGCGCCGAGCAAAAGCAGTGGTAGCCTCCCAAACACGTTGAAAAAATATATTTTTTTCAGTCATTTTCTCAAGAATGAAAACTGTGTCAGATTATAGCTAACCCAATATCTTGTAGAAAACAAAACGTCAGCCAGCTGTATCTCGGTGGGAAGGTCGTCAGCTGGTCACACGAACATTTTTTTTCATATTTAGTTTTTTTATGTAACTTTTAAACTGTTTTTTTTTTTTTTACTATAGATAGGCACGCGTTTGACCACTATCTCACCTGATGGCAAGCGAGGATGTGGTCGAAGATGGAGCACGCTTGCCCAGAAATAACCTATTCACTCTTGACTTAAAGACTCCCAGGTTGTAGCTATCAGGAAACACAGACTCCGTAGGGTATTCCACTCCTTAGCTGTACGCATTATGAATGTGTTACCAAAACGTTTTGTGCGTATAGGTGGGATATCCACCGTGTACCGGTGGCGCATCGCCGTTCGTCTTGTGGTCCGATGATGGAACGGGCTTGGCGGAATTAAATTATGCAATTCCGTCGCACATTCCCCAAAATGCAACCGGTAAAAAACCGACAGGCTCGCAACTCGTCGTCGATGTTCAAGACTTTGGAGCTTCGTCGCGACAAGCCTCTCATTGCCGATGATCCTCTTGGCTCGTTTCTCAATTGACTCAAGGGCATCAAGTTGGTATCTGGCAGATCCATCCTAAAGATGAGAGCAGTACTCCATACACGATCGAACTTGCGCTTCAAGAACCAAGGTTTCAGATGTTACAGAAACACTGGTGTTCAGCTGAATTTGGTTTGACTGGAAGCCGACCCCAATGTAGTTGGGAAAAGGCTAGGCAGATGACACCAGTTCTTAACATAACATCGCGCAGGTACCCTGTTAATGGGTACGCCGGTAGTACCACTAAAAAGCGAAAAATAAAAACTTTTTTTACAAAAAGAACTTTAATTTCGGAAGTCGGTGTCAAAATAGAAAAAATAACTAAAAACACCGACTTCCGAAATTAAAGTTCTTTTCTTTCTTCGGAAGTTATTTTATACCTTGTAGTGTTTTTTTTGGAAGTCGGTTGTATTTTTTGTAAAAAAGTTTTGTTGGCTAGCACCTAACGCATTTCAAAATAATAAGAGCAAAAATTTCTGCTTTCTTATTCGCAGGAGAATTAGTTCCATGATGAAAGGTCATTTATTTTTAGCCGACTTCTTCAAAAAGGAGGAGGTTCTATGTTCGGCTGTATGTACTTTTTTTTTGTATGTTCACCGATTTCCCCGCGAATTCTGGACCGATTTTAAAAATTTAATTTTATCCGAAAGCCTATACTCCTGAGGTAGGAAAATCGAGGGAAACCCTCAAATTTTATAAGTAAGCACATACAATGTTTTTCAGAAACTTTCTAACGCAATTCAGATATTTGTGCCTGGTAATCATCATCTCATGTTGCTGAGCTGATGATGGAAGGTATCTTGATGATGGGATCCCATGAAAAATGATTGGTTCAGCGATATTTTTGCCAATTGTTAGCCGATTTGGATGATTCTTTTTTGGTTTGGAAGAGTATTTTTTCGAACTGGTCCTATTTAAATTTGGTGAAGATCTGATGAAGAACTTCGGAGGTAGGCAACAGAACTCTTCAATTAATGATTCAAAAACACCGACTTCCGAAATTAAAGTTATTTTTTACTTTTTAGGTTTTGTTTTTGGATGACGGTCTTACGAATTATTTATAAAAGTTAGACAACCGATAAAGTTTAAAAATATTATTTCGGAACCCTATGCTTGTGAGTCCATTAGTCGCCCAGTCACTAAATTTAAACTAAGGGCAGATAGTTTTAGTTTTTTTTTTTTTATTGAACTTGGTGTGGACTACAGAAGAAGAATCTTTACATAATATATTACCATTGTTTATTGTAAGGTCCCGATCACTTAAATTGTTGCTTAAAGTGCTGTAAATTTATTTAATTTACCGGATGTTATTAGTCTGGATAGTATTATGTACTCACTATTGCTGTATATTTCGACACTCAAGGGAAACAATGTTTATAGGGTATTTTCCGTTGACCTAGAAATATGAAATTTGGCAAGTAATACCGTCATATTCTACATACACAATAGGGAAAAACCTAAAAACCATAGGCGTATATAAAGGGGGGGGGATTGACGATGGGAATGCAATGTGGTTCCCTAGGTACATAAATAAGTATTTCGTTTATGACAACGTAGTGAGAACACACACAATATTTTTAAGCCGGTACAGATTTGCTAATGGTAGTTATAACGATCAGTCTTATCTGGCACAGTTAACAGTCAATCACAAGAACATTAGTAAACTATCTAAGCATTAGAAAAACATACAAGAGAGTGAAACTCTATCACCAATCACCATACAACACGAAATCTTTTATAAACTGTCAACCAAACTACTGTTTGACATAAAAACAATAAACCTTTATAGAGAATACGTCATTAAACAGCTAAGGAAGCAACATTGTTGCAGGTTATACGTGACCTAAACTGTTTTTTTAGATAACTCGTCTAGTAGATCGTGAATTGGGCTATTTTTATATATTTTTTTTTATTTGTAATGGGTTTGCTCTTGACTCTAGTCTATGTCAGAGATGACAGAAACAAAGTCTTCACTCTAACTTTGAAGAGATTAGGGTTGTAAGCTTTCGGAAACACAGACGCAGGCAGAGAGTTTCACTCCTTTGCTGTGCGCATTATAAAAGACCTTTGAAAACGCTTAGTGTGAATTGGTGGAATAGCCACAAGGTAGGGATGGTAAGATGCAGTGCGTCTGGATGTCCGATGGTAGAAGGGGGCCGGTGGGGTGAAAATAATAACCATTTTTTTAAACAATATCTCATCCCTTTACATTTTGGGCCCACTAGTTTCCGTCTCCTTTGTACCGAAACTTCGGTGGGCGAGTCCGACTCGCACTTGTTTTATTCTGACTTCAAAGTCTGAGCAGTCAATAAATAAATAAAAATAGAATATATTTTCATACGTTTATAGAATATATTTTTTTAGAATTTAGTTGGCTAAAAAGAAAATAAAAAGTACTTTCTATTTTTGTCTAAAGGTCCTGAAAAGGGCCGTATTAATAATTTTTTTAGGATTCTGTGCCAACGGAACCCTATTACTAAGCCTCCGCTGTTCATCCGTCCTTCCGTCCGTCTGTCTATGTCCGTATACCTGAAAACATGAAGTTTAGTCATTGTTTCTTCAACATATCTTCTTACGCAAAACTCTCATTAAAAAAAACGATTGAATCCGAAGTGAGGGATTAGTCGGGATTACACGATGGCGGTAAGTATTATACATTTTTGGCAAGTTGTCTGAGGATACAGACATTTTGCCAATAACTAATGTCTGTTTTTTAATCTCGGAGACTAAATTAACAACTTCAAATGTCAAAACTGAAAAAAACTGAAAGCAAACATTTTATACCGTGGCTCACGAAGAGGTCGGTCTAAAATGTCAAGTGTCAGCGGCAGAACGTCGAATAACAGCGTCGTGTTGAACATGAGGGGTCGCCGGCGGTTGCGTTTTCAATAGGCACCAACAGGCCCAAATATCAGCGTTGCATGTGCAGCCATTTAGAAGATAATCAGTTTTTCTCTAGAAGGTTCGTTTTCATTTTTAATCGACTTCTTAAAAAAGGAGGAGGTTCTATGTTCGGCTGTATGTAGGTATGTTTTTTTTATGTATGTTCACCGATTTCTCCACCAATTGTGGACCGATTCGAAAAATCAAAAGCCTATACTTTGAGGTGGTCCTGTAGCGGCATCAATGCCGCCACAAGAAAAGCCACATCGGAGAAAATCTACATCGCAGCATAAATTACTGCAACGCCATCTATCCAAATAGCAGCGAACTAAAATCCTGCATCGCGCAAGCAAAGTTTACCATGCGATTTGAACATATACATCAGCCCGAATATTAACTATCGGGCAGTAGCCCGCCAGGCATAACAGCCGCCTGGTCAGAGGATCCTCACTTTTCACTGGGTGTATGCGGGACTTTACTCTCTGTTACGCATACCTCCAAAGTCCCATTGTCACCAAGTCAGAATCTAATGATGGGATCCCATGAAAATTCAGATATTTATGCCTGGTAATCATCATCTCATGTTGCTGAGCTGATGATGGAAGGTACAAAGTCAGGATCTGATGATGGGATCCCATGAAAAATGCTTGTTCAGCGATATTTTCGCCAATTGTGAACCGATTTAGATGATTCTATTTTGTTTGAAAGAGTATTTTCCCGGACTAGTCCCATTTCAATTTGGTGAAGTTCTGATGAAGAACAACGGAACTCTTCAATAAATGATAGCAAATGGATCGGGATTTCTGAAATCGCATGTCTGTTGATTGTTTACACCAGTTCATAACATAACATCACGCCGGTACGCTGTGTTTCTGGTTTTAAAAATAAAAAACTTTTTGGAAGTCGGTGTTAAAAAACGAAATAACCAAAAACACCGACTTCCGAAATTAAAGTTATTTTATACTTTGTAGTGTTTTGTTTTTGGAAGTTAGTTGTATTTTTTTTTTATAAAACGTTTTTTTATCAAAAGTAAGTTCGAGGTGGTATCTGGTAATTGGTACACTGCACACTGATCATTGATGCTATTAAGGCTTGTTTTCACCACATTCAAATCGCAAACACATCCACATTTTGTCGGTACCACAACGCAACCGCACGAAGCCGCAGCTAAACTATTCACACTTAACCACAGTTTGATCGCCTTTTATCGCGGCGGCGTGGTATGGTTGTAGTACTTGTGAAACAAGCCTAAGACATAGTTCCAAGGGCCTGTCTGCCATCATATCACGCATGGTGAAACGACAAACCGGGTTCGAATCCCTGGGAGCAATCTCATTAGGATCACAATCGCAAAGGAACTAGAACGCACCAGTTTCAACAAGGCCGCAGTTCGCGGTTTGGTAGTCTTGGGATTGTTTTCAACGAAACTAAGTTACTGCACCGTCAGCATGAAAGTCGAATAATTATGCGTATACATTAAGTCGGCCACTGAATCCGAATCCATTTGTTAACAAAGATTGTATTTTTTTTTGGGATAGGCCCAACCACTACAACTCTTGACAGCCACCAACAATAGATCATCGTATTAGGAAATCAGTTGCACTCCTCAAACTAAGCGGCAGCGGCAGGCTTCTCGCCACTGAAAACGAACTGCGACCGCTGCAGTACAATAACTGTAAACCTCTCACCGTGTAAGGTAAAGTGAATTTGAAATGAACTCTCCAAACAAACAAGATGAAATGACTGTTCACTTCATGTTCACTCCACCTAAGTCTAGACAGTGAGCTGTTGACAGAATAGTCCGGCTCCTTACAAGTCGGTGACCGAGTATGGGCTGTAGCCGATAACGGTCTAACCGAATAATTTAAACGAACCATAACACGTCATTTGTCACAAATGACTAAAGTGATTGAGATTAATATAACAAACAAATTGTAACTTAATAAAATCTCAGTAAAGCACGATATGTAAAAAGGTCAACGTCAAGAGTATTGCTAACACAGAGGGACACCATGTCAGTACTGCGGACCTACATAGACAGGTAGCTAAGTATGTACATACATTTTTAACAGGTGTTTTTGTGAGTGATATTGTCCAACTATATGGAAAACTGCGCACACTGTTCCAATTCATAAAATATGTTGTAGGTACTCAATAGAAAATTATCGACCGATATCAATTTTTAATGTATTGAGGAAAATAATGGAGAAAATACTCCATAATGCTATTAATCCTACCATATGTAAATTAATTCCGGAACAACAACACGGGTTTAATAAGGGTTGCTCTACTAATACCAATTTAGCTGTGTTTCTAGAAAATATTGTGTGTGATATGGATGGTGGGGGACAGGTTGACGTGATCTACACGGACTTTAAAAAAGCTTTTAACCGTATGGATCACGTCATCCTCTTGCGTAAGCTGCAAGAACTTGGAATTCATGGCAATTTGCTCAGATGGTGTGAGTCATACCTTAGGAATCGATCTCAATTTGTTATGTTAGGCGGAGTAAGTCTAACTGTGTAACCATACCATCTGGGGTGCCACAAGGCTCAATTTTGGCCCCTTTGTTATACTCTGCCTACCTATACGAAATAGGAACGCAAATTCTTAATGCTAGGTTTTTGATGTATGCCAACGACACTGAGATTTTTATGACTATTGGAAATAAGGACGACTGTGAGAAGCTACAAAACGACTTAAATATATTATCTTTATTACTACTATATACTATATGTATACTACTATTATTATTACTATATTATCAATAGAATCAATGTGAACGTAAGTAAATGTCAGACCTTTACTAGGAAGCAAAATTTCATTAACTACACCTATAATCTTAGTGGTGACAACGTTGCTCGTTGTATTGTTGTTGGGGATCTTGGTGTCGTCTTTGACTCAAAACTTCTGTTTTCGGACCATGTGCCCTGTATTGTTTGCAAGGTATACAGAAGCCTGGGATTTATTATGCTCACGTGTAAATTATTTACAGATATACTCGTAAATTGCATCAAAATACTTTACTTGGCGTAGTTGTCTGGAATCCTCATTACTTAGTTTATACAGAAAATAGAATCTATAAAATCCAAATTCATTAAATATGTTAACTATCGTACTGGTTTCAAGTCTAAGGGTTATCTGCAAAATTTCAAACATCATAACGTACTCGTACTACCATTGGAGAACAGACGTATGATTCTAGATATGCTTTTTCTTTACAATATCTATAGCGGGAATATTGAGAGTATCGTTTTAAACAATCTGGTTCTTGTCTCGACGGACTAGTCACACGCAGTTGTTCGATGTACCGCGCAGCGGGACAAAATATGCTCAAAATTCCGTCGTTGGTAGGTTATCAAGAAATTTTGACAATTAATTCTCTCATCTCGATATATGTAACACCAAAAAAGGCACTTTTAGGAGACTCTTGGTAACTACTGTATGCGACGTATTGACTAAAAGGACTAATAATTCTTTTTAATGTTGGTTAAAGGTATTCCACACACCACTTCAACTCTTCACACACATTCCTACACAACACACCCACTCACACCACACCACACCACACACTCTTATAATATGCTTAGATGGTGCTAACATGTCATTCTGTTTGTTTCTGATACTTAAAATAGTTAATAAATTGTAAATCCGTAATTAGCTGTAAGACCGGTTGATTCATTTTAAGTAAAATTTTTAAAGAGCTGTGGATTTTGTGAATAAATAAATAAATAAATCACAGGAATAAAAACACAAAATCTGAAACGTTATTCTTTATTTTTCAGTAAGTCGACATAAGAAACAGTAATATTTATTATATCAAGAGTCTAAACAGGATTCACTCAAAACATTGTAAGCAACATTGATTTATTAGTAATAAAATATTTTACAAAAAATAGAAAACGAGTAGATACAATAGTAAACTTAACTTTTTGACGAGTTATCCCACTTGTTGTATTTTCTTGGGGTTAAAGGATTAAGATTTGTTGATTTCCCTGTGTTTATCCAAGTTACACGTTGATAAACATTATGACAAGTTAGTACGAACAAGCACTTGTAGCAGTGTCGAACCGCGTTGATAGAGGAGCTCAGCAGCACCTGTGGCGTCTGCCATATTGATCTCTCTTTGTCAAGCTTGTTATTTGGGCTCGGCTATCTTCGCCATTCTTCGTCAGACCTGTCTGTGATGGGTCGTCGAGGCACCCAAACTTTCTGACACCCGATCTTTGTTTGCAACGGACATCCAGGTTAGATTCTGCCATATTGATGAAGTTATATCAGTTACTTTTGTTTAATATACGAGCACATATTAAACAAAAGTAACTGATATAACCATACATGGTTTCACGATACTGATGGCCGGCTGTTAAAAGCCCATCAGGCACTTACAGCCATTAAGTAATTTTCGATATTAAACAACAAAAAAAACTGTCCTACATTATAGTACCTACTATTGTTGGAGCTACTGGAGCCTGTGATACAGGATTATCCTAGTATATGCATCTTACATTATTATATACCTACATTGTTAATAATTTAAAATTCATATTGTATATTACCTTCTAAGATGATGAATAATGATTTATTTATTTAGTCTTATTTACATACAAATTACATTTTTAAATATATTAAAAAAAAAACATAAAAAATACATTTAAAAATATAAAAAAATAGTAGTCAGCCGGTGTCGGGAGCAGGGTCCAAGCTACCGGTGGTTAGGGCTCCAGAGAAAGGAACCTCCTCACAATACGAGCCGTATCGAGGAATACCTCCTTCTGTGTCAGGCCCTTTACCCAACCGCGTAACGCCAGCTTCGACAGATAGTCGTCGAAGCATTTGGCTATCAGGCCATTGGCCGACGATTATCGGCATAATGACAGCTGAGTCCACATTCAACATGTCGACAACCTCACGTGCTAAGTCGAGATACTTGATTTCTTTCTCTTTCTCAGCCTTCACGAGGTTCTCGTCAAGCGGGATGATAACATCAATTCCGCCCGACAATAAGCTATTCAAAACCTTTTTCAGGCGTCCTAAGAAGCACTCCTTATTAATGCCCAACGCTTCCGACATACCCAAATACTTGTAGGTTTCGGTTGAGCTGAGGGACCCAACCTGTATGGAATCCGAGAGTTGAACTGCCTCAGATTCCATAATCTCCCCTTTCTTTACATGCATGATTGCACATTTGTCCACACCAAATTCCATCCTGATGGCACTACTGAAGGTTTCAGTTACCTTCAGTAGCTTCATCAGTCGTGAATTTTTGAGGGCAAAGAGTTTTAGATCATCCATGTAAAGATGATGAGATATGACCTGACCACCTCTTCTCAATCGATAGCCTAGACCTGAATTCTCCAGCAATGTGCTTAGAGGATTCAGAGCTAAGCAAAACCAAAGCGGACTCAAACTGTCGCCCTGAAATATTCCCCGTTTTATCCATACAGGTTCATCATTCCCCTGAATTGGTCGATATCCTGGATAGCGAAGGACTGTTTTCCACTGCCTCACACATGACTCAAGGAAGGTGCGTACAGTTGTATCTATTTTGTACAACTCTAGCACCTTCATGAGCCATGTATGTGGCACAGAATCATAGGCCTTCTTGTAATCTATCCAATATGTCAACAAATCCATACGGGTTCGACGAACCTGTTGGCTTATGGCCATGTCTATGAAGAGAAGCTCCTTAGTACCGCGGGACCCCTTCCTACATCCATTCTGAGAGGCAGAAATAATTGAGTTAGTTTCAATGTGCTCATTAATCTTCCTCTCAGTATTGATGTAGAAGTTTATAGGCCGTTGACAAACAAATAAATTGATCTAGAGTTCTTGGGTTCCGCGTGACTACCAGTCTTATTTATTTATTTATTATTTTATAAATTTTTAAAATGTCAAGAAAAGCGAATAATTTAATAAATATTGTTAAGGCCATCATCGACACATCATCGCTTATGTCTAGTCTATCATAAAGGTCAGACGGTGGTATAAAAACCGGCCAAGTGCGTGCCGGACTTGCACAGGAAGGGAAGAAAAGTGTAGGATTAACATGGTAACATGGATTTCCGTTAGTTACCTTTCGGGTGCGTAACGTCTAAAACGAATCAAGGAGAGCTACTTGTAAGACAATGAATGCGTTTAGCATAGAATCAAAATTGGCGCTAGTGACAAGATAACGGCTGTTACCTCATTTAAAAGCGTTTAGACACTTACTTTGGACTACATTTTGTCTTCTGTCTGGTTTACTTTTGATGGCGAAACTTATTCTTCTGAACGTCTATCGTACATAGGCGTCATCGCATAACTGGTATGCTCCACACTCTGAACTAACGACCGAACATAGTTCACTGCCCATCACGGATACTAAACTTGTTTTAAGGAAATTCCAAGAATGTCTAAGTTTTGCATAAATTACAAGGAACAACGTATGTGATAATTATTACAAAACCGATGAAGTATTTATTTATCGATACTTGTTTGTATATGAAGGATGAATTAGGATGATAAGCTGGCTTTATCTAATGGTTTTCTGATAACACAGAATCTCGCATATTACTTTTAACAACATTTTTAATTTGACCTATGCAAATGTTTATTCCCTGTTATTAGAGTGGTTTTACCCGCGTACAATTTGATAATAAGCCGATATTTTTCTACGAACACCGGATGCGAAATGATTTGTATATTATGTAACAAAAAGTGACAGGCCCTTGCAAAGAGATAATTTCGTTGCCATTTTGTAGATAGGTAATTTCTATTTATTTGTATGAAATGAGAAAGGGTTTTTTTGTTACTCAAATGATGACCTATTGCTAAAAAATAAATATGTAGTAGGTAGGACACAAAAACCAAAAATAAAGCTAAACACGAATTTGTAATTTCAAGTAGTTTAAGTTGGACTATAGGAACCTGTAAAACATTGGCACCAATTCAATTGTCGAATTATAGTTGTGTATTTATGTGACCATTTAGGTAATATTAAAAAGGCTCTGAAAAAGGACGAGTTGAAAAGAAAATTGAAGTGGTCGTGCATGACTTAGTTTAAATATAAATATAATTTATAATCTGTTATGATGTAATATAAGGTACTATTTATATAAGCTACTATTTAGTATCAATCAGTATGGTTGCCGGATTTGTTCGAAAGAGTTCTGGAACGCAAAGGGCATTTGGTGGAACAAGGATGGGTTTTAGTCAGTAAGATTCTGCCAATCCCTTCCGCTCCGACCAGAGAGGAATGAGCTATTTGATGATTATCCATCAAAAAAGTAGCTATCAATCTATCAAGCCTTAGCTTAGCTTTTTTTTTTATTTTTTTTTTAGCATTTTACAAGAAACAACTGCCTATTTGACCTATCTGGCTAACACGATACCCCTTGACAAGTCTGCTGTTACAATTTCTGGCTTCTGCCGGGATCCAAGACTTTGCGAAGCACCGAGGAGTATCGGTATGTAATGGATGAACATCCACCATCCATGAAAGGTCGTACGATCATCATCTGCGTAGTCTTTTCTCCACTGTATTGGGGTCGGCTTTCAATCAAACCAATTTCAGTTAAATAGCAGTATTTTACGTGAACCGACTGCTTATCTGACCTCCACAACCCAATAACAGGGTAACACCGTTCTTCTTGGCCCATGATGAGTGAAAAAGATCTAAATAACAGCCGGGAACAACGTCATTACGTGCTTTCCGAGGCACGGAGAAGTCTTGGTGTCTTAAGATTTTATATAGTTACCTATCAAGCAAGGTTTGATTACCCTTGAAGATCAATAGTGCGGCTGTTATTATTTAGCCACGAGCATCCTCGATACAAAAGTCCTACGATGTTAATTAAAACGCGTTATTTACCTAGGTAGGTACATGCGCTACAAAAATGTCACTATGTAGGTACAGTCAACAAAGCTATTTGGTATACAGGCAAATATATTTCTTTTTCGACTGCACTGTGAATATTTATTTCTAATGTGTGCATTACAACTTTTTAAGCTTATGACATACTCACGAGTATACAATAATTGCCTACTCTGAATACACACAACATTGTTTAAAAGTAGTTGTAAGTTAGCTGCCTGCATACTAGCTATATTGACTGTACACAATCGTAATCGTCACAAGCCCCATAAAGGATTTCAAAGAAAGTTGCCACGCTAGTCTTTGGACGCCAAAACAGTGATATATGGTGGTAGCTAGTCTCTAGTTCCTAATTTAAGGGATTTGTACCTTTGCGGTTACTTAGAGACATTAGCGTCATTTCTAATAATTAAAAAACAAGGGTAAATCACTGCGCTACTACACAATAGTCTTCTTGACCGGTTTGGCCATGGCGGCCAATCTCACCGAAGACTAGCCATCGGCGCAGGACATAATACACAAATGTGTGTGCAACCATAGTGCACTGCCTCTTCCATCGCTCTCATATCCCGATGGGACGGCAATCCGACGCGACGAGAGAGATTTGGAAAAGGACCAACGTCTTATCGTGCTTTCCGAGGTACGGGGGTGTCACACCACCAACTTCCAAGTTCCGGTTTGCCTCAGAGAAATTCCTAATGGAAAACCCAATAACAATTTTTTCCCCGACCAAGGTGATTCCATTTCCCAGCAGTAACCGCTGTTTTTGCTTTTACTATTAGGTAAACAGGTATGCGGCAAGAATAAATACCGGAATGTCGGCTATTTATTTATTGTCCAATAAAATGCTACTTTAGGACTTAATTATAATAATAATTTAGGCTAAAACCAGTTCAACGATTAAAATAACTGATGAATTTTAGGGTCAAAATACCTTTAAGCTTAAGTTTTTTCTGGCAAATATTTATTAATAAGCTAGGCTGCAAAAATAGCTATAAACATTCTTATTTATTGCCTATTTTTTTATCCAGTAGAGGTGGCAAACTAACCTAAGTATACATAAGTAAACGTCTATGTTTTATAATTATGTTTTTCTTATTTCGGATATTTTCTTCAAAACAATATTACATTTTACCGTGATAATTATGTTATTTTCAGCTCTAAGTATAATACTGACGTAGGAACCAACTAATTTAAATCTACTACGTAAATAAAGACCACTGATTGACCTTTCGCATTATAAACACTATTAAAGAATCACAAAAAGAAAACTGCAAACATCTACACACATAGCTAGGGTTGCCAACCTGAGTCAAAACCTTTATTTTCCCTGGGAAAATAAATCGGTGACACCGATAAGTCGGTGCTTGACGGTATCCATGCTCTCAATTGTGGCCAGAACCACGACCCACGTACCCGTAGCTCCGACGCGCGACGCCGCGACGAAGTCACGCCGCCGAACTGCTCAGACTGGTCACTACTCCAACGTGTTGTCGAGGCAGTTACCACAAAGGTGGCAATCGGGCGTCGGCTCCCAGCCTATGCTACAAAAGAACTTTCCGAAACACCCACATAGAGAAAGCACCTACGTCAGCCAAAAAGTAAGGGCACCATACCGTCTTTTCAGCCAGTTCTTCATCACTGGTCTTACCGCCGCTATTGAGGCGTGCTCTGCGCTGGGTAGCGCAAGTAGCTGCTCCCATTTCACCGATAGGAACAAGTGGAGCTCAACCCTATGCACCGCGATATGTCGAGGCATCAGGGACTCGCCCAGCTTCAACGCGTCCTAGTGCCATAGATATAGTGACGCCAGGAGTTTGCGTCCAGATCCCGGAGCAGTGATCCGACCAAGAAGATCGCCGCCTTATAAGAGATCGTACGGTATCCTCTTATCACCCTGATAGCCATCGCTCTCTGAGTTCTACACAAGAGTCTTTGAGCATAAAGTATACTCTGAAACCAAGTTGACAGCCCTATGCGTAACCACATTGCAGTGTATAGGTAAATGTTAAAAAAACCAGTATTATAAAAATAGTTTTTATTCAAATCTTATATTTTACAAGCAGGTGATAGCTAAACAGTAGACTTTTTTGGAAGATAACAATAAATCACTATTTGCTACGCCTATTTGAAGTTATTTTATTTTTCCGAGGCACGGGGCTATAACATCACAAATTTCCAAAATCCGGGCTGCTACTCAGGAATCGTAATGGAAAAAACATAACACTTTTAGCCCGACATGAGAATCTAACCTAGACCTTATGCTCAGCAAACGCGCTTGCGAGCACGAGGCCAATGAGGCAGTTGGTTTATTATTACGTATCATCATCATTTATCAATGTATACCTGATCTCATCACCCGGTCTAGACACTGGGGTAGCCTTTGCTACCTACCTTGCTATGGAGCAGTATAGGTTAAGAAAACAAAATGCGCAATACACATTTAAATAAAAAAAAACACATAGGTAGGTACGAGGGTGCGTTTTTAAGTTCGCGGAATGGGAGGGTAGATGATAAAAATAGGTCATTATCGAGGTGGCCACGACTTCAGCCACTCAATATTAGTATAAATACTAGGTTTTGTCTTAATTGGGTCATTAATCTTTGAACTATCGTCAAGCAAATAACTCAATCAGGAAGAAAGTGTGCATTATAGAAAAAATCGAGTACCGTGCCGTAATAAAGTTCCTTACCAAGCAAGGAAAGTCAGTTCAAAACATACTGGAAGAGATGGAATCCGTTTACGGGGACTCTTGCCCGGGTAAAACCATGGTTTACAAGTGGCATTGTCTTTTTAAACAAGGCAGGACCTCACTTGAAGACGACCCGCGGCCCGGACGGGCGATCGAGGTGACTACTCCGGAAATCATTAAAAATGTCGAAAAAATAATATTGGAAGATGCCAGACTAAAGAAGAAACAGCTTGCAGAAATGGTTGGAGTATCGGATACAACAATTTTCTAAATTCTACACGATCATCTTGGCATGACAAAGGTCAGTGCAAGATGGGTGCCAAGAATGCTCACGCCGCCTCAGAAACAACGCCGCGTGGAGTGTTCTCGCACGTTTTTGGACCTCTGTAACGAAGATAAGGATGGACTATTGAGTCGAATTGTTACTGGAGATGAAACTTGGGTTTATCATTATGAGCCTGAGTCAAAACAGGACTCTATGCAGTGGCACAAAAAAGGTACACCACCACCCAAGAAGTTTAAAGTGTCACAATCGGCTGGGAAAATCATGGCAACAGTGTTTTGGGATTCGGAAGGGATTCTGTTGACCGATTATAAAGATAAAGGCGTTTCTATAACTGGAGAATACTATGCTTCTATCCTCGAGAGGTTGAAAGAAAGTATTAAAGAAAAAAGGAGGGGAAAATTGACCAAAGGTGTCCTTCTTCTTCACGACAACGCGCCTGTTCACAAGAGCCGTGTTGCGTTGGCTGCCCTGCATAAGGTGGGCTTCGATATTTTAGACCATCCACCCTACAGCCCAGACCTGGCTCCCAGTGATTATTACCTCTTTCCAAATCTGAAAAAAGAACTTCGTGGAAAGAAATTTTCAACTGATGAAGAAGTGTAGGACGCGGTTTCAGCTTATTTTTCGGACAAAGACAAAACATTTTTTTATGAAGGTATACATAAGCTAATTGAAAGATCTGAAAAATTTATTAGGGTAGCAGGTGAAAATATTGAAAAAGAAAAATAATTTAGTATTTTTATTTTCACTCCTTGCCCTCCATTCCGCGAACTTAAAAACGCCCCCTCGTATAGTCGAACATAGAACCTCCTCCTTTTTGAAGTCGGTTAAAAAAGCAAAGCTCGCATGTAAATATAACAAATGAAGTTTTGAAAACCTAGACAAAAGATATTCGCTTTTTATGCCCAAAAGATCCGTCGCTCACCATCAGCTAAAATAGTGCTCAAACGGGACACAATCAATAATATAACAAAGTTCAAACGCAGCAAATTTAGCACTATACACTTGGTCAAGTTTTCAGTAAGTGTTGCACACTGGTATGCACTATGGTAATTATTTACACCTAAATAATTACCATAGTGCATACCTTCGGGGGTATAATAATTAATATTTCGTATTACGGTGATATTTTTTTATGTTGAATATTTTTTGCCAGTCCTAATTCTGAAGTTCACGGTAGTGCTAAATTTGCTGCGTTTGAACTTTGTTTTATTATTGATTGTGTCCCGTTTGAGCACTATTTTAGCTGATGGTGAGCGACGGATCTTTTGGGCATAAAAAGCGAATATCTTTTGTCTAGGTTTTCAAAACTTCAGTTGTTATATTTACATGCGAGCTTTGCTTTTTTAACCAACTTCAAAAAGGAGGAGGTTCTATGTTCGACTATACCTACCTATGTGTTTTTTTTTATTTAAATGTGTTTTGCGCATTTTTTTTCTTTACCTATACTGCTCCATAGCTAGGTAGGTAGCAAAGGCTACCCCAGTGTTTAGATCGGGTGATGAGATCAGGTATACATTGATAAATGATGATGATACGTAATAATAAACCAACTGCCTCATTGGCCTCGTGCTCGCAAGCGCGTTTGCTGAGCATAAGGTCTAGGTTAGATTCTCATGTCGGGCTAAAAGTGTTATGTTTTTTCCATTACGATTCCTGAGTAGCAGCCCGGATTTTGGAAATTTGTGATGTTATAGCCCCGTGCCTCGGAAAAATAACATAACTTCAAATAGGCGTAGCAAATAGTGATTTATTGTTATCTTCCAAAAAAGTCTACTGTTTAGCTATCACCTGCTTGTAAAATATAAGATTTGAATAAAAACTATTTTTATAATACTGGTTTTTTTAACATTTACCTATACACTGCAATGTGGTTACGCATAGGGCTGTCAACTTGGTTTCAGAGTATACTTTATGCTCAAAGACTCTTGTGTAGAACTCAGAGAGCGATGGCTATCAGGGTGATAAGAGGATACCGTACGATCTCTTATAAGGCGGCGATCTTCTTGGTCGGATCACTGCTCCGGGATCTGGACGCAAAGAAGAACTGGCTGAAAAGACGGTATGGTGCCCTTACTTTTTGGCTGACGTAGGTGCTTTCTCTATGTGGGTGTTTCGGAAAGTTCTTTTGTAGCATAGGCTGGGAGCCGACGCCCGATTGCCACCTTTGTGGTAACTGCCTCGACAACACGTTGGAGTAGTGACCAGTCTGAGCAGTTCGGCGGCGTGACTTCGTCGCGGCGTCGCGCGTCGGAACTACGGGTACGTGGGTCGTGGTTCTGGCCACAATTGAGAGCATGGATACCGTCAAGCACCGACTTATCGGTGTCACCGATTTATTTTCCCAGGGAAAATAAAGGTTTTGACTCAGGTTGGCAACCCTAGCTATGTGTGTAGATGTTTGCAGTTTTCTTTTTGTGATTCTTTAATAGTGTTTATAATGTGAAAGGTCAATCAGTGGTCTTTATTTACGTAGTAGATTTAAATTAGTTGGTTCCTACGTCAGTATTATACTTAGAGCTGAAAATAACATAATTATCACGGTAAAATGTAATATTGTTTTGAAGAAAATATCCGAAATAAGAAAAACATAATTATAAAACATAGACGTTTACTTATGTATAGGTTAGTTTGCCACCTCTACTGGATAAAAAAAAACTTCAACAAAGACGATATTTCGTTGACCTATCAGTCAGACAATTTGTGATACCTGTCAAGTTCTAGTGTAGAAATGACGAATGAGTATCATAATTTTTCCAATACGAGAATATTTTGTGAGCGTCATGGCGACAAGATAGGCAATAAAATAATAATGTTTATAGCTATTTTTGCAGCCTAGCTTATTAATAAATATTTGCCAGAAAAAACTTAAGCGGAAAGGTATTTTGACCCTAAAATTCGTCAGTTATTTTAATCGTTGAACTGGTTTTAGCCTAGATTATTATTATAATTAAGTCCAAAAGTAGCATTTTATTGGACAATAAATAAATAGCCGACATTTCGGTATTTATTCTTGCCGCATACCTGTTTACCTAATAGTAAAAGCAAAAACAGCGGTTACTGCTGGGAAATGGAATCACCTTGGTCGGGGAAAAAATTGTTATTGGGTTTTCCATTAGGAATTTCTCTGAGGCAAACCGGAACTTGGAAGTTGGTGGTGTGACACCCCCGTACCTCGGAAAGCACGATAAGACGTTGGTCCTTCGCCAAATCTCTCTCGTCGCGTCGGATTGCCGTCCCATCGGGATATGAGAGCGATGGAAGAGGCAGTGCACTATGGTTGCACACACATTTGTTATTATGTCCTGCGCCGATGGCTAGTCTTCGGTGAGATTGGCCGCCATGGCCAAACCGGTCAAGAAGACTATTGTGTAGTAGCGCAGTGATTTACCCTTGTTTTTTAATTATTAGAAATGACGCTAATGTCTCTAAGTAACCGCAAAGGCACAAATCCCTTAAATTAGGAACTAGAGACTAGCTACCACCATACATTCAGTCAAAAAAGTATCGGGAATGGATGATTTGTTTATGGTTCCAAATTCAATTTTTTGTTTTTTTGTAGTTGTTAGATTGGCACAACTGTTTCCCATTTTGGCGCGGAGTTGATGAGAATCTAACCTAGACCTTATGCTCAGCAAACGCGCTTGCGAGCACGAGGCCAATGAGGCAGTTGGTTTATTATTACGTATCATCATCATTTATTAATGTATACCTGATCTCATCACCCGATCTAAACACTGGGGTAGCCTTTGCTACCTACCTAGCTATGGAGCAGTATAGGTAAAGAAAAAAAATGCGCAATACACATTTAAATAAAAAAAAAACACATAGGTAGGTATACTCGAACATAGAACCTCCTCCTTTTTGAAGTCGGTTAAAAAAGCAAAGCTCGCATGTAAATATAACAACTGAAGTTTTGAAAACCTAGACAAAAGATATTCGCTTTTTATGCCCAAAAGATCCGTCGCTCACCATCAGCTAAAATAGTGCTCAAACGGGACACAATCAATAATAAAATGAAAGTTCAAACGCAGCAAATTTAGCACTATACACTTGGTCAAGTTTTCAGTAAGTGTTGCACACTGGTATGCACTATGGTAATTATTTACACCTAAATAATTACCATAGTGCATACCTTCGGGGGTATAATAATTAATATTTCGTATTACGGTGATATTTTTTTATGTTGAGTATTTTTTGCCAGTCCTAATTCTGAAGTTCACGGTAGTGCTAAATTTGCTGCGTTTGAACTTTGTTTTATTATTGATTGTGTCCCGTAATTATTTACACCTAAATAATTACCAAATATGGAGAATTAAGACATTTCCTAGTGTTAACGAGAAGACAATTTAATAACTGCACCCGACGCTTAAGATTCTCAGACATAAACAACGTTCAGAATGCCAAAGGGCAGACTTTTTATTTCCGTTGGCCGGAAGTGAGCCGAGTGAGTCAACCTCCTTGACTACATGATGGATGATTGGCTGGTGGCTACCCGCGACCCGCTCTGCATTTATAATAACTCACCTTCGGGTCACATATGACCATCATAATTAATTATTTATAGTGAAGATGCGAAAAAATTAAGGAAATATCAACGTTTTAATGCGTTTAAATCGAAAATTAAAAACATAGGATTTCTTAAGAACAACAAGTTTAAATAATTATATAAATATGCATAATATAGCCTAATCAGCCTATAATGTTCCCACTGCTGGGACACAGGCCTCCTCTCTGTGAGAGGGAGTGGGCCTTAATCCACCACGCGGGCCCAGTGCGGGTTGGTAGATGTCACATGTCTTCGAATTTTTGGTTCTAGGACATGCCCGGTTTCCTCACGATGTTTTCCACCTCCGTTTTGATTTCTTCACGAACAACTTCAGTAGTAGGTGTAGGTGTAGGTGTAGGTATCACAAATGTAGATTGTACACCCGATGATTTTCCATCGATGACTTCCATACAAACCTTGAGACAAGATGGGTTTGCTCTTGACTCTAGTCTAGGTCAGAGGTGACAGAGACAAAACCGACGATGGACTGTTTGATCTCCGTTGTGAAAGGCATCTCCGTTGTTTAAGGATGGGAAATCATCAACTTACTCCTCCCGTTTTGGGCGAAGCAGAAGGGAATGTCAGACTCTTACTGACTAAAACCCATCCCTGTTACTCCTAGTGTCTTCTGCGTTCCAGGGCCGCGGTGACTCTTTCGAACAAATTCTGCAACCCTGGTAGGCACTGGCCCTAGCGGACCCCTTCTATGCTGACATCTCTTTCGCCCGTCGACCCGGGCCTGGTTCTGATTGGACGCCGAGCCGCCCAAAGCTCGCCGTCCGCAGGCCCGCGCCTACGGTGGCCGGAAATCATCCTGCGACTCCCGACGCCCGGCGGTGAAAGGCACTCTTGCTTGTGCAAAACCTGTTTCTATTATAGTCAAAATGGCAGAACATATTTTAAGAACCATATCTTTTCTGACTTAAAACACAGCATTGAAATCGGTCCTCCATTGTTGCTGGAAAATGTGATGACGGGATCTCAATCCCGTCATCACGTAAATCATTTCCTTTAATTTTCTTCCATGTCTAAATCCTCCCAAAATATGTGCAATATTGAAGATTGATAATTTCACAGTTTTTTTTTACTGTTGATAGACACGCGTTTGACCACTATCTCACCTGTTGATAAGCGATGGTGGGATCGAAGATTAAGTATTTTTAATTGTACTCGATTTCATTTTATATGATAAGAATCATTTTCCACTGAACTATCTAACATATCAATTTCGAATGTCCAGTAAATCACAGAGCTTCATTCGTTAAACTGCAATTTCGATTTTTTGTGAAAAATGTTTCGTGTTTGATGTGCTATATCTCAAATCCTGTAAAATCAATTCAACTGCATTTGCACTTTAATAGTAGCAAAATGTATCTACTTTAATAGTCCACTTGTTGACTTTTTCTGTAGAATGCACCGTTTAGAAGATATAAGCCAAAGTCTGAAAAATGACTGACAATTTGGAAGTTTTCCTAGCTTCACGTAGTTAGCACAAGTCTTTCGAGGTTAAAAAACTTTTTAACCAAAAGTAAAACCGACTTCCAAAAACAAAACACTGCAAAGTAAAAAATAACTTTAATTTCGGAAATCGGTGTTTTTGGTTATTCCGTTTTTGAACACTGACTTCCGAAATTAAAGTTCAATAGTAAGTAGTAGTTATTAAAGTTCTGAAAGTTCATAAACTTTCTAACGCAATTCAGATATTGGTGCTTGGTAATCATAATCTCAAGTTGCTGAGCAAAAAAAAAAAAGTGTATGTGCTTATAAAATTTGAGGGTTTCCCTCGATTTTCATGGGATCCCATCATCAGATTCTGACTTGGTGACAATGGGACCACCTCAGGAGTATAGGCTTTCGAATAAAAAAAAGTTTTTTCAAAATCGGTCCAGAATTGAAAAATTAAACAGCAAAAGAACGTTTGTTTCGTTTCCTTTTATAGTGGGTTGGTTACTATTATGATGGATTGGATGTTAAAATCAAATAATCGAATTTGCCTACTTCTATTTCCAGATTAACCAAATGCAAAGTGTTATTAGGCTTTTGTTTTGAGGCTATAAATCCTCATTTGTCTAGAGAAATCGAATACCGAGAAACTATAATCTAAGTTGAAAACAAGTTTACTTGCTTTAAAAAAGTGATACCTACTTTTGAAAAAAAAAGTGTTACTTAACATTAATATCTTTTACAGGCCCTGTTCAACGCTCCTCCATGCCCTATTCGACGGTTCATCCTGTACATAATGTAAATAAATAAGTCAGTGAACGTGTAACATAATTCTCCCTAAAAAAACATTAATAATCAACTTGTTCGTACAATGTTATTATGCAAATCAATACATATTATGGCCGTGAATTTGCGGATTTGAGTAGCTTCTTGAAATGGATTCATAACTATGATGAGCAAACCAGTTTATAATCATATCGTATGAATGCGGATATTTTTAGAGATCCTTATTTAGTCTAGGAACATTTAGTAAAATACCAACCGCAGTATTAGCCACCTGCTATCTATTTTTATCATTCAAAAATATTGACATTAAAAAAACATACCTACTCATAAAAACCAAGGGAAAAAAGCTTTCGATTTCTGCATCAGATTAAAGCTCACTAAACATGGGGAAAATAATGTGGATTTTCAAGTTCACAATGATGTAATAACTCCGTCATACCGTTAAATTCCGGTCCAAAAAGAATAATCAGGTGTGTGTTCACCTTTTTTGTGATAAAAAAAAAACCTTTTAAATAATAGACTTGAATTTTAAATAAAAGAGAGGTCAATTACATAAGATTTTTTTTTAGTTTGAAAAGCAGAATCGGCGAAAAAAAAATTAACATGCTAGAAATGAGTCGAAAACATCACCTAATATGTAAATAATAATTTTGTGGCCACCTAGCACCTGACCTGCCTATCCAGTGAACCTTATTAGTCTGTCAAAGTCAATGACCTCGTAGTTATAAATTTATTAACCCATGTCTGTCACGGTTTATATGATGGTGTCATCTTGATTCGTTAAATATTCAAAAGCTGAAGCATGCGGCAGCTAGACAGCACCCCCCGCCCCTCCACGGCCTGGTAAACTTTTAAAAAATATAATACTCGTAGGTGTTAGTGAGTCCTGCCGGAAGCCGCCAGAGTGACGGAATTGTTCGATAGTGTCAGATGAGAAATCATCAAATGACCCCTCCCGCTCTGAGCGGAGCTGAAGGGAGTGTCAGACTCATACTGACTAAAAGCCGTCCGTGTAAGAGAACACCGCGGCTAGGTCCTCCTATTAGGATTCTTTCGAACAAATTCCGTAACATCACCGCAGCCCAGGAACGTAAAGGGCATTCGGAGGAACACGAATGGGAGCGGAAGTAGTTATTTGATGACATCCCATACTTAAAAAAAAAGGTATGAGTGAGTCGTCCGTGTCTGACTCTTAGCAGTTTCAGTCAGTAATCGTATTTGACACTTAGTTGGAGCCTCTCATTCATAAAGACCAGCTCAACTAACTTATATTTCTTCATGCTCTCTTGACGGCTGTCCATGGATGCACAAGGTGCCTCTGTTTACACATTGTTATATCGGGTTTTGAACCAACTGCTAAGCACTATGATTTAGATCTTTTTTTCATATCTGTGTGCAGGCCAAAAACATTATAAACTAAGCTGTGCCTTTAGCTATGACAGCCAAGCCAAACTCATAGGATAGCTCGTGGTCTATGCTTTTTTTAACCGACTTCTTCAAAAAGGAGGAGGTTCTATGTTCGGCTGTATGTTTTTTATTTTATTTATGTATGTTCACCGATTTCTCCGCCAGTTGTGGACCGATTTACAATTTTTTATTTTTCGGTTAAATAAAATAATTTATACTCCTTAGGTGATCCCATTGTCATCAAGTCAGAATCTGATGATTAGATCCCATGAAAAATGTTTGTTCAGCGATATTTTCGCCAATTTTTAACCGATTTGGAGGATTCCTTTTTGTTTGGAAGAGTATTTTCCCGGTTGGTTCCATTTTAATTTGGTGAAGATCTGATGAAGAACTTCGGAGGTAGGCCACGGATCTCTTCAAACAATGATAGCAAATGGACCGGGATTTCTGAAATCTCATGTCTGTTGATTGTTTACACTAGTTCATAACATAACATCAAGCCGGTCGCTGTGAACTTTAATTTCGGAAATCGGTGTCAAAAACCAAAAATATACCAAAAACACCGACTTCCGACATTAAAGTTATTTGTTTGTAAGTCGGTTTTATTTTTATAGGAAAACATCAATGGACTTTTTCCCGCTCTAAGCGGTTTGGGAGAGTGTCAAACTCTTTTGGTATTTCGACACATTAATAAAAAAGAAATAAAAAATGTCGTTGAAAAATCACTCGAATCGGATGTAGCAATCTATAAAATTGTAGCATTCTATAATGAGTCCACGGATCGATATTGTGATCTGAGAACTAAAAATAGATGCCGTCAAACTTGATAAAAACTAGTATTAGTAATGAAATGCGAAAGTTTGGACGTTAACATTTCTGGATGTTTGTTACCTAATCGATCGCAGATAGACTCGTAGGTAATATCTAATACTTAGGTATTTAATTTAGAGAAAATCTGTTTGGTGCGGTTGGAGGTTGAAACACTGCTCAGTCAAATTAGATGAAAAGAGGGGCTGACACGGAAAAAAATTCGCTCAGCAATTTTCCTTTGGAAATCGTTGGAGGGGGGCTCACTGGCAGTATACGTTTCGGTTTTCGGAATTCCAACCCTGATGCGTCATCCGCCGTCTTGAATTTGAGGTTCTTAATTGAATAAACCGTTTATTTTCAATTTTACACGAAAAATGGTCATTGCCAAAGGTCTTTGGAATTAAATTTCCTACAATGTAGGTCATTTTCAACTTTTACCTAGGATAATATTTTTCGATTTAGACCCGAAAAGAGGCGGTGAATTTTTGTTTCTTGCATAACTCGTTTACTAGAGACTCAAATTTTGATGCGTAAAAAGTATTCCAAATGTTCAGTTGACAATTTATCGAGAGTTTACAATCTCTTAAGATACTTGACTCATAATATTACTAGTTGACCCGCGCAACTTCGTCTGCTCCTGCTCCGCTCCTATTGGTCTTAGCGTGATGATATATAGCCTATAGCCTTCCTCGATAAATTGCTATCTAACACTGAAAGAATTCTTCAAATCAGACCAGTAGAGATTAGCGCGTTCAAGTAAACAAACAAACTCTTCAGCTTTATATATTAGTATAGATGTTATTTAACAATCTTTTGAAAGACTGTAATTTATTTATCTATAGTTAAAGGCGAAGATCTTATTACTTACATGAAGGTTAAGAAGTTGTAATTAGACTGTCTAGATACAACTACTAATTTCAAGTAATGGAAAGTGGACTGCTGCTAACGATACTTCCGAAATCGGGCCAAAAAATACTCTGTTGGTGGGTAGGTAAGTCATGTGTATAATATTCTTACACATTGGTCCACAAACTAATCTTGTGACTTTTGCGTCCATTTATCTCGGAACATAAAATGGGCATTTTTTAAATTCATCACGATGACGTCTTAAACAATAATTAATTCAATATTATAAGCTCTCGGGTAAATCCAATGAACCTTGCGTAGCATGAATTGACCATTCCAAGTTGGGTCAACATTTCAAACTTTTCTATCAAAGTGACCTGTTGATATGCGACATTATTTAAGTTTTGTTAAGAATATATTTTTTCATAAGAAACCGGTTAAAGTTCATACCATTAGACGTTTTATTAGAGCTGTGATTATCTCATCAATGGTTAGATTTAAACGCCCACACAAACGATCTAAATCTTGTGCTGTCGAGAACATAAATTAATTAGACGGTGGCCACCCGTTTTTAATCACGTAGGCCACCTCATCCACCTGAGGGCCTAGCACGAATATTTTGACGTATAGCCTGGCATAACAAGTAAACTGTTGGTTTCCAAACAAAGATGAACTGTCTCTACATTCTCCGCCGGGTCCTCGTTAAGGCGATCGGCGGCGGCGACCTCTCGCGACCGGCCCTGGTTCAATCTATGGTCCGGAGCGAAGAGGCATGGGAAGCGGTCAACTCTTTTGCGAAACAGTAATGCTAGCGAAGGAGGATGCCGAACGTGTAAGAGAGAAGGAAACCTCACGACCCAGCCGCCGCAACAGAAGAAGACGCCCCAGGCGTCGGGAGTCGCAGGGCGATTTCCGGCCACCGTAGGCGCGGGCCTGCGGACGGCGAGCATTGGGTGCCACGCCGTCCGATCAGAACCAGGCCCGGGTCGGCGGCGCGCTGTGTTCCACGCGCGCCTCAAGGAGCTGTCAGCATGGGAGACGGGCCAGTGCCTGCCGGGGTGCGGAATCCGTTCAAAAGAGACGCCGCAACCCTGAAACGCAAAGGGCATTGGGAGGAGCACGGATTAGTCAGTAAGAGTCTGACACTCCATTCCGCCTCGCCCAGAGCGGAAGGAGTCATTTGATGATTTCCCACTAAAAAAAAAAGTTAGAGTCCAGAGCAAAACCATCACAAAAAAAATATCGCTCTATCAAAATAGCGCGTGACCCTCTATTTTTCACAATAAATTGCACGTTTACAAGTTTTTTTAATATTTTTTTTTGTTTCAGCTTAGTCACCTATTTCGAAAATAATTTGTGAAGATTGGTAATTTGCTTAACTAGATTTTTTGTACATTATAATTCTGGTGTTTCTTTCCGATTCTGTCAACGAATAGCAAAGAGGTGCAGTAGAACTGCAGGTTACGCAGGTACCTAATTTGTTGAATGTGAAATGTGAATTGACGAGACTTTTTTTCGTACCTTGCACTGCGATTCTATAAACCTATTAAAGTGAAAGCCTAGGTGTAGTGAACATGAAGTGAGCTGTGAATCCTTACAAACAATATGGATTGTATATTGATGTATGGACAGTTCACTTCATCGCTCCATTTAAGTTTAGACGGTGAGATGTTGACAGAATAGGCCGACTGATGAGCTAAGGGCGGCCTTTGCGAGAGAGAATAAACTAACTAAACATCACACATTAAAATGGTAGCAGCCTTGGACTTGTGTATTCGATACCGTGATAACATATAAAACATGTTTGCATGTAACTGATCTGAATCACAAATTTAGCTCATAACGACCTAAGAAATAGACAATAAATAAATGCATGATATAATATTGCGCAAAATTACGCACAGGAAGCTTATAAATTTGTCTGCCAACAGACGTCAGAAAACGCAGCATTTTCTGTCTGATTTGAGATGTGGTGATTTGATTTAAATATTTGTCTCTTTCGATATTCGAATCTCAAGAACAGCCGAAGCGGTCAAGACCTCTACAGGCGGTCGATTCTGTTCATGAAAACTTAGATGAAGTGAGTTGTCATTCTAACACTGTAGTGCTACATTCTGTTAACATGTCACCGTACACGGTGAAGTGAACTTGAAAAGAGCTGTCAATACATACAAACAAGATGGAATGACAATTCACTTCATGCTCACTTAATTAGAATAGATAACTTGTATAAACCAGAGTTATTTTTAGCTTTTGAGTTAGCTTTAACCTGGTGTCATTATATGTTTGTTATTTAACCATGTGTTACCAACTAACTCTAAATTAGAAGATGTTGCATTGCCGTGACAACTTAAATGAAGTTAGCTGTCAATCTCTAGCACCATTCTAGCGCCAATTGGAATGTCATCTCACTTCACCTAACTTTCCTAACCATTGTGAGCTTTTTGTCAGAATCGACCGCCTTATCCTTAATTTCACGGTTATTTTTTTAGAGACAGAAGCTTTATGTACAAGGAAGATTGTCAGATTAGAATGGCAAAGTGCTAATACTGGGGATAACCATTAATAACCAAGTTAGATAGATACACCAAACTCCAGGGGCATTTAAATGCAAACGTATTACCTACTTTATAAATAATCCAGCCATACAAGACATTTTATTTTGCACAATCCTGATTTTTGGTATGTTATTAGGGTAGATGCTAGTAGTGTACACCCAATTTTTCAACCTCGATAGACCCGTGCCAACGACGTGGTGCTCGGAAAACTTTAACATTTTCAGTCCTTTTTCAGTTTGGCTTATAACTTCTAAACGGTGTATTCTACATAAGAAGTGAATCAGTAGACTATTAAAGTAGATAACAATTGCTACAATTAGAGTGCAAATTCAGTTGATTTGGTTTTACAGGTATTGGGATATAGTACATCAAACACGACCCATTTTTCACAAAAAATCGAAATTGTAGTTTGAAAAATGGAGTTCTGTGATTTTCTGGACTTTCGACATTGATATGTAGATAGTTCAGTGGAAAATGATTCTTATCATAAAATGAAATCAAGTATGTACAATTAAAAAAATACTAAGTATTTTATCGATCTTAAATGTTGCACATATTTTGGGAGTATTCAAATATGGAAGAAAAAGAAGGTCGTTTCACTGACTTTACGTGACTACGGGACCTCAGCTGACTTCTGCAATAGAAGTACACGGCATAATATAAATAAGTTTTTTCCGAAGATAACCAAATGTTCAATTTTTCTCGTACTTCAGACATTTACCGTTGGAAAGCCCTTTTCCAGAAGATCATTTTGCTACGTATTCGACTTTTGCCAATTATGAATTTGTTCGAGTTAGTGAATGAAATTAAACCTGAACGAACAAATCATTTTGAATACTGGAGTTGCAATTTTTAGCGCCCCATAGCATCATTATAGTCATCGTTGGAAAGAGCTATTAAAAAAGACTTTTGCTATAAATATAACTATTTCTAATTTTAGCTCCGTTTGGAGATAATATCCTTAAAATATGAAAAATTACACTCCAAAGCTAAGTTTTTTGTTCAGTTCATAATAACCATAAGTTACAACAGTAAAAAGAGCTTCCCAAAAAGAACCTGTAGTAGTGACTTGACTTTGTAATTGTCAGTATGTTCGGAGTATGACTTAGTTAGGTGACTAATTTTGAGTACCGAAGTTAAAGATTGTTAGCGCCCTTACAGCTATAATCCCCAAACAAAATACTAATATGTTTAGTATAAAAAAAGTAAATTAGGTCTACGAAACCGATTTTTACTGTTATTATATTTCAGAAAAAAAATAAAGAAAATCTCCTGAATCAACTGGCTTACGACTTCATCTCCTGCGACTTTCCTTGTAGAGTGAGTCTTTTAATGTAAAAACGTTTTTATAAAGGTATAGATACTAAACTAGAAATGAACCGATTTCGACGCCACCAAAGATGTATATGTCTTGTAATTCAAAAATTGCATCGCCATATGTGGTATATATTCTGAAAATATATTGATTCGCCTTGCCCGTGAAAGTACTTACAACATCGTGTGCGGACATCGTTGAGCGGGGAGGGAATTCAAAAAATTTCCCGACGGAAAAGTTTACATTTGTAATTTATACGTCACCGTGTAGTCATTGAAGTGTTCTTAATTTTTTTATGCAAAAAATATGATAATGTAACGATATTGCCTACTCCGACTTTAAAAATAAAACTCCAATTTCGAACTTTACGGAAAAAATAGCTATTTTTGACGTGCTGTACTGTACGTCAACACCTATTAAATCTGCCAACCGTAACAGTTAAGTTGTAGCAAATTTTGTCAACTTTAAAAGTACCCAAATTGTTTTTCTCCGTAGAACGCACCGTTTAGGAGAATTAAGCTTAATCCTTAAAATTGACTGAAAATTAAGAAGTTTTCTGAGCACTACGCAGTTAGCACAGGTCTTTCGAGGTTGAAAAATTGGGAGGACACTACTGGTATCTATCCTAACAACCACCCAAAAGATCAGGATGGTCCTATTTTCTGCGTCCTTAATGCGTTTAATCTAGATACCGTGACTGGCCACTAAGTGTTTATGGTTATGTAGCATAGATATAATAAACAAGGTTTTAAGTATTAAAAAAATACTACAAGGCTGAAACGTAGACTTATATCAATATCGAGGTAACCTACTCATCTTGCACATTGATTAAAGATTAAAATAAATAAAATATTGAAATTTAATACGGGACACAGATATAATGTAGCAAAATTATCAGTGCAGCATTTCCTTATAATTGTGCGTTAAATATAATTATGATTTTTATGCGCATCAAAACTACTTATAATCAACATATTATATTATAAACCGATGTTGCTTTTTGTTCATATCTGTCAGTCCGCATTATTATGCAAATCCGCGACGGATTTTTATACGGTTTTCACGATCACGAATTTGTTCTGGACCGTTTTAACTTACAAATGACAAAGAAATCTCGCTGTTAGTCAAGTCGTAAAAACCATGCAATCAGTGGCGGATCACTAGCAAAACAATAAATCATTGACACACCGGAACTGGTTCTCATCACTGACTGGCGCATTTTGGCATGTAGGTCTCAATGACCTTACATCTAGACCTTAACCTTACTATAAAAGAAATTGATCTTGAATCAGTACCTCGTACTTATTCATGAGTAATATTCTGCTTCTCATCTTCTTTGTTATCAGCTTTTGGTTTAATTAATGTCTTTTGTCTGCGTTGAAGCCCCAAAACAAGTTCAGGATTATAAGGGTGAGCATTACCGCAGGGTAATAATCATAATCATATTTCATTTTGCAAATAAAAAAAAAACAAATGTTTGCACTCCGGGAGGGCCGGCAGAAGTGAAAACTTGAATAAGTGGTTCTCTCCCTCCGTCTTAAGAATTTTCGATCAGGTCACGTGTCCTGACGCGAGTTTCATTTTTTACCCATCACAAAAAAGTGCACAACTAAAGAAGTTTTCACTTCAAAAAAAAAAAAATTTGCTAAAGGCTAGTAAAGAATCATGAAATATGTTTAAATACCTTCATAAGCGATGAAGTTGTGTTGAAGCTTCAGAGATTACAATGAAGTTAAGTCCAATTGAACTTTGACGCCGAATGCCAAAGGCCATGACGCCTCTACAGCTGCCACAGAAAACAACGTTTTCGCGAGAGGTACAGAGCAGATATATTTGTTTAAAATAACTATATCTCGTTTATTTTTCGAGTAATTTTAATTCTATTTTCACTATTAGTATTATATTTTTGCATATTTTTATATAAACTGTATGGATGTTTATTCCATGCATATTCCCTATTATACCATGAACATTGAATATGAGAACGTCAGGTGGCGGAAATATAACAACCTTGTTGGTAGTATGTAACTACCAATAATTTGAGTGGTTTAGGATATAAACTCTCGGACCGAGGGGTCCGAGTGCTACCTAATGGAGAGATGCCACTCCAGAACTTACTTTTGCCTTGGACAAAGAATAAGCACATCTCCAGTCGACGGCGAATTTTTCAAGTATTAAGTATTTTCCTGCTTGAAAAATACTTAAACTGTAATTCTTAAAGTCTGAGGGCCAATTGTGATGAAAACTACTATGATTGGATTTTTTATACAGGTACACAAAAGCTTTTCCCCCAAAATTGTGTATGCCATGAAAATAGAATACCAGAATGTATAAGGAAGGAATCAAAAATATTGTAACACCTAATTTTATTAATTAGGTACCTTCATTATATGCAAATAAATAAATGTACCAGGAAAGCGTAAATAAGCAAAATGAAAATTATACATATTTATAAAGTTCAATGGTCTTGGCACCTAGGCAGGTTAGTGCCCTTATTGGAACTGTCTGCGATTTGAACGGACAACTCGTGGGTGCCACGCTGATTCCTACCTACCTTTCAACTAGTATGATACCTTAAGGTGGTTGCGCCAGGGTAGCCCGCGAAATTCAAATTTCTTACTTTTTTTGCAAGTTAGTATTAGGTTATATATGTTGATTAAAATATGATAAGAGTTCTGTATTTTCAGAATTATAACCATTAAAATCAGTAAAATAACTCTATAAGTCGGTATAATCCTAAAATGTCAAGATTACATGAAATAGTCATTCTTTCGGGTTACCTGGCCCTATGGAGTTTGATTCCTGACTTAAATGGTTATAATTCTGAAAACACATAATTCTTACCCCCGTGAATCATACTTTAATCAACATAAAACCTAATACTGAAAAAAAATGAATTTCGCGGGCTACCCTGGCGCATCCACCTTAAGTTGATAGATTCTACGGCTTCAATAATATAATTAACTTTCCACAGGCAGGATTTATGTCTACCAACCAACGTAATTACTAAACTTGAAAATAAACATCCCAAGAAATAATTTACCAATGAGACCATAAAGTTCTCTTCTCGGATGAAGAGCTTAAAGTTCTTTCAATAAAATTAATTAGGAGAATATCTTCTTTTAAAGTAACTATTTATTTTTCTGCACCCACTTGGTATGAAATCAATTTACGTTTGGCTTCATTTAAGACCCACGCCACGTGATCAATTTCGCTAGATAATTTTCCACCTACCATAATTATTCTTTGTACCAAAGGGTGTCCCAAGATTTGATTTAAATATAAAACGCAGTTTGTCTTTTTAAAATTCTATTTTTTTATAAATCAAAAAGAACGCGGGAAGGTATATGGCATATCACATCGGGCAAATGGTCTCCAATTATTTGCATACTATGCATACTGCATACGTACTACTTTATCGAAATTTTCCATTCAGTATGAATCTCCTCCCTCAATGCCGCGGCGGTTGTGGGCTTGTTTACCAAGTTTGGATTTAAAAACTCCAAAAAAGAAATCCAGTGGTGTAATCCTAAGATCTAGCGATATCTTTTTAATGTTGGTTAACAAAAACGTTGCTTTCTCTCATTTTACCTACTTACCCTAAACTTTACCGCACAAAAGCAGGCAATTCATATCTTGCGTACATTTTGTGACACCCTATATAAAGCTGTTATTGCCCCTATAACGTTGTCTATCTGTCTGTTTGTTACCTCTTCACATCTACATCTTACCTCTGAATGGATTTTATTAAAACTTGGCACATGGGTAGACCATGTCCTACAGTAGGACATACCTAGTTTCTTTTTTTATTGTTCCTTTGAAATTTTCGCTTGGGAATACTTGGGATGATATCCAACTATAACTCGGGAGGAGTCAAGAACTGCAGCTAGTCTTTTTGTTGGATTCTAAATTAAAATATGATTACTAGCAAATCGATGTGGGCATAAAGAAACTAATCATTTAGAAATATTTGGTTTTTGGTTCGTATATCGTATGTTTTAATAATTGCAGAATTCCAGCCTGGATAAGTGATAACATAGATCCAAGAAGTAAAGTATAAATAGAGCACTAGCTTTTGCCCGTGACTTCGTACCTACGCACATATCCCGTTCCCGTAGGAATTTGGGGAAATTCTCTCTTAGTATTCCCCTACGGGCTGTAGTGTAGATACATGCAGAATTTCAGATTTCTAAGACCAGTTGTTTCGTCTGTGCGTTGTCTGTCAGTCACTCAGTAACGGAAGAATTATTGGTAACAGTAAAGTTATCTTGTCCTTATCCTGCTATCTCAGTAGTCACCCCTGGCCGACCATGTTTCCCAAAGTCCGTTCTTGCTCTTCTCCTACTCTTGCCTCCTTACGACATTTTACAATTATAATTTATAAGTTGCAGCTAGTTTCAATGTTAAGAAAATAGATTTCTTCAGGGTTTTGGTGTTGGCATTGGCAGACGAAAGGCAATTATGGGTTCGACGGTCAATATAGAACCCACCATCGAAGCCACTCGGCATTCGTGCTGAGGATTGTCACTGTATGGTTTCCGTTGGTGGAAGTCCAAAGTTATGCCTTATTCAGACGAAGGTTTGCTTAGATACATGAGCTTTAGGTAGGTAAATAATACATTCCTGCCTAGTCGGCTTTCTAACCCGAACATTCCTAGTTGAGAAAAGGCGGGAAGGGTTTAGGCAAATCGTTTTAAGAATATAAAAACAGAATGAAAAATGTTTTGGGAGTCGCACAAGATACATAAAAAGTATAATAAATTAAAACTAACAGTATTAAAAATTTATTAACAAAACCTAAACATCCATGTAAAATTATCATTTCAGAAACTCCGGTTAGAATAAAAGCCGACCCTCGACCTTGTTGGGGATAAACTGACCGATACCGTCATCTGATAAGAGGACATCAGAAGGAGTGACCGTGTCTTATACCTAACACATCAACATATCAGCCGAAAGACCTGCACTGCTGGCCATAGGCCTCCCCCAAGCGTCGCCATAACGACCGGTCCTGCGTGTCTCACATCCATCGGCTACCCACGACCTTAAACAGGTCATCGGTCCACCTTGTGGGAGGCCTTCCAACGTTGCGTCTTCCGGTACGCGGTTGCCAGTCCAGAACTTTTCGGCTCCACCGACCATCTGTTCTGTTCACCTACCACATGCAACATTATAATTTTCGAAACTACGCAGTCATAAATAAATGAATGACTATAATTTTTGACGTTTAAAACTACGGAAGAAACAACATACAAAGTTCAATAACTAATGATTTATTGTATACAAAGATATGGCAAAGATATATAAGATAATAAATAAACAATTTCCAACTGCTATAGCTGTTGTATTGTTTAATCTCTAGTTTTGACATAAACCTCGAAATATTTTGAGGTGGAAATACTGTTTTGTCGAGAAACAAGAAGATAATATCTAAGCACTAGCTAATCCGCGCATTTTTCATCAATTAATTTATCCTGTGGTACTACTGTCTTGATTAAATTTAGGACACACTAGTATTAATGTTATATTGTATAATCCATGGTGCTTACTTAGCAACTGGGCTTAACCCAGTTGTATATTATTATGTCCCTTGGGGCACAGATAGAGCAAACAGACCAGACTATATCTACTATACCAGACTGAGAAGCTAAATGGTCCATCAACTTGCAGAACAAGGTTTTGTACCATCACTAAGGAGTGGAATTCCCTGAGGGTCTAACACGAATGTTTTTGATGTACAGTAACATAACGTAAAATTTTACTATAGCTAATGTCTGTTTCTAATTTCGAAGACTATATTAACAACTGCAAATGTCAAAACTGACTTAAAAGCTATTGAAATCTACGTCAGTTTGCCATTTGCACTTGTCAATTTAGTCACCGATATTAAAAAACAGACTATATAATATTCGTTACATACGCACATAATATTTATTTGAAGTGGATATACTATATTTATATTTTTGTAAGATACAAATTGTGTATGTCGCATAAAATTAAACCAAAATGCTATGGGGTTGTAGATTTTATATTCAAAACTCCCTTAACGATACTGTACGAGTAATATTAGTAACCGTGAATACATTCGTGCTAGGCCCTCAGATACCTGAACCTGAGGTTCTGAGTGTCTAGGGAGACTTGATCGTCGACCACCATTATTACCGCTCTCCATCAGATGTGATAGGTAGTGATCAAATGTGACCAGCTTATCGATATCTATGTAGCTAAGCCACGCATCTGCGTCTGCGTCGTATTGATCGCAGCGTGATGTTATGCGCTCCAGCAGTGCGATTCTAAAAACAAGTCAATGTGATGGCGTGGTTGAAGTGATCACGAAGTTAGCCGTCAATCCAAGTTGGTAATCAATATGGAACGAAAGCTCACTTTGTGATCACTTCACCGACGCCTTCACTTCGACATGTTTACAGAAACGACCGGCTGTATTTCCTGATATTAGCGCGTGCAACCAAAAAAAAAACAAGTAAACAATAGATAAGATAATAAAAAACCGGCCAAGTGCGAGTCGGACTCACACACGAAGGGTTCCATAACATAAACCTTGATTTTTATTATTTGTTGTTATAGTGGCAATATAAATGCACAATCTGTGAACATTTCAACAGTGTACCTATTACGGTTATTGCGATACAGTCCGCTGACAGACAGACGGACGGACGGACGGACGGACAGCGGAGGCTTAGGGTTCCGTTGGATAATTTTAGGTACGAACCCTAAAAAGAGAGAGATCCCTTCGTTGATAATAACAGAAGTCCACGTTAAGTTGAATGCTTCTGCTCCATTACATTACGACTTTGACATGGCTTTAAACCTAGGAGGCCTAAAACTCAAGCAAATTTGGCACAATTTTCACATATTTATCATATCATGCCTTCAATTACAGCAATTGTTAAAATTTCAAATTGACTACTATTGATTTATCCCCACCGGAACAGAATATAATAATAGGTAATAATTCATACACCAATATATTGTTAGTATCAGCAAAAAACGTTTCTGGGTGCTCATTGCAAAGGCGAAGGTTCCCTCCTACAATTGTTTAACGGTCAGCCAAAGTAAACCTATACTAATATTATAATTTATACTTCTATACTATATCTATACTAATATATAAAGCTGAAGAGTTCGTTTGTTTCTCAGGAACTACTGGTCCGATTTGAAAAATTCTTTCAGTGTAAGATAGCCCATTTTATCGAGGAAGGCTATAGGCTATATATCATCATGCTGAGACCAATAGGAGTGGAGCAGTAATGAAAATTGTGACGCAGACGAAGTTGCTAGAACTAGTAATATTATAAAAGCGAAAGTTTTGATGTTTGGAGGAATGTTTGTGACTCAATCACGACAGAACGGCTGAACGGATCTTGATGAAATTTGGCACAGCGGTAGATTATCGTCTGGAATAACACATAGGGTACATTTTTATCCCGGGAGTATGTTCCTTTGGGATACATTTCGACATTTACATGGGTGGAGCCGCGGGCGGCAGCTAGTATTCAAAACATTGTGTTGTTACAAACGCATAAGAGACGCACTTGACCTTTAACTATTGGATTGTTTATATCATTGTGGTTAAGAACCTTTACGTTTGAGACAAAAGCTGTACGCAAGTACTCAATAACACTTCATTAACTCATCAACGGTAACGGAGGTACTAGAAATAGGGAATGACACCAAAAACGTCTGTTAAAAAAGTCAGTTCTTAGGGTTCCGTACCCAAAGGGTACCCAACGAAACCCTATTACTAAGCTTCGCTGGCCGTCCGTCCGTCCTTTCGTTTGTCTGTCTGTCAGTGGGCTGTATCTCAAGAACCGTAAGAGGTAGACAGTGGAAATTTTCACAGATTGTGTATTTCTATTGCCGCTATAACAACAAATAATGAAAATTAAGGTTTATGGTACGAGGCTTAGTGTGCGAGTCCGACTCGCACTTGGCCGGTTTTAAACGATTTCCAACTTTTTTTTTTTTTAATTTTTATTTGTAATGGGTTTGCTCTTGACTCTAGTCTATGTCAGAGATGACAGAGACAAAGTCTACGATGGAGCGAGCCTACCCAGAAGGAGCCTGTTCACTCTAACTTTGAAGAGATTAGGGTTGTAAGCTTTCGGAAACACAGACGCTGGCAGAGAGTTCCACTCCTTTGCTGTGCGCATTATAGAAGACGTTTGAAAACGCTTAGTGCGAATTGGTGGAATAGCCACAAGGTAGGGATGGTAAGATGCAGTGCGTCTGGATGTCCGATGGTAGAAGGGGGCCGGTGGGATGAGGTCGCAGAGTTCTTGGGCACACTCACCGAAGTACAATCTGTAGAAGACCGACAAGCAGGCAACCTTACGGCGATGAGCCAACTGGATAAAAAGCTAATACTAATATGAAATATAAACTCCAAATAATAAAGTAATTACATACATCTCGTAGCAACGAGGTGGTACAACAAGAGGTGGTAACATACTGAGTGACATTTCCGAACTATTAAGGGCTGCTTGAATGAAAATTAATTCTAATCTCAGACGCTATGTCGAACTTCTAATTTCCATGCTTCCATATATTTTTAACCGACTTCAAAAAAAAGGTGGAGGTTTTCAATTCGGTTGTAGGATTTTTATGTTTGTTACCTCATAACTCGGTTATTTATGAACCGATTTAAAATTAAAATAAATTGTGAAAGAATTCTTTTTCGATTGGTCCCATTAAAATTTAATCAAAATCGGTTTGGTTTTTAAATCAAAATAGCTGAAAAAAATGTACCATATAGGTAAACGAAATCGCAAATTTTGCTGTTCTGTGACTTTCCAGTGTTGTTATTAGGTGTGGGGTTGCCATAAAAAGTGAAAAATAAACTTTTACAAAAAAATAATAAGTCATTTTTTTATGAAAGTTTTTGACATTGATGGTCGAACTTGAACTTGGAACGTTTTTAAATTACGAGAATTGGCTCTAGTGTTGAATCACTCACTGCATGATGAACGGACTATACTGGCCGATAATTAACTATAGATACGATATCTGATCATTAAAATATTTTATTGACACAAAGAAAGTGTCTTCAACCGTTACTGGAACATTAACAATTTATTCAATAAAATGAGTACCTACAATTAACAAGCTTGCTCTCAAGCTGTCAGCGATTCATTACTCACAACTGGTATTAGTGGTACCAGGCTCAAAAGATGGTTTTAAGCTGTGATTTTAAGTAAGGTTTGCCTTCTGTCAATTGCCATATTGATCACAAACTTATCGGATTCGGAAGGTCTTCTGGTGAGGTCATAATACAAACTTAATATAATTAAGCTATGAATAATAAGGAAATCTGCATACGAAAAGTTACTCATAAATGACCTAAAGATCCACGAATTATAGGTTGACAAAGAAAAAAAAAACTTAATTACGTACATATTTTTACCGCTTACCTATTTGGTCCAGATTTAAAAAAAAACTCGATTTCGTCATCGTTACCTTAAATGTAAAAAGGATATTTATTTTTAACCCTGATGTAAACTTTGAACCTAGCTCAAGTATTCACCTATGGTGTCAAACTTATAAGCTCCTACTAAAGAGCTTTAGTATTATTACCCTTTTAGTATCCCAACAAGTATATTCCCAATTTCTGCACCAACAGAAATTTAATCAAATAAATTATATCAAAAACCAGAATAGCAGTAAGAAAGCACAGAAAGCTTTCGACCAAAAAATCGAACTTTAAGTGAAAAACATATGACAGTTCATTGTTTTGCATGAACCCGCTGACATAACCTTGTAGGTTCGTTCGGCAGAGGCGGGTCTTCGACAGGTATTTAAGAGTCGGGCGGCAGGCTGAGGCGACACTTACCGCATCACCTGTTCAAGAGTCGGTAAGATAAGCGACCGCGACTCCCAACATGAAGGTTACTTGGGTACGTACCATTAATTTTTTTTTTATATTTTCTAACAAAAACGTCCTCTTTCTGATGATAAAAAGTGTTTCAAGTGTTTTTTCTAAGTAAAAGTGTTAAGTTGTAAAAACTAAAAACGGTTTTTAAAATTTTATGTATTTAAGTGAAAAATTGGTTTTAAAACGCGACTGAAACTTTCTGAGCTTTGCGAAGTGTGCTTCAATATTTTGTTTTAATATCACTAATTAGTACCTACTAACAAGTATTTATGTGGCCAAGTTACAATAATTTCGGCAGATCTTTAATTTTTTCATTCTTAAAATAAGATTTAACTTACTTAATAATTATTTTTTCCTTAAATTGTTTGATTTAGTTTGTGCCATTTTAGATATAGTTCATTCATAATTTACTTAATTAGCCACAATTAAACGGTTTCTTTTTAAAATATAATAAAAATCAATTAGGTATAATTATTTCAGAAATTAACTTAATATTTATTTCATATATGTACTTGAAACGTTTTTCTTTGCAAAGATTTTCTTTTTGAATGTACATTTGGAATGGAATGGTCGTTTCGTTACTATCCCTTACTACTTTATATTAATTGTCATTGGGCTATTGCACATTAGGATAAATTTATCACTATAAAAAATAAATCACTAGAGATTATAAATTCCACACTCAAAACTTTTACGACATTGTAACACGTAAGTTGTGACATAGCCCTTAGTGATAGTCACTCTTTAATCCCCGATAATCCTCATCTTAATATAAATGTCAATATCAGCAATAACGTATGATAACCACATTACAAGGTCCATTTCCACATACCAGTATCTAAACGTCAATCAAAGTAGCCAGAAATCTAGCGCTGCCGGCTGCACCTCGAAAATTGCCTAACTTAATTGTTTACGCCAAACAGATATTTCTAACTTTTGACGACTTGCTGATGCTCTCAAGTATCTAAGCATTTTAAACATCACTTAGATATTACTGTATTAATATGACTAGCAGTCCCGCGCAACTTTGTTTGCGTCAAATTTTTCATTAATGCTCCGCTTCTAATGGTCGTACCGTGACATTATGTATAAACTAGTTGACCCGCGCAACTTCGTCGGCGTCACAATTTGCATTACTGCTCCGATCCTATATATATAGGATACTAGCTGACCCGCGCGGCTTCGCTCCCGTCAACTGGCTACCCTACCTACCCTACCTACCCTACCTACCCTACCTACCCTACCTACCCTACCTACCCCACCTACCCCACCTACCCCACCTACCCCACCTACCCTACCTACCCTACCTACCCTACCTACCCTACCTACCCTACCTACCCTACCTACCCTACCTACCCTACCTACCCTACCTACCCTACCTACCCTACCTACCCTACCTACCCTACCTACCCTACCTACCCTACCTACCCTACCTACCCTACCTACCCTACCTACCCTACCTACCCTACCTACCCTACCTACCCTACCTACCCTACCTACCCTACCTACCCTACCTACCCTACCTACCCTACCTACCCTACCTACCCTACCTACCCTACCCGCTGTCAAATAATAACAGACAAATAATTAGCAATAAATTAAAATTGCGACTATAATTTGAGATTTAAACTATCCTATCTCTCAAGTTGGATCGAACTGCACATGGTGTGCGAATTTTATTATAATCGGTTAAGTGGTTTAGGAGTCCATTGAGGACAAACATTGTGACACGAGATTTATATATATTAAGATATAGCCTATATCCTTTCTCGATAAATAGGCTATCTAACACTGAAATAATTTTTCAAATCTGACCAATAGTTCCTGAGATTAGCGCGTTCAAGCAAACAAACAAACTCTTCAGCTTTATATATGTATTAGTATTAGTATTAGTATATATAGATATACTGCTTTCCTCGATAAATGGGCTTTCTAACATTAAAAGATTTTGTTGATTCGAACCAATTTTTTGAGATTAGCGCGTTCAACCATACAAACTTTTTAGCTTTATAATATAGTATAGGATGATGATGATGATATTGGTATGAATGCAGTAAATATTTTATGAGAAATATTATAAAACTACATAATGTACTAACATAACGATTCATATATTATGCTGTTCATCAGTCATAATTCATAATCTTCTATAACCTTCACACTATTTAAATCTCATAGACCCTGAAACCGTGAATGACCACATTTAAAGTATTATAATATATAAGTGTTACATCATGATTGTGATTTAATTATGGAAATGCAGGTATATTTTGTGGACCGATTTTAGACGAAATACATCTGTGGACCGATCTTAGACGAAATACATTTGTGGACCGATCGTAGACGAAATACAAGATGCCAACTCACATGATAAGTACCTATCTTAAATGCACAAAAATATTTGTCGATTCAATGTCAATGTAGAAATCAACATAATAAATTTATTACATTGAATGACAACGCACAGCTTAAACCGCTAGGTCTAAGAAGTCCATTAACATGATACTTACAAAAATCTATACGAATCAAAGCTGCAGAGTTTGTTTTTTTGCTTGCTTGAACGCGCTAATCTCAGGAACTGCTGGTCCGATTTGAAAAATTCTTTCAGTGTTAGGTAGCCCATTTATCGAGGAAGGCTTTATACTATATTTCTTCACGCTAAGACCAATAGCATTGGAGCAGTCGAAGTTGCGCGTGTTAACTAGTAGGTAAGAAGCGCACAAAAAGTTCCGTACCTAACATAATCGAAAAATAAACCGGCCAGAGTCTCACACGAAGGGTTCCGTAACACAAACCGAAAAAAAACTCGTTACTTGTACGTTTAAATTAAAAATTAAGGGGCGTCCACCTTTAATTTTTGTTTAAATTAAATTATTCGTTGTTGTAGAGCCATATACATTGTGAAAATTTCAACTGTCTACCTATTACGATTCATGAGGTACATACAGCCCGCTGACAGACAGACGGATGGACGGATAGCGAAGGCTTACTAATAGGGTTCCGTTGATGGTTCCTTCGGATGGACTTACGAATATTCGTCTCCTACAAGCCTAAAGCTGTAACTCCATCCGATACACAAATAAAAGTGGATATCTGAGTACTGGGGCCTAGGAATCATTGATGTTTGTGACTGTTTGGCCATTTTGCCTATATATGGGGATGGCAAGGTAATAGTGACCTAATCCTCATTAATAATGTTATATTTTGAGCATCACCAACCC
Source organism: Lacanobia oleracea (assembly GCA_950371165.1). Taxonomy (NCBI): domain Eukaryota; kingdom Metazoa; phylum Arthropoda; class Insecta; order Lepidoptera; family Noctuidae; genus Lacanobia; species Lacanobia oleracea. The sequence continues at coordinate 12,015,428 of OX493385.1, forward strand.
TCGATTGATGGTGCATCAAACCAGACATTTACGACAGCCTCATTTGGAACGATCGACTATTTCCACTTCGATGGTTTACGATGAAGTTCCAGTGAGTCGTTAATATGCTTCATCGTTTCTATATGATTGTGATTCGGTCGTAGCATCGCAGTTATTTACAGATATACCTAATTTTAACCTAATTTTCCGCATAATTTTCTTTCATATAATCTTATACAAAATACCTCTAGAATTTTCCGATCCTAAAATTCTGTCGGTGATTTCTGTCAGTCAAGTCTGGCAAAGAATACATACCTATAAGTAATATATACATTCTCGAATACATAATTTACGTCATTCTGACGGCGGTGTAGAACTTGTAGAATTTAAGACATTATTTAAATATATTACCCAAGTTATCATTACCGACTAAATTGGTAGAAATTACATAAAAAACAGACAAGTGCGAGTCGTAGTCCCGAAAGAAGGGTTCCCTATGTTTTTATTTTTAATATTTATTGTTATAGCAGCAACAGAAATACACATTCTGTGAAAATATCAACTCTCTACCTATTACGGTTCATGAGATATAGCCCGCTGACAAACGGACGGACGGACAGCAGAGGCTAAGTAATAGGGTTTGTTGGTTACCCTTAGGGTACGGAACCCTAAAAAAGATCATTGGATCAAAAAGCAATATAAATAATATACATATATTATTTTATCATTTTTATAACGTATTCTTGTAATGACGTGATACCTTAAATTTAATCTAAAATATAGGAAACTCGTTATAAATCATAGGTTTTATTAAATGCATATTCATTCAGCATAAATAATTGTGTAGAGTAAAAATCATTTTATAATAAATCTACCTACCGTAAGTTTTTAGTTTTATGTTAAATGGCAGAAGAACTGGATACATCCTTGTAATAATAGCCTAGACCAAAATGTGGTTGTTTAGAATTTGTAATCTCTGTCATTAGATATACAAAAAATGTGGCAAAGCGGATGTGAATATTTTGTTCAAATTTAATTTTGTATTTAGATAAGTATCACAAACTAAATATCACAGCTTTATAATTTCATAAATATGACAGTTGCGAATTACGAATGTTAACAACAAGTATAGTTATAAAAAAAAGATTTTGTTAAAGAAGAGTATAACTTAATTACATTGCTAATAACTAACACTCCTAAATAGCATAGAATTTAGTTTGAATTTTTTTTTGTATTTACGAAATTTTACAAAAGCTGCACTGTCGCCGTGTTACAAGTTACAAGCATTTATCCTGAAAACACACCGTTTAGTTCCCCAAAAATTAATAAAAAAACAATTGGCGTAAAATTTGTTGCAGTATCTCCAATATCTGTAATCTCTGATGAGGATTTTCCTGGAAAATGAAAGCATACAGTTAGGTACCAGGGTTCTTCTTACATATAAAATACCTAATCAAATTATCCGCTCAGTGACTGACCTATCAAAAGATAATTACCAAATAAGTTGTAGAATATGTTCATAACCTGATATTATTTTTATTTTATTGGTTTTAGATATATCTTTAATTTTCCATTCAAATTATGTATGTATACTAAGTATACTAAAAAATAATTTATATATTCCTGAGCTCAGTCAAATAATATATTATTCATTAATTCAATATTAGTCTAAAGTTCGTAGGTACTATAAAAATAATAATTTCACTCTATTTTATGTGACAGATAAACAGTCATTAGGTATATTAGCGATGTTAGGTATTAAATGGCTGGTGAACGGGTTTCGCTGTTCGAGTATAATTTAGGTACCTACTATTATTTGACCTCACAGCAACATCTGGAGCAAGTGAAAAGAGAATAACATCTTAAATATTCATACTTAAGGGTGTTCTCTCGAAAAGGCTTAAAAATAGCATGCAGATGAAACAGATTTTCTTCGGCATTTACTGGGAAATTACATCTAAAAAAATAGGTAGTAATCTACATGATATTGCACGTAACTTGGTTTAGCCAGAATTTTTGTATTGGTATCACAAAATAGGAAAAAAAATCACCAAATCAACTCCAAACCATTGAGATGAAACCATTTTACTCCATCATTTTTTAACAAAAGACTAAAAAAATAATATCTACTGCTGTGCAATGCAAACGAAAATAACTTGGTTTTGTTACATTTTTTAAAATATGTATTTGTTTTATTATAAAAAATTAAAAACGCGGGTAGCGGAGTGGCGGGCCGAGGTGTAGTTAGCTCCGTTTGTATGCACAAGGTCATTGGCAAATATACAAGCCTTAAGTCAAATTCATGGCTTATTTCACATTGCACACGAGACACTGCAAAGTAGTCAAGGGTGAATAGTTAACTTTTAGGCAAACGTGCTTCATCCTCGACCACATCATCGCTTGCCATCAGGTGAGATAGTGGTCAAACGCGTGCCTACTAAAAGTAAAAAGTACACCTTAATAAATAGGATTTTAAAATAACTTGTGAATTCGCAATTTATTGCAAAAAGTACCTGCTGATTTATGACAACTTAGCAAAACAGATCCGCGTAGCACCGTAGTAGCTAAGCGTAGCACCTCTACGAAGGACTCCGCGCGGCTTCACGATCCTGTAACAGACTTTTCAACTCATTCACTCAACAACTGCCTTCTAGATATCACACCGCTTTTAGGCTGCAATTCCATATGATTGTGTCTAATTTCTCTTTCTGCACTCGTGCTTAAAAAAACGGTGGCTAGCTCCCACTTATTTTTATACTGGTCTCAACGAACTGGTGTCAAAATGTACATAGATACAATTTCCACCCACGCTTTTTCATTTTACTCCTCATAACTTTAAATATCTTATTGATTAAACTGCTAACACAACAAGCCATTACAAGAAAAGTAATTGTAGCGGTACTCAAAACTAACGTAAGGAAATTACAGTAATCTGTGCTCAGTTAATTGAACGACTTCCATCCGAAGTTGTATGTTGTAACACTTGGCTGTTGCACCTAGCATGTTGTTGGAAGCAGCCGGCAACCGTGGTCAAGTTCATCGCACCCGCCGCTGACCCCAGAGCTGCGGTGGTTGCGCAACCGACGCGACCGCACCAACCATTGTACCATCTCTAACCATCCTACATACGAGGCGTGCCGCGTGACCTTGCCCGTACTTTCTATTCTTCGATATTTCTTATCTAATGTTATTGTAGAGGTGTTATGTTATTTGGATTCAATTAATTGGTTGTTTTATCCGAGAAGAACGTTTGATAGTAGTGAGAATCAATCAAAGTGTCGTCGGGTGTAACTAAAGATGTTCAGCGAGGTCTGCGGGTCTGAAAAGGCCACTGTAGTAGAATCAAATTAGGATTATAATATTAGTCATACAACAATGTGACAAATTTCATTTTCATCTTTATCGCTAAAACATAAGGTTTAAGGTTGATTGGGAAAATTTGACAGTTTCGGGTAGCTTGACGTGTTCATAACTTCATACTGTTCATTGATTCTACTAAGGTGGCTTTTTTAGACCCGCTGTTTTCGTGTTATTGCATTAGAGGAGGCATCGGTCTGTGTAGTATCAGGTAATAAAACTCTTTTCGACGCCCTTTATCTATGACACTTTAAGCTAGAAAATAGCTGTTTGTACATTGTGCAATAAATAACTGTAGGTACCTGTATACCTAGGCTGTGTATACAAGCAATCCTGAGAAATACACCGCTGTACTGTGTATATCTGTAACTACGTGTACATTGTGCAAAAAATAAAATAAATCCTGGGTGATTAAGGCAGATATTATTTAGAGAAACCTCATTTTGGACATTTATGGGTCCAGTGAGACCTACAGATGACATCTTTGAACACTCGTGCGATTAATTTTAGAACTCGTATGTATGTGCGTAGATTACTTATTAATAAGTTTTAATAATAAGTAATGATTCCAAATTATTGCGATGACTGAATAAGAATATGAATGTAATGTAGTTGTTAATTATTATGTATGAAGATTGAGTGTAAAAAGGGCGAATAACATGACTTAAAAAAAGTGTTGATGTTAGAAGTTTTCTAATAATACATGTTTGTCGATAAAGCTCACGTTTAACTATAATTCAAACTAAACACTGTCAACAATACAAAATATAAACGAACAAGCTCGAGCCGGCTCAGGCTGTATTTACCCCGTTTACACCCAACACTTGACGTTATATAGGTAGACATGTTAGAATCAATCAATCGCTTGAGCTCCGTTTGTTTATCGCATTCCTCAGCGGTTCCATCAATAATATAACTAGATCTCATTCCGGAACGCGTTCTGTATTGCAACATCGAGTGGTATTGAGTGGTCATGACTCGAGACGTCGAGATGCGACCGGTCCGCGGTACCACGTCCGCTCGGGCCCTGAAGCTTCCCAACGTATTTCCCACACCTCTACTAACAAGCCTGCTGCTTTGATAACTTAATTCGATCTATCATTTATGACACAAAATTATTGGATATAGCGTTTAGACTTTTTTTTACTATATTTCATAGTATCTTGAAACAAACAGTTAGATAGTGTATGAGATGCCAAGTTTGTAACTGCAATAGGACTCATAAACCTTGTCCTTGTTCCAGGTATTACTGCTGGCCCTCGGAGTCGTTTCAGCCGACGTCGGTCTCGGCTACCACTACAAAGTGCCACAGACTTCGTATGGAGTTCCTTCCTACCAGTTAGGAGGAAACTCTGGCCAGTACAGCACCGGCTACTCTAACACCCTCGGACAACAAAACACCGGCTACGTTAGCACCGTTGGACAACAAAACAACGGCTACGCGAGCAGCCTCGGACAACAAAACTCCGGCTACGCAAGCAACCATGGGCATGGTCAACAAAACACCGGGTACCAAACTTCGGCCAGCGGGTCTGGATATTACCAAAGCTCTGGCTCCAACGGCGGCGTCAATGTAGTCCAGCCCAATCACCAGCACCAAACGGGATTCCAAACTCAATACCAATCCTCCAGCCAGTACCAAGCCGCTCTTAAAAAATACCAGAACTACTACCAAGTACAACAGCAGCCCGCTCAAGTGTTCAAACACTTCTACGTGCACGCCGCCCCCGAAGAGCAAGAAGAAGTCAGGCCCCGCGCACCCATAGTACTGCCTCCTCCCCAGAAACATTACAAGATCATCTTCGTCAAGGCACCCAGCGAATCTAGCGCCCCTAGCGTAATTGCCCCCATCCAACCACAAAACGAAGAGAAGACCATTGTTTACGTTCTGGTTAAGAAACCCGACGAACAGCCCGATGTCGTCCTTCCCAAGATTGAACAGAAGCCCCCGTCCAAGCCAGAGGTCTACTTCATCAAGTACAAGAACAAGGAAGACTCCCAGGCTGTGATCAACAACATCGTGCAGGACTACAACAAGGGCGGTAACTCTGTGTCCGTTAACTCGGGTGCCAGCGAGGGCTCGTCGTCGTTTTCGTCGGGCCTGGGCAGCGTGCAGTATCAGGCGCCCGTGCAGACCAGCTCGTCCGGCGGTACTTACAGCCAGTCGTTCGGCCTCAGCTCGGCAAACGCCAACTCCGGCAGCGCTCTAGACTCCTCCAACTTCTCCAGCAGCATCGCGTCTCCAGTCACGGTCAGCAGCACGGCTTCCAGCGCGAGCTTCGAAGGAGGCGCTATCTCCACTAGTCAGGGTGTCCCCCACGAAACCTACGGACCTCCCAAGTTCAGGGCAAACTAAATAACTACAACTTAAATTATCTTACGTGTATTAGATTATGTTATGTATGTAATGGATAAATAAATACGTTACTACCTATGTCGAGCTACATTTTTCCTTAATTAAGTAAAAAATACTATAATAATTTTGTGTAAACACCAATATGTATTTTTTTATATAATAATTACTTTAAGTGATCCCACTGTGTGCCAGGTTGGAGCCCCATCGCACCTTCGTTGCCCGTGTGCACCACAACTACCTCATACCTGATTTAAAAGGAGGCCAATGATAGAGCTGAAGGTATAAATAGCATAATACTGGTCGGACAAAATTTATTTCGGACAAACGCCACGAAAAGATAAAGTGATCCCATATTATTGATTCAAAGGATTTAGAGACAATACTTAAGTACACCTGGAACACCATATATATATCGTCACTAGACAGACAGAAGTACTAAACTGCGAAGCTCACTTTGTGAACTTTGTCATTCAGGTGAAGCTCGATATCGAAATTATTATTTACAGAATTGACTAGTTGATCCGAGCCGGGATGCCGAAATTACCGAGCTCGTTTCGCTCGAACACGTTTTCGAATTCGCTTGATTGCTATACATATATAGCCTTTCCGCATGAGCCGATTAACTTATGATCTAGTCCTGTTTCTGTGCAAATGGTCAAAAAACCTAACCTCCCTACGAGCTCCTAAAATTTTCGCAAAGAAGCTAAATGATCATAAAACAAAAATGTAAACGATGTTTTTATTGCAATGGGTGAATTCTTTTTGTCTGCGTCCGGGTAAGAAATCAATTTCACCAAAATAACCGGGGTTTTTAAAGTTTTTGTCTGGCGTTGGCAAATACGGTGATGGCAGCCCTAACTACTACCTAATCGATTGTTTTGACATCCATAAATAGATACCGAATTAAAACATGGAAAAATAAGATGTTACAGAATGACAGAATCGGAACAACATACCCTACATACGTCAATCGTATCACTGTCTACTTTAGTTACAACAATATTCCCATTCGTACGCAAAACTGATAAAATCCCTCAAACGTCGACTGCGCGTGTTGGGTTATTAGCTCACCCTGGCGCGGCCGTCCATGTTTATGTAGGTATTTATCTGTTCCGAGCATTCCATTTTATCGCAGCTAATTTACCGAGCGATATTGATGGAATTCCTACGCACAAGAAACGCCAGCTGATTATTATTTATATTATTAGTATCGGAACTAGCCCATTGCAATTGAAGTTGGAACATTATTGGCATTTTAATAGCGGCTCATCCGCATAACTCCATCACGATATCTTGATTTATGGCAATACGTACTTTCATTTGTGCGAACCAGAGTCCAGATCATGGCGTTCATAGTGGTTAATGTAGTTAGTAAATCCGATAGTATTTCATTAATGATGTGCATTGTTTATGAATGGAATGGTTCTATTTCGGGGCAACGGCGCGTGATAGCTTAATATCGAGCATTACGAGACGTGCTTGATGGAGTGGTTATTCGCGGATGCACTTTCCTGGAGCGCGCGAGGAATGCCGCTCGCACGCGCGCGCAGGCGCCGGCGCCACATTAATTCCCGCTCGTCCAAACGGAACGCTCCACAGTCCAGGCCCGAGAGGCCACGACCACGACCAATTTAGTCTATAAACGTTTCCAAATAAAATGTAATTGCTGCTTCTCAGATTACTGTCTCGGAAAATGATTAATTCTGCGTTCCTTTTACCATTGCAAGACGCCACACCACTCGAAATAACCAATATTATTTTATGTTTACATTAGCTATTACAGAATTAGGAGTAGAATACTATCCTCTTACCCTCGCCTACCAGAAGGAATAGATAGGTACATAAAAATATATTACAAACAGCATATTCTAATAGGTAAAACAAAATCTTCCATCATGTTTAGATTCCAATTTACAACCACTGTGTGACTAGGGATATCTACCGAAGTGAAGAAGGTTTACCTGAAGTAGCGATGATGTTGGATGACGTCAAACAAAAATAATCGTTTATAGATAACAACTCTGGAAAACATTGTTGGATTTCAGCCGATCGATTCTGAACATGTCGAAGTGAAGCCTTGGGTGAAGTGATCACGACGTGAGCTGGCATTCCATCTTGATAACATGGATTGACAGCTGACTTTGTAATCACTTCAGCACTTTTATAAACATGTCAGGAGTTCAGCCAGACTAGGAAGATTTCATCTCTTTTACACATTTAATCGGTCATCTAAACACCATCAGATACTTGCAAAAAGTAGATTATCTTTAATAGGCGAATAATAAGGCCGTTTTGAGAATTGTTTTTCTCGTAAAGTTCCTGTGATAAAGATTTGATATTTTGGTTTATGTTTCTTGATTATATGATCTACCTACTTAAATTGTAAAGGAATACACGATGCGAAGAAATTTTCTCGATAGAAAAGAAAACAAAGTTCGATCTGTCTTTTTGCCATTTTCATTTTCATGACGCATTAGATTGATGTTATGAAAACTGCTTTTAAACATAGAAAATAACCTATTAACGAAAATGGCGGCGTTTGAATTACAGTCCCTGGCCTTAGCTTGGTGGCAAAATAAAGTTGAACCTTACACGAATGGAGGAGCTTGTGGCTAAAGAATAACAGCCGCACGGGGCGATCTTCTAGGTCGATCTTCAACGCTTGCCAAGGTTGGTCTGTGGTTGGGTGACTATCTTAACACACCGAGTTTCCTGCATGTCTCGGAAACCACGTTAAGCCTTTGGTCCCAGCTGTGATTTGTAGATCTTTGGCAGTCAAAAGCCAATAAACTTGACTACTGGCTTGCCAAGAAGTTCCGTGTTACCCAGTTAATGAGTTGTAGACGTGGAGTGTGGTAGGCAGCCGTTCTACGTAAAATACGTATTCAGCTTAATCGGATTTGACTGGAAGCCGACCAGAATGTAGCTGGAAAAGTGCTAGGGAGATGATGATGTAACACGAATAACTTTATTTATTATTTGTCTACTTTGAAAATTTATTTTATTCTATCTTTGAAATGGTTGTTAATAAGAGTATCGATATGTGTTAAATAATTTGCTTGCGAGCAACCCTGTATCATTTGACGGTTTGGATTAGTTGACGGGATGTCGCTAAATTCGATTTTATTTTATTTGGACGCGGGATGTACGAGGAGACTGCGAGGCGCGCTCGGAGATAGGGATCACGCCTTTCGAACTGTCGGAAATTATTAATCTATACCTATAATTAGAGTATTTTAAAAATATTAGAGATCCGTAAGAAAATTTCAATAATGTAACCCAAAGTAGCAAATTTTGCCAGTAAAATTCATTATTTGGCGTGCGCTGAGAAATCTATCGATGATACATAAAAATAATGTACTACGCAAAAATCTATGTCTACCTATTATGTTTAAGTCGCAATGACCGCTATTTGTTTAAATATTTAAATCAAAACCCAGGCGAAATGGAATAGAGGTGATTTTGGCATCATGATATTAATCCTTCCATTTAAACAAATTCATAATTACGGTTGATTATATACCTACATGTAAATTACACTTTAAATTATTCAAATCTGACCTTTCGTTTAAAAGTTACGGCGGTTATAAAATGCGTAACGCGTCTAAATAAAAATATTGCGGTTAGAGCGAACTGCCTTACGTTGAGTCTATCAAGTAATTTACACATTACCCTATAAAGAGGGAGGTATAGGGATGAAAATAGTGGAGTACCCACTAAACCTGCGCGAACGAAGTCACGGGCGAACTGCTAGTTACCAATAACATAGCACAGGTTACAGTATTTGCGCTGCCCACTCAATGTACCTGACTTATACTACCTCTAGGTGCGATTTTTGTAATCATTTATACCTACATTAAAAATAAATTACGCATTAGAATTATGACACATCCAGTTAATAATGTTTACGTAATAAAACAATGTCGCCGTTCCATTCCGCGCGGTCCTATAACACAAGGGTCGGACTGCGCTCGCTCCTGGATGTTTCAAACAACGTAATGCGGCATGATAATGAATAATCATTAATTTTTTTAAGGCTTGTGTTTAAACACCGCCCAAAAAAGTACCTATTTTACTACCAAAAAAGTTCTAAACGGTTACCAAAACAGATAAAATGGTCACCAAATAATATTCGAGAAGTAGCGCTCGCCGGCCGCTGCCGCGGCACCGCTCGCTTCGCTCGCTCGGCTCGCGCGCGGTTGGTCACAATTCTAACGAGGGGTATGTGGGACTCCCCGGGCTGACCCGGTATACCCACTAAAATAACCCAGCGGCGGCATTCCCGCTTCGTCCGAGTGGAAGAGGACTGGGAGATCGGCGCAGCCTTAGCGTCCAGTCCTCCTCCGACGACAACCCGCCTAAAGCGGCGGGCCCCTCAAGTCCTCCCTGTTCAGGGGGAGGGCTGGGAATGACCGGCGAGGGTGGTGTGGAGTGCAATGCGCCCATCACCACCATGAGGAGGGAGAAGACGGCGTCTTCTCCGACCTCTTCTGCGCCTGCGGAGCGGCGCAGCGAGAGGGTCGTCCTCCCGCGCGCGCTCCGCCGCGCCGCTCGCAAAAAGAGGCGACTGCTGCCCAGGACCCCTCACTCTCCAGCATGGCATTCACCACGCCGGGAAGCGAGAGGTCCTGTCCGATCTCCGCTGTTAGACTGCGACGCGGCTCAGACCAAGCCGGGCACACCTCGAGGGTGTGCTGAGCCGTGACCTCCGCCGCGCCGCAGTCATGGCACGCCGGGGTCTCCTCCCTCCCGATCCGGTGCAGGTGCTTGCCGAAACAGCCGTGGCCTGACAACACCTGCACCAGACGGAATGAGAAGAAGCCGTGGGAGCGCTCGAGCCAGTCTCGCAGGACCGGACCGAGCGCGTCCAGGGTTCGGCGGCCAAAGGTGGCGGAGGCGAGGTCGTCCGTCCAATGGACGATGATGGCAACCCTCGCCTCCCGCCGCACGGCCTCCCGCTCCTCCGCGACGGGGCGCTCCCCGAGGGCTTTTCGCCGCGCCGTCCACTCGTACACTCTGGCGAGCACCCACGCCTCCAACTCCCAAGGAGGGGTGCCCGCCAGAGCGCACGCGGCCGAAAAGCCCACCGAGCGGTAGGCCCTCGCCACCCGCAGTGGTCACAATTCTAACCTAACCTAACCTATTTTATCCAGTTTGTAACCCCAAGCCTACATTTTATGGCAATCACAGTTGAGTTGGATAGAATTTGGTGACCGTTGATCCATCTTGGTGCCTAGGCTTAGAGTCTTAAAAATATTATTTTTGGTGACCGTCTAAATTATACCCTTTTTTTAATAATTCAAACGTTCATCAATAGGCACACGTGGACGGCTTTCAAGCCATTATTCGCAAAAAGACAGCCTCCCTGATGCAGCGCCTTCGGAGCAGCGGCAACAGCATTCTTAAGGTAATTGCTGCACGTTATGACTGCCCTTTCCAGAATCATTGGATAAGGGTAGTAGGTATGTTGTATGTATGTATGTAAATCGGGCTGGTTTCCGCAACTCCACGACTAAGCGCGTATTTTGCGTGCAGGTGGGACAAATGCATCATTCGATCCACCCCAGCTCCCCAAGGAAGGCCAGCAACGCCTTGGTGTTACCAACTATCTCGTAGAGGGTACCTGGGTTTCCGAAGTACTTTGCCCTGTAATCCGCGACTACCGGGCAGCTTAGAAGCAGGTGTGCTGCTGTCTCATTCTCCTCCATGCAGGCTCTGCAGAGCGGGCTGTCAGTGACTCCTATAGCATAGAAGTGTTTATTAAAAGACCCGTGGCCAGTTGTTACGGCTGTGACTGAACGCAACTGTTGTTTAGTCAGTCTTAGGGCTTGTTTTGTGAATCGGCTTGCGATGTTTATCTCCGGTGCGTTTCCTTACCAGATTGCGTAAGTACCCGAAAGGCAGCGGCACGATGGGTTCAGGTCCCATCGCTAACAAACTCGACCCCCTTCGGGCGAGTTCATCCGCAGCGTCGTTGCCTCGAGATTCACTGTGTCCCTTGATCCATTGAATGGTTACTTTGTTGTGTCTACCAACCTGGTTGAGACGTTGGTGACACTCGAGAATCAACCCAGAGTTCACTGTGTGGCTGTTCAGAGCTTGCAGGACGGCCATGCTGTCCGAGAGTATGCGTATTGAGTGGTCCTTAACTTCCCTGGTTAGGATGGCTGATGCCGCCAGAGAAATGCCCATGCATTCAGCCTGGAACACTGTGTTGTGGACCCCCAATGGTGTGGCTATGTGGATATTGAGATCCTCTGAGAAGATTCCCGCACCAGTACCTGTACCTGTTTTTGATCCATCGGTGAAGATCCGCAGCTCGGCGGGGCAGAGCCCCTCGCTCCGATGATCCTCATGCAATTGGATTTCGTATTTATTATCGAAGATAAATTGCTTGGGTACCCGGTCATTGATTGCTTTTGTTATGGGGAGTTCATTGTTGAGCTCCTCGAGCAGAGCGGTGTGTCGTGTATCTCTCTTACTCCAGAGACCTAATGTTTTAAGGCGTACTGCTGCCATCGTCGCTTCCTGTTGTATAAACAAGTGTAGCGGAGGGAGTCCCAGCATGGCTTCCAGCGCCGCAGTTGGAGTAGTCCTCATGCAGCCCGTCGTTGCCATGCAGGCCAGCCTTTGCATGTGTTGTAACTTGTTTACGGCTGTAGCTAGCTTTGTGCGTGGCCACCACACCACGGCCCCGTAGGTTAACATGGGCCGAATTACTGCGCTGTACAGCCATAGTATTATTTTGGGAGATAGGCCCCACTTCTTCCTTATCATTTTCCTGCATTGCCAGAAGGTAATGCAGGCCCTGTTTAGTTTGTAGTCTAGGTGATTACTCCAGCTTAACTTACTGTCTAGGATGACGCCTAGATACTTTACCTCGTTAGACAGCTGGAGCTCTGTGTTGAAGAGCATAGGTAGCCGGTAGTGGCCTAGTGCTCGTTTTTGAGTGAACATGACTAATTCAGTTTTCGTGGGGTTTACCGACAGATCATATTCGTCGCACCATCTTTCCACGATGCGTAGTGCTTGTTGAGTGAGGTTGCAGATCGTTCCAGTCACTTTCCCTGATACTAGGATTGCGAGGTCGTCAGCATAACCTATTGTGTAGTAACGATGTGCGTTGAGTTTGGTGATCAGGTCATTAATTACCAGATTCCACAGAAGAGGGGAGAGCACACCCCCCTGCGGGCAGCCTCTGGCTATCAGAGCCAACTGCTGCTCTTCCTCAAGGCGAACCACTCGTTTGCTTAACATATTAGTTATCCAGTCAGTTAGTACCTGTTCCACGCCGTGTTTGGAGAGAGCGGCACTAATGCTGGAAAAGTTTGTCTTGTTGAAGGCTCCTTCGATGTCTATCTATGAATGTGCCCAGGCAGGACCCTTTCTGGTGAATCGCTTCCTCAATCTGGTTCACCACCAGATGGAGAGCGGACTCTGTCGACTTACCCGAGCTGTATGCGTGTTGGTTACCATGCAGTGGTATTGTTAAAACGCCATCACGTAGTTCCCTTTCACACAGTCTTTCCATTGTCTTTAGTAAAAACGAGGTCAGACTAATAGGTCGATAGGATTTAGCGTTTGTGTAGTCACTTTTACCTGGCTTCGGAATGAATATAACTTTCACTTCCCTCCATCCTTTAGGAACGTATCTAAAGGCCAGGCACGCTCGCATTAAGAGCACCAGTTTTGTTGCAACAGCGGTACCTCCCCACTGAAGTAAGGCAGGAAACACACCGTCGGGACCTGGTGCCTTGAAAGGTTGGAAGCTTTTGATGGCCCACTAAAGTTTTTCCAGCGTAATCATCTTTTCTGCATAAAGCCAGTCATCTTCTGACGGTGTTTGGATAACGTCAAGCCATTCATTTACCTGCGCGAATACGCTGCCTGGGAAGTGAGTTTCTACTAGGAGACGCTGCGCTTCTTCAGGTGTCGTGGTCAACGTGTTATCGGGTTTCCGGAGTGTGGCGATCTCAGGTGTGTTCTGTTGCGCCAGTATCTTCCTTACCCTGTTTGCTTGTTGGCATGATTCAATGTTACCGCAGAATTTACGCCACCCTGTAGTTCTTCTGAATCTGATGCATTTCTTGTAGCTGGATTTGGCCGCGTAATAAGCATCCCAGTCCTCATCACTACATGTGTTCATGGCTCTGTTAAGAGCCTTTCTTACCTTACCGCGTTTGCGCTCTAGGTCTGCACCCCACCAGGGTTGCTTACCCGGTGTGTCGCGCGGATTCGTTTCTGGGCAGGCGATTCGGTAGCTGTTTATCAGCGATTCGGTGAGTAGTGTTACTTGCGCATCGATCTGCGCCGTGTCCGCAAGCAACTCCGAATCGCATGATACAAGCCTTGAGGTAAGGTTGCGTGTGTACACTGATATATCCGTGTTGCGAGGATTACGCCTAGGTTGTTTGGGTGGTATACAAACCTGGATGTCGAAGCGGATCCACCTGTGGTCTGAGCAGGAGGCCTCATTCGAGACTTGCCACCCAGTAATTAGTTCCGCTGCTCCCTCCGTAGCCAGAGTAAGGTCTATGATTGTACGACTGCGTCTGGTTACGAAGTTTGGTTCCGAACCCGTGTTTAGTAGGGATAGGTTAGTTGTGAACAGATAATCAACTAATGCCTTACCCCTTGCGTTTTGCGTCTCCATCCCCCACAGTGGATGATGTGCGTTTGCGTCGGTCCCAATGATAATCTCATCCCTGCTGCTTTCACAGTGTGTGATGAGGTGGACCAGGTCGTGTGGGGGCGGTTCCTCCGCCTCAGGCATATATGCCGAGGCGAAGACGATCGCCAACTTTGTGGCTCCCCGCTGTATATTCAGCCTAGCTGCAGAGACATCTCTGAAACAGAAGTCGTTTAATAGCTGTGCTTTAAGGTTACCTGTGACATAGATGCACGATCTGGGGTGATCATGATGCGAGTAACAAGGAGCTTACCACCAAGATTGGAGAGTCCTCGTATGTGGCCCCCCCTAATCCACGGCTCTTGGATCAGGGCAATGGCCGTGTGTTGAACCTCCAGCCACTTGCGGAGTTGAGCCGTCGCGGTCTGGCTGTGGTGTGGAGGTTAGCCTGCACGACTTTACAGGCCGACAAAAGGGACGCCATCGCCGGCGAGACCCTCCTCGTCACCCTCAAGTCACAGCCCGGCAAACAGGTCGCCCTCGTCGAAAACGTCCCCTTCCGGGTCTGAAGCCGGGGACAATATTACATCGTCCGGCTCCCCCCCCGATGAAGGGACAGCACCCACAGTGGCGGCAGGGGCGGCTGAGTCTGCTGCTACAGCAGGTTCGGCCGCAGTTGCTTCCGGGTTGTTTGGTGGAGAATCGGTGTCCTCTGCGTCTACCAGCTGCTGCTTCGTGATCGGGTCCCAACCCCGAGGGACGTCGACGAACCTGCCGTTCGGACCCTGAAACTTTACGTACACCGCTCCCAAACCAATTGAGAGACGGCGCTCGGCGCTCATCAGGGTCGGAACTTGGTCCTCGGGGATACCCAGCACCACGAACCAGCACGCCTTCTGCTTCTCGGCGTGCAGCACTACCCACCTCCTTACGTCGATCCAGCGAATCTGGTACCAGAGGGCTCGTCCAATAAAGGTCGAGTCCTCGTAGACTCCCTGGTCGTCGGGGATGGCGATGCCACAGCGCACCCGCTTCTGGATCTCTGTCTGGCTCTTGACGACTAGCGAGGTGCCAGCCGGGAGAGCCAGGCTGGAGATTGTTTTCTTCAGCCAGGCTAAGGTAAATTCATTACCGCACCACAGCTTGAGGACTCCACCGGTGAACAGCGGCTTCGCATTGAAGGTCGGTCCCGGAGTGTCCTGCATAGCAGAGCAGGCCTCGCTGATGATCCGCTTGTGGATAGCAGCCAAGACCTGGTCCGATACTCCCTGGCTTATGATGCCCCTCCGGTCGCAGGTTATCGCGACGTTTAGGGACGCACTGGCAGCTTGGGCGTATTTTCGGTTAGCAACCCTCTGGGATTGGTCAAGCCGCGGCCGCTTGTGCTCTCCACGGGGCGAAATCGTCTCGTTGAGAGCCCGCTTGGCCGCAGCCTGGTCGTTCCCATCGGATCGCTGCGTTGTGGTTGCCACCTCGGCCGGACCTCCTGCGGATTCAGATGGCAGTGTGCTAGGCGTTGGTCGGCTAGTGCCGGCCTCAGCCTGCGACCGCTTCCCCTCAGAGAAGTTCAGCTTACCTTGCTTGGTTGGTTTAACCGAGCTGGTGGCAGCAACTTGCTTGTTTTGGGGGGCTTTGCGTCCCCGCCTGCGTTCGTTACGCCGCTCTTTACGCGTTAGTCTTTCCCTCCTCTTACCCTGGCTTGTAGGAGCTGTTGGACCTGATGGGCCCGAACAAGAGCAATGGGCTTGTGGATTTGATGTTTTGCCCTTGCCCTTGCCTTTACCTTTACCCTTACGGGTAGGCACCTGCCAGGCGCTGGTAAAAACGTGTTCGGTGTTGCTGACCGCCTCCGTGTGACCGGAGGCGGCTGCGACTTGGGAAGCGGCTTGAGGAGCCACAGGAGGAGTGGGAGGGTGTTTGGGAAGGCTACTTCCGGCAGAGGTGTTAGCCGTCTCCGTTTTCGCCTTTGTGTGTAAAGGATCGGTACTGGTCCCATGCAGCGCCGTTCTCCTTTGCTTGGAGTGGGACTTTTTGGTCTTAGCTGCGGTTTTTGCCACAGCCGGACCAGCGCCCGCGCTGGCGCCTACGGCGTGAGCCGCAGGACTGCCAGGGGCGAGCGAGGCACCAGAGGCACCTCGCTTAGGAGCTTTGCCAGCTTTCGCCGACTCCACTCCTGCGGTATTTTTAGTTAGCTTCAATTCGTCCATACTAAAAATTTTAGAACTTCATCTTCCTGGCTCCCACCCACCATGGAGCCCGCACCTGGGAACGTCGCACTTCTGTGAGTGCGAACGTTAGGACTACCAGGAAGATATAGGTGCGCAAGGCTGGTTTACAGCGCGACATCGGGTGCTCGATCGGGTTGGCAACTAATCAACCCTCACTTACACCGTCAGCATGGCCTTTACCTACCGCTACGGCCGCCCGAGGACGACCTTAGCGGACCCCACGCACCTCGCCTGTGGCCCTGTGACGGGACACTTTGGCCATTTCTCTACCCTTGGCTAGAAGACAGGGCCACCGTTTTACTTGAAATCCAGACCAAAGGGGGCGTGTTGCCTCACGGACACATTACCGCCAGTGCCGATCGGCTCAACCCCCCAGGACTCCTTCATCCCCGCTTACGGCGCTCGACTGCGCAGGTCCTAGAGCAGGTGACAAAATTCTCCTACCCGCCGTCAGCTGAGTTTAGTGACGACCGAGCCCGCAACCACTTCGTTACAGAAGGGTCACAGTTAGGAGGGGAGTTGGGAGGGGTTATAGAGGGGAAAAGGGGTTTAGTGGGATTTGGGATGGGACTGAGTGGAAAGCCCGCCACTCTGCGGGTCGCCCGGTGGTTTCTGTTACGTCTATTTCGTAAGGAATTAGACCAAAAACGGGGTGGCAACCTCGAGAAGGTATATCCACCGGACTTGCCTTGAGGATCTACACGACCGTTGCGCTCCCCCTCAAGACCACGCCACCTTCCCGTCTCTGAAGGAGACAGCAAGGTAGGCCTGCATCCATACTACCAAGCAAAGCAAAGCAAAGCGTGTCGTTGTGCAACCGTAAAAGCATACATACAGACCCCCCCCCCGGGTAGTATGTTATATACATATCATAATTATTATTTAATGTGTAATTAATTTTTATTAAATAAGTAAAATGCTCTCATTATGGACTTGGTCTGAAATAAAGCATTATTATTTTCATGTTTTTGACTTTCTCGGGTCCCTAGAGACCCGGTCCTTTGGTAGGCGTACGAGGGGCCGAAACCAACTCGCAGAGGCCTCTTTGGGCATTTCAAATGGAATCAGACACCAACCGACGATTATCCCTGTATGCACTGTGAAAGTATACCCAAGGACAATCCCCGGTTGGAGCAGGACTATTGCAGAATATGGAAACAAAAGACGAAACGCTATAGGTTTGGCTGGTTTAGTGGACTAATAATCGTTTAATATGGAAGAACTATTGGCCCCTGCCTAACCATTGACAATTAAAACGGCTTTAAAATGGCAGGGGGTGACTTTCACACTCAATAAAATGAACCCCCGGAAAAGGGTCGCTAGCACAAAGTAACGTAGCGCCAAGGGGGCAACATATCCTGAGGTGCTAGAGGAGTGGAGAGGTAAACCACGGCTATCAGAACAATCCCGAAGGTACGGTCAAAATCCCTACCAGCACCTTACTGGATTATACATCCTTCTCCCGAGTACGTTTGCTCTTGCGAATCTCCACTCAGACCGGCCGATTAAGGCAAAAAAGAGGTGGGAGCTCTAATCCTCGTCAGTTTTCACCCCGGCCAGCCAATAAAGGCAAGCCGGAAATGATCGAGGAACAAGAATTCTCCCTGGAGATCAGGTCCGTGGGGTCGCCGGTGCCCAACAGTTCACCACAAAACTGCCTTGCGGATTTATTATTTTATTTTTTATTATTATTTCCTTGATTCAACAAATTAACCTACAAATTACATTTTTAAATATTTGAAAAAAGGAATTATAAAAACATTTAAAAATATAATAAATAGTAGCCCACCGGTATCGGGAACAGGGTCCAAGCTACCGGCGGTCAGGGCTCCAGAGAGAGGAACCTCCTAACAATACGAGCCGTGTCCAGAAGTACCGCTTTCTGAATCAAGCCCTTGATCCAGCAGCCTAACGAGAGCCTCTTGAGGTATTGGTCGAGGCTCGTGGCTATTAAGCCATTGGCTGATACGACTATCGGTACAATGATTGCGGAATCCACATCCCACATGTCGACAACCTCGCGAGCCAAGTCAATATACTTGATTTGTTTATTTTTCTCGGCTTTCACGAGGTTCTCGTCATGTGGGACGGTTATGTCTACAATCATTGCACGCCTCTCGATTCGGTCCAACACCACTATATCAGGCTTATTGGCAACAATAGTCCTGTCAGTGATGATGGACCGATCCCAAAACAATGTGATATTGTCATTATCGAGTACTGGGTCGGGCGCATACCTGTAGTACGGCACCTCCGACTCCACAAGAGAGTATTTCAGAGCAAGTTGCTGATGGATAATCCTGGCTACAAGGTTGTGCCTATGCAAGTATTCTCCGTTAGCTAGACGAGAACAACCAGAGATAATGTGGCGAATTGATTCTCCCGGACAGTGACATGCCCGACATATGTCAACCGTGCCGTCCTTCACAATAAATTTCCGGTAGTTCCTTGTCATAATAACTTCGTCCATAATTGCACAGACAAAACCTTCGGTTTCTCCAAAAAGATCACCGAAACGCAGCCAGCGGACGCTAGCTATCTACGTCAGGCCCATGTAATGTAGGGCCCGGAAAAAGCGTCCGTGAAGCTCCTTGCTCTGCCATACCATCCTGCGATCGTTGGTGTCAAGTACTGCAGGTTTGCGCCAGTTCTCATTTGCCAAGGAGAGCGGGGTGAGTCCCTTGTCCACCGCCACTACATCTCGATGCATACCCACGTCGACAGCTAGGAAGTATTCCCTGAGACTGCATATCTCGCGATTGTGGAGAGTCTTAGCATTTAAAAAGCCTCGAACTCCACACTTTCGCGGGATATACAGTCTCATTACCGACGACTGTGGGTGATGCATTCGATACGCAGTTAGCAATGTACGGACCCGCCTATCCAAGGCGTCAAGTTCCGTTTGAGTCCATTTGAGTACGCCGAAAGAGTACATCAATACCGGCATGACCCAACCGTTGAAGGCGCGCACCTTGTTCCCGCCCGATAGAAAGCTATTGAATACCTTCTTCAGGCGGCCAAAGAAGCGCTCTTTCAACGACTGTTTCATGTCAGAAATATTGATACCTAACGCTTCCGACATACCCAAATACTTGTAAGTTTCAGTTGGAGAGAGGGATCTCAGGTTTATAGAATCCGAGAGTTGAGTTCCCACGGATTCCATAATCTCTCCACGTTTTACATGCATGACTGCACATTTGTCCACACCAAACTCCATCTTGATGGCGCTACTGAAAGTTTCAGTTACCTTCAGTAGCTCCATCAGTTGCAGATTAGTGGGGGCAAAGAGTTTCAGATCATCCATGTTAAAGAGGTGAGATATAACCTGACCACCTCTCTTCAACCGATATCCTAGCCCTGAATTCTCCAGCAGTGTGCTTAGAGGATTCAAGGCTAGACAAAACCAAAGCGGACTCAAACTATCGCCCTGAAATATTCCCCGCTCTATCCTTATCGGTTCGCTAGTTTTCTGGATATTTCGACATCCTGGATAGCGAAGGACTGTTCTCCATTGCCTCATACACGACATCAGGAAGGTGCGTAGCGTTGTATCAATTTTATACAATTCTAGCACCCTCATGAGCCATGTATGAGGCACCGAGTCATAGGCCTTCTTATAGTCTATCCGGCATGTCGACAGATCCTTTCGGGAACGCCGAACCTGTTGGCTAATGGCCATATCTATGAGGAGCAGCTCCTTAGTACCGCGGGACCCATTCCTATATCCATTCTGAGAGGCAGACATAATCGAGTTGCTGTCTATATGAGTGTTAATTTTAGCTCTTAAAATGGATGTAAGAACCTTATAGACCGTCGGTAGGCACGTGATCGGTCTATAATTTTTGGGTTCCGCGGTGCTACGAGATTTGTGAAGCAGGTGGGTAACTCCTGTTGTAAGAAACTCGGGTAGTGAGCCGGTATCCAAGGCAGTCTGGTACTGAAATGCCAACCGAACGTGCGACTTTTGTAGCCACTTAATCCAAAAATTGTGCAGTCCGTCTGGTCCTGGAGATTTCCAATTAGGCAACGGACGGACTGCACGAGCTACATCTTGGGGGCTGATTGTGATTGCCCCCATTTCTGGTATTGAATCGCACGCTCGTTCAACCTCTCTAGTCCAACCACCTTCGGTGTGACTGACAGGCACCGACCAAATGCTGCGCCAGAACGTACACATGGCATCATCATCCGGCAAGCGCGTGTCAGTCACACCTTGGTCTGGTCGCTCCCAAGCTCTGTATACCCACCTTTCATTACTCTGGAATGTGCGATTCTGGGTGTTTCGCTCCACGCGCCGCTTATACCTCCAAATACGGTTTGCCCATGCATACACCTTCTGCTTCAGGAAGTCGATGCGCTCTGTGACCCGGGACAAATACTCTCGGGGACTAATATCAGTCCCCGAAAACGCCCGTCTCACAAAGCGCATCACTCTTGGGCGAGTGTTGCCCTCCCTGAAGCAAAATAGTTTGCCGATGAGTGCTCTGGCCCCACCAATACGACGCTCGATCCAGCACTGCCAAGCCGGCACGGCTTTTTTTGGTCGTGTAGCCCTGTGATCAGCAAATTTGACGTGAGCTACACGACAAGCCGCCACAGCCGCGCAGTACATGATCGAATGTGTATCGGTGAGGCTATCACAGTTATCAAAATAGCTTGACAACTGCGAATCCAGAGCAGCCACCAGAGCCCTATTCTTGTTATGCATGGGCAAACGAGGTAAGCGTGGCCTAAGTTCAGGCAGCATGTAACGATACTCCCGAATAGCACACTCCATAGCACTCCTCAATTCGTCACTGCACTGGGTACTTACATTTGTAACCCTGTCACTACTCTCCTCGTCAACATGACTGGGAATTTGGTGAGACTGTGGTAGTACCACAGTCTGCGACGAGGGGGCAATGGCACGGCTACTCAGTTCAGCTCGGAGGCGATCAAGTGCGGCATCATCCAACATATGGTTACGCAGGATGACCCGCACCTGATCCGATAGACTTGGGCCGATACGTTGACTGCTGGCTCAAGTACCTGAAACAAAGAGAGCATCCGAACACGGTACGCGGTCAGGTTGTTTCCTCCCTCTGTAGCCCCAAAGTATGCGCGTATCACATTTTCATTTATGGAACGTGTCCATCGCATACGCTGCACACTTCCGCCGGGAGCTGGGACCCTGTCAGAGGCCGGTGGGCCTCGAGGTCCTAAGCCGTCCGGCGGCTGGCGTCCTCTTCGCCGACGAGCAGGCGGTGGCGTCGTGGGCGGCGAGAAGTACTCGTCGCTGGAGCTCGACGCGACTGCCACGGCCGGTGTCACAGCACTCACGGTGGGGCTGGTTTCCGGCGGCGGCGAGGCGGAGCTTAGCGACGAGGCCGGAGATGGTGGGCGTGCTCGGCGAGCTGCGGCTCTTGTCAACATATTTCTTTTCGACTTGTGGTGGAGGTGGTCATAATTTCATAGCATATTTTTGTATTTTGATTTCTTTACTATTTAAATTTGTTTGTCGCTATTGTATTTATCTTTGTTTCGTTTCATTTTGTTTTATTTCTATAAATTTTTCGTAAAATATTCGTAGAAATTTTTTTCCGTCACTTTAGTTGACAGTCGAGCCAGAGATTGGCTTATTAGCCAATATTTTTGTTTTTTCCAGCCTTTATTATTATTATTATTAATATCACTTTTTTAATGAATGTGTAGTAGTCATTGGATAAATGAAGTGGGCTGCTTTTGTAAGACGACCAAAATGTCACCGTGTATATCGTTTAAACATTTTATTTCTTAAATCATCATCTACTCTAGCCATTACTGGGGACGGTTTTCAGTCAAGCCGGATTTAGCTGAATACTTATAAATTAAGTGGAGCGGTTGCCTACCAGACCTCCACAACCCATTATTTGGGTAACACGGTAGATACTTCATGGTAAGACTGGAGTCAGATTTGCTGGCTTCTGACAATCCGTAACGACTGCCAAAAGATCTACAAATGACAGCCGGGACCAACGGCTTAACGTGCTTTCCGAGGCACGCAGGAAACTCGTTATGTTAAGATGGTCACCCATCCACAGACCAACCTTGGCAAGCGTTGCTTACCCTTGAAGATAGACCCTTGCGGCTGTTATTATCTAGCCACGAGCTCCTCATTTTATTTCTTAAAAAACACTATAAACATTGAAGCTGGTTTGGATGACGCTACCGGTGGTTAGGGCTCCAGAGAAAATAACCATCTCATTTACTTCTGTATCAGGACCTTTATTCAACCGCGTAACGCCAGCTGAAACATGAATGTGACCGACTCATGTCCACTGTCCCCATGTCCACTGTCACTGTCCTTCATATGCCTCCGGTAGTTATTCGTCAAGATAACTTCCTAACCTTCAGTTTCCCCGAAGGGTTCTCTGAAACGTACCAGCTGCGGACTCTGGTAAATATACGTCGGTCCCGCTCCTTGCCTTTTTATACGTCCTTGAGATCATCTGTAAAAGGTTTCAGGTTTGCGCCAGTTATCTTCAGCTATGGACAACGTGGTGCATAACCAAATCAGCTTCGAAACAATATTCTCTGAGACTCCATATCTCGCGGTTATGAAGAGTCTTAGCATTTAAAAAGCCTCGACCTTCACACTTTTTAGGAATGTACAGTTTTATCACCAATGACCGCGGGTGATGCATCTGGTTGTGAATGTGGCGGTCAGCAGTGTACGGACGGATCCTCCTATCCAGGGCGTCGAGTTCGGTCAAAGTCCATTTGAGCCCAAACGTTGAAGGCGCGCACCTCATTTCCACCCGTCAAAGGCTTTCAGCGATTGCAGCATTAATGCCCAACACTTCCGTCATACCCAAATACTTATAAGTTCCGGTCGAGGAGAGGACTTTTAGATCTATGGCATCCGTGGGTTGAATTCGTTCAGATTCCGTAGCCTCCTCTTTTATTACATAACTGCACATTTGCCCACACCGAATTCCATCCTGATGGCACTACTGAATGTTTCAGTTACCTTCAGTAGCTCCATCAGTCATAAATTGTTGGGGGCAAAGAGTATTATTGAAATTATTTTGCTATATCTCAATATTTCAGTTATATACCAAGTCTGAAATTTTATAAAAAATAAGTTTATGATAAAGGCATGCTTAATATCGAATCTGATTCGATAAAGCAATACTTTATTAAGATAACAAACTGCTAGCAAGCTGCTAAATAGCTATAACAAACTGAATCAACAGCGTTAAAATAAAACAAATCACAGTTGCGCAAACATATAAGCAAGTCATAAAAAAACAACAATAATGTTTCCCATATTGCAATAACAATTTTATAGTTTAAACAAAATGTTGCACAGAGTTCTGAAACTTTATATACTATTTGGTTTTTGTGTTGTGTGTATCACAAGTATATCTATAACAAGTTTAGAGCGCCTCACTTGTGAGAGTGACAGACATAATCCGAACCAGGGCTGTATAGGCACCTTCATCCTACCCAATGTTGTGCTGACTACCGCAAATTGCGCTAAAAAATGTGTCTCAGTAGGAAATTTGCCTATTGTGCAAACTTTTGTTCACCAACATTATAGAAACTATTTACAAGAAAAAATATATTTTTCGCGAAACGACATTGCCTTAGTGGTTACTCAACAAGATAAGAAGAAAAGAAAGCTCATGAAATTGAGTGCTCTAGATAATCTGTCTACCCTGGGTCTTAAAGCTCTGGTTCCCATAATGGACGCGGAAAAGCCGAGATTAGCAGTAGCTATTGTTCAGCGTTGTTACATAGAACAACCATTCGGATATTACGTTTGCGCTTCCAACAGGGTCACAAAACGGACTATACAAGTTTGTCATCAGCGACAAGAACAAGGTGTGCCATTACTAATAGAAGACAGAATATTTGGCATAATGGGTATGACAAATAAAGAAAGATGCGAACTTCCTCAACGGAGTTTTACCGCACTATCTCCTGCACTTGACTGGATAAGTGAGACGGTTAGAAACCTTGGTTACGAAAATTCGGTAATTACTACACTGCACGATATGACTAGCACTCCACGTCCACGTCCTTCTAAAACTTATTTATCTACTTCTACTACTCATCCTACACGTCCTTCGATTACTACACTAACAACAGAAGAAACTACTGAAAAACCTGCAACAGAAGAAACTACTGAAAAACCTACAACAGAAGAAACTACTGAAAAACGTACAACAGAAGAAACTACTGAAAAACGTACAACAGAAGAAAGTACTGAAAAACGTACAACAGAAGAAACTACTGAAAAACGTACAACAGAAGAAACTACTGAAACACCTACAACAGAAGTAACTACTGAAACACCTACAACAGAAGAAACTACTCAAACACCTACAACAGAAGAAACTACTCAAACTTCACCTCATTATACTACTCCACCAATTCCTACTCCAGATAACACAGAAACTCCTTCAAGTACACGCTATACCAGGCCACCTAAAACTCACTATGATGATCTCCCTCCAAAACCTTCTAAGCCTTCCGCTCCTCACCCTAATGATCTTCCTCCACAGCCTCCTAATCCATTTGATCCTAATCCTGAGGAGTATACTCATCCAACTTATCTTTCTTCTCATACTGATTATCCAGAAGTAACTGATACTCGTAACCTTATTGGCTACCATCCAAAGTTTTCAGATGGTTCTACTGTTTTGGGAAACCGACCACCTAAATTCCCTAGAGGGTTTACTTTTGATCCTAGCCTTATGGTGCAACTTCGAGGAAGTCAGGCCAAACGATTTGTAGGTCGAACAATTCAAAGGCGTCCTCCTCCTAATCATTTGTATGCTAATGGAAACATATCAAAGAGTCCTTATGCTTCAATTCCTAATGCTTATGGCCAGAATGTCCTACGTTTACATTCAGAAAAAAAAAAAAATGCTATAGATTACTTTCGAAACGCTCACAAGTCACTGAATTCATTTAATCTTGCAAATGCAAGAAATGATTTTATAATACCAGATGTTAGTCCAGTCCTGTTGCCTCGAACTCTAAACAGAGCTCCACCAGTCATGAGAACGCGGAGGGATACATCTAAAAGAAAACCTCTAACGAAAAAACGCATTACCGCCATAACATTTGTACCACCAGCAACCTCGAGCAGAACAAGAGCTACGACTTTACTAAAGTCTGCTGCGCCGAAGAAGATTGCAAAAGTTACAAAAAATCGTACTAAAGTAACAATCCCTTTCTTCAAAGTTCTCGAAAATAATAAGACGACCAACGTTATGGACTGGTTCAATGTAATGGTTAAAGACAAACTGAAGAATGGAACGTCAGCAGCCGTGTTCTATGTAGCTACTACGACAACGACTGAAGCATATTCTTCCCTCTCCTCTTATCGACCTCTTCTTAACTTCATAGATCTTACGTAATGTCTAATTTCATGTGTTCTAAATTAATATTTTTATACATCGACGACGTCGTAAACTTCCAATAAAGCACTATCACAAAAAATCATACCAGTACATATTTATATAATTATTTGTGTAACGACGTTGCTGAGAGATACGTATCCAGCGCACGAGCTGGTGGGTCGCAGTTCCGGTCTCTTCTAGAGGCTATGGTTGAATGGGAAGATGCCAATCTGGTCAAGTTCATTAACATCCACCCTCAATTTTGGTCCTTTCATAGAGGCAAAGGCTCAAGTTGCTGCCAAAAAGTTGGGGATCCTAGCTAAGGTGAGACGGTACTTCCCACCGGAACAGCTGGTCAAACTCTATCAAGCTCAAGTTCAATCGTGTATGGAGTGAATGAATGATAGGGGGTCGAGTCAAAGCTCCAAAATCTTGAGCATCGACTCACGCCGAGTTGCTAGCCCGTCGGTTTTCCACCGGTTGCATTTTAGGGTGTGTGCGACGGAATTGCATTAATTCCGCCAAGCCCGTTCCATCATCGGAGCACAAGACGAACGGTGTTGTGCCACCGGTAGGTACATGGTGGACACCTACACGAAAAAAATCTTTTTGGGAACACATTCTTTGTGCGTAGTGTAGCGAAATAAAAGAATGTCTACGCCAATCACACACGTATATTAATTTATGATTTTAAAAGACATAAATCCAAACATGAATATAAAATATATAAAACAGACAAATTAAAAACCTATAAAAATCATGTCGGTGACTTGTTGGTACCCAATATATGATTAAAAACGCAAAAAGTAACTAAGACACGGTTTTAAATTTGGTAACGATTGCAATCAATAAAGTGGTCTAGGAGCGTCTCCAGCTACAAAATTGCATAAAAGATGCGGCACTAAGTTGTTTTTACAACTCCTATACAATAGGCTAACAGAAAATAACAAGAAAACTAATTATTTGCTCAGAAGGTATGTTATACGAGTTTAATGTCTACGATAAAATACTTGAATTCATAATCTTCGTGAATATCCTGGAGACCCGTCGGTGGCTGTAAGGATTACGTGATCAACTGGCTCACGTACTCTATGAGAACTCGAACTAGACTTAATGCGAGTAGGATTCACAATCAGAAGCCTTCTTTGATTTGGTAGATGGGCCGTGGACCGATAACGTCGTCTGCTACGATCGGAATCGGGATATTATTGCTTTGAGCTAATCTCTTGAGACGTTTCTCATCATTATCATCATGACTGAAAATTAAAAAGTTTTCTGAGCACCATGCAGTAAGCATAGGTCTTTCGACGTTGAAAAATTGAATGAACACTACTGGCATCTACCCTAACAACCACCCAAAAAATCAGGACAATGCAATTTACTGCGACCTAACTCGTATATTCTGTCTACGGTGACTGGCCAAGAATGCAAATTGAACGTTACACATTGAAGGATGTGATAAATCAAATCGAACTGCCTTCTCGAACTCATAGTTACTCAGCTCAACGATATCACCAATTCACCAGTCCGGTCCATTCTAGTCCAGCGCTACTGGTTTACTAGACCGGAATAATGTAAATCGGGCTTTACTTTTCTCAACTATCCTTCTAAAAAACTTTTTAACAATGGGGCTCTGAGGTGGTCCCATTGTCACCAAGTCGGAAACTGATGATGAGATTCTATGAAAAATTTTTGTTCAGCGATATTTTCGCCAATTGTCAGCAGATTTCGATGATTCTTTTTTTGTTTGGAAGAGTATTTTCCTGGACTGTTCCCGTTTCAATTCGGTGAAATCTGACGAAGAACTTCGGAGGTAGGCAACGGAACTCTTCAATAAATGATAGCCAAGGGATCGGGATTGCTGAAATGTCATGTTTTGTTAGCGTTTACACCAGTTCTAAACATAACATTGCGCCGGTAAGCTGTTAATGGGTTCTGTGTCAAAAAACTAAAAAATAACCAAAAACACCGACTTCCTAAATTAAAGTTCTTTTCTTTCTACTGAAGTTAAGTATTTTGTACCTTGTAGTGTTTTGTTTTTAGAAGTCGGTTGTATTTTTTGAAAAAGTTTTTTATTGTAAAAAAGTTTTATTTTTATGTCTCTTTCATACTTAAAATTAAAGCAATGTTGTATCCTGCTGTTAAATTGGACTTCTTAGATTTTGATGACTTTAATACCCGTAATCAAGAAAACTACCAATTCATTATGCTTTTAAATAAAGGATAATGATTTAAAACCATTCCTCATTCCACAGTCACGATAGACCTAACTGAAGATTCCTTATTGAAACAGAACTATCCTAGTCATAATAAGTTAAAAAAGTATGCAAAATTAAATAGGTTTATTAAAAAATGTTATCGGTACAAAATACAACATAAACAGTCTTTAAAGAATATTCCACTCAGGAAGGAACGTGTTGACCTGATTAGTAAATTAAATAACTATCAAATTAAACTTGAAGATAGCATAAAAATATATGAAATTGATACACAGCACTTACAGTCTGAAATACAGGTACTCGAAGCTTCACTAAGTTCTCTTAATAGTAAATATATACAATCTCAGAACCAAATAAGAGAACACATTCTTGCTGCAAATGAGTTAGTCATGTGTCAGTGTACTTGCCAGACAGTATCAAATCTTGATGCTGTCCAGCCTGAGGTATCGGACGCCCCGTCCCAGGCGGTTAATTTATCCCAAGGCTGTGTCATCAACCAAGTTGTAATTGATTGTGAACAGGATTTATCTCAAATTGAACAGCCCAAGATTAATAGTTTCTTATCTGTGAAAAGTGGTTATCATTCAGTTATGTTCTCAGACAGCATAGGAAGAGGTTTAGGTAAATTATTAAGTAACAATCTGAGTTATCCTATACAAAATTACTGTATGCCAAGTTCATCATACAAGCATATTATGGCGTCATTAAGAAACAATAATTTTAGTTCTAATACCAATATTACAGTGTTTATAGGGAATAGTTTAAATGTAAAAAAAGCAGATATCACGGACAATCTAACTGAGATGTTAAAGTTAAATTGTAATAAAATTATATTGTGTGCATTTCCTTATTTTGAACAATTGTCAAGTAGACAAAATAATTATATTCATAGTTTAAATAAACACATGCACTTTTTAGTAAGTCACTATAGTGACAAGTTTATGTTTTTTGACACAAACATTTTTGTGGAAAATTTAAAATCGACTAGGGATACAGTGTATTTGCCAATTAGTTTTAGACACACAATAGCAAGGCTATTAGCTTATTTTATTAACTCAGACATAAGTAGTATGTCGCAGTCTTGTATAATTAAATCCACAATGTTTAGTAATTTTACTAAGAATCAGGTGGAGAGCCTTAGTAACGGTAGCTATAGTGCTACAAATACTTATAAAAATTGTACGGAGTTTCCATGTATCTCTATGGATACTCATTTAAACTAGTACATAAGACAACAGAGGATACCAGCGACAGAATAGTTATGCCTACCATTAACAAGGTATCTTCTTGCTCTTTAGTAAATAGTTGTCAAAAAGGGAGTCAGCAGCATGCCTTGAAATTATTTCATCAAAATATTCAAGGTGTCTCTTCCAAATTATTAGAAATTGAAATGTTTTTAGAAAAAACCATGTTTGACATTGTATGTTTTAGTGAGCACTGGTTGAAGGATTACTAGATGCTAATTAGTTATGAAAATTATAATGTGGGCAGTTGTTTTAACCGCAAATCTATGTTACGTAGTGGTTCCCTCATCTTATTAAAAAAAAACTTAAAATTTAAGCAACGTAATGACATCGTTAACTTATCAGTGGAACATTGCATCGAGCTGTCCTGTGTTGAGCTAGATAAGCATATCATAGTGTGCGTGTACAGACCCCCAAACCCTCAAAACTTTATTTTATTTGAGTCAACAATAGAAGATATCCTTGCGAAACTTGCAGCAGGTAACAAGCCCGCGATTATTTGTGGGGATTTTAATATTAATATTTTAGAAATTAATTCAAATAGCAGCAGATTTATAAGCCTTTTTAAATCGTTTAATTTGTCTAATGTGTTTACAGAACCGACTAGGGTAACACCAACTTCTTCAACCTGTATCGATAATGTATTCTGCGATTGTGAATATTTAGATAAAGCCATAGTTAATTACCTTCCCTCTGATCATAGTGGTCAATTGGTAACATTTCAGTTTAAAGCAGCCTTGGAAAAAATTCATATACAATATAGGCCAATTACAACTGGAAAACTAGCTAAATTCAATGGTACCTTACAAAATAAGTTAAATTTTCTAGGCCATAACATTGAAGATGCTAATAAATTTTATGATAATTTCTTTTCAGTGGTTCTAAAGGAATTCAATGCAACTTTTGAAAAGAAGTCTAAGGATACTTTCCCTAAGTATGTATTTAGTGACTGGGCGACTAAAGGCATTAGGATAAGTAGGGAAAGACTATATGAGCTATATGGCCTTAAGCCTGTCATAAACACTGATTCTTTTAATAAGTTTGTAAACAAATATTCTAAAGTGTTCAGAAATACTTGCAAGGTAGCTAAAGCCCTATATATTAGCAATAAGATCAAATCGTCAGAAAATAAAATAAAGACAGTTTGGAAAGTTATTAATAATGAAACTAATAGAAATAAAGAACGAAACACTGATTATTTACTGGAGACTACACATGGTGCCAAAAGCTCTAATTTAGAAGTAGCTCAAGAATTTGTAAATTTTTTCACCAATATACCAACTAAAACTACGGAATATTTAAATTCTTCACCTGAGGTCTCATATAATTTATTAAAAGCTAACGTTCCAGGTTGTACGGTTGAATTCCAGTTCAAACATATCAACCCTGTGACAGTCATAAAAGCTTTCCGGCAAATCAAAATCAAATTGACCGAAGACATATGGGGAATGTCTATTAAAGTGTGCACGTCCATAATTGAAACTATAGCACCATACTTGGCTTTAATATTTAATTTATGTGTGGACCAAGGAGTCTTTCCGGATATAATGAAATATAGTAGGGTTATACCACTATTTAAATCGGGCGACAGCAAAGACACCAATAATTATAGACCTGTATCTGTTTTGCCGGTTTTTAGCAAAGTGTTTGAAAAAGTAATGCTCAATCAGATGCTCAATCATTTTAACATCAATAAAATTTTACACGATCAACAGTATGGTTTTACCAGGGGTCGTTGTACGACTGACGCTGGTGCCACGTTGTTAAAACACATATACTCAGCGTGGGAAGAGGCACAAGATGCCATAGGAATCTTTTGTGACCTCTCCAAGGCATTTGATTGTGTAAATCACGAAACCTTGCTCCTAAAGCTAGGACATTACGGACTAAGTAAACTTGCACTCAGTCTAATAAAATCTTACTTAAATGATAGACAGCAGCAAGTTCAAATAAATGGTGTCAATTCACGGGGTTTAAAAGTCAAAATGGGGGTACCTCAAGGCTCTATTTTGGGTCCTTTCCTCTTTCTAGTATATATTAATGATCTACCCCATCTTTTAAAAAATCACCCTCATATGGTATTATTTGCTGACGATACGTCCTTAATTTTTAAGATAGATAGACGTTCCATAAATCTTGACGACGTAAATAACGCCCTACAGCAGGTCCAAAATTGGTTTACTGCTAATAATTTAGTATTAAATGGGAAAAAAACTAAATGCATCAGATTTGCCTTACCGAACGTTAAAAGAAATGATTGCGACATAGTATTGAACAAGGAGAAACTTGAATTCGTCGAAAACACGGTTTTCCTGGGGATTACGCTTGACTCAAGGCTACAATGGGGTCCTCATTTAACATCTCTTGCGGGACGGCTTAGTTCAGCAGCATACGCTGTCAGAAAAATCCGTCAATTTACCGATATAGATACCGCGAGGCTGGTCTATTTTAGTTACTTTCATAGTATCATGTCTTACGGTATCTTATTATGGGGACGTGCTGCAGACATCGAGTCTATATTTATCCTGCAGAAAAGAGCCATCAGAGCCATTTACAATCTCCGTCGGCGTGATTCCCTAAGAGAACTGTTTAAGGATATCAACATCATGACGGTACCTTGTCAATACATTTACGAAAATATTATGTATGTTCGGAAAAATCTTCATCTCTTTAGCAAGATTAGTGACAGGCATAATTTTAATACTAGAAATAGGAACAAATTAGATCAACCCCGATTCAGATTGGCCAAAGTACACACTTCTTTTATGGGGTACTGTATTAAATTTTATAATAAAATACCAGTTGATATTCTCGTACTGAATGAGAGAAAATTTAAAGCATGCATAAAACGCACACTATGTAGGCAAGCGTATTATAAACTGGAAGATTATATCCTCGATAAAAACGCTTGGCTAAATGCTGGTCCTGCTCCACAGTCACAGCTGCTTAGGTCCACTTTTTAGGTTTTTATGTTTTCATATTTGGAAGAGATGCTCGCTCCTTTTAGAGGTTCTTACATTATTTCGTTTATTTATTCTTATATACATACAAATTATATTATTATATTAATTACTTATTTATTCTTTTTGATGTAAGAACTTAATCGTTCTCTTTATTAATTTATTTTTCATTATTTGGTCATTGACAACCATAGTTTTGTGTAAAGTAGAAGCATATTTTTCAAATTTTGTAAATGTGAGTACCATGAAACCATTTACATTTTATGTGAGTAGTTATAGTTTTACTTGTTGGACTTGAACGAGCATGGTGGTTGAGAGCATGTCATGCTCACTCAAATGTCTCGCTGATGGCGGCGCGTGGGTTTGATCATTCGGTTCCCTTCGAAATTGTTGAGCTGAAGGGTGCCGATACACGCGTCATGTTCGTGAACAGGCGCCGTCGGTTGAGACTGGTCATCTCTTAACTGCCATTGGCTTATTTTAATCTTTATATTTAAAATTCTTATAATAAGCCCTTTTTTTTTCTTTGCATTGTCCTCACATGCAGAAGCAACAAGTATATGTAACTTGGAATTTTGTAAAACAGAACATGATTTAAAAGAGTGTCCGTGGAGTTTCTTGCACGTTCTTCTCCATAGAGATCTACGCTTTGGAACGTGCAAATAGCTTCCATGTTTTTGACTGACCGACCTTGACGTTTCAAAAGTGCCTGTGAATGGTTTATTTGAAATAAAATGCTTTGAATTTGAATTTGAATTTGAAATTTAAATTAAAAACCTTTAGCAACTACATTACTATTGTTATAAAATCATTTACATCAATTGTCTACATTTTATTTTTGTGACGTAATTAATGCAATAATCTTAATTAAAGCACTTATTCTTTGCACTTATTACTGACTGAGTGCCACAACTATAACAATATCACTGAAGCCGTTTGTTCATCGTACTCTTTGTGAGTATTTTCACTTAATACAATTGAAAACTGAACATTATTGAATGCCAAAATCGTAAATATATTTAGATTTTTCGTGTATCGCGGTAAACACAAGTAAAACACATGAGAATCATTTAACCTGTTTTGTTATTTTTAAGATGATAAGTAACTGTCACTAATTTTAACACACATTTTAGGCTGAAAGAGATGGCATTATGTTATTTTAACAAGAGCAAACGGTAGAACATGCTCATTTAGTACATTTGGCATTTAAAAATAAAAAAATCAAAATTATTTGAAACCAACATTGAAAATTTTATATGAAATAGCTTCATAATATATTGTCATGCCCAATGCTTTACCGCTTAAAATGCTACTAACCATCTAGCTAAGTAACTGCAAGAGCCTGAACCAGTCTCAGTGGCGTAGCTAGCCTCCGGGGCGGATACTGTGGTGTCACCCTAAAAATGACCCCCCCCCCCCCCCAATAATTATGAGTTACGCCTTCGTTCTGGTGTCGGCAGTTGCAAGCCATTTTTCGGAAGGGAGGGTAGGTGTTTTTATTTACATCACTATTACAAACAAAATCTCAAAAATTTGTGCACCTAGCCTCGGTTTATTTGGATTTTCTCTTTACACTCAAGCGAGCTCGAAACATTTTCGTATCCCACCTCGTATAGGTTTTATTTTATTTGATCAGGTTTTTGAGTCATGGCCACTCGAATAAAGAGAAATTCTGTTCTGTTTTTTTCATTTACACAAGGAATTACTCCAGTATCGTGTCTGCGTTCACAAACATGTAAACTCACATACACAAACAGCCAGAGGTCACGATGAGGAGTGATGATGACGTCACGCTGAAATAGTTGCACGAAGGCTGCGCTGACGTTCAATGTCGAGGGTTACCAGTTTAGAGGTAAGCGGTTCAGAGAGTAAAGTCCCTCACACCTCAATTGAAAAAGAGGATCCTCCGACCAGACGGTGATTGTGTCTGGCGGGCAATTGCCCGATAGTTGATATTCGGGCTGATGTATATGTTCAAATCGCACAGTAAACTGCTTGCGCGATGCAGGATTTTGACGAAGTAGTTCGCTGCTAGTTGATTAGATGGCGTAGCGGTTTCTTTTTGTTGCGACGTACAAATATATTAACATTTAAATAATTATTGGACGTGAATGACACTTAGCACTTGCATACGTGCACACTCGCTGCCTGCCGTAGCGCGACTGTCCTTTCAGTATAGTATAATGTACTCTGTGGACTGTCCTTAGTCGGATTCAAAGAGTATAGTAATATATGGTCGGATTAAATCCACCGTCGCAATCGTCAAACGTGTTCTACACGGATGTAAAACGTGTTCTACACGGATGTAATCTAGCGTTCCATCCAATCCTATCCAAGGTGACCTTGGAGGGAGGCACGATTGCATCCGCGGATTGTGTTTCGACTACACGGATGTAATCTATGCTCCATCACGGGCGACGGCGAGCTTCATTGTGAATCGCGCTCGCGTAGAGATAAGACGTAGAAATGGCTCCTAATTTATCGAAACCGGTCAAGAGCGAGTTGGACTCGCGCACCGACGGTTCCGTACCATCATTAAAAAATGAATGCTTGTGAACGGACGGACAGCAGAGGCTTTGTTATAGGATTCCGTTAGTTACCCTTTAGGTACGGAACCCAAAAAAAGGATTTTTTTTTTGAGAACGTACAAATAGCGCTCTTTCGTATGATACGGTGATACCCCACATGCCCTAGTAGCCACTTTGAATTTTTAGAACCCTCTCAGTCGCTGTTGCAACAAAAAAAAATTTTTTTATTTCTTTCGTATTTGCAAACTAATTGAACAAACTTCATCTAAAACTCTCAAGTGGACAGTATTAGTAGTTCTTGTGATACCCAGCTGTGTCAGACGGACAGACTTAGTCACAGCATAAGGGTTCCTTTTTACCATTTTAGTACGGAACCCTAAAAAATACAGTATCTGAAGCGCTGCACAGACTGGTATTTGGTCCTAAAAGTTGGCCGAAATCATGTTTTTATAGGTATATTAGTTCTACTCCCTCTAAGCCATTGTTTCCAAAAATATCGATAATCGCACCAAACAATAGAAAAAAACACAAAGCGCTAGTACTATCCATCACGTGGTGGGTTCAGTCGGAAGTTACCGTTCGCCTACAGTGTTCGTGTGATTGTTCGATGCGCACAAATATCTTTGTTTTGAAATATTTGCCATCTTGTGACTTAACGATTTTCTGTTGGTTTTCACTATGGATTGTGCAGAACCAGGTATGTACTTTATTCGGCACTTAATTTTAACAACTAATCTAGGTATAGCCTTTCTTCATTTATGTCCTTGAAATGTGTACACCAAAAAAAACTGCTATAAAAACACATTTTGGAAGATCAAAGGAGGTTTTAATATATTTCTCACCATTTCTTAGCCAAAATTTTAATTGTTAATTATAGAATAGTCCTTATAGGATATAATGAAACACG
Source organism: Lacanobia oleracea (assembly GCA_950371165.1). Classification (NCBI taxonomy): domain Eukaryota; kingdom Metazoa; phylum Arthropoda; class Insecta; order Lepidoptera; family Noctuidae; genus Lacanobia; species Lacanobia oleracea. The sequence goes on from OX493385.1 coordinate 12,051,206, forward strand.
AAACAGCCACCCCAAAGTACCCCCCTATTTTTAGTGATTTTTTTTTCGTAGGTACTATCGATATTTTAGTAAATTAAGTTTAACTTAAATTTTGAGTATTTTTGTTATAGGTTCTTCTGTCCTAACGGGCATGAGGAAGAGGAAAATTAAAAAAAAACTCGCACTATCGGACGACGTTCTAAATTTATTATTAGAAAGTGACATTTTTAATGTAAATTTTGAAGACGACGACGAAAATGACGAATAAATGCTTGTACATATAACGTGTGCCTTTTTTTAACTTTTACAAGCTAATAATGAAATAAAACCATGTTAGACAGTCATTAAGGGTATCAAATATTTTTGGCCAAATTTTAGGACTAAATACCAGTCTGTGCGCTGGTTAAAGGAACGATGAATTCTCTAGTCATTCAGTTTTTTCATCTGCCTAGCCTTTTCCCAACTACATTGGGTTCGGCTTCCAGTCAAACCGGATTCAGCTGAATACCAGTGTTTTACGTGGAGCGGCTGCCTACCAGACCTCCACAACCCATTAACTGGGTAACACTGTACATCTTGGCAAGACTGGAGTCAGATTTACTGGCTTCTGACAGTCCGTAACGACTGCCAAAGATCTACAAATAACAGCCGGGACCAACGGCTTAACGTGCTTTCCGAGGCACGGAGGAAACTCGTTATGTTAAGACGGTCACCCATCCACAGACCAACCTTGGCAAGCGTTGCTTAACCTTGAAGGTCGACTCGTGCGGCTGTTATTATTTAGCCACGAGCTCCTCCTCATTCAGTTTATTGGAATTATTTATTTACTACATATTTAATCGATAACCTATACCAACAATAACATTTAATTCATAATTGGACGTGAATGACACTTAGCACCCGCATACGTGCGCACTCTGCGACTGTCCTTGGTTGGATTAAATCCACCGTCTACACAGATGCAATCGACGCGCTCCATCTGTTGATGGAAATGCGCGCCCGTCATCCGAGTGCGTTGAAGGTCAATCTAAAATTTGGATGACTTCTGCCGTCTACACGGATGTAATCTAGCAAGGTCACCTTGGATAGGATTGGATGGAACGCTAGATTACATCCATGTAGGGGTTTCAGCAATTGACGCGCTCCATCTGTGGATAAAAGTGCGCGCCCGTCCTCCAAGGTTTGAAGGTCAATCTAAAATTTGGATTACATCTGCAAGGTCACCTTGGATTGGATTGGATGGAAGGCTAGATTACATCCGTGTAGAAGGGGTTTTACACATGACACGGTTGAGCAGAGACAGGGGATTTCTATATATTTCGTAACGCGATCAAAACAAGGATGTGAGACACTCGATTGCACCGCTTGAGTTCATTCATCATGCTCACCGAACGCAACTCTGTCTGTTCTGTTACAGCTAGTACACTACACATCTTTGTTCCGGTCTGTACTCATCTCAGCGTAGTTTCAGTTGATACACCCAAACCTCCAAGCATCTCCTCTCTTCCCCGCTTAGCACATCTCCGTTTTGGTTTCCGATCCTTTGTCTTCGCTGTATGGAATATATATATATAAATTCCACAATGCACTGCAATTTGCACAATGCTCTCGCCATCATCATCTTCCTGCCCTTATCCCATGTTACTTGGGGTCGGCGCAACACGTTTTATTCTTCCACTCTGTTCTATCAGTCGTCACTCTATCACTAACTCCCTTTTCTTTCATATCGCTCCTCACACAATCCATCTATCTTTTCTTTGGCCTTCCTCTCCCTCTCCATCCATCCACATTTATGTTCATAACTCTTCTAGTTATATGCGTTTCATCCCTACTCTTCACATGACCATACCAAGACAAGCGATTCCCTTTCAACTTTTCGGTCACTGGCGCCACTTTTAAAGTGCCTCTAATGTATTCATTTTTCACTTTATCCACTCTTGTTACTCCACACATCCATCTCAACATTCTCATCTCCGCTAAATGCAATCTATTTTCATCCGTCTTTTTCGCAGCCCAACATTCTGATCCATACGTTACGACAGGTCTTATCACGGACTTATATATTTTCTCTTTTAAATTTGAGGGGCATCCGAGGGTCACAAGTTGTTCCAGTGACCTGTCGCCATTTCATCCATCCTGAGTTGATCCGGTGCGTTACGTCTCGGTCTATATCGCCATCTTCCTGGACAAGCGACCCGAGATACCGAAAGTCGGAGCAAATCGGTATACTAAAAAAAAAATACAATGCTCTCGCCATACTAAAAAAAAAAAATCTCTATGCTTGTGATCAGCCCATAGATTTAGAACTATGGATCAGCCATTCAGCTGCTGTCATGTCATGTCACTTTTGGTTTTGATTATCAGTGGATTTCACTTCACTTTGACATTAGTATTGTTGAAAAATATACATTTTGTATTCTATAAACTGGAAAGTTCTCTCAGTCTAATCGTTATTTTATACAACGTGGTACATTAATCCATCGAATAAATTGTGATGAATACCTAAGAAATGCTTTTGTGTTTGTTCGCGATGTAACATAGCTATTTACTCTTGTGTATAGTTAATTACGTATTTCTTGTGACTGCTACAAATTTAATTTGCCTAGTTCAACTTTTCAAGGTTTCCCAACCAAGGATTAAATTATTATAATGGCTACCGCGCCGAGCGGTACTCACAACTTTAAAGTTGTCTTACTGGGGGAGGGATGTGTTGGAAAGACGTCTTTACTACTGCGTTACATCGAAGATAAATTCAATGACAAACATCTTACTACGCTGCAGGTATCAACGACTTGAAAGCCTCTGACTACGATAATTTAAAGAAAATTAAATTTTTATTACTCCCAACAGTGTAGCCTAGTATTTATTAAATACATTACTTTACTTTCACTTATATTTATTATGTTAGGTACAATTTATACTACTGTAATTGCGATTCTATTTGGTAACACGAGCACACAAGCTGACTGAACACAATATTTGGGTTATATGAAAAATCCTCTCAAGTCTATATAGTGCTCTACAAGTTTAGCCAGGCTTTGGGATGGATCAAATCTCTTTATCAAAAAATATGCAATATTGATCTGTTTTTGCTGGGATTGACATTCACTATTGTTTCAGGCCACCTTTTTGAATAAGAGGTTAAACATTAATGGTAAGCGTGTTAACCTTTCTATTTGGGACACTGCAGGTCAAGAAAAATTCCATGCTTTGGGTCCTATATACTATCGAAATTCCAATGGAGCTATTCTCGTATATGACATCACTGATGAAGATTCATTTGGAAAGGTAATTTCTGACATATTTATGTTAACTCTTAACCGACTCATGGCCAATGACACACCTGCCGCGTCACATCGAACTTACTTAAAAACAGATTTTTAAATATTGAGATAAAGAGAACTACCACTTTTTATCCTAAATGAAACATTGAAGCCGACAATACCCTCGGTCATTAAATTAAAATTCATATTTTATAACTCAGGGTTGGCAAGCCTTTGGTAACAGTAAACAAACTTATATAGGGCGGTAGTAAAATTTAGAATTCACCACAATTATTAAACACTGGTTGACCCGCGCAACTTCGTCTGCGTCACAATTTTCATTACTGCTCTGCTCCTATTGGTCTTAGCGTGATGATAGCCTATAGCCTTCCTCAATAAATGGGCTACCTAACATGAAATAATTTTTCAAATCTTACCAGTAGTTCCTGAGATTAGCGTGTTCAAGCAGAGAACAAACTCTTCAACTTTATATATTACTATAGATTTGTATGAGTGTTTTAATTGTTTTTACAATAAAAAAAAACCTGTACAAATTATTAAACATTTGTATGTTTTTATTGTTTTTACAAAACAAAACACAAATGTTTCATAATTGTGGTGAAAAAGCTGATTTTTTATTAGATTAATAGAAATCTTATCAAAATCAGCCTTTTAGGTATCAAAAATTACTTCTGTCTTGTAATAATTAAAATCAATAAATGCTTATTATGTCAATCAATGTCTTTTATATCAGTCTTCATATTGTCTCACCAAGTCACCACATTAATTAACTTTACATAACACTAAACATTTGCTTGCTGGTAAATTTCTTAATCTGAATGCTAGAATTATACCCAAGTCATGTTCAAACTGAGCATAAATTGGAAGCAGTTTGTCTTGTATATTCAGTTCTGTTTTTAAATCTGAGAACAATGCTCTAAAATACTTTTTGCTGCACAACAATCAGGGTCTGGCATATTTTTATTGGGCGGTAGGCGGCTTAGGTTTCTCCTTAAATATTCTTACTTTAAACTTTGTTTTCTTTTTCACACATTCCTCTTCTACTGAATCTATAATTTCTTCAATGCTAGTGTCTGAATTATGAACATTGACTATTGGTCATGGTTGAATTCGCGTTTCTTTGAAATATGCAAAATCGATTGACTACATTCAGGAAAAAACTGAATGTCTTTGTTTTCATCAAGTTTGATACCAGTTTATTGGGATGAGCAGTAATCCTATTCTTGTAGGCACTAACTGCTTGTGTAATTTGTTCTTTATCTTTTGGTATTCTTAAGTCCCGATGTAAGATATCATTGGTCATATACCAAGGTGCATTAGTTATAATCCTTAGCATTTTTGATTGGAACCTTTGTAGTATGTCAATGTTTGAATTGGATGCCGTGCCCCACAGCTGATTCCATATGTCCAGATGGGCATGATGATACACTTATAAATCCTGAGCTTATTTTCCAGGGACATCTTGGATTTTTTTGATAGTAGCCAATAGTGTTTTCTGAGTTGTAGGCTTAATGCTTTTCGCTTCGTGAATATATGTTTTCGCCAGGTTAGTCGCCGGTCTAAGTACATTCCAAGGTATTTAGCTTCTTCCGCTTGGGGAATGACAACGTTATTTAATCGTACAGGTGGACATGTATCTCTTCTTGTTGTGAACGTCACATGTACAGATTTAGTTTAATTTGCTTTTATTCTCCATTCTCTTAGCCAGTTCGAAATTTCATCTAAGCTTGTTTGACGCCTGGGCGGCATCTTCATGTACAGCTAGTGTAGCAGTGTCATCGGCAAACGTACCTAACACTACTCCTTCTGACACGGGGAGATCAGCTGTGTAAAGAAGGTAAAGAGTTGGACCCATCACACTGCCTTGGGGGACTCCTGCCCGTATTTCGTGTAGTCCAGTTATTTCATTGCCTTGTTTGACAAAGATTTTTATTAAATCCTACTTAGAAAAGGGGTACTCTCTTTTCTAAGTAGGATTTAATAAAAATGTAGATATTTATTGGAATAGATTTTTTGATTTTATATAAAAGGCTCTCGTGCCAAACTCGATCGAAAGCCTGTGATATATCTAGGTAGGCGGCCGAGCAGTATTTTTTTTCTTCATATGTTTCATGAATTTTTTCAACCAGCCGATTTATTTGTTCTATGGTACCATGACTTTGTCTAAACCCGAATTGGTGATCAAGTAACAATGAGTTTTGGTTTATTAGTGGTGTGAGTCTTTTCATGAACAATGTCTCCAATAGTTTTGAAGGAATAGACAACAAGCTAATGGGCCGGTAAGACTTCACATTCCCAGGGCACTTTCCAGGCTTTGCTATCATAATTATTTGGGCTACTTTCCATTGAGAGGGTAGGTAGCCCTTCAAAAGCATTGCATTGTATAAAGCGGTGAGGAAAGTAATGCCAGCTTCAGGAAGTTCCTTCAATATTTTTGCTGTAATTAAATCATACCCAGGTGCCTTGTGTTCATTTAGTTCTTTGATAGCAGTTCTTACTTCATTTTTCGTAACTTTTTCCAGAGGTAAGTCGAGTTGGTATGTTTGCTGTAAGTATGATGTTATTTCACTATGCAATGTTTGTGATCCTTGAGCATCGTTGGGTGTAAATACTTTACTTAGATGTTCGGCAAAGGTTTGTGCTTTTTCGAAGTCACTTTTGGCCCATGTGTTATCACATTTGCGTATCGGTGCCCGGCTTGCTACAGGTCCTTTAAGCTTTTTTGTTGCTCGCCAGAGAGAATAATTCGAACTTGCTGTTGCATCGAGGTTTTTGGTATATTCCTCCATGTCTCGATTTTGATCACTGAGTGCTAATTTAAGACGAGCTGTGACATAGTTAAGATGTTTCTTGTCAGCAGGGTATCTCGTCGTTTGCCAGCGTTTTCTTGCTTTGCGCTTATCTTCCAGTAAATCTCTGACTGTTTGAGACCACAATATATCTGATAAACTAATACAAACATTTTGATGACCCCTGTAACATTTTACTAGAATAAATAAATCCTACCTTGTGAGGCGGTATTTCCTTTAAATACTTACGATTACGAATCGAACAACAAAAATAACGTTTTCTCTTAGCATATCGACGCAAGATAACGGCTAAATACGCATAAAACATCACAGGGGGGCCAATGACGCTCTAGGTGCGTCACCCTTGATGTAGGCCCATGACGCGCCCAGGCGCGTCATCGTTCAATGTTTGGAGCCTGGCTAAAGTATGCATGAAAATGACGGGGGCAATGAGTCTGTTAAATAAAATCAAGTCATATTCAGCAACATAAGATATAAAAATGTGACATAGTGCTGAATAAAGAACACTTGGTAGATAATGTCATGTACATTGATAAGTAGGCAGATTAGACAGAGACTCAAAACATGTATTCAGACATCCACTTGGTGTCTTGCATTAACGCCCTGCTGCAACTTAACCATACAAGAAGTTAATTTAGACTGGTTAGTCACAAATAGTTAAATATTGGTTGATTTCAACTTGTCTGTGAAATATGCGTTTCACTGTCACTCCTCACCCCTGCTGTCACATGAATTTGCAACTGTGAACTTTACGACTCGTAGAGTGTTCCAGGTGGCAACTACGATTAATTCTACCTGTAGTACAGTATATTTACCACTTTCAAATATAAATGTAAAGACATAGGGATTTTATTATAGGTGAAAAACTGGGTGAAGGAACTCAAAAAGATGTTGGGGTCTGATATAGTCCTGACAATTGCTGGAAATAAAATAGATTTAGAACATGAAAGGACAGTTCCCCTAGAAGAAGCAGAGAGGTATGTTTACGTCACATGATCACCTGATTGACACAGTTGCATTCAAATAATTGATGTATATGATAGTAACAGTAAGTAATATAAATGAAAGAAAAATTCTTGTATTTCAGCTATGCCAACATGGTCGGTGCTCAACATTTTTACACATCAGCAAAATTAAACCAAGGAGTGGAAGAGCTCTTCCTGGATCTTACAAGGACAATGATTGAGAGGTATGAGCAAAACTCTCAAACAGATGTGAACAGAACATCGCAAGTTGTGGTTGTGGACGATGAAGCAGCACCAGCGCCAACCTCTTGTTGCTCAGGGAACAGAACCAACTAAAAGCATTTTATAAAATAATCATCTACTATTCTGTGTAGAGTGTAGTTCAAGTCATAAACATTATACATGTCTATGGACAGATAAATGTATGTAATTCTTTTGCTATTATACTTGTAAAAATGTAATATATTATTTGCATACAGATGATTAATTAAAAAAAAAATGTTTTAAATGGTAGCTACTATATTTTGTTGTCTTTTATATCATGAATGTGGAATTAAACAATTAACATATATACATTTATTATTAAGAATGGTGCATACCAAAAATCACTGTTTAATTATTATACAATATTTTGCCTAAGCTCTAAGATGTCAGAATTTATGTAAGCTAGCAAATTAATGCACATTTGATAATGATGCTGAAAGTGTTTGATTGTGGGGAAAACAATCACTTCTGTCGTAAAATTATTCTTATTATCTACTAGTGACCCGCCCCGGCTTCGCACGGGTGCAAATAATATGCAACCTTCCTCGAGAACCACACCATCTATTAAAAACCGCATTAAAATCCGTTGTGTAGTTTTAAAGATCTAAGCATACATAGGGACAGACAGACAGCGAAAGTGACTTTATTTTATACTATGTAGTGATTCATTCTAATGCTTTTATTATTTTATATTCTAATTGTTATAGTTAAGCTTAGGGCAAATTCAAAATTTATATTTCCATCTTTGCGATTTGTTCACGTACAACCCGAGGAATTGCGATTGATTTAAGTTTTTGCTAAGCGAACAACTAAAATGCTTTAAAAATTTGTCGACATTTATGTAGATGAATTAATTTATATCTGTTGATACTAATGTTATTGTTTCTAGTAATTAAATGTATGATATATAAGGCTATGTCTTCTTTATGTATGGGGGCATGGAGTGATATTTTATTGTGCCAGGTAACTGAGTAATTCTTCTTTAATTTATACCTAGTCTGGTAGGTAAACACAGGCCAAGTTTTGAAACAAATGTGGAAACAAGCAGAGAACCATATGGTCAAGCTCATGCTTGATTCATCAACTTGTGATGTGCAGGTTATCCTAAATATTCTCTTAGATGAATCAACACCAATTTCTGTTCTCCACAAAATCATGATGGGTAGATCTAGGGCAGGGATGGCGAACCTTTAGCACGTGTGCCGGTGGTGGCACGCCGCAAAATAATTCGGGCATGCCAATGTAAGATGCATCCAGGTAATTTGTAATAGGAAAAAAGCAGCTTAATATTTCCTTTTTGTGACCTACGATATTGACTTCAGTATGAATTTCAGGTTAACAAATTAATAGCAACAGCTTTGTTATTTTTGTCCATTAAATTACCAAGTTGAGATTTTTAAATGGCACGGTTATCAATAAAGGTTCGCCATCCTTTTCTAGGGTGAAGAGCTTATCGCCCATCCATCGACTTTCGTTATTTTTCTTTTGTCTGAGAATGTTTTGTATCCTATGTTGAGATTATTATGTGTAGGCTTATGTTGGACGTTCGACATTCAATATTGTAAAATGACTGTAAACATAACTACCTAAGCGCCAGACTAGGTATATTGTGAAGATTGTAAGGAAGGGTAATGCTCTGACATAGGGTAATAACGCACCAAACATCAACATATAGTTGTATTATGATGTGCCGTGTGTTAGGTGAAATGCTAAATGAAACAAATACTTTTTGTTAACAATATTCTAATATGCACTACTAGTGTGACTAAAACGATAACAAAAAACTTGATCTAAACAGTACCTATGCAGCATGCTAAACAGTTATTTCAAATTATTCGAATATTTTTCGCTGAAAATAATCATATTTCACTTTCAAGTAATGAAGAAACACTACTTATATTGTGTATTATATTCACTGCAATAAAGGTTTCATGGATTTGCCAATAACAGTTTATTATTTTTTACCTTCAGGATTATTTTTTTTTTTTCAACTGTGAACCACTTTACTAATATTAAAACCAATAACTCAAATGAAATGCTTGCAGACTTAAAATGTATTGCCCGATCGCAGGCAGACAAAGTTAACACACTCAGCATAACCATACATTTATATTAACTCCAATACATGTTATATTACGAAATAGATTAATTAATTCTACATCAAATGCACATTTAATAGCCAACTTAAGAGGTAAGTGCCTTCGGCAGGATGCGTTTATTTCGCTATCTGTATGAATTCACTTTTGTACCAATGTTTCTTCTGATTGTAAATTTAAGTTTATTTACAATACATATGTCTTTGAAATAGTAAAGGGACACTATATATGGTACATATTTTCTAAATATAGCGTAATTTTTTTGTAAATCTATAACCATGTCTCTCTCTCTCTTAGGAGACCCCAGGCTTAATGTTGTCTAATACTTATTCGAAATAAAAGGAGCAATAATAAATTCTTACATACATTTATGTAAATCATGAATATGAAACTACATAATCCACTATCGATTGTCATCTACTTCTGACTTGTGCTAGCTTTTCTTTTCTGCGACAATGTCCGCAAGACTTCCATGTCTCCATCATTTAAATCAATAAACTTTTTGAAATCTGACTTTTTACAATCATATTGGAACTTTTGTGTTGTATCACAGTTATTTATATTTGTTGTGGAATCGGAGCATATGTTGTTTGCAGCTAGATCTACAATGTCGCCAGGGATAACACTGTGTCACTTCTCTAATTGAACATCCTGGTCCTTCTGTTTCAATGCATTTTTGGATTTAGGTTTCACAGTTGTTTCTTCGACAGCATTTTTATTTTCAGTATCCAAAGGTGGTAAGTCTAAGAGATAGGGCATCATGCTTCGAGATTTTTCTTCGTTAGATAACCACTCCATCTACAACAAAAAAATAAAATGAGTGAGCACTACATACAACGGCGAACATTAGAAAACCGTCGCGACACCTATTAGCAGAACTTAGTTGTTGCCTGACGCAAGTTAATGAGTACACACCTTCTGACGATGATCTCTCACAGCGTCGTCACAGATATCAATGCACATTTGCTCAGTGAGGCGTCCGTCGTCCGAGGCATAAGCTGCGGCTTGCCACGCGACCCCCAGCTTGGACAGCGCTCGGCCCGACATGCCGGCTGTGCGGGCGGCCAGCGTCGAGCACAGCTCACTGTAGTCGAACTGATCCACGCTCAACCGTCTGGAAAACAATTATTTTCTTAACACAGTATGAACGTCAAAAGAGCTACAAAATGCAAATATCTAGGGCTTTTTCTCACTGACGACCTTAGGGACAATGTTGATATTGACAAGGTGCGGATTGGCGGTCCGAGGTAACATTATTGGCCCGAAGAATCGCTCGGTGTAGCAATCAAGTGAAAGTAACACTTTTTAAAGGCATATTGCCGGTGCTTTTACATGGAAAATCTTTGGTCAACTATATCAAAAGATTGCCTGGATGACCTACGCATGCAGTATTATAACATTTTCAGGATGTTGTAGGGACTGCCACGACAGTGCAGTGCTTCTACTATGTTTGCGCAAAACCAAACCGTCGGCTTCCACGCCGTCATTCGCAAAAAACTGGCGGTGAGTACTATGGAGATAGATTACTTTGGGGATGTCCTTTTCACAATACAATTTATTCTGTGTTCTACTCTTTTTTTTTTGCTACTAATACATAATAGTTATAATATTGTTTACTAACACCATTGGCGTAGCTAGCCTCAAAGGGGCCCTGTATCAAACATTTTTGAGGGGCCCATTTTCGATCGCGTAAGCGTAAATGTTAATTTGTATTGAAACTGGATAAGCGCCGTCTGGGGACAATAAAGGAAACCCCTTTCTTTCCCTAACAATTTGATCTAAGCGAAGTACGTCAAAAAATACACTAGTCCCTCGGACGGAATTGTCTTGGGAAGCCACGAAGAAGACGGTGGAACTAAATGTATAGCTTTACGTCCACAGTTCGGGGCCCCGTATCATTGATACGGTAGCTACGCCCCTGGATGGATCATTGTTGTTCGAAAATAAAGAATTTAATAAATTATGTTGATAAGCTCTTCCAAATTTTATTTACCTTTTTCCTTCCGATGCTGGTTGGAGAACAAAGGTATCAAAGTAGAGACGAATCAAACGTTCGCGTTCCTCGAGGCCAGGTAAACCAAATTCTATCATCTTATCGAGACGATCGTTGATTGCAGAATCGAATTGCTGCGGTGTGTTGGATGCCAACACCAACATTATCCGGTTGCTCTGGTCAGACGTACGGTACAGGAATGCATTAAGGGCGGCTCTCAAATCTTCACTAATCCTTTCCGAGGAGCGCTTCCTCAAGAATGCATCAGCTTCGTCAATGAAGAGGAGTACACCTGTCGATTTCAAATACATTCTAAATACATAATGTATATTGTTGTGTCCATAGAATTAAAAAGAAAAGTAAGAGTTTATCTAAGCCAAAATACTAAATCATTTTAACCTGCTTCACACTAACCTTTTTTACTGGTGTTGGCCCAATCAAATACTTTATGAATTGCTGCCACAGCATCTTTTCCCATGGGTGCAACATCACCACCAGTTAGGATGGCATATTCCATGCCAGAATGTTTTGCCAGTTTCTGCAAAAAACAAGTTAAACAGTTAACAAAATGAAATAATAAAAATTTTACACAGCAAAGTTCAATCCTGTAAACAATAATGTAAACACTCACCTTTGAGAATAACGTTTTACCAGTTCCAGGAGGTCCATACATGAGCAAGTTTCTGTAGAATCCCTTATTTAAACGTGTATTTTTAGTAGCAATAGCGATATCTCGCAATCGCCGCTCAAGAGTAGGTGCTAGGACAACACCAGCTAACGCATCAGAGGGCTTTTTGAAACTAGCTACTGCTTTTGAAATTGTAAGTATTGGATGTTTAACAGCTTCCAATATTGAGAATCTTGATGTTTCATTGACAAGGGTAGGTTTGCCTGGAATAGGAAAAATGTGAGCAATACCTATTAAGAACTTCTTTGCCAAGTGCTAAGTTAGCTCATTAAACTACTATATTCCTTCAATTAAGCAAATATTGAGAAGAACCTACCAATGCGAGCTTCAATGAACCTTGCAGCCACCGACGTTGCACCCTTAGCCGAGTATACACCAAGAGCCAAGAGTGATAGCCCACCAGCTGCAGCTAATGTCTTATCCCAATCGGTGACAAGCGCATTCAGTCCCGTACCAACAACACTCCCCGCAGTTCTGTTGATCAATTAATTATTCATTAGACTGTATTTCTTACTTACGGCCACATGCCCCAATTTACCTATTTGTGTCAGAGATGTTATGGAGCTCCGTAACCATAACCGAAACTATCGGATTTCCGAAATAAAAATATATCCATTACCATAACTGTATCCATTTACAAGTTTCGGATGGTTTCGTACAAGGGCGGAATAATAAAACGCCATGTTTCGACAGGTTTTTGCTTAACCGCTCGCGCGCCACGTGAATCTTGCAGATTGTTTGTTATTCCTAGTCTTAACATAAGCTCCTTCATAACTATGTAGTTAGTTTTTTATTTAAGAGTTGATATTTATTACATACTATTTGTGTTTACATTTTACTTGAATCTAATATCCGTAACCGAAAATATCCGAAAATAACGGATAATCCGAAATAATTACATATCTGTAACCATGTCCGAAACCGTTATAATTTTATTCCTATATCCATATCCAAAATCGAAACATCATATCCATATCATCCTTCTGTGGACCACCCACTCTCCCTGTCAAAATGACGATGGTGGGCAATTATTAGCCAGAAGAAGGAGTAGGCAATTGTTAGCCAATAGCTAACAATTGCCTACTTCTTCTTACAATCGTCATATGCCCATTTCCGGTTAATGTTAAGTCTGGGTAGCTTGACTTCTAGATCTCTTCTTGATAAACACACTGACTTCTAAATATAACTAAGATTTATTTTTACTTGGTTTTATTGCTAAGATACTACATGCTGTTTTGAAGTCACTGCAGGATTTTGATGTTGCTATTGCTAGCACTTCCCTAAAGCTGCATCCTCCGCAACTAAGATTTACATTCAGTTACTTACTTAATACTTTCAAGGATAGTCGTCCTGTTTTCAGCTGCCTTCAATCTAATTTGTTCCAATGTTATGTCCCGGTTTTCACGATCTGCTTTCGCTCTGGCTCTAGCTTCAGCCTCGATCGCCTTGAGTTTGTTCTTCTCTCGAAGCTCCATTTCGTGCTCAATAGTGGCACGTCGTAGAGCTTCCTGCTTAGCAACACTCTCCTCTTGTCTAAAAACAGTAATCAAATTTGGTTTATTAGAAAATAGCATTGCAGTGAGTATGATGGTTACTTTGGGAGAACTTAAGAGGATATAAAGACAAGACTTACTTTCTCAGGATTTCTTCCTGAGATCTTTGTTGTTGAGCCAGTTGTTCTTCATATCTCTTTTTAGCCAACTGATCTTGGTACTGGGCTCTCATCTGATGTTGTTTTGTTTCTTCCTATAGATTTAAAAATTATCATGTTACGGTGTATTTAATCATTTTAATACTAATAAGATTCTTATAATAAGGATTATAGAAGGCACCTGTAGTGTTTTCCTGCGCTCTTCAAAATCAATTCTCTTCTGTTCTACTTTGGCTTGTTCTATGGCTGCTTCATATTCTTTGATTTTTGCCATTTGTTCTGACTGTTTGGTACTTTCTTGTAGCTTGCTGAGTTCCAATGCTTCCTTTGAATGTTCTGAATAATATAAACAAAATTAGTAGATGTAATCACAATACCTTAGGTGATTACATCAAATACTAATATTTTAATGTAAGCCCATGATAATGCTATGATTTATTTTATTTCATGACCAATCCGATTATAAATGCTTAGGTTTGTCTAAAATTATTACTGCTATGATCTGAATTTATCAGTGTTCAGAAAACCATTTTCATAAATTTCATGAATTAGATCATTTTTGTGACATCCCCAGGAAGCCAAATAAATAATGTAGATGTTTCAATTACTGTAGATTCTTAAAGATCTTGACATTTTTCTCTGACTATCCTAACTTTACAATTTCTGCTCAAAGATTAGCATGCAGATTTAAAAGTAACATACAGTTATGATGCTTGATTATAGGTCAATACATACAACAAATATTACCCATGTACCATATGTTGAATTTTATCTAGAGAACAATGTAATTATTCTAACCTCTGTATGGTAATAAAACTCATGACTGCAATTTAGTGACCATAACAAGAATATTAGACATATCATAGCTAGAAAAGGTTTTTAGTGTTTTATGAAAAGATATGGACTGCCAAAAATGTTGTTTATATCTAAATTAAGTAGATCTCGCCGCGCTGTAAGGTTATGCGGTCGCTTATGCAATAGCGCGCAATGTGATTGGTAAACATCATATCTTAACTACTTACTTGATCTTTCTAGTTCTCTGGCTGCTTGTGCAGCTCTTTCGAGAGCACTCGAATCAAAGCGATAGGCCTCCATTGCCTTCCTTTCAGATTTGGATAGGTTAGGGGGTGCGGCTGCGCCCCCAGAATCTGCAGGCGGAACATCTGAGGGTGGTGGCGGGGGCGTAGATTTGTAACCAAATAACCATGACATTTTTGTCTTAGGAACCTTCTCTACGACAGAAAAAACTAAATAAAAAATACAATTTTCTTTTTAGAAATAGTCTAATCCTTTACAGCGAGCGTACGACCGATCACCGAGCGAAGCGAAACGACGAAATACCCATAGACACAGAGTATGGTAACAGATTTGGAAATGCACAGACAGACAAATAAATAGTAGTGGAAATGTCAGTTTAGAGCAGTGTTTCCATTGCCATAAATGCCAAATATTATTATAAGCATTATATTATAATTTGTGTTTTTGACATTCTCGGGTCCCTAGAGACCCGGTCCTTTGGTAGGCGTACGAGGGGCCGATGCCAACTCGCAGAGGCCTCTTTAGACATTTCAAATGGAATGGGACACCAACCGACGATTATCCCTGTATGCACTGTGAAAGGACAATCCCCGGTTGGAGCAAAACTATTGCAAAATATGGAAACAAAAGATGAAAAACGCTATGGGTTTGGCTGGTTTAGTGGACTAATTACTACTACTATGGAAGAACTATTGGCCCCTGCCTGACCATTGACAATTAAAACGGCTTTAAAATAGCAGGGGGTGACTTGCACGCTCAATAAATGGGCCCCCCGAAAAGGGTCGCTAGCACAAAGTGACGTAGTGCCAAGGGGGCAACATATCCTGAGGTGCTAGAGGAGTGGAGAGGTATACCACGGCTATCAGGACAATCCCGGAAGTACGGTCAAGATCCCTACTAGCACCTTACTGGATTAAACGTCCTTCTCCCGAGCACGTTTGCTCTTGCGAATCTCCACTCAGACCGGCCGAT
Organism: Lacanobia oleracea; assembly: GCA_950371165.1. Taxonomy (NCBI): domain Eukaryota; kingdom Metazoa; phylum Arthropoda; class Insecta; order Lepidoptera; family Noctuidae; genus Lacanobia; species Lacanobia oleracea. The sequence goes on from OX493385.1 coordinate 12,066,946, forward strand.
TAAGGCTAGAAAGAGGTGGGAGCTCTGTTCCTCGTCAGTGTTCACTCCGACCAGCCAATAAAGGCAAGCCGGAAATGAGAAACAAGAATTCTCCCTGGAGATCAGGTCCGTGGGGTCGCTAGTGCCCAACAGTTCGCCACAAAACTGCCTTGCGGATTTATATTATATATTATTATTATAAGTTTTTTTCCCTGCAAATAAGCCTTAAATTTCCAAATTAATAACTACTAGGACAGACTTACGTATTGCTAGCATCCGCCAGCAACTGCGCCAGAGTGTAGATTATTGGAGTCTCTAGAGATTTTTTCCAGGGATGGCCTGGCCCCCAATCTGAGCTGCAACGCCCAATAACAAAAATCGTTGCTGTGTGTACGATCAAAACATTAGGTCAGTCATAGTCAGAAGGCCAAGGTTGCTCCTCACATTCCCAGGGTCCAGGACGATATAAGCAACTTTGTTGACTGATGCAAGAAACCTCAAAAACCTAAATAGTGTAGAATGCAAGAGCAAGCAAAGCGAGCTCGGTAATTGTTGTACCCTTTATCGCATAGGTTTAATTTTCTGCCATTGATATCCAAATAGAAGTAACTTTTTGCCTCATACAGAAAAGTTAAAAAAACTCAGAAATTGTAAAATTCAAGAGCGAGCGAAGCGAGCTCGAAAATTTTTGCTCTCCATCTCATTAGGTTTGATTTTTATTAACTTTTTCGACAAAACGCACATAAGTTCAAACACTTGAAAGTGCAAATGTTAACCGAGAAAAGTGAGTTTGAAAATTATTTATTGCACCCTGGGTAATTTATAGGTAATTTATGTAGGTTTACATAAATTAAAGTAGTAAAGTAAGAGCTGGTGCCTAGGCTGGGTGGCCACAAGACAGGATGAAGAAGAAGAAGAAACGCTTAAAAACAGTTTCAAACTTTTTGGGAAAATTTTCCGATGCTTGATGTGCTGTATCACGACACCTATTTTACCTACAGAGATGCGACGACCAATGATAAATTATATTTGTTTATTTTAGTAAATAAGTTAAACATAACAATCTTACACGTCAAGAAAAATTGTTGCGATGTTTACGATCTAAAATGGAATTTTAGGCCAGTCATAGTTAGAAGGCCCTGGTCCCAGCTCCCCATGATCCTGAGGCCAGGGACAATATAAATAACGTTGTTAACTGATACAGGAAAACTCAAAAATTTATAGAGTGTATAATGTAAGACCGAGCGAAGCGAGCTGGAAAATGTTTGTACCCTTTATCGGATAGTTTGATTTTCTGCCTTAATATCTAAATAGAAGTAACTTTTTACCTCATACAGGAAAAGTTAAGATCTAAGATTTAAAAATTCAAGAGCGGACGAAGCTAGCATGAAAATTTTTCACTCCATCTCATTAGATTTGATTTTTTAATCGTAAATAAAATAAACTTTTTGATAAATGCACCAAAGTTAAGCATTTAAGAAAGGACAATGCACAACGGAACAAAGCGCTCGAAGCTTCCAATTGTTGTATTCTGGATCATTTATCAATTTTAATATATAGGTTGTAAGTATCTAACAGTATTCAGTAAGAGCAACAAAAACAAAAGTTTTTGTTCCATCAAAAATGAAATGTGCTTTGAGCAAGCGATTTTCCCGACTGCTCTAAAGTTTGCGTTAATAACTCCTGTGCACAAGAGTGGCGACAGAAAAGAACCGTCGAATTACAGGCCTATATCGGTACTGCCATATTTGTCGAAAATTTTAGAAATGCTACTCAATTCACAATTGCCAAGCTATTTTAATAAGACCAACCTATTATCACCTACACTATTTAGCTGTCGGCAAGGAAGGTCTACTGAAGACGCGGTTCTGGCACTTACCTCCACTGTGACCAATATGATGGATAGTGGAGAGAAATGTCTTGTAGTCTTCCTGGACCTTAAAAAGGCGTTCGACACAGTCTCTGTCCCCCTTCTTCTGGACCGTCTAGTAACAAGTGGTATAAGAGGTCCACCTCTGACTCTCCTCGCGGATTATTTAAGCGCTCGCAAACAAAAAGTTAGAATCGGTCAAGTCGTAAGATCCGAAGAAATAGTAACCTACGGAGTAGGCCAAGGAACAGTCCTTGGCCCGACACTATTCCTTCTTTATATTAACAGCCTTTATAATTTAAAAATACTAGATGGTCAAACGTTCTGTTACGCGGATGACACCGTCATAGTATTTAGTGGCACAACTTGGAGCAATGTGCGTAAATCCACTGAGGGTCTGATCTTGGCTCAACCTTAACTTTCTAAACCTAAACACTTCCAAAATGAACTTCATCTGCTTCTCTAAGTACGATACCTCCCAACCACCAGCGGATTTCAATATAGAAATTCACAGGTGCCCCTCGCTCGATATGCTCTTGCGACAAAATTGAAGAAGTTAAATTTACAAAATATCCTAGCATAATGATTGATCAAACACTTTCACACAGAATTATTAATGAAGAGAGTTAGAAAACTCATCTGGACCTTTAAAACACTACGTTACGTCACTTCCAAATGCCTTCTGCTTCAAATTTTCGAGCTCACTTCGCTCGCTCTTGCTATCTGCAATCTCAGTTCTTTAGATAATGATGAAGAGTAAATCCAAATAATCCGTGGTGAGGTGCACAAATTTTCGAGATTTTGTTTGAATAAGAAAATTCTTGAAAATAAAAACCTGCAGCACAAACGGAAAACCCTCCCCCCCTTCCTTAAAATGGCTTGCGACTGCCGACACCAGAACTAAAGGCGCAACTTATAATTATTTGGGAGGGGGGTTTATTTGTGGGGTGACACCACATTATCCGCCCCAGGTGTCACCCATGCTAGCTGCGCCACTGGGCTGGCGTCGCTTCGCTTACGGTTAGGCATCGCAGTTCTTGTCCTGAGGCGAGGCAATTTCGTTACGATTCCGATTAGTGTGTGTTGCAGTAGAGGGAGAGTTTTATACAAAAAATATTGTACGACTCAAGTTGATACGGATACGATCCCTTTCTGAGTTGATGTGTGCTGTGTCCTTTACACGGCTTCTCTTTCGCGTGATTAAAACCATGTTATTTGAGGTGTCTCACTCTCATTTACTCCTCCTCATTGATCCTAATAGGTACTTTGTTGCAGGCTAGTCAGTTAAAATACAAGTGAGATAGGTATTTCCAAATCCAGCAATACTACACATTAGACAATAAAAAACATTTATTTTCTGTTAAGACAGCCCATTTATCTTATTAATAAAATTATACATACAAAAAAAAAAAATTTTTTATAACATTTATCATTGTATAAGAAAATAGTTTTAAATAATATTATTATTGATAGGTAGGTATAGTAGATAAGAAAATTGCAATTATTTTATAAATATTTTATAAAAATGTAAAATGCCTATAGGGTCAAAGAAGTCATTTTTATTAAAAATATTATTTTCATGTTTTAGAAATAGGTAACCAAAACTGAAAATACTTGTAAAATGAGTCTTCAAATATGATATTATATTAGTGATTTCTATATGTATTTAAATTACATAAATAATAGGTATATCAATAGAATGGAAATTGATACTAATACATTTTCTAATATGATGCCATTAAGGCTAAATGCTGCCGGCAGTAGGGTCTTGTAAAAACGTAGCTACTCGTATTTTAATGGCGATTTGTTAAGGACAAGCTCAATTGTTTATTTTTTGTACTTTAAAACAATTAAAAGATACAAATTAATTTAACTGAAATAGTGCAACAGTACGTCGTCGTGTTAGTCTTATCTATTATGCTAAAAAAAAACTGCTCATACCGATGTAAACATTATCTTAGTAAAATTATTATAAGTTACTACTTAATAACCTAAAAATACTTTAAAATAAGGTTGGTAACAATGGTTTTCCCTAACCATAAAGCCTGAAACTGACTATCAGCCGCGTGCGCATTCAACGGGCGTATTTCGTGTACATTCCGCGTCAGACGTGGATGAGACGTCTGAGTTAGCACTCACGTTTGCACATGAGTTGCTGACTATACACGGCGCTATTTTAGCCGTCTTACAACGGCAGCCCATCTATCCAATGACATGTAGTAACACATTAATTAAAAAAATATTTATGAACATTTCAATTATTAAAAAAATTAAATTATCATGTCGCATGACGTAGTTCGAGCCTTGTGTTCCAAGGACGGCGCGGAATGGTTTGTGACGTTGTTTAGATACGTAAACTTTATTAACAGGGTGTTTCATAATTCTAATGAATTATTTAGGTTTATTGTACCTATTATTTCAAAGTTTTTTTTTTTAATTAATAGCGCCTAGAGGTAGTTTACATCGGGTAGGTACATTAAGTGGGCAGCCTTTGTAGGACGACTAAAATGGCACCGTGTATAATAAGAGAATCAGTCACTTTAGATTGGATCGACTGTCGATCGCGTTTGGTAGTTTGTTTCAGACCTAAGATACACACACATTTCCATTTACTTCAAAATTATAAGTTATTAATATCAATAATATTAGATCTATTTAAAATAATGTACACCCAATACATTGAGAAGAACTAATTAATATCAATATTACTGAATTAGCTGGAAAGTATAAAATAAAAATAAACCATTTTATAAACCTAACCAGTTAGTCAGACTAACCAATAAGTGGCATTAGGTAAATGAAAGAAGACAGAACACATTTTTAATACTGGGAAATAAGATCGAAACATTCGATTACACTTAAATTCTAACAGATACAGTTATTGGCTATATCTACTGTAACTATGAGTGTTTACCACAATATAAAGCGCGTTTTTAGTTTTTGAATTCTTAATTGTGATGCTATAAAGTGATGTCAATAAAGACGTTTTGTATATAATAATAATAATAATACAATATTATTCTACATGTAAATTGCACCATACCATACATATATAATAATTACATGCACAATTGCACATGGGATACTACTCGCTAAATATTTAGAATATTCATTAAAATCGTGTATGTGATACGAGCGTTGTGTCGTCGGGCCATGAGGAAGACCGTTTTGGCACTGATTAAAAACTCTGTATTCTTAATATGGCTTTTCTCTTAACTTAAAATATCAAAAATATTAAAAAATTGCGTAAAAAACGACTCAACTCATAAATTATTAATTTCATTAACTAAATCAACAAGTTATGATTGTATTCCCATATGCTAGAAAATTATTATGATAGAGGTATAACACGAGCATTATAATGTGGAAATAAAATAATCCGTCTCTTATTCCAGCGCCAGCGTCGCTATCTAACCAGATCTAGTAATATGTATGAGCCAATTTGCTTATAGTACTCTTATTTTCCTTTCGGCAGACGGTGAAGCTTCATCATGACTATCGCGTATAATCACGCGACATTTGGGACTGGACATGTAATAATTGACACCGACTATGGTTCCTATGGTCCAGGGAACCCACTGTTGACTAGGGACAATAAATGGTATCCACAAATGATAATGTACCTAACTATATCAAGAAGGAATCCTATCAAGTTATCTTTCATGTGGGAACATAATCTAAAAAATATGAATGTGTACTTAAAATCTTAATAAAATAGGCAGGTTATAATGGAGGATTCCAATGCAGATCTTTGAATGTTCCATTTTCCAATATGTAGTGGTTTTGTTCTCGATCGGGATGTCTATCGTCGGTACCTGCCTAGGTAAGCTCCGCAGTTGGGGCACTTGTGATGCACATCCATGCAGCTGTCAATGCAGCAAGGGATGAGGCAGCATCCCAGCACGCATCTGGAACAAGCCACAATTTGTATTCACATTCACGCGCTCAGAGAGATTTATGTTATGGTATCAAATATTAGAACTATGTTCCTCAATCATTATCTGCTACTAATGATTTGATGTAAGACGCGGATGTGATGACATTGATTGAACATTCAATGGCATCACATCCGCTGTAATTGTAACACCATTGTGCATTAAAGAATGTAATAAATAAATTAAATAATCCATCAGAACCATAAACGGAAATAGCGCATTGCCCCTAAACAAACATCCTTTTTACATAGGCACCACTGACAGCCCACTCTGCAGAGGCAGCTTAGACGCCGAAGAATACCTAACGTGAACAAATCCTCGGAATAGTGAGGTCGCTGCGTGAAGCCAGCTTCTGTTTCTGGGCGGAGTTAAGCTGGCTAACTTAGCCAGGACACCTACGCACAACGGACCGAACGGTAGTCTAAGTGCGGAAAACGGAGTCTATTCTACTCGTAAATAAAATAGTCTTGGAACTTAGAATAAACTTGTAAGGTAAATACTCACCCCAGAAGAAATATGATGGCTCCAGAAATGTAAGCAATGAGTCCAGGTTTTGTTCGAGTGGCCGTGTCTATCTCAGCATGGCAACTGGGGCAGATCATGTGAGTCGGATGAGGACCTACCGGCACCACTGTCGTCACTATGGAAGGTCCAGATGCTGGAATATACAAATTGATATCATTTGGTAAATCAAGAAAATTCTACTAGAAATGATGTTTGTTTTCTTCTATGCTGAAGAGTTTAGTTTTCTTGAACGCGCTAATCTCAGGAACTACTGGTCTGATTTGAAAAATTCTTTCGGTGTTAGATAGCCCATATATCATATATATAGGAAGGCTACAGGTTATGTGTCATCACGCTAAGACCACTAGGAGCGGAGCAGTTATGAAAATAGTAACGCAGAAGTTGCACGGGTCAACTAGTCTTTTATAAAATCGCTATTTGCAAGCGGTTGACTGACCATAAGCCAGTTCGTTCTGAGATTATCATCAGTGCCACTGATCTTGTAGAAGGTTTTTTCACTCTTCAGTCTTTTTACCACTGCTGATTGGATTAGAGGATTAACAACTAGGTACACTAATTGCTAACCTTCTAAATCAATCAGGATCAACCTTTTGAGATGTCACCTTTACAAATAACAGTGTGTCATATCATTATTAAACAAAGAAATTTAAAAAATACTATCTACTTTACAAAGTACCTTTTTTTTCTGTTTTGTTTGAGTTTCAATTTTAGTGTAATTCTTGTGTGACAGTTCCACAATACAAATCGCTAATATACATAATACCTTACGTGAGGTGCTAATAATAGCTCTAAGCTCATCTAAAAAGGCTGTGTGCATTTTGTACAGTAATTAGTCACAATATTATTGGAACAAAGGATTTCAGGATTATTTTGTAAAAAACGTATTCTTTGAACAATGTATCAAATGTTGAATCATCTTGTTCAATGCCAAACCACAAAACGTCTCTCGTGGCGGTTGCGAGTGCGACTTAACTAAATGAAGGCAAGTTAGTTAGCGGCCTTCAAAAGTCATCATAAAATTATCATACTGTATTTTAATTTTTCGTCACATTATAATAATATAATTAGCTTGTGCCCGTGGCTTTGACATGGCGAAAGGTGTTTTATAATCCCAAGGGAACATACTACCCAGATAAAAATGATCCTATGTCATATTGAGGTTAGGGTCCACTCATGTGCAAAGTTTTATAAGAACCCATTCACCATTCAGCCTTTATGGCATGAAAGTAATAAGAGTTACTTTCGCATTTATAATATTATAAGGGTCATCGCCATATATAGTAATCACAGCTTGGAGCTCAGCATGAAGCAAGAAAAACAAGACCTTAGAACTGTATTTTACTAAAAATTTCAAATATGACCACAAAAAACTGTCTATAACAAAAATAACTCAAAGAGTATGAGCTAACCGAAGTTGAGACAAAAATAATGATTGTAACTTTATCAAGAATCTTGTGACATTGACTAATGGGTCAAGGCTGCAGATCTTTTGCAGCCATTATGTATCCTTATTTATAGTTTGAGCTTAAGGTTACTGTGAACAAAAAGCTGTATTGTTATAAATTAGGTATGTATTTGAACTGTTTTAAGTTTCGAGCCCTTAGATTCCAGAATTAATAGGAAACTTTGTCATAATTACAATGAGAATTCAAAATTACTTCTCAAAGCTTTTGCCAACAGATTCACCAGCATCCCTCCTAAATTTCTTACCCCTATTGAGTGGTATTTTCGCAAATAAAAAGTAGTCCATATCCTTCTCCAGGGTCTCATCTATCTATATCTGTACGAAATTAATCAATCTCGGTTCAGCGATTTAGGCGTGGAAGCTTCACAAACAAGCTCACTTTAGGATCTATAATTTTCAGATAAAATGTCTAATTCGCTCTTTGAAACTCATGCATTTAATATTCAAAGAATAGTCATCTGCCTAACCTTTTACAACCGCTAGTTAAAGCAGATTCACCTGAGTTCTGGTATTTTCTAATTAGGATTGACTGAAATCTGAAAAATTTTTCTTTGATCAACAAGGTCCAGGGTCCCATTATTTTTGTGTTAACCAAAAATCTTGCTTAGATATACTAGAAATAATCAGCATGGCACATACATTGGGATGGCTTTCCCTTTCACACAATGTTTGAAAAATACATCTGACAGCAATAATGGAGTGGAGAAATCAAGGACTATTCACCTCAACCTAAAATACAAATAAGTCCAAGTGAGAGCAACAGCCACATACTTGTAGCGGCATCAAGGCCGCCACAAGAAAAACCTACGAAGCAAATCTACATCGCAACAAAAAGCACCGCGACGCCATCTATCCGATTAGCAGCGAACTACAACGTTGAAATCCTGCATCGCGCAAGCAGAGTTTAACGTGCGATTTGAACATATACATCAGCCCGAATATCAACTATCGGGCAGTAGCCCACCAGGCACAACAGCCGCCTGGTCGGAGGATCCTCCTTTTCAAATGAGGTATGCGGGACTTTACTCTCTGTACCGCTACCTCCCAAATACTAATTATATTAAAACTACAATGCTACACTAATTACGGCTGAATGTTAATTAGCAGTAACCTGTGATGTTTATTGCCACAAGGTTTTATCTATAACAAGTTTGTATTAACATAAATTATTACATTTTATAATAATATCAACATCATCAATGATAAACTTTAACATTTAACTTCATAAAATGGCTGATACAATATTGTGAACGGCAAAGATATCTCAAGGTTAAACATTGTAAACAGAATGTAAAAATTGATTTTTATACTGTCTTCCACTGCTCATAATACATGCTAGAAATACTACTATCTCAAACTAGCAAGAGTTAAAGATTCTCAACAAATGAATTGCTTGAGCCTAAGGTTAATATTGGTAAACAACCTATTCCCGTAAGTGTAGATTCTCTGTTCTAATAGCATCATTACTGTTGAGTAATGATGCTATTAGAAAAAATGTGACCAATAATTTTTGAAAATATTCAGACGGACTAATTAGTTTTTTTTAGTAACATACCCTATTGGCTGCAAAGATAATTTTATTGCATCTTATATGACTTGTGCATATGAAAGATTCTATTCATTAAATTCTAGTTTAGTTTACATTATTATTTCCGCAACAATTATATAGGTACTCAATATACAGGTAATTAACACTGTAAGCTTGACTAAATACAGTGAAAGAATTTAATAAGGTCAGTCCAATTATCATTTAAGAGCAGTCTAACTCATCACCAGATTCGAAAGCAGTATAAACAGATCACTTTGTTATTATTAGTATCAGAGTAAACATAATACTAGTATTTCGCTACTTACATGGTGGGTACTGTGGGGTATAAGGGCTGGAAGGTCCAACCCCCCCTACAGCTTGGGAGTAGCTGGGAGGCGCAGCTGGTGGCGGCTGCGTCGTATGCGCGTTACCCCAACCGTATGGAGGTGGATTATAACCTTTCTCCATTGTGTCACCTGTAAAATGTTCAGTAAACACTGAGGTAACTGGTATCGGTCACTGTGATGCAATACAATCTTGAAGCTATTTTTAGGTATGACTCCACCAACCTATATAATGCACAAGTACCGTAAACTCTTCCGAATACCTGGACGTTTTGCAAGAGTATTATGCAGGCAACCAATCTCGGGCACCCCGGCGCACCCAGATAAAAAATCAATACTTGCACTAGCAACTGAATAAAATGGAGGGAGGAACTTTTTTTAATTCCAACCTAGTATTAGTTACACATAGTTATCAACAAGTCGTTTATATTCACTCTGCTCGCTGCTCAGCGAAGTGACACAATACGTAGTTACCAAAGACAATCTCCCATTCTGCAATAATTTACATGTACATGAACCAATGGCTGATCTCAGATGGCGCCACCACTACACGAAACCTCGTCAAAGTTCTAAACACTATTATATTTCTAGTCTGTGATTGTAGTCTATAAGATTCATTTGTTTGTGTATTGTAGGCAGTTCGTATTCTTGTAAGGTTTATAAAATCGAATTAACATTATCTTACTTTATAGGTTATGTTATGAAGGGAGGTAGGTAGGTTTGGGTTCGTACAAATAAAAGGAAAAGGTTTTGAACAATTATTGAATGGGGTCGGCTTTCAATCAAACCGGATTCAGCTGAATACCAGTGTTTTACGTGGAGCAGCTGCCTACCAGTACCAGACCTCCACAACCCATTAACGAGGTAACACGGTACTTCTTGGCCAGAGCCCGCAGCAAAAGTCTGGCGCCCTTATACGACAAGCTGGAAACTGCGGAGGGGCAAAAGCTTATCTTTAAGCTGGCGCGTGGCCGGGAGAAAGCTACACGGGACATTAGCAAATGTCTTTGTGTAAGGGACGCCCAGGGTAAGCTGCTCTACGATGCCCCCTCTGTTAAGGAGAGATGGTGTACATACTTCGCGGAGCTGTCTAACAAACAGCATCCCCATAACCTTCCTCCGGAACCGCCTCCTAACCTTGGGCTTATTTCCCCTATTTCCCCCGACGAAACCCGCATTGCTCTTCGCCACATGAAGAACCGGAAAGCGGTCGGGCCTGACAATGTGCCAATTGAAGTGTGGAAGGCGATGGGCCCTCATGGTGTGGACCTTCTGACGGATCTTTTTAACCGCATCCTGATCACCAAGGAAATGCCGAACCAGTGGCGATTTAGCCTGATTATCCCTGTTTACAAAGGCAAAGGTAGCGTACAGGATTGTGGTAGCTACCGCGGTATCAAGATCATGTGCCACACCATGAAGCTCTTCGAGCGCATCATTGACACACGGCTCCGTAGCGAGTGTACTGTCTCTGAGTGTCAATATGGCTTCCGGGCGGGTAACAGCACCATGGACGCAGTGTTCGCCTTACGGAATCTGGCTGAGGCTTACAGAGAGAGAAGGAGAGCTTTGCATATGGCCTTTTTAGACCTGCAGAAGGCCTTCGACTGTATACCTCGGCAGTCCATCTGGTGGGCACTGCGCTTCAGGGGCGTTCCCGAGGCCTATATTGACATTATCAGAGACATGTACCGCGATTCTGTGTCCTCTGTCCAGACCGCTGTTGGCGAATCGAATGGCTTCCCAATATCTGTTGGCGTTCACCAAGGCTCGGCTCTTAGCCCGTTCTTGTTTAACGTAGTGCTCGATGTAGTTACGGCAAACATCCAAGATCAGCCTCCATGGCTAATGATGTATGCCGATGACATCGCCCTCGTTAATCAGAACAAAGCCCATCTTGAGCGCAAAGTCAACATTTGGAAGGACACGCTTGAAAACGGTGGTCTGAGACTAAATGTGGCGAAGAAGTACATGTCCTGTGGCAGCACGGATACAAACACCATCCGAATAGGTTCGGACCTGATCAGAAAGTCCGATACGTTCAGGTACCTTGGATCCGTGCTGCACGAGTCTGGCATCGTGGACGACGATGTCCAAGCACGTATTGGCGCGGCTTGGGCGAAGTGGCGCGAGGTGACGGGCGTTGTATGCGACCGCAAAATGCCTCCGAAGCTCAAGGGGCAGATATATAAATGCATCATTCGGCCTGTCCTACTGTACGGGGGCGAGTGTTGGCCAGCACTAAGCAGACACACCCAGGAGCTTCGCGTCACGGAGATGAAGATGCTGAGGTGGATGAGTGGCGTAACGCGATCCGATCGCATGCGCAACTCATACATCCGAGGTAGTCTTGGTGTCCGTGACGTGGGGGAAAAACTGCAAGAGTGTCGTCTGCGATGGTATGGCCACATCATGCGCCGCCCTATGGAGTACGTTGGTCGGAGATGCATGAATATGGCTGTTCTTGGGGCTAGGCCCCGTGGTCGCCCTCGCAAGCGCTGGCTGGACGTCGTCAAGTCCGACATGAGAGCCAATGGCCTGACTGAGAAGGATGTTGAAGATCGGGCAAAGTGGAGGAAGCTAAGTAGGAAGGCGGACCCTGGCAATAGCCGGGATTAACGCCAGGTGGAAGAAGAAGAAGAAGACGGTACTTCTTGGCAAGACTGGAGTCAGATTTACGGGCTTCTGACAACTCGTAATGACTGCCAAAGATCTACCAATGACAGCTGGGACCAACGGCTTATCGTACTTGCCGAAGCACGGAGGAAACTCGTTATGTTAAGATGGTCACCCATCCACAGACCAACCTTGGCAAGCGTTGCTTAACCTTAAAGATCGTCCCGTGCAGCTGTTATTATTTAGCAACGAGCTCCTCAATGATGATGTTATTTGAGGAATTCATTAATTCATAAAAGTCACTATCACTTAATTGTCCAGATTGAAGTGCATTTCTCAACATTAATTGCAGTTTTTGGGCCGTGGGCATAGCACTATCCTAACTATTTGAAGCATTGTTAGTATGAATGCCAATAGTGCGCACTACGTGGTGCTCGGACTACTTCAAAATATTCTATAATTTTTCAGATTTTGGCTTTCTAAAAGGTGCATTTTACATCTAAAGTCAATTGGAACACTTTGAAGGGTGCAACGTAGGTTAAATAGGTACCTTTTGAGGTAAAGCACTTCAAAAATGAGCTATTTATTATTTTATTTGCCATGTGTGTACGGTGACTGGTCAAAAATTCCCTGTTTGTAACTCCAATCCCGTCTTGTGACTACTGTCACCAAATTGTGTTTAGGTAATGATAGTTGAAATAAACACAAATTTATGTAAATTTAACCTTAAACGTAATGTTTTAAGTTTATTACACGAACCTTTGTACAAAAAGCAATACATTTTTACGACCGGTACCCAATGAACAACATATATCAAAATAAATTCAACCATACACGTATTTCTTAAAGTTTGAATTTATCTCCAACAAGTGGAACAGAATCAACGCGCATAACCCGAACAATTTAAGTGGACATGTGATAGTATGATTAAATAAGGTGCGAGAATCTTCTCAGAGGATCTCAATATCCACATAGCCACACCATTGGGGGTCCACAACACAGTGTTCCAGGCTGAATGCATGGGCATTTCTCTGGCGGCATCAGCCATCCTAACCAGGGAAGTTAAGGACCACTCAATACGCATACTCTCGGACAGCATGGCCGTCCTGCAAGCTCTGAACAGTCACACAGTGAACTCTGGGTTGATTCTCGAGTGTCACCAACGTCTCAACCAGGTTGGTAGACACAACAAAGTAACCATTCAATGGATCAAGGGACACAGTGAATCTCGAGGCAACGACGCTGCGCATGAACTCGCCCGAAGGGGGTCGAGTTTGTCAGCGATGGGACCTGAGCCCATCGTGCCGCTGCCTTTCGGGTACTTACGCAATCTGGTAAGGAAACGCACCGGATATAAACATCACAAGCTATGGGTTGACCATAGTGACTGTAGGCAGGCCAAAGAGGCACTTCCCTTTATAAATGGCCGTTTCACAAAACAAGCCCTAAGACTGACTAAACAACAGTTGCGTTCAGTCACAGCCGTAACAACTGGCCACGGGTCTTTTAATAAACACCTCTATGCTATAGGAGTCACTGACAGCCCGCTCTGCAGAGCCTGCATGGAGGAGAATGAGACAGCAGCACACCTGCTTCTAAGCTGCCCGGTAGTCGCGGATTACAGGGCAAAGTACTTCGGAAACCCAGGTACCCTCTACGAGATAGTTGGTAACACCAAGGCGTTGCTGGCCTTCCTTGGGGAGCTGGGGTGGATCGAATGACGCATTTGTCCCACCTGCACGCAAAATACGCGCTTAGTCGCGGAGTTGCGGAAACCAGCCCGGTTTACATACATTACATACATAAGTTTAGTAAGAGTCTTTACAAATGAGATGCTTTATAACACCTGCTGTTTAAAACAATTTAATTTAAAAAAACGTTTTCACATGATTTATTGGCAAAATGTCAGCATTCACAATACAGTGATAACAATTTTGTAATGATAAATACTTACCGAAAACATAACGTACTAGATGTGTGATTTTTGCAACTTTTAAACGGGCACTGAGGCATGTTTACCGTCGGAGCGTTTGAATGCTACTTAATTAGCTATATAAAAGGAGCACTCAAATGTTTCAGTGGGTGCTCATTAGGTGAGGACATTTTTTGCCGCTGAATGTGTTCCTTATTAATGATCGATGGTTGCATCTCAGTTTCAGGGACAGGCCCCTCCCTGGAAAAATCCTAGATACCTACGGCAATGTTTGGTGTAGAAATAAACTTACATAAGATTAGCTGACCAAACTTGAGTCTATTTTCAATGATTGTCAATTCAACTTCTGAAAACCAGAATCAACAGTGGTGAAAAAGCGCTGATGAAAGTCCTTGAGAGGACGGAAAGCACCTTAATCCGTTGGTTCCATTCTCAGGTTTCCACTGTCATTTGTAGATCTTTGGACGTTGTCATGGTTTTCAGAAGCCATTAAAACTGACACCAGTCTTGCCTCAAAATACTGTGCCAGTTAGTACTGGGTTTTGGAGGTCTGAAAAATTATACTTATTCGCTAGTAAATATAATTATTAGTATCATTTTGAAAACTTATCTTCAAATTGTAATATTTGTGTTTATCGTTATGAGTTTTTTTAAATAAATATAGTTTATGTGGAGGCCCCGGGCAATCGTTCTAATTTCCCTCGCTATAATCCGGCCAATTGTAATATTTGTGTTTATCGTTATGAGTTTTTTTTTTAATAAATATAGTTTATGTGGAGGCCCCGGGCAATCGTTCTAATTTCCCTCGCTATAATCCGGCTTTGGGTATTCAACTGAATACAGTCTGACTGGAAACCGACCCCTATATATTTGGAAAAAGGCTGGGGGCCATTTTACTCACGGGGCCAGGCTGCAGCCAAAGCCAGATTTATAGGCAACTTATTAACGCTAACTGGCATTTTATTCGGTTGCACCTAGCAGCCTAAAAATATCAAAACGTAAATATTCTTGTAGGACAAGATATTTAACGTTTTGATATTTTTGTTTCATCGATCTAATAGTATGAAATGTACTAGCCTGTTTTGAAAAACTGAAATAGTTTCAGTTACATTTTTAGGTTTATGGTCAGGCCCTTGGTTAGGCCACCCATCTTACAATAATAAAATAAGCAACAATTTGCAGAATAGTACTTTCCAAGTTTTGAAGTTAGCTGTCATCTTTTCAATTCATCTATTTTCACATTTTTCACTGACAAGTATTTCACACTATCTGTGGTCTTGCTTTTGAGTTTTGCTTGTTTTCTTTCCATCAGAGTTAAAAATAAAAGGTACAAGTCTTAAAATTGTACTAATATTTTCTTTGAAGGTTTCTCAATAATGTTTCGCTTGTTATTCTATATAAATATGTGAATTGATTACAAGTTAGTTAATAGTTGGTTCAGGTGTGTTGATTGATTGTGACCTTATTTTTATTAGGTACGAGTGAGATGTCGTCACCACGCCCGAAATCTCCTCGGACTCCCGTACTGCCTAAAAAGGAGGATAAGGAAGAATCATTTTGGGACAAATTTGGCACCATTGGTCGCAAGAAGCGTATAAAAGAAGGTAAACATGTGGTATGATGTCTTGACCCCTGTAATGTAATACTTTGAATGACTGTGTGGGTTTTAACACGATACGCCTTTTAAGGAATGAATAATGGGTCAAATACATTCGTTTTCTTGTGTATTACTTCATTTTCAACAATAGCTCTCAAATTTTGCCAATTGTCAATGAATAAGATCTCAAAACTTTTGCCTCTTCAAAATCATTCAGTAAAAGTAATAAATCATCAGTATTTTGTAGGTATCACTTTTTAAATATGCATTTGGTATGTCCATACAGTGCAGGATGTTCAAGCTGAAGGGAAATTTGCCATTGATTCTCCAGGGAGCCCAACTGCCCCAGAAATCCCACCGGAGGAATACAGTTTACGTAAGTTATATCCCAGTTTCATTCAAATATTTAATCAAGGAATATTATGTTCTCTCTATAAATACATCAGTGCTGTGTGAGTCATGCAGCATGAGCAATGTTTTAATTAACATAGCTTTACCTTATGCCTTGTTATTTTCAATCACAAACGGTCAGTTACTTTTGTATAAGAGCTTTGTTTTGTGCTCTATTTATTAACTTATTTTTTGTCTCATTAGAAGTCATGACTCACATAGGTGTGTCCGTAGTGCTCTTATCCTGTCAAGCAATGTAACAAACAGGATAATCAATATTCAACAATACGTAAATACTGTTTTCAACTTGATAAATTGACAAAATTAAAAAAAATATTTGCAGATGACAATGAAGAAAGAGCTATCATTGAGCCAAGATCACTTGAAGATCCAAGAGTGAAAGATCTGGTCCAAGTACTTATTGATTGGATCAATGATGAACTTGCCACTCAAAGAATTATTGTCAAGGACATAAGTGAAGATTTGTATGATGGTCAAGTACTACAAAAGCTCCTTGAGATGTTGACCAAGAACAAACTAGATGTGCCAGAGGTCACACAGTCTGAAGAAGGGCAGCGGCAAAAACTAGCCATCGTACTTAGAGCAGTGAATCGGGTATGCTTTGGTTCAACATCAATAACCAATTGCCATAATGTTACAGCTTTATACATGTAAGTTTTTTACAGGTTCTTTATGGAACAACTAAGCCTGTGCCTAAGTGGAGTGTGGACTCCATCCACTCAAAAAATGTTGTATCCATACTGCATTTACTTGTTGCCTTGGCACGCCACTTCCGTGCTCCTGTCCGCCTACCTGAAAATGTGAGCGTCAATGTTGTGGTGGTGAAGAAAGACACTCCTAACCAACTGTCTCA
The DNA here is from genome assembly GCA_950371165.1 of Lacanobia oleracea. Lineage (NCBI taxonomy): Eukaryota > Metazoa > Arthropoda > Insecta > Lepidoptera > Noctuidae > Lacanobia > Lacanobia oleracea. Next base: position 12,084,002 of record OX493385.1, read on the forward strand.
CAGGTGAATTGTTAACTGCCAAAGTTAGTTATGGGTTATTTAAATGAAGTAAATACTAATGAATAATAACTACCTTCGTAAATTTTCCAGGACATTTGTTGAAACCATAACAACCACCTATGATGATCTGGGAATGAAATGTGAAAGAGATGCATTTGATGCTTTGTTTGATCATGCTCCTGACAAGTTGCAAGTGGTGAAGAAGTCACTCATCACTTTTGTGAACAAACACCTGAGCAAGGTCAATCTTGAAGTGATGGACTTGGACACCCAATTCCATGACGGTGTATACTTGTGCCTTTTGATGGGACTGCTTGAGGGATTCTTTGTGCCTTTATATGATTTCCATCTGATCCCAGAAGATTTTGACCAAAAGGTGCATAATGTTTCCTTTGCTTTTGAACTTATGCAAGATGTTGGACTTGCCAAACCAAAAGCAAGACCTGAAGGTAAATACATAATTTAACTTTTATGACAGAATCATTGCATTTGCGAGAACATTGACATCTTATATTAATTTTCAGATATTGTGAATCTCGACCTCAAATCAACACTACGGGTGTTGTATAATCTGTTCACCAAGTACAAGAGTATAGCCTAAAAGCAAATGTAAAACTATTATTTACTTACTACTAATTAACAAGACCGTGTTTGTGCCTGATCTATATCTTAAAAATAATTGTATTAATGTAGGTAGAATGTTAACTACATAAGTAATGTATGACGGTGCTTTATCTTAACTAAGTTAGAGAAATAAATTAATTTACTAACAAGCAGATTTTTATTTACCCCTCCACAATTCCTTAACAAGCTGCACATGGGCATTTTAAATACTGACCAGAGGTAGCTTTTTTTTAAGGATGGGAAATCATTACATGACTCCTCCCGCTCAGGGTGAAGCAGGAGGCACTCCCTCCCAAGACTCTTACTCACTAAAACCCATCCGTGTTCCTCTTAATACCCTTTGCGTTCCAGGACCGCGGCTACTCTTTCGAACGGATTCCGCACCCCGGCAGGCACTGGCCCAGGTGGGCCTCCTCTTCTATGCCGACAGCTCTTTGAGGCGCGCGTCCGCAGGCCCGCGTCTACGGAGGCCGGTAACCGCACTGCGACTCCCGATGCCTCCTCTTCTGTTTCGGCGGCTGGGGCGTGAGGTTTCCCTCTCTCACACGTTCGGCTTCCTCCTTGCTAGCACATTACTGCTTCGCAGAAGGAGGTGACCGCTTCCCATGCCTCCTCGCTCTGGACCAGATTGAACTAGGGCCGATCGCGAAAGGTCGCCACCGCCGATCGCCTCGACGAGGGCCCGGCGGTGCTCCGCCCAAGCAGGGCAGACTCCACCGTATGCTCCACCGCGTCCTCCGGGCGACCCTCACAAGCCAGAGGTAGCTACTGATTCAAATATAACATTCTCAAGTAGCCATGAAAAGAAAACAGCTTAAAATGAGTTACAAGTTTTATTTGTAATAAAAAAATTTATACAAGATTATTTTTCCAATACACAATATGAAAATACACTAAGTCAGAAGTAAAATGAAAAAATATTGTGATCATAAAGGATCATTTACAGCATGCTATATTTTTCACTCTGTAGACATGATGCAAGAATAGCCCCCAGGTATTAAATGGACTATTCGTAAACAGGAATCAATACAATGTTATATAACACTTCTAAATTTCACAGAAAGTTACCGCTGTGTAAACACATTGTTCAAATCAGAGGAAAATTATTTATTTATTACACATCAATAGGCATTTTACATTTTTAACTTCACAGTCAAATCTATTGTTATTCAAACTATATTGTAGTATAAGCGGGAAAGACATTGAGCAAACACAATCTCATAAAGCTGCGTTAATAATTATATTTACTAGACAAATATTTTTATTAAGTATATAATGATATAAAAGTAAAAAATGTAGGTGTTTTTATTCCTACACATACATTCTGTGATCCTGGCCATTATGTTTATTGCTTCAGGATGTCTGTTTCACAGCTGTATAGCTTGATCTTATACTACGGGCTACATATTATTTTATTTATATTTGATGTGGTTTCATAGCACAGTATCGAAATAAAATTTTATTCTTAATTCATAAATCGTCGATTGTGTTAGTCTTTATTGGTGTAAAATTAATTTCCTAGTTGTTGTACATAACACCTACAGAACATATAAATTGTCATAGGTAGCTGCCGATATATTGATAATAAATAATAAAGTTACACATTTTACACAACACATAAAATATATTAATCACAACGATAACTAAAATAAAACTAAGGAATTATTTGGAACAACATGCACTGCAGACGATTATAAAAACTCGATATAATATTAAAATATATTTCTCTTATAAATCTGTTTTTAACAAAAATAAAATAAAGCATATTTAGGGTTATTTATTTTTAACAAAACATTCAGCTTTACTTGTGCTCATATTGGCATTGTAGCACATAAGGGGTTCATGGTCATTGTGTCTCGTACCATACCGGCCATCTAGATTCATGTGGTTATATATTAATCTTCGGTACCCCTTGTTACCTATGTACTATATTAGTTATTGTAAGATAACATCTTATATCTAACATCGCTGCCTGTCTTTCGGTCAATGTGAATTGATGTAATTTAATTTACATTTTAATTGACTGGTACATATCTGGGCTCACATAGAAGCTAATTTATCGCTTCTAAAAATAAAATGTGTTTTTAATTGGTCTGCAAATAAAATTTATTCCAGTCATACAACTTGTAACTTTAAGAAAATATAACTAAAGTGCAAAAAGTAAATTATAGTATCATCAATGCATAATACATATGCAACTTGTGCAAACTAATGCTGTGTTTTAAAAGAAAAATAAAAATGATGAATGTGTACACCACATTATATAAACAAACATAGATCTATGTCAACAAACGATTTATTATATGGGAGCCTCACGAGTTCAAAAGCATTTCGTCGGTAAAATAACATAATGTTGAGTATTTTACAATAATAAATTAAAACATATAGATTTATTAAAAATACTTCATCTTAAAACCTATTAAAAATACGTAAGCATTAATAAAATAAGTACGTGTAATATTGCCATCGATACTAGACTGTCTTCCATGTCTCGTCATCTATAAAATATGACATAGTCGAACTTGACTCTTTGACGTACCTAAGTTAAAATTATAATTAACTTAGCAGGTCAAATTACCTATATATTAAAATACTTTTTAATAAATAATAATAAGTTGGAATGTTTGTTAAAAATGCTAGGTTTCTAAATAAAAAATAAATAAATATTCAATTATTATGGGAGAAAAATGTGATAAACGCAGTCAAGAAAAATTGTAGTGCAGTAAGGTTTTCTTGTAATTTGACCAAAGAAAACCTTTCTATACGCAGTCATTATGTATTATTAGTTCGACACTGTGAATTGAGTTGATACTGCGTCTCGTCTTAGATTCTGTGACACGAAAATATGAGTATTGCTTAGTCCTTCGCTTACATTTGAAAATTAATTTCCTTCGGATGGCTGGGGTCGATAGGAACGTTCGTGAGAAAATCTATATGTCATGGGCTCGCAAGTATAGCTAAATTGACGGGGGAAAGGACTGCCCTCCCTGTAACTCGATTTGTTTCATCTGATCCATGTTTCTATTGACCCCAGTCTTCCCCTACTTCTCGTAATTGTATCTCTACGAGTAAAACATACCAATAGTCATAGTTAAGTTTATTCAGTGTGAAACAGAATCAGGACCAATTAGCAAAGATTCGTTATAGTAAGCCGATAACAGCTGACCACACCAGAATACCGCCGCCAACTAGGTACTTAGTCTTGGGGGTTTTGAGATCAAAGCTACCAATTTACGTGAGAAAGTTATCGTTAAGTGGATCCTTTAAATATGTTTTAATCATAACTGTATTACCACGTGTTCTAAGAATTATTTTTCTACCCAATAATCACTATAAAATAAAACTATTATATTAAAACTACCTACCTGTATGTTTCAACTACAACCTTATCATAAATTATTCTTACTATTTCTAAAAATGTGCAATGTTGAGTGCATATCGAAATAATGGATATTCTTTTTAGGAAGACGTAGATTGCAATCGGCATCTAAAAAGTGCACCCGCTATCTTGACGTCCACCGTTTACAATGTAGTTGGCATCACGAGACTCGACAAGTGGACTCTATGGAGTTTAAGCAATCTAGATTATTGATTGTATTTTGATCTATAGCTATAATCACTATTTTTAGTCTATTACAATCGCTCAAAGAGATGTCTAGCACAACTACAGTAAAACATTATAACATAATAATATTGAGAATTCCGCGGTCAATGGTAGCCATTACAAGTTGTCGGAGAAACGAGAAACAACAAACCCAGTTGCTTCAAGCGAATATTAGGGAAGAAAGAAAAGAGAGCTGTTCTGTATACGTTTTACAGAAAACTAATAAAAGAAATCTCCCTTAGTCACAAAACGTTCAAGTTGGAAAATAACATAAGGTTGCAAAATGTTCATATTTCATAAGATCCAAATCTCGAAGCCTACAATTTGCAAAATACCTACATCTCAAAACGTACAAGACACAATAATCAAGTCTCAAAACATCCATGTCACATAATACTTAATTTGAAGTATGTGTGGCAGTGGATGTGTAAGTATAATTTTATACAGGGAAATTGAAAAAATACCCAAAACCTCTCAATCCTGACTTTGTATCATGACCCTGAACAACATTTGTTCTACGACTTTGACCTCAACCAATCAATGTAGCCAAAAAAAAATTGTTTTAATTTATTTGAAGTCTGTTTATTTCGCGTATACTACGCGCGCGCGCGCACTCAGTCACTCGCCGCCAACCTGGCGGCGGCCTTTCGTGGGCCGCCTCATAAAGAATATGCAAAATTTAGACTATGTTTATATTTTTTGTATGGAATAAAAATGTTTCGAATTTTGAAAAGTCGTAGAACAAATGTTGTTCAGCGTCATGATACGAAGTCAAGATTAAGAGGTTTCGGGTATTTTTTAAATTACCCTGTATAGTAAAAAAAATAAAAAAAATTGCGTCCGTGGTCGAGTGGTTTAGGCGTTTGCCTTGTGACCCGGTCATCATGGGGTCGATTTCCACGGAAGCATACTTTGTACAGTTGTTTTCCAGTTTGGCTAGGACATTGCAGGCTTGAATCACCTGATTGTCTGATAAAAAGATGATTCTGTGCTTCGGAAGGCACGTATAAGGCGGTGGTTACAGCCGGTAAATGGCGGTCGTTAAATAAACCATTTTAGAGGCCCTTGAGGCGGTTTAGAAACTCTGATACTAGGGTGTGTGGGGTCGTTAGACCTTACTGCCTACACGATAAGAAGAAGTAGACAAAAAAATTGAATATTTATGTACATGGATGTTTTGAGACTTGAATATTTTGCAACTTGTATGTTTTAAGACATAGACATTTTGCAACTTCAATGTTTTGAGAGATTAAACCGAAATCACAAACAATTGTGTTGATAAATAAGTAGTACAGAACTGCGCGCAGGGGCAACGATTACAATAGCATGGTTAGTATTCGTTACGTAGGCTTGCGTGACATCGCTGACAGGTCCAAGGATGTGGAAGATTCGCGTCGTAAAATTAGTTTAAGTTTCTCGTCCTCTTCGAGATCGTCTTCGAAGGACACGGCGCGGCTGATCTCTGTGTGCCCCAGAGCCCGCGACTTCCAAGCCTCTAGCCTCATGACCTGGGAACATTAGCACTCCGACCTTATTTATTACACCAATGCGTACCTTTGTCGATAGAAACATGCTCAAGACAAATTTTATTTTATTTACCCATTACTATTATTACCACTAGGTGCATCAACTTTATTGTGAGTACGTAAGTCTTTGTAGGCTTATCATTTTAGTCTTACTCTGAAAAATAATATTCAACCACCACATTTTCGACGTGTTTACTTCTATTATTTCTTTAGCTTTTATTTGTCTACAAGTTTAAACTATGATAAATCGTCAATGTTACGGTGAACACAATATGTAAGTGGGTAGGAACAAACACAGCGTGAACAACACAAACAAATGCATGCATTAGCGGCGAAACAAAACGCAAGCAAGTTGACTATGCCATGACCAGCCACACGATAAAACTAGGTCGTTTAGCTTCAAAATAAACCAACTGGTCAATTCTATAAAAATCTCAACGTGAAGACATTGGTGGAGTGAGCTTGAAGTGAACTGCAATTCCTCCTTGTTTGGTTGATGGATCGACAGGTCACTCATGTTCACTTCACACCGAAGTTTTCAGTCAGATTTTTACGGAATAGCCACAGACATAGACACCGAGAAAGGCTGTCTTCGCCTGTTTCGTACATACACTAATAAAACAAACAAATTGGTATAGGGGTCTAGTGTGTTCACATGCCAAATCCATTATAATACAAGGCTTAATTATAATTTACTTACATCAACGTTTTGACAGATTGTTAGGCTCTTATATTGATTATTTACAAATCTACTTTGCTAATTACTGGGAATAAAATAGCTAAAATAAGTTTTATAACCTATTTATAGCATTCAATTTCAGTAGGTGGAAGTATAAGGTGACATATTATATGCATGTTAACATAGATTATTTAAATGAACATGTTACGCATTTTAAGTGGGCGACGCTGGAGGTTGTATGTCACAATGGAACTATGCGACAACTGATATGTTGGATTATTTAATGTTGATACATTTGAACAGACAAAAGGGATACAGACAAGAGTTCTGTAGTTTTACACAGTCTACAAGAGTACGAGTAGTTTATTATATTGTTAGAATGGAGTAAGCCTGTTAACACACTAGCCGGTAAGGTGTTTGATAGTTGAACTTACTCGAGCCATTTCCAGGGCTCAGTGTCCGGGGTGGTGATGGGTGTCGGAAACTGTGCAGTGCCAAACGAAATGTATCAGACATTTTGATAAAAGCGCATCATCATTGTACATACAATCACTAATACATAAATATATACCTTAATTTTGGTCGGCTGCGGCGGTACGCTTCAAATATCAAGAATTAATGGTGTCGAACATTTTTCATAACAATTTACATAGTGAATGATTCCTTTCCAATTGGTTTACCATATTCCGATTATAGTGCTTAAAGCTACAATCACAGAATCATTGCAGGTTTGTATTAAACATTGTTCATCAAATATTGAGAAGTAAATATTACAGAATGTTAAAGGGTAATCTTAGGTATGAGTTTTTCTTGTCTAGGAGTAACCTTGAAAAAAATGTAGGTAAAAAATCATCGATCAGTTCAGTTTGAAGCAAATTAAACAGATGTTTTGCGTACTGTATAACTGCTGGTACAGATTGAATGTCGGTGAATTAGTGATCAATAAGGTGGCAGTGTCGTTACCCATCGCATTTTTACAATAATGTACAAAGTGAACCCCACAGACAAAGCGGCGTTGCCGTTACAATGACGGAAGCGTTGTTATAGCGAGTGATCGACCACACTGTGCGCTCCTCAAATATGAAACGATATATTAAATAATGATCATTATGTTAGTATTGTGTGCTAGTTTGATCAATTCATTTGTGTATAAGCGTGTTAAAACTATATCAATCACGTGTCATTCTCAATTCAATTGGTTAGGAAAGCAAAGCGTCAACACGCGTTATGTTATTTTGTTTGTAAACTGTGGGTCAATCAATGTGACAGCGACCCAGACTTTTTTAATATTGTCTTTACCATCGTGGGAACTCTGGTGACTGGAAAATCGTAATTATGATTTGAAATCTCGGTCATATCGTATATCGAGTTGCCGGTTTATTCTGCAAACCTCTCACCGTGATTTACTTATTAAAGTAAACATGAAGAGAGCTGTCAATCCGTGCAATCAAGATGGAATGAAAATTCACTTCAAGCTCATTCTATGGTGAGATGCTTACAAAATAGACCAGCCTACCCGCATCTTTGATGGTGTGTGTGTGTACTAGACTCGTCTAGGTATGGGACACAGGGATGCGTACCTCAGCTTTCAGTTCGGCGACTTGCTCTTGTAACTCACGCACTCTATCCGAGTCGCCATCCATGTTATTGCGGAGTTCGCCCTCTGTTGCCATCACTTCATTCTGAAAACATGCAAGTGTCATTACTGATTTGTTACGAGGAAAAAGTGACACCTAATGGACATTACTGTGAAATTCGGAAGTAGACATCAACTTGCCACTATACTAATATTATAACGCGTGCCTATAAATAGTAGAAAAAAAAAATAGGTAAAGTTTGTGGTTTTGTGAGGTTGTACAGGGTAATCTCTGGATCTACTAAACCGATTTTGAAAATTCTGAGTGTCATAGGCTATATATTAACCCGAATAATACCGCCCAACGAAGTGGGTCAGCTAGTTACACAAACTCAATCGTTCAACACAGTGGTTGATGGAAGTCCTCAAATAGTTGTGAGTAGTTTCTAAAACTAACTCAATATTTCTTTCACAGAATATCTTCAGAATGGTGTACATAAAGGTTGATTTTAAATTTAATGACAAACGAGAATGTGAAAAAAATAAAAAAATATTTAAAGTTGTCTCATATGTTCATAATTGACTTTTCAGGTTAATGGATATTTCTTAGATTGTTTTGGTCCATTAGTTTGCTACGTTAATTGCAGTGCCGGTAGACTTCTTATGACTGCAAAGTGGAAGTGCAGCTTTATATGAATACTCCAAGGTGTGTCATGTTCTGAACAAGGCACTGCACTCAGATATCCGACGGTTCTATAAGACCCCTTTTCGCCAAATTGTTCATCACATTTAATTCTTTTTTTATCTAAAGATTGTTGGAAAACTAATTCAAAACCCGCCTAAAGGCAGTAGTAATGATAAGTTCAAGCTTACCTTTAATTTATATTCCGACACTTCAGTTTCCAGCTCGGCTATTCTCTGAGCGTCCTCCATGTTCCGAATGTTCGCTTGCATTGAGTCATATTTAGCCTGTTGTGAAGTGAGCAAGTCATTAGTCTTTACTGATCTTTCAGCTTTACGAAATATAAAAAACAAAAATGTAATGTAACTACAAAATGGGTTAAAATATTAAGACCTAATATAACTTGGCATACTTTTGTTTCTCCTAATTATATTTTCGCATAACACTATTTAAGCATAACAGCTTACGCATAAATTTTTAACATTCTAAAGCGTACATTTATTAAAGCATAATGATATTAAAAAATATTTTTTAAAGGCATAACAACTAAGTAACAACAAATAAGCATAATTAACTAACTCCTAAAATTTTATAATTTGCCTTAATAATTTTATATTTAGCCTCCTATATTTTTGTAAAATATAGTAGGCACAAGCATATAACATGCAAGCAAGCATACACAAGCATGCAGCATGCAAGCAAGCATGAAACCTGCAAGTACCGAGCATGCGGCATGCAAGCACCAAGCATGCAGCAAGCAAGCATGCAGCATGCAATCAAACATGCAGCAGGCATGGTTTCTGTCATGGCTCCGGCGCTACGGGGCTCGGGCGGCCCCACGCGAGCTTATCGTCGCAGATGTGTTTTACGCTCACCACCGCAGCTTCGACTTTCTAGCCGTGCCTACGCGGGCTTAGACTACACCCTACGTGTAGGGCAGACAAGACTATGTGGAGTCGGTTTTGCAGCGATTCGTTTCTGTCACTAACTTTTATAGTACTACATATTGAGTTTTGAAGACAATACTTCAATTTTAATTCAAGGTTAAAAATGAAATTGTTTCCGTTATTTCTAATTTTTTTATGCCTAAATGCTACTATGCGAATTAAATTTATGCCAAAACAAATTAGTCTTCAAGATAATTATGGCAACATAAACTGTATGGAAAAAAAATTGGAAAAGTATTATTATGTATTTATAAAATAAATACATAATAATACTTATAAAAACAATTTACCAAAATCGTTATACCAAAGTATATTAGAAAAAACAACATTATGTGAAAAGAAGGGATCCCTACAAAATGAATGCAAGCGAACTTGGCGAACATTGAGATACGACACAGCACGTCACTAACCGCAATTTTGAATAAAGCGATATATTAACGAATGAATACAACCTTCGGAATTGGAATATATTCTATCCACCGAAAAGCCCACGTAAATACTGTTTTTTACTGTATCGCTCTCTTAGAAAGTGCGCGTAGTTCCGCGTCCCGGTGTGACTCTTGTATACCGTGTCATTCACTGTGGCGAGCGGAAAACTCCATCTGCAGTGGCTTTGAGTTAAAGCTACTATGATAAACGTTTACAGCTCGAGTTTTCTAAACTGCAGATATTTGTAAACTAAATATTCCAAGCAAAAACAATTAATGAGCGGCCAAAAAAATTATGCGAAGAAATGTTAAATCAATAGTCGTACCATATGAACACCATGACATGAAGGAAAGTAAAAAAAAGTTCTTGTTACCAACATTTATGCTCACCTTGCTCTCCAAGTCAGCATACTTGTGCTGGAACTCTCGCTGGCGCGTCTGCAGCGCCCTCTCGCGTTGCAGTGCGGCGTCCAGGTTCTCGCGAAGCTGGCGCGCCTCCTCGTCTTGTCGACGAAGCTGGTTCGTCGACACTTGCACCTGGGTTTCTAGCTCCATTACCTGCCGTTTGATAATGTCTTTTAGTGAATACTAGCTGACCCGCGCAACTTCATTTGCGCCACATATTGCAAAATTTTTCATTGATGCTCAGCTCCTATTGGTCGTAGTGTGATGTTATGTAGCAGGGAAGGCCAACCGGTCGATCGCGTCTGTTAGTCCAGTCGATCGCGGCCAGGGAAAAAAATATACGGTACGAATAACAGACTGCGCAATTATGTAAATACTAAATAGGTTATGTTAATAAAATGAACAATACTACATAATTGTATACTAAACTTTGCTTACTGTTAAATTTATAATTTTAAGAAGTACATACCTATGAAATTAGTAGATCGCACAGGGTTTCGTCAGTTAAAAGTCGATCTTAGGTCTAATCAAGTTGGCCACCCCTGTATATATATAGCCTATAGCATTTCTCGATAAATGGGCTATCTAACACAAACAATTTTTCAATTCAAATCAATAGTTCTCGAGATTAGCGCGTTCAACTAAATAAACCAAGAAAATTTTCAGCTTTATAAAGTTTTTCCGTTACTGGTGACTCAGTGACTGAAAGTCAACGTACTCACAGATTTTTCAAAATTCCTACGGGAACGGAAAAAAACGGAATATGCGCTACAATGTCGCGGGCTAAAGCTCGTATCTAAATAATTTCTCAGAAGCAACGGGGTGCTCAACAATGGGATAGATTAGGCTTGATCAGTTTGAAAGAGTGTCTATGTTTTTGTAGCAAGACTCGTCTAGATCTCAATGACTTTTATATAACTTTAAAATATTATGCTGATATGATTGTTTATTTAGTCTTTCTTGCAGCCTCGCCACATCGACTGTTCTTCCGATTCTGACATCCATCAGGTACTTTCACCACCTAATCAGACCACCTTGTGGTAGTGCTAGTGAGCTACTAGTGGTAGCCTAACCTCGCTAGAACCCCTCTAATATTTCAAGGCAGTTAATCAAACACACCTTAACAGCTGCACGGATCTAACAAGAAATACAAGTTAGATATACGGATATACAAGTTAACCATATGACCTGGATTAAGACACGACAGTTTCTACCCCTGTTACGTTCCGTTAGTTTAATTTTCCACTGTTACGCGGACCAAGTTGCTGGTAAAATCTAGAACAGTAGAAAAAACTAGCGGTATTTGGTTTCCGCTCTAAGTACTTATGGACCGTTAAGGTGGAAGCGCCAGGGTAGCCCGCGAAATTCAAATATTTTTTGCAATGCCGGTCAGTGTGAAGCTCTGAAGATGACTTTTTCATGAAATAACCATTCTATAGGGCTTTATAAACTTAGAGGGCTATTTTAATTATTAAAATGGTTACAATTCTTTAGATAAATACGCGTTACGGCAGCTAATCGTATTTTGTTCAACATACAGAAAACATAAAAATATTAGAATTTCGCAGGCTACCCTGGCGCTTCCACCTTAAGGCCTACGCTTTTACCACCGGTCAGCGCACACTAGCATCCTGGATCCTGTGGCGGCATGTGCGGCACCGCCAGAATACTATAGTTGGCATTCCGGCTGCCTACCAAGACATCCCACGACTTCCTCTAACCCTTAGCGCGCTCTCCGATGCCTTGCCAAGAAATCCTTTTCGAGGCCTCGGAATCAATTTAGAACATTGGCATTTATGTCGTATTCCTACTAGATAAGTTTGAATATCCTTTGGTAAAAAATTAAATCCTCTGCCACTCCATCCCAGTAAGAGTAGGTCCTTATTCAACTCTTGGCGGCCGTACCTACAACTTTAAAATCCATTAACACACTTGCCTTCAGTCTTAATTCCTTAAGCTCAGTCAGCGCTTCGACCTCCCTTATCTTAGTGGTCATCAGTTCCTCCTCCAGCTTCTGCATGTCTGCGGAGCGGCCTTCCCAGGCGCGCAGCAGCTTCTTAGGCGTCGCCATTATGTCCGACACGACGTTCGACTGTACTGGTGTAGCTGGGACGTCTTGCCTGTGTTCCTACGTGAAAAAAAATAGGTGTCCAATATTTTGACGAAATCTATCTGACGGACTAAATTTTTTTAGTTAAATACCCTATTCAACAATTTCTAATGTTAAATACATCTCATGAGTTGCTCTTCTTTGCGCTTCACCAAAGTGTTCGTAGTGTTTTGAGTGGTCCCAGCTAGGAGTTCTAACTTAGGCTTACATTCGGTGATATCTACGAGTCAAAGTAAGTCACGTGTGGTCTTCGATTTTGCTAAACAATCACGCCTTAAAGACGACTAGTTGACCCGCGCAACTTCGTTTGTGTCACAATTTTCATTACTGCTCCGTTCCTATGGGTCTTAGCGTGATGATATGTTTAGCCTATAGCCTTCCTCGTTAAAAGGGCTATCTAAAAGAATTTTTCAAATCGGACCAGTAGTTCCTCAGATTAGCGCGTTCAAGTAAACAAACAAACAAACTCTTCAGCTTGGAAGATGCTTGGTACACGGGTAGTTTATGTCTTGGTTTATGACATAGGATACTTTTTACAGTACGTCCTCTTGCGAAAATGAATGACTTTCATAAAACGTGATCCACAGCTTGGCTTCTGTATAATACAGAAGCCAAGCTGTGGATCACGTTTCTTTCTGAACATAAGCAATAAATGTCATAATAAAAGTGTCTTACTTGTAGATGTCGCTGCCACGCTTCAGATATCTCCGTCACGCGTTGCCGCAGATCTTTCAACGATAAATTAGCTTCAGCCTCGCGTAGCTTCACAGCAATTAGCTCGTCCTGAAAACATTTACGGTATTACGAGATCCGTCACCTCTAAATAATAGTCGTCTTGATCGAATTTTGACAATGGCAACTTTGGCGTCCAATTTCGTCGTCGTGTCTAGTGGAATAGTAGTAACAGGCGCGGAACATGTTATAGTGTACACGTATGTGTGTTAACCACTGTGCCTGATCCCTCTTTGGTCGGATTGTCACAGACGCTGACATAGTGGTCCGGCAGAACCACCATAAGTTGAACCTTTTTAGGGATTCGTACCTCAGGAGAAAAAAAAATGGAACCCTTATAGGATCACTTCGTTTTCCGTCTACATGTTTGAATAGTATATAAAAAGAAGACCACGTTTTATTTCACATGAAAAATGGCTTGTTTTTTATTGTTTTTAGCTCAATGAAAATCGCGATAACATTTAAGGAAATTATTCGATTAGATGAGATATATTTGCCAATTTACAAATAGATGATGTAACATTGATAGTTTCCAAGCAGTGTCTGTAGACTTGCTAATCATCCAGCTGTCTTGTCAAAAGAAGAAGTAGTTACTTCTCTATAACTATGCTAATATTTTAAAGAGTTGGAATTTTGTGTAGGTATTTATGGAAAGTCATTTCCAGTTCCACATCATTTTGAAAAAACATTTTACCTACAGGGACACAATGTACAAGCTTACTCAGCGTAATATTACATTTGGATGACGCACAGCTACGCCCATGATACAGCGAGGATTTTTAGTCGCTAATAAACTACAGTCGTAATGGATCGTTTTTAAACCTGCACCCCAACACAAAATCAGTAGAACACGTTAACTAAGACTTGCCCTTAAGTGATAATACTGTATAGTGGCAAATCCCGTAAATACCATTAGAAAGGTATCCCCAGCTAAAACACTAGGAAGTTGTGAAGGGTGGGCGTTCAGAGCTACTGTCTTTATGTTAACTTAAGATGTTCAAATGAATTTTGATTGATTGATATATTATTCCATTGATGGACATATGCTAATATAAACCAGGCCACGGATCCTTTAATAAAAACCTTTATTCTGTTATAGGAGTAAGTTAGCTCACTCTGCAGAGTCTACATGGAGGAGGATAGAGCAGTACTTCTGCTTCTAAGCCGCCCGGTAGGTATAGTCGCTGATTACAGGGCTATATATTTAGGAACAGAAACCAGCCCAATTCACATAATATAGCCCAGAACCCAGAGTGCGCTAGCTCTGTAAACAGTATCAGCTTGCCGCGTTTGACACGGTGGAACGCAGAGCTAAGACGCTCAAGATCGGTGACGTAAAACTGGTGGATGCCAAGCTACATAGCTTGGTTCATCGCCGTAAGGTTGCCTGCTTGTCGGTCTTTTATAGATTGTAATTCGGTAAGTGTGCCCAAGAACTTCCAGACGCATTGCATCTTACCATACCTAACTCGTTACTATTTCACCAATTCGCACTAAGCGTTTCCAGACGTCTATTATAATGCGCACAGCAAAGGAGTGAAACTCTGCCCGCGTCTGTGTTTCCAAACGCTTACAACCCTTAATCTCTTCAAAGTTAGACTGATCAGGCTCCTTCTGGGTAAGCTCGCTCCATCGTAGACTTTGTCTCTGTCACCTCTGACATAAAAAAAAATCACAAGCTTACCTGCAAATGAGCCACATTATTATCAACCCGTTGCCTCCTCAGACTCTTGTTCTCATTCTCCAGTTCCGCGATTCGGGCCGTCAGTTCCCTTTCAGCGGCCTCCCGCTCGGCGGCGTGGAGTCTGGCGCGGACCAGCTCTCTTTGGAGACAACGAGCCAACTCCTCGCCTTTTTGTGTGCTGCCACCCTCTATGCCTTCCAGAGATGACTGCCGCGAGTTGTTCTAGAAATTAAAAGTTTGGTTTAGTGGAATGAGTTTGGTGTTGCTGGTGTTACTTACAAGACGGGTTTGGCCCCCTGGCTAAGGTGGCTAAGGGGAAGGACCCCTAAAACGCCGAAACTCCGCCTGGGTCAAAGCAGGTGTGACCCCAGATCGTGGGTGCTTAGAGTAGGAACTCTATCCGCCTACAGTGATTCCAGGAAAATCGGTAGTACAGTGATCACGTGCTACCGTATGCAGAGAGGCTCAGGGGAAATCCATTTGCAGTCTCCCCAGGGTTGTACCATAACAGGCGTTGCACTGAGGGGGTTCCAGAGTTGTTTTTTAAAAGTGACCGGTTCCATGTGCTGATGGTGATCACCGGGGTGGTTTTAATGAGGTAAAAATCCTACTCTCCCTAGTACTTTTCTCAAGTGCAGGCGCCTTTCTTGTTTACCCGAAATAAAAAAAAGGGCCACCCATAACGGAATTTCATAGGAAAACTTAAAAACTCAGAAAATGTATGTATGTTGATTTTCTCGTAATTAAGATTGCTTGATGAACAGCCTTTCAAAAGATTTGCCAATTAGAAGTATTCTTAAAATGATATTTTACAGATATTAGTTGGGCCTGAAATAAGCAAAGCATTGGATTCCACCATTTTAATTTAATATGCCACTGTTATGTTTCCTTCCCTACTTTTAACCAAATATTTACCTACGAATTATATTTAAACATATTGGGTATTTTATATGATCTGTTCCCACAAACTGTGACAATAGTTTTGTGGGGAGTCAAAACAAAAGATGTACATAAAAAAAGATAGAACTCACCTCGGCAATGGTCATCTCGAGGGATCGAATCTCGTCTTGAGCAACAGCCAGCCGTTGTTGTGCGTCGACATTCGCCCTCCTCAGAGCCTGCACCTCTCTAGCCAGGGCGAAGGTTTCCTCTTCGCCCTCCGCCAGGTCCACTTGCCCCCTCACAAGCCTCTCAGCCAATCCTGAGCTCTCCTTTTCGAGCAGTTCTACTCGTTGCTTCAACAGACGATTTTCCTGACGCAGGCACTACAATAAATACCACGTTTCCAAGAATACAGGCAGGCAGTCAGTTATTAGAAGAAAAACGTTACATGCACAGGCTTGAACATTTCATTACCGAACTTTTTCACTCATATTGCGATCGTTTAAACCTGGTGCTATTTTTTATTTGTAGCCGCCGCGGGCTGGCTAAAACAGGAGTTACATTTGATTGGGCTGACGACGGCTTTGCGAGGAAAAGTTTTAAAATACGCATTAAAGTGGTTGCGCCAGGTTAGCCCGCGAAATTCAAATATTCTTACGTTTTTTGCAATGTGCAAGTCAATATTAGGTTTTATGTTGATTAAAGTATGATTCGCGGGCGTAAGAATTATGTATTTTCAGAATTATAACCATTTAAGTCAGCAATAAAACTCCATAGGGCCAGGTAACCCGAAAGAATCACTATTTCATGAAATCTTGACATTTTAGGATTATACTGATTTATGGAGTTATTTTACTGAGAATTCTGAAAATACATAATTCTTACGCCCGCGAATCATACTTTAATCAATAAATAACCTAATACTAACTTACTTAAGGTTTTGTGGTGGGCCCTTAAGGAGAAAGGTGTGCCTGGGAAGTATGCGCAGTTGATCCGAGCGATGTACAGTCGAAGCAGTACTCAAGTCCGGTCTACAGTGGGCATCACTGACAGCTTCAGTGTAGCAGTCGGTTTACACCAGGGCTCGGCCCTCAGCCCTTATCTCTTCCTGATGATAATGGACGCTCTGACGTCGGACATCCAGGAAGAGGCTCCCTGGTGCATGCTATTTGCTGATGACATTGTGCTCGTTGCAGAAAGCGGCCTAGAGGTCCAGAGCAAATAGGAGACGTGGTGGCAAAGACTGGAGAGTGTTGGCCTGAAATTGAGCAGAACCAAAACAGAGTACCTGTTCTGCGATTTCGGCGGTCTCTCCAGTCCGATACCTATAGCTCTCACCGGAACGCCTATACCGATTTGCTCCGACTTTCGGTATCTCGGGTCGCTTGTCCAGGGAGATGGCGATATAGACCGAGACGTAACGCAACGGATCAACTCAGGATGGATGAAATGGCGACAGGTCACTGGAACAACTTGTGACCCTCGGATGCCCCTCAAATTAAAAGGGAAAATATATAAGTCCGTGATAAGACCTGTCGTAATGTATGGATCAGAATGTTGGGCTGCGAAAAAGACGGATGAAAATAGATTGCATGTAGCGGAGATGAGAATGTTGAGATGGATGTGTGGAGTAACGAGAGTGGATAAAGTGAGAAATGAGTACATTAGAGGCACTTTAAAAGTGGCGCCAGTGACGGAAAAGTTAAAAGGGAATCGCTTGTCTTGGTATGGTCATGTGAAGAGGAGGGATGAAACGCATATAACTAGAAGAGTTATGAACATAAATGTGGATGGATGGAGAGGGAGAGGAAGGCCAAAGAAAAGATGGATGGACTGTGTGAGGAGCGATATGAAAGAAAAGGGAGTTAGTGATAGATTGACGACTGATAGAAGAAAATGGAAAAATAAAACGTGTTACGCCGACCCCAAGTAACACGGGATAAGGGCAGGAAGATGATGATAACCTAATACTAACTTGCAAAAAACGTAAGAAAGTTTGAATTTCGCGGGCTACCGTGAAGGTTCTACCTTAAATTGTTATATATTTTAAATTATACGAATGTTTACAATTCGTGCGTCTATTTTTTTGCCCCTATTGGTTCACCTAAGAATATTTTAACTTTTAATGGTGATGAAATGTTTGATTAGTATTTGGTTAAACCATAACCTTAAACCTAAATTAAAGAACGCCACGCAGAAACACATGCCACAAATCCTGAAACAAGAATTTTATCTTACCCTCAACACCGCTATATCACTTTGCTCCTTAGTTTTAATAACTGTGTACTCCTTTTCGAGCCTTTTCATCTTCTTTGGGTTGACTTTGATAGAATACGCGAGGTTCATAAACACATCTTGGTCAGATTCTGCTTTCGACGGCAGTTCTTTTTGAATATACTGTAAATTTACGAAATCGAGGTGGTATAGTACGATTTAAACTGAAGGCAGTATGGAATACGAGTACGCGAGTCGCTGTGTAGTACCCAGATCATGTGACAGTGGAGGTTTGGGGTACTACGCAGCGAGTACGTACGTAGTAGTCATAGTAGTAAATTTGTCGCTTACTATAAAAATCAGTTAAAGACATGAAGTAAGAATAGGCGTTGTTGTGCTATGTACCTATACCGTATCAATCCATAGCAGCAATCAATCAGCCTGCTGTCAAACGTCTGCAATGATTGCACCTTCGGTCCGCTGAATGTGGATTGACATCGATTTTTTAAAATATGTCGTTGGTCAATAGTGAAGGATTACAGTTGACCAACCGGATACCGATTGTCGATTGAATAACGGAACGGTTGGTAATGAGTCGATAGTTGGCCGATCATCGAGCGCAAACTTTTCTCATTGAAGTATTGTTCAATCGACGGAAGCTTGACTTATAAGGCGTCTTATCAACTCATGGTGTCTTGATCACATACATAAATATGATTATTATTACTCCTTCATACTTGAGGATCAAAACTACTTGAACAAATTTGTAGAGCTGAAAATGTCACACCGATCTCAACATGAACCTGAAATATGTATGGGTTTTTATATTATAACGCTATGTTTATATGTATAATGCATTATATGTTGTTCACAAATTTGTTTAGTTTATTTATTGAGGATTAAATGAGTGGGGTTTAACTTTTTGTTAAGCTCTCTTATGTACACTGTACTCATTTGCAAATCTATTAATCACAGTGAAGTTTTCTGTAAGAGAACGCAATGCTGGGTTAAGGTGAATGTTACGGGTTGCTCATTGCCATTTTCCCGCGAGATGGCGCTGAAGTCAACATTTTCAGTTTTATTTTGTTTCGAGTGTAATTGGAACAATATTAAGTCGCAGAAATAATGGTGCGACAATCGGATATTCCACTTTATCGAAATTAGCCAAAATACGGCATAAAAACCCTTCTGATTCGCCATACTTCAAATCATACTTTCAATCATGTCTATGTGTGTATAAACGGTACTATAAGCGAGTTAGATATTATTTTCGTGAAGTATGGCGAATCAGAAGGGTTTTTATGCCGTATTTTGACTAATTTCGATAAAGTGGAATATCCGATTGTCGCACCATTATTTCTGCGACTTAATATTGTTCCAATTACACTCGAAACAAAATAAAACTGAAAATGTTGACTTCAGCGCCATCTCGCGGGAAAATGGCAATGAGCAACTCGTAACATTCACTTTAAGCTCGCCGTTCTACCTTTGTTTTTGTGTCTACAATGAAGAATAAGAGTCTATAAAACTGCTCTAGAAATCCGATTTAAAACTCGATGAAAACATGTGTTTAAGCGATACTGTATCTCTGATAATTCACTCACCTTCAATATACTTTCCATATCCAGAGAAAGCAGATCATTCTTGCCCACTGTCAGCAAGGCAAGGGCTACTTTGAAAACTATTTCAATTCCTTCGGATAGGAACACATCCATAATTCGGCAAGCAAGCGGCAATGTAAGGGTTGTAGTGAACAGGGTGAGGAACCAACTACTGGCATACAGGGATGTGTTGAAACTCTGTAAAAAGTCAATTAATTGTTACTGTTGTTTATGATTAGAAAGTAATTAATCCTATGTAATTAGTTTTTTTTTTGTGTTGTGTTTAATTTATTTAATAATGTTATTTAAAATTGTAATATTATTGTACTTAGCTTGCATGTTATTTATTAGGTCAATTTAATGTATTAATTTTAAGTTTGGTGTTTATTTTACTGTTTATATTTTATGATAATGGCTAAATAATAACAGCCGCACGGGTCGATCTTGAAGGTTAAGCAACGCTTGCCAAGGTTGGTCTGTGGATGGGTGACCATCTTAACATAACGAGTTTCCTCCGTGCCTCGGAAAGCACGTTAAGCCGTTGGTCCCGGCTGTCATTTGTAGATCTTTGGCAGTCGTTACGGATTGTCAGAAGCCAGTTAATCTGACTCCAGTCTTGCCAAGATGTATCGTGTTACCCAGTTAATGGGTTGTGGAGGTCTGGTAGGCAGCCGCTCCACGTAAAACACTGGTATTCAGCTGAATCCGGTTTGACTGGAAGCCGACCCCAATGTAGTTGGGAAAAGGCTAGGCAGATGATGATATTTTATGATAATGAAATTCGAACACAGTGTACCTACATTGCAACTGAATAAATTGAATTGAATTAGTTATGTCAATGGAATTCTAAACATGACAGAACTGTGGTCAGGTCAAGTTCTTTCTTGTGGCTGACTATTATATATTTGTAACCAACGGCCTAAGGCTCTCCAAACAGACGGACTGCGCAGTCGGTTGGTAGTTTCAATGCAGTTATGTTAACAGCAATTTTGCAGCTGACGTGATGTTCAAATGCAACCTAAGGTTTAGACCCCAAATTGATATTGTGGAAAGCCATAAATATATTATTGAGTATTGAAGTATCTATGATCTATCAAAACGTGATGTCAGTATATGTTTTCCAGCCCAACATCCGACGACCTCCATTTTCTTTCTCAATGTAATTATGGGATTCTTAAAAAGTGGCCGCGAACACACGTGGATAGCGTGTTTGTGACAAGTGAACGATTGTATTCCATTCAACCTATCCTTCAATCAGTTTCAAGGTCTACTCGTTGTCGTGTTTAACGTACTGAATGATAATATGTCGGCATTTTACTTGGTGTATTTGTCCAAATGTTAGCGCTATTTGGGGTAATACAAAGAAAACTTAATTTTTATTGGGACATAATTGATTTTATATTTGTACAAATACGCCAATACCAGCAGTAGTGTGGCAAACGTACCTGTGATTGAAAGTGCACGTGCAAGTCCGGTAGCAGTTCTTGGACCAGGTTCTCCAGCTGAAACATGCAGAGGCCTAGCTCTGCCATGCTCGGTTTGAACATGTCACGCATTCGATGTTGCTGCATTATCTTAACTAATACTGCAAAGGCTTCTTCTTCCGGCATCTGTTTAGGAAGAACATTACTACAATTACAAAGGCTCAGTAAGACTTTCTTTTCACTGGTGTACCAAAAAGTTGAAGGTTTAATTAATCCTCCACAGTCATCAGTAATACTCTGACAAGTAGTTATCTGGCTCACAGGATAGCTAGATAAAAAAAAGGTCCAAAAAAGATGGTGGATAGTGCTGATAATATGATGCTTGGGGAAAAAAAACACGCAGATATGAAAGATGTTGACGTCTAAAAATTACAAGTTCGTTGCAGCGTATAGCCGCTTTGCCCTGTGCGTTATTATGACTTATTGACGTAATATTTTTAATAATTGCTTGTACCCCATTTTGTCAGATTCTATTAAGGCCTACATTTTATCTCGTCCTTACCATTCTTGAAATCCGGCAGACCAGTTTTAGCAAGACTAAACTCGATATAATTATCATTATCTCATACCGACATCCCACCATGCCTCGGAAGGACGTTTAGCTGTTTATTCTAAATACAGGTTCAATTCATAGAGATTATACAGGCCTTACGACATACGTGTCGTGGTACCAGTAACTAGGCTGTGTGATGGCAGGACATCCAGTAAGACTGAAAGTCTCCAGTAGTATGCTAGACACCAGGGGGGCTAAAAAGGCCACTTTAGGAGAATCATATTAGAATCAACAGCAACAACAAACAACAACAATCATTAACAATCTGTCAAATTTAATTTTCATCTTTACGCTAACGCATTAGGTTCAAGGTTGATTGGGAAAATTTGACAGCTGATTTATTTATTTTTTTTACTAATAATAGGCACGCGCTTGACCACCATCTCACCTGATGGTAAGCGATGATGTGGTCGAAGATGGAGCACGCTTGCCCAGAAGTAACGTATTCACTCTTGACTTAAAGATTCCCAGGTTGTAGCTATCGGGAAACACAGACTCCGGCAGGGAATTCCACTTCTTAGCTGTACGCCTTATGAATGTGTTCCCAAAACGTTTTGTGCGCGTGAGTGGGATGCCCACCATGTACCGGGGTGGCGCATCGCCGTTCGTCTTGTGGTCCGATGATGGAACGGGCTTGGCGGAATTAAATTATGCAATCCCGTCGCACATTCCCCAAAATGCAACCGCCGAATTCTGGTAGTGGCATTTTTAGACCCCAGGATAAATGTGCAATAACGGTCATTGACCTTCAGACATTAATTGAACTTCTTAATATAAAAAACGGAAATAAAGGCAAAAAAATTGTCCTGAATTGACTTCTATCGTGATCCCTTACATTCAAGTCATGAAAAATGGCTCATAATTTACTGTTCGAGTATCTACGAAGGGATATTACGGCAAGGTCAAGGTACTTTATTGCAAGTTTATCTAGCGCCTACCATAGTTACTTGAGGTCTAGTAAACCTCTAGGAAAATGATAATAATAAAACTTACCTGCATAAGTAATAAGCCGACAATGAAACCAGAGCCTTGGCAGTATCCGACTTCCCGATCGTGTAAAGAATAAGCTTTCATCACATTGAATAGAGATTCTTGTCCAAGACCATCCTTCTCTTTAAAGAAATCATGTTCAGGGTACGTTCGGGCTATGTCGCGACGTATCACTTTCTCACATGCTGATTTCGCCTAAAACAAACATTAAAGGAACCATGATAATCTGGGTTATGGTTGGGTTGTTCGAAAGAGTCACCGCAGTCCTAAAACGCAAAGCCCTTACGGAGGAACACGGATGGGTTTTAGTCAGTAAATCTGACACCTCACTTCCGCTCCGTCCAGAGCACTAAAGTCATTTGATGATTTCCTATCCTTAAAAAAATGACTGCAACCTCCGGCTGTTTCAGGAGTGTGCTGCATTTGACAGACGGCTTTTCCATTGTTTAAGATGTCTTGCCATAAGTTTGAACGTTTTTTTTAAATATTTGGACATTACACAGGATGTTCCAGAAGTGCGTGGTCATATTTAAAGATGATGTTGGGTAGCTGATGTAGATTAAGAAAGCCGGTCAAGTGCGGGTCGGACTCGCACACGAAGGGTTCCGTACCATAAACTTTGATTTTTAGGGTTATAACTCATAAGGGTAGCCAAATGGCAAAAAACGGAACCCTTATGGATTCGTCATGTCTGTCTGTCTATCCGTCCGTATATCACAGCCACTTTTTTCCGAAACTATAAGAACTATATTGTTGGAAATTCGTAAGTATGTAGATGTATTCTGTGAACCGCATTCAAGATTTTCACACAAAAATAGTATATAAATAAATATATATAATTTTTGGGGGTTCCCCATACTTAGACCTGAGACCCAAATTTTTTTTTCATCATACCCTTATGTGTGGATAGGTCTTCAAAAATGATATTCAGGTTTCTAATTTCATTATTTTCTAAATTGAATAGTTTGTGCGAGAGACACTTCCAAAGTGGTAAAATGTCCCCCTGTAACTTCTAAAATAAGAGAATGATAAAACTAAAAACATATATGGTTTACATTACCATGCAAACTTCCACCGATAATTGGTTTGAACGAGATCTAGTAGGTAGTTTTTTTAATACGTCATATATCGTAAACCGCAATTCAATCAACTCAAATATAAAAAAATAAGGTTTATGGTACGGAATCCTTCGTGTGCGAGTTTGACTCGCACTTGGCCGGTTTTTTTAATATTTTTTGTTATAGTGGCAATAGAAATACACAATCTCCGATAATTTCAACTGTCTTCCTATTACGGTTCTTGAGATACAGCCCGTTTACAAACAGATGGACGGACAGAGGGACGTACAGCGGAGGTAATATGGTTCTGTTGGATTTGGGTACGGAACCCTAAAAATAGCAATTAATAAGAAAATGCGGCTTAAAAAAGACCACAAAAAACGACTAGACTAGTTGCGAAGAAATGACTTTTCAAGCAGTTTGTTACAGTTGGTGGCATTAGTTCAATCACAGATTTTATGTAAACAACTGCTTTAAATGGCTTAAAAAGTGACACATCAGGAACTTTTTAGTCTGTTTTTGCGGTCGAATATTAAAGAAAAGACATTTTTTTATATTGCTTCTGTTTCCTTAATGTGTGGCTGTCAGTTACCCAACATCACCCTTCAATATACTCGTAAACACGACAATTCTGGAACAGCCTGTAGACAATTATTACAGTGTTAGCCACTATTAATAAGTGTCTGAATGTGAATGGCTCAATGTTTATCCATATTTACAATCTTTACTTTACTGATAAATATTAAAACAATCATCAGATCTACAGTTTTTTCCACTTATTAAAGAAAGTTCTTATTAACTTTCACTTCAAAGAGTTGCAATATTACGATGATGCTCGTATATGTATTTAATTTCTAGAAATCTTAATAATCGCCACGCTTGGCAGGCGGGTTGGCAGTCGCAGTGTATGGTGTTGCGTTTTACAGAGAACTCCCCCTTCAACATGGGCTCGGCCTATGTCCAGCAGTGGACGTCTTTCGACTGTTATGATGATGAATCTTAATAAGATTCCAGTTAACAGAGAATCTATAGATTTTAACCTAATAAAAATGTTATGAGGTAAGGAACAATACTATCGTGTTCTAAAGACTGCAACTCTATCGTGCTCTAAATAGGGGCGATGAGTATGTTTTATTGCAGACCATGCTTGCTGCCTTGTTGCTAGCGCGACCATGACAATTCAAATGCCTGTTAAGTTATTGTTCTAATTGAAATAAAGGTTTGATATGATTTGACATTCCTTTTGTTTTTTTTTATCATCACGATTTTATGTACTTAATAAAATTATACTAACTTTTATATACGAAGCGTATAGCTTCTTTTCAGGGGAGGTGTCGACCCCTGCCAGCAGCTGCCACACGATGCCCCTGAAGTGGTGCGGGACCCCCTGACGCACCAGGTCGCGTACGAACTGGTTGCGTCGCTTCCACTCCGTCTCCCAGTTGCTGACGATGCGTCCCCACAAACTCCACAAGTCTTCCTCACCATTGCCGCTAGTACTGACCCTCGCTTCTGGGTCATGACTCGAACTTGTTGCTGTGAGATATAGTTGACTTAAGACTCATTTTTACCCAACTACGGTAAAGCCAAAAGGCAGGGTTATGATTTTTCTATAGTCACATAATTTTTAACTCAAGTAAATATGGTTGTTTGACATAAATTTTCTAACATAAAACAACTTTTTACAAAAACAACCAACTCGACTTAAAAAACACTACAAAGTAAAAAATAACTTTAATTTCGGAAGTCGGTGTTTTTGGTAGTTTCGTATTTTAACACCGACTTTTTTTTATTAGGAAGTCGGTTGTAGTTTTTTGGAAAAAGTTTTTTATTTTTCACTTTTTAGTGACACCCCACACCTAACAACACCACTGGAAAATCGCAGGAAAGCAAAATACGCAATTTCGTTTACTTGGATGACAAAAAACCGTCATCGAAGTAAACGAATTCCAGCTATTTTAATTTAATAGCCAAATTTCCTAACTGATTTTGATAAAATTTCTAAGGGACCAATCGGGAAGTAGGTATATTCTTTCAGATAAAACAAGAATTTTTCAAATCTTTTGTTCATTAATGACGGAGTTATGAGGTATCAAACATAAAAAAAATACAACCAAATTGAGAACCTACTCCTTTTTTTGAAGTCGGTTGAAAAGCAGTCAAAGCTTCGTTAT